>CM068980.1:25358455-26794183 GCA_035357415.1 Ophraella communa
ATGTGCTTTCAAATAAAATTACTTTTGAAAGTTATAGTTGAGTGAAATACTTTAGAAGGTGTGGTAAAAAATACGTTTGCGGTTTTCTTTAGAAACAATTTAGTGTTTATGATAGTGTGAAAATTTGTGACCAATTTTTATAATCAGAAAAAGGCAGCAAGATGTGGCGGTCATATATGAGCAGATTCCTGTTGATGACAATATTCTTCAATTATACAGGTAATTGTCCGAATGTCTTTCATTGGTATATAATAATGAATAATAGCATAAATATAGCCGAAGTATATCCAATTCTAAAAACAAATAGAATATATTTCTTATTCTTACCAACAGTACCTCAACCGCAAAATATTTTTTCCGACGGTAGTCTGTTTTAATTTCAACAGCTTTGGAAAACGTATTTCTCAATTTTAACTAGTTGTATGTTATTTTGTCTCTTTTGTCTAATATTGTTTTATTTTGTCAAAAAATCAAGGATATTAACAGTAAGGTATTGGTTAACAATACGAATTATTTTTATGAAAACATAAAGAAGCACCTTGAAATTTTTTTGCTTTATTTGGACAAGGTCTTCTGAAATTAATAAATACCAAACTAAAAAATAATCTTGGGTAACTATTGCCTAAAATTAATTCCTTTTTTTTCAATACGTAAAAAGGGTTTAAATAATGGTTAAACTAATGTTCCCTATAATATCTCTTTTAGTTCCGCCAGGTTTGTATGAGATGTAATGCATCTGGCAATAAACATGAATGGTTATAATTTAAAATTGTCCTAAATATTTTGGAAACAGAAGGGATCCAAAAATCTAATCGAACCTAACCTAACAAAAAGATATTATTTTAGAGATAATGCTCCTCACTTTGCGAGAAATGTTTTCCCAATAGGTGTATAGGAAGGCGAGTATTTATAGAATGGCCGGTCAAATCCTTGGCTCTTATACTCTTACATTTTTATTTATAGGGTTATTTAAATTCAAGGGTCTAGAAACGACGTAAAAACGAATAACCTTTTTTTTAATTAACTTATAACTTTTTAAACATTTTTTTATAGCAATACGACAAAGATTTAATTATCTACAGAACACTTGGACATCATCAAGGAGTATCCGAGGAATATACTTTAAAAAAACAATCACTATTAAATAATGATTATTATTTATTACTCTTTTTAATTAATTGTTAGCTACATTAATGGTTAAGTTAGGTCCGTCAACTCAAATTGATGCAAACCAAATTTTCTATTCTTTAGGCTCTCTTGCACCTTCTGCAAATCCAATGCTTTTCCTTTTAGAATAGTCTCGTATGAGCTCTCCCAAGGGTTAAACACCAGCTTGTATCAGAAGGAATTATCATCCTTTCCACCCATTCGATATGTTATTTGGACTACGCTATTAGCCATGCCAAAGAATGGTTCCATACCAATAAATATTCCTTCAGCTCCCTTCCTGGCTAGAACGTTACTTTGATGCCAATATGTTCTGGTGTCCCAAATAAAATTACTTTGCTGTTGTAGTAGTTAGTAGGATCTAAAAAAGTTTATACACTCACACGGAGTCTATTAACTTCTACAGACACACCTCTAGTACAAGTACGGCTTCTCAAAAAATGTATTAATTACTTAAATTATTGCCTAAAATAACTGTTAGTTTCCCTCCATATACCCGTTCTTTAACCGTTGTACTCGATCTTAGTTATGTCTGATTACCACTGGTCAACCATCATGAGATAGTCTCTTCCTACAAATAGGAAGGTAAATGGCTTCTTTAGTTGTATTGCTTCTAGCACGATCTCGAGCACCATCTCTAGTAGCAATTTATTTTAAAACCCTTGGGTAAAATTAATAAGATAGAGCTATGATGAGAATCAGACAATCAAATAAATATAGCAAACTTATACTTTCTGATTTTAAATTAACGTAAAATTAACCAGTTCGCATAAAATAAACCAGAATTTCTGGGTAGAGTTTTTCGTTTCACTGTATTTCTACACGAATTTCTACGGGTATTTTCCTAAAATAAAATAAAATAAAAGATTTAGTAAGTTTAGTTTAATTCACAGTTAGGCAATCTATAGAGTAGGATTAATATTAGTTTAGATTGAATAGGTACCAAATTAGTTAAGAAATGCTTAAATAATCAAGCATTAAAACCAAAAATCTATAAATTGTTATATGTAAAAACACAAATTTATAAAAGGAACCATAATGATTGCATTTAGGTAGGGATTTGGGATATAAATTATTATAAATAAACAGATGGAGAATAAACGTATATGTATTAGAGTTTCAGGAAAGTGAAAAATTAGATGAAAAATTATAATCCTCACAAATAATCTTTCATATTCAAAATTTAAACTGTAATATTACCAAATTGGCTGAATGATGTCTCTAGGAAATTTGTAAACGTTATCGAAAGATGTTTATTTGGAAATTAATGAGATTTAAGGATTATTTACAATTTAAAATTTTGTTGGAAATAACAAATTGACAAAAAGACGTTTTTTTCTCCTATTTTATTCAAGTAATAGGAAGAATTTTACGATATTAAAAAGGGTTTTAAAATAGAGTTAAGTCTAAATTTTATGGTCAGTGAGTGAATAGTGAGTGCTGCGAGGCAAATAAATACCTTTATACCAGTAAAAGTTTGTAAAATCCAGTATCCAGAATCAAAACACACGACATACCACCAATAGTGTATAGTTGGGATATTCTGTAGCAGGGGATCATCAGTGAATTTACGACACGATCCGTAGGCTGGTTCAACTCTGCATTTGGAAATTAAATTCTATAGTGCACTAACATTTTTTGCTCTTTAAAAGAACTTTAATATCTTTGCAAATTGTTTATTTTAAGATTATTTTGATTTAATTTTTTTTAAATTGAAGTACAGAGCGAGGTACAGCGATAGTGAACTCTACCCTGGAGATAAGATTTCATGTTACTTATAACTGACTTAGCACTCTCAATTCAATATTATGGCAAATAAACAAATAAAAATTAATAAAATATTTGGGTGATTGTTTATGCAGAATATTTGAGATTTTACAATAAAATTTATATATTAAACAAAACCCATCCATATTATACAGTATTTTATAAATTTTTCTTTTTTACAAAAAAATGTTAAATGTTTAAGCGGAACACAATAATTTCAAATGTTCTTAATATATTGTAATCTATACTGATGTAATGATTTAATTGTTATTATTTGTGAATAATGAAGGCGTGAGTGACAATATCAATCCTATTTATGTGGTTACATTGTGTTAATGCAGAAATACTATGGAACCCAAATGAATGTTGTTTAAATTTATTATGATAGCTCGTAATT
Source organism: Ophraella communa (assembly GCA_035357415.1). NCBI lineage: Eukaryota > Metazoa > Arthropoda > Insecta > Coleoptera > Chrysomelidae > Ophraella > Ophraella communa. The sequence goes on from CM068980.1 coordinate 25,361,787, forward strand.
AAACGGTATTACTACAATTATAATGTCAAAATTTCATTAGCTGTAGAGAAAAAACAACATATATTTCAAATTAGCAATCCAGCTGTTTAATTATTTTTAATATATCCCTGCAAATTATTAAATAATTGCTAGTTTTTAAATTTAAAATATTTTATGCCCATTAAATTTTATATCAAAATCACACCATTGTTTTGTTTTGTGTGAAATATATATTGTGCATTCACATGCATATATATAATAATTTAGAATTAGGCAAAATAATTGAAACCAAAATGTAATATAACATATTCAAGAGTTTATAAGAACTAAAAAATATCAAGCTGCAGACTATTTTTAGTAAATTTCCATTTAATTTTTCACTTTAATGATAGATAATGAACTGCACAAAGAAGTAAGCTTTAATTTAAAAATTTTAAAGAGATATTAAAATTATAAATCAAAAATAGGAAAACTGGATTCCATAGAAAGTTAATTGGAGTAATGTTTAAATATTATGAACCTTTTGTAAAATTAAATTAAAAAACTTAAGCATAAAATTTTATTACAAGAGAATGAGATTGATTGGATAGAAAGAGAAGCAATGAAAAAAAAAATAATAAAAACTAAGGCATATAATTTTATTACAAGAAAATAAAATTGACTATAAAGAGAAAGAAGCAATGAAGACAAAAATAGTAATTGATGATATAAACTGGGAATGGTTCGGTATTGGAGGTTCAAAAAGGGAGAGATGTAGTAAATCCAGAAAAGTACTAGATGAAACAAACACTAAATGTTAAAAAATTTTGCAAAAAAAAAGGAACGAGAGATACGAGGAAAGAAATACAAAGTAAAGTGTGGGAAAAGGAATTGGTTTCCAGGAAAATAATAAAGTAAAGATGAGAATTAAATAAATAAACGAGCAAGAAGAAGAAGAAAAAGGAAAAAAACCTACATTTAATACGATAAATGAATAATAAATGGCAAACCATACCGTATTGAAGTAAGATCTTATTAAAAATGACACTCTGGAAAAAAAACGCCAGTAACAGCTAAACACAATACGAGGCAGTCAGTTAAAGAACACCAAAAGAATATATTGACACACATTACACAAAAACTATAGACCAGCCAAAAAATTACCCGATTAGAAAGTACTAAAACTCAAGAGATTAGAATCGACACTCTGTCAATTTTAAAATGATGATGATGGTTCATTATTAGAAACTGAAGAATTTATTCACTTTTACAGATCTCAATACTCTCTTATGGAAACGTTAATAACCTGAATCTAAATTATTTGTGCTGGGAACCAAATCCAATATTTATCACTGACAAGCATTAATGAAGAAACACAAAGAAAGATATAGTGGCAGTATTTTACTCATTATATCTAAAAATATTCAAAACTATTAGACTGTAAGTATTGTTAATAATGGTAGGTACCTAACATGTGCAACTTAGTATTAGTAACTTCTTTAATATGCTAGGAATTGTTTACCTAAAACCAGGATGGGATAATTTCATATGCACTGACATATTGGAATACAAGATTCAACAATTAGCTCAATATCGCATTGATCAGTTTATTGTCTATAAAGACTTGAACTACAACGCATAAATTGGTTGTCTTAATGGATTTAAGGAACATAACATGGAGATTTCTGTTTTTTCTTAGATTCACATGAATTATTGGATATTTATTTGAATTGTTCATCGGGTTACAGCCAATAAAAGAACAAGAGCTATAAGTTATATTATATATTTTAATAGAAACAATAACTTATATAAATAGAATAGATACATAGAATAAATAGAATACAGATAAGTATGCAGTAGCCTAAATGATGCATTTTAATGTCTATAATGTTACAGAAGAATATATCTAAAACACAAGCAACCTTTGTCTATACTAATATTATAAAACCAAGGAGTGTGTTTGTTTGCTTAAGCACGCTAATCTCTGAAACTACTGATTTGAAAAATTCCTCTTAAGTAGCACATTCATTAAGGAATTCTGTAGGCTATATACTTATTATGGTTTAAAATTGGTTTTAAATAATAATAAAATATATTTGTTTACATTGGTATATATATCTATTGATATATTTGTTTGTTGTTTTAAAAAAATTAAAACTTTATTTATTAATCCGATTATTTTCAATCAATTAAAAAATCGATTTCTTAGACTAAACCATTGATTAATCGATAAATCGTTTTATTTGTAATACTAATATAATTTTGACTTCGATTGTTGTTGTTTTTAAATAAGTGTGCTGACAATAAACATTAGAAAATATTTAATTATAATAAAAATAAAAATTTTAATTATTTTATTGATTTAATAATAACACAAATTGGTTATTGTGTTCTTTAGAGCCTGATGATGGTCTGATTTAGACCGAAACTAGTTGCAATAATTATACATTACTTGAATAAGTGGTTTTGTCTTTGCGTTTTATTGGATTCAACCACAGTTAAGATAGATGACCTATCTAATTTACTAATAGATAAAATGGTTTTAAAGAATGTATTTCTTTTTGTTTTAGGTCCACGTGTTTTTTTAAATAAATATAATTAATACACTATTTTTCCAGTCCAAATTTCTATTACATATATTTCAGTTAAAGGAAGTACGGGTGGAAAATATTTAAATTGTATGATGGATTTCATGTAAGCTGTACATTAATCTCGTTCTCATACAGCCAGATCAACTGGTATTTTGGGTTTTCTTAAATTTAGACAACTAGAACGCTTTTTAATGCTACTTTTACATGCTTTAAGGTCATGATCATCACCACAAATGGGACAAGACAGTTTTTCTTACATTTTTCAGCAGAGTTATTAAATTATTTACATTACTCATCGTATAAGGTACCTACACTTCCAACCATACAGCTTGCATAGAAACTATATAAATATATATCAGACAGTAAAACTTTTTCCATAACCCCATTAAATACAATAAAACTGGGGTGCTTCAAAAACGGAATCATATAATATTAAACTATAATAACAACTGAAACCCAACCTCTATAAAAGATTTTGATGGACAATTAAACGATGCATTCTTGAACATTAAACATAGAATGTTTGGGTATGGAAAAGAAACATTCCTAATAATTTTGTACCTTAAATTAAGCTCTGATTTGACATGGCATGTAGAAACTAAAAAGATATTAAATAAAAAGAAGAAAAACTAAACTTAACTAACTTAAGAGAAGTAGTACCTACTAGCTTAAAAAGAGCTAAGAAATAGTATAAATAATAAATTCAAGGCAAAGTTTATATTGAAAACGTACAAGAACTGAACTTTTAAAAATATATAACTCGAATGAGTTTAAAAAAATGATGTACTTAAATAAAAATACCAGCTATAAAAACTTCATACGTATGAAAAAAAGTGATTGCTTACTATAAAAAAGTTTATATTCCAAATATTTAAGCAACATTGCATTTACAGACATTATTGCCAAATCCTCTTGTGAAATAAGCTTTTAAGTGCAAAAGTGGAAAAATTACCGGATTATAAAATATTAAATTTAAAGATTATTGAAACAAACAAACTCAAACTTGAAACCCATAAAAACAAAAAATTATATTTTTTCGTAGTATAAGTAGATAAGGCAACTACCAAAATTTACATACAAGACCAGTATAATTCATCTTAGATTAGTTTAGATTGTCTTAGTTCGTATGACCCATTTGCACTTCGACCTCTCAAGATCTATTGCACCTACCTTAATCTCTAGAATGTTAATACTTCTAATGAATTTAAACATCTTTCTAGAGGGGATATTCCTAATTTGATAGGGAGTCAGAGAAATCCCTTCTAGCCTCTAAAGCCGTTTGCAAAGGGCACTGTCCAGTTAAAAGACTTAATGTCAGTTTTATGTTTTTTTTTTGCTCATTTCTAGAAGACACCTTGCTCTTTCAGGTGATAACTTTTTAGCTTGTCCCAATTCTTGTGAATTCATCCAATGTGATCGTAGTCGATCCACCACAAAAGGGCTGCGGACCAAGAAAAGTTGTATTTAATTCTATCAGCTTTCTTATTACCCATTGTACCTTTGTGAACTAGTACACAAATCACAGAAACCTTGTTGTTTCTTAAGGGATTGCTTATAGTCCCAGACTAGCTTTTACTCATAAGTAAAAGAAATCAGACAGCCAGACGCATTAAAGCAAAAAATTAGGTCCCATCACTCCTACTCTAGCCCTTTTATCTATTTTAGATCCATCTTTATAACAAACGAGTGGGCTCTTCTCCAGCTCTGGCTTGATTTCTCTAACCTATAACGATGCAATGGTTAATTTAAGGATGCTAGTGGATCTTTAGATGTGCAATCTTATCATCAGGTTTCAAGTTTTGTATCTATAGCAGTCGTAAAGCAAAAGCTGCAGCTTTGAAGTAAGAACCAATGATGAAAGGCATTTTTTCCTTTTGGTGACTGGAAAATATTTTCTGCTTTCGCACAAACTTCCTTTGAATCCTTTTTTTATAAGTTAATTCATTTTACCCACAATACCCCCAATTACTTATATATACGGGTATACTTATATTGAGCAAACACTTACCTTACTAGTCAGGATAAAACTTGTACAACAACAAAAAAAAACTTATACAAATTATTTGCAAATGCTCTAACCTCGAAAAATATCGCTCGCTTCTAAAGCTCGCTTCTATCACTGCTGTTGGCGGTTCCTCAGTAATATGACGTTGCCACGCTTCGTTGGTAATAAAACTTACACAAAAAAATAAAAAAAATTTTGCAAGTCACATAAACAATACAGCATGTATACATTCATAGATAAAAAGAAATATTCTTTTCTTCCATTTACCACAAACAATTTAGGTATGTATCTATGAAAAATAAAGTATTTATAAGGAAAAACAAGGTGTGACGATAATGGTTGCTGTATGGCTGCACTTTTCCATATCAATGTTTGACGTTTTGGTTTCACAATCTTATTGGCTAGTTCATCTGAGCCAATAATATGTCAATAAATTTCCGATTAGATTCAAACGCTTCATCACTGCTAGGAACCAAAATGTCAAAGAAGTAAATACAAGCGAACATGGTAGGGAACGATGTGACTTACAAACAATAAGCCGACGTTCCGTATCTGTTTTATTTTTTTATCTGAGGTAACAAAAGTTAGTTTAATACGCCGCGTGTACGAGATAATCGTCAAGGAATAAACAAATATATTTTTTTAAAATGATTTAAACATAGATTGTTACCAATTTAATGTAAAAAGCAAGCTTTACAACAAATCATAACTGTTGGCCCTGCGTACCTTAAAAAATAATCGTAGGGTAGATGTTGAAAGAAATATTTTGTCGAGACTCTGCCAATCATAGAAACCGAAGTTCTGAATCATCAGCTTTGTTGTCCGTTATCGATAGTTTTATATTATGCAAAATGTTTCGACGGAATAATTGTTAAAATGTAAAAGTATTATGATTTGCATGTAGTATAAAAATACAAAGAGACAGTCAGTAATTCATAAATTACTTTACATTGTTACCAACATACCTGATAAAGAAGAGTGGAGGTCAATCTTGAGCCGAAACTAGGTACATCAGTTTTGAAACCTGTGAAATGATATCTTGGGATTTGAATAATTATTCTTGCGAATCAAACACGTCCGAACCATTATCACTTCACTTCTAAACGTCTAAATACTATTTAGAAGTTAAATAACTAGAAAAAACACTATATATCACAACCACTTAATATTCAATTACAATCAATGACAATATGGCTATTTATCCTTGTTAAATAAGCCTACGTGGACCATGGCAATCTCGGAACGAAAATCCAAGTAAAATATATTTTTCTTTGAAAAGAGTAAGAAGCAGTCTGAAACCTAAAACCATACAGTTTAAAAATATTCCATGCATAAAACGTAGTAATTCGACGATAGACATTTTAACAGTGTTGTCGCACTTTGCAAAACTGTATTTGGATCTACATAAACCTTTTTGGGATAGATCTATATTATATGTAAGGTTAAACGTGATTTCTTTACAAATCGATTGTTTAAAATTTGTATTTATAGAGTAACTTAATATTATTATTATTATGGATTAACCAAACTAACGTTATCGATACATTCATGGTTTGGGAGTTTGGGAGTTCTGAAAAGTCTATAATATCGGCAACCCATTGTTTTCCTCACAAGTTCCCCACTTCTTTCTAAAACCATTATCTGACAATCGAAGTTTCTCTATTGAAAGTACTTAGTACTGCTAGTTTTTCATTGAATATTAATAAATGCCGTCCAATCATCACTGGAATATCTTGAAAGAAAAATTTCAGGTGAAGACCCGGAAAAATGTAAGTTGGGACACTACTGACGTCAGCGGTTCCAGAAAGTGTTAAGTAAGTTCGACAATTCATGGATTTGGCAGGGTACTTTAGAAAGTTTGTCCCCCAATTTGCGAATAAAACAGCATGTATAACTTGCTTAACTAAACAAGACCAGAAAGAGGCAAGAAAATATGTCATAGAATGTTTAACATCTAGACCGTTACTCGTCGTATATGATCCAGAATTACCCACTGAACTTTATACCGATGCAAGTAGTATTGAGTATCGTGCCATACGTATTAAAAAACATAAAAACCAGTCAAGGGTGGTTGTATATTTTAGCAGAAAAATGATAGAAAGCGAAGCCAAATATCATTCGTACGAAACCTTGGAAACCTTGGCGATAGTACAGGCCTTTAAACATTTTCGTATTTATTGAATTGGCCATACATTGAACACAAAGGAAATGAGGAAAGTTCTTTACAAAAACTCGGAGATGCTAATCTAGATTTAAACCAGTATGTCAAAAAGGACGAAATGTTATATGATAAACACACCAATGCAGATGGAACCAAAAACTTGCAATGGTTCGTTTCCAGCCAAAACCGATTGGGCCTTCTTCGCATATTTCATGATAAACAGATAATGGACATGAGAAAACGTACGAGTCGATTGCTGAACATTTTTGGTTAGGTTAAGAATGAGGCAATTTGTCAAAAGTTACATAAAACATGAACCGTTATTTGTGCCGTGAAGAAAACGAGGAATGGGCCATTACAAGGATTCATTCAAACAGTTGAAGTTTCCAAAGAACCTTTTAAATATTGCACTTAGATTGCTTAGGACCATTGCCCATGTCATCCGAGGGCTATAAGCATATTTTGGTTATGGTAGATGCTTTAACCAAATACTACATTTTTATGCCTATAAAAAGTGTAACTACAACTGAGTTTCGTGAGAAGTTACATGCTTTATCGCTATTTGGAACATATAGACGAATAGCGATGAATGCTGGTTAGGTTAGGTAAAAATACATTTCCAAAATATCTGGATCAATGCAATATCGAGTATCATTTTGTTACTCCAGATGTACACAGAGAAAACGGACAAGTGGAACGATACATGCGAACTATTAAAAACTTGTTAAGAATCGAAACTAAAGTGAAATCAGAGTGGCCGAGTGGATTATGGTAAATTCAATTTGTTTATAACACAAGTATTCAGAAGTCAATAAACTATAGCCGAGTTTAACACCGTTAATACAAGCTTTGTTAAGAAATGTGTCTAAGGACCTAACTCAAAGACGCAACCGTTCTTTGAACCGAGAACCGATGGCTGAAAATCTCTCCACAGTTCATGATTTTGATATCAACAAAAAAAGGAGAGACAACCTGAATTACTGACTAGGTGATTTTGTACTAATGGTCGGTACGTAATCAAAAAAGTTGGTACCAATAGTATTACCAAAGCAGTCAAGGAGCAGCTTAGACCATGGTCTTTAAGCGTTGACCTGAAAGAAATTTTAGAGTTTGTGGAGTCAGATAGTGACTCAGAAGTAAATGATGGTTAGGTTAGGTTAGGTTAGGTTAGGTTAGGTTAGGTTAGGTTAGGTTAGGTTAGGTTAGGTTAGGTTAGGTTAGGTATGATGGTGAGTAAGCTTTGTCACTGTCTCAAAGTGATTATGTCAGTTTTTTTGGTCTCTACTTCGTTAGTGATAGATCCAAGTAAGGGCTGAGGTATTTACATAAAATTTGTGTTTTTGGTCTCTACTCTGTTAATGATCGAACCAGACAAAAGCCTAAGGTCTTTACATGTTTTAGATAAAATTTAATTTTTGGTCTCCACTCCGTTAGTGATGGAGCCAAGTAAGGGCTGAGATAACTACATGTTTAAGACAATGTTTGTTTTTGATCTCTAATCCTTCGTGATAGGTTCAGATACAATTTAAAACCTTTTCGTGATTAACCAAAAACAATTTATTCTATTTGTGTAAAGGCTGCGTGTGATGATTAATTACACCCCGTATATGATTTGGTATTTTATAATTAAAATAATACGAAGGTATGTTAAAAGTCGAACTTACACAATTTCAAGAAGTTTTAAAAATACGTAAAAAATAGTATCTGGTTAGGTCAGGTATGACAAAGCATTCTTTGTTATAAATTACGACCTGTCTCTGATGTCAAGTTCAATTATGTTTTGATTACTCAACTAAACGAACACATAACATATAATTATATAAAATAATATCAAATTCATCACAAGTGTAGTTCTTATTCAAATACCTCGATCCATTAAGAAGCTGACCTTAGAGCCACCATATGCGGCCATAAAGTCAATTATAATAGCAGTAAATCAAAAATAGAGTCAATTTGGCACTGATTGTACACTTCAGATTCATCTTCAGGTAAAACAGGCGTCTGGAGCGCCGCCCTTGCCAGGAAGGCCGTGTAAGAAATATTGTAGGACATATTTAGTCGAGCCTCTAACGATTATGGAAACCTTTGGCCCAAATCTTAGCTTTGTTGTCCGATATCCCTAGTTTTTATTTAAAATGTTTGGATGACTCGACGGAATAATTGTTAAAATAAAATATGTAAAAAGCCCCCCTTGATTATTAATAAAATATTTAATTTTGGTTAAAAGTTAATAATAAAGTTTAGTAATATAAAAAAATACTATCGGTGTCTGATTTCTAGCAATAAATTAACTATATAGTACAGTAAATGGCTAAATTATGGAATATTATCATTATTTCGAGAACCGTCGAGTTTTAGGCGAAATTATGGAATAATGGAAAAAAGGGTGGTTTTAGTACTTGCAATGAGTACCGATAAGTGCTAGTTTGAATAATACAATTACGTCTTATTTCCGCAAAAATTTTAGAAAAAATTAAATTTATTGTACTAACCCTTATATTTTGGAAGTCCATCTTACTAAGAATAATAAAAAACTTTTCGTTTTGACGCAACTTCCAAGTTTATTTGAAAAAATTAGGTTTTTAATTACAATGACCGCCGTTTCGCTAAGAGATTGACATATTTAAATTACATTTTGTTTGTTTGTAGCTAGGTACCTGATGTTGATTAGGTAGTATTAAGGCTAAACCAAGTATGGAAGTAATAAGACATAACAATATTAAAGCGTAGATGTTATTAGCCCTAAGGGATTATCCTGGATTTACTTTCCTCTAAGATCAGTATAACTGTGCAATTACATAGAAAAAACAGAAAAAAACTATATCATGCTGATCTTTATAATAACTATAAGTTAATATATTTGTGTTACAATTACGTCTTATCTACGTATAAAATAAAGACTCAATCAAAGTAAACAGTTTAATAGTGAAGAACTTCGAAAATTTACTCGTTAATTAACAACTTTAAACTGTTAATCTGCTAGATGTCTTTTTATTTCAAGATCTTTAAGGAAATCTAAAAGTGTAGTGTTTGGATGTAATTTGTGTGTAAGAGTGGGGTTGGATGTTCAAGTAGGTGTTTTGCATAATTTGACTTATCTGGTTGTTTTAATCTATATGCTATTAAATGTTCATTGAATTTTACTTCAAAATTTCTTTGTTTTGGACTTATTATACGAGTATATACAGCATTACATTTTGGACAATTAATATTGTAAAAACCAGATTTTTTTAATTTGGGTAATTTTGTTTTTACATTTAACAACTTTGTACCAACATATTTTGTGTTTAAATTATATTTATGCCGATGTGGCCGAAGATATTATTTTTGAAATTGTATTGGAAATTTAGAACAATAAACAACTAAAAGGTTGTATTAACTTTCACTATTTATTCTAAAAATACTTTAATTGCAATGACAGCCGTTTCGCTATCGAAATAGCATAGTCAGATTGACATATTGAAGTTACACTTTGTTTGTTTGTAACTAGGTACTTGATGTTGATAGGTAGTTAAGGCTAGACCAAGTAAGGAAGTAATAAGACATAACAATATTAAAGCCTAGATGTTATTAGCCCTGGATGTATTTCCCTCTAAGATCAGTATAACTGTGCAATGATATAGAAAAACCAATAACTTAATATATTTGTGTTATAATTACGTCTTATCTATGTATAAAATGAAGACTCAATCAAAGTAAACAGTTTAATAGTGGTGAACTTCCAAGATTTATTTGTTCATTAACTACTTTATATTGTTGATCTGCTAGATGTCTTTTGATTTCAAGTTCTTCGAGGAAATCTAAATTTTGTTTTTTATTACAGGTGTGTAATATTTGAATGTCATTAGTGTGTATGAGTGAGTGTGGATGTTCAAGAACGTGTTTGGCATAGTTTGACTTATCTGGTTGTTGTAATCTATATGCTCTTAAATGTTCATTGAATCTTATTTCAAAATTTCTTTGTGTTTGACCTATATATACAGCATTACATTTTGGACAATTAATTTTGTAAACACCAGATTTTTTTAATTTAGGTAATTTTGTTTTTACATTTATCAATTTTGTACCAACATTATTGTGTGATTTGAATGAAATTATTGCAGATGTTGCCGAAGATATTATTTTTGAAATTGTATTAGAAATATTTCCACAATATGTAATACTTTTATAACTTTTAATTTCTTTAGGTTGTTGAGGGAATATTAGTTGTAGTGACACTTTCTGTTCTTTCTTATTAATTAATTTATTTATCAGATGTATTGGTTAGCCATTAGATATTGCTATTTGTTTTATAATCTCAATTTCTTTATTAAAATTATTTTTGTTCATTGGAATTGAAAATGCTCTATTTATCATAGAATTATAAGCTGCTAGTTTATGTGATATAGGATGATTTGAATGATATGGTATGGTTACATCTGTTTGTGTTGGTTTTCTGTATATTGAATAGTTTAATGAATTATTAACTTTTTCAATTCTCAAATTTAGAAAATTAATTGAATTATTTTCTTCAACTTCTAAAGTAAAATTAATTTTAGGATGCAAGGTATTTATATAATTAAAAAATATATCTAGCTGTCGTTCGCTACTTACAAATCCTGCTAACACATCATCAACATATCTATACCAAAATACAATATTGCTTTTATAAGTAGAATTAAAGATTTTGCTTTCTAAATTATCCATAAAAATATTTGCTAAAATTGGAGAAATGGGACTTCCCATTGGAAGACCTTCATTTTGAATATATACTTTCTGATCAAAAGTAAAATAATTTTGGCTTATGCATACATTAAATAGGTCAATTATATCTGATATTATACCTGGATGAATATTTCTTTCATCTAATAGCTTTTTAACTAGAGCTATACATTCTTTAGGAGGTATTTTAGAGAACATATTAGTTACATCAAACGATACTAATTTAGTATTATTTTGTAAATTACATTTATTTAATTTTTTTTTCAAATCTAATGAATTTTGTACTGAATATTTAGATGTGTAACCATAATTATTTAGAATAGTATTTAATTTTTTAGCAACCTTAGTATTAGGAGTGTTAACATACGAAACTACAGGTCTAATCGGTTTTGACTCTTTATGTAATTTAATAGTTCCATATAATTCTGGACATTGAGGATTTTTATTAATTAGCTATTTTTTATCATAGTCACTAAATATATAATTTGAATTATTTACATGTTCTTTTATTTGGTTGGAAAATTTTTGAGTTGGATCGTTTATTAGAATTTTGACATTACTTGACATTATGAAATCATTCACTTTAGATTAATAAAAGATAAGATGAACTTTCACACAGTAAGGGTTAGTACCATAAATTTCAATTGTATTGGAAATACTTCTACAATATTAATATTTTTAAAACTTTTAATTTCTTTAGTTTATTTATGTTGTTTAGTTGTAGTTACACTTTCTGTTTTTCCTTATTAATTAATGTATTTATCAAATGAATTGGATATCTATTAGATGTAGCTATTTGTTTTATGATATCAATTTCTTTATCAAAGTTAATTTTGTCCATTGGAATTGAAAATGTCCTATGTATCATAGAATTATAAGCTGCTAATTTATGTGTTATACGAAAGGATGATTTGAATTATACGGTATGGTTACATCTGTTTGTATTGGTTTTCTGTACATTGAATAATTTAGTAAATTATTAACCTACGCAGTTTTTATTGAATTATTTTCCTCAACTTCTAAAGTAAAATTAATTTTAGGATGCAAAGTATTAATATGATTAAAAAATATATCTAACTGTCGTTCACTACATACAAATCCTGTTAACACATCATCGACATATCTATACCAAATTACAATATTGTTTTTATAACTAGAATTAAAGATTATGTTTTCTGAAGACCTTCATTTTGAATATGTACTTTGTTATCAGAAGTAAAATAATTTTGACTAATGCATATAGATATAATTGACTGATTTAATGATAAAGATAAAGAAATTGATATCATAAAACAAATAGCTACATCTAATGGCTATCCAATTAATTTGATAAATACATTAATTAATAAGAATGAAAAGAAAGTGGCACTAAAATTAATATTTTCTAAACAAATTAAAATTAAAAGTTATAACAATATTACATATTGTGGTAGTATTTCCAAAAAAATTTCAATAAAAATATCTTCCGCAACATCAGCATTAATATCATTGAAAACACAAGATAATGTTTTGGTATAAAATTATTAAATGTAAAAACAAAAATAACCTAGATTAAAAAAAAATTTGTACAAAATTAATTTTCCAAAATGTAATGCTGTATATTTAGGTCAAACACAAAGAAATTGTGAAGTAAGATTCAATGAACACTTAATAGCATATATATTAAAACCATCAGATAAGTCAAATTATGCAAAACACCTACTTGGACATCCAACCTCACTCTTGTGATTAAAAACCTAATTTTTAATTAAACGTGGAAGTTGCGTTAAAACGAAGAGTTTATTATTCTTAGAAAAAATAGTGTGAAATCAGAGCTAAGATGTGTTGTTAGCAGTGATGTGAGTAGCGATGTTAACAGATGTGGCCAAATCCAAATCAAACCGACAGTGAAATGTGAACTAGCGTAGAGGACGAATCGGTAACTCGAAGCGGTTCATAAACTTTGGTTTTTTATATGCTACACTTTGCTAATGTTACTATGTTACTATGCTGTTATTACTATGTTACTATGCTATTATTACCATGTTATTATACAAACACCAGTTGCATTTTCGATACGTAAAACCAACCGAATATAATATTTATAAGAAGTTTTGCAAAAAACTTCTCAAGCAGCTAAAATGCCCAGTCCTGAGAAACAAGGTAATATGAATCCAATTATTTACATGACGGACGGTCAGATCGCGGTCACTGTGGCAAACCATTCTATGTCATAGTTCAGCAAACTTAAACAAGCACCGCAAACGCAATAGTTTCTTAGGTGGTTGCTACTACTACCGTTGGTGTACAACCTGGAAGTTTCGCTGAATATATAAATCGTTTTATTGGTGGTAGGAATTTTCAAGTAAGCCCATCTGTAGATGTGTTTACACTCAAAATGACTTTCCATTTTAAATAGTGTATTACTACTGTATTTTCTTTAAAATGGGCTAGACACGTAAACAAATAAATAAATTCTTGTAGTAGATTTAGCGTTTCTAGATTTTTTTTCTGTAACACGTTTGTGTGCAATGCACGGGAAATTCCCACATAGGAACTATTATTTTATAAAATTCGATGCGAAATAATTTTTAGTGAAAGTGTAAATACTTTAAGAGCACTTTTAGCTTAAGGCACAAAATTCAGGAAGTACTATGAAAAAGAAACCGTCATCAACGAGAAAAGAAAAACGAGTAAAAATATTTCTAAAACGGAAACCTTATTTGCTAATATTGTCAAATTTTCGGACATACTGGAAAAAATGTAGAAATTTCAATAATAACCAACCCCATTGTTTCTTGCTTCGGATGTAGAAATCATGGGTGTTTTTGGAAATATTGTCCAAAATGCAACGACAAAACCAACCCCAACTGACTGTGGAATGTGAACTAGCGGAGAATGTGAATCGATAACGCGCGACGGTTCAAGAACTTTGATTTTGTATTTGTTACGTTATACTTTTTCTGCACAATACACTTTCAGTTAAAAGGAACCCTAAAATAAACGCCAAACAAAAAGCGCTACACGTCACACAATTCAATGACATAGTTCGTTAATGAAAACAACACAATATTTAAAAAATACAAATATTTCTCATTTAATAATAAAATAATAAAATAAAAAATATGATTTACCTCTCATTTAATTTTAGAGCAGTATTGCTTTACAAGAAAGCACTGTTACAAACAAACCAAGAAAACGATTAATATCACAAACTGTCATTATCATGTTTTAAACAATAATGTAAGGTAATTTCTCCCGATTTTGTGGTGTTAAAATAGAAAATTTGGATATCCCTAAACTTTGAAATCCAACAGACAAGAGGGACAAATAATTATGCCATTATCACTGACACCAATCGAATCGTTTAAATGTTTACTGTATTTTGAGTTGTCTTATTAAATTTTATAAATCCCGACTTATCATATTAGTTTTTAAATTTGGCAACATCACAATTATGACGTGCAACACTTTTTGCTTTGCGTTTACTCTGTTTTATTTATTATTACAAATTCATAATGCCTCTTACTACTTATTACTATTGCTTATTTTTATTGTTTTTAATGTGATATTAGGTTATAAATAAAACCAACTGAACTTTATTAATTACGTAAATTATTATTAAGGAACAGAAAATAATCCGATTATTAGTTAATCAGAATTGAAAATAACTCCTTTAAAATATTATATTAAAGTTAAATATGTAGATAATTATTCTGTAATAAAATGGGTTTTTTAATTATTATTAATGCCTAAAATACAAAATTTTATAGGGTCTTGTATGAATATATTTTTCATTCAAATCTCTCCATTCAGATATCAAACAAATCATTTCAATATATATGGCTACTTTGTTTATTTGTGTATTTTTAAAATTTAGTATTCATAATATTACTTGGAGACATGTCTATAACCAGGTAATATTTAAGATTTTTTTCTTTTCTTGATATCGTCACACTGCGCATCGGTAATTTAGAGGAAAAAACTTCTTATAAAGGAAAGCTCGCCTTCTAACGGAAATATGTTATTACCCGATGCAAATTATAAATTTGAAATAGCAGAACTACACAAGAAAAATCATATTAAACCAAAGGAAATAAATTTGATCTCAGATATTATGTTTTGTGAAAAATAGAACTTGTTATTTAAATTCTAATTCAATTAAAAAATGTCGTTAACCAATCTACTTTATTTAAAGAACAAATTTATTATTACACTACATTTTTGATCGCAACAAAACTTTTATTTAGTGAGAAATGCAATCGACTCAATAATCAATTAATCATCGCGAATAACCTTTAATCGCCAGAATCTATTAAACTGCTGTAGCTCTTATTTACGATATCAATAACCAATTTATTCACACATACTTTCTACAATAACATACAATTTGACAGATTCCAGATTAATTAGGAATACAATTGAATCGTTTTTAGTAGTGATTGTTCATCTTGGTTTCACTGATGTGTCTGTATGATACAAAACCAAAAGCAAAAATGAAAACGTCCAAGGGGTTAGGACACTGTATATCCAATAAATGCAAAAAATGTAAAACCAGTACTATTCAATTAAGCTGCTACTAATACGGATTATCTTGGATTAGATTGTCATAAGCTATTTACACTCTGCACTTTGACATACAAAGATTTTTTGTTTATACCTTAAACTCTAGAACGGCATTCATTCTAGCGAAGTTAAGCAGATTTCTAGTGAACATATTTCTAATTTGATGGAAAGATTTAGCAATTCCTTATAGGAACTTAAAGCGTTTGCAGAACAATGCTATGCATTTGCATAGCATATTATCTTCCTGCATTTTATTAGCGCTTTCGCAAGAACGTTAGTTCTTTGCTCTTTTAGTTAATATATTTTAAAACCTTTAAGCTTGTGTCATTCCGGACTTATTCGTCCACTGACATCGTAGTCGATCCCGTTCTCAGGAAGGGAATTTATTGTTGGTATGGTTCTTTGCGAGGCCACGAAAGGGCTCCGTTAAGAAATTGTATATTTGCCAACCTGACTAAAATGTTGTCCAAGGTGGCTGGAGGAATATATTCACTTTAATTACTGAAAGCAAAATAGTTTTTTTACAGGTAACGTTAACCTGTTTTCAAACAATTTATTACGGAACCCTCTTTAAACCTCTAACCTGACTAAATGGTGACCAATTATATTCCATTACATTGAAAGTACACGTCGACGTCTTAACGTTAATAAAGTTAATACTTTATGCTTATACTTATATACTTAGTCATAATAGCAGAAAGCACGCAAACATATTGCCGTATCTAAATAAATAATAAAATATATTTTATAACCACGATTGTATCGATTTCTTGCATTCCACTTTTTCTTACGATTGACATACAAAATAGCATTATACATTATAGCTAACCTAGAGTGCCAATGACACCTCCAAAGCATTTGACCGTGTGGTTTTAAGTGTATACAACTTATATTAAATTCCAAATATTAGCGGAATTTATCTCAGATAAAAAATTTGTAACAGAATATTCATATTAAATTTATTGTACTAACCTATACTTTTTGGAAGTCCATCTTATTAAGAATAATAAAAAACTCTTCGTTATAACGCATCCTCCAAGTTTATTTAAAAAAATTAGATTTTTAATTACAATGACCGCCGTTTCGCTAAGATTAGCATCGTCAGATTGCCATATTTAAGTTACATTTTGTTTGTTTGTAGCTAGGTACCTGATGTTGTTTAGGTAGTATTAAAGCTAGACCAAGTATGGAAGTAATAAGACATAACAATATTAAAACCTATATGTTTTTATCCTATATGTACTTCCCTCTAAGATCAGTATAACTGTGCAGTGATAAAGAAAAACTAGGAAAAAAATATATTATGCTGATCTTTACAATAACATAATATATTTGTATTTTACAATTACGTCTTATCTATGTATAAAATGTAAACTCAATCAAAGTAAACAGTTTAATAGTGGAGAACTTCCAAGATTTATTTGTTCATTAACAACTTTAAATTGTGGATCTGCTAGATTTAGATTTCCTTGAAGAACTTGAAATTAAAAGACATCTAGCAGATCCACAAATTAAAGTTGTTAATGAACAAATAAATCTTGGAAGTTCTCCACTATTAAACTGTTTACTTTGATTGAGTTTACATTTTATACATAGATAAGCCGTAATTATAAAACACAAATATATTTAGTTATTGTAAAGATCAGCATGATATAGTTTTTTCCTGGTTTTTCTATACCACTGCACAGTTATACTGATATTAGAGGAAAGTACATCCAGGATAATCCCTTAGGGCTAATAACATATAGGCTTTAATATTGTTGTCTTATTATTTCATTATTTTCATTACTTAATACTACCTAAACAACATCAGGTACCTAGTTACAAACAAACAAAATGTAACTTAAATATGTCAATCTGACGATGCTAATCTTAGCGAAACGGCCGTCATTGTAATTAAAAACCTAATTTTTTCAAATTACCTTGGAAGTTACATTATAACGAAAAGTTTTTTATTATTCTTAAGAATATTCATATTCAGCTCTTTTTAATAAATATTTTTACATATGCAAACATTGACACAATTTGCAAGTTTTAAGTACAGTATTCTCGAGAGTATTGTATTGAATAAACTAAACCAATTTTGCTAACTTCCATTGTTGCTCCTTACACATACAGTTGATTTTGTATATTCCATTTACTTTCAGCATTTGGCTTAGTTGTAAATATCTCTTTTTTTACATATTAATCACGATAGAAGACTTTATTTGGCTATAACTAGCAAAAACTTCTTGCCCAAATATTATTTTTCCCCGATAAAGTTAATATGAGCTTTTAGAAAATTATTAAAAGTTCTTAAGAAGAATAAACAACTAAAGTTTTGCACGAAACTTTTATCCGAAAAATAGGTTTTTAAAATGCAATTACAGCTGTTTCAAGTAGGTGTTTTGACTTATCTGGTTGTTATAATCTATATGGTCTTAAGTGTTCATTAAATCTTACTTCAAAATTTCTTTTTATTTTACAGCATTACATTTTGAACAATTAATTTTATAAACACCAGATTTTTTAATTTAGGTAATTTTGTTTTTACATTTAACAATTTACCAACATTATTTTGTGTTTTTAAAGATAATAATTCAGATGTTGCCGAAGATATTACTTTGGAAAATGTATTAGAAATATTTCCACAATATATAATACTTTTAAAACTTTTATATTCTTTAATTTGTTGAGGCAAAAAACAGAAATGTCACAACTACAACATACAACTCACTCATACACACCAATGACATTCATATGCCACACATTTGTCATTTCCTTAAAGAACTCGAAATAAATAGACATTTAGCAAAATAACAATTTAAAGTTGTTAATGAACAAATAAATTTTGGAAGTTCTCCGCTATTAAACTGTTTACATTGATTGAGTCTTTATTTTATACTTAGATAAGACGTAATAGTAACACAAATAAATTAAGTTATAGTTATTGTAAAGATCAGCATGATGTAGTTTTTTCCTGGTTTTTCTATATCATTGCACAGTTATACTGATCTTAGAGGGAAGTAAATCCAGGATAATCCCTTAGCGCTAATAACATCTAGGTTTTAATATTAATATGTTTAATTACCTTCATACTTGGTCTAGTCTTTATACCTACTACTTAATCAACAACGGGAAGCTACAAAAAAACAAAATGTAACTTCAATATGGCAATCTGACGATGCTAATTTTAGCAAAACAGCTGCTATTGCATTTTAAAAACCTATTTTTGTAAATTTCTTTTGGTAATGTAGGTTTCCTAAATTATAGGTACAGCTGCTTTGAAATTTATTTTGTAGTTTTTGATACTATGTACTCAATTAATATAAGTTTGTATATTTTTTAATTGACTACAAAATTATGTTTAAAAATAAGAAAATCATTTCTTTTAAAATTTATTTGTCAACCAACAAAAGTTATAATGACATATATATTTTTTTATATTTGCTTTCTTTGATTGAACCGTTTGTAGTAAATTGATTTCATATAAAATATGTTTGTAGTTATTGGTAAACATCCTATATAAACCTCAAAGCCTTAGGGATATCGTATATTGCTACTATAATTAACTAACCCCTTTTTGAAGATATTAATCAAAAACTTTGTAAATTAGTTTGGAAACTGTTCATGTTTTTAAATTATAATTGAATTTTCTAAATAATTTTTTTTTCTTAAATAACAGTATTATTTTATCAATATATAAAGGATTCGTAGAGTTTCATAATAAAAACTTTTAGTAAAATAATGTTATTATAAAAGTTTTCTTTGATGCAGATAAAATCGCAGAAGTTTGAATAAGCTTACATAATTATACCTAAGTTTTAATGGTTACATTAATTTTTTAATTAGCGAGCTAACGAAAAATATATTTGACAAATTATTATTCTTATTTTTGATTACTTTTATGAATATAAAAAACCTAGATTATCAGAATAATGCATGTTTTGACAATTTGCATCCTTCTGCTTTCAATAAATAAATCTACACTTATGTTTTCAATTTATATAAAGATGAATAGATTGGGTTACTGAGGATTAGAACCAGCATACTTAATTCGCTTAGGTTTGCTAGGTAGATTAATTATTTTTTTCGGTCTGGTTTTTAGGTCACAGTTGGTTTAGACATTGTTCAGTTTTTCCGAGATTTTCTCCCATCAGTCATTTTAACAAAGTAGTTTAAGTTCCGATTTTATTATTGTTACCGACAACAGCATTATTTTTTCTAAAAATAAACCAATTATTATTTGTAAGACAGCTTTGCTGACAATGCTGACCAATAAATCTCGTAAGAAACAAAGCAATTGTTCAAATTGTAACTGTATTCCAATTAAAGGTACTAAAAATAAATATACTTAATTTTTATTGTTTCATTTCAGATAACTTTTTGGTTGAGTTACTGTTAATCATAATTGGCAATTAATTTTTAGTTATGACAACATATATAAAACTTCCTAAAGTTTATTGATTAGACCAACAGTTATTTCTAATTATCAGAATATAATTAAACACTTTTGTTTTTGGTTCAATTCCTTTCATAACAACTTTATCCCATCAAATTATTGGAAATTTTAAAAGTGTAAGTACCTCAAATAATTGCTTAATAATTAAATAATTATTGAAGAAAAATAATATTAGCTACAATATTCCCTGAAAAAATTGTTATAAAATTTACATTGGTATGACATCACAAATTCTTAAATTACGTTGCACTCAACATAAAAGTGATGCATAATTGAGGAACCGAAAGTGTGCGGTGTCAGAACATGTCATGATAAATTTTACCACATTGATTTTGAAAATCTTACAGTTCTTGATGCAGCAATATTTTTATTTATTTACTACATTATAAAAACATTCAGTTACTGATTAAAATGATTGTCATTAAATTTATGTATTTTACGCAGATGTATTAAAATATCAGAGACTTTATTTTCTGACCCATTGATAATTACCTTTTGTATTTTGTAACCCTTAACTAAATAGGACAACTTGGTGCTAAAGGTTACTTTCATATGAGACCTTAAGTAAGGTTTAGCAATTTTGACTAAAATAATCTACTAATCTATTGTTTATAATGGTGCCTTGTTTTTCTAGTACTCCATAACAGCTGTAGGAAGATGTTAGTGCTTCTGAGTTATTGTATCATTTAGATATCAAAATAAATAAAATAATAAAAAATTACATTAATTTGTAGAATGAAAGAAGATGTTAGTAACTCTAATGTTAATTTTAACTTTAAAGCTGTCACGTAAAGTTAGTTACTTAAAGTCACTTTAGCAGAAAAAAACCCAAAGTATATTTGGCTGTTTCCCCATTATACTAAAAAAAAATTACCCGGTCATATTTCCTACAGATTATTTTATTAGGTTTTAATTTTCTTAAAATTATGTACATTTATAGTTACATTATTACAATTATTTACTGAACGACAGCTTATAATTAAGTCAAGTGGTTCTTGATTGACGGATGTAACTAATTTCATTGCCAACTGTTAAATAATTGAATATATTCATAAAAATATGCTTATCAGGGCAAACGTTAAATTATTTCTCTTAATTTTTTTGAATGTAAATAATTAATTTACAACTTAATTTTTGATTTTGTTCTAAAGTTCTAGTTTTATTTTAATTAAATTCACATTTTTAATTTTTTTTATAATTTTATTGAACTGTTAAAGCATTTTTGGTTTATGTCCATTAACTCTGTTCAATGTCGTTATGCCTATGTAAATATATCGACAATTCAAGCATGGAACTAAATATATTACATTAGATTGGTTTTTAAAGTTTTATTTTGTATATAAATATTTAAAACTGTTTTTATTCCCATATAACCCTCCCATGCAATGTTGCATAATGAGATCGGCTACGGCTGATGTCTTAAGACTGCAACACCATAAAACTTCAACATCTGGTGATTTGGTTGGTTGGTCATGTAAGGACGTTTGACTTTGACACGGTTAACATGCAGTGTACTTCTACCTACGAAGATGCCTACCTTAATCTACTTAAACTCTAGAACGCCAAAGTTAAGTAGCTTTCTAGAGGGCATATTCCTTCTAGAAACTTAAGCCATTTGCAGAATAATGCTTGCCAGTCACATAGTATGTGCTCTGCCGTTTCTTTAGCGCAATCGCAGAAACGACAGTTCTTACTATCCAATTTTCCCCTTATTTGGAGGTAATACCTTAATGGGCAGTGCCAATAAGAAGACCTACGTTCAATATTACATCCTATTTGCTGATTTCGAGAAGGTACTTTGCTCTTACAGGTAAAATATCTACAAATATTTTAGCTTGCCCCAATCCTGACGTATTTATCCAGTGAGATTTAAGTGTTAGCCTTAAAGTGGCCCACAGTGGTATACAGATGGGTCAAAGATAGATGGAGTACGAGTGATGGGACCTATTTTTTGGTATCCCAAATCTCTTGGTAACGCCCCAACTATCTTTCAGGCGGAGATACACCTTATAGGTGTTAGGATCCAGGAGTGTCGCCAAACTCGAAGACATTATTATGTGTTCACTTTCCTTGAAAAATGTGGGGTTTACGGTGAATTATAACCTCTAGGGCTGAGCCTCGATAGCCAACGGCTGGTCGCAGAGGAGAAAAGGGCTAGCAACCCAGTCATTAAACCTAATCTATGATTATACCATAAAACACTACAAATAAAAAATAAACAAAGGTTATGCTGGTTGCACTTTAAATATTTATAAATAAATTAAATAATAATATAAACAGATGCATTAAGGATAAATAAGCAGAACTGCAGACTATCCAGTTATCAGCAATGTCGCACAATTCTTCCAAATGCGTTTAATATAAACCATTTAAAAAAATTGCCATATTTTAAATAGTCATGTATTGTATATATCATGTGCATACCAAACACGCTAGACAAACTAAATACGCTATTGATTGCATTATCGTCTCTAGTAAGTTAACTGATTTATCTTGTATCACTTTCCGGCTTTGTACTTTCCGAAAAGTGGTTTTCCAGATTACTATTCAACTAAGTTGATAGAATCTCTAACTATTGTCAAAGTTTCGCCGTCTTTGTGAAGCTATCTGGCCCTAGCGTAATTACTGCTAAAATGAAGAAATTGGCAGTTAACTCAAGGAGTGGTTGGGCACAGCTTGTAGACTGTATACTTACACCAACAAATACTGGGTTATAATTTTAGCTTTTAGTTTTAAATTTTTTAAATCTACCCATACTGTCTCTTCTTAAATACTAACATCTTTAATAAATGTATTTGTCAGTGTATAGATTTAATTTTTTTTTTTTAATTTTACCTACCAATTTAAAAAATTATACTAAACTGAGTGAAGGTTCGACATCGATCGAATTGAGGAAATAAAACCTCCCAAATTTTTATGCTTTTCTCCAAACCAAAAATAAAACATTTCAAACAATTAGAAATTACAAATATAAATATACTTTGAATTTAAACAAGAATAGTATGGTGTCAAACATTTTAAATTTTTAGTACGCCAGTTAATAGCATTGTACCTACATTTAAAGCAAATAATTCGATTTAAATAAAAAGTCGGTAAAGTTTTTTTTATTACGAAGAAGTAAATGGTGAACATTTTGAACATATTATTTAATTTTTTTTTATTATTAGAACGTATTTTTTTTACCAAATAAAATATTTTAAAACCTTAATAATTTTGGGTTGAAAGTTGTCAATAAGGAAGAAGAATTAATTTTTTTTGGTATCATTGGAAAGGGTTTGAAACAAGCTTTTAAATGATGTATTACTTGCCATATGGTGCCATTTAAAATTATCTTCCAAAAGGGCCCACATCCGCCATTTTTTATGATTACGTCACCTACTATACATATATAAAAAAGTTATATACATTCCCTAGTTCACTTTCCCAAAATTTCAAATTTCTAATTCTAACGGTTCAAAAAATAAATGGGGGGAAGTGACTTTAGAACCGCACGTATATATGTTCGGATAAAATTTGTTTGTAAATAAAAATCTCAAAGAAAATAAAATAATGTTGCGGGTTAAAAATGCCATCAAAATTTAAAGTTATTTTTTATTTCTCATTTAGATTAGTTTGTTAATTTGAATAACGAAATTCTACATAAAGCTTAGTATGATGAAAATATTAATAATATATTAACAAAATTCATTCAATTGTGCATATTTTGATGAAAACGGTTTTGTTACCTTTATATTTTTTAATATCTATACATATTTAAAATAAAATTAAACCTGACAACATTTTTAAAATTAATACACATAAAATGTAGTCCTGAATTTGATAGAGCTTCTAAAAATTTGGTAAAATAGCTTCTTGATGACATGGCTTTCGACACTATGGTATCCTGTTCCGTATCAGTGATTTATCTTCTCAACCGGCAGTCTCGCTAAACGTTGAACATGCTAATCAGTTAATCTACTATTATATTCACGTTTGCATTTTAGGAACGCGCAATGTGTGTAATCAAATGAACGCAAATAAAAACTAAGAAAATTTAATTTCCTTGTCTACTAACTATAATCCAAACTATCTGCATCAGAAAAATGCTGGACGCCGCTCTAATACAAATAGAAATTAATTACATATTTACAGGAGACAATTATAGTCAAAAAAGATTAATATCAACAGTATGACATGTTTTATTTCTATATAACTAACGTCACATTGCTCCCTCCTTAAATTCGGCGTGGGCAAGCGTTTCATATGTGGCCAAGTTTACTGCAGTTCCAGCATCTCAAGAAACGTATTTTCATCGTAGATACCACCTTTATCAGTTTCTCCATAAATGCTTCAATGTTATCATGCATCTATTAAGGTTTTAGGGCTTTGATGGGTTCTTGGGCATTGTTGTCTTCAACTTTCACCCCAGAGATCTGATCTTAGGTGGCCATGTCTTCTTAAATCGTCTATTGCACGATATCTTCTTGTTGAGAATGCATCTTTTGGATCAATTATTTGAGGACTGGTCTCAAGCGTTCAGCCCTTTAGTTGACTATTTGATTGGTGCACTGGGTAACTATTTTCGTTGGCTGGATAATTGCTGAGATAATTGATGTGTTTTGTTGGAATCACTCAACTCTTTGGCTGGATATTTGCTGTCCACGTCTTCATTAACTAAATAGTCGCGCAGTCTTTTCACCAACACTGCCTTAGTACCGTCGGTTTCCAAATTCCGTTCTTCTAGTTCTCTTCTGAGCTAGGCACCCAATCACCGATTTGATTTCTTTCCCGACATCCTCGCTTCTTCTAACAAACTTTGTTACACACACTTTTTCCCGAACCCGAACTTCTTTTAAACCATAGAACGTGCTAGAAAACTCTAGATAATTAATCACAACAAAAGTAGACCGACCAAACCAACTCAAAGGAAGGGAGAATATTGATTTTTTTTCAAATTATAATGGTGGAGAAATAATGTTATTTTTATTGTTAAGCTCGTAGTGTCTTTTATTTCTAGACATTCTATGAGTAAGATAAGTGATATAGGGTGAATATTCGCATTAGTCCTTGCAAATGAAAATCGTTACTTTATAATTATATCTCAATACTGTTGACATGATACTTGACTTATATTGATACTACTTAAAAGCAAGCTATTAAGAATAATAAAAAACTCTTCGTTTTAACAAAACTTCCTCTATTTATTTAAAAAACTGCTTTTTTAAAACTCAATGACAGCCGTTTCGCTAGACAACTAGCATCGTCAGATTGATATATTGAAGTTACTATTTGTTTGTTTGTTTTTAGCTAGGTACTTGATGTTTATTAGGTAGTTATAAGGCTAGACCAAGTATGGAAGTAATAAGACATAACAATATTAAAGCCTAGATGTTATTAGCCTATTAGGGTCCAGATTTTTTTTAAACGAAAAAGTAGATTTTAGCATTGAATAAGAAGACCACAACGTCGATAATTTGCAATTTTTGGCTTAATGAGAAGTACGCCAAAAATATAATTTCTAACTTTTGAGGTAATAAATCGAAAGAAACTTCATTTGCAATTTCTTGCAATTGTGGAGGTGTATTACTAAAACTAACATCGCTATCGCTTTCGGAATGAACCTAAATTTTCTTAATTTTAAATTGCATATAAGTAACTTGTTTCATGAGTTTAAATTGCAAAATGTCAAAATCAGATACGTGACATCAACGGGTAACTGGATGTCAATTTTTATTTAATCGCCTGTTATTGACGAATTTCTGCGTACAAACAGTTAAATTCTATGACGTATTCAGTGCGGACAAAAAATGTAAATGTTAAATAATACACCATTTTTCGTTCTAAAATTAGTACGAAAAATGTTATTTTTTGTAGAGGTCGACGGAAAAAATAATTATGCCGTCTACAAATCTTTTTCAAATTGTGTGTCAGGTTCATTTCTATGTGTTTTTTATTTCCTTTCAAGCAAATTAATATTAGATTTAAAAAAAAATATTCTCGACATTATATGGGTAAAATGTAAAAACCCCATTGTAGTAAACTTGTAAACCGAGCAAACATAGGTAGTTTGTAAAAACTTTTATTACCCTCTCTCACATACTCTAAATTATTAAACGTCAAAATGCTTTAAAATATTTTTTATATTTTGCACTTATAAAAATCTTCATTATAAAACGCATTTGCGTATCGTAATGTAACTTTTACGCACGCAAATTTTTGTTTTAAATGGTTGGCGACATGAGTGAAGTTTCTAAAGGCAAGACTATTGACAATGACATTTGTGGCTAATAGCAATTTATTAATTTTATATTGTTCTTTAAGAAAGTATCTGTGAATATGAATATAATATTTTACTTATATAATATATTATTATTGGTATATTATTCATTTTAAAATATTTTAAAACATTAACATTTGATAATCTAAATGTCACAACTGTCAAATTTTATAAATTACACAGTGCTGCCGACATACTTTTTAAAATAACAATTTTCGTAATTACATAAAAATAAAAAATTAATTTAAAAAATGGTAAAAAGGGCAAAATATAAAAAATATTATAAACAACTTATTTCATATGGCTGTTGTGACACTCGTTCTTTAAAAAACTCATCGCTTCGCGATTCGTTTTTTAAACTTGAACTCGTGTCATAACAGAATTCCATATGAAATGCGTTGTTTAATATACTATTATTTAACGACTTTAATTGGTAGGAAAAATCGCTAAAGCTGGTGATACGTACTTACACTTACAATCATTAAAAAGCATACTCACTCTTCTGTAATATTTGATGCGTAAATTAAAATAACTTAATTAGTAATCATTAATTTAACATTTGAATTTAAAAATTACCGTTTAAGAATTTAGTACTGTTAAATGAATTATCTGAACATAAGCTTTATAATTTCATTAAGAACAATAAACAACTAAACGTTTGAACGAAACTTGGGCCTTTTCAAAATGCAATTACAGCTTTTTGTTTCAATTTGAACAGTCAAATTTACATATTGAAGTTACATTTTGTTTGTTTCCTTTTTTCAGGTGGCTACCTGATGTTGATTAAGTAGTGTTAAGACTAGTCTTAAAAAATGTAACTTTAATATGTCAATCTGATATCTGACGATGCTAATTTTAGCAAAACAGCTGTAATTACATTTAAAAATATATTTTTTACATAAAACGTGGAAGTTTCCTTCAAATATTTTGTTGTTTATTGTTCTTAATAAGATGGACTTTCACAGAGTAAGGGTACAATAAATTTTATAATTTCACTTGAATAAAAATAGTAATTCTTTTAAAAAAATTTAAATAATTTAATAAATACATAAGTCCATAACCATTAAGAGTGCTTTCCTGTTAACATGTTAATTAGGACAACGGCATTAAAAATTCTGAAAAAATATAAATTGTTTAAGATTCTATTAAAACTATTTAGTAACTTATTTCATAACAAAGATGATACAAGTGATTCTTTACTACTTACATTGCTTACATGAAATTTTGAGGAATATAATTTTGACGTAATATTCTCCTCTTATAGTTCTTCAGTCACAACTCCTATTCTATATATCGCAACCAAATTTTAAATCTGATTGTACATGGGTCACATAGAATGTTTATAAATTGGACTGTAAAAAATGTTTAGAAAATGATAATTTTTGCGATCAAATTCAAATTTTTTTAACCTTAACCCTAGTGAGATTGATTTAATTAATACTAATTTAAATAAAATGCGAGTTAAAAACCTCGTTTATTATTCAATGGGCGGTCAAATCATAAAATCTTGCACTGAAATCAAAGAATTAAGTATAACCTATGATAGTACATTTTCATTTGCCACACACATTGAAAAAATAGTAATAAAATGTTAGGTTTGATAATGAGATATTCATGCATTTTAAAAAAAATAAATACACTTAAAGTCTAATAGCATAGCTTAGTCAGAAGCAAATTAAAATTTGACACCCTAATTTGGTTCGCTGAATCCCAAAAAGTAACAAGCAATTATAAAAAATTCAAAATAAATCTTTAAGATTGTTATTTAAAAAACATGGCATATATTGCTGCCTACCAGATAACAAGAAGTACAACCCTTAGAAATAAATTTAAGATATTGTCACTAGAAAATTGAGTCCCGTTCCAATGTTTAATATTACTCCATTATTTAACATCTTAAGATCACCGTGTGTGTCATTTGACTTACAAACAAGTAAATATATCAAATAATTCGGAATTGACAGTTTCTTCAAGAAGATAAAATTTCTCCGAGATGCACTAACAAAACGTTTAATTGTTGCGTGAACTCAAATAATTATATAATTTTACCACACGAAAAGGTAGTTTATATAATAAAAATAATAATAAACACAAATCTTTTTTCACAAACAAGGGATTAATTTTTTATTAAATAAAATTTAATCAAATATTTCATCCTCAAGTCACATGACAAATAACACCAATCAAAATGCGTGACGTCACTCGTTGCCAAATTTTCGCTGTCAAGTACTATGGCTTTTGTTGATATTTGGATAATACCACTACTGCTATTTTCTTGAAATTATTCGAAATTTGCTAAATTATTTTTTTGAATCCATTTTTAAAGGTTTTCCCATAATGAAAAGTAAATATACAGTATCCGCCAAAATAAACAGTACCGAAAATAAAAATAAAAAATAACTTTTAATTTCTGTAATGTAAGTGTTCAAAATATTCACCATTTCGACGCAAACAAGCTTCATATCGATTTTGTAAGTCAATAAACATATTTATAAAAAGTGGTTGATGGAACTGCCGAAAAATATTTTGTATTGTTTCCCGTAGTTCGGCAATATTCGCCGGCGGATTTTCCCAATGAAATATTTTTTCTTTCATTATGCCCCAAATGTATGCGTCACGTGGCGTCAGATCAGGTGAATGAGAATGATATTCGAAGTCTGTTCCCCGAGAAATTATTCTATTATCGAAATGCTGACGGAGTAAGTCTAAGGTGCGCACAGCTGTATGGCTCGTTGCACCATCTTGTTGGAACCATTGTGTGCGAAACTGTAGATTTCGTTCACGTCAAAAGTTATTTAGATCTCTCACAAAAGGTGTAATAATTTTCTCTCTATAACGTTCTTAGTTGACAGTAAGTGGATTCAGATTATCATCTTCAACGAAATATGGACCAATCATTCCATTACCAGATACCGCGCACCAAACGGTAACTCGAAGACTGTGGAGTGGTTTCTCTACAATGACATTGGGACGTTCAAATCCAAGGAATCTCGTTGTTTGTCGATTAATATAGCCGCTAAAATGAACGTGACTCTCGCCTGAAAACCATATGTTTTTCAAAAATTCCGGGTCTTCGTAAATTAAACTCAACATGCGACTACAGTAAATTTCTCTTGCACGTTTGTCCGCAGCATTTAGTCGTTGTCCAACTTGAATACGGTATGGATAACCACCAATTGATTTGAACATGCGACGTAAAGACGTTTCACTGATGTTGAGTTTACATGCAGTTCTTACAAGACTTCTTTGAGGTGATTGACAACTTGGTTAAAAACACGTCCTTCATTTTCGTTACTGCATACTGTTTTTCGACGACCTGGATAACCTTTATGTTGACACAATACACTACCAGTGTGACGACAGCTAACATCACACTTTTACTAGGAGCTGCTTAATTAAATTTTTGTTGATATTTTATTAACACCTGTTCTAAGCTTGGACCATCATTACGATCTTTTCCGTATGAACGAAAATAATGCTCTACCAAAAACACTTTTTCTTCCATTGTTAGAACCATTTTTAAATCAAATTAAACTACAGTGTACTATTAATATATCAACTAATGACAATCAAGTCAAATATGACAAATCCATATTACATAAACAACTCCACAGCACTCTCGGTACTGTTTATTTTGGCGGATACCGTAGTAAGGCAGATATACTTGAATCGCTGAAAGATTACCCGTGCGTCACGATTCAACGATCATATCACCGACACCTTTTCTATGTGCTGTCCTTTTCTATAAATATCAAACGATGATATTGAATTATAAACTGTTGTCTTCTCTATCCTATTCGTATGCTTACATACAATGACGCACGGGTAATCTTTCACCGTTTCAACTGTAGTTCAAATTTACCAAAAATTGATTGCTTTCCATTGGCTTATTTCCTAGCAGCAAATAGTATCTTCTGCTCTACTGAATTTAGAAATGTAAAAACCTCCATTTTAGTAATATACTAAGGATACATTTTAATAGTAATCGTAGGTATTTATAAACTTATAAAAGATAAATGGAATAAAATAGAATAAAATAATAATAATAATCTTCCAAGATTTATTTGTTCATTAACAACTTTAAATTGTTGATCAGCTAAATGTCTTTACTCGTATTTCAAGTTCTTCAATGAAATCTATAAATCAATTTAAAGTTGTTAATAAACAAATACATTTTGGAACTCCACTATAAAACAGTTCCAAAAACAGTTTATTTATATACAAACGTCTCTTTCTATCGCTATTTGATAAAAATAATATAAGTAGGCATGTATCGTTAAAGATACTATACCTACTTGCGTGCATAGAAACACATTTTACTACTAATGTAAGATAGATAGAAAAGATAGACACCTTTGTGATCAACGGTGATCAGTTAGATATGAACTTCAAAATTGGTTGGGAATGCAGCGGAAAAGACTTCAAAAATACAGTACTATTTTCAGTATACCAAGCTTTCGCAAATCTTTATTTGCATCATCAAGGTATCAGGGTTCTACAAAGGTGAATTAATATGAGATTAAAAATCAGTAAAAAGCTTTTTACAATAAGTAACCTACACCAATTGAGGTTTAAGTCTAGATGCCAAAGAAACATTGAAATAAAATTGTTTACATTTTAAAATAACTAAGTTAACATATTAAAATTTAAGAAAGGTTAGTACTACCTCTGCCACGTGTCACGAAAATGTGTAACTAAGTTTGATTGGGTTCACACTCTTCTTCTTTTAAATTTTAAAAGAGAAGCAATAAGAAAACCTAAACAACCACAGCTAAACATGGTAAATTTTACTATGTGATACAGTTACTCCTAAGTTTATTTAAAAAAAAAAGACTAAATGAATTGTGAAATTAAGGAAATTGCTATCTCCTTTAATAGATTTGTAGAATCAAGGAAATTATAAATAAGTATAAAAAGGAATAACTATTAAACATTAACCTTAGTGAATGTAAAAAGAAATTATTAACGAATAATAAATTGTATTGGGGTAAGTGAGAGAAAGATGTGATTAACCATCTGAAGTAAAAGAATTCTCACCACTAGGAATGAGATGGCTACTATCTAGCGTAAGTAGCAATGAATATAAACCACTCAGATCATTGATATCGGTTTTTTTATTTAAGAATTCTTCTCTTGGAAGATGAACGCCATTTCAAGAAACACTTTTTTCCTGTAGTTACTTTCAGAAGATATAACCTGTAAGTTTGGAAAATCAATTAAATGCCCCGTGGAATTGGAATTGGAATTATGTCACTCTTATGAAGAGTCAATCAATTAGATAATTTTTGAGAAGTATGACCAACACATGATTGAATACAACCCAAACAACTGAGTCTATAAATAACAATATTTTTATCTAATAAATGAATTTTATCTTTAACTGAAATATACGATGATTTAAGCATTAAAGAACTCTTAAATGCAATCCGAATATTATGTAATTGTTGGGAGAAAAGTCTAGACAGTCTAAGCGTAACACCCTTAATATAAGGAAAAGAAACACATGTAAATTCACAAGGTGGCGAATCCTGGATAGGCCCAATTGAGTTATCTTCCCTAGCACTTGAACTGTTAGATTGGAGATCGAAGCACCTAACATAACAAAAGATGTGCCAAACATAACTTTCCTAAGTAATGATTTGAGATAGAAATTATTTAAAAAGAGGTTAAAATAGTTTTTTTGTCTTACTAGGCATAAAAGCTTTTCTGCCGTGTGAAACATATAATTTTTCCATAAAATCCAAATCGACTTTTTCATATTTAAATTGCCTTCCATTATCAATATCCAAATAACTAAATTATTTTATCAAAGGTAACTGGGCCCTGCGTTACTATGTTTACCGCTGATGACGTTTGTTAAATGTGGTTGTTTACTGTTTACTTTGGCATTGTCAATTTTGAAGAATTGTCATGTTAGAAATGGATTTACTGCAAAGTGAGGATGAATTGATGCAATTAACACCACCTAAGATAAGAGACCAGGCGCGAGATGTGGAATTTAACCTTTTACCGGAAAAATCAAGAATTGTACATGAACTTACATACAGCAGATTCATGGAATATAGACAGAAGAAAAATATAGGATCTTTCTCTGAAGATCTTTCAAAGAAAATAAAACCTTCAACGTTATGGTCTGGTCTACCTATTCGATGTTGAAAGCTACCCTGAATATAAAAAATAACATTGAGTTGGCAAAATACCTGAAATTACGGGCTTTTTTGAAATGCCAGTCAGACGGTTTCCATGCAAAAAAATCCCGAGTTTTTCAAAGAGAAGAAATCGAGAAATTTTTATCATATGCCCCAGATGAACTGTATTTGTGTAGGAAGGTAGGAATATATTGAAAATTATCTATTATGGATTAAAGAACTAATTTTTAATTTATATTTTAGGTTGTATTTCTTATTCTTTTTTATAATTTTAAATTAAACTTTGAAAATGTCATTTAAAAATCAATATAAAAATGTCAAATAGATGTCATGAATTTTTAGTAGATATTATTTAGATCTTTATTTTTATTTTTATCTTTAGATAGCAAATAATAATAAAGGTCAGTCAGGTTTTTATGATCACTTTTTTTATTAATAATATCATTTTCTTGCGATATAGATGCCATTTCCAGAAAAAGTCTTTTTTTATTGTTAATTTGTACATCCATACATAAAAAAGAATGAGAATTTTTTTATCATAAATGTATTAAATATTTAGTAAATTTTAATTAAAATACATATTTTTCATGAAAGTAGAACGAAAACTAAAACCATTTTCTACATTTTATTATTACATTTTATCATAAGCAATTAAGTTGTTTACTAATATAATGACGTTATTTTGTTTTATAAATAATTTGACTTAAATATTTTTTTTAAATCCAAATTAAAGTTAAAATAGTTTATTTATGTTATATTTACCAATTTTTTAACACCAATTTAGTTTATACTCACACTTTCTTCTTGAAAATGAATTAAATATATTTCGAAAGCTTAAAAAACAAGTAAAAGATGGAGGAGAAATCATAGTTTCTGTTAGCTCAATACTGATTTGCTTGTACCAAAAGACTAGCCGAATCCTGTTCTTAACTCACTCGTTAGGTACATACGTGGCCCTAAGAACTGTTCAAATCAAACTAAATGAAATATAGCCTAAAATGGCTATACTATTGTAATATATATAAATGAACAAATAAAAAATGTCAGCAAATTACAATAAGATACTGTTTTAAATCCATTTGTGTCGCATTTCAAAGTAGATTCAAGTGCAAGTGCGCCTGTAGATTTGTTCCCCGAATAAGAACAAAACTTTAATCCAAATTTCAACGCAATTTATGCAGAAAAATTTAAATCTGATTTAACAAAAGTCCGAACAGAATATTTGAACTGCGAATTATACGAAGCTTTTCTTAAACTATTAAAAGTGTAGTCTGATATACTTCATGTTAAAGACATTTAATTAAAATTAGCAAGTATAATTAAACACAAAATTATTATTTATAAAAAACTCTTTTATAAATTGCTACGAAAACCTAATTAAAATGAAGATTAGATACTTGTAAAAAGAATTAATAGAATCCACCACATATATTTTCTGAAAGCAAAAATTTGTATTAATTGTAGATTATTGTAAACTGAATGAAATTTTTGGGTTAGTTTATTATATTAGATTTTACCAAACCGAGAATATTACAGGTAAAGAAAGTGTTTCATTTGACAGGCATTTTTCAACATATAATGTACATAATTTTTTTCACGACTAAACAAATTATTTCTCCATAAAAAATCAATAACTACTGATAAAACTTTTTTTTTGGTTTCGAACGTACTAAAATATAAACTACTTTTACTTTATTGGTAATCATCATTAATGTGAATAACAACAAAATCTCAACTATTACGGACATCTAATTATTTTGCAATTTAAACGTATTTTATATTATGTACTATTGTACTTAATAAGTATCTTTTAAATTACCCAACGAAAGGGACAGAAATCTAGATTTACTGATTTTAACAGCTTTTCACAACAATCAAATTATAAGTAGGCGAATTTACGATTTTCTTTATCTAAAGAGCCATTACGGATATATCTAGAATGAGCTAATTATTTATAAAATCGACGTAGGTTAGAATGAGTCTGCTGTCTTCTTAGCATTTCCTGGAAATAGTTCTCGCTGACTTATTTATCCATTGCGATCTCTACTGCTCTTGTTCTTAAATTCTTAAGATTTGCAGGATATATGTCGATCTCCCTGGCCAGGGACTTTTTTGTATTGGACCATCGGTTCTTCCATGCCGTTGCCTCGAAATGACTATGGTAGTTATTTCACGAAGACTTTTTATTGCATAAGGGTGCTTTCATTTGAATTTCTACTATTTTGGCTTGTTACTGGGCGCGTCCAACCTATTTGTGGGTTTCACCCTAACCACAGGGCAGCAAATTGCTGCCTGTCTTAGATTTCTTCTTTTTATCTCGTTCAATATTTTAGAGTTCTCTTTTATTTTCTTTTATCATCACAAATCATACCAACTACTTCGGGAATGTCAAAGCGGAATATGTCGGGTTTTCACCTTCTTTAATCCAAATATTACAAAGTGATATCGTGCAAAAATCGCACTCTTCAACCTGTCATTTACGCACTTTCACTTTTAAAATTTTCACTTATAATAACACAAGAGGTTACTTAAATTATTTCCGGAAATTTTTTTGAGGGTTCCGTGACTAGGGATACTTTTCATAAAATAATCGTGCCGAAAGAAAATTTTCTGAAATAATTTAACCTTGAGCGTTATTCGGAAAGAAAATTTTATACCATAATTTGATAAAAAATCCAATCCCATTCAATCTGACATCTGTCACAAAGCTTAATAATTACTAGTTAATTAATAATTACCGTAAAAAAATTTGGTATATTTTTATTTTTCTATGGTCTGCAGGTTTAAACGTTTTCTATGGATTCAGCTGTCAAAAAATTTACACGCAAATATCGTGGCACCACGAAAAATTTCCGAAAATTCGTTTAGTTGTTTTGGGACAAAATTAAGGTATCTTATTGGTTAAAAAGTATAGGTGTGAAATTTTTAGAATAAATAAATTTCTAATTGATTTTCACTGTAAACCCAATAACACACTATTTTCGTTACTACTCTATTACTGTTCTTACATAACTACCATTTTATATAGTGTGGAAAACCAAATGGAAGAAACTTTTTATTTCGGTCACTGTACAATATTTATAGAAAATCCCGAAACGCGTTTATATTATAAATTAACATTCTTTAAAGTGAAAATATAATCCATACCTTCAATCCCATTTGAGTGACAGTTACAACCCACCAATTTTTTAAATGGGAAGTATGGGCTTGTGTTATATTGTTTGAAAGATCTCTTCTCTCTCAATAAAATGGCTAGCAATATCACCTGATCTTACCCCATTTTTATTTAAGATTGGGATGTTGCCTAGACGTTCACGATGAGCATTTTAAACAACTACTTCATTGACATTCATATTTTTTTGTTATGAACAATTAAATATTACATAACAGATATTTTATTTTTGTATATTAATTTTTGCAAAAAATTTATAAACATTTTTGGATAGAAAATGAATAGACCTTTCAAACGATATATCACAAGCCTTTACTTCCAATTTAAAAAATTGGGGATTGTAACTGTTACTTACTCAAAGGGGGTTGAAGGTTGGGATCACATTTTAATGAATTTATTCAATTTGGCTTTTCCCCCCTGTATACTTATACCATTGTATAATATTTATACATTGCTTATAACATTTTTCTCATCTCTAGAAAATTTGCGGTTCTTCCATTCGTATGATATCCAGTCGCTTCTCTATGTTCGAGAATTCTTCTGAACGCGGTTTTTACAGCGGTAATCATTCTTTTAACCTGAGGAAGTCTTTTCCGAACATTTCATACGCCTCTATGGAGAGGAATTATTTTCATTAACCAAATCCTACAGTACCCTTTTAATCCGTAAGAATCGTCTTCTTTCTGATTTAGTCTTCCTAAAATCCTGTCAAGATCGCAACGTCATTCCAAAGTTCCTACAATTACATAATCACAATAAATCTCCTTCAATTTCAATGTTATTTTGAGTATGCAACCGTAATAAATATTAATTAAGGTAATACTTTATACCAATTATGTATTTTGGTTAAATTAAGAAAGTTTTTTGAAACGATAAACAAATTGAATTTAAAAAATATTGGGACACTAGGCCTTTTCGATTTGTGTATAAATAAATAATTGAAATACAAAATTAAACATCTTTTTTAGCACACCTACAACAAAGATATCTATTCTAACATGAAAATTTAAATCATTTAAACCAATCAAATGATAATCAGCTACTACCTTTACGTCTGCATTCCACAAGCTGTTAGGTCAATAGAAAAACATTGTCAATTATTTCTTGAAATTTATTTTAAATAAATAATAAACTTGATATTAGTAGTTTTATAAGTAGGTATATTATATCTCCAGTTATGGCCAAAATAGAAACCAAAATAATCTCTACTTTAATATGTCAATTAAACTTATAAAACTATTCGATTTTAATTTCTCTAAGCTTTCTAAATAAGTTTCGGTAGTCACCAGAAATACACTATTGGAAAACGATAAGCTAACTCCTGGTTTTGTGATGCGACCGTCTTCCTATCAAACCTGTTCATAGCCAACTACTAAATAATAAAAAATAAGTCAAGTTATGAAAGTTCATATAAATGTGGAATTAATTTGTTATATAAAATTTAAATTATTTTTATTTAATTTTATAAATTTTATTTTTTTCTGCATCAATATGTTTTTGTCATTTCAATGATTTTAAAGAGTAATTTTTATGCTCGTATTCTTTTTTCCAGAACTTCAACCTTTATGGTATTATTTTAACCTCTATTTTCCGAACTTGGGCCATTGACTTTAAACATTGTACACACTTAACAAAATAATAAAAGGAAAACAAATATGTATTTTAAAAAATCGAAAAACGAAACAAAAAGTAACTTTTGCTAAATAGTGATAAAATCTCTTTAGAAGAGAGTATTACAATACATTAAAATATTTGAGTAAATAAAATATGTCTAAATTAAAATATTATTACACTTGAGACACACTGTTACAATATATGAATGTAAAGTAATTAGAATTACAAAAAAAACTATAAATAAAATGGGAGTTATTATGTCAATGTAAATTATTAATTTTTCAAATTTAGAATAATAAACAACTATTCTTTAAAATCAACTTCCACGTTTAATTAAAAAATTAGGTTTTATATAGTTAGATTGACATATTTAAGTTACATTTTGTTTGTTTGTAGCTAGGTACCTGATGTTGATTAAGTATAGTATTAAGGCTAGACCAAGTATGGAAGTAATAAGACATAACAAAATTAAAGCCTAGATGTTATTAGCCCTAATGGTCCGGCCTGTACTCTCGTCGAGTTGCTGACGATTTTTTCTGAGGTTATAGGTTCTACGGTTTTACTTGCAACGTGTGGCCGCTCATTCAATCCAGCGAAAGGTTTCTAGCCAAATAGACGAAATGAGAGATATAAGAAGCCTTTCAAAACAATTTTTAAGTAAATTTATAGACTTATACAAATCTTTGCCGGCATTGTGAAAGGTGAAAAGTAAGAAATATTCTGATAGAAACAAGAAAAATGAAGTTCTTTTGATTAAGAAACAATACAATAACGCTTTCGTTAAAAAAACCTCTGCTGTACTCCTCATCGTGTATATATGACTTGCGAGCTCTTGCCACTGAAATTTGCGCAGTATTTTCCTTTAAAATAAGTATAACTGTGAAATGATATAGAAAAACTAGGAAAAAACTATCATGCTGATCTTTACAATAACTTATAGGTATATAACATAATATATTTGTATTAAATTAATGTCTTATCTAGGTATAAAATGAAGACTCAATCAAACTAAACAGTTTAATAGTGGAGAACTTTCAAGATTTATTTGTTCATTAACAACTTTAAATTGTTGATCTGCTAGATGTCTTTTTGTTCTGTTTCATCACAAAAATGTGTGTATGAGTGATGATGGAGGTTCAAGTAAGTGTTTTGCATAATTTGACTTATATGGTTGTTTTAATCTCTGTGTGTAACCTATATATACACTGCCGAGCAAAAAATTTAGGTTACTTTAAATAATTTAAGAAATGGCAAATAATCTTAAAAATAAAACTAATCAGGGAGTCATGGGCATAGTAGGCGATGAAATTTATATTGTTGTATATGGATGCTATTTGTCATAGTTGGCGTCTGTCACATTCTGATACCTTATTTGCAACCCTTGTTAACAAAAAAATTTAGCACTAATTACGAATTCATATTGCATTGAAAATTTTTCAATTTTATTCTCTAAAACTGATCCGTTGTATGGTGTATTGTGTAAAGTAACGTTTCATTGATATTTATTGTTTAAATTAAATTGATTGTAGTAACCCTTACTTTTTGGAAGTCCATCTTATTAAGAATAATAAAAAACTCTTCGTTTTAACAAAACTTCCAATATTTATTTAAACAATTGGATTTTTAACTTTAATGACAGCCGTTTCGCTAGACTTAGCATCGTCAGATTGACATATTGAAGTTACATTTTGTTTGTTTGTAGCTAGGTATACCTGATGTTTATTAGGTAGTTATAAGGCTAGACCAAGTATGGAAGTTATAAGACATAACAATATTAAAGCCTAGATATTTTGAGGGAAGTACATCCAGGATAATCCCTTAGGGCTCAAAACATCTAGGCTTTAATATTGTTATGTCTTATTACTTCCATACTTGGTCTAGCCTTACAATTACCTAATAAACATCAGGTATACCTAGCTACAAACAAACAAAATGTCACTTCAATATGTCAATCTGACGATGCTAAGTCTAGCGAAACGGCTGTCATTAAAGTTAAAAAAGCAATTTTTTTTTAAATAAATATCGGAAGTTTTGTTAAAACGAAGAGTTTTTTAATATTCTTAATTTATTGTTTATTTACTAATCCAAAATGGCTCTAGATCCTATTATTGTGACACGAATTGTAGCATTCATACAAGATGGTAGAGGATAACGGGAAACCGCCAGCATCGAATTGCAAGATTGAATTTTGCTCGAAATAACTTGTTATGGAACAATGACGACTGGAGCAAGGTACTCTTTACAGACGAGTCTCGTTTTTGCCTCAATGGACCAGACGGACGTTGAAGAGTATGGAGAAGACCTGGAGAAAGCCCGCTTATATTGACCATAGACGTAAATTTGGTGGTGGGTCTATTATGGTTTGGGGAAGTATTACTTCAGAAGTACATACAGAGTTGGTTGGAATAGAGAATGGCTCTTTAACAGCTCACCGATATATAACAGAGGTCCTGGAAGATCATGGATCAGAATGTAATCCTTAATTTAATTAAGACTGTGCCTCGTCGAATGCAAGCGGTCATTAATGCAAGAGGGTGTAATGCACGTTATTAGTTATATTAATATCATTTATTATTATCAATTTTTTAATAATGTTAGGTTTTATTCGTTTATTTCGTTCCCAATAACAATATTCGAGCTTCGTTTAAAATATAAAGTCACAATTTTTCAAGAATAAATCATAAAAAAAATGATATTAGGTGATACATTTAATTTTTTAAATTGATTGCAACTTTTTAAATAATTTAAAGTGACCTAAATTTTTTGCAGGGCATTGTATATATATATAGCATTACATATTGGACAATTAATTTTGTAAACACCAAATTTACTAATTTGGATAATTTTTTTTACTTTAACAATTTTGTACCAACACTATTTTGTGTTTTCAATGATATTAATGCTGATGTTGTCAAAGATATTATTTTTGATATTGTATTGGATATATTTCCACAATAATATTTTTATAACCTTTAATTTTCTTAGTTTATTTAGGAAATATTAGTTGTAGTGACCCTTTTCTGTTCTTTCTCATTAATTAATTTATTTATCAAATGAATTGGACAGCAAATTTTACTTTCAAAACTAACTTTGCTAAAGTTAGATTTGACCATTCAATTCCAGTTATACTAATCTTAAAGAGAAATGCATCCAGAATAATCCTTTAGGGCTAATAACATCTAGGCTTTAATTTTGTTATGTCTTATTACTTCCATACTTGGTCTATCCTTAATACTATTTAATTAACATCATGTACCTAGCTACAAACAATTAAAATGTAACTTAAATATGTCAATCTGACTATGCCCGTTGTAGAGAAACAGCTGTAATTGCAATTTAAAAGCTAATTTTTTAATTAAACGTGTTGAGTTGAGTTCAAACGAATAGTTGTTTAGAACAATAAACAACTAAAAGGTTGAATTAACTTCCACTATTTATTCTATAAATACTTTAAATTCAATGACACTCATACACACCAATGACATTCAAATATTACACACCTGTGATAAAAAACAAAATTTAGATTTCCTCGAAGAACTTGAAATCAAAAGACATCTAGCAGATCAACAATATAAAGTAGTTAATGAACAAATAAATCTTGGAAGTTCACCACTATTAAATTGTTTACTTTGATTGAGTCTTCATTTTATACATAGATAAGACGTAATTACAACACAAATATGTTAAGTTATTGTAAAGATCAGCAGGATATAGTTTTTTCCTGGTTTTTCTATATCATTGCACAGTTATACTGATCTTAGAGGGAAATACATCCAGGATAATCCCTTAGGGCTAATAACATCTAGGCTTTAATATTGTTATGTCTTATTACTTCCTTACTTGGTCTAGCCTTAACTACTTATCAACATCAAGTACCTAGTTACAAACAAACAAAATGTAACTTCAATATGTCAATCTGACGATGCTATTCCGATAGCGAAACGTCTGTCATTGAATTTAAAGTATTTATAGAATAAATAGTGGAAGTTAATTCAACCTTTTAGTTGTTTATTGTTCTGAATAAGATGAACTTTCACACAGTAAGGGTTAGTACCATAAATTTCGAATAGTTGTTTATTATTCTTATAAATTATTCGCTAAAATTGGACTAGCAAAACGAATTATTTAAATTTAAAACAATAAAAATCAATAAAGGAAGGATCACTTAACATTCTTGGAAAAAGTTGAAGAAAGGCGTGAACATTTAAATTGATTTGCGTATTAGCTTAAATTTCCTCAAAATTAACAAATCGTTTTGAATGTTTATTTCCATGTAGCTATTTACAGGAATATTGTGGAGAATCGAACTGTTTTTGTTGAGAGAAAATCTGTGATATATCAGGTCTTGACAAGTGTTCCTTAATTCGAATCTGAAAAGGTCTTGTAGTTCCACCTACGTAAATGGTTGGACATTCGTTGCAACGGAGTTTATAAATAATTAGACAGAGCCAGAGAATCAAAAGTGGGGGGAATTGAAACGCAAGTAAATGATGAAAACAGAGGTCAAGGATGTATGGGAAAATTCTGCGAAAAAGAAAGAAACAGAAACGGAGAGAGGATGATAGAATTCTGTCTAAACAGCAATATTAAAATTGGAAACAGTTTGGGACAACAGGGACTAAAAGAGCGCTACACATTTATAGCAGAAGAAAGAAACACAAAAATATTATATACTACATAACATATACCCAAGAAATGAATAAATGGATAAAAGAAGTAAATGAGGCAGAACTAAATACAAAAGAGAAAAATATCAGAAAGAAATAAGTACACAACTGGAAAGATTGGAAGAAGTAAAGGTATACGGATCGGACGATAAGTGGAACAAGCTAAAACAGGCAATATACGATCCAGCAAAGAAAATCTGTGGAACAAAGTAAGTATGGAAAAATAAGAAAAAACAAGATGGAGGACAAAAAAAGTAAGAACCTCAGTTCAAGTGAAAAAATGCCTGGAAAAAATATATACAAAGTAAAGGGGAAAATAATAAAAAAATATACAGAGAAAAAACAAAGATAGCGAAGCAAATAGTAAGCATAAGAGATAGAAACAATTAAATAAAATATAATCCAACAGAAATAGCGGACCTATGGAAAGAATATTAAAAAGAGAAATTCAAAATAGATGACGATGAAACGAACGAGCTCACCACTTTGGAAAGGACATAAACAGAAAATGAAAATAGTTCGGAAGATATAGAGACATGAAATAATAGAAGCGTTAATAACAATAAAGGTCAAACAGTCGGGAGGAGAACAAAAATTATGAAATATATTGCAGAAGGCGCAATAGAATAGTTGTGGCTTATATGCAAAGAAGCAATAGCATTAAAGATACAGAAATATTGGGAAATTAACATAATACTACGAATACACAAAAAGGAGATACAACAGATTGCGAAAATTACAGAGCAATATGCCTTGCAAAAGTTAAATTAAAGATATACACTACAATTATTGGACAAAAGTAAAGAACAAAAATTGAAAAAAATTTAGCCGACGCACAAGTAGCTTTTAGGAAACAGAGACAAACAATGGATAGTATATTCGTGTTAGAAATATCATTGAAAAAAATGGTTACTGGAGAACAGATAATATTGGCATTTATATACCCCCAAGAAACACAGACCAGTTACCTATTAGTTGCAGTAATGTATTTATAACTTTGTTTAAAACTGACTTACTTATAAACGTGGTAAATCACTACAGCACTACGTTTAAAACCACCAGTTTGGGGAAAAATTTGTAATTGTTAAGAACGATGTATAAGTGTATATGTAACTATATACTATAGTTTAATATAACTATCGGGTTATTTTTACTACGATAATGATTATGACAGCAATAAAACCTTATGTCCAGACCCATTAACAATAACAATGTTTTGTAATATATTTTTTATTATAAATAATATTATATAAAAACAAAATCAACATTGAAATAATATGTTTAAAGAACTTAAACTATTAATAATGTAAAGATACCGCGTACTAAAAATACGCATACACAAATTTAGCAAGCCACTTTTTACTGTAAATGTGTTGTTTCTACCTAATGAAAAAGTGATACCCATAATTAAAGCATATTAAAAAAAATTAATTATTAAAATATTCAAATTTTGATTTTTCTTTAATTAATCTTCAAATGAAAAAAAAACACATTTTGCAACAGTTTCAATATGATTTGAACAGGTCTTTACTATAAATAAGGATACTGTAACCCAAAATGTAATTTTGTGCAACAATGGCCTACATCATTTAATGGCTAAAGCTGTAGAAGGTATCCTTATTGTCTTAAAATGTTAAGTTACAATACCCTACAAAATATACAATAGCAACTACTAAAGTAAACATATACGAAGATTGAAATTTTAAGAGATTACGTAATATTTTCTGTAATTATACAAATGTAAGAATTAAACAGTTATTAAAAGATGACAAAATACTACAATATAACCCATTTAAACATGATGTATTTAATGGTCTCATTTCGGTTGTAATGACAATATTGAAACTTTTTAATTGTCTCTCAGGAACGCAGCTATTGAAATGTCAGTCACTCACAACCTTAAAATAAAATAAACAAATTGATAGGTACCTACTTAGTGTAACAAATAACTGTACAAATATGTATTTTGTTGTAAAAACGGTCGAACATGGAAGTCCCATAATCTTAAATTATCACGGAAAGAGCTTTTGCTCAATTTTTCATCACACTTTTCTGTTTTTTCACAATCTTGTAAAATCTCATCATCGGTCTCGACATCATCGATGATAGTGCTAAAAGAAATTGACTTATGGCACTATTAGAATCGGGTTGCTGACTGCATGAGGGTTGATGCACTGGTGAGAAGGTATTTAAAACAGATTGATTGATTTCATTTACTAACTGCAGCTGAGACTGATGCACCAATGATGCTGCTGAGTGGGTTTTTAAAACAATGTTTTTAACTGCTTATAAAATTGAGACGG
Source organism: Ophraella communa (assembly GCA_035357415.1). Lineage (NCBI taxonomy): Eukaryota > Metazoa > Arthropoda > Insecta > Coleoptera > Chrysomelidae > Ophraella > Ophraella communa. The sequence continues at coordinate 25,406,350 of CM068980.1, forward strand.
GATGAGAAGAACTACTTACCTCGTACTGATTATGACACAATAATGTCGAAACCGGTCTACGAGTAGTGTTCTTCCCGTTGATTTGCAAATTGACAGAGATGGTTTTAAGTATCGACGAAGTCGGTCGCCATCACGTTTTCTATTGGAATGTAATTTAATGTCCGTTGGGGCATATAGCCTAGGAAGTAGTTGTTTTTTCATGGAAAACGGTCAAGCTTGGTATAGAAACTATTCTTTACCTTGGGTGCAGGTAGAAACAATTTTCTACTTTTCAGTTTTACTATATACTTGTCTAGAACAAATCAAAACACCACAACATTTAAAAAATATTATTAAATCAATCTATAATACAAAAAAAACATAAAATACAAATACAGGGTAAAAGATCAGAAGAATTCCTACTAGAAAAAGATACTAATCCAAAGAGACAGACTAAGCCTTCTCCTGTTCATTATAGTCATGGACACACTAGATAAAAATACACAGAAAAGAACTAAAACACTTCAGGCAACAATAGGATATAGTAGACTAATACCCGTAAAAATAGATTCTTTAATGTATGCAGATAACATAGTTCTAATAGAGGATGATCATAAAAATACAAAAGCTTATAAAGATATGGCAAGAGGAAATAGAAAAGTTCAAAATGGTAGTTAGTATCCATAAAAGCAACATTATGGTTCTAAAAAAAGGAGATATCACTAAAAACTTGGATTAAAGAGATAATAACACCTGGCGGAACTAAAGGCATGCACCTACAGGAAATGAAAACAATCTAAAGAAATAAGAAGGAGTGGGAAAGAAGAATAAATACAAAAGAATAAAATCCTACACACTTAAATGGTAGAGGGATTGCGGAGAAGAAGAAGAATATTACTTGAGACTCTATTAAAATATAAAATCGAGTACCTTCCAACATTTTTGCAAATTAAAACTGATTGCAAACTTCGCGCCTATATTTTTGATTGAAATTTAGCACTCCAACAAGATTTACAGAAACACAAAGTGGGAGTAAAAGGTATTCATAGAAATCACAGAAATTCATAGAAAAGTTTTTTAATATGCTTTGAATATAATAAGCTAAAAATTATGGGTTTATAGCTTATATGTCATTTATTTTGTTTTAATGTAGTTGCAAATCCAGAAACACCAATAATTAGTATTAATTTGTACTAATAGAGCAAAACACAAATAAATAGCCAAACTGTTTTTAAGAAAAATAAAAGTCTTAAAAATACAAAAAGCCAAATATCGTGTTAATAAATAAAGTAAAATAAAACTATTTGATTAATACCGTCATAGATCATTTTTGTTACCACAAAAGAATGTTTGGATAAACTACTGAAATTGTATCTGCAAACAATTTTAACTATCATCGTATAGTCAATTTACGAATATCCAAGACTTTTCTTCAAAGTTATCAGAAATAAATGTATGCAAATACTGCGCAGAATCATGAAGAAATTCTTTCGTTAAAGAAATATTTAACAATTAAAAAATATGTGATAATTAAAACCGAACTAAATGTCTCCACATTCTCAGATACGCTTAAAACTTCATTAATCAGTGTTATATAGGTGGTATAATGTAAAAGCTTTTAAATTTGTATTAATACATTTGAATAATTTATGGTTTTCAAAACATTCATGCTGTTCGTTCACACAATTTAAATAAATCTTTTCACTGTATCATGCATAAAAAAGTATTGACCTATTTATAGGTGTAGAAGCATAAATAATAATAAAAGTATTTTATTCGAAGTATTTCTTTAGAATTTATAGCAATGTTATCGCATATTATTTGCCAAAAAACGAAAGGACGCGCTTTAACAAATTTAACCTAACTCAAAGATCAATAAGCAGTGGATAAATTCAATTTATGGTAATTATATATAATACTTAAAGTCTATAGAACAAAAAACTTTTTGTGTTTTAACAAGAGAGGAAAATAATAATTACAACATACGTTTCTTTGTACATTGGTTTAAGTGCTGGCCCATTAAAAATGTTAAAAAACAAAGTAAAAGAATTAATACATCATTTTCAATTCTTTGCTATTCGCTCGGTTGTCATTTTTTTAATTTAAATTAAAGATTTTGAAGTGACTTTAAAAATTGGGCGAAAAGCAAATTTGAAATAAATGACTATAACACATAAAGCTGTAGGTAACTTTAATTATAGGAGTTCAAGTAAAATGCAAATAAAAAACAAAACAATTTTATACATAAAATAAAACTAGGAAAAATTTTAAGGTTATTATATTCTTGTAAATACACAACTTGTATTATAACGAATTAGGACCAGTAATAATTAAAGGCTAGTGATAAAATTATTTTATAACTATATGATACAAATCATAACTCAAGGAATCATTAATCTGCTAGTGTTTATTCTTACATCATTATAATGGTACATTAGCCTTGCCTTGTATTTTCGTTGGGCAGCAAAAAATTAACTAAAACAAAAACACATGTAAAGGAATCGCATCTTTAAGACTATTTTCATTACAGTAAAGTGAATTAACATTTGTTACCGCCATAATAACTAAAGTTCTGCGACTTACGTAATCTTTTCGCAGTTATTGTTTGGTGTACAAAAGTGACTGATTCGTGCTACCATCGATTAATTATTTCTTTAAGGTAGCTAATATTAACGAAAAACGTTTTTTTTGTTGTTTTAGAAGAATATTAAAACCCTAGCTATTATTATGTATCTATAAAACTCCTATTACATATTTAAATTCGTTCACTTAAAGTTGCCATGAAGTAACCATATTAACCAAGAATAACACAACTTTACTAATAAATACAGTTAGCACAAATGGGACATTGGCTGTATAATTTAAACAGGAAATAGATTTACGAGAATATTAGTTGTCTTTACAATAACGGTATGTAGTTAAACTGTGAAACAAAAACCTATAATGCGAAAGAAAAATAAAGTAAAAATAATAATTGAAAAAGTCAAATAAAGCCAATTCCGAAAATTCATTTCATAGCAACCAAAATTTTTCGTCTGATTCGGATACAAATACAAGCTATCTGGATTATCTTTAGTTGGAAAATCAGAAATGAGATAAAAGAAAAAACTCAACAAAAGCGAAAGTAAAAATTTCTAGTACAATTTAAATAAAGATAGATCAATAAAAGAAAATCTAAAATTTCTCTGCTATGGACGATTTTTATTGAGAGTTTGGTAGTTATGAATTTCAAAAAAACAAGAGCTAATTATTTCCGGAAATTTTTTTGAGGGCACGAATATTTTGAAAATTATCCCGAGTCGCAAGGCGACGACTTAAATATTCGTGCCCGAAAGAAAATTTCCTGGAATAATTTAAGCTTGAGTGGTATTCGGTAAGAAAATTTCACACCATAATTTGGAAAATAATTATTAATCCAGTCTGTCACAAAGCATCATAATTACTAGTTTAAACGGCTGCACCATAGAGAAATATAACATATTTTTATTTGCCTATGGTCTGTACGTTGATGTTTCAGCGTTCTGTCATTTCAGCTGTCAAAAAATTTCCACTTAAATATCGTGGCGCCTCGAAAAAATTTCCACAAATTTTTTAAATTGCCATGGTAACGATTTTCAGAGAAATAAACATGAAGTTCTCAACATAACAAGTTTAGAATTAATAAAAAAATACATGTTTTATTATGCAATTGCCAGCTGTGTTATCCCATTATTATCTAAATCATATATAGTATCGCTAAAACTGTTAATTTCTAATTTAAGGTTTTTACTAAATAAGAGAAGATATAAAGCAAAAAAGATTATGTTTTATTTTATGCTGAAAATAAATAATATACGAAACGCCATCGCTAGATGGATACTGCTTTATATGGAGTGAATTCAGTGCGCTTGCAAATATTTAGACCTACATAGTCTAATACTTGGAATTAAAAATAATATACCCTCATTTGTTAATTAGATAAAACAATGTTTTATATACTGATTTCAATATTAATTTATCAAAATAACATCCACTATAAGTCTGCTACAATCAATAATGATGAAAATAATAACTAATTTATTTATAAACATTATCATGTTTATCTCATGTTAATTACATGTCTTAGTAAGCAAAAACCGTCAACATTTTTTATTATATACCTTACTGTAGTAGGCACCCATCTCTATATTTGCGATACTAATCTGGAGCCAGGTTAGAAAAGGTAGATAAGCTTATTTCGTTATGTTAACACCCCTGTTAGGGTTGCGCCGTTTTAAGCTTTCCAGATCTATTTTCCAATGAGGTAGATCAGTCCTTTTAATATTTAATTTTCTCTGTAATATGTTTTCACATTTTTCTATTTCTTGCTTTTTGATTTCTTTTGTAAACTCCAGTACTATTTAGTTCTTGTTTGAAAATGATTTATACTTTACAATGTTAAATATTCCCAGGTGGTTTTCACTTTCTAGTTCAGAAGGTCCGGTTGCCTAAACGACACTGATTTTGTTAACAACTATGTAAATACAGGGTAAATATTTTGGGGCGGCAGTATATTTTATTTTAAATTGCAATTCAAAAATAAATCTCCAAAAACAAGTTACAAATTGAAAATGTACAATAATATGCAAAAGAGAAGTTAACGTAATAATGGTTTGAAAAATGCCAAGCGCTAAGGGAAGGAGAAGGAGAAAAACACTGTTTTAACTTAGCTTGGAACCTTGAGGTAGTGAATTCCCACTACGTGACTATTGTCCAATCTGGGCAACTGACCACTGGTTGCTAACTGGATAGTGGCTAACTGGCTGGATACCGGCTAACGGGTTCTTTTATTAAATAACTGAGTACTTCTAGTAAATGTAATTGGCTTCTAGTGACTAAATGGGTACTTCTAATTAATGTATATCGGTAAATGGTAGTAGGGGAAGGACGTCGAAAATGACGCAGAGTTTAAGATGACGCACGTCTATATTGTATTAAGTAAAGTAGTAAATTTAGTTTATTGCAGTGACTGTACTACTAACAGTGGCGACAATCAATGTATCGATTTTGATTGGACAACACTCCCCAACACCCAATTTTTAGGTATAAATTCTTATAAAGTACCAAAAGGAAATATATTTTCTTAAAATACTTTAAAAATAATAATTTTTAACATTTAAATGAACATTTAACATTTAAATTCTGGGTCCTAAATAATATAAATCCATCAAAAAGTTTGCCTCTTAATGGCGAATGGGCGGGGCTAAATAATATAAATCCATCAAACAGTTTGCCTCTTGATGGCCTATTGGCGAGGCTAATCGCCGCTTGTCGCCACTGTTAGTAGTACAGTCACTGTATAGCTTATATACTCGTAGCGCCCTCCTTTAGAAATTACTATTACTTTAAAGATTCACCTGTCAGCCATGTTACCGTTTGGTATCTATGAGACAGTTAAAAGTAATTCACGTGCTATTTTTGTTATTGTTGTGCGAGTACGCCCCTGGCGCTATGACCAGACGCGAAGGAAACAGATGATACGAGAGTCTTCGAGAATATACGGCGCCCGATGAGCGAAGCATCTAGACTCGATACGATCGAGAATAGACTGGAGTTCTGGAGTATGCTGGAACAATACTTGCCTATATATTAAGGACCGATTTGAATATTTTAGTTAGTTAGTCAGTAGTATGTTGTTAGATAAATGCGATTGTAAATATTGTCTTACATAAATTAAAGTATTGTAAATAAATTGTGTTATATAAATTAAACAGTGTTAGTGATTTAAATAGTTTAAAAATAAATTAAAAAGACTAGTAAAAATAAATAAACGTTACATTGGTGTCAGAAGTGGGATATTGTAAATAAATAAGGTAAAAAAAAAAAATAAATAAATATGTCGAAAAAACTTTGTGACTTGAAAGTGACAGAATTGCGTCAAGAGCTGGAGGATCGTGAATTGGAAACAACAGGAAGGAAGACTGAGTTGTTGGAGCGACTTAAGCAAGCATTGGAAAATGATGGTTTAGATCCAGAAAATCATATTTTTGTAGACGACTCTTCTGCTACAATTATTTCTTCATTAAATAAAGTTTCTTCCGATATTTCTTCTTTGGAAAATAAAGTTTCTTCTGATATTTCTTCTTTGGAAAATAAAGTTTCTTCCGACATGTCTTCCTTGAAGAGTGATATTTCTTCTTTAGAAAATAAAGTTTCTTGCGATATGTCTTCTTTGAAAAATGATATTTCTTCTTTGGAAAACAAAGTCTCTACTGATATGTCTTCTTTAAAAAATGATATTTCGTCTTTGGAAAATAAAGTATCTTCTGATATTTCTTTTTTGGAAAATAAAGTTTCTTCTGACATTTCTTCTTTGGAAAACAAAGTTTCTTTGGATATTTCTTCTATGGAAAATAAAATGTCTTCATTTGAAAAAAAAATGTCTTCATTTGAAAAAAAAATTGAAGAGAAAATAAGAGAAATGGAAAAGCAAATGGAAGAGATGGAAAAAGGAGGTAAAGAAGATATGGAAGATTTAAGAGAGGAAAACGAGGACGAAATGAGAAGCTTCAAAGTGGAGCGGAAACCGAAATTGGAAGGCAGCAAAAGTTCTGTTCGTGTTAAGGCCCCAACCTTTGACGGAAAGATGTCTTGGGAAAATTATCTCAAACAGTTCGAAACAGCTGCAAGAGCGAACGGATGGTCCCAAAAAGAGAAGGCAATAAACCTCACCATCGCTCTGAGAGGAGACGCTTTGGATGTTCTTCAGACCATACCAGTGGAGGACACAGATGATTTTGAGCAACTGAAGAAAAGCTTGAACATGCGATATGGTCACGAACACCTGGAGAACTTGCACCGATCGCAGTTGAAGACTCGAAAACAGAAGCGAGAGGAGACACTTCAAGAGTACGAAGTCGATATTGCCAGATTGGTAAGATTTGCTTACCCTTCAGCTCCAGAACAAATGATGGAATGTTTAGCTGTTGAAGCATTTCTTGATGGACTTCGTGACCACAAAATGGCAAAGACACTCCGTTTAGCCCACCACAAAACATTAGTGGACATTTTGTCTGCCGCGCTTGAGTATGAAGCGGCTTCGAAAGCTTGTGGAGGATACAGTAAAGTAAGGTCCGTAACGGAAGAGGAAGATGAAAATAAGTTAGACCAATTAGTAAACATGATGAAGAACTTTACTGATAAGAAAAAGAAGAAAACCATCAGGTGCTGGAATTGTGGTGAAATAGGACATGTTCGCAATTCATGTAAACGCCCTGGGGTCACTACGAATCAAGAAACTACTCCACAGGAAAACTAAAACGGGTCGGCCTAGAGGGGGCAGCTTCGACCCGGAACGTTTCCAAAGACCCTCTCATATTAATAGCCTCTTTGAAATGCCGCGACGACAGTGTATATGTAGACGGTAAAGTCAACGGTAAAAAGTATACACTATTGGTGGATACTGGAGCGACCAGAACTATTATACGGCCAACAACTATAAATAGCCGTAAGAAGCTTTTACCAACAAGGCTACGACTGCGAACTGCCACAGGTGATAGAGCTAACATCCTTGGAGAAGTCCAGGTTCAAATAGGAATTGGCTCAGAGAAGTTCACGCATACTGTTATTGTCGCTGATATTGAGGAAGATGTTATATTAGGAATGGATGTGATGAACTTACATGGTTTCCAACTGGATTTCAAGAACAGAGTTATCAAAGTCGGTTCTGAAGAAATATTCCTTCATCCATATGAGGACAAAACCGTGCCAGCCGTTGTCCAGGAGGATACTGTGGTACCTGGTAGAAGCGAAACGATCATAGTGGCCAGACTGCAAGGAACTATTGACGAAGGAATACCGGTGATGATGGAACCATGGAACCATGATGAGGAGGTCGGTCGAGGAATTTTGATAGGAAAAGGATTGGTCACTTCCGCTAAAGAAATTCCAGTACGAGTTATAAATGTCAATGATCACCCAATTACGATCAAGAAAGAGACCAAAGTTGGAACATCCGTACCAGTAACATCTATAATTCGACAGACAACTATTCCCGATAATTCCAACGATAAGTTTGAACAAATGGTGGCGGTTGCTGGTACATCTCTAAACCGAGAAGAGAAAAGAAAAATGAAAGATTTTCTTCATCGGTATCGCAACATTTTGTACCAAAGGGAGGTAAGACAGGACGTACCTCTGCTGTAAAACATAAAATCGACACGGGTGATGCCAAGCCAATTCGTCAATCAGCTAGAAGACTACCACAGGCAAAGAGGCAAGAAGCTGAAAGGATTGTTCGAGAAATGGAAGAAGATGGAGTGATAGAACCTTCTACCAGTCCATGGGTCTCTCCGGTAGTCTTGGTCAAGAAAAAGGATGGAACTACGAGGTTCTGTGTAGACTACCGTCAGTTGAACAATGTTACCAAGAAGGACAGTTATCCTCTGCCTCGAATCGACGATACCCTGGACACTCTAGCTGGAAGTAAATTCTTTTCTACCTTAGATTTGAAGTCTGGTTATTGGCAGGTAGAAATGGACCCAAGAGACAAAGAAAAGACAGCCTTTACCACCGGTTCTGGATTATTTCAGTTCAATGTCATGCCATTCGGACTATGTAATGCTCCTGCGACATTTGAAAGACTGATGGAGAACGTACTGAGAGGGTTGTCTTGGAAAACGTGCCTGGTCTACTTAGACGACATCATAGTCTTGGGGGAGACATTCGAAGAACATCTGAAAAACTTAGAAGATGTTTTTAAAAGACTTCAAGCTGCCCAACTGATGCTGAATCCAAAGAAATGTCAGTTATTCAAAGACAAAGTTAATTATCTGGGTCATATTGTCAGCAAAGAGGGCGTGTCTGTAGATAAGGACAAGGTTTCTTCTATCAAACAATGGCCACAACCAACTGATAAACATCAAATAAGAAGTTTTCTTGGTCTATGTACATACTATCGCAGATTTATCAGAAAGTTTTCAGACATTGCTAAGCCATTAACACGCCTTACAGAGGAAACGAGAGAGTTCTGCTGGGATGAAAACTGTCAAACGGCTTTTGAAACTCTGAAGAAGCATCTAACCGCAGCACCGATATTAGGCTACCCACAACCGGAAGGAGAATTTATTTTGGATACAGATGCCAGTAATGTCGGAATTGGAGGAGTCCTTTCACAGATTCAAGATGGACAAGAGAGAGTCCTGGGTTATTTTAGTAAAGTGCTCTCCAAACCTGAGCGGAATTACTGCGTTACGAGAAGAGAACTTCTGGCAGTTGTGAAATCGGTGGAACACTTCTACCAATATCTTTATGGACGAAAATTCTTAATCCGGACGGACCATGCAGCCCTAAAATGGCTAATGCAGTTTAAGAACCCTGAAGGTCAAATTGCCAGGTGGATCGAACGACTCCAAGAGTACGACTTTAGGATCGAACATCGAGCTGGGATAAGTCACAGAAATGCAGACTCCCTTTCCAGAAGACCGTGCCCAGAAGAGTGTTCTCACTGCAGTAAGACAGAATTAAAAGAAACTGCAATACTACGAACAACTGTAGTTAACGACGACTGGGCACCTACTAGAATTAAAGAAGAACAAGATAATGATCCTGTTTTAAAGAAAATGAGAGAATGGAAGATAGAAGATCGTCGACCTACTTGGCAAGAAGTGTCAAAATTCTCTACAGTCCTTAAATCATATTGGGCCCAGTGGGAGTCTTTCATTTTGGAAGGCGATTTATTAAAGAGAATAATTGAAAATGATGACGGTTCCGTTAACAGAAAGCAATTAGTTATACCAAAGAGTGGAGTAGCCGAAGTACTACGACAGTTACACGACAGTCCATCAGGAGGTCATCTTGGTGTTAAGAAAACCCTGCAGAGAGTTCGTGAAAGGTTTTATTGGATGAATAGTTCCGATGATGTTAAGGACTGGTGTAAGAAGTGTACCATCTGTGCTGCTAGTAATGGACCTCAGAAAAGAGGAAAGGCTTCCATGAAACAATATACTGTTGGTAGCCCATTTGAGAGAATTGCTTTAGATATTGCTGGACCGTTCCCCACTACTGAGAATAAGAATAAATACATGTTGGTGGTAATGGATTATTTTACAAAGTGGGTTGAAGTCTACGCCATTCCAAATCAAGAGGCAGCAACTGTCGCAGACGTGCTAGTGAAGGAGTTTATTTGCCGATATGGAGTGCCCTTGGAAATTCACAGTGACCAAGGAAGGAACTTCGAAAGTCAACTCTTTTAAGGAATTTGCGACAATTTAGGAATGAAAAAAACAAGAACTACAGCATTGCACCCACAATCAGATGGAATGGTAGAACGCATGAATAAAACTATTGGCAAATATCTATCAAAAGTAGTATCCAATCACCAAAGGGACTGGGACCAGTATATTTCGCTCTTTGCAATGGCTTATCGATCCGCCGTCAATGAATCAACAGGTCAGACACCAGCAAAAGTCTTGTTTGGACGTGAGATGAGGTTACCATGCGACCTCGAGTTTGGATGCCGACCTGGAGAGGATATAGCTGGAGAAGACTATGTAATACAGTTACGAAGAAAAATGGACGACATGCATGATTTGGTTCGCTCCCATCTCCAAGTTGCCAGTGACAGGATGAAGAAACGGTATGATACCCAAACTATAGAGGGATGTTTCCAAGAAGGTGACAAAGTCTGGCTCCACAACCCAAAATACGCAAGGGGTACTCACCAAAGCTACAACAATCTTGGGAGGGTCCATACATCATCAAGAAAAGAATCAATGACGTCATATACCGTATAATAAAGACCCCGAATGGAAAACCTAAGGTAGTACACCGAAACCGACTGGCGAAATTTGAAGGAGATCATAACCAGGAAGAAGAAGTCGTAAATCAAGTCCAAGATACACCCGACCTTGCTTTCGAAGAATTTATGGGTGCTTATGGAGGTACTGGGAAAGCTAGATACGGCGTGACTATTGAGAAACAGCAAGACCTGTTCACACTTCCTGATGACTACTCATTGGCCCATAGCGTTTCCGCCACTATTAGCGACGGCCGAGGATTAGCGTCTGTCTTTCGAAGGAAGTTTGGTCGATTGTCAGAACTTCGAAATCAGTTACCAGCCACTGGGAAGGCTTTGATACTTCGAGATGTCTTCCGTTGCCTCTTCTATCTGATTACCAAGAATACCTACCAAGACCAGCCCACTTATCGAAATATATGGGAATCATTACTTAACTTGAGAGAGCACGTATTGGAGTCCAACATACAGAAGCTAGCCATGCCTAAAATAGAGTGCAACTCATTGGATTGGAGGGTCATCCGAAATATGGTGGAAGTAATCTTTCAAGATACCGAAGTCCAAGTGTTGGTATGCAGCCATTCGCCCCGTGTCCAGCTGACATCAAAGACCATTCCATGTTATTTCCATGCAACTGGAAATTGTAGACGAGGATTCAGTTGCAAGTATCTCCATCCAGTCTCAATCCCGTTAAAGTTCCAGGAGGAACTATCTCTTAAGGAGGGGGCAATGTTGTGCGAGTACGCCCCTGGCGCTATGACCAGACGCGAAGAAAACAGATGATACGAGAGTCTTCGAGAATATACGGCGCCCGATGAGCGAAGCATCTAGACTCGATACGATCGAGAATAGACTGGAGTTCTGGAGTATGCTGGAACAATACTTGCCTATATATTAAGGACCGATTTGAATATTTTAGTTAGTTAGTCAGTAGTATGTTGTTAGATAAATGCGATTGTAAATATTGTCTTACATAAATTAAAGTATTTTAAATAAATTGTGTTATATAAATTAAACAGTGTTAGTGATTTAAATAGTTTAAAAATAAATTAAAAAGACTAGTAAAAATAAATAAACGTTACATTATTATTAAGTCAGTAAATATTGACGGTAAGTTGTTTAAAAATGGATCCTTTGTACATTGTTTAATTGTATGGGATTAATGATTTGATAATCATTTTTTGTAAGTTGAGTTGACGCAGGTTGCGTTATCTTTGCCTAAATAATGCGTCATCTTTGCCTTTTCGTAAGAGGATATTTATTATTTATAGTCAATATTACATTTTAAGTAAGACTTTCCTTTTTTTTAAAAAAAAGTGGAAAAGTATATCAGAAAATGATAGATAGAATCATTTTCTACAGCAGCTCATGATGCAGCTAGGGCATTTGGAATACATGAAGATACCTTTAGGCGAAGCGGAAAGTTATTTTAAAATTTTGCAGCAAGTTCAAGAAAAATATAAATTTCTCACATATTGCATTTACAATGGCATATCTACGGTTCCTAAAGAATCCAGTAAAAGGATTAAAGCAGTTTGGGATTATTTCTTCATGGGAACGAAGAAAAAATTTCACTGTGATAATAGCATTTAGTGGTTATTGTATACCACCATCAATTGTGTTTCCTAGGAAGGGGATGAGTCCACAGTTTCAGATAAAAGGACCAAGCGGTGCAATTTACACCTGCACAGATAATGAATGAAGTAATGAGTTCCTTTTTACAATCGAAGATCAGAATTTAAAAATAAAATCACTCCATATGATATGGTTTAAATTTCTAAGTTAGCAATCAGGTAGCAAATATTGAGAAAGAAGTTTCTGGTTTTAGAGCTGGTGGTATTTTTCCATTAAACTGTGATTAGTTCACGGAAAATGACTTTTCTCCTGCTGACAATTTAAACAATGCTAACATACAGAGAGATGTTTCTCCTGAACCTGCACCTCCGGAAACATCTCCTCCAATGACAACAAAATCACCACGTCCGTCAACCAGCCAAGAGTCTCTTCAAAGTGAAAGGACACTCACAAAACAAAATATAATAAACAAACGTGCTCATATTTCTCTTGTACTTATTTCTCCGGTTACTGTGCCCAATAAAAAAGTTTAAAAAAATATGGTCTAAGAAAAAAACAACACAAAAGAGGGAAAGTGGAAAAAAGCTAATAAAAAATGTGCAAACCATAACCAAAAAAATATACAAAGAAATCTTGGATAGCGAAACTAAAGAAAGCGATTTTGATGAAGCAGTTTTCTGCAACGACGATGAATTAGATGACATAAGCAACGATGGAGTCGACACTAAAATCTGCATATTATATGGAGACTGGGGCAAAAATACTGAAACATGGTTACGTTGCACAAGTTGTGGGAAATGAGTCCACACGGAATGCAGTGGTGCCAAAAATCCGGAAAATTATGTTAGCGAATTCTGTTCTTATTCTTATACAAAATTCTAATAAAATATTTATATTTCCTTAATGACTGTTTTGAAAAACATATTTGTTTATCAAATCATTTGTTGCGCTTTTGATGAATCAAACTTACGTCCTCTTCACTGAGGATAAGTTACAGTCTGGGACAGGACAACGGGACAGATTTGTCCTATTGCCTAGAGTTGTAATAGGATAATAGTAGCAAGAAAATACTGTTGATACTCGCTAGATGAGGAACAGAAAACTTTTTTATAATGCCGACAAAATGTTAACAAACAATCCTTTTTATTCAACATTTTTTTACGTTTTGTTTTAAAAATACAATAACTAGTCATATGAATGACTTCAATACTTTTAACTAAATTCTGTCTTTTTTAACAAACGATTATCATAAAAAATAAATTTACAAACAAAACTGCCGCACTAAATAAAAACTTTGAAAATTACCTAACATATCCAAGCTTTTTAAAAAATATTTAAGTAAACATACCTTTTATGCGCTTTTTAGCACTAAAAGTTACATTAAATTTAAAGGTTGCAAAGGATTGACCCCATAATTTAGCATTAAACACAGTTTAATTGTATATTAAACAACGCATTTTATATGGAATTCTGTTATGACACGAGTTCAAGTTTAAAAAACGAATCGCGAAGCTTTGATTTTAAAAACTATGTCGGTAGTACTGTGTAATTTATAACATTTGACAGTTTTGACATGTTAATTATGAAATGTTAATGTTTTAAAATATTTTAAAATGACTAATACACCAATAATAATATATTATATAAGTAAAAGATGATATTCATATTGACAAATACTTTCTTAAAGAACAATATCAAATTAATAAATTTCTATTAGCCACAAATGTCATTGTCAATAGTCTTGTCATTAGATACTTCACTCATGTCGCCAACCATTTAAAACAAAAATTTGCGTGCGTAAAAGTTACATTACGATACGCAAATGCGTTTTATAATGAATATTTTTATAAGTGCAAAATATAAAAAATATATTTGGTCCTCAGTTAGTGCCGAATGTCAAACAACCAAAACTGACTGTGTGAATCAGCTGACAGGTTAGCCTACTTAATTCTTCGAGCATATATATACTAACGTAGACACAGCAAGCAGTAGTGATTGTTTTGTATCACAGGCGAAACCGTCTGACACTATAGCCAGCGTCGTATCATTTAAAAATACATTTTCAAACCTGTAACAACATATCTTTTAGACTTGAATTTAAATAGTGATAGTAAATAAGTATTTACATAGAATCAAAAGATAATATATAAAATAGGGAGTTTAATTGATTGCATACATTTTGAGATTTTCAGTATTCTTAATAATATGGCGATATACCTATTTGCTATGTCCATTTTTCTTTTTTTAAACAAATGTAAGGGACGCTAGTGCATATTTACTTGTAAAACCACCTTCATGATTCTACCTCTAAGTCAGTAAATATGCTAGAAAACAAAATAAAAATTCTGAAAAATCTTACTAAAATATGTAACCAACTATACAAAGGAGCAAATCGAATTTGATTGCAACTATTAGGTACTTTTCGGTTTGCAGAACATTCTAATATTAAATAAATATATAGGTATAAAATACCTATAAAAAATGACAGTTTTAGCTTACTTAACATGAGATTGTAAAATGAATTAGTTGTTAGTTAATTAATAAAATTAATAAAATAATGGCAGCAGACTTATGGTGGCAGAGATTGTTAATATTAGAATCACCCTACAAAAAATTGTTTTATCTAATTAACAGATGAGGGTTTATTTTTCTAATCACGGATACTAGACTATTAATTATCAACTAAAACCAAAGTAGAATTTGTCAGACATCTTAAAAGGTTCCTCTTAAAATAAATTTTACTTATTATAACAACTATTATTTACATTGGTTGCATTGTAAGTATCAACTGCGTTGGGTAGTTTGTAACAAAATATTAACAAGTGAGATATTTTTCATTCAACATAATGGTTTTATGTTATTATCAAAACTTTTGAGTTGTCAATGAAAAATTTGTACATGGATGGTTTGCTACATTTTTTTGATAAAAAGGTAGCAAACATTTTTATTTCTTTCTGCATTCAGAATTATCGGGTGACTTTCAATGTACAAATTACTTTTTGTAAATGTAAATAAACTAACATAAAAGTGAAGTTTGTTTTATCATTTAATTATTGCTTATCACGTAATTTTAAAAGTTAATTACAGTTATTTACCTAGTCCAATTCTGTGTAAGATATGGAAAGTAGTTTCTATAATAAGTGACAAGCCAAGATTTAATTAAAAAATAAGCATTTCCAACGGCATATTTCATTTCAAAGTCCGAAAAGTTTGAGTTTAGTGACACTGCTAATTAGTCGTTTTGAATTATGAAGTAACCAAATCTGTAACATTTCTTAATTACCTGAAAATCTTATTAATTTACAAAATTGGTAGATCAAAGACTTTTATAATTCTTGGTGAGAGAGAAGAGAAATATTATCAACTGGGTTAAAGGAGGTTTTTCTAAATATCTATAATAACGAAAAAGCACGGATGGTTTAAATTACATTTCTCTTTTATTTGCAAGAGGAGCAATTGTAATAAAAATTTAAATCTTGACATTATAAGTAGTCGGTTTTTATTAAGATGGTTTTATAAACAAACTTATTTAAATTTTTTGTGGATTATAAGTGATTTGACAGATAGTATATTTTCATAAATAAACAAGGTGGCCCAACAAAAAATTAAAACTCCGATTTTCCGACTTTAAAATGGAAATATGAAAAACCGCTGCTCGGCCCCATCAATTTCTAATTCGAAGGGAACTATTTTTCCTTGTAACTTCAACCCCCTACGGGAGGTAAGCACAACCCCTTGATTTTTAATAGGGATGGGGGGGTTGTGATAATTCATTTTGAAGATCTCATAGACTACTATCTGATCCTGAAATTTTTCTTCAAACTGTCCATAAGCAATGAAACACCTGGGGAAGGAGGCAATGTATGTCGAGAGTTTATTCGTATCCGACATAAGTCAAAGGTATCACAGCTCTACTAAAAGAATTTTTTTTTTGGTTGCCCTGGATATCATCGTAAAATTTTATGTTTTCAAGTACTCAGATTACAAATATATTCATGAAAGTTCTCATTGTGCTCGTACATTCATGATTAATGCATATCTTATATTTTGGACAATTATAGGCTTGTTAAAAATAAAATTTAATTTTCCAGTCATGATTAGGCTTTTACGCAACTTTTTCCCCACTCTTAGACCCCTTGCTCTACAGGACAGCTGAGATCTCAGTTATTCGACAATATTGAAGTACTCACACGTGAATCTTGGTAAGTTGTCATGGATTAATATTTTGTTTCAATTGCTGAATGTCCATTCTAATTTGTCTTGTCTTCTAAATTATGATTTCGTCACGGAGAAAGTGTAAATATTCTAGTGACTTATTTTGTTATATTTGCGGTGTTTATATAACAAAAGAGAAATATCACAGACTATCAATTAAGTTGAATATTTCGGTATCAAAATGGACAAATTAGGTAACCATGGGTTTGTAGGTCCTGTGCTGAGACTTTACGGTTATTAAAAAAGGAGAATGTTCTGGATTAGACTTCAGTAGTAGTAGATGTTAAAGGTTTGTTAAACGTGGAGATATTAAGACTTACAGTCTACTAAATGTACGGTTCTACACAGTGAAAGTCTCCCTCTGCCTATTCACGTCTCAAAAATAATTCACAGCCCTCAGAAACAGAATAGAAAAATACGGACCATAGATTACGTACTTTAAAACCATGAAAATCGGGATATAAATTTCGTTTCATTGTCTGTTTGTGGCTACTCTTCAATAGTTAAGTTTTAAGATCAATGGAATAACATGGATAACAAGCATCAATAAAAAAAAACTAAACATACCAAGAAACATACACATACACTTATTTTAGCTCACATAATAGATCTGTTTCTGTAGTACTGACAAACTTAACTATATAAATAATTTTTACATTATTGAATACAATTACTAATCTGATCACTTTCTCATTTGTTTGGAAGTGGAATCTGGTGATACCATTCAAAGATTTTATTTATCTGCTGTAACAGTTCCAAGTGAGTGCCTTTGTTGGGAGGAAATACAAAATATTATCCCCAGATATCAGCCATGGTTTGATTCTTCGTATTTTATCGAAAAAAATCTTTTCAAAATAACTTATGTAAATCAACATTTTCTCGAACCTATTAAAACCGTGGCAAAAAAAATTGTAAGAAATTAATTTATAATAAAAAATATACATATAAAAAACTTATTGGAGAGGTTAGCTAACACAAAAAATTAGAATAGTTTCTGGAAAACTATAAAAAATATCAGAAACTTTCCTCATAAAAATAGTGTCACAATAAAGCAGTGGAAACAATTCCCTGAAAACAAATATACTCTAAAACGAAAAAGCAAAAGCGAATAAGTATCTTCAGGTTGGTATGAAACTATCCTAATTATTTACACAAAAAAAGGGGAACCAGAAGATCCAAATGACTACAGAGGTATTTCTTTGGTAAATGGTTTTGCCAACCGTTTTACAATCGATTTGTTGAATCGACCATCTAACTGGTGCGAAAAAAATATTGTTCTGTCAGTTTGGATTCAAGAAACATCGATGTTGTGAAGATAACATATTTATCCTTAACTAAATTCTTTAGTTTCACCTCCTATAAGAAAAGTATTTGCAGGATTTGCATATTAACCATAATTTACGGTGTGACGTTCTCATCGTCAACATTGCTTTTAAATATGGTGAAAAAGTATCTAAGACTTTTGGAATGCCCGATTAAAACTATATAATTCTATAGTTTTGTCCTCTTTAACATATAGCATTGGGATCTGGAGACTACGGTATGCTGATCTACTTAAACAAGTTCAAGTGAACTTTTTTAAAAGGTTACTATGCTTGTCTTTCTGTACTCCCAACTATATCGTTAGAGAAGAAACTAACACCATAAAATTAAGTTTCCTAATATTTAAATCGGCGTCATGGTGGCTAAATAAAGTAAAAGCCATGGATAATAATTTATTTACAAAGCAATGTTCTTTTGTGAATAAGAGCTCTTAATCGCCACCAACCAAAATATAATTTCCTGAGACAACTTAAGCAATACTGACCATGCTGGTTGTAACCACTTGTGGTCAGATTTCTTGGAGAGTAATTATAAAGGCCTTCTAAGTAAAATTTAACAATGTAACAAAAACTAATTAGTTGCTGAAGATAAATAAGCAAAGAGTAGTTGATTCCTCTTATCCTTTGCTATACAAATATTTGCATATGTATGAGAATACCTCGTATTTACACAAAACCTGTCCGATACATATAACTAGAATAATTTCCCAAATTAGACTAAGCAGCTTAAATACTTTAAAAAAAAACTATTAGCGAAATATAAAATACATTATTGATATGAATTCAACGTGTAATTTGTGGACTTAGAGAAAACTGTATGGTCATGAAACTGAAATCAAAAAATGAGTTGACGGATCTTCTGAGAACAGATGATTTCAACAAGTTGAACAATGCAGTTAATTACTACCTTAGTAATTTAAAGCTAAGATCCTTTGCAGTGGAAGAGTGGAACATTTTTATTGTCATTCGTTACCATTCGTTTGCTATTTGTTTTATTCTTATAAAGTTAATATACGTATATGTATAAGCTACTAATTGACAAACTATAATTGTATGTAGTTACATATACTTAGTCTTGGTTGTCGGAATTTCTTGTAATAAGAATTGTAAATTTTTTTTAAGTGCATTAAAATATATATTTATCTATATTTCGTTTTAAATGTTGTCTTATATTCGTTCGCATGGATATATTGATGATATCTCACACGTTTGTTTCTTCGCTCTTCAGTATCTATTAAATAGTAAGCCTTAAAAAAATCATATCCGCCTATATTATTTATTAATAAGGAACAAACTTGCACACAATAGTGCTTAACACCAACTATGTGGATATGTAGTTTGGTTATCATTATCAATATTACTTCAATAGTCCAAGTTGGTGTAGAATATTAAAGTACTTTACTAATTTAAGTATTTTGTATTCCTTATAGAGACATATATAACTTTACAGTTATTTGAAAGTTATGATCTCCTGAAATATTAGACAAGTTAAAAATTGTAGCAAATTAATCACCTGAACGCTAAGAGCCTTCTAGAAATAAACAAAAAAGACAAAACTGACGGCAGGTCTTCTCATTGGACTGTGTTCTTTGAAGTATCATTTAAAAATAAATGGGCAAATTGGAAAGTGAAGAGTTCTGAGTTCTTTACTCCCTATAAAATTACTAATAGACATATAGAAAATTGGTTTACTTTGCCGAAAGCATTAGCTCTTTAAAGTTTAGATAGATTAAGATAGGCACAAAATATCTTACTAGATCGATTTTCAGAGAAGTCTACTGGCTTGTACGACCTATGGCAATCTAATCTATTTATTACCCACATATTTTAAAAAATGTTATCATACAAATTTAATTCTATGCATGGAGACCCCGACATCCTATCTTCTTATTGCCTCAAATGGCATAGTTTCCAAACATCTGCATTCATTTTATTTAAAATACAAAATAAAATTACTAGTAGTACGAAACCGAAAATAAAAATCTGGCATATACGAACTTAAATGTCTAAAATGTAATACTGTATATTATATAGGTCAAACAATGAGGGAAGTTCTGCACTGTTAATGCTTCATTTCATGCTTGCGTAGATAAGACATAAATTTGCGACAAATACATTATTAAGTTGTACGATATAGTTTTTCTAAATCGTTGCACCGATAGATTGATGGTAAAGGAAATATATCCAAGGTAATCCCTAATAATATCTAGGCTTTATTATTGTTACTTCCCATTCCTTAAACGGTCTAGTCCAAATACAACTTGAAAAACATAAAATAAATACATAACATAACATAAAGTAAATAAAGACAAATTTAATGATCATTATTTATAAATCTGACGATAACTTAAAGCAGCTGTTACTGTTTAAAAAAGTTAATTGTTCAATAAAATAGTGAGAGAATTAGTTACACTGTCCTTTATTCTGTATTCTAAAAATACTCTTATGGCTGGTTGCATAAACGCTTGTCAAACGTCTGTTACTTAACAACGTATTAACGATAGCGCGTGCGCAGAAATTTCATATTTATTGAATTTTATATGAAGTTGACGGTACGTTGATGTCGGCTCAAATAATTTTCCCTTAAACCGAATAATTGGATTTTAGTTTATTAAATTTTTCTGTAACAAAACAAATCTAATATTTATAAATTAATGGACTTTTACTACCAAAATCTATAAATAATAAATAATTTTCTTCATTTGATGATAGTCTGTGATTTTAGTTTGTTAATATGGTTTCAATTGAATAAAAAATATAAACTACTAGAATAAATAGATAAAGAATTAAAAGCAGTATTAAAAATATAAATAAAAGAGGTTTTCTTCTCTATTAAAATTATATACTTAGTAAATATTAAAATATCTCTTTAAATATCATTATATCAATTATGTTACTTCAGTAACATAAGTTGAGTTATCGTCCACCCTGTATACCAAAGGGAAAATATTTAATAGAATACGGTGATATTGTATCATATTACGAAACTCTGCTAGGCAAAATACATTTCTTTTCTTCAACGTACAATAAGATACAGAACGGTGATTTACCTACGTTTTCACACAAACGTGTCCATAACTTCTGAAGGACTCTGTATAACGTATCAAAACCTTAAATTAAAATCTTTAAAAAAATGTTAGATTTTTTTATATAGATACACATTTATATTTCTAGTGTTATTTTCATGTACTTGCTTATTAAAAAGAATATATGGTTTAAAGTATGATGGAGCCAATAAATACAAAAATCATCGCAAAGTAATATAATCTTTGGTAAACAGAAAACCACTCAAGTGACTTTAACATGAATGAGATTGGTGTGAGACTATAAAAAATAATATAGAATTTTCGTCTTTCCAAAGTCTGGTCTACTACCAATTACATTTATAACAAGTTACTAGTTGCGCCTTTAACAATCCGTCGTATACTGAAAGAGTGAGACTCTCTATAATAGGACCACTATTATAAATAGGAAACATTATGTACGTGCAACAAAAATAGATACATTTTGGTCACGTGACATAGGGCCACAATTCGAATTGTTATAAGGAATTGTACAGGAAAATTGACCAAAAATAATAATTTGTTTAAATTCCAAGAGAAAGATTGAAGTGAAATTTGAAAATATTGGATTAATACCTATATTAGAACTACATTGCTGTTTATTGAAATGTGATTAATAGCTTGAAATTGTAATCCAACGCCAATGTTGTTCCTTTGAAAATTCAAATTTAAAAATTATATAATAATACACAAATTGAAAGAGTATACTGTTCTTACTGTCATTTCAAAATGTTAATACAATTTTGAGTAACCTGTAATTTTTGTATTCACTTAAATTTACCTATTTAAACAAATATGCAACAGAAAATTTGTAATTTTTCCTACGATTATGAAGATAGGATAAATAAAACAATATATTAAAAAAGTGTATTACTGATGTTTAATAAAGACAATTTTAAATATTTGTATCTAATTTTACCTGTCTTTAATTGCATTTAAATTGCATTTAAAATTTTTAAATATATGTCAGGAACTTGAACTGTAGGGGTCTTTTTAAGCAATAGCATAGGCAAAAATCCATATACAAACCTGCTTATACTACCAACACATTATTATTATTTACACTTTTATTATTATGATAATTGTAAAATAATATCTATCAACTGCAACAATAGGAATTTAATTTTGGTAAAATCCCAGCAACATTATTTGTTTTTTTGTTATAGAAAACATAAGGAATAAGATTACATTTCCAGTAAAATTTTCAATGCTTCGAAATGTATTTTCAGCTAGAACACATATTATGTATGTTACATAGTGTGGCCGTTTTTCTGATTTAAAAGTTATTAGTCCAAAATTAACAACAAAACCCTATGGAAAAAATGAGTCAAACATAGTTTAGCATTTTTCCCTGAAAGAAAATATTTCCTTTTCATAGCTATAAGCCCCATTTTTACTGAAATATCATTTTTTTAAACTAAAATACAAATAACTATGTATAGAGACATTCCTAAGAGAATAAAACCTACATTGCATTTTATTACCCACATTTAAGTTAAATAATTTACTACATTTACCAATGGAAGGATATATTTTCGTTTTTTGTCAAACCTATTTGTACAACCATTGGCTGAACATAAAGCAACAATTTTTAAAAGTCTTTAATGATTTTTATAAATTAACTAATTAACTGACACTATATGTTTAAGCAGTATTAAACAAGTACAACAACAAAAATCGACTCGTTGCATCTCACTTTTATGTTGGCTTCAATTCCTCTCCCTCTAAGCTCTATTATTATCATCTATTATAATCATTATATATTATATCATTGTCTACTACCTATTCACTCTAAGAAATTTGACAACAGCAATGGGCCTCAGGGGGGTGTAACTTAGAATACACCTTTACCAATTTAACATGGAGTTAACACGTTGTTAAATAACATAGATTGTTCCAACAGAATAAAGGAGTTATAATGTGTTTTAAAAAATAATTTTTCTTTTACGAGCAAACTCGACAACTAGGCTGGCTGTAAAAAATCAAAATTAAAGCTATTGTTGTGTGAATCATCAAAATTGTGACTCTTTTTATAGCGCAGTTAATATGGATAAGACTTATTTGATAAGTGTATGTCTCTGTGTAACTATGTAATTATAATTTTGAGTAGAATTGTGTTTTACTCGATTAAAATTTATTATAATATTTTTAAATATTTGTTCTAAAATAATATCTAAACCGACTGTTAATTAATAACATCTTGCAAAGTCTTTTTCTTAAATCGATTTTGAATTTTATGATATTTATGTACTGTAAAAAAGGAAAAGTAATTTATTTGTTTTTATTTTATTTACAAAAACGAATGCAATATTTATAACTCGTATGTCGCATCAGCAGCTCAAGCATAAATGTGAAATAAAAATAGCCATAAATGCTAAATTATACTTTCATTGTACTAAAAATAGTGAACAGGAATGATTGATGACATTCTCACAGCTAATGAATGGCACGAACCCGTACTACGTACAATATTTAGAAAATTGTATTTATAATGAGCTTTTCTTTGCATTTGCAAAAGGTAACATCGATTTTTTTATTCCTACTTATAATCAGTCACATATAACGAAAATAATAATAAATATGCCCTAAGGCAGAAAAGTGAGTCCGAGAGAATAATATACTATTAGATTTTAAAATTAATGAAAATTTTTGACGTGTCACCAGTCACTCCCATTTTACATGACATGACATATGACAATTCAATCAATAACATAAAATAATCGTTGTTTTCATTTAATAATAAGTATTATGTTGTAAAAATCGCTATGTAAATACAGGGATAAGTTAATTGATTTTTATTTTTTAATAGGTAGGTGCTATTAAATAAGTAAGGAAAAAATTATTTTTTTTACTTTCTTTGCATCAGTTCACCTCACTTTCTGTTAAATGGATTAAGATTTAGTTCCAATCAAGTAATTCCTGCATTTTTTTACCTTGGATAATAATGAACAACTTTACTACCTCAACAAAAGTTAATAAACTAAAGCTAGCAGTGAAAAAAATATTACATGGTCCCTGCATGTATCAATTTTATTTACAGTGCAATATTGTGCATTTTATTATTTTATAAATGAATTTCAAATGAATTGATTCCAAATGTTGGTAGTAAAGTTGACAACCCCTTCCTTGTACAATTCTGGCCACTAACACGTGTGACGAGAATTCTCTAAGCCTGCTCGTTTATTTGCTTTTGTAGGAATTAACACCTAAGGCGAAACTTTACAGACAGTAAAGTAACGATTTCTTAAGAATATTACCGCACTTAAAGAAATTATTTAAGTAAGTAACATTACACTGTGGTCATAAAACATAATTTAGTTTGTCGATAGATTTTTTTGTTTTATATATTACAGACAGTCACATAAAATGTTTGATACTTGGTGAGGTAAATTTGTGGGTAAAAATCGTGGAGGAAAAGTTTAATGTGGCCTTTAAATTATCTATGGTTGTCAAGGTGCCACATTTTAATTTCTATTGGTTACTGGTATGTTCCCACTCAATATGCAATTTTGTTTAATTTCTTTATGGAACTGGTTGTCCACAAATCCTATTAAAACTATTACGCCCAGCAATATTTGAAACTTTTCAGCTTATTGTATTTCTCTGTTAGTCATTTTGTTACAAATTATACCCGTATACCATGTCGATATCAACAGTATATTCTTATTTTAGATTTTGAATTAATAAATTATTTTTTCTTTTCTTGAAGAAGACGGATAGAGTCAATTATTTATCATCCCTTGGTTTTTGGTATAATAATGCTTGTAAAATGTTATATAATTCTCCAGAAAAAGTGCGGTAATTACTTGAGATTTTATATTTAAGAGTACAACTGGATAAAAACACTGCAACTTCAACTCGAATTCCAAAATTAAATTTTTATGCGTCGTAATACAGATGGATGAACTCTAATATTTTAAAATTGTTAGAACAAATTTTAAAGAATTTACGTTAAAACCTTAATATTAAGAGTGCGCAATGAAAATGTTAACATGGGTATAAAATATAGTAGTTCTTTTTCAAATAATAAGTTATCGTTAGGACTAGTGCAACTAGTGCATGTATCGCTGATACATATGCTACCTATAAGTTTTGAGAGTAGTAAATTGGTAGAGATGCTAATTAAATTTTTTTCATCAGAATACCAGTGCCTATACCCAAGGAAAATTTATCATTATATTTACTTAATTTGGTTGTTAAGTATAAGTGTTGAATGTGTCTCTTCCATTTTTACAGCCTTTTACATATATTAAATACAGAAGACAATTATTGTAGAAAAAGTTTAATCTTTTTGTATATAATCATAACTTTGAACATTAAATAATATTTAAATTGTGGCAAACATTATGCACTTAGTTTTTTCTGAAACAAAAGCCAGACGTGGCCGACCATTCTTCTAAAATTATAATTCGTAACTTATGGTGGACCGGCTGGCACGGCGAACTTACTACCATATTTTTTGTTATGAACACTGTCTAAAATTTAAAATATTAGTAACTTTTTTCGTTCTACCTGAAAGAAAATAAATTGGTCTGATGGTGTGCCTACTCTAGAGCACGCAACATATAACTGTCATTCCGCAAAACATGATAGTTCCAGGTTTACTAGTGATTGATCTTGCGATCTTGCAGGGAGCACTGGAAGCTGGAGACGTTTGAATTCAAAGGACTGTCAATTTTATTAGTGGTATTCTTAAAGCAAGCACGACTTTCTGTTTAAATTTTTTTGACAGTTAGTCGTTGCATAATTTTGGCTGATTCAGATTGCATAAATTAAAATTAAAATTTGATATCACAATGATGACTACAACGCTTTTTGTTTTGCCTTGACTCTAGGTATTTTGTGAAAACCTTAATAAGTCATATTGCCAGTAATTATTGTTAGTTTTTAGATAGTTAGCTTTTTCTTCGTCATATGCTTTTGAATAATTATAGTATCTGGTGTAAATATTATAGAATAGGCCAAAATTAGGTCCTTACGTGGATATTAAAACGATAGTTAAAGTTTAAGTTTAATAATCTTATTGATACGGTTCAGATGAAACATTCCAGAAATATATGAAATAGTATTTTAAAATTGCCGCTTGTTTGTAAAATACTGCGTTTCCGTTGTACAAGTCACCGCTATTTAGGACGTGACTTGCTTTTTGCCAAGATTCTATTTAATTTCACCAGATTTGGTAAAATTGGCATTGATTACGGCCCTTTTTGTTCTGGATGTAATCTTTGGCTTGTTTTACCAATTTGCCCAACGTAGATTTGAAGTTACCTAATCTCTTAGCCTGGAGATCTCTATTTTTATATATTTTTATTTATATCCCGTAGAGCCCCGCATGCAGGATTAAGGTCTACATACCATAGAATGCGATCTACATATTTTCTTTTATAACCTGTTACCTGTATGCAGTATGTGCCAAGATTGACGTAAAAAGAGAAAAATTGTGGTTTTCTTACCAAAATTTCTTCTTGACATTTAAGTTTTTTAAATTTGGCTTAAAAAACTCACCTGTCAAAAATAAAGAATTATTAGTGTAATCAATTTTTCTGAACCAAATTCTGAATGTAATTTATTTGATAATTTAATGGATTGATTTCGTTGAAATACAAATTAAAAAACACTAGTGGAGTGGTTTCCAACTTCAAATTAATAAAATAATATTGATAATTGAGGAACAATTATTAACAATTATTAATATTAACGAATGGGAATTTTTAATATAACAGTTTTAAATTTATAAAATGAACTAATGTCTATCGTTTTTTATTTTTGTATAGTTTACTCCATTTGTTATGTAATGAACATACTTGTAGAATAACAAAATTCATATACATTGATAAATAATTGTGTTAATAAAATTAAATGATATTTCCACTTTTACCATATTAAATTATATATTGTGGGTTGACTTCCAGTTTTAATTCTACCAAATGTTATTTTATCAAAGAACAATTCTTTATTTGACAAAAATATATTCTGTTTAATAACAACTACTAACGGTGGATAAAATTTAATAAACTTTTTTGTTATATTAATAAATTATATTTAGATTTAAAAGTAAGATAGGATCCTTAACAAGATTATTGGTATGGCATTAGATAAATACCAATATAACATATAAAAGTAATATATAAATAAAGATAC
Organism: Ophraella communa; assembly: GCA_035357415.1. Classification (NCBI taxonomy): domain Eukaryota; kingdom Metazoa; phylum Arthropoda; class Insecta; order Coleoptera; family Chrysomelidae; genus Ophraella; species Ophraella communa. The sequence goes on from CM068980.1 coordinate 25,433,397, forward strand.
AATAATTAAAAGAAATCTTTTTAATAAAGAAAGGTTTACGCACTAACAATTCACATAAATATACCAAAAGAACCATCTGTGTTAATAATTGAGACGAAGTAAGAAAAGTTAAGTGACGATAATAGAAAAACGTAAGTTAGACTCCTTAGGAAATATTTAACCAACTCAACTATATATTTCCACCATTACTTATTATTAAGAACCTCCTCTGTGAATTTAATGGTATCGCAAGCTGCCTAAGGAAATAGAATGGAGTAAATAAGGTGACGCATTTTGGAAAAATGTAAGTTAGTGTCCTTAGAAAATAATAAGTAAATTTGAATTGGCTAATGTGGAATCAATGGAAATGAATTTATAAGTAATATAATATACTAGTAGATATAAAAGTAATATATTTTTTACTGTTAAATTTACTATTTCATAATTTAATGATTAATTTTAAGATTTAGTACTTAATTTTAATATATAATCAATAGTGCAAATAATAATTAATACAACTATTACTACATTTAGCTTTTTTATGACGGATATTGTTTAATAAATTACTCTCAATGTATCATCATATTTCAACAAGAAATTAAAATTATTTACTAGTAAATTGATCAAAATGATTATACACGATTAAGCTAAGATTACGTCATCCACAAATATTTTGATAAGTAGTACATAATTATTTTATTTATTAGTTATTAAAACATTATTTCTACAACATATTTTACAGTTTTAAATATTACTTTTAATAATGAAGGATTAGTAAGAAACTAACAATAATATAATTATCTGTACATTTTAAATTAATAACAAATTCACTAATATATAAAATAACTAACAACTATGACATCCCCCGCTTTAAAAGAAAATACAAAAATTTACAATATTAACAATATCTAATCGGTTTTTTAGTTTTTCTACCATACCTACTGGTATAAGAAGATGAGGAAGCTTCATTTGAAATTTCATTTTCATTACTTGTTTGAAAATTTCTATTTTAACAAATTTTATCTTCTTCATCTTCAGAAGAATCGGAAAAATTATAATATGTACATGAAGTATTTTTATTTACATTTTTAGCTCTTTTAATTATATCTTTTCTGTTTCTATTGATTATGTTACCAGAATCAAACATTTTGATTGCATAAGAGTTTGGTCTTTTATTTTCAGCAACAATTCGTCCAGGAATATTTTGTTAGGAATATTTCTTAATTCTAATAGACCTAAGAATGGGTCAGAATTTGACATTATACATGTTTTCAGAATGTTTTTAACTCTTTGAATGTATCTTTCTACTAAACCATTTGATCTAGAATGTTTTGGACTAGAGGTTATGTGTAGTCCCATTCATTTGAAAAACATTTAAATTCAAAAGAAGTTAATTGGCTACCACAGTCTGACATTAGAATGTCAAGAATGCTTGTCTTGAAAAAATATTTTTTAATTGATATATAATTTATTTTCAAGTTATGTTCCTCAAACGTACCACTTCTGGGAATTTTGAAAAATAATGAATAAGGGTATTTTTTGTTTAACTAAAAAATATCCAAACCAACTTTTTTCCAAGCTCTTTGAGAAATTTCATGTGGATGTAATGGTTCTTTGGCGTTTGCTTTCGCATAAATTGCACAAGCGTGGCAATTAGATAGTTGGTCAATATCACGTGACATACCCGGCCAAAAAACTATCTCTCTAGCACGGTTTTTTGTTTTATCTTTACTAAGATGACTCATATGTAATTTTTTCAAAATATCTCTTTTTAATTTTTTTGGCAATTATTATTCTAGAATTTTTAAATAAGACATCTTTCTGAAAGGAAATTTCTTCTTGAAAAGAGAAATACATTTTTACATTGTCTTTAACATTATTTTTATTTTGTGGCCAACCAAATTTTGTTAGTTTCATCAATTCATCATTTCATCGTCTTTTTTTAATTTATTTTTTATATAAAAATTTAAAAATGTTTTAATATTTTTATAAATGCAATATAGGACGAAGAAGATTGAGATGGAATACTGGACGCACTGCGATAATTTGAGTGTTTGTTAAAAGAAGCTTGATTACTTTTACTTTGCTTTTTTATACGATCCACTTACTTATCTTGATAACTTTGTGTCGTAGCACTAATTTTTTTCATTTGTACAAGCTTGTTGTGTAGATTGATTTTGCCACATAGAGCTCTGCCTCCCTCGTTTCTCGACAGTGTTGTTCTAAGTACTGACGATATTGGATGGTTATATAGTTCTTGTTGTTCCCTGTATATCTTTCTATTCATATGTATGGCATATGTATTAACTGCTCAATTAAGGCTATCAATTCAGACTAGTAATGAACTAACCCTCTGTGTATTCTGAACCCTCATTGTCGACTTGGACTGTTTTTGGTCTAACAACCTGGCCTGTTGGAATCCCAGATATTTGTTTGTTCCTCATTTTGTATGGCAGAAATTATATCTCTATTGGGCAGTGCTGCATCCCCATTGATGTTTAAGGTTATATCGAGAAGATGGTTGCTGATTGGAGGCAAACATTTTGATGTCATCCATATAAAGAAGATGGAAAATGGTGCAGTTGATATTTTTATTTATCTTAATATCGAAGCCAAATTCAGTTTTGTTGAGCATGGTAGAAAATGAATTCCTTGTCAAACAGAATTACAGTAGATCAAGTGAATCTCCTTGAAATATATCTCTGCGAATAACAATTTCGTTAGTCTTAAGATATTGACCATTGATATTTACCTGAAAGCTTGTTCGCCATTGTTTCATCGAAGTTTCAAGGAAAGTAACTATGTTGGGGTGTATTTTGTAGAATTATAGTACGCTTATGAGCCAGGAATAAGGCACGCTGTCAAATGCCTTACGGTAGTCTACAAGAGCAGTCCAGATATTGCGACGTTGCTTTTAAACTTGCTTTAGGATCACAAAGTTAATAAGTTATTCTTTACTTCCCTGGTGACCACGTGAACATCCCTTTTGCACATCTGCCAAGATGTTATTTTGTCTGTAAATTCGGTAATACAGTAATACAAGATGTTAATATTTTGTAAAACGTTGGAAGACATATGATGGTTTTATACTGCGAAGGTTAGTTATCAAATTTTTTGTACCAGAAATTTTGAAAAGCATAAGCGACAAGATGAAAAACTCGGGATATAACGTGGAAAATACAAGTGGAAAACAAATGAAGGACATTAGAAAGCCAATACAAAAAAGTAATTTTTAATAATAATGAGCCAGGAGGAGTGCTTATGACTTATGAATTGTGATTTAAATCTATTTATTATTGCATATTACTAAAATAGTTCATATTCATTTTTAAAAATTAATTTTATTTTTTAACTTTAGTGTCCCAGTTTTTATGCCTCAGCAACAACTACATTACCAACACAACTACTAATGTAGGAAGAAAAGAGGAGCGTGAAGATATACCCATGGTTTTTCCTGATAAAAGTAATGCAGTAACCGTAACTGAAAATGTCTTCGTTGCTGTTGCTAAAAGAATAATCACTACGGGTACAACGGCAAAGGCTTTATAACAGTACCAAAAAGAGATGAGAGAATACAGGAAGAAACTTGAAAACGCTTAGAAAATCAAGATAACATTTTAACATAAATCTTGAAAACTTATAAATTAATAAAAGACATACAAGAAAAATAATTGACCGCAATAGAAAACTATAAAAAGGAAGTTATTCAGCAAAGGCAAGAAAGGAAAGATTTAAAAAAAAATTAATTAAAAAAAGAATAACCAATGTAATGTAGCGACTCTTCTCTTAAGTAAATTTTGAAATTACGCTGAGTAACATTTGGCTGAAGATTTTCTTTGTTTGAAATGTAAGCATCCGGTGTGTCTATTGTTCTATACATAGATGTTAATAGTATTAAAATGTTTTCATTATCCACAGTAGATTTAAAAACAGCTTTGTATTATATTTGTGAAGTTTATTGTTTATGTTGATGATTTAATAGAAAAGAAAAACAATTGAATAAAAGAATTTTTATATTAATGTAGAATAAGAATTTTTATGGAGTATACATTTATTATTTACAATTCACAAATGATATATTTATTTAAATGGAATATTTATATAATTATTGATGCATTCATTATAGTACAATTAAAGATTGGAAAATACTCGCGGATAAAAGTGCGCAATCACAAGTAAAATAAATAAATAAATAAATAAATAATTTATTGCTCTCTAGTATAACATGTTACATGAGCAAGAGGAGTAGATTAGATTACATATGTTAGAGTAAGGATATCTCAAAAAAAAAAAATAAACATAACAGAAAATAAAGATTCGGACTGGTTGAGATGCAATCAGTCATTCATTTATTATAAATGCTCTAAGTTTCATTGCTTCGCTTATAAACCTGTGAAGCTTTTGCATTATCCTAACGTCGTTTGAAGTTAATAAGACGTCAAGGTCGTCTGAATATCTCTCAAATTTTACCAACGAGCCTCGTAAACCACTATACATCGGACAAGTCAGGATGATGTGCTCAAGGGATTCAGGTGTTTGTTGGTTACAAATTGTGCATATTGATTTTGTTTTAATCAGGTACGAGTTATTATTTACATATATGTACAGAGTTTCGGCATTAGTAGTGCGTAATTGTGCAACTAATCTTTTAATATAGAGGGGGATTGTCTGATTTAAATAATTATTTAATGTAAACGGTGAGTATTCTTTTAGAAGAAATTTATATTGGGGATGGTAAGTACTGAGCAAAATTTTGTTTATATCTTCTTCATAGCTAAGATTCAGATATCTAGACAGAATTTGCTCTTTATTATTTAAATCAATATTGGTAGTATTTAGATCAATCTGGCAGTATTTTTGTAAGCAGGTTTGTAGTTGGTGTATCCAATTGTATTTTAAATTAACATTAGCATCTTTATATAAATTAATTAAACGCAAAAGTGCTTTATAGGTGTACCTGGTGTTTTCATGTCTTGCTATTCTGCTCAAAAGTTCCAGCGCTTGCTTTATAATAAAATAACCTAATTTACAGATATTAACTTCTGTTCGAATTATATATGCAGCTGTGCGTTTTTGTATAAATAATAGGTTTTTCCAAAAACTACTTTGAATTTTTTCAATTTGGTCCAAGTATCGAAGGGCCCAAACACTGCTTGCATAAGTAAATGTGGGTATAACAACGTTATTGTATAAGGTTTTGATTGCACTTAAGTCTGCTATATGAGAAGAGTTTATGATTTTTAGAACTACTCCCTGTGATAGTCTTGCTTTTTGTTCCCGGTATTTAAAATTATTTAAAAAAGTCCGTTAAATGTGAATTTTACCCCTAGGTACTCAAAAGAGTTTACTAGTTCTACTTTAGAGTTGTTATATATAAATTGGGGCTGTTTGCTCATGTTGGCTGATCTACGGAAAACAACCATTTTTGTTTTTAAAGGGTTAACTTCCAGTTTAAATTTATGGCAATAGGATTCTAAAATTCTTAAATTACGGGACATTTCAATTTGTGATTCTGCAAAGAGGACAAGGTCGTCAGCATACATTAACATGTTAATGTTAGTTTTGCTGTCAAGTATAACACCTTTAGCATTATGGTTTATAAAATATTTATCAATATCTGAAACAAATATTGAGAAAAGAAGTGGGCTCAGTGAGTCACCTTGTAAAACTCCCCTGGTTACTTTAATTTTTTCTGAAATGTTGCCATTTCCTTCAATACAAAGGTAAGCTGAATTATATAAAGCTTGGAGAATTCTGAGGATTTTTGCACTAACTCCTTGTAAATAAAGTTTCTCCCAGAGGATGCTGTGCTCCAAGGAATCAAAGGCTTTCCTAAAATCAACAAATAGGGCGAAAAGTTTTCTTAAGGTTAAGCGCAGGTAGTTATTAATAATAGTTTGTAGTACAAAAATATTGTCATCACAGTTGCGAAATTTACGGAAACCTTCTGGGAGAATTTCAGCATTTTCAGTGTAATTTGTGAGTCTAACATTAATGAGCTGCGTAAACAATTTCGTTTTATGATTAAGCAGAGCTATGCTGCGATAATTATTTGGCTCGTTTAATGTACCTTTTTTATGAAAGTGGATCATTTTAGTTATTGACCAAGTAGGTGGTAGTCTCTCTTCAGATATAATTTTATTAAAGATATTTTTCAAATAGTTAAACCAATCCAAGGGCAAATTTTTAAAAAATTCATTAGATATGTTATCATCGCCAGGTGCTTTGTTATTTTTTGCTAGATTCAAGACATAATAGATCTCCTGCATGGTAAACGGAGTATCTAAATATGGGTGAAGAACATCAGTGAATTGAAAATCTAAGGGTGAGGTAGGCTTATAGAAATCTTTATAATATATTAAAAATTGATCCATTCCTATAGCATTGGTTAAATTGTTTTTATTCGTTTTGATTTCTTTCCAAAACTGAATTGGGTTTTTTATGTTTTCGAATTTTATTAGCTGGTTTCTTTTAAATATATCACAAGTAGAGATATTAAACCATTTAAATAATTCTAAATTACAAATGAATGATTTGGACTGGTTTTGTAGTCGTCTTCAGCGCATCCAAAAAATAACAAAAAAAATAACGTCACACGGCATTTACTGTACATGCCCTACGAGTTTTCTACATATTTCGTCTCTCGTACCTGTTGATATATTTGATATAATTTGATATATTGTAATAATTTACTATGTTAAATAAAAATAATCTTACCTTAATCGTAAAACAGTCTATGTTATTTAAAAAAGGATATGTTATAGTAAAAATTCTTCAAGTAGATAGATATCAAAACTTCTTTAATGAACTAACACATTACAAACTATAAACAATTAATTAACTTGATCCCGATAAGAGTTTGAATGACACTGCAGTTCAAAAGTAGGGTCAAAATATTTTCTTAAAATCTGTCCAATCTTGCATTTATTGAAGTAGGTAGTTACCTAAAATAAAAAAAAAATAAAAATAAATACATTATTATTTGAAAAAATTAATTTTTTATAAGTTAGACTGAGGTTCCATTAATGAATATTTAGTTTTAATAACAACTAAAGACATAAAAAATTCTCCATACAGATAATTGTTCATTATAAGTTATAGTTAAAAAGGAAATATTAGATATAAATACTTATACAATAAGTAAATAACTAAGTAAATTAAAAGGAATACTTACAGGCAATAAAATAGAGTAATTTTGATCCTTATAGTAACGGATAGTTCCTTATGATCATGAATATGTATGTAAAAAGGTGATACAAGTAACAAGTGAAAAAATACTATTAGTGATATGATAAAATTGGAATTGATTGTGTTAACCTCTACTTTTTGGAAGTTCATCTTACTAGGAACAATAAATAACTGCACAGTTAAACTAAACTTCCACTATTTATTCGAAAAATTCGCTTTAAAATTCAATTACAGCTGTTTCGCTATAACTAGCATCGTCAGATTGACATATTGAAATTACATGTTGTTTGTTTGTAACTAGGTGCTTGATGTTGATAAGGAGTTAAGGCTAGACCAAGTAAGGAAGTAATAAGACATAACAATATTAAAGCCTAGATGTTATTAGCCCTAAGGGATTATCCTGGATGTATTTCCCTCCAAGATCAGTATAACTGTGCAATGATATAGAAAAACCAGAAAAAAACTGTATCATGCTGATCTTTACAATAACTTAATATATTTATGTTACAATAATGTCTTATCTATGTATAAAATGAAGACTCAATCAAAGTAAACAGTTTAATAGTGGAGAACTTCCAAGATTTATTTGTTCATTAACTACTTTAAACTGTTGATCTGCTAGATGTCTTTTAATTTCAAGTTCTTCTAGAAAATCTAAATTTTGTTTTTTATCACAAATGTGTAGTATATGAATGTCATTGGTGTGTATAAGTGAGTTTGGATGTTCCAGTTAAACTAAACTTCCACTATTTATTTATTTAACTGTGCAGTTATTTATTGTTCCTAGTAAGATGAACTTCCAAAAAGTAGAGGTTAACACAATCAATTTCATTAAATCATCTTCGAAAGAAGAATTAACCCGATTATACAAGAAGTTACATGAGAAAAGGTGTAAGGCATCCCAAAACATCTGGTTAACCAAGAATGTCTTAAGAAGGATTTAATACCCAGTTATGTAAATATAAAATGTAATACTCAATCAAAAGAAGCACAAAAAGTAGTTAAAAAGGCACAAAGAATGTGGATTAAAGAGGAAAGTAGAAAATGGTTTAAAATTAGAGATTCTCTAGACATTTACATCAAAACTGTTCATTCAGAATTAACTTATTCCATGCATTCAGTAGAATTTGACTGCTTAGATGATAAAATTAGAGAACAGATTAGCATTTTTAAACATAATAAATATCAAAAACAATTAAGTAAATTAGAAAAATTAATAAACATACAACACAACACAATACATTATACACAACACAATAACACATTAAATACTCACATACCAGTACATTTTGCTCCTCGGTTCGCAAATCTATCAGACACTATTTTTTCAAATAATAAAAATACATTTTTAAGTAAAGGTTTAAAATATTGCATACCTCCTAAATTTACTAATAATATAAAAGAAATTTTAGCCACAGATTCTGAAATAGCTTTGAAAACTAAATCAAATAATTTTATTTATGAAAAAATGCAAATAGCAAATCTCATTAAAGATATAAAACTAAACAAATTTAAAAGTCAAAGTCAAAGTATTAAAAATGACATTTTAGCTTTAAAATCAATCAAAAATAAAGTAGATGAAAATAACCTAATTATAACAAAATCAGATAAGGGTAACTCAACAGTAATTTTAAAAAAAGAAGATTATAAATCTAAAGTGAATGATTTCATAATGTCAAGTAATATCAAAATTCTAAAAAACGATCCTACACAGAAATTTTCTAACCAAATAAGAGAACATGTAAATCATTCAAATTACCTATTTAATGACTTCGATAAAAAATACCTAGTAAATAAAAATCCTCAATGTCCAGAATTATATGGAACAATTAAATTACATAAAGATTCAAAACCAATTAGACCGGTAGTTTCGTATGTTAACACTCCTAATACTAAAGTAGCTAAAAAATTAAATAGTATCCTAAATAATTATGGTTACACATCTAAATATTCAGTACAAAATTCATTAGATTTGATCAAAAAATTGAATAAATGTAAATTACAAAATAATACTAAATTAGTATCGTTTGACGTAACTAATATGTTCTCAAAAATACCTCCTAAAGAATGTATAGTTCTAGTTAAAAAGCTCTTAGATGAAATATAATATCAGACATAATTGATTTATTTGATGTATGCATTAGTCAAAATTATTTTACTTTTGATAACAAAGTTTATATTCAAAATGAGGGTCTTCCCATGGGAAGTCCTATTTCTCCAATTTTGGCAAATATATTTATGGATAATTTAGAACAAAATCTTTAATTCTAGTTATAAAAACATTATTGTATTTTGGTATAGATATGTTGATGATATGTTAGCAGGTTTTGTAGGTAGCGAACGGCAGTTAGATATATTTTTTAATTATATTAATACCTTGCATCCTAAAATTAATTTTAGGTTGAAGAAAATAATTCAATTAGTTTTCTAGATTTAAGAATTGAAAAAATTAATAATTCATTAAATTATTCAATATACAGAAAACCTACACAAACAGATGTAACCATACCATATAATTCAAATCATCCACTATCACATAAATTAGCAGCTTATAATTCCATGATACATAGAGCATTTTCAATTCCAATGAACAAAAATAATTTTAATAAAGAAATTGAGATCATAAAACAAATAGCTACATCTTATGGCTATCCAATACATTTGATAAATAAATTAATTAATAAGAAAGAACAAAAAGTGTCACTAGAACTAATATTTCTAAAACAAACTAAAGAAATTAAAAGCTATAAAAGTATTACATATTGTGGAAATATTTCCATTGCAATTTCTAAAATAATATCTTTGGCAACATCAGCATTAATATCATTTAAAACACAAAATGGTATTGGAACAAAATTGTTAAATGTGAAAACAAAATTACTAAAATTAAAAAAATCTGATGTTTACAAAATTAATTGTCCAAAATGTAATGCAGTATATATAGGCAAACACAAAGAAATTTTGAAGTAAGATTTATGAACACTTAAGAGCATATAGATTACAACAACCAGATAAGTCGAACTATGCAAAACACCTACAGGAACATCCAAACTCACTTATACACACCAATGACATTCATATACTACACATTTGTGATAAAAAACAAAATTTAGATTTTCTAGAAGAACTTGAAATTAAAAGACGTCTAGCAGATCAACAGTTTAAAGTAGTTAATGAACAAATAAATCTTGGAAGTTCTCCACTATTAAACTGTTTACTTTGATTGAGTCTTCATTTTATACATAGATAAGACATTATTGTAACATAAATATATTAAGTTATTGTAAAGATCAGCATGTTATAGTTTTTTTCTGGTTTTTCTATATCATTGCACAGTTATACTGATCTTAGAGGGAAATACATCCAGGATAATCCCTTAGGGCTAATAACATCTAGGCTTTAATATTGTTATGTCTTATTACTTCCTTACTTGGTCTAGCCTTAACTCCTTATCAACATCAAGTACCTAGTTACAAACAAACAACATGTAATTTCAATATGTTAATCTGACGATGCTAGTTATAGCGAAACAGCTGTAATTGAATATTAAAGCGAATTTTTCGAATAAATAGTGGAAGTTTAGTTTAACTGTGCAGTTATTTATTGTTCCTAATAAAATTGGACTTACTAAAGTGAAAAGACACTATTTACTGAATAATTTTAAATTCTTTAATATATTAAAAGTGATTTGACTGAAGTAAAAAAACAAAAAACTCTCTATGAGAAAATATTTTTCATTGTTACTCATATTTGTATGTATTTATAAGTTATGAATAAATTTTAAATTATTGTTTACCAGTAATAAGCTGTAATTTCTTTTAAATTGACAAAAATTAAGATTAAAAATGACTGAATTTAATAAATTTAAAATGTAAATTAAAATTAAAGTATAAAATTTTAACAATAGAAAATTTGTTCCAATAATATTTGGAGTATTAAAGACTGCCTTTACATAAGAATTATTTAGATTTAAAATGTATTTGCTCGCAATCGTTGTAAATTTCATTACAAAATTGTAAAATGGCAGCCATTGAGTCACTCTAAGTCAATTATTAATTTAGTTGAGAAAAAGGATTTTTTTATTAAGAAAAGTTATTTTAAATCATGTAAGTCATCCATTCTCAAATGTGGGTAGAATCCAAAAGGTTCAAAGAAAAACACAAAGTCGATCCCACAACTTTAATTCAATACTGAAAATTTACTTGCAACTAGTTTCGGTCCACAGGACCATCATCAGGCTAAAAATACAATACAATGTCAGTTTTTTAAAAAGAAGACAATAATAAGAATAATGTGATGGAAAACAAAATTCAAGATAACAATCAAAGCAAATCAAAAAATATAAAATATATTCAATGATAATCAAAATTGTCATTAAATGATGCATCAAATAACAAAGGATGAGCAAAGTACTAAAGATAATACAAGAAAATTATATATTAAGAAAAGTAAGTTACAAAATACTTATCAAAAATCATAAACAATTAACTTGACTAAATAAAGCAATGCAAATTTAAAAATTTTTAACTATTAAATATCAAATTCAAAAATTCAGATACTTAAAACTTACCACGAATCATCAGGAGAAAAACTATAAATATTGGAACATCAGCACTTAAGCAGACATTAATGGATAAGTAAGAAAATGAAAAGTTAGGGAAAGAAATTATTATAAGAATATTATTAAAATTTTTAAAAATTTTTTAAAATGTCAAGAAACATTTAGGTAAAACAAATAGTAAGGGCACGATATGGTTAGTGGCTTAAAAATTGACATGAAAATGAAGTGGAAAAAAGAGAATGTGTTATCTCAAAAATGAGAACACATGGTATCAAATAGAAACTTATATACGAAGGATGATTTATATGGTAGGGTTTTGAAAAAACCCAGGAAAAAGGTTGAATTAAACAATCCTTAGTTAAAGTGATGACCAAGGAAAAGGGAAAGGCGATTAAGCCCTTCTTGAGATAAGAAATGTTTCCCAACACGTGGAATTTTTTCCCGAAAGTTAGAGAAGGTAGAGAAAAATGGCCATGGTAGAAAAAACTTGCACCATAAATACCAAACAGGATGGATGACATCCGATTTAGTGAAAAGAGGAAACACATGAAAACTATTAACATAGTTAACACCATACAAATCTTTAAGCTTCCAAACATGCCCTCAGAGAAAGCACAATGAATGTACCACACGCCACACCGAATGAAAGAATGATATCGGAAACGGAACCGCAGTATGGGTACGAAATAGAAAAATATCCTATGATAGGAAAGAACTAATATTTGATCTGTGGAATAAGAAAATGACAGAACTATAAAGTTATTTAGAACTGTGCTGGCAAAATTGCTATTGTGATGGAGGCCATTAAACTAAACAAAGACAAACATCGTAAGAAGAAAATTAGGTTATGTTCAAAAATTGTAGGTAAACAAACCGTAAATAAACAAATTAAGAAAAAGAAATCAGAATGTAATCCAAGAAAAACGTAATGTTCAGAAGATTTGAGTTGTTCATTAAGACAAATGATGTTGGGGTTAGTGACTGCTGCATGTATTTCAAGACTCTCAAGCAAATTCAATCTGACACCCTTATCGCATTTATGTAATAAGTCAATAGTGAAACCTTCTCTCGAATGACCCTCTGAAAGGACATGGTTAGCGAAAGAAGAAGGAGAATTGAAATGTCCATACCTTTGATATTTCTTGATAAAACCAATATGTTCAGATAGGCGTACCTCAAGTCTGCGTCCACACTGACCAATATATATCGAATTGCAGTCAGCACATGAAAGTCTATATATACCCGACCTATGCAGATCAGGAACCGAATCTTTATTATGAACTAGAACTGAACCAAGTGAATTATCTGTCTTGAAGGTTACATCAACTCCAAATCGTCTAAAAACATTCTGTAATCTGTAGGAAATATTACCAAAGAAATTAATGGACCCTGAATATCTTATTTCAGTATGGGTAGTTTCATTTAAGCAATAGTTAAAAGATAATCTGAACTTAATAAAATGTTTTAGGTATAATCTATGAATGATATCAAGTGGATAATTGTTATTAATGGCCAACTGTTTTATGATACCAATCTCTTTTTCAAAGGCAGTATGGGACAAAGGCAAAGAAAAACATCTATGAAATAGACTATTAAAAGAAGCTAATTTGTGGGACATAGGATGACAAGAATAATAATTGATAAGGCCATCTGTAGTTGTAGGTTTCCTATAAACTTCAAAATCTAAGTGGCGTGTAACAAGATTCCTTGAAATCAAAATATCCAAAAAAGGAATCTGATTATGGGACTCTAATTCCACTGTAAAACGAATTCTAGGATGTAAACTATTAACAAAATTCAAAAAAGAATCAAAAGACAACATATTACCTGATACAAGTTTTCTATTATAGGTATGTTGATGATTGCATTATTTTGTATCAGGGTAATATGTTGTCTTTTGATTCTTTTTTGAATTTTGTTAATAGTTTACATCCTAGAATTCGTTTTACAGTGGAATTAGAGTCCCATAATCAGATTCCTTTTTTGGATATTTTGATTTCAAGGAATCTTGTTACACGCCACTTAGATTTTGAAGTTTATAGGAAACCTACAACTACAGATGGCCTTATCAATTATTATTCTTGTCATCCTATGTCCCACAAATTAGCTTCTTTTAATAGTCTATTTCATAGATGTTTTTCTTTGCCTTTGTCCCATACTGCCTTTGAAAAAGAGATTGGTATCATAAAACAGTTGGCCATTAATAACAATTATCCACTTGATATCATTCATAGATTATACCTAAAACATTTTATTAAGTTCAGATTATCTTTTAACTATTGCTTAAATGAAACTACCCATACTGAAATAAGATATTCAGGGTCCATTAATTTCTTTGGTAATATTTCCTACAGATTACAGAATGTTTTTAGACGATTTGGAGTTGATGTAACCTTCAAGACAGATAATTCACTTGGTTCAGTTCTAGTTCATAATAAAGATTCGGTTCCTGATCTGCATAGGTCGGGTATATATAGACTTTCATGTGCTGACTGCAATTCGATATATATTGGTCAGTGTGGACGCAGACTTGAGGTACGCCTATCTGAACATATTGGTTTTATCAAGAAATATCAAAGGTATGGACATTTCAATTCTCCTTCTTCTTTCGCTAACCATGTCCTTTCAGAGGGTCATTCGAGAGAAGGTTTCACTATTGACTTATTACATAAATGCGATAAGGGTGTCAGATTGAATTTGCTTGAGAGTCTTGAAATACATGCAGCAGTCACTAACCCCAACATCATTTGTCTTAATGAACAACTCAAATCTTCTGAACATTACGTTTTTCTTGGATTACATTCTGATTTCTTTTCTTAATTTGTTTATTTACGGTTTGTTTACCTACAATTTTTGAACATAACCTAATTTTCTTCTTACGATGTTTGTCTTTTGTTTAGTTTAATGGCCTCCATCACAATAGCAATTTTGCCAGCACAGTTCTAAATAACTTTATAGTTCTGTCATTTTCTTATTCCACAGATCAAATATTAGTTCTTTCCTATCATAGGATATTTTTCTATTTCGTACCCATACTGCGGTTCCGTTTCCGATATCATTCTTTCATTCGGTGTGGCGTGTGGTACATTCATTGTGCTTTCTCTGAGGGCATGTTTGGAAGCTTAAAGATTTGTATGGTGTTAACTATGTTAATAGTTTTCATGTGTTTCCTCTTTTCACTAAATCGGATGTCATCCATCCTGTTTGGTATTTATGGTGCAAGTTTTTTCTACCATGGCCATTTTTCTCTACCTTCTCTAACTTTCGAAAAAAATTCCACGTGTTGGGAAACATTTCTTATCTCAAGAAGGGCTTAATCGCCTTTCCCTTTTCCTTGGTCATCACTTTAACTAAGGATTGTTTAATTCAACCTTTTTCCTGGGTTTTTTCAAAACCCTACCATATAAATCATCCTTCGTATATAAGTTTCTATTTGATACCATGTGTTCTCATTTTTTGAGATAACACATTCTCTTTTTTCCACTTCATTTTCATGTCATTTTTTAAGCCACTAACCATATCGTGCCCTTACTATTTGTTTTACCTAAATGTTTCTTGACATTTTAAAAAATTTTTAAAAATTTTAATAATATTCTTATAATAATTTCTTTCCCTAACTTTTCATTTTCTTACTTATCCATTAATGTCTGCTTAAGTGCTGATGTTCCAATATTTATAGTTTTTCTCCTGATGATTCGTGGTAAGTTTTAAGTATCTGAATTTTTGAATTTGATATTTAATAGTTAAAAATTTTTAAATTTGCATTGCTTTATTTAGTCAAGTTAATTGTTTATGATTTTTGATAAGTATTTTGTAACTTACTTTTCTTAATATATAATTTTCTTGTATTATCTTTAGTACTTTGCTCATCCTTTGTTATTTGATGCATCATTTAATGACAATTTTGATTATCATTGAATATATTTTATATTTTTTGATTTGCTTTGATTGTTATCTTGAATTTTGTTTTCCATCACATTATTCTTATTATTGTCTTCTTTTTAAAAAACTGACATTGTATTGTATTTTTAGCCTGATGATGGTCCTGTGGACCGAAACTAGTTGCAAGTAAATTTTCAGTATTGAATTAAAGTTGTGGGATCGACTTTGTGTTTTTCTTTGAACCTAAAAGTTATTTTACTACCTAATGATAAAAATGTTTTAAGATTCATTATCAATAGGGAAAGTATGCATTAAATTGTAAATAATTAAATTAAATTATTTAAAAATTCTGAAAATTTTGGTTAAAAATAATTGGAAATAAGTTTTTTCTGTCATTTTCGTCACCGGGGGAAAAGTATAAATACTGAGAATTTTCGAATCTCGGGATCAGTCTAATTTTGCACGTAGGCAAATCCACACCAAAAATAATTGAAAATCTATAAAAGCAATGGCTGACATTTCCACTTAAAACAATATAATTATACCCCCACTTATAAGAAACTGTCAAATTAAATTTTAAAGTAAAACCAACTAATGGAGTTTAGATATTTAAACATTAAAATTGGTAACTAAAATTAAATGGAATTTGTTTTAATATTTACCTGTAAACTCTGCTGTTCCCTGAGAAAATAATAGCATTTCAAAAAGAAGCATCGTTATTTTGGAATGGTCCACTGACGCCATCTTGACAACGGAATGATATAGAAGGTTGACAAAGAAACACTTGTTGAATACTGACTGCAAACGTTACGTTTTTAAACACAATCTCAAATCTTTATCACCTTTTAAAAAACAACATTTAATGCATGATAAATTTATTTCCTGTACAATAAATTTTAAATATTGAAAGGTATATTCAATCATAAGAAAAGCGTAGTTTGAGAGAGAGGGAAACAACGTGATATTTTAGTTGATATTTTGTTGGTCCAAGGAAAAAATTAATATTTTATATTTTAACCTATACGCATGTCAGTATTTTAAGAACAGGGTCGTAATAAGATTTATGTACAAATTTATTATATTGCATATATAAAAAGTAAAATAATTTTTGAAACTCAACAGTAATATCTACAAAACCATTAATTTTTGATGCTATTTTATATTATTCAAATAAATAAACAGAAAAATAAAGTATTCTCACCAAAATAAATATATCATTTATATATTTGTAGCCTAAAATAAAAAAAAATTCAAAAATTAATCATTATATTTTGCCTTTATCTGTCATCACAATATCTACTCCATTTTAAATTAAATTAGGCCGGGCTTAATATTTATCATACATTAAAAAGTCGTTAATACATTTATTTGTCAGTTGAATTGTGTTCGCCCAGATCTAATAATACAGTATAAAGGGCTTAAACTCTTTACTTGGTCAATCTGTTTGTTCCATTGTTTTCTACATTGTCTTGACACAGTTAACCTTTTGTGGTTTGCTAGATACTTTACGGAGTTGTCAGCAGTTAGAAACTTGTTTTAATTAACAGTGAGGTTTTTAGTGCAGTTTGGTTTTTGAAGAAGTTTTCGGTAACTTCCAGTGCTTTTGAGAATAGATAATTATACATTCTTAATTTGATCTAAATTTCAATGTTAACGTTTTGCACTTTACAATTAAATTATTATACGGAATTCGCTAAAAAAAGGTAACCCCGTATCTAGTATAACTAAAAACTGAAAAATAATAGGGTTGGCTAAGCAAAATATTTTTAATTATTAATTGAATATTCAATTCAACTTCATCATTTTACACAAAAAAGATAATGTCTACCTTTTTCGAAATATTTTGATTTAAAGATTATGAAGTAATAACCAATACTGGCATAAAGTAGTGATAAAGTTATAAATTATTAATTAATATACGTAATGCGAAATAAAAAATACTTCTCTTCTAACTTACACCTCATCGACAAAACGGATACATGTTAATAAATTGGTATTAAAATGCTTTCTTTTTTTGAAAAGTTTCACAAAATCCATTCTAATAGGTATTTATCTATTTTTTCCAGGCTTAACACGGAAAATTCACATTTATTGATTGTAATGGCGATAAGTCAGCAATAATTAGATTTTTGAAATCTTGACATTTATAAAATTATATATTCTTAATTAAAATGTACTCAAATTTTGAATACAACGACATTTACCTTAGGTGTGTGTTCAGGAAACTATTGTGCAGCTGTTGCCCGTTATGTAGAAAAGTTTCTTGGAGAAACTTACCAAGTAAAAAACATTTAGCGCCGTTGAGCGACGTTCTCGAGAAAATAAGTATGTGAGACCAAATTAAATAATTTATGATAAACCATGAACAACAAGAACAATTATTAAAAAATAATCAAAAGACTATAGTTTCTGCAGACCAGTAATAAAATAATAGAAAGGTGGTAACAACCAAAGATAAAAAGAGTAACTTCGTGCTTTCCGCTTTTAAAGCCTTTATCAGAGTTACCACGCCAAATAGATAAAACCTTTTATAAAGAGAACATCTCATCACATGAGTTTTGGCAAGACAAACAAATACGTAGTCATATTAAACTGGGTGTATACTTAAAGAGCAGCAGCAGTCCAGACGATCTACCGGTTATGGTGGTGTTTTGTGAACCATCGCAAGAAAATATAGCCCTCCATCTAAATTTTTAATATGTTTTGTTTTGACGGATGAGGCTATTTTTACCCGCCAAGGTATGTTTATCTTCTATAAAGTACACTACTGGTGTGATGGGAATCCAGGAGTCAAAATAGTATCATATTACCAAGATTTATGGAATTTATATTGTTTTAGGGTTCTCATGATTTCCTAGTACTCAAGATCGGATCTATTGCTACATAACCTAAGACATCCAGGTTCTCATGATTGTTTTGCGTAAAACATCAGATACATCGGACAATTTCCTAGTACTTGTAATGTATGTCGTTTATGTACTCTTGTTAGGAAATTGTTATAAAAAATTATTAAGAAACATATTGTATATTTGTTAATACGTATTCAGTCATTGATATACTGAGCGCGAACCTCACCATGGCGGTACATGCCGACAAGTGACGTATTAGCAGGTTCGTGCTCTGACAATTGATATGTAACAATAACATATAAAGATGAGGCTGTGCAATGACACATAATTATAATACATAACACGCCCCATGTTTAGTAAAAATTTAAATATCATCCTTAACTAGATACTTAACTACAATACATATTACAAGCTAAGTTTAGAAGGTGGTTTAACAATACGTCCACTTTTAGCTATAGTAAAGTCTTCAGTATTTACGGGTTTTGAATTAACTTCGTTTTCTTTATCATATACAATATTTTCGAACTTGATATCATCGACTGGTTTAGCATTATTATTTAAGTTTTCTGAATTGAGCACTGACTTTATCGAGGTTAGTATTATTACCGGATTTATTATAGAAAGGTCGAACAAATTTTTTATTTCTCCTATATTCGGTGTTGTTTACACGAATAATAACGTCGCTTGGATTATTTTTTGATACAATAACTCCTGGTTTCTACTCTCGCGTTCTTTGTTGTACCAGTACATTTTACCGCTCATAAAAACTTGGACCTTTTTTTGCACATTTGTTATAATAAAATTTTTGTTTATTTTGGTTAAATTTTAGTTTGTTTTGTACAGTTTTTATGGGAAATTCGGGTTTTAACAGATCTGAAAAGTTTGTTCTTAAATACCTTCCCTTAAGTAATAAATACGGAGCTGGTAGTGTTTGCTTAGGGATTGTATTATAACTTAAAATAGTCGTAAAGGGATCTTCATTATTATGAAAAGCCTTAGTAAAAATATCTTTAACTATTAGAATTATTCGTTCAATCATGCCATTACTCTATGGGTAATGGGGACTGAAAGTCGTTAAATCAATTCGATATTGCTTTGCAGATTTTTTAAACTCCTGAATGTCATAGGGAGGTGTACTGTCGGAGAATATTTCCTGGGGTAAACCACAAAGAAGTTTTTTAGCGCTGAAATCACGCTTACAGTTGTTTTACTCGACAGCTTGTTCACTACAGTAAACTTACTGAAATATTCAACAATAACCAAAAAATGTGTTGCTCCTACATGCAGAAAGTCGATACCTGTTTTTTGCCATGGATACTGAGGTATGGCTCGTCCATATAATTGCATGTTACAGCTGTCAGAACGGGACTATGTTGCCAAGCATTTAAAATAATATTAGAATCTAATAAATGTCAAACGAAGTTTCTCTAATATTCTTCTTTTTATTTGACTACAATATTTCACCATTTTTGAACGCGGCAACAGAGCGCAATTTTGCCAAAACATTTTAGCACGAGGTATGTTCGTTTGAAGTTTATATTTTATTAGTCCAGGAGTTGTATTTGATATAAAATTAATTACGTAACCTTTCTTAAAGCATTTATTTATTATTTGTAATAACTTGCGGCCTACGAATTTAAATATTTAGCAAAGATACTGATTGACAGTAGCAAACGAACGAAGAAAGTCAAACGAACAGAGCGATTTGTTCACTTTGATAACGTGCACTTATATTTATACTGGACAAGCCATCCTTGATGTGGTGTTAAAGACGTTTTTGATTTGACTTTATATACATGTAGTTGACATGTAGTACGCTCTAAGACAAGTTTTTCAATATTTGTAAAATACCGGGATGATCAATTGTTGCCTGTATTTTCTTTTTACATGACAACACCTTGATAAGACTGATGAATCAAGTTTAGAAATTTTTCTTTTAATGATTTAGGGATTAATAGTATTTTTTATAAAACAAAATATTTTTAGGTAGAAATAACTCATTTCTAAAACTCCAATACTTATGATCTGGCCATTAACTACATAATAATTTTATTTTTTAAAGAGCAGGCTTCTTATCAATTTCATTTTCCAACCTAATAGTTAGATTCTAGATAATCAAAATTATAAATTGTCACTAGAGGGATCAAGGCTTAGGATATTAGGGATTTTCATATCCTTTTCTGGGATTTTTACTAGGCTAAAACTATTCATACGCTTAACAAATGTATAGACAGTCTCTGCACTTGTTTTTTAAGAATTAGGGGTTTGTGATCAGTATGCATTTCAAAGTTATTACCATAAAGACAATAATGAAATCCTTCACATCCAAAAACAATAGCAAGTTCTTTTTCAATATAATTATATCTTTGTTGGATGGAAGTCAGTAATATTGATAAGAACTCTACAGCTCCCAAACCAAATGGACTAGCTTCATAGGGTCGAACTACCTTTTTGTTACTGACAAAGTAAGATATTGTTGTTGCAGAAGATACACTTTCTTTGAGCGGCTAAAATCTATTTTCTTCACTAGCCATTCAACTTGCATACTTAAAAGTGAGTGCCCTGAGAGGACCAGTTTTTCGAGATAAATTGGGAATAAACCTAGAGAGATACACAACCATTTCAAGAAAACGTTGCAAATCAATCACACATCTTACAGATAGCTTCAGTCTTATTGGGATCAGGAAAGATACCATTTGAGCTAACAGTGTGTCCAAGAAACTTTATTTCACTTATAGAATTGTGAGTATCAGTGTTAAGTCACTACTCTTTATTTTAGAAAGTATTCTACTAAAATTAGTATTTTATAGAGTTTGACTAAATACCAGAATAAGTAACATATAACTTTTGGCAGATCTAATAGATTATAAATTAAACGCTGAGATACTTCAGGTGCTGTAGTCAGACCATTGGTAACCCTAGATACTTATACGTACCAAAAAGAGTAGTTATAGTACACAAAAGTGAGCTCTCATATGTTAAAGAGATCTGTAAAAATGCAGATGACGCATCTAAAAGTGTGAAGTACTTGGCTCCATTGAATTCCGAAAAAAAAACTCTAACGATGCTAATTCTATAGCGAAACGGCCGTCATTACATTTAAAGTATTTAAAGAATACATAGTGAAAGTTAATTCAACCTTTTAGTTGTTTATTGTTCTGAATAAGATGAACTTTCACATAGTAAGGGTTAATACAATAAATTTCATCACAAGTGGGGATTTGAAATATTTCTCTTTTAACATATTTATTTAAATCTCTGGGATCGATACATATCCTTATATAATCGTTTCTTTAGGACACTACTACTATTGGATTTACCCAGTCTGTGGGTTCATTCACAGGTAAAATAATATTTTCAGACACTATTTTGTCTTACTTTTTTTAACTTTACTCTTAAGAGCATTATGTTTCTACAAGCATGAAGTATTGGGGTAATTGAACATTTTTCTTTGACCTTACCCATACCCAAAAATACTGAAGCATTAGCATTTAATATATTTGTATACTAGGATTATGAACAGCATTTACATGTTTTTTGTGTATGTTAGGTACAACATTTAAAAGTTCACAAGACCAGAATTTTCTATGGATTACGATGATTTTCAATCTTTTACTATGATTGTTTCTAGCTTCAGTTGAAATCTTGTAACGTTCCAAAGCCTTTAGAATTCAATTCATGAAATATAAGCGAGAATTGGCGCCTATGGAAGCAAACATTTTGAACATTATTTGCTAGCAAGTGGCAAAGCTAGTAAATCAGATGTTGTGAAGATAGCTACACTGTTAAATTTGTTAATAATATAAAACTTCAATTTATAATCTAATAAAGATGTAATCCATTATTTATCTAAAATATACGGCTTTATGATTTTATTTTACTTGGCAGTCTGAACAAATTAGAGTGCTTTTCATGTTATTTTTAAAAAGTTTATTAAGAAATGGTATAAAAATCTTTGTGTATTAAATATTTATGAATATTGAACATAAAAAAGTTTTAATTCCAATTAACCCATTACGCTCTTTAAAGATACATTTTAATTAAAAGACTTTATGTTCATTTTGCTTCGCTAGACTGTAAATAATATTAACTTCTACAAATTGATGATGTATTTTTAATGAATTACAGACTTATCAATTATATTTATAGATCAAGTAAAATTTTAACCAAATACAAAATATCACAATACACTTTTATACTTTTTTTATACACTTTATAACACCAAAATTGTGGTATGTGTTTTAAATAATAAATATTATTCGTATGCCAATAACATACATTGATTTACAATTTTTTTAATGAAGTAAAAAATTTAAAGATCGCAAGAAAAAGTAAATAAAAAGATCATTTATTTGCAATTAGTATTTTTACCCTAATCATAGCTGTTAATCTATATATTAAAATATGCATTTTGCATTTCGTTAAATTTCTCTTAAATTTTAAAAGTAGCGGAAAAGAAGCGAATTCTGTCAATACTTCATTAATTTTATCGATTATGGTTATACCAAATTTGGGTTCTTTTTTCATTAGTTTTTGTTAAAGTTAAATAAACACTATAGTCCGTCTCACCTTGACTTTGCAGTACAGGGAACATAGGGCAATGCAATCTTTATAGGAGTTTTTAGCGCGGCGATGCCGATTTTAATTTGAATGCTAATAACGTATGTCATGATTTTGTCATTTTAATGCGTTTACCCACAGATAAAAACAACTTAGTTTCAATTCTGGAAGCCCCTTGAATGTTTTAGTCATTAGTGTGATTATTGTACCGGTTTTTTACAAATCATATTCTGATGACTTTTGGCATCGCTGTTGAGCATAAGAGCCTGTATTGCAAAGTCAAGGTGAGGCGTACTATAGTAATGTTTTTATTTTTATATATTTTATACTTCTTGATAAGCAAAAAACTGTATCTACAAATGGTAAGCTATATTATAATAAATACAATGAGTAATAAGGTTAAAAGTAATTCTGTTACTAATCATAGGTTATGTTAAAATAGCCCATTATGTGTAAAATCAGATCTAAAAAGTTTTACTTAGTTATTTTTAACTTATTTAGGTATTACTGGAAATATGGCTTTGTGTTTATGTACATGCAACACACTGGGGGTAATTTTTAATAGTTTAATTACGCAAACACACGGATATAGTCGTATAATTTACAACTTAACCTTTTACCATCAACCATTTCGTCAACTTTTACAAACTTTAAGTTGACATGTACTCTCTTAAATTCAACTCTAAAGAAAAGAAAAATTCAACCTATTAGTTATTACATTGACAACCAAAATGGTCACTTACTTCATAATAATATATAGCTTTGTTTTGAATGGAAGTCGTAGCTTGCTTATAAAACAAATAAAGTGTACAGAGACTAAATTAGAAAAACTATTTGTAACACTTCAAGTGTTAAGATCCCAATAGAGTTTACGTGCTTTTGTTAATATAGATTATAAAACCGAAATAACCCTCAACAATGGCAAATAAGTTATGGATATCCAAGCTTGTGGATTTTCAGGTGTCCAATAACTTTAAAATTTTTTTTTATAATTATTTTATTATTTTACTGGACATTCAGAGAAAAATGATAGTTGAGCAGTTTTAAAATGGACGTTTTGTAAGGTATAACACGATATTAAATATAACATTAATTAAATCTAATTCTTTGTAAGGGGATTTTTTAAATATTTTATATTACGTTAAGATGTTTTTCTTTAAATTGCTTCCAAGAAATATGAATGCTAATACTTTTGTTCAATGAAACCATAAAAGTTTAAATGGGTTGGTACAGAAAAATAGTTCTATATAGGCAATTATATAAGGAACTCGAATAATTTTATAAGTTGGATACTGACATTGAAATAAAAGAAAAAGCTGACCTTGTAGCCAGGAAGAGAGAAGGAGAGAAGAAATATTTATAGGAACCGGAGCCATATCTTGTCATAACAAATTACGTAGGTATAGAAATAATATCGGTTTAGATGGATCAGATAAAATGTTCCAGCTGGTAAGAGCTGAAAGATTAAAAGATATGCATATGAATTCATAAAATAGTTTTCTTAAAATATATCTTAAAAATTGCTGTACTTGGATAGACAAGACCTACGAATAGTGAAAGAGCTACCTCCTTGAACACAGCCTGATGGGCATATAAACACCATTGGATTATTTTCTTTTTAATTTGTTGTATTTGTTTTTAAAAAAATGTCTTATTTTGTGCTGGGCGTCTTCTGTTTGTATTACAATAAATGTGTTTGAGTTAGAAAATTTCACAAATAAAACATTTTTTAAATAAACATATAAAGGATCACAAAAATATGAATCTATTAAGCCACGATATATTATTTTTTACATTTTATAATAAAACTTTGTTTTTTTGCAGAATATATTTATGTCTTTATCCATTTTTGCCTTGCGTAGAACATAACTGGCCCTAATATAAACAGAACGATAAAAAATACAAAGTTTTTTAATGTAGTTTACTCTAAAATTAATTTTTTTTCTTTATGAAATTGCTGTCAAGCATATTTTTTTTTATTTATTTATAAACTTCTATGACGTCCATTGTTATGTGTTTTAACTGTAAACAGTTATTTGAACTTAGTTAATTAAATAAATTGGAATTTTAATTAGGCGACATTTGCAATTAGAATGAAATAATACTCCAATGGCTATTTGTGAACATAACGACCAGCTGAGATGTAGTATAAAAGAAAACGTTTAACTAAGTCGGCTTCTAAATGGTTTGTTCTGGATTACTTTTTACTTTTTACTTTTACACAACAAATTTATTTACTTTATAGACATGACGTGTAGCTATTTTTTTTTAATAAGGAAAAATAAAAAAAAACTTTGCTTTCATTTGAATAAATTGTGTGTATAATAGCCCGGGATTATCTTAAAAAATTAAAATATTACTATTTACTGTCCCGGTTTCAAATTGATATAAACTTTCCCGCATAAATGGATCTATAATAGTTCCTGTGACGTCACTCCTGTCTGTCACTGACTTTAAAATAACTTGAGTCAGAAAGTAAAGTTTTTTCAGAGGTAATGCCACGAGTCCTTAAAATTTTATCGAAAACCACTTTAGACGCCCATCGATACCCTTCCCAAAAATTTATCTAGTAAAATTTTACAGGACGAATGGTATTTGAGAAGACTATTTTTTGAACCATTCTGTACAAAAACCACTTTTTATTTTATTTTATTTAATAATTTATTGTTATCTTTTCACCAATTTTCACAATTTTTGCTGTTTAATTGTTCAATATTGTTATTGAATTGGAAACGGAATAATTTAGCACATTGAAGATTAAGTGTTTTTATTGGACGAAATTACAAAACTGTGATATTTTGACAGGTGAAAAAAATAATAAGGTATAATTTGCCTATGCGGAAATAACATTTTCAAATTCTTAAGACAATTGTTAAGATGGTTTTTAAAACCTTAAGTCTCTGTCTAGCTCAAGACCTAGCACTATTAGAACAGCCAATATAGTTAAAATCTGAATAGACTGCAATTCTTTCATCAATCTCGTGACGGTGTTCACCAAACTTGTCCTAAAATAGAGCCTTGTATTTAACTTGATCTTTTGATTGAAATGGAAAAAATAATGGTTTCAAGCTAAGAGAGAGATTGCATTTATCTTCAAAAACTGTCGTCATTCGTGTTGTGACAAAATGTTTATAAATATTTTACAGCTAGAAAAAAACACGTCAAAGATTGATTTAAGTTTAAAATTTTAGGTTTTAACAGCGTATAGAAATTCGTTTTAATATTCAGCATACAGTGAATAATTTTCCGTAATTGAATTATATAAAAAAGTAAATGGAACGGATTACTTGGGAGAAACTATTAGTATCTTTGGCTTTTATAAAAGTTTTTCCATAAGCGTATCTAGATTGATAGTTTCCAATAGATTTCAACAATATGTGTTGCACGTAGTTGAAGGCTCCTCAGATAAGCAAACAGCAATATTGCAGCAGCATGCTTATATGCACGTAGGTTATAGTTGTAATCTGTATAACTACAGAAAAATAACCATTATTTACCTAGCTGCATAATCTTCACATTGGCAAGGCTAAACCAAGCCTTGTGTTTCATTTATTAGGTCGTAACATGCTAACCTTCTTTACATACTTTATGCTATGCATGTTAACCCGACTTTGTGCTGTACACAATTCTACATTTCTCTTGATTTTGAGATTCTTTTGATTGCGTTGTCCCTACAAAATTTCCTTGTTGGGCTAAAAGAATTATGGCATGTTGAATCTGCTGTTTAAATTACAAAGTATGATTTTAATCCTTTTCATTTCTACATTTAAAACCTTTGTACTCTCAGAAAAAAAGGAAAATTATATTAGTAATTTCCTGAAGTGTGCTTTTATGAACCCTCCTTCCATTTATATTCAAAAAATTCAATTAATATTCGCAATAAGTAATATTTTCATTTACAACCTTACATAAGACGTTACAACAGAATTGACGTCACTAGAAGCTAATTGATGGTTTAAACATGTTCCGTTCCAACTCAATATTTACTTAAATAAAACAATGCAGTTGTCCTTCTTTCATATTTTGATTGCATTTTAACAAAAGAATATTTATAAATATTACATACCGCATATTCCCCATTCGGCTTTATTTGTTTTTAAATAAAAATCTTATTTTTTTTAAATTAATCATGTAATCTTTCTCGTACAAAACAAAAGTAGTATAAAATATGTTTTAAAATATTATAAACTAAAAACAATTTTTCTATTTCAGGTATGTTATAATGCATCTGACAACATCTTCACTAACAGGTATTTTGATTAATAAATAATTTATTACCATAAATATGTAACTAAATATGGGAATATTTTTCGAAGGAATTAGTAATTCTTCTCCTAGTTTCATAGTGTCATCAGTGCCAATTCTTCTCCGTTACTAAATTCTATGTGGAATATGCAGGGACATGCATTAAAAAACGAAACATTTTTAGCATTGTATCAGAACTTATTCCGAACTATTCGACCAATACCAAGCTTCAACATATTATGAGAAACACGATTATTACAATCGTTTATTGGGACACCTATCTTACAACTCCTACCACTTCGTATTCTTAACTGTGGGAGATCCTAAATTCGCGTAAAAGCAGGTCAGGAAGACGAATAACCATTGTGCAAAGCAAACATTACATCGGAATAACTCAGAGATAGATTCGGTTTTTGTTTGCCTTAAACTATTTGAACCATTACTTCATTAATTTCTTAGTGTGAGCATTTCATTTTGTTTTTAAGAATTTGTTTTTAATTTGACTGAATTAAAAGAATCTTATTTTGCTTTATTTACGAATTTATTTTTATTTTGAAAGTCATTATGGCCAAAACGGTCAGCGTATAATTACGTAAAATTCGCATACCACGTGGTAAAACTGTAAAAAATGATATTCACCGCATGACGGTCTCCATATGCATTACGCTGTTGGACTGTGCTAACATGAATACCATTTTTGTCAGTTTTACCATGTGGTATGCAAATTTGACATTATACGAAGATCGAGTACGAAATGCTGACCAGTATATAAGATTACAAATACTTATTGGTTATGCTCACCATTATTTGGTTTTTCTGTCTAAATATGTTACCCTAAATTAGTTAAACAATTATTTTAATTGATTGATTGTTTTAATATTGTTTTTATTTAAATATATTTTCGTATTATTTTATAATTAATTACATGCTTTGTTATTATTTTATTATTTATAAGCATTGACTTCTGTTATCTCTATTTCTGCTTTCAGAATTAAACAAAGACCACGTCAAATTTAAAAAATAATATTTCACTATATTAAATATTTTATCGTTGCATGTTCTTTACATACCAATAATGATTTTTGTAAATAAAAACTTACATCACGCAACACCTAATACTGATTTTAAAAATTAATAAAGGTTTTATTTCACAGTACCTCGCATCCGAGTAATTACATATATTTTTTAAAATATTCATTTACTACTTCTACCTCAACTAGCACGTCTGAATGAATGTGTAAAAAAGCTTTTGCCCTTAAGCTTAGAGCCATGCTAAATGAATGCAGAATGCATTTATATGCAGTTTATAGGTACAAAAATGTTCTAATCTTATATCAACACCTCCCAATGCCTTTCCATAACATTCTATTAACAAAACACTTTATTTTGAAGAAAAAAATAGAAAGTGTT
The DNA here is from genome assembly GCA_035357415.1 of Ophraella communa. NCBI lineage: Eukaryota > Metazoa > Arthropoda > Insecta > Coleoptera > Chrysomelidae > Ophraella > Ophraella communa. The sequence continues at coordinate 25,462,071 of CM068980.1, forward strand.
CATAAAATTAAAAATAGTATATTAAACAACGCATTTCATATGGAATTCTGTTATGACACGAGTTCAAGTTTAAAAAACGAATCGCGAAGCGATGAGTTTTTTAAAGAACGAGTGTCACAACAGTCATATGAAATAAGTTGTTTATAATATTTTTTATATTTTGCCCTTTTTACCATTTTTTAAATTAATTTTTTATTTTTATGTAATTACGAAAATTTTTATTTTAAAAAGTATGTCTGCGGCACTGTGTAATTTATAAAATTTGACAGTTGTGACATTTAGATTATCAAATGTTAATGTTTTAAAATATTTTAAAATGAATAATATACCAATAATAATATATTATATAAGTAAAATATTATATTCATATTCTCAGATACTTTCTTAAAGAACAATATAAAATTAATAAATTGCTATTAGCCACAAATGTCATTGTCAATAGTCTTGCCTTTAGAAACTTCACTCATGTCGCCAACCATTTAAAACAAAAATTTGCGTGCGTAAAAGTTACATTACGATACGCAAATGCGTTTTATAATGAAGATTTTTATACGTGCAAAATATAAAAAGGTATATTATATATTGCAACTAACAATTAAACTATAAAATATATAACAGAAATTAACATGTATTATGTAAGACGTTTTTCGAATAAACCAACTGAGCTCTAAATGGAGCTTGTATGTATGTATAAATTAGGGGTGATAGGTACACTGCGACCTATAGGATCTATTGTGTCCCCCCTTACTTGCCATGTTCTGATGTTTCCTCAGATTTATAGCAGCTCTTCGAGTCCTATTTTCCTAAGGAAGTTTAGGACATCGTCGGGCTTCAAATAAGGTAGATCCACTTCTTCTATTTCATATGCTCTTAGGTATCTAGCCATAGAATTCTGCAAGGCAGGGCATTCTGAGAGTATGTGTATTGAGGTTTCAACCTCTTCCTCACAGAATCTACACTTCGCTTCATCTGCTAACCCTAGTTTCTTCATGTGGCTACTTAACCGGCAATGCCCGCTTAATATTCCCGTTAGAATTCGGAGCCTTTTTGAGGCAGCTAAGATATCTATTCTGGTCATAGTTCCCCAGTAGTATCTTAGATTGCCTCAGTCCTTCCAGCTGATTCCAGTACTTGGATTTTTCCTTCTCCATTTCTTCCCTTAGTTTTCCTAAGATTACTCTACTGCTGATCCCACAAGATGGTTCCAAATGTGGGGTTTCAGCTCCTTTTTCGCCAGCTTATCTGCTGTTTCGTTCCCCTCTATTCCTATGTGTCTGATTATATTTGAGCTAAGCGCTTTCATGGCTGCTTGACTATCCGACATGATCACAATCTCTTGTCTGCGGTAGTTTCTTCCAATATTGAATTCCACACATCTTTCGATGGCGCGAACTTCTGCTTAAAATATGCTCGGGTATGTGCGCAAGCTTTCTGAGTATTTGGCTCTCGGTCCAAATACTCCTATCCCAGTTCCCTCGTCTAGCTTGGAACCGTCCGTATACCACTTTATGGCATTCTGGTTTAAATTCTGTATGGTGTCTTCATCCCATTCAGATTTATTACTCAACTAATGAATTTTCTCACAAAGTGGAATTTCTTTGGCATATCATCTTGGGGTATTTCCCAAGTTTGATCAAATTGAAGTGATCGAGGTTTTTCCCTGATAATTCCTTCTTTAATCATTCTATACATTGTTTTCTTCCTTACACTTTCTAGCAGAATGTGCAGTGGGTTCAAGTTTAAAATCACCTCCATTGCAGCAGTGGGGCAAGTTCCCATTGCTCCAGTGATAAATGAACAGGCTAGTCTCTGAATCTTCGAGAGATTTTTCCTCGTCGTACTCAGATTAGCCCTTGCGCCCCATATGTGATTAATGGTCTCACTATTGCTGTGTACATCCATTGCAGAATACGTGGGTTACATCCCCAGTTCTTCCCTGCAATGTTCCTGCACACCATGAGAGCCTTGGTTGCTTTGTGTATTACTTCGTTTTCGTGTTTATTCCAGAGTAACCGGCTATCTAGGTAAGAACAATAAATAACTGAACGGTTAAACTAAACTTCCACTATTTCTTTGAAAAATTCGCTTTAGAATTCAATTACAGCTGTTTCGATAATAACTAGTTATTCGCTTTAGAATTCAATTACAGCTGTAATTGAATTTTAAAGCGAATTTTTCGAATAAATAGTGGAAGTTTAGTTTAACCGTTCAGTTATTTATTGTTCTTAGTAAGACGAACTTCCAAAAAGTAAAGGTTATCACAATCAATTTCTGCTATCTAGGATTAGCCCTAGATATTTTACCTCTGTTTTCCACTCGATGATGTTTTCCCCTATTTTTATGATTTTTAGATTAGGTTCCTGTTTCCTTGTAAAGGCTGCTAGTGTGGTTTTGGTGGGGTTGATTACAGCCGTTTTGCTAATAACAGCTGTAATTGAATTTTAAAGCGAATTTTTCGAATAAATAGTGGAAGTTTAGTGCCATTGCCATTGCAGTGTCTTCCCTGGTAGGTCTTTAAGCTTTCTCACTTGTTTTTCCCGAAGGGACTATTTCTCTGGAAAAGTGAGTTTCTAACAGGAGCAGAGCTCGTTCTTTTTCGCTTTCTGTGAAGCTTCCATCTGGTTTCCGTAATACCATTACAGTGTCTACTTTTCCTTTTGCAAAGACTTTGTGTAGCCTTGCTGCAGAGGGTGTAGCGTCTATTTCTTCGCAGAATTTCCTGAAGTTATTTCTTTTAGCTTTTCCTTATTATATGTTGTAAGTTTCTCGGCGTAGCTCTGCCAATCTCCATTACGTTTGGCCCTGTTAAAGAGCTGTCGCGTCTCGGATCTTAAGTTTGACAGATGACTGTTCCACCATATCGCATCTTTTGCTTTTCTAGTCCTCTGGAGAGGACAACTTGATTCATAGGCATCGAGTATTGCCTCGTTCAGTTCTATGAGATCATTTTCTAATGCCAGGTGATTCCTCACCTCTTTCGTTGGTGTCTGTGCTTCCTCATACGGTATTGTGACCGTTAGCGTCGCATCCTATGAGAAGCGGTAGCTTCTCCTGTTCACAGTACTTGACTAGTCTGCAGTTCTGTAGGCTGTGCAGTCCCGTCCCCTGCAAAGTAGCATGATGCTATCATGACATCCTGACGTCTATTCTCGAACTCGAGGTTTGCTCGAATCGGAACGAGGTCTCTCGTCATGAACTCTGACACACAAAAGTGATCAAAGTTGTTATTTACCAAGATGCATGCTCTGGGTATATCTACATTACTCACTTCATATATTAGTTTGGCTTCCCTACTTGCGAGTCCTCTCACCGGACCATCACGGACCCATGGTTCCTGGATTAATACTAATTCCATTTGGTTTCTGATAAACGTCCTTGAAATAACCGCCGATGATCCCTTGGCGTGATGGGCGTTTATCTTAGCGATATTAATTCCCGCCATTTTTCTTACCACGGTTGTTCCCACGAGTAGCAAGGGAATGTCGGTCCACTCCGGACCAATCTGGCAATTTTGCAGTTATCAGCTGTTCATGCCAGACCGTGCTACCCGTATAAACACATACCCCCAGCTTCGCCGCTTCCCTGCTAAATTGCAGTGTTACCTGCTTAAACAGTTCAGCGACTCTCCTGGGGATCCCCTATCCGCGCTCGGTAGGCACCCAGCCCTCGGGATGGAGCTTAGTGGATGGAGCTTAGTGGAAAGTTACTTGAAATTTGATATTATAGAATTGGGTTTTATGGGATGGTATTATTCAAAAAAGATTTTAATTTTTTTTATACAGTGTGGAAACCACTTACGGAATAAAATTATTTAAGGGGTTAGTTTAGAAGATTATAAAAAACGTTGGGACATATCGACTTTAAAATTAAAATGTGAGCTTTTTAAACATAAATATAAATGTACAGGGTGATACACGCAAGTCTGGCATCGTCCATGATAAATATTTTTAATTAAACACCCTATATATTTTTATGATTTTAAAAGCTCCTTAGCAATACGATCTCAACGAACTATACCAAGTAGGGTCTATTATGAATTCTACAAGGTGAAATTTTGAAATTATCTATAATTTTGTTCAAGATAGTAAATACATAAAATACTTGACGTATTTGATTTTTTACATTAAAACAAATGCTCAAAATGTTCTCCACCATGTTTTTGGCAATAACACAGTCTCCTATAAAAGTCGTCCCGAACTTTGAGGTGAAATAGTCCGTATTTCTGTAGTTATATTTTGTTCTTGAGATAGCCCCACAAAAAAAATCCAAGGGCGTAAGGTCCGGAGATCTAGCTAGTCACTTGATAGTACCTGTTCGTTCAATCTATTTATTGGGAAAAAATTAATTCAAGTAATTTGTTACAATTAAAGCATAATGGAGTGTGGCCCCGTCCTACTGGAACCAGATATTTTCATCCGTAAGGTTCGGATCTAATGCGTTGGGATATAACGGATAACTCAGGAACAACTTCTCTAACTCGTCTCTAACCATGCTTAAATATTTTTCGGCTGTCAAATTTCCATCTAGACAATAGGACCAGTAATATGATCACCTATGATACCTGCCCAAATGTTCAACTTCGGAGGATACTGAGTATGTGTCTCATGCTTCCAATGATTCTCCTCTGACCTACAGTTTTGTTTTGTCTTCGTTCAATATAAATTTTGATTCATCGGGAAATATAATTGTACCAACAGCTATTTCATTTCTACTCAATTTATTCATAATTCTTTCCCAGAAATCCATTCTACGATCTGGATCGTCTTCTATTAGTTCTTGCACAAAAGTCAATTTATATGGATGAAGTCTTTCTTTATAGAAACATCTTAGGACAGTTGTGTGACTCATTATTTTGACGAGAAATTTTTAGGGAACTTGACGTTGGATTCTCCACGATACTTAACATAATATCCACTTTCACATCTTCAGCGAAGTGCGGTTTTCTCTTTAATAATTTGATATGTCCAACTTCTCTGAATTATGCACGAATTTGAGACACAGTACTTGTGAAATATTAGGCAACTGAGGATACCTCTGATTAAATAAGTTTGCCACTTCAACTTGACTTCTGCAGTTATCGCCGTAACTAATCATCATTAAAATTTCAATCCAGTGAGTATCAGTTAAGTATTTCATTATTACTTCGGAAGATATTAATTTTTAATCAAGAATTTACAACTACGATATTTAAATGTCAACACATCAACAACTCACAGACATAATTTACCGATTTAGTTTGATTATATTGGCATTTTTATCTATACAGTTTTTTCCTATTCGTGACACATAATGTTAACCTGATGTTGATTAAGTACCTCTCTACAAACAAACAAAATGTAACTTCAATATGTCAACGATGCTAGTTATATAGCGAAACAGCTGTAATTGCATTTTAAAACGTATTTTTCGAATAAATAGTGGAAGTTTAGTTTAACCGTTCAGTTATTTATTGTTCTTAGTACAATGTAAATATTAATAATTTTGAAAACCCAAAAAAATGGAGAACATGTTTTATGTCATAAGTTGAGTTTATGTGTCCAATTACCTTTAACCTTCTGTAATGTCGTCCGTAGCAAGTGACAGCACAGCTTTCTCAAACATTGGCTGCTTGGAAGGTTGGTTGTAGAATATTTAGAAATATTGCGATTTTTGTGCCAGCTAGCAGCAATTCTGATAAATTCTAAGTCTACTCCCGATCTTGCGGCTGTCTGAGGTCGATGAATGCCGTGTGCTATGCGTTTGAAATTGGTTGAGGTCAATTCTACTTTTTTGAAGTGCGGTTTGTAGCCATATGCTTATGGTTTGCGTAGAGGGTGAGTGATGCAACCTCTTGAATGTAAAAAAAATATTATTATTTTAGTCATTCTGTCTGAAGATTTTTGTGACTTTTAGATAGTGAATATGTGTGGTGGATACACGCAAAGCAGGGTTTTCTTCGAAGAACGGAAACACCAGCATTGGCTGATGTCGGTTTGGCGCTGAAGTTTTCAATATGCTTTAAATGACTATTTCAACTTTTTCTTTATCAAAAACGTGTATATCTGTTATTTTTATTTTGCTGTGCGGAGGTAAGAGCTATTAGCATAGTTATTTTTTTTGCGACAGCCTCCATATTAAGTGTTTGAAGATGATACATTTTTTGTAAATATAAAAGTACCTGGTGGGGGTTCCATGGTATTGAGTATTTAGAAAAAGATTAATTTATTTTGAATAATTCTTTTATCAACCCTTTTACCATTTAATCTTTGATAGCTGGAACTGACTTAAGTGCGTTTAAAGTAGAGTAAGAAGCTACGTTGTCTAATTGTATTTAAGGGTAAGGTGTACTAAAATAAGATAACAAAATAATATCCTACACTGCAAGTTTTTTAAACAAAGGGTACCATAGTTGAACAGGCCTAAAAGGTACAACCAATATCCTTTTTGCTTTTTCTAAGATTATTTTATTAAGAACATTAGGTTAAATTTGGAAAAAGAGGAAAGGCGTAAAAGAAAATGTCTGACCCTTGCGTCAATATTAATTGAATTTGGATATCTATTCTACGAAATGTAACCGTCACATTTCCTGTAACCATTAGATGCAAATATGTCTATTTATGGTGTGCCTAATTTTAAAATGATTTTTTTAAAAATGTTCATATTAAGAGAAAACTCTGTGTCTCTTATTTGTGTTCTAGACCCTTTTGCTGATAAAGTAGTACTTTATGTTAATGTATATATGTGTTTTACGCATCATTTCCATTTCCCTATGACTTTTCGAATAGAGTATTTATTTTTGTTTAAATGTTTTTATGGTAATTTTATAATGCTATGCATATTTTCAGAAGGTAAAGAAATAATTACCTGAGCAGAATTGAATATGAATAACCCTAAATACTTGCATTCTGAGGCTGGCGTCAAAGAGCACATTGATAAAAACCTAGATAATTTAATACGTTCAGTGCACTCTTGTTGTTTCACTTGCAAATGTCATGTTTCACAATGTTTTTAAAATTAAAATGTCATCCAGGTATATTACTGAAAGAATATTATTCTTTGCTCTGAAGTTTTGAAATACCGGTTTTAAAATTTTTGTGAATACTTAGGTGTTATACTCGTATATTGGAAAACGGCAATTGAAACATATAATAGTTTATCATGTAAAGTATGACTAAATATTAATATTATACTTCAACTGTCTGGCGAAAAATTAGATGAAAAAACAACAAGTATAGCTTTATGTAAAAAATCGCTATATTAGACAAATTAAGTAAAATTACAAAAAAATCAAAACAATTTCAAAATAAATAATCGTTGTGGAGTTTTGTATTTGATCACGGGTTGTGTCATCAAAACTATTTTGGGCAATTTTTGTTAAAGTATTCACCTAGTGTCAGTAAATTTTGTCTAACGATAATGAATCCCTAAGAATTGCAACTTTCTCCTTTCTTTAGGAGTAATAAGACTGTCCCCAGACTGGTAATAATGCGACCACCTGAAACATCCTTATCATGATACCATGGCTGCTTAGATTTTACAAATAACTAGTGTGCGATAGATATATTTTCGTTGCATAATGCATTATAAGGTGAACACCAATAATCGGGGGATTTTTTGTAATCACTTCCGTTTTGGTAAAATGATAATAAAAATACAAAGGCTATTTTCCTTAATCGATGGTTCTCGTAAATTGCTCCAGAACAAAATAGGGCTATCATAAGGCAAGCTAAGACTGCAGCTATAAATAAATTATGAAGGCCTTTGACAATTTTTTTCATATTATTTATCTGCCATACTCTGTAATGTAACTATCTGTGCTGTGCGTATCTCAACAATTTTCCACACAGATATATTGTGTGGGGTAAACCCTTTGTCCTGTTTAAATATTTTAATACTTTATGGTTTCTACACTTTCCAACATTCGATATTACTTAAAATTTTCAATAATATCTACTTATATCACACGATTTAGATTAACAGCGTTTTAAAACTAAATCTAGATATTTTTAAATGTAAAAGATAATAAGAGGTTTTTTTAATTAAATTATGCTTCATTTTATTTACGTTATCAACTAGTTTTTTTTTGCTAAATTCAACCCTATAAGGGGATATTAATACCATAGAAAATATTGGCGACAGTTAATAAATTGTCAAATAATTGCATGTTGGTGAAATAACTTGTATATGTTTAACATAAACCAGCAAATCAAAGTGTCAGATATCAGAGGATGAGAGGATGAAAATTAGTTCAGGTCTGCCACCCAGTCAGATACCCGTAAAATGACTTATTAGTCTGAGATACACCTGTCCTGTCACATTGGTTAGTGAAACGTAAAGAGAATGTTTGGATAAAATAAGAGGAGGCATTCATATATTTAGATTGGGATTTGTTCCTTTCAACTGTCTTGTAATATATATAGTTTGTTATATAATCATTGAATTAAGTTTGTTTTGTACTTTAAAATGTGTTAATAGGTAATAACAAATTAATTTTATTTACCTACCTTTTTATTTTCTTTGTGAGTCAATTTTTTTATTAATAAAAAACTGATCGTTATTACATAGTACATAATAAAAAAAAATGTATTTATTTGCAATGTGTATAGTTCCTGTTATACAGAAACTTTCCAGAAAGATTTTTAATCAAATATGAATATTTAATAAATTAATGTTATTTGTATTTATGGCAAAAAAAAACTATTAATAGTTTCATTAACAGAGTTTTTCCACGGTCGATAGTAGAAATCAGTTTTTATGACATCAAAATAAAAATAGAAGTAGGCGATTATTCCCAAAGGAGTATAATGCTTCCAAGGGAGTTCACATTATGGAGAACGTGTATGCAAACAAAAATATAACATAGAAATTATTTATTGACATTTAAATTAAATGTTACATATGTACAATTTTAAAAATTTATTCTAGCAAAAATATTACTTTCGCTTACATTTACAGTTTTTGTGATTGCGAGAATTTTTGTCTTGCGAACTACATTTTCCTGCTTTGTACTACAAAAAAGGTGCTTATGTTTGACGTGGAAGGACAAAGGAAGGGTATTTTCAAAACAATTCAAGCATATTTTCCACATCAGTAACCAGGCAGATTGGTGGAATCTTTGTCTTAGTGTCTGAAATTTTTACAATCAAGAAAAAGCCCACTTCCTCAATATCACCAACAGTTAATTGACCAGTTCATCAGTTCGACAAGCTCTGACAATCCCAGAATTAATCTAACCTAATAAAAATCAAAATACTTAGAAATACTTGAAATACCCAACAACAAAAGTAATCTGGGGAAGTTGTTTATATCTATGTTGTGGCAAATTTTCAAGCATGACTTAACTATAGAATATTGCGCCCATAATTTGGATTGATTTTTTACTGAAGTATGACAACTATTCTCGCTGTATACTTGAACATTTTTCTCTGCGACCCACTTTTTGAACTGATTGTAGGCTGTATCGTATAAAGATCTTGACTTCGTAGGCAGCAAATTGTTTATTGCAATATTTGCAGCCTCTTCCGACTCATAATTATTCATTGTGCACTGACAAACTTCAAACTAAACCAAACTAGCATCTTAACTTGACAATTTTTTTTATTTGTTTATTCTGAAGTTATGACAATAACTTAACGACTACTAAATAAATGCACAAATCCAAATAGAATAATTTTGGTGCTACTTACTTCATAATGACAAAATATGTGTTTTTAGGTTTCGGGACTAATGCTATTTTGCCCTCGGTGCATTGTAGCCTTCGGGCTTCAAATTGTACCTCTGCCAAAATAACGAATTTCTCTACCTTAGAACCGTTTTACACGGCAAAGAATAATACCGCAAATTACTCAAAATTTACTCAGAAAATTTCACACCTCTACTTGTTAATCAATAAAATGTCTTAATTTTGACGCGTTACCATGGCAATTAAAAAACTTTCCGAAATTTTTTTGTGGCGCCACGATATTTAAGTGGATATTTTTTGACAGCTGAAACCATAGAGAACGCTGAAAGGCACAGACCACAGATAATAAATATTTGTTATATTTATTTATGGTGCAGACGTTCAAACTACTAATTTTGTGACAGACGTCAGATTGGATTAATAATTATTTTCCAAATTATGTTGTGAAATTTTTTTACCAAAGAAAACGTAGCTTTAAATTATTCCTGGAAATTTTTTTTCGAGCACGAATATTTTAAGAAAATTATCCATTGTCTCTTGTGATATTATAAGCGAAAATTGTTATTTCTGTTTTACACGGCAACAAAACAAACGGACAAAATTATCGAGGAATAACGCTTTTGAGAAAGATTTCCAAGGTATACAAGATAATCCTAAAACCAAAATTAAAAGACATGACTAAATCAAAACTAGATCAGTTACAAAACCCCCTTAAATACAGGAGTATACAAGAAAACATATTTTTCGCAAAACAGCTTACACAGAAAATGATAGAAACGATGTTTCTATGTTGCGTTTATTGATATAGAAAAAGCATTCGGTGGCTTACCCAGAAAATTATAGGGCTGTTTATCAAAGAGATTTTTTGTGCGCATGCATCAGCCATTTTTTTCGTATTTTTTTCGTAAACAACCATGCTAAAGTACCTGCTACTCGAATCAAAAATTATAATATTAATTATAATGGATTAATTTTGTTAAAAAATGAAAAAAATAAAGTAATGAATCAAAATTAGAGGTAAAAGAGGTTTATGATCAATTATAATAATGTTATGTTTGAAAAGGAGCAACATGATATAAAATTTTCAAAACCAATAAGTACATACTGTTTTATAAACTTTCTATTACATTTTCTTGAAGGGAGTGGTCCAACTGAACCAAACCCTGATTATTTAAGCTATCAGGAATTTCCAAATATTTAAAAATTATTCATTAAGTGAAGTACATAATTTTTATACAGAAATCAAATTATTCAGGTTAAGTTTCAAACAATTTCAGCCATGGAATAACTTTATAAGATGTGATAAAAAATGCATATTTTCATAAATCTGCTTTTTGAGCAAATGGCAGTACACAGTTTTTTGAGCCCAACATGGGAAGCTAGAGACAGTAAAAGCATGTAATTTCTGAAGAATAGTAAAAAAAATTAACTACATTGTAGCAGTTGATTTTTGTACTATTAAGATTAATTACGAATGGAATATTTACTAGATTTAACTTACATATTTCAACTGGGTGTATTTCATAAATATCTACATTTGGATTTGTTTTTTTTTATAATGAATTTATCACTTTATTAAAACAATTTATGTTTCCGAGAAAAACTACGCAACAATAAAATAAAATTGAAAATATTAATATCGTGCAATTTTGCAGATAGTGAATAAATGCTGATATTATACCTAACCTCTCAATTAGCTTACTTTTGGCTTTTTTGCGGACGCCCATCACATTTTAGCCACCTTATCCATTCGCCATATGTAAATAAAGCACCATCGTTAGTTTTTTCCTTTAATTTATTTTTTTCTAGAGATAATATTCCTTGCCCAGCGATTATTGATTAACTTAAAATTTTTTGAATCACCACCGTTTCAATATGACAGCTACGCTTGAGCTGTTAAAAAACCTAAGAACAGATCTTTTAGTAAACAACCAATAGACAAATATCAGATATACGATGTGTTAATATGGTGTCACACTTATTCGCTATCAATAATGGCCTAAGACAAGGATACCGAAACCGATTACACTACCACAACACTAACAACCATTTTTACCGCCTGACGTGGATTTCGATAATCAAGTCCTTTTGAGATCAAGGTCAACTAAAGATATATCTACAAACTAACGTTATATAGATTTAATTCTTAACGTAAAATGTTTTCGTGGTAAATGTTTGGCAGCACAACTCATTTTTAAGCATTTAAACATTTCTGTAATAAATGTTCTTTTAATAAAGTATAAAGTGGTTTATCTGGGATAGGTATTGTGTCCCTATGTAATCTATTTTTACACTTAATAATGTATGCATCCAACAATCTACTGTTTGATACATTTTTTAACAATTTTCAACTATCTGCATTTATCGAATGGTTTTTACTAAAAGCGAGTTCGGCAATACTAGATTTTTCTGTACGTCCATATTTTAAATGAGCTAAATATTCTTTAAAGATAGTTTAAACAATATTTTTGTTTGCCCAACATATTCTTTATTGCAATCATTACAATTTATTTCATAGATACTGCTTTCTTAATATCTTTTATTTTCTTCTTTGGATTTTCTAACAATTGTCGTACCTACTCTTATACGCTTATTTAATATTATTATGGATGATGTGATAAAGGAAGTCAAAGAGGAGATAAGCAAAGTTTTTGTGGGGTAATATAACAAACCAGTATGGATTCGACAGTGTGCATTTGCAGATGAAATTTAGAATTATGGCGTGCAGCTCTAATAAAAAAAAACATTAATATAAATATTAATAAAACACAAATGGTGCTTAGTAATATACATACATATTAATAGAATCGAACAAATAGATACGTTCAAATATCTTGGAGTCAACATGAAAGCTGGGTACTCTCTAAAAAGCCAAAAAGCAAAGTTCAAGCCATGGAAATGAAATATTTAAGAATAGTTAAAGGAATAAAAATTAGATAGAGTAAAAAACACCCCCAGTATATATGTACCCTACATTTAATTATGAATATAAATGCAACTTCAAAAGATAAATTCAAAGCTGTAGCTAAAGCAACGTAGAGTCCTAGTGTACTTGGATCATATCATACTTCCTTTGAAGATAATCCCTTTACTTTATTGTCCAGTTTGCAAATTTGAAGGAGTTGACCATTCGTTGAAGAATGCCTTGCTTGTCAAGCTTCTTAAAGAGTAGCTCAAACTTGTTTTTTAAAATTGTTTTTGATTTTAATGTCACGTCTTTCATTGTTTTTAATAAAAATATAATAAAATGTAGTGAAAATAATTAACATAGAATATACAAATCTAATATTTCTATAGTTACTAACATAAATACATAGTATTACAGACCGATAAGAAAGGTCTCTAAAAAAGTTGAATTGTTTTCACAATGAAAATAGTATAGCTAGTATACCACAATATTATATTATACAAACACCAGAATTTATAAATATAAAAAAGCGGCTTGTAACTAAAATTTTTAGATTCGGAAACAAATAAAATCCCTGCAATTAGTGCAATTCTGCTCATTTTAATCACTTTTAATAAACTAGAAGTTAAGATTATTGATTACATTCCCTAATGCTTTGTTGTATTCTACAATCCTTTTATCTTTTTCCCGCTTTTCGTCTCTTTATAAGTTAGTCTAAATTTGAAAGAGTTAAAATGACCTACTTTTTGAAGTTTAAAGCAAAGCATTGCTTTTCGAAGATTATTATCAATTTTTGAATGTTTACATTGGTTTTTCACTTTTTATTTCATTTTCACCTAAGGTAATTACAAATACTTCTGTTTTAATTTTCAAAATTTTATGGTTGTGATTTTTGTTAATTTGATTTAATTTTTAAATTTTATAATATTATGTTAATAATAAGTTTGTTTTGTTGTGAAGTGAACCTATCTTAAGAAGGATACTATTGCTTGAATAAAATTCCCATAATGGTAAAATAACAACTTTACGTTTTATTGCCAGTATCATACAAATAATAACGAAAACCGTCCTATAGTTCACACACCAACACACATTAAAATCTGGAACAATGGAACTATATTCTGTAGAATTACGGGGCATGTTATTCGGCGTGATTATTCACTAGCTGACATTTTTGTTAACCTAGATAATGATGCTCTGAATGAAACACTCGAAAAAAGTATTGTAATGTGCATATAAATATTTTTTATCGAAATCAAAAAATATTTCTTATGAAAGCCTTGAATACGTAAAAATAAGAATATGCATTTTACAAACATTACAAATAAATGCACAAATTAAATAATAGTTTTGCAGAAATTAAACCACCAGTTTTCAGCCAAATGTGCATTTTGAATGCACGTTTATTTAAGGCGCCGAAAAGGTTAACATCGCAGTTTATGCTGAATGTACAAAGAGTAAAAAGTCGATTTTGATTAAACTGGAGCTGTCTTGAACGATTAATGATGTTAAAGCTGTGACCACTTTTAGCTAAATGAGTGGTAGAATTGTCACATTAAAAAACAATATTCCGTAAATAAATATAAACTACAAAAATAAAATATTATAAAAATTTGTAAAGGGAAACAAAAGTTGAAGTTTTTTTTTCTTTTTAGAATATACACCTATTTATCATAAAAAGAACAGTAGGTATAATATTCCACAAAATGTTGTAACTAGCACAGATCTGGACTATTAAAATGTCAATGCGATACTCAAGGTAATGCTTTACCAATGTATAAAAATGCTTCTGGTATTATTTTACATGAAACCACATGGGAGCTGGAAGAAGAAAGAATTAATCCTTTAAACTGTAAAATTTAGGCCCAAATTAAATCTAGCTGATGCTACTACAATGAAGGAATTAGATTTTTGGCTAGCGATGTTCCCAGCGGAAAATATTGACATATTTCTGGAGGCGACCAAATCCTCTTTCATCCAGTGAGGAAACGGTAAAAAGCACCAATCAGAAAACATTTTTTCTAATTGGATGTTATTCAAAATTTCCATCATCTGTTGGATTTGTTCTCCTATCAAAATAGTCTTCCAACTGACATTAAATGTTGCGGATGCTTGTATACTCGATGTATGTGGGTTTTCTATAAACTCAATTATCATATCTAATTTGATATCATCACTCAGTACATTGGCAGCTGTTTTTTCCATCTGCTTTAATATCGAAATTGCTTCTCTATTCTACTGATTGTACCTTGGGATATAGGCGTCAAATTTTTCATGAAATAGGTGAGCAACTTCTATTTGTATTCGAGTGTTATCTCTGTAACCAAACGTCTGTAAAACTGTAATTTTATGCATTTCTATTAATCTAACCGTTTTTATAAATTGCAGTCAACGAAATTCAAACGACAATTATAATATTGACAATATACTGCAGTAATAATTATTACAAACCAATTTGTTGAGGCGTTTTAAGCAAACTAACCGTGGTATGATTTTTAAAGGATTTTTTTAATTAATATTAAAAAAGAAAACTGATGTGGTTTTTGCCAAGGTACTGTCTTATTATAAAGACTGAAAAAGGGAATAAATTAGTAGTGTAGGTAATCTAGCGAATTTCGATAATAAGATGAATTTATTTTTTTTAAGTTAATTTTTGCAATGAATTAAAAAACAACAAATGGATAGAGGATGAAGAGACCTTTCAAAGAATATAAATCACAAGCCTAATATACTATCCATTTAAACAATTGGGGGTTGTAACTGTAACTCAAGGGGGGTTGAAGGTAGAGATCAATTTATTCCATTTGACTTTTCCACACTGTATGTGGAAAATCTATTTGACCTAGTAAATAAAAAGTTTCAAGCTTTTGTGGGCTATAGAAATTAATTGTATAACACTAGTGTGTCAGATATACACATGGATATTCCTCTGGTATCATGATATCTATATTCCTGTTTTTTTACCAAACATAGGTAATACTTTGATGAGTTAGAAGAGTATTTTTAGCATGTGTAACTGGAGATATACACTATAATAGTATCCAAGAATAGCCGAAATAGAATTAATTGCAATAAATACATTATCAAATAACTACATTAAATGATAAAACTTTTATTTTTTAGGTAGTATTATTAAAACCTTTCATTAAACTTGAACTTACAGCAAAGAACAAACATATTCTTATATTGTCCTATGTCTGATCTTAAATAATAATTTACCAAAGATATATACCTACCATAATTAAACAACAAGAAAAACAGTGAAATTAACGTTTGAAATAAGTGTAGTTTATATCTATGGGAAATAACATTTATAATTCTTCACGGCATTTGATTATACAACGACATTCAGACATTTTAATTTTACTATTTTTACCAACTCCGGGATTAATTAGGGCATTAACATTATATCTTCAACATTAATGTAATATCGACAATAATGTGTCGAAAATTAGCTAAGAGATAATATGTGAACATATTTCTTTGTAATTGGGCAAACTATAACTAATACATTATTATAATAAAAACATTTTTTTCCTATTATCTACTTAACTTATCTTTTAACTTCTACATAAAATTAATATAAAAACAGTCAATTCCATTCCGGAATATAAAGGTGTTCATTGCAGATAACATAAAATCGATTGTCAAATCAAAAATGTTAAGCAGGCACGATATACTCAAATTACCATTATAAGTAAGGAAGACTTATATCTGTCTATTTTATACAATATAAGTTTAGAGTGCATTTCGTTATTTTATTTCTTTACTTTACTTATTTCCTAAAAATAAAAAAGCTTAGAAATTAAAGTATAATACTTATTTTTGGGTCATTTTTCAATCGCCTATGATATTACTGATTTCAATTGTTTAGTCATTTTCTCTTTCTTCCTTTTTTTCCATTCATTTACT
This sequence comes from Ophraella communa, assembly GCA_035357415.1. Lineage (NCBI taxonomy): Eukaryota > Metazoa > Arthropoda > Insecta > Coleoptera > Chrysomelidae > Ophraella > Ophraella communa. The sequence goes on from CM068980.1 coordinate 25,478,552, forward strand.
CTTTTTAATTTAATTTTTTAGTGGTCCCTTACATTTATTAAAGATATGATAATATAATTAAAAGTTAGGAATCAAAATTGAAAAGTTAACTTCTTTTCCTTTTCTAAGGGATTATCAGAATTTGATAGTTAATACTTTTTTTGGCAAATGGCACCTTTAAGTAAATTAACAATTGATTTTTTAAATGACGTCGATAAATTGGTGAGATCAGCGGCAAAGGAAATTTTGGAGTTGCCTAATATCATTCCTAACCACATGCTCTCTACATCTCGTAAACACCGTGGTTTGGCGAATTTTAAAGCAAAGTGGGAAGCATTCTAACATTAATTTTGCAACATTTTCAAGAAAACTTTCAAAATTTGAAACGTGTTAATTCAAGAAATTTGAAAAAAAAATTTAAGAGAAAAAGAGTTTAATATGTGGTGATCTCTGCAAACTAAAGATAAGGGTGTTGAACTGTTTCGTGAATTCACAATTGAGACGGATTAATTAATACAGAATATAAACTAATTTTAAAAATGTCTGGAAATGTCGCAGCCGTTAGAGTGATTCCTGGCAGAACTTAATCTGGAATCCAGTGTAGAAGATATTCCAACAATGAGACTTTTATTATTGAAACATTATCTCTTGTCCTAGGATGCTGTCCTTTCGGTGAAAAACTACGACATACCCCCCACAATAAAATCCGTTCCCTCTAATAGCTTTATAACCCAAGCGATCTGGTTATAAAGTCTACGAGGGAGTTAATGGACTTATAGACGATGGAGGTGTTCGAAGAATAGATATTATGGTCATAAGTCAAGGTAATAGAAAAGGGTTCATAACAGACCTCACTGTAAGATTCGATTCAGATGTAGGTAAATCAGCTAGCAGTCATAAATCTAGAAAAACAAAAGATTTATAACCCAAAAATAAGTTTTATGAAGAAAAATATAAATTAGATAATGTAGAGGCTATTGGGTTATTTATAGGACTCTGGATACAATTACAAACTTTTTTGGTAATTTTTGTAAGAAACTTAAGTTGGATAAAAATATTTTGAAATTATTTTGGAGTCAATGTATTAAAAATTCTATTTGTATTTTAAATAACCATTTATATGGTAATTGTGTTTCTTTTTTATAATTATTTTTTAATTTTTATAAAATTTCTTTTGTACGGTATCCTTTGTATATTATGCAGCCTGAATTGTCAGGAAGGTGTTTATATTTATTTTACATATCTTGCAGAACTACAAATAATATAATTTTATAATCAGCATTTCCCTGATTACCATATCTTAAAATATAAAATATAAATATGAGTATATTTATGAGTCAACGACCAAAGTTATATAGTCAGTGGAAAAAAGTTTGTTTAAAAAATATAATCTGAATAAAATAACACCTATTTGTAATAGACTACAGGCCCATGTTGAAAAAGTTATGGGTCATTTGAACCACCAGGTGACCTATCTAGAACGATATAAGAGCATAAAATAATAAGATTCAGCACTATGCCGTCACTTGTAAGCTGTCCAACTGAGTGCTGGTGAGAATTCGAAAGTGCAGGTAGAGTGAGTACATTTTGGTCACATATTTTTGTACGGCATTCTTACCACCGATAGATCCATTAAAAATAATAAGAAAATGCACAGTGCCGTATTTTCCGACAATTACCGGGGTAAATTTGGTCATTTGATTTTGTACGGCATCTGTGTCACACTATTTCAATACTGCTTCTAATCCATTGTTCCGCAACGCCGTACAAAAACCATGCGACAAGGGAAAAAATAGACGCCTGCAATCCCCTCTCTTTCCGTAGCGTATGGCTAATGAGAGTGTATTAATAACCATTACGTGAGAGTTGCATACGCTATTTTTTCTACGACCGATATAAATAATCAAGAACTTAACAGTTTCTATACCCTGGGTGCAGGTGGAAACAATTTTCTACTTTTTCAGTTTTTTATTGACTGCACCTTATAGACATTATTTCTTGTATTAAAAATATTATATTTATTTTTGTAATGAACACAATAACAGTAATTACACGCATTTCTATAAAAAAATCTACAAAATTGTATAATTAATGGTATTACCTGAGGTGTATTACTATACATTCTATTTATATTCAACATAATAATAATTGGAATTAATCTGATTTCTTGAAAATATTAAGATTATTTATTGTGCAGTTTAAAAAGTTTATTCCAGGTCCCACTGATATGGAAGTGGAAGAAATATTTACATTTATTTCATTATTGTTACTCTCAATAGAGTTCAATATTTTATTTGAAATGCTGATTTTATTCTGAACCGAATTTTCAATGTCGCCTTCCGCCACTTAATTTGATTTCCAGGCACCATGACGTTTTAATCTAGTAATATCACCACCGGCATCAACTAATACGGCTGGAGATGTTCTTAGAAAACAATGCCCTGTATATAAATTCGGATTAGGCGGATTTAAATATGTTGCTATTTGCTTCCCTAAATTACCAAATTTATAAATACCAATTAATGTTATTAACGAAAAAAGATGGGGTGGGGCAAATTTTCGGTCGTAGATTCATATATTTTTTACTAATTTCGTAGTATTTTCCCGTAATTGCAAATGTTCGTTGTACTTTGGTTTTAGTTTCTATACCACATTAACAATTAAGATTCCATTCATATCTTTGATATTCTCACATTTTAGGTCATGTAATTCATGCCTTCAACAGGCTCTCATTATTCCAAAAATCATTGCTACCTAAAAAAATAGTATATTAAACAACGCATTTCATATGGAATTCTGTTATGACACGAGTTCAAGTTTAAAAAACGAATCGCGGAGCGATGAGTGTCACAACAGCCATATGAAATAAGTTGTTTATAATATTTTTTATATTTTGCCCTTTTTACCATTTTTTAAATTAATTTTTTATTTTTATGTAATTACGAAAATTTTTATTTTAAAAAGTATGTCGGCAGCACTGTGTAATTTATAAAATTTGACAGTTGTGACATTTAAATTATCAAATGTTAATGTTTTAAAATATTTTAAAAAGAATAATATACCAATAATAATATATTATATAAGTAAAATATTATATTCATATTCACAGATACTTTCTTAAAGAACAATATAAAATTAATAAATTGCTATTAGCCCCAAATGTCAATGTCAATAGTCTTGCCTTTAGATACTTCACTCATGTCGCCAACCATTTAAAACAAAAATTTGCATGCGTAAAAGTTACATTACGATACGCAAATGCGTTTTATAATGAAGATTTTTATAAGTGCGAAATATAAAAAAAAAATTAAATAAATACAACAATAAGAAATAAAGAAAAAAAAAAAAGCAACATGACTTAGGCTTCGAACCCGCGTCTCATACGGTAGTCTAGACCAAAATCAGCGCCTCAGTCCGCTTCGCCACGGGTTAAACCACCATGTTCAGTATCTCAATGAAAACCATTATAACGCTAGTGTTATAATGAATATCATCATGAAACGGATTATGTGCATATAAGTGTATCATTATAGTACGGTCGTAGATAAAAATTATTATTCTATTAAAAAGAAACTATTTATATTTACAAACTATTAAGAAACAATTTTATCACGAAATAAATGGTACACAAAATATCGCCGTTTAATTAAATAATAGATAACCACAACTATAATTAGAAATACTTTTAGCAAATTCCATTAATATATTAAATAAACAGTCAATATACTTTACCAAATCATCTTCCTAAAAAGTAATTGCATTGATGAAATAATAATTTCGATAAATATTGAAGTCCAATTTTCCAGTATTTTTATGAAAGTAAATATTTTTGTGAAAACTAGGTTAACAATTGTATTGATTACTATACTTTATATAAAAAACAATGCCCTTTATTTTCATCTGCAAGTTATCGGAACGTTACTCCAATATCGATTTTATCAAATAGAAAGAATATAAATTAGTTTTTTAAGTGATACTTCATTTTAGTATTATTTTTTTGAACAGGCAGTCACCCAAATAACTGAAATTACCTACACAAAGTTGTCAACTTGGTTTTTATAACCATTGAATAAAATGAAACCATATTAGTTGTTAAGTATAGTAACTACAACTTTCCACACTAAAAAAATTCTATGGTTTAATGTTAAAGAAGTTCGGTTCACCTTCATTCTATTTAAAAAAAATGTAGATTAAGGAAAAAACATCTTTAAATTATTTTAGGACGATAATAATTGATATGCAATAAAGATATAATAAACTCATTGGATTCACTAAAATTGACTTTTGAAGTATTCTTGTAAAGAGGTCTCATTCCTTTATTACCCTTTAATTGAATTTTTTTTTAAAATAGTATATTAAACAACGCATTTCATATGGAATTCTGAGTTCAAGTTTAAAAAACGAATCGCGAAGCGATGAGTTTTTTAAAGAACGAGTGTCACAACAGCCATATGAAATAAGTTGTTTATAATATTTTTTATATTTTGCCATTTTATCATTTTTTAAATTAATTTTTTATTTTTACGTAATTACGAATATTTTCATTTTAAAAAGTATGTCGGCAGCACTGTGTAATTTATAACATTTGACAGTTTTGACATTTAAATTATGAAATGATAATGTTTTCAAATATACACTAATACACTAATACAGTAATACACTAATACACTAATACACTAATACACTAATACACTAATACACTAATACACTAATACAGTAATACACTAATATACCAATAACAATATATTTTATAAGTAAAAGATGATATTTATATTCACAAATACTTTCTTAAAGAACAATATAAAACTAATAAAATGCTATTAGCCACAAATGTCATTGTCAATAGTCTTGTCATTAGATACTTCACTCATGTCGCCAACCATTTAAAACAAAAATTTGCGTGCGTAAAAGTTACATTACGATACGCAAATGCGTTTTATAATGAAGATTTTTATAAGTGCAAAATATAAAAAATATATTAATGATATTATTCTAGCATTGGTTAATGATGGTTTAAAATAACTTCTCTTCGTATTTAATTCACATGATCATCATATTCAGTTTACATTTACATTTGAAAAAGATGAAAAGCGTAGTGTACCTACCATTTTCAGATACAAAATTTAATGGGAAAAGATACAACAATATTGATTGGTATAGAAAATTAACAAGTTCTGAAGAATAATAAACTTTTTGATCTATCACATATTTTCTCTAAAATTAATTTTATAATACAAATAAAAACTGGTAGCATTAACTTCATTCCATTTTTTACCAAAGGAATTTTAAAATTTGATTTGAATTATTTTTGGATAATGGTTATACAAATAAATTAATGAAATAATTATTCTTTTACTAAAAGCATTAATGATCAAATTATAAATAACGAAATTGAAATTAAATCTGATAATATAAAGTTCTTTATATCGTTAACATTTAAATTACTTATAGAACATGTAATACCATTAAAACAATGTTTCAGGTACTACCTTTCCTCGGAAGTGTGGGATTCACTCTATCCAAATCAAGAGCCTACCGCCCGAAAATCACCCCATGGTCTTTTTCCGTTCCAGCTGTTTGGTCCTGGTACTGTCCTGGAAGACATTTTCGTCGGGACCAGCTCACTATATTCTTGTATACTAATCACACATATCTAGACATCAAAACCTTGGGATACATTACAAACAAAATATTCTCCTTAAAACCAACCGATTGTATATTACATTCCAGAGTATTCCTTTCTACTGGTACGCGTACATGCTTTCTTTAAGTACTTTTCGCGCCATTGTGAGCTTTTGGTTCATAATCATTGTCTGGGTCAGAGTTCCTTCTTTTACTATTTAACCATTTACACCGAAGGCGGAAAACTATTGAGTGAGAATGATTTTAAGTGGGTAATAAGAACTTTAATCGCTGTCCGTCTTCCCGTTTGTTGATACAGTTTGGGCGCTTTTCGATTTCTATTGCTTCTCTAATTATTCGAGGTTTTTAAGAAAGAATATTGGCCAAGGTTCAGGTATTAGGGAAGTCAATAGTATGACCTTTTTGAATTTTATGTTGGGCTAGACTAGAGTATTGTGTGAGTTCGAAAATTCTGGTTTGGATTCGACGGTTGGTTTGACCTATGTAAGTTTGAAGACACTAGAACCTTGAAGTCACTACAAGGGATCTCATATACCATGACTTTTATTTGGAAATTTATCTTTTACAGACCAGACCAGTTGGGCCCCAAATTCATAAACCAAACATCCCTTTACGACCCATTGGCAGTGCTTTTCATTGTTAAACCCAAAAACTTACCAAGCACCTGGCCCATTCTCTTCAACCTTTGACAAAACAGGCACAAACAGGTAATCAATTCACAAAATTTCTGAAGACACACTTTCCGTAATTAAGCATTATTTGTCCAATACTTTTCATTCCAAAACAATGTTTACTAGCAAGTGAAGGAAGATCCAATGGGGTCTCCTCTCTCACAAGTTATCGCCAGTATTTTTATGGATAATTTTAAACAATTGCTCTGCATTAAAACCCACTTGTTGGCTACGTTATGTTGATGATAATGGCCACATGAAAAGAAAGCATTAGATTCGTTCTTAAAACTTTGTTTACCTTTCCTAAATATTCTTATTTCTAGAAATCTTTAAAATTGTTCCTCCCATTCTGTATATCGAAATCATATATCATCATCCTTCCCAACTCAACTCGTTTGTTCATTTTTTAATATCTCGCTTTATTCGTCTCAGTGTTATCAATAACAGATAAACAGAACTGTTTTTATTGAAAATGCCCCCTTACTAAAGGGTTTCGAAAAAATCATATCCAAAGATGTAGGTATCAAACGAAATCTGGTCCGGTCGGTAAAAGATAAATATCCAAATGAAAGTCATGGTGTATATGAGATCCCTTGTAGTGACTGTCCCCAAACTTACATAGGTCAAATTAATCGTCGAATCCAAATCAAAATTTCCGAACGTTATGGTATATTACGTAACGTGTGTGGTAAATAGCACTAGTTACGACCTACTTGTACCTGCATTAATAATCTTTTTGTTAATAAGAATTGAACAAGAGCAACAATCATTTTAATCATTTTATTGTATAATAATTAAATACTTAATATTAGTTATTATAATTATTAATAGTGACTGAACTGAAATTATAATACAAAATGACTAAAAAGTGTATTTTACATGTTACGATTGTATCCACAAGTTAAAACAGCTCTGTAAGTATTTTTAAAAAGTATCTCGGTAATAATAATTTTATAAATGTTAGAATAATTAACTTAATTACATAAAAATGACGTAAATTAATCTGGGAAACGCAATTAAGTACATATGTATTATGATCCATTTATATATACAGAAAGTAGGGTTGATGGAAACGAATCAAATATATAATTCCAAATAACTCTAAATATATATATTAAATGCAATCTTATATCTAATAACTGTTATCTGCCATTTATATGTAGTATACAATTCACCTTCAAATATGGATATAGGAAATTTTGAATAAAATAGCGACATCTACTGACAGTTGCTAAGTGGTTGCTAGGGAAGCCGTACGTTTATTTTACCGTGCGTAAACAGATACATTACATAGGTTGTAGATTGTGTTATTGACGGTTTAGAGAGGTGGTCGCAGGTAAAATATATTTTTTTATTTCTTGCACTTATAAAAATCTTCATTATAAAACGCATTTGCGTATCGTAATGTAACTTTTACGCACGCAAATTTTTGTTTTAAATGCTTGGCGCCATATTGAAGTATCTAATGACAAGACTATTGACAATGACATTTGTGGGTTAATAGCAATTTATTAATTTTATATTGTTCTTTAAAAAAGTATTTGTGAATATGAATATCATCTTTTACTTATATAATATATAATTATTGGTGTATTAGTCATTTTAAAATATTTGAAATCATTAATATTTCATAATTTAAATGTCAAAACTGTCAAATGTTATAAATTACACAGTGCTACCGACATACTTTTTAAAATAAAAATTTTCGTAATTACATAAAAATAATAAGTTAATTTAAACAATGATAAAATGGCAAAATATAAAAAATATTATAAACAACTTATTTCATATGGCTCTTGTGATACTCGTTCTTTAAAAATCTCATCGCTTCGCGATTCGTTTTTTAAACTCGAACTCGTGTCATAACAGAATTCCATATGAAATGCGTTGTTTAATATACTATATTGAAAATTAACATAATTATTTTTAATTTTAATTTTTGTTTTTTAGTATTAAATTTTTTACAATGTGCCAAAAATCATTTAAACTTACGATATTTGTGCTAAAGAAGAAAATAAACATTTCCGAAAGCAAATATAAAGAGTTTTTTTTTTAATCGCCTTTCATATTTTATTGTTTACCTCAAAAAACTGTTAATTTAGTACATATATGTCAGTCAAAGCTACCCTCAATTTATATATAATATATAAAAATATATAAACATTTCAACATCACATGTTTCATGAAAACTGCTCATAATTTAATTTTCCCGAAAATCTTAACCAACATCTATAATTGCAAAATATGAACAATCAAGTCGGACAGTTAAAATTTTCCGTATAAGCTCTTAACTCTTCTTTTTTTGTTTGTTGATTTTATTTAACTATTGAATTCAATTAATAAATATACAAATAAAAATCCGAACAAGTTTAAATGATTTTATTTTTATAAAATTTTGTATAAGTACTTACTGAAGCATAATAAGTATATAATAAAAATTTCAAAATGATTGAATTACTTTAAAGCCCTTTTACCTTTAATAATGTGTGGATGCACCCCGATGTTATACGGATTCTCCAACGCGCCTAGGCATGCTTCTGATCAGGTAGTCTATTGTGACTCTTGCGACATGTGGTAGGGCATTATATTGTTGAAAAGTTGGATTTGCCAGGGTGTCAAAATAGGGTAAAAAATGGGGTTCTAAAACTTCTTGGATATAACGTTGCGCGTTAATGTTACCTCTGATAAATATTAAAGGTGATCTCAGACCATAAGCTATAGCACCCCAAACCATAACTGCGATAGTTTGATGAACATGCCTTTCAACAGAAAAATGTGGATTTCTCTTTTCACCACGTCGTCTTCTAACCCTCGTTCGACCATCGTGCATGCCTAAACAAAATCAAGACTCGTCACTAAAGACAATACTGTTCCATTCCTGATCCCAGAGGGAGGACCTAATGTGGTCGGTATAAAAACAGGACAAAACGTCTTATTCGTGGGTAAACACTTCGCATGCCAATAGGTCTTCCGTGTTCTGCAAACCATTCATTTGCAATGGACCTGGTAGTGGAGAAACGGTCCCCTAAGGCCAATAATCTTAGGCGGCGATCTTCACGGTCTGTTGTTCTACGAGGGCGTCCAGAGCCCCTTGCTCTTTACGTACGGCCTTCTCGAAGCCATGCCTGACAACACCTAGCCACCGTGTCTACACTTCTTTAGACTCTAACTGCAATTTCCCGAAAAGAAAATCCAGTCCCACTATACGACACCTATCAAACTCACTAAGTTAACGAAATCGCACCGGTCTCCGTACCCTAGGCATCGTAAAAAATGTTAAGAACCAAAAATCGCAAAATTTTGATCTTTACTACGGCTACAATATTCATTTTTGGATTGTTAGTGGATTTCAAAAAAAGCAGTATAAAAACGGGAATCTGTCTCAACTGATAAGGCTGAAAATTTTATCAGTTGTTTATTTCAGTAAAATAAATATATTCACCAAATTTTATTAAAATAAAATCATTTAAACTGGGTGTTCGGATTTTTATGTCACTTAGTATATAATAAGATTTTTATTTTACTTATATGCCTTCATACAATATAACCTAAAAGCTGTATCTAAATTCTTTTTGCATTATCCTAGAGAATTGGAAATATTTGGCAGTGGTTTTAATATGTGCTCTCAGTATAGAATCCATGAGGAAAATATGCGGAGACAAATTTTAGAATTCAGAGGCAGTAATATCTTGAAGTTGTGGTGACATGTACTTGAATATAAAACCCACTAATATAGACTTTACACCACGAAGCTTTTGTATTGATGACTACAGTAAATAAACTAGCGGTTTATTTAGTCTCCCTCTATTAGTTTACTTTTTTATAGTAAAAAAAATTATCCTTCGACGATATTAATTATTTATATTTAAAACTATTTAAGCTGTATAATTAAGGTTCTAAGATCATTCCTCGGGCGAAATCATGGAACCTTTATAAAACTATCTTATACATTGGCTGTAAGAATATTAAGATTAAGAATACACTTAACAAAAACCATTACTGAGCTAATGGATGTCTCTTTTAATTTAATATTATAAGTGAAGTGTGATAGTTGAAAAATACTATTCCTGTTTGTATTTTGTTTTAAAATGAAACTGTATCTTAAAGAGATTCATTTAATACAGAAAATTAAATAATTTAACTGCTTGCATTCACAAAACATAATTTCGTTATTTAGAAAGACCATTAAAAACAGAAGTTGAAAAAATTCTGGAGCGTATTTCTGCAGATACAGTTCATTGTGTGGAGATCAGAATAGTAAGTATGCACAAAATATGTGGGTGTAATTATGTTGTTTAAACATTAAAATATTAAAAAGCATGATTTTCAGATAATTTAGCAAATTCCATTATGAAAATGTCTTTTACTTTTGACTTGGTTGGTAAACTTAATTATAATAAAACGTAAAGTTTGCTTGTCACCACCTTTCTGGTTTAGTAATAAAAAAGGTAGTAGTATATCCTAGGATTTCTTAAACTTAAAATGAATCTCGCAGATAATGAGAACGTGATACTGCAGCGAAGGAGTTAAAAAAGAATTTGTTCTTTTACAACAAACCTTTAAATAATCCTTTGTATTTTACTTGAATAGGAGACACCAGAGCACTGCCATTTATCTCGTTTTAAATTGTATATAATAATATTATCTCCTCTTTATTTCCCAAGGGCGTCATTGGATATTTCATTCTGTGTAATAATCTTGCCAAAAACATACTTTTTGTTCAGAAATTCTGATATTCGTGAAATATGTTGAAAATAATTCTATTGTATAAGTTAACAAGCGTAAGATTAATAACGAAAATTTTAATTTTTTTTAAGTAAATGAGATTTAGGACACTGTGATGTTATCGAACATTATTAGTATCATCGAAATACCTTTAACCAATACCAATACCACTATTATATTAACACACATAAAATTTTAAAGGGAGAAATATCCAACCATCGATTTTTTTTAAGCAAATTAATATTGTTTTATTCTTTGTTTCAAAAAGGTATAGGTTAATAAAATCTCATTGGGTATTCAAAAGAAGTACAGGGTTTTGGGTCGATATTATGGGTTTGCTCTTGTTATCCACATATAAACTTTGCACCAGAGGGAAGAGGGTGGTATTAATGAAAGATTCTATAAATTATGTAAAAATAAAAAATTATGTTAAAGAAATATAATATATGTCTATATATATTGACACTAAAAGTAAATTATTCCAGAATATTATATTTTTTGTCATCTGAAGATGTTTTATCTACCCCTGACGTAATATAATGTAATGTAATATCTAATGGATTTAGATCCCAATGAAATGGCGGTAGTCGCAGCACACATACTTTTTTTTTATCTATATCTTCAACGACAATTTCAAGAATTGAGTTTTATGTTCATTTATTATGGCTAGTAGTTTCTTCTTTATTGAATTAGTCTCAAACTGAATACCTTAATTAGATAGCCAGTTAATAATTTCTTTTATCTCTTCTACGCGCCTTGAATGTTAGCGCTTTATCAATAACAACGACCGAATCAGCTGGAACTAATTTTAAGATTTTACCGAAGTTTTCTTTCATGTTATAATAATCTCCCCCTCCGACATTACTCAAAGGTTGACAAACCTTCTTTTAAAAAGAAATTTAAATTTCAGTAATTCAGGCTCATCACTCAGTACTTTCTGGCCCAGAAAAACTACAGTGATCGTAACTGATGTAAACATATACATTTAAAATTAATTCTTTTTCACTAACAGATAGTGGAGAATGCCCATCACTCTCTTTCTATATCACTATACGTTTAGTTGGTTCATTAAATGTTAATACTTTTTCTTATCGTCAAAGGATTATTACAATGACATGATACCTCTTGAACTTAATTTTATCCTTTATTAAGAAATCATATGATGAACCCACATAGGGTCCTAAACACTGTTTTTAGTGTAAATATAGAAAGTAAAGGTGCAAAGAAGAAAGAATAATAAGTTTTTGCGTCTTAAACATGATCCAAATTTGAAATAGGCAAAAGTAACACTGATGATGACTCATACCGTGTAAAGATCAGTAAAGATTAGGTAAATTTGTATTTGAACGTTGGCAAAGCTTAACCTTTTAGTATTGGTATTGACAGATGGTTGGCATGTATTCAAATTTAATTATTGTCAATATTGACGAACAAGAATGTTAATCAGCGAATTGACGCCAATAAAGATTAAGAAATGTACATATTTTTAGTGTCACAAACAAGAGCCATTGGCGCTGCGTCACAGTGACAGTCATGTCATACCAACATCATGTCACCAAAAATTTAGTTATCTTTTAAAATGCAAATACCCAAAAAAATATTAAAATAAATTAAAAAAAAAATTCACTTCAGGAAAGAATAAAATGATTATTATTTTCCATATTGCAATCTTTATTTTATTTTGAATTAAAATTAAATTTTATTTTGGTGTCCACCATATGAGTCATCTCTTGGCGCCTTATTTTTTTGTTTGAATTATACTTACATTTTAAAATATAATATTTTTATTATTATTGACTTCAAAATTATAATTATATTTGACTACAGTCTAAAATTCACATAACTATTAATAAATTATGTTTAAATTGCTTTTTTTAGTAGCTCAGTACCTCCTTGCCTATCAAATAAATTTCCCAAAACCGCAAAACTTACTGTTAATCCTTTTTTAAGAAATCATGCTTAAATTGATGTAGATACTAAAATTGTAGATCAAATAGCTTTCAAAAACGGTTTTATTACCTACGGCTCTAATTTATCATTTATTTTAATTATTAGGTGTACTTAAAATTTTATTACACGATGCCTTTTTTAAACAGTTTACACAATATTACCAATTTTTAACTTTATTAATTCCCTCAAATAAGGACTACACAATTTGTTTGGTTCAACAGCAAAATGGAATGAATGCAATTAAGTAATTGCAAAAGTCCTTGTCCAAATATGTAAGCTATACGCCTGGCTCATTTATAGAGTCAATCCATTTTATTTCATATTTATTATAACCAGAACTTTTGCTTAAACAGCAATCTTCTCTTTTATATTTAGTTGTTATGACTTGATATTATAATAAAAAGAATAGTTATAAAACTTGTTTTTAACATTTTAGCTTTGTATCTGTTTTATTGATTTTAATTATAACAATCATATAAAGCAACACAACAATCATATATATGCAAATACAACAAACTAAAACTTGGTCATTGTCAAATAAGTTTCGTTAGACAAAGCGTTGGAAATTACTGTGATCAATTATTTGTTCTATAACTTTATTATAAAATGTCCTTTATATAAAATCTACCAACTAAAAATCATACACAGAAAAATTTTACAACGCAAACACATGAACCTTTGACGTTTATGAATTTTATTGGCGTTTGTAATCCCTAACCTATAACATATTTTGAAATAAACAATAACTTTAGTTTACCTAAATGGATGGATTTTTAAAATTATTTTATTTTAATCTGCTACATATAACTCGTCGACAATTGTCAATTAACACATTGAGGTTTCTTTACCACCCAAATCTCTCAAGCTGTAAGTAGTGAGTGCTAAGAACCTTTTTGAGATAACTAGGCATGAGAATGATCAATGGATTGTGGGTAATTGGATGCTTCTCTGCCAATTAAATCGACCAACAAAGGATTAAAACAGCTCAAGATTTCATCGGCGAACTGACGAATCTTTGGTCTCTACAAACTCTCTTTAATAATATTAGGCAAGCATCAAGATAACAGGATGACAATTAATTTCTTGTTAAAAGTTATTATTGTGTGAAGTTTTAAAACATTTCAGAAGACTAAAAAAAATTTATTTAAAAATTAATTGATTTTGCTTCTTTTAATATGATTGTTTATTGAATAACAAAATAACGAACACTATTGAGTTGGATTAGTTGAAAACATAAACATCCAGCATAACCCAATGTACGTTTTAGGAGTTTGATTCCTTAATAACACTCTTTTGTAACTTAACTGTTGTAGTGCTCCTTAACTAATGTATTTATTCTTTTTTATTTTCTTTTTTATTTGTATGTGTACATCCTATATACATTATTCTTTTAGCATTAACTAGGTCCCTTATGTTTTACTAATGCTGCAAATATGTAAATAGTATTGTAAATAGACACAAATTGGGTGCCTATTATTTATTGTTGTTTACCTACTGTAAAATTTTTTTTTTTAATTTGTGGAAAAAGCTGTTTAAATTAAAAAAGAAGAAAAAGCAAATCACATATGTAATATTAGTTGGTCGTTGGGCGACAATTTGTAACCAAATTATTACGTTTAGCGTCAATTTGTGATATGATTTACGGTTGATAGTGAATTTATAAAATTATTTAGTTAACTTTTAAAAAATAACTATATACCAAAAGAAAAAATGTAATTTACAATAAAACAAACATTAATCTTAATTTCGTCTTTAATTAATTGTAAAAGATATTTCAATAATTAACAAAATTTATAAATGTTTATCACAGCAAAAATTATTATAGTTAAATACCTCGGCTAGGGGTGAGTAAGTTCATTAGCTCTGACTATAGTACAATATTTGTTTCTTTAAGAAATTATAAGGGCGCCACTGAAATCTTTTTATTTTTTATGATACTACTGAAGAAAGTTGTTTTAAGCTGTTATTTAATTAAGTATCATAAGATGACAGAAATATGTCAGAAAAAACTGTCTATGAAGATAAAAAAAATGATAGGAAAATGTACCAAAAGATAAATAGATTTCCTTGGTGCATAAATGAATGAAATTGAGAATACGTTACAAAAAATAATCCGCAAACAGTTCTTTACAAAAACTTATTCTAATACAGTTGACGATACTAAAATGATTTTTATATTTTACGTTTAAGAAATGAAGAAAAACGAGACAGCTGTATAATATTAAAAATTCATTTACGTTGGTCGACTTATCTTTTTTTACATAGGATCCGTTGGTTGATCCAGGAGAGGGCTGGTCCAGTGAAGGGTTGGTCTGATGAACCGTCCACCAATGTAGAACCAATCAGTGTAATGTCTTTGAAATTTGTAGTATCTTTGGAATTTGTAGTGTCTTTTAAACTGAAATTTGTAACGTCTTTTGACTCGAAATTTGTAACTTCTTTTAACTTGAAATTTGTAACGTCTTTTAACTTTTGTAACGTCTTTGGTATTGTATATTCCAATGCTGTGTATAACACCAATGACAATAAGAGAATGAATCGTGGTTTAAGGTTCACATTAAAGATCGTGTATAAAGTTGGAATTACTGACAGGAATCGTTTATAATAATTAACATGTTAAGAACTCTATACAATAGATGGTGTTAGTGTTAGCCATATAATTAATTTAAAAATACTACGTTTTTAGTTAACATATCATGTTACACATAGAACAAAATAAAAACATATTAAAACAGTAATACAAAAGTATCTACAAGTAATAAAACATACAAAAAAATCAAACTTCACAATATAAACATTCCGGAAGGTCACTTAAAAAAAATAAATGTATAGGTACTTTATGTATACATTATACAATGAGAAAAATAAATAATAAATAATTTAAAAAAAAAATTAAAATTTAAAATTTTAATTTAGTCAGAATAATAACAAAAAAAACAACAAACAACAAAATAAATAAATATCATAAATTAACCTTCCAGTGCGTGAGATGGTCCCAAATATTTTATGTAAAAAAGTCGCCCACTGAATACAAAGCTCTCTCTACCAAGTATAATTTTAAAGCGTAACGAAATGCGGTTATTGATGAAATGGACTTTATTTTCAAGGGTAGATTGTTGTGCATTTTCTTAGCGTTATAAAAAACAGAGCTTTTGATTAGTTCCGTGTGTGGTTTTGGTAAATAAATAATAATAAATATGATCAAAACTTACTTTAAACCCAGGAGATATGGTTACAATTACAAACGAAAATTTATCAAAGTTTGATCCCTGGATTCCCATTTTCAATTAGCTGTAACAATGCAAACTGTAAACTAAAAATATTGAAGACAAAATAACAACAGTGCCTAAAAACAGAGTGCAGATATATAGTGTATTTGTTCAATTTCTAATGATATATATATACCTGTTCGATTAAAAAAGTTACAAAAAGTAAAACAATCCTGAGTTAATGAAAGGTAGAAATGATACTATTTAAATTTTAAATTAATTTCTAATTTGGTCATACTAATAAAGATAATGTCTAGTGACTACATATCAATTATTGTGTTTTACCATGAAAAGGAGACATTTAACGTTAGACCAAATTAATTGAGCTGTAGGTCTTCTTGGTGGCATGCGGAAAACTCAAGTTGCTGAGCGAATGGGTGTTTCTCAAAGCGTTATCAGTAGATAACCGAACCGTTATGGAGAAGCTGGTAGTGGAGCCGAACAACATCCAGTACGGGGATGCTCTACAACAGCAATTCAAGATAGATTTTTAATTTTAACAGCTAGGACGCAACCAACAATAACTGCTCTTAGTCGTGACTTTAGAAAAAGCACATAACTTATCTATTGGTCAAGATACAATGCGAAATCCTCTTCATGAAGCCAACTCTGAGATGTACACCTTTATCTAGCGGTAATTGCGCTTCAAGACTGGAGAAGTTCAGAATTTCGTTACTCCGGATTGGGGTATGGGGTGGAATAATTATAGGAGGCAGGACCGATATTGTTTTACCTCATTCGTTCCTAACAGGTCAATTGTATTTAGGTACCATTCTTTGTCTTATTCTGCATCCATTTGCAGGCGCAGTTGGTGAAAACTTCCACTTAATGCACGATAATGCCCGTACACTGAGAAAAATGAGGCACTTTAAACTATTGTGCATGCACACTTTTTTCAACAATCGTGCCTACACATAAAGTTATTCTGCCGTGGTGCACATAAAATTATGGTTCCTCCGCCAATTAGCTACGTCACAAACTTATTTGCTGCTCGCACTATAAGATATAGGTCAAGACATCATATTGTATAACTCTAATGAACGAAAATATAAAGTGCACTGTTTAAAATACGTAATTGACAGCATTTTATATTATAATGCATTCATAATCCTATTATGTGCCTTTGCATTTTACTTTTTGATGCGTACCAGGTCGTACCCTATAATATATCGTGTCTGCGCATGATATTATTTGCTGCTGGAAGCATATCTTTATATGCGACTGAACTAAATTTCATAGTGCTTTTTTAGCTGGGCATGATCCTTTTACGTGCCCTAGTATTTTTTTTCCGCACTATTTAATATCGTGACGGGATTGATATTTTTCAGGATCAGCACTTAATCTCTACACGGTATTTAGGACGATTAAATAAATAATAAAGGGTGTAAGAGACAACTTTCCGAAAACTTTAACAATGTCTTCAGATCATCGTCCTGATTTTTTTGTGGGAAACAAAAAAAAACTTTTGGCTCTTCATACAAACTGATTTGTTTTATTTGTATGGAGAGTCGATTTTTTTTTCGTTTTCGACAAAAAATTCTTGCTGTACGTTGTTTGGGATGATGGCCTACTAAAGACATTGTTAAAAATTCGAAAAGCTTTCCCTTACATTACACTCTGTATAAACAAATAAAGTGTTCGGAGATGTATTCTGTGTCAGTCAGAAAAGATAGGTAAAACAAAAAAATTTGGTAGTTTTTTTTGACTTCACCGAAAAATACTCGTAGTGAACGATTTGTTTAAGGAGAGTCAAAAAAACGCCCGATTTTTTGTGTAAATTTTTTTTTTTTTGTTTGGACTATCAATTTTGACTGAAGATACCTACCTGTCCAAAGACTAATCTGATTATGAATATAATTTCACCGTTTAGAAACACCGTGCAAATATTTGTTGCTAATCCTAAAAAATATCCACACATGTCACAGTACAGTGCAGAAAAAAGTGCTGAAATTCACATAGTAATAATCTAATCACACAGAGTCTAGAGCAGGTATGTATGTACTATGTAGGTAATTTAAAAAATCTTAAAATCATACAAACATTTATTTTCCATAAGAAAGTTAATCTTAATCTAGATTAAACATAAACTTAATTAAATATAACTTTCTCAGTAACTTGTCCATTTCACACAACACAACACACACAGCAAAATTTAATATAGAAGTATTGAACGACACTCACGCGCGGAGGTCACAGCACAGAATGGTGTGTGGTGTTTGGTTGGATCCGGCGGCACGGTGGTGTCGATGTCGGCGCGCGCGGGGACAGATTCCCCCCGGATTCCCCCGATTTGTTGCATGCATGTAATGTTTATATGCATACGCACCATATTTTTTTATGAATTCTCAAAATGCACGTAATGTTTAGTGCATAATACATTTTAGTGAATTTTCAAACATTTTTGTGCTAAGCAATAATTTTTTCAACCTGGCACGATTCTTCAACGTGCTTACGCACTAAATTTTATTGTTCCTCAGGATTAATGTACTTATTATGCAAATAATCGGGAATGTCACTATAAAATTTTCTGCGTAGTTTTAAATATATACATGCATTGCATCGAATTTTATGGTGCAACTCTTTGCACCGTAATTTTCTATGCAAAAAACTATATTATATGGTGAATTTAAGACGTCATAATTTATTGTGCTTTGATCACTGTAAATTATGATGTTAAATCCATAATTTTACTATGCATAATAGTTCTTGCACGATAAAAGATACGACATTTGAACATAAAGTTTTGATGAGGTTTCTTGCACAATGAAGTTTAATGCCCTGCAGAATAAATATACATTCCTGTCACTATTTAGAGTAATGCGCACTATTTTATTAGTTGTAAGCAGAGTATTTCACAGTGTTTGCATAATATTTTATTACGTCGACTTCAATCCATTTTTCTCAGTGTACACATACTGCACGTATTGTGACCAACTGGTTAGAAAGCAAGAAAATGAAATGTTACCATGGCCAGCATTATCTCTGGACCATAATCCTATTGAGCATGTGTGGGATATGCTTTAACGTAGAAGTACTACATATATGGGTATTATTTATGGATTGGTTCAATTTCGAGAGTTTCCGAGAGCAGAGTGGACGAGTATACCTTAAAGGGATATTGATAATCTTATTTTGTCTATGAACCAAAGATGTAGAGCAGTAATTTACCAACGTGGAGGTAATACTTGGTAATAAACTTTTTGGAAAGTTTTTACAAAAATCAAATGAGTTATATTAAATTATTTTTTGTTTTAATTAGATTTCATGTATTTTAAAGAAGAAATTTTGGTATATGTAAGAATAAGCATTAATAATATTAAACGAGTATAATTTTTTTTCAAACTAACTCAAGAAAAATGAAGTTGATTTTTAAAAATATCCCTGGACTTCTCCGATGTGTATACAAATGTGCATGATCCGGAAACAAACTTAATTAGTGCTTTATTAAGATTCGGGATTTGGTATTTATTTTCAAGACAAAAGGGATCCCTACAAAAAAAAACAAGCTTTGAATTTCAATTAAGTATACAATAAATCATGCATAAATCGGCAAAGACGGCAAAACATGTACCTTATTTGCTTTGTATTCTTAAGAAGTGATGATCTTCAATTTCGGAAGTTCATTCTGCCAAAAGGGTGAGATGTACTGCCGTGTAGCTAATGTTATTATTCTTTTGTACTTTCATTTTTCATTTGTATGTGTTTTGTATAAACATTATTCTTTTAGCAATAATTAGGTAGTAGGTCATCTACACCTGCTAATGCTACAAATACAGATTATATAAACTGGACTATAATAATACAATAAATACAATAATTATTAATGTATATATAGAGAGCTGTTAAAGAAACCACCAGGAAATCCGCTTAACTGCATCGGTTTAAAATCTTTTAGGACATTTGCCGTTTATTTGGATGTAATTGAAAGGTACTAAATATTTATATTAAATTATATAGCTACTACTTGTAGACCAGTCTAAATATCAGTAAGTAATTCATGTGTTCCAATAGATATCTGACGCAAAATACTATTTTTGCTACAATACTTATACCAATGCAATGTATAGCAGGGAGATAGCCGTACGTATTTTCAGTTGTAAACCAAAAGATCCAGGATCTCAATGGATATAGAGCTTTGTATATATACATTGCCTACAACTGCAAGGGCCTCTTCTAACATAAGCTTACTATATATCTTCTCAGTGGACATTGCCTTTTACGATATAAACGAAAACTGTTGTTTCTGCCAAACAGCAAGAAAAAATACGGAACATAATAATGTACTTCGTGGCATTGTTCTGCATGCGGCTAAAGTTACTCCGCATTGGCATTCTAGAATTTAAGTAGATTAAGGTAAGCACAAAGGGTTAGTTTTAAATGTGGAAAAGTTAACATTTTGTGCAACCTAAGATAATCTAATCTTATTCTCTTTGAAGTTTGTAATAATTTTTAAAATAAAAATTTGAACGTATAACCGAAAAAAAAAACAATTACGTGCTCCCTAAATTTCCAAAAATAATTGAAAAAAGAAACTTCATCTAAGTATTCACAATTATTTGTATTCTATGACAAATCAGAATTAAATTAAGAGTTGAACTTTTATTTTCTATTCACATAAATAACTTTACTGAAAAATGTCTGTGATTAATCCCAGTTTTTCATCTAGGGTACTAGAGCCTTTATACGATATTCTCGGAGGGTAATTGGAAAATATCAAAGCCAATTTCCCTAACTGAAATTCCTGTGAAAAACAAATTTAAATTCCGTAATTAACAATGGAAATGAACCCAGAATTTTAATAATCTTCGTTACTAGATTTATGTCTCTAAACCATTATGCTTTATATTTATTAGTCAGATTATTCTGGAAAAATCTTGTCCTGTTACCAATGGCGTATCGAACTTACAAAAGTAACTATAAGATTATAAATAATATTATTAAATAATATTTTTAATATAGTATAAATTAGTAACAGTATTAATTAATAAAGATTAATACTTTACTTACGGATTAAAGTATTAAATGTAGTTAAGAAATATAAAATGACAGGGAAGTCCCTTAGTTCAAAACTATATATAGTCTTTATTTTATTTGTAAATAACGTATTATTATAACTAATAGTATTTAATAAGATTATTAATCCTTCAACATTCAATAAAATATTTTTGGCTGTGTACATATGTACAACTTACCATTATTACATCGAAACTTACTACATGATAGCTGGTCCCAATAGAAGCAACTTTGCGATTTCAATTATGTAAGTTTCTCCAAGGTCTTAAGTAACGAGCCTGTCCTATTATATTCAAAAGACAGAGAAACTTTAATTTAAATGAGATAGCCGGTGTTTACATTGTTCGTCATATAAAAACTCCAAAAATGTTTTAAGTATAAATATATTTTTAGTAATTCTTAAATGTATTCATTATTACTTTTCAATATTTTATGGATCAAATTTATTATAATCCACAACATTTTAGATAAAAATTTATTCAAAATAAACAATTGATTGCCAAACTCTTATTTAAAGATTATTATATCATAACAGTTACAATATAATAATAATAAAGCTGGTTTCTAATAAAAAAGGTATTAGCTTTTTAAAACCTCTATAAAAAATATTTTTTGATCAAAATATGTAAAGATAAATTGTATAACATACTTAAATAGGTTTGCGAAAAAACAACATTTTAAAGACAAAGACAACGTAGGGAGAATTTTTGATGAAATAAAGAGCTGAATCAATTTAAACGTTAAAGAACAATGGTACGTTAAATCCGTCGGGAAAAGCAACTGATTCAATCTGGATCCTTAAAAATTATTTGGGCATATCCTGTTATCAACGAGGTCTAGGGATTTCGCCTGAATAGCACAGTAATATCAAATGAATTAAGCAACGCCAACTCGATAAAGTAACTCACTAAATTCGCGATAATCAATACTGGCACTCATTTAGAAATTAATTTAAACCCTCCGATGAATTGGATCGCAAAAATAAAAAAACTAAGAATTTACATGCATTTAGTTAACTTTAATTAATTATTTTAAAAATTTAAAAGTAAGTGTGATTGATAAAATTAATAACTAAAAAACAGAAGCAAAGTAAAAGAGAATGTTTTATTATTGCAGTACAATGAGTGATCTGAAAAAACTATAATAGTTTACAAAGGTACAAAGAATTATGTTTCTTTATTAACAAAATGACAAGAAATGATTTGTCCCAGATTTAATAGACACAATACACCGTTAAAAAAATTAAATGAATATAAGCGTTAAGTGATAAATATAAGTTAATTAAAAACATTACAAAAAATTAAAAATACTTCTATCGATATCCTTTAATTTAGGGATAATATAGTTTTGAACTTATGGTCTTACTATTCGTCTGCAACTGATATAAATTTAAAATTTTTCTAACAATTTATATTTATGTAACAGTATTGAAATGTTATACTTTTGTGTTTAGTTTATGAGTATGTTACAATACCTCAAATTAATTAAAAGATATACAAAAATTTTACTTTTTAACTTTTTTTAAAAGTGTGTAATGATCCCCATAAATCAACAAATAAATCCAATAGATGCTAGTTAACTGTTTATAGCCGACATTGGGAATAGGAAAATGAAATAATTAAACTTTCATTGCTGGCAGTCAATTGGAGATTAATTTAAGCTTACAGATGAAATGATGCCTAAACATGAGAAGACAAATAACTTTATAACTTTATGCCTGATAAATGTTGTTTATGTATTTATCCTATCACTCAACGGTTAAACGAAATAAATTGTTAGTGCATTTGTATATAAAGAATTTAAAGTATGGAATAAATAGTTGTACTTCTTTATATAATGTGTTATTATTTTAAAATTTTAATATATTTTATTTTATTTTTTTTATTTATTTATTAAGTAATCAACAGACCATAGTTCCAATAAAAGATTACAATAATTACCCTAAAACAATAACCATTAAATTTTATAAATGGTGTAAAAATAAAATATATTACAAATGTAGTTTTGGTGTTATTTTGAGATTCCGTTACTGCTAAGTTTTTTTCGACAATTCTTTTAAAAGTTTAAAGGCTGTAGGATGTAAAAAAATCATATTATAGAAGGGAGAATTTAAACCTAGATTTGTTCTAGGTCTAGGACATAAATATTTTAGTTTTCCTTATATGGAAATAGGGACTACAATTTAATTTTACATTGAATAAGAGGTCTATATTGTTATGCAAAGGCGATATTGCTTCTTAATTCTAGAGACTGTAAGTTAAACTCGTTCAATGATGTTTTATAATTGGGATTACAGATGTATTTTTCATGTCTTTTGAAGTGTAAATGTCTTAGCAATTTTACTTTTTCAATGTAATTTTTGCAAATAAAATAAAAGGGAGGCCATATAACAACAGCATATTCCAGCGAACTCCGCACAAACAAATTATATAGTGTTATAGTACTTATATTCGTAAATCTAAAAGAATTTGTAATTATAAAGTCTAGTATTTTGTATATGATTTATTTATAATTGTGTTGATATGATTTTCAAAGGTAAGTTTTGCATCAATATATACTCCCAGATCTTTACTCTCATTTTGCTTATGTACTATTTGTTTGTTAATTGTATATTCTGAATTGATTTTTTTTTCTAGTTATTGATATACTAAAGCATTTGTCAACATTAAAATCCAAACAATTCTTCAAAGACCATTCGTAGACTCTCTGTATGTGGTTTTGAAGGAATTCGACGTCAGTTTCAGTTTTAATTTATTTATATAATTTAAAGTCGTCAGCAAACAGAGCACACTCAGAACTTCTAATAACCTCCGGCAAATCATCTTTCGTTTGATTTTAGCCCTTTAAACACTACATATTGCGTTCTTTGATAACGATAAGATGCACATAGTTTCAACAGTCTGTCCGATAGTCCACAGTTGTATATTTTACTTAATAAAACATCATGATCAACCTTGTCAAAGGCTTTACTAAAATCCGTAAAAATACTATCAGGTTGATTGTTATGTTCAATTGCTTCATTAGCTTTTTGAGTAAAACACATTAGTTAGTTACTGTAGATCTCTAATGCAAAAAACCATGTTGTTTTTTCACTAAGGTAGGGATGAACATGATTTAAAATTTTTTCGTATATAAAATGGTTTCAAAAAATTTTCTAGCAGTGCAAATTAAAGAAATTGGCCGGTAATTTTGAACATCTTATTTTTTATCACCTTAGGGTATTGTACACACTTTTGATCGCTTCCATTTTAAAAGTTAAAATTTTAACTGTAAAACATGTACTTAAAAAAATTATAATTTAATTTTAGTTTTCACTATATACAGGGTTGGGATATAGTATGGAACCGCGCATATATAAGTACAATGATGCAAAATGCATCTGATGCCATATTATTTATTACTACTTCACTTCCGATTTTATAAGAAATACCCTTAACTTTAGCAGATTTTAAGTGAACCTGTTATTTTTCATTCATACCAAATTTGGAAGACAAAAAAAAAGAAATAAATCCTTTTACAGTTAAAAAATCGGTAAATTTATTTACATTAGGCTAGGCAAGTTCTTTTAAAATCTGCAAAAAAATCGGTGTCCATTACTTAATAAATTAAGGGTATTTTCGGTGAAAAAATTTAAGTAGTATCAAAAAATATGATATCAGATGCCTTTTGCGCTACTGTACTTGCATGCAAAGTTTTTAATTTGCCGAAGATATTATTAAAGAAAAAAAATAATATCTTCGGCAACATCAGCATTAATATCATTTAAAACACAAAATAATGTTGGTACAAAATTGTTAAATGTAAAAACAAAATTACCCAAATTAATAAAATCTGGTGTTTACAAAAATAATTGCCCAAAATGTAATGCTGTATATATAGGTCAAACACAAAGAAATTTTGAAGTAAGATTCAATGAACACTTAATAGCATATAGATTAAAACAACCAGATAAGTCAAATTATGCAAAACACTTACTTGAACATTCAACCTCACTCTTACACACCAATGACATCCAAATACTACACACTTGTGATAGAAAACAAAATTTAGATTTCCTTGAAGAACTTGAAATAAAAAGACATCTAGCAGATCCACAATTTAAAGTTGTTAATGAATAAA
This sequence comes from Ophraella communa, assembly GCA_035357415.1. NCBI lineage: Eukaryota > Metazoa > Arthropoda > Insecta > Coleoptera > Chrysomelidae > Ophraella > Ophraella communa. The sequence continues at coordinate 25,503,921 of CM068980.1, forward strand.
TAAATCTTGGAAGTTCTTCACTATTAAACTGTTTACTTTGATTTAGCTTACATTTTATACATAGATAAGAGGTAACTATAAAACAAAAATATATTAAGTTATATCATTGCACAGTTATACTGATCTTAGAGGGAAGTACATACAGGATAATCCCTTAGGGCTATTAACATCTAGGCTTTAATATTGTTATGTCTTATTACTTCCATTTTTGGTCTAGCCTTAATACCAAAATGTGTTCAACAATATAGTCCCTACAACAAAAGGGGACTGATGGTAATAAACCACTTTTGTCCACGACCGTGCTATAAAACCTTAATTATACATGTGCTTGCTCAAGTATAATGTTACCCATTATTCACTAGTGAATAATGAACCATTATACACTGTAACACGTCAAAACAGCACGTATGTCTTAACTTGGTATGAGAATATTCTTTGTTATACGGTAGCATGCACTCCAATACACACACGCGTAATAAGTGTTGCCTATACAGAATGTACTTTGGTATATCGTATACTTTATACACAGATACAAATGAATACTATTCAATACGAGTATTTTATATGAACTTTTATTTACATGCTATTCTGCAATTTTTTTGTCTTTGCAGTCTTTTTGATTTGTAATTTTGCTAAATAGTGCTTAACAAAATAAAATCCAAATTTATAGGATACAGTTGATGATGGCGGATTATATGATATTTTTGATGTTAAAGTTAGAATTTATTTTAATACATTTTTATTAGATTAAATAAATTTGACACTATAATGATAAATATAATTTTGTCCGAAAATATGTGTTAGTTACATAAAACCTTAAAAATCAAACAATATTGTGTAAAAAAAGTATAAAAGCAATATTTACATCAAAATCAAATATTGGCTTTTTGGTAGTTCTGACTTAAATAAGGAGTAATTTAAGTATGAACTCAAACATTGTACTTTACTTCATAAAATAAGGATTTTTTATAATTACTAGTAAATTTTATTTGAAAGTCGTGAACAAAGTATAGTATTCTACTCGCATGTAATGGCTATTATTCACTCAGCTTATTGAATAATATACTATCATTGCGATCGTCTGTCACGGTTTATGCTTATGGTCAAAATTTGCACACAGGATCGGTTCTTGTATTTGTATAATTTGGGTTGAGTATGATCATTTATATTTGTGTTCCCGTACTGAGAGTTAGTCTGTGCTGTTTAATAATTTTTGTGAAAAGTGTTTCTTCCTTGGGCAACTGCACAGCGGCGCTCTGTGTTATTGTTCCTGTTCGACGATGAGTTTTATCCCTTGATGCCAAAGAAATCGTCAGACATGTTTATCAGAAGCTGGTTCAAAGGGGTTGGGCTTTTACTCCTGCTGTAAGAGAAACCAGCGATTTGACAGGGATACCGGAATCATCAGTGAGAGTTCACATTTTGAGGCCAATTCCTCCGAGATGAAAACGAAACGATAGTTATGTTTCCAGAACCACTGATGACGGTGATAAGGATTTGATAAGAAGAACTATCTACTCTATGTACGAAAAAAACTTGTGCCTACTATGAGATCATTGCAAACAAGACTAAGGAGCTCCACTGAGATAAGAATATCAATTGGAAACCAATGGACACTTTTATCCAAACTAAGTTTCAAATACTGCAAAATTGACACAAGGCAAGTTATTATGGAATCCCAACGGATTAGGCTATGGCGTTTTGAATATTTGACTGCCATAAGTGATTACAGATCTTTACAAAGACCAATAATCTATTTGGATGAGACCTGGTATGAATACCCACGATACGCCGGCAAAAGGATGGATCGATGGAACAGTGCGACTATGGTCGCCAATTGAAGAAGGTTTTAGCTCTTCAAATACAAAAGCAGAAATCCAGGAATTTATGCTCCAAATTGTAGGAAAAGAACAATAAACCATGTTATAAAAGTGGAGGATTTATACAGGGCATTTCATACTAACATAGAACCCTTTATAATTAATATAGACAACGATAGTGATAGTGAAACTGAATTGATATATTATATTTAAATTTTTATTAAATTTTATTGTAAATATCCTTTAATATGCGTTTCTATGGCGTGCCGTTCTGGTATTTAATTAATAACAACATTTAAAGAGCAAGAATAAAAAATAATCTTTATTTTAAAAATTTTAATTTCGTAATTATTTTTTTACAGAATTAAAATTATGTATTTCATAATTTTATTACACATAATAGATGGACTTCCAAAAATTAAGGGTTAGTACAATAAATTTAATAAATATTGTTTTTTTTCAAAGATATTTGTTTGGTTTCAACACAGTATACGAAACAGCCTACAGTTATTTCAAAATTCACCACGTTTATGTTACTATTTTGAGAACACAGGATTACCGTATTATAAACAATCATATAGTTATTACATACAATGTACAATTTTTAAAAAACGTGTATTTGTATTGCCATTTCTATAAAAGTATGTACTCAGAAATAACCTTTTTCTTTTTTTTCTTTTAATACGTTTAGTGCTTTTTTTTCGTATTCACAGGTGATGATTTGTTTTCGTCTTAAAGGTTGCTATTGTAAGTAAAACAATTTAAAAGTTAGCGGTGTCCGTTTTACTAATAATTGTTTTCCGCAATTGATTGCTTCCAAATACCATTAAGCTAGAGTCAAACTTCCATGTTAAGTAAATAGTGTGTGACTAATATCCTTTTAGGGCGTAGGCGCAAAATTTCAAGCCAATGGATTTTAAATGCTATCTTTTTTCAAATCCTAAAACACGACTTGGAAAAATTGAAACGTAGAAAGAACTGCCTTGATAACCGAAGTCAGCAAGTCTGTAAAAATTCAAATAACGTATACTTTTATTAGTTACAGTTTTGTTAAGATAAAAAAATGGAATGTCTACGATATCAGCCGCAAACAGACATCTATAAAGTTGTGCTAGTGTGACCAATCAGTACAAACAAAGGCCGTTATGATAGAAAAGTCTGCACATATATTTCGTCATCATGTTTATGGTTGATCCACACGATAAAAACTATTGTTTGTACAGACTTAATGTTTGAGTAAAAATGCATGAAAATATGATGACGAAATGTATGTGCAGACTTTTATTATACCGACCTTTGTTAACACTGATTAGTTGCACAGACACAATTCTATAGAAGTCTGTGTGATGTTGGTATCAAGTCTAAAAAAACATTTGTCTGTATCGTGTGAATTCATCATATTATGACAGAAAGCGGTGTTTGAGTCGGTTTCAGACATTTTGAGTCTTCAATTGGCATTATTATAGTTATAGTGTTTCTCGTAATCTAAATGCTAAAAAATTTTTAGATAATAAAATATTTAGTATGGTTATGGGGTTGAAAGTTCCTGTATAGTGTGTGTAATAAAAGTAAGTATATACTTTTACTCACATTCGGTTAGTAATTTATGGATTTCTAACCTTTAAAGTAATCAGGAAGTGACTTATTACTTGCTTCACTTTCCCGTGGATGGACTTTATCCTGCCTTACTACAAAAAGGACTGGACATTCTGCTGCCCATTCTGACTAAGCTTTTTAGAACAAGCTTAGCTCTGGGTACGCCTGGTACGCTGTTAGGGTCGTTTATATTAACAAGGTAGGACGAAAGGATAGCGCCCTACCTAAATCCTACCGGCCAATTAGTCTCACTTCATTTCTGTTGAAAGCACTTGAGAAAATTCTTGATAGGCATATTAAGAAGGAACCATTGAGGGAACATCTTCTCAGTATCCACCAGCATGTATCAGGAAGGAAAATAAACAGAAACGGCGTTGGACAAAGTAGTTCACAAGATTGATCACTACGTGATTAATGGAGAGATTGCTCTGGCTACCTTCCTTGATATAGAAGGAACATTTAATAATACATTACCTAATTCTCTCTATAATGCTGCTGCATCTAGAGGGTTATCCTTTACAATATGTAACTGGATCAGAGCTATGCTAGAAAAGAGGCTAATCCTAACATCACAGGAAAGCGAGGAGATGAGAGCGAAGGCTGCTAGGAGCTGCCCACAGGGAGGAGTACTGTGGTCGCTACTGGTGGACGACCTCGACAACCAGGGGATAGAGGTACAAGCCTTCGCAGACGATCTGGTAATATTGGTAAGAGAAAAGTATGAAGAGGTCTTCTCTAAAGTGACTCAACGAGCACTTAACATTGTAACTAGGTAGTGCGACAAGGAACAACTTTCGGTCAACCCTAGTAAAGCAACAGTTATTAGTTTTACCAGAAGGCGGAAACTGTACAAACTCCAAATGCCCCTCCTCTATGGAGAATCTAGTAAGGAAGCGAATGAGGTCAAATATCTAGGGGTTGCGCTGGATGGAAGACTTTTATGGAACGCTAAATGTCAGCAAAATACCACCAGGAAGAAGCTGAATAAGCTTCAATGGCAAGCATGCTTAATCAAAACGGGAGCTACGTCTACCGCTCCCACCCTGCCACCGAAATTTGAATAGATCTTCCTCCACTACACATCTGAATGGAAAGGGAGGCGATGTCTGGTGCGTATAGAAGACTAGTGAAATGTCAGGATGCAGGACAGAGCAGTGTCAGAGCCAGGGCTGGAGAGATAATAAAAAATCATCCGATACTGGAGATGGAACCAGATGCAAAGCAACCTAAACACAACTATCACAAACCATTTACCGTCCTATTCCCAGGAAGGGATGAATAGGAGACGAATGGGGATCGAATCTTATAATGGCTAACCAGTGTTGGTACACGGACGGCTCTAGGACCGAAAGAGATGCTGGAGCTGGGGTACATGGAGGAAAACCAAAGGTGGACCTGAGCCAGAACTTGGGTAACCTATCCACAATTTTCCAAGCGGAGGTTTTCGCAATGGAGATGTGCCTACAGGAGATGCTTAATCGTGACTGCAGGAACAAAACTATAAAAATCATTTCCGATATCCAGGCGACACTGGCGTCACTGGAATCAAATCGGATCGACTCCAAGTTAGTTTGAAAGTGCCCTCAGGATCTAAGACGTCTAGGGGAAAATAACAAAGTAACCTTACTTTGGGCACCTAGGCATACCGGCATTGAAGGGAACGAAAAAGCGAACCTTTTAGCCAGGAAAGGGGCTGAAAGAATATTTATAGGCCCGGAGCCATTCCTAGGCATAGCGAATAGCGTAGCTAGAGGAACAATATCGAACTGGGTAGATCGGAGGAGACGTTCTTACTGGTTCGAGCTAGAGGGTTTAAGACATTCACAGGAATTTGTAGATCTCTTTAAAAAGAGGTCTCACGAGCTGCTGAATATGAGCAGACAGGCCCTACGAATAATGATAGGACTATTGACTGGCCACAGTCGCCTAAATAGGCATATGCAAACAATTGGCCTGGCAGAGAGTGCGGACTGCAGATTTTGTCAGGCTGAGGATGAAACAGTGGAGCATATCTTGTGTAATTGCCGAGAGTTCGAGAGAATAGGGATCAATAAATTTGGTCTGCATCAACTCGGGCCCAATGACTTCATGGAAGTGTCGCCAACGACCCTGATGAGCCTCATCAGAGGCATAGGGCTGATAGAACGACTATAACCTAGGGGTGAGCCATAATAGATCTTTCAGGTCGCAGTGGAAGGGACGATAAACGATAAACTTAACCTAAACCTCGCGGGAGCTCATTCTAGCGCAGCTGAACTAGAGTACTTTCTCGCTAGGTATGTAATATACCATTAAGTTATAACATTTGGTTATTAATATACTTTAAGTATGTACTATTAGCATCTACTGATACCTGCTTATAAGCAAAAATGCTAGTACTTGTAGTACCTACTAGATACCTACTAGATAAGTATATACTGATTTTTTAGTAATACCACCCGTAGTGGTATTACTAAAAAACTAACTAACTAAAACTATTTTTCAAACTGCGAGCTTGAAAAAAACACTAAAAGTATTTAAAGAAACATGTTATTTTTGAGTTGTTAGGAAGCAGAAGTACAACAATACAGAAGTTTGTTTAAAAATTATACTGTGTCTGTAATAACTATATGATTGTTTATAATACGGTAATCCTGTGTTCTCGAAATAGTTACATAAACGTGGTGAATTTTGAAATAACTGTAGCCTGTTTCGTGGATGTTGTGAAAACTTATATCAAATTATAAATTCTTTAATAAATGCTTATGTTAATGTCTGGATAATATGATTAACCTTTTCTTAAAATAAAAAAAACTATTGATAGAAATAAATAATCAGATAAAGTTATTCAAAAAGCCATTCGGTTATTAAAAACATTTTGAACTCATTACCATACTTTCTGTGAAAAATGTAATGCATTTTTAACCGCCGAAGATTAGCGTATCACACATTTAAGTTTTTTTTTCGCATTATTTCCGAAAAGTAAACATTCTTTTTCAGTCATTACAAAATTTTAATTTTTTTTAGTTGTAGAAAGATAAATTCAAGAAACAAAATATTTGACTACATATTGTGAAGTAGGTACATTTGTAAATTTAAATTATAGATTTTTAAAATTACTCCCAGAATGAAGTATCGAGAATCGTTATTAGGTATTAGATTAACGGTAAGATTATGCAGTAAAACCACATTGACCGATGAAATTTAAATTTTAGAAACTATGGGTTAATATAGTAATTAATAGTAATCCTGTTGTTTTAAAAAAATAATTGACGCTCTTTGTCTATATATCATCAAGGCATGTTGTAAGTTTTGTGTTAAAGAAATGTAGATTGCCATTTGCCAAACGCATCCCCATTCACCTAACACTTTTTTTTGTGAAAAACGATTTCAAGTCTGTTACTATTTATCACTTTGTTTACTTTCTCTCTTGATAGCTTCACGAGAATGTCTCGCTTCTTCATTACCTTGAAGTTCTATATGTATTGCAACCCATAAAAAATAACTTGTAGATGTAATTTGTGAAGTAGGTGTAGTTTATGCTTTATAAAAATAGCAATAGGGTGAGTAGGGTCATAGTGAATAATAAAATGATAAAATCAGTGATAATAAAATATGATTTTTATTTATATTTTATTTATACGAAGGCTTGTTAAATTATGTAAGGTTCTCCGCAATAATTATCGGAATTAGCTTTTGAAATTAAAAACAAATATTGATAATAAAATAAAAACTGCTGAATCCACATCAGAGTGGGTCTAAGATATGCGTCTGTGTATATATGATATGGTATTTGGTAATTTTCAAGTTTGTCAAGAAAATGATTTTTTTCCTAGGAGCCGTCCATTCGCCATTTGCTGTACGTGTTCATCCAGTGAATTTTATGTTTTTTAACCCACCCTTTTGACCATAAACTGATAGACCATTTGGAAATACCTACGGCCGGTTCGAGGCCGTTAAGTGACCATCCTCGCCTTGCTAGTTCATCAACTCTAATTGTCAGTGATTCTTTGTATCCTGCTACCCACTTCAGTGTAATCCTGTTCTGGGTCGCCAGTCTTTTAAAATCTTCGCTGCAATTCCATATCAACCTGGATGACAACTTAAAGCTCTCTTAGGCTTTAAGGGAAGCTTGGCTGTCGCTGCAGATTCTGATATGCCTACTGTTGTAAGCTCCCATATTATTTTATCTTGCGCAAGCAAGTAGAGCATAGCCTTCTGCTTGAAACACAGAGGTGTGTTTGCCAGGTGCGAAGCTCCCTTTGTATCTGCCTGACTTGCTGTATATTCTCGCTCCAGTACTCTTTGATCCATCTGTGTACCAGATCTATTCATTTGGTCTACTTAGAGGGGGGTTCCCCTCCGGCAATTTTGAATTTCCTGTTGTATTTCGTTAGCATCTTCCATATTTCTAATTTCTTATTTTCCCTTGCCATAAGTTGCCCTATGGTAATCTTTCCAGCCTGGTTAGAGCTATCCTTGCCTAGTAGTTTTTCGAACGCTGCCGTAGGTGTAGTTCTCAGTGCCCCAGCTATTCCAATAGAGGCAAGTCTTTGTATATTGCTCATTTTGATCTAAGCTGAGACCAAAGATGCATTGGTTGTTTTAGTACTGCTCGTAATATCTATAATCTTCTTTTCATTTGAAGTTACGAAAAATGGTTTGTTGCCTGTATTTAGTTTAAGTTCAAATTGTTTGCCGTTATAAATTCTTGGTATCCGTGCTTTTCCAGGTTCGAGGATGTGTATTGCATTGGCATTGGCATTGTTAGAAAAATATTCCAAACTATTCAAGAATTAATCTTAAATATATTAATGTGATATAACTGTTAAATCTAACGGTCGAAGGAGCAGGTATAAAAATATTTGTTGAAGTTATAAAGAAATAAAATGAAAGTATGTAACAATATTAGTCCCAAAAGGCAGGGAACCAATTTGTAACTACAAAACTCTCCAAAAGAGATCCCGGCTAAGAGACCCTCTCCAGGGGGTGGTTCGACTCCAAGTTAATGCTCACTATAGGCTTGGGATGTATAAGTAATAAGGGCGCCACTATCTTTTGGTACGCTTTCGATTAAGCAAACAAACTACACAAAAACTAAGGTGAGAAAGATAGAAACACCTTGTAATTAGTTTAATTAAACAACATAAAGAAGCTGCTTGAAACAATAGACCGACCACGCTACACCCTTAAGACTTATAGTCTAAGATATATAAATAAAACGGTTTTTAAAAATATTGATCATTTATTGAAACTGTACTTGCCGATAATGAACAGGAAGGAATTGTAAAAAGTGGACTTAACTTTAGGTTTCTGTACTGTCTAGAAGGGCGGCTTCAGCTTCTTCGTAGGGAATTAGGGATGAAAGTTTCTGGATATTTATTTAATGGTTCTGGCAGCTTGAGATGTAGTGATTTTCTTAACGACTCAGAAGTTGTTTGGATTTAGGCTTCTGTGGCCTCAACATCAGCTTAAAATGGTTTGATGGTTTGAAGGACTATCTTCACATAGGGACCTTCCAAAAGATGCTTTCAACTTAGCGGTAACTTGGCGATAACTTAGTGGTAACTTGGCTCTAACTTAGCGGTAGCTTAACGATAACCTAGCGATAACTTGGCGGGTTGTGTCTTCCAATAAACAAAAAGGAAAGTTCACAAGACGAAATACTATAACATTTTTCCGACTCTTCAAGTGGGCCTATTAGTCGAGAAGGGATATACAATTGTCGTACTCGTCTATATAGTCTCGCTCAACACGTGTTTGCGTCGTTTGTCAGAAGAGATACGTTCGTCATTCAATTGCAAGCGAGATGCGCGTTTTTGATTGGCCTCATTCAAACAGCTAAATAGCTCGCGTCTATAAGGGGTGTCTCGTGTACAGTAGTGATTCGGGGTCGGTTTTAACGTTAATAATAGCAGTATCGTTTACGGTCGGGTAATAGTGCAAGGTGACATGACGATAGACATGTTACAAGTAACAGGTTGAAGGTTGCCGCTAAACCGAAATATATAATAGAACCTCTATTAGTTGCTTTATTTCTAGTTTCTACCTTATTTCTGTTCTGTGGTTTCTACATACACAACATAAGTTTTAGTTTCATACAAGTGCGAATTATATATGTGTTAATAAATTATATTCAGTAGTGCCTTATGTAAATTGAATATTAATACTGCTTACTATTGTGTTACAGCACTTTCAACTACATGTACCAAAGAAAAGTTTGTTTAAAAGGTGGCTTTCAGCATTGTAAACTGTGTGTGAGTGTGTGTATAAAATTTACCAGCGGCAATTATCAATACTGTGTTTTGAATTTCACCATAATATGGGACGTTTATAATAATTTCTTTTCAAATACATCTCTTTAAAAACTACTTGGTAAATTAGCATTCTTAAATATTTTGATGTATTTTTTAAATTATTCGGAGCACTTTTAAAATTTTATTGCCGTATTAAATATTCAAAATTGAAAAATAGAGAAATATTTCTACTTACACCCTCTGATATAGAAACCCTAAATCGTTTTCAATTATGTGTTTTGACGAAGTTCACGTGTTCAGTGATTATTATTATTTTGACGAGACTACAGCAACCTTTTAGTGATCATATTTTATCTTGAGTAAAGTATTTTTGTTTATTTTGTTTATTAGAAGAGATATTTGTTTATTGTACATACTGTAGTAAAGTTCAAGAATGCTAATTTTGGCTAGGTTAAGAATAAGAATTTATTGCTAAATTTTTTATTTGTAAACATTATCATTTCATTATTAAGTTCTATTCTTAGGGTGTTTTTTTTAAATATGATATTTTCAGTTGTACTTTTAATACACAATTTGGTGTATGTTTTTATAAATACCTTTATATATCTATGGCAATTCTTATTTAAAATATTTACTTTGGTCTGCCTTTTGCTTAAAATTTTGGGCAATAATAATTAGTACATTTCTTTAGTAATTTTTTTTTATTTACACACTCTTAATAATACCAGTAACAATCTAAAATTAAAATGGCAACTTTAACAGTAGTAATACATTTTGCATTATCCATTATGTAAGCAACTCATCTGGTAAGCGTGTATATACCAAAGAATATTCCTATCTCCATACACCGTGCTAATGTGATGACGCTGCCCTTTTAAAAAATAGGACAACCGCTAAATAATGTTTCCCGATTATGCCTTTTCAGATAACATATGATGACTAGGCTATTTTGGTCATTTGTTTTTATTGTAACACTTTTGTGTTGGTATTTTTGATATTTTTTTGCTATTATATTATTACATATACAAAAAGGTGTAAATTATGGAATACAATAATTTTCTGGAATAGGAAACTATAGATAAATTCTAAAACAGATCGATTATAAAAATTAAACTTTCCATTTAGTTTTATGAAATATTAACATATTGAAACACTTTTAGCGACTTTAACATAATTTAAAAAAAATGTCACGATTTAAACAGAATTCAGCTGGAAACTATTTACAACTGTCAACTTGAGAACTTCTCGATTCGATAATAGAACTAAAACTGACCATCAACGGAGGATAACATCCTATTTATACGTAAATGAAATTCCAGTACAATTATTTACACTAACCTTAATAATTATATAACAAATTTCACGTTACTAAACTGTCAGATTTTTTATTTTCTTTGTAAGGTCTCTAACGTTTATTTAACAAATAAATAAATTAAATTAAAGTTCAAACCGACGACGACATTTTTTAAAACGTTGTGAATCATTTTTGGAGTTATTCTATGAATTTCCAAACTAATTCTATTTTTTAAATCTTCCAAAGTTTGTGGTTTGACGATGTAAACTTATGGTATTAATTAAATTACTTCCATAGAAAAAAAATCAAGCGGTGAAAAATTTGGGGTAGTTTGGGGTATTTTCTAAAATATCGAGATATCCTGTAAAAGGCTTATAAAAAATGATCTATCCATTATGCCCATACATTCACTTTTTAAAGATGCTAAGAGGACAGTCGGCTTTAGAATAGCATATACACATGTTAAATGTGAGTTTCGTTTACCTACCGAAGTTATAAAAACGCCCTTTAAACGCCTACATTAAATGGTTTTTGGAGATTAAGTTTATTTACAAGGGACAGAGGACAGGCAATTTGTCAATAAAATACCTTATGCTGCAAACATTAAAGATGTGGGCGTGGACAACCGTTTAACTGATTTCAAATTTATTATTATCTAAACCGTGATTGGTTATATACAATAAATAGGCCGTCCTTAAAATTAATTCATTGTAAGCGATTTGAGTTTGAAAATGTATATGTTATTCTGAAGCCGATAGTACCTAGGCCTTGGTCATCCAATCAAGGATTAGATGAAGCGTGTATTTTGACTGAATAAATCTTACATTATTTCCAAAACTGCATTTCGCGATATGGGTTATCCTCATTACGTTCCTGGACCTACACGACATAAAGTTTTTTTATAAATTATCAGTTTTCAATGACAGTTTTTTTTGCTAATTTAAGTACTTTATATTACCAGAAAATAACTGCACCTACTATACGACGTTCCATTATAGATTTAAATATATTAAATTTTTATACTTGTCTATAAAAATATATAACAATAAAATGGAAAAAAAAAATATTATACATCTATAATTTTAAATGATTACATGCCAAATATCATTTCTATAAATAATATTAAATAAAATTAAATTTTTAATTTCATTACAACTTTCCTTATTTTTTTTTTAAATCTTCCAAGGTTTAAATGGTAGAATAATTGAAAAACTATTTAGAATTAGTCTATCAATAAAAAAATTAATTAACAAAATTAAAATATAAATAAATTAATTAAAATTAAATTGATTTTTCGATGGTTTTTCTTTCAAATGTCTACGAAGAGGCTAAATCGGACATGGGCTTCCTAAAAATATCCGGACCCATCATAGATAACGCATGAAATGTGTTTTGCGAAATAGAAGGGTTGTGAAATCGATTAAATTAAACAAAAGGTCCTCTAAACTCTTTAGGGCGTTTCAGTATTGGGGTAAATTAAGATAATTTTATTAGTACTGTATAACCGTATTAATAGAAATGTTCCACGAATGTTGTTAATTTAAGTATAATGTTAAGAATATCTATAGATATAATTATTATAAGTCGATTACGCGGCTAAGTTCGGGAGACACATCGATTTAAAGTGCTCTATAATTACATTAGAATTATTGTTATTTACAAAGTGTGAAGTGTTTTAAGTTTTTACTACAGCAATTCCACGTAAGTGCGCTTATCTATGTATCAAGTTTATAACATTTAGGTAATTTGAATGCCTAAAAAAATTATCAACTATTATAACCGGATACTTTTAGTTTGTAGTGTGTTTGGACATCTATTATTTTTGCTCAAGGACAAACAATGCCGTCGTGCCCTGTATGTTCTCTTGATATATCGAACCTAGACCATAATACACTCAGCTGTTCAGTTTGCTGTTTGCCATCGCATGAGAAGTGTGTTACTTTTACTCTAGCCGACGATGAATCAAGTAAAATAATGTGTGGCAAATGTAAAAATATTCCTGCTGCATGTTCCAGTACTGCTATCGCTGCCCCTCTTAATATTAACCATTTCAATGCTATTATGAATCAACTGACTCACCTCAACTCTTCAGTAGCACAATGTAATTCGAATATTACGCAATGTCAAGATAATATTTCTTAATTAATGAAAGCTGTAGCAACCCAATCTCAACAAATTGATCTTGTAACGCGGAAAGTAGCGACGTAAAACTAAAAAATGCTGAAATGCTGAATTCAAAGTCTTGAGCAAGAAGTAAAGGCTGCTAAACCTGATAATCTGTTCGATGAAATAAACAATAGATTTTATAAATAAAGAAACTTAATTATAACTGGTCTGAATGAGCAAAGTAACACTGTGCAAGATAGCGAGTTCATTAAGTCCGTGTTAAATGAATATTTCCCTAGCCAGTCTGCAAATATTTTTAATGTATTTCGGTTAGGAACTCAAAAACCTGGTAAAATCCGCCCCGTTAAGGTTGTCTTCACTTCTCCTGCAGAAGTAATAAATATTCTTAAACAGAGGAACAAAGTCCGCATGTCGAAATATCCTAATTTAAAACTTAAGTCTGATTTGACCCATCGTCAATTAAATGAACTAAAGAGTCTACGCACTGAACTTCAGCAACGGATTGATGAGGGAGAACCGTATATCACTATTAAATATATAGGTAATAGACCACAGATAGTTCAAACCAAAAAGCGATCTAGAGAGGTGAGTTTATCCCCCAACTCAGCTTCTCATGCCAAGGTGTCGAAGCAATCTAACTCTGTTTAAAATTAGCAATCACTGAAAATAATATTTTGGAACTGTGATGGCATCCAAATTTTCGTAAATGACTTTTGTGTTCCTAATGCTGATATATACTGTTTATGTGAGAAGTGGCTAACTAACAAGCTAGTCACTGCTCCTTCTTTTTTGTCTGATTATAATATTTTTTACAGTAACGCTGTACGTGAGAAGTCTAGGGGAAGAGCCAGTGGTGGTCTACTAGCTTGTATAAAAAATTGTTTTAATTCACGTAATCTGAATGTATTCCAGCACTGGCTGATCTCATTGATATCTCAGAAGAATATTAATATGATCATTTGTAATTTGTATTTCAAGCCTTCAGCTGATTTAAGATAGATACTTGAGAGTTTTCAGATATCCTCAAAGTTTCCTAATGCAATAATTTTACTAAGAACAATAAATAACCACAGTTAAACTAAACTTCCACTATTTATTCGAAAAATTCGCTTTAAAATTCAATTACAACTGTTTCGCTATAACTGGCATAGTCAGATTGACATATTGAAATTACTTGTTGTTTGTTTGTAACTAGGTACTTGATGTTGATAAGGAGTTAAGGCAAGACCAAGTAAGGAAGTAATAAGACATAACAATATTAAAGCCTAGATGTTATTAGCCCTAAGGGATTATCTATACTATATCATGCTGATCTTTACAATAACTTAATATATTTATGTTACAATAATGTCTTATCTATGTATAAAATGAAGACTCAATCAAAGTAAACAGTTTAATAGTGGAGAACTTCCAAGATTTATTTGTTCATTAACTACTTTAAACTGTTGATCTGCTAGATGTCTTTTAATTTCAAGTTCTAGAAAATCTAAATTTTGTTTTTATCACAAATGTGTAGTATATGAATGTCATTGGTGTGTATAAGTGAGTTTGGATGTTCCGGTAGGTGTTTTGCATAGTTCGACTTATCTGGTTGTTGTAATCTATATGCTCTTAAGTGTTCATTAAATCTTACTACAAAATTTCTTTGTGTTTGACCTATATATACTGCATTACATTTTGGACAATTAATTTTGTAAACACCAGATTTTTTTAATTTTGGTAATTTTGTTTTCACATTTAACAATTTTGTTTCAATACTATTTTGTGTTTTAAATGATATTAATGCGCATTAATGATATAATTTGCGCACATTTGATGATTTTGTTGCTTTGCTTAATAGGCTTTGTCCTAAAACACTTAAAATTGTGTCGCTTTTTTTCATAGGAGTATTGAAACTACGCTCTTTTGTTATTAACGAGTGAATTATATTTTGTTTTTGCTTAATTATTTTACTTTTTCTTGCACACTTTGTTTCTTTTTTTCCTTTATTATAGGTATGTACTTATATTTAATGTCAGTTGTAATATTATGTTTTTTCCAATTATTGTAACCGAACCCTTGCTATTTGATTGTATTCAATTTAAACAATAAAGAATAATAAAATCTCTTTCATTGAACTTAACTTCCAAGTTTCTTTAAAAAATTATGTTTAAAATTATAATGACGGCCGTTTCGCTAAGAAGCATCGTCAGATTGACATTTAAGTTACATTTTGTTTGTTTGTAGCTAGGAACCTGATGTTTAGGTAGTATTAAGGTTAAACCAAGTATGGAAGTAATAAGACATAACAATATTAAAGCCTAGATGTTAATAGCCCTAAGGGATTATCCTGGATGTAATTCCCTCTAAGATCAGTATAACTGTGCAATGATATAGAAAAACCAGTGAAATACTTTATCATGCTGATCTGTACAAAAACTTAATATATTTGTGTTTTACGTCTTATCTATGTATAAAATGTAAACTCAATCGGAGTAAACAGTTTAATAGTGGAGAACTTCCAACATTTATTTGTTCAGTAACAACTTTAAATTGTGGATCTGCTAGATATCTTTTTATTTCAAGTTCTTCAAGGAAATCTAAGTTTTGTTTTTTATCACAAGTGTGTAGTATGTGGATGTCATTGGTGTGAAAGAGAGTGTGGTTGGATGTTCAAGTAGAGCCTCTTTGCTCTAGAACAAAGGATGATATGCTTAATGTATACTTAAAATTAACAAACATTTATACGGGTAAGTATTTTGCTTATCTTGCACCTTGACCTAGGTAAAGTATTGCACTGACAAAGTTTTCATTATTTTGTAGTATTGGTAAATTATAAAAATTACTAAATGTATTTGAAGCGCTACCATCCTGTGGAATTTTTTATTGTGTCGATTGTTACCCCTAATTGACAGGCTGCTGAAGTGGCAGCATGTCTTGTACTATGGCTTGAGAAGATAGTTGTATCAATACCGCCATCTACTGACGGTCTGGGAAGTCGCTTTGTGATGTGGTTTTTTGTGTGTTAGGATAAGAAATTTTTCGTTTTTACGTAAGGGTTGTGTTTTTTCTATGTAATGTTTAATTGTTTACGCGACACAAAGTTCTGGGCAATCATGAAACGTTTTGAAAGTTAATAAAGGTTGTAGCCTATTTGGTCCTGAGGTTTTAATTTTGTCAGATATTTTGATATATGAAACAGTAGGTGTTATGTTAATATTATCAAGATTTATTTTCGTTATAGTTTGGACACGATGCATTGTTGTTAAAGCAAGAAGTATTACTAGTTTGTGTGTTAATTTTTCTAAATCTAGCGAGTCTAAAGGATAGGGTATTTTTAGGTGACCTACCACAATTTGAGGATTCCAGGTAAACTTGTATTTTGGTTGGGGTGGTCTTAAGTTATATACGCCTTTAATAAACCTTTTTATGTTTTTGAATAAAGTTGAAGAAATGTTCTAATTTAAATTAAAAAATGTCAAAATTATTTTCACTGCAGTAATCCCACCATTTCCGGTAGCAGCTATCGTATTGCTTTAGAGTTCTTTCGAATATTGAGGAGATTATTGTTGAGATGGCACTTTCTGGAACATTTCTCCTTAGCATAGATTGCCTGATAATTTCCGTACCGCCAATGTAAGAGTGTTGTGTAGGGAACTACGAGGATGCCAGTGGCTTTGTCCGTGATAATTTTATTTAGTGTTTTTGATATTAACGAGAATGGTGGAAAGCATAAAAATATGTGTCCCACCTGAATGTAAAAGCATCAATATATGTGCATTCAGGATCTGGGCCCCAGGAAGCATAAATTTTGCATTTTCTATTAAATTTGGTAACAAAAAGGTCAATTAGAGGTGTTCCAAAGCATTTACAAATTTGTGAAAATTTGCTGTTTCTTAGTACGTATTCAGTTTCGATGTGCTTAGACCTGGATTCTAAATCTGCGTTTGTGTTTACCTTTGTGGGTATATATGATGCAAATATAAATATATTTTTGTCTTCGCACCAATTCCAAATTTCTCTAGATATTTTATTTAATTCCTTAAATTGCACACTACCTTTTTTATTTATACAAGCAATTGCGGTTTTATTATCAATTTTTAAAAGAATGTGACAAGAAGTGAAATTTTTGCCAAAAGATTTTAATGCCTGTAATGTTTTTGTTTTTCCCGAACGTCCCAAAACCCATGAGTTGACGTTCCGTTGCAATATGCCCCCCACCCTGTTTTTGAGGCGTCAGTATAAATTACAGTGTTATAAGTTTTTGTTATTTCAATTTTTTGAACAGCTGGACAAGATGCAACCAGTTTTCCAATTAAGCTAGCGAAATGTTTTTATTGTACATCGCGGGTTATTTTTTAATGACAAGAGATCTTTATAAATAAAGTTCTGTTTTTGTTTCGAGAAGACGCAGTGTCATTGATGAGGTATTAAATGTGTATCCCAAAAAGGTTAGTTCTTTGGTTGGCTTTAACGAGCTTGTTTTGTTATTAATTAAAAACCCTAGACTATTTAACAACCTAGTGACTTTGGTGACTGCTTCCTGGTATCCTTCTTTAGTATTTTCTATGATGAGGAGGTCGTCTAAGTAGGCTACAATTGTAATATTAAGTTTTCTTAAGGTTGTTACAACCGGTTTTAGCAGTTTTGTAACCCCAAAAGGGAGGCAGTTAAGTTCATAGGTTTTATTATCGAATGAAAAACGAAGATATTTTCTGTAATTCCTGTGAATAGCAATAAGGTAGTATGCATCTTGTAAGTCAATGTTAGCTAGGTACGACTGATTAACTGAGTGGCAGTTCTATAATCTTCGATTTTAAAGTGTGGGGCTTCTATAAAGGTGTTTAAGTTTTTTAAATTTAAAATAAATCCAAATTTTCCATTAGGTTTTCGCCTTAAAAAGTAAGGCGAGAGGAATTCCCCAATTTTTGATTTTTGTTTTGAAATTTCTCCAATTTTTAATAGCCTATTGATTTGTTGTTTGTATAGGGGCATTTCTTCAATGGTAATGTGAATGTTTTCACAAAATTTTTGAATGGGTTTCCTTTTGAAAGGAATTTTTACCCCTATTATCCACTGCCTAACAACAGGGTTGCGACAAATTTTATCCCATTGGGTTACATAATTTAATCGCCCAGCATAATTTTCCGTTACCTGAATATCCATTAGTTCTGTTGCTCGTATTGTTGTGGTTTCTTGTAACTGTTCTTGCGAAATTGACTGAATCGGGGGTTGTAGGTTTTTTCCTGGTGTTGGAGGTCTGGCGCTTAAAGTTTAAATTACTTGATGCACTTCCTGGGTAGGTTGTATCTCGTTGGTTTTGTGGGCTTCTAGTGACTCGTGGACGTTTTTTAGACATAGAGGTCTTGGTGTTGAACGTGGTGCCAGCTTTAAGTGTTAACCTTCTTCTTAGCGGTTTCACTAGTTTTTAGGTCTTCAAAAAAATTCTTTCCGAGCAACAAGCCATCACTTTTGCTTTTTTCTACCAACTTGCGGCATAAATAGTTTATAAAAGGCAGTATACTGTATTTTATGTGAGTAGATAAGGCATGCTGAACATTGCATATTAATTAGCTAAAACAGTTATGGCCCACTTATTTGTATTGGCACCGGAAGCTAGGAGTTTGTTTATTTGTGACCCTAGCGCAGCCAGTGCATATCCTGTTTGATTTTGTAAATGAGCCATGAATTTGTCTTGACGTAGAGTCCAAACTAGACTCTAGCTCAGGTCCCAGTGCAGGTGTTTTCAGTAAGGCACATTTTACAAATAAGGGATATTTAGATATAATTTTGTCTCTTTATTCCTTTTCTATACCGGTTTGAATATAAGAAGACCATCTTAACGCAAGCTGTTCATGAAGGTGTTCTTTCATTTCAGAGACTTGCTTCGGTGGAGCCCCAAGAAAGTCAAAACATTCTTGATTTTGTGCTTCAGTTGTGGTAGTATTTGCTACATCCCCGTCTGAGGTGCGATGGATGTCGGCATCGACTGATATTATTTCCGGTTCTGTCTGATGTTCTGGAGATTCGGAGAACACTGTAAGCAGGGGAGCCCCTATTAGATGAGTGCCTATTTTTGGTTAGCAGTATAACGACTACTATTTTATTCCTTTTGGAAATATAACGACTGCCTAATTATTGTGTTATTTTTTTTCAACTAATTCGTCTAATTTAAAACCATAATTTTTATTGACGGTATAACGGCTGTGTTTATTATTATTATCAAGTTATATGGACAGTTTTTACAACCAATTTTAGTTGTCCTGTGAGTATAGAGAGCTATTTGGTTTATACTTACAATTGATTTCGCTATCGCTGCTATCTGGGCAGTCATCCGCGTTACTATCTTGCTTTGGTTTTTTGGTTTTCTCGTTGTTTGAGATACCGTCCACCTCACTGTTACTTTTTTTAGGCATTTGTTTTCACTATACAGTAGCAAATTAAACAATTAAACAATAATAAATTATATTTTACGTACGCTTTTATTAGTCGTGTACTCTCGATGGGTACGAAAAACGGAATGGTTTGCCTGCTTCTATGATTCACTGGATTGTTTCGGGTTTTTGTTGATTCACTTTAAAAACACGTACCTCGATGGGCCGATAAGCGATACTACAGAGTGTAATTGTCGAAGAAGAGAAGCGAAGGAAAATTATTATTATTAAGTTCGGAAGGCGCACGAAAACTAGCAAGGAAGAAGGTAAAGACATTTTTTTAGTTTAAAAAGTTGGAACTGGATGTGTGTTGTTGTAAATTGGAAAATAATCTAAGAATATTTTATTCATCCTTTAAGCGATTTATGTTTTTATTCACCTTTCTACATATTGGATAAGGCTGGATTATTGGTTTCATTAGTTTTCCTTATTGTTTTCTCTTCCTATAGACATTTCTTCAAAAACTTATTGGATGTTTCATTTTTGAATTAGAATAAAAAGAAAACTAATTCCAGACTTTATCCGTGCGAAAGTTAACAAAACCCTTTAAAAAATGTTGAATCTGGAACCGTTGGCGAAACTGATACCGACAACCGTTTACACTACCACTACACCAATACACACTTTTATATGCCTGAGGCGCGTTTCGATAATCAAGTTATCTTCTTCAGAAACCGCATATAAAAGTGTGTGTTGGTGTAGTGGTAGTGTAAACGGTTTTCGGTAAAACCCCTTGTACGTGTATGCATTCATAAAAACATATTCATTTGTTTGAGTTTACTTATTTATTGTCGTGTAATTTAAATTATCAAAAGTCTTGGTCTTTTTAGCAGATTTTTATAGTTATTTGTTTCTTTTCAAATTGAATTTAATTTTATAGTCCAAGTAATTTATAGGAAATAATAAATGGAAAATAGGATTAAAATGGGTAATTATTATTTTGTCATAAGAAATTCTTTAAATTTTTAATTTCTTCTTTCAATTTAAATTACTTAATTAAAAAGAATTAAGCACCCATTGGCATATTTAAAAAAATAAATAACTATCCTTTTATAAACAATTTTAATAATGTTATTCTGACATCTTATTCTTAATTTTTTTTTTTAATTATAGTATATTCATATTTACCATTGTAAACACAAAAATTAAAATCCTCAAATACATTCCTTGAAATTGGAAATAAATTTTCCGAAAGCTTAGAAAAAAGTATAAATAGTTTACTTTTATTAATTGCTGCATACCCCAATATTACTGGTGTAAAAATATGTAAAAAAACGTCTTTAATAAACTAAAACATTACAGCTATAAACACTTAATTAACTTGATCCCAATAAGAGTTTGAACAACATGACACCGTATCTCAGAAGTAGGGTCAAAATATTTTCTTAAAAGCTGTCAAATCTTGCAGTCATTGAAGTAGTTATCTAAAATAGATAAAAAAAAAATTATTATTTGAAATAATTAATTTTTTATAAGTTACAGTTAAAAGGATGAATATTTATAGAATACGTTAGGGTAATAGATTAAGTTTTAATAACAATAAAAACATAAAATATTCTCAATTCTAATTATTTATTGTAAGTTATAATTTAAAAGTAAATACTTATACAATAAGTATTTACTTTTAAATTATATAATAATAATTATAATTATTATTATAATTATATAATTATAATTATTATTATATAATAATAATTATATTATATAATTATATAATAAATACTTATACAATAAGTTAATTTAGTAACTTAATTTAAATTAAAATGAAAGATACTTACAGGTAATAAAATAGAGTAATTTTGGTCCTTATAGTAACGGATAGATACACGAATATGTTTGAAAATACCTAAAAATATTAAATTTACTTAATAATGGTATGTAAAAAGGTGATACAAATAACAAGTGAAAAAACACACTATTAGTGATATGATTGTGAACATTGTGTATATATAACATAACACTGGACTTACAAAAATGAAAAGCAACTACTGAATAATTTAAAACAATAATGCTTAATTAGAAAAAGTGTGTCTTCGGGAATTATGTGGATTGATTAAGAATTACTAATGTTTTCGGTATAGGTATATTGGTGAACTTAGAAATTATATCAAAATTGACTAGTAAATCAGTGGACGATATATTGTAATTTTTCAGTTTAAGAAGATGAAATGAATTCTTAACATAGAAAGGTGCCTGTTCTGCCAAAGGTTGAAGAGAATGGGCCAAGTGCTTGGCGAGTCTTTGGGTTGGACAATGAAAAGCACTGACAACGGGTCGTAGAGGAATGTTTGGTTTTTGAATTTTGGGTAAGCCGTAGATTTTGGAAATGCGTTACGATTTTGACGGATTTGATATAAGAAGGAAAATTTAATTTATTCATACATGCCCTCGGTTTTTCCAAAAAACAAAAAACTTAGTATGTGTGTATATATAATATAACTTATTTGAATAGATTTCTTCGATAATATAAAGTTTAATATTATCTAAATAGCTTGATAACTAGTTTGTTTAGTTATATAACTACTCATGGTTTGGCGTTTTGCCTCCTAAATTTCTGCAAATTGGTTCCAGACTCTCCCATCTCCACTACTTAGCTGGCCGCAACTACGCTAATGTCTCCTCTGTTTTATCCCGAGTTTTAAATGAAATGTTAGCAGAAGCTTGAATAGGTGTGGCTACTGTTGTCTCCCTTAGGAAAACTACTGAAATTATTTTTCAATTTTGTAAATTCTGTAAAATTAGCTAATATTAAAAATTCCTTTTAGCTTTGTTGACATTAAATCTATATGTATTTTTTATTATTTATTTTTATATATGTTTTTTTTTTAATTATCATTGATTAATCCTTTGTATTTCTTCAATGAATATGAGTCAGCAAAAATTGAAAATTAAAACTAGAATAGATATATAGAGTGAAAGTTGTTCTTTTGAAATATAGTCTTAAACGGGATTCATTAAATATGTTATATAAAACAGCTAATCTTTCAATTTAAAATTCATATATGACAAATCATAAGGGATATAATACACCTTTGTGCATAATGGAAAAAAAAGAAAGCATTATAACTCATCATCTTCTTCAACGTCTAGTGAAATAAAAAAAAATTGAAAAAAGTTGAAAAGTACTAGGCCGGGAGAAAGTGACATAAAATATTGGGTCATTTGTACCAGTATGTCAATTTGTCTTATTACGCAATGACAAAAAGAAAAATGATGGTCGTAGCGCTAGCACAGGCGACCCAATCGCGTGGACGTTAGTCGAACTCGTCGAATTAATTACGAGTTTCTTCCATAACAATTCCAGTATTTTCCGATAGTCCATAAAAAAGGAAGAGTTGGTAGTGTCATGCCATACTTGACTTTACAGCCCGCCATACTGATGCGAATGAGTTATATAAAAAAATCAACCATTTGTACCAGGCTAATTTTTGCACAGTTTATCATCGTCTTGCAGGCATTAACGAACATCACCATGACGAACTTTTCGAACGGTTCCATATGCCTGCCTTACCGCCAAAAAAGCATTTTTTTGGCAAACGAACCGTCATACTAGTACAATTACCCAATATTTTGTGTCACTATCTCCGGGTCTATTGGTAATTGAATATCGATTAATTGTGAAGTATATAAAAGGATTCATTAAATTTGTGAACACAAATCTACAGTTTTTATTTTTCAACTTCAAATTCATTTAACATAGGATTTTCCACAATTTTTCCTTTATTGAATTGTGGGGTGTTCAAAATATATTTATATTATTTAACAGACCATTTATCTATATAATATATATATATATATATATATATATATATAAAAAGATCAGGAGTCTTTGCTGACCGTTAGGAAATAACATGTAAGTTTCTTGGGTTTGCAGCAATAATGAAAGAGTACTCTTTTAAGTTATTTATTCCAAGCTTTCGGTTATGATTATAACCATCATCAGGGAGCTACAATTTGTTAAAATATTATATAAAATGTAATAATTAAAATTAATTTGAAATTTGAAAATCATGTAAAAAACAGCACAAAACATGTTAAAAATCGTTTCTTCGTGAATTTTAGTTATTAAAAACTTTCAACAGGAAATCATTTCACCATAAAACACACAATATATTAATTTTATTTTTAAATTCGTTACTACATTCTACCGGTTGAATGTGTTAATGATACCACGTGGTAAAACAGAATAGGTTAAAGGTTAAAGTTTAACTTCATGTTAGTGCTCCGAGAGTGGCACTGCGATCCCCAACACACCACAGAACACAAGGAGCATAAAATAAAACGAATGAGTTGGTGTTTGGCTAATGAAACCATCTAGGCTCCTTACCATATCCGTCCATCCGAAAAGAGGCAAGGTGCAACAACCGGATACTCATCTGTAACATTATGTATTACTGTATTTCCCAATTAAACTACTAAGAATATTTTATTATATAATTTCACTATACTAAATTAATACAAGTAAAAAAAGAATTTCAAAAAGGCAATATCAACTTAAAAGAGTTTGAAAATTGATTTGCAAACACACAACACCACAATTGTACCCAATGACAGGGTAGGGGACTCTAATTTTTATTAAAAAAATTGGCTAATGAGACCAAATAGAGACCCTGTGATCTGTCACCACGCAATAAGGGTGCAACTGAATCCGCAATATGTTATTGAAAATCAAGAGAGATATCATGGTTACACTTTTCACCATCAACACAAAGTAAATACGAAAACATTTGATTTAAATGTCCACTATCCGATCTGTGGTTCATTGAATTTTTATTTTCGCATATGTAAGCTATCTCCAGGAAAAGTCTCTTAACAGTGTTACTTTCCCGGTCCAAAACTCTAACGTTATTGTAGTCTATTGCATGATCATTGTTTATTACATGTTCCCCCAATACACTCCTCTCAGGATGCAGTCTACAGTCAGACCGATGGGTGGTTATACGGTCTTTTACCTTTCTGGATGTTTGACCAATATAGATTTTATCACAACCACCACAAGGAATAATATAGACAATATCTGTCAAAGAGTGTGTCCTATCCTTAATTTTAAAAAATATAGAATTGACTGTGAGAACCGTCTTATATGCAAATTTTATGCTGTTTAATATTCTATATATATATATTTAAAGTGTATTCTAGCATAAACAAAATATGTAATGCAAATAAACACATTTAATATTCGTATAAGTTTTTGCTTTCTGAAAGTAGAAATAATTTCAAACCTATCTCCTATCTGTATAGACGAATATAAACTTGCATGGGAACTACCAGTTGCTTTTCGTTTTCATATTCTATTTAACGCAGTTATGAACCTGCATAAAATCGCAAATTTTAAAATAACTAATTATTCTCTGTAAACAGAAGTTGTGTCCTTTGTAAAATCAAAGCTTTAGCCGTATTTTAGTATTTGTACCTTGTATTCTTATCAACCCGGTAGCGCATTTAATTTCGGTTTTGGATCTGAAGCTAAAATGTTCTCATATCAGTTAGAAGATTAACCCTTAAACAAATAAACAAAACACAGCTTTGTTTTACTTGACATTAAGTCTTTTTATTCATTAAATAAAATTTAAAAAGTCTGCCAGTTGTCACTATATTCACTGCGTTTACATTCAGATTTACTATTAAAAAAACAGACAAAGGAACTAAATTTAACTGTTCACCAAGTAACCACTTTTGTAACTTTGCTTTATTGTAGTAGGGTAACAATATGTTTTTTATTTTATTTTTTATGTTAATACAAAAACAGATCGTTAATAAAATATTAGATGAATATTGATAAGGACACAAACGATATTAAATAGCGTCAAAAAAATTTAATGAGCATGTTAGTAATATTACATTACAAAACAAACCAACACTACTTCTCTTCTGATATCTGTTGTTAAGTCTTTTTTTTCTCGTTATTATTTAACCATATTTTTTTATAGATCTACGGCAAGTTTAATTTAACTCATTTAACATTTTTTTCTTGACGAAAATTATATTTTTACACACATGCGGTAATTTTTAATAGTTTGTTTACATAACTTTGATTTTTCACTAACAATCCCATTGTATAAAATTTTTAGATTTTCACTCCATAAACTAGACCACATAACCAAAAATAGATAGACCAGCCCAAAGGGAAAGAAAAATCTATTCTAATAAATATCAAACTGATAACTAATATCACTAAAATGATTACTTACTTCGTAATACGGCCCCTATTTTTCCTCAAACATTGACGTTACGATAAATATCGTTAATCCTTTTTTGGATAGTGTATGGACCCATCCAGTTTTGCTCTGGTTTGGGATAAAAGCCCCGTCACATCGGAGATTGTAAAGTGTGAAGCCACGCTTTGTCTCCCTCTTGATAATTAGCCCTCTGTATTGTGGTGTAGTATTTTTGCATTAATGGATATTCTCCATCTTCCTACGGAGATTTTCGACACATTCTTCCCCAAAAGCAACTTCACAAGATTAATTAACAGATATGAGGAAGTGAAATTATCGATTCCAATCTTCCTGGTACTTCTACCTGCAACTACCACTACCTACAATTAATTTGCTAAAGTACGATTCATTTGTTTCACCCTTCCGTCAGGTTAATGATGTATTGCAGTGATTCTGATTTTTCTTATGTCAATCTTGGCAAACTTGATTGGAATGTAGCTTCAGTAACACCCCAAATCGGCTATCGAAACTCATCAGGATATCGACCAAAGTGACTTTTGCTTTTTGTTTAGGACAGCAAAGGCTTTATTCCATTTTGAAAAATAGTTCATTACCACAAAAATGTACCTAATTGTTTTATCCAAACCGATCCAAAAAAATATTTTTTATCTAAACACATAAAAATTTAAAGATTAATGCACTTTTATATATTCAGGTGCATCATAAAGTAACAATAAGGTAGGTAAGTATCCCAAGTAATAAATGTAAATTTTCCTTTAGACTAGCCCATAAAATTTTTATAAATACCCCATAAGAGGTAGTATCAGCTATTTGAAAACAATTTCAAAAACTATCATTTTTTCAGGAACGATTAACCCAGTTGTAAGAAGTTAAAATAATAAGTGGAATCTATTTGCATTACCTCTTAGCCTCCCTAGCGATAATACATATTGGGCCGGTTGCATAAACGCTTGTTAAACCTCTGTTACTTAACGATAAGTCTATTAAATTGGTAAAGGTTACATCTCCCTAAGGCGCACGTAGCTATTTTTAAGAATACTTTGATTAGTTGACGAGGGAGGTAAAATTTGATTTTTAGGCTGTTGTCACATTTCTTAGAGTAAATAAGTAAACTAGACAAAAATTGTATATTATGTTTTGTAATTTAAAGGGACCTCGTCACTTATGTTTTCCTTATGTTTTCATACTGAATTAATATAATTGATATAATGATATTTAAAGAGATATTTTAAATTGTTTTAACGCTTTATTAGTTTTGATCTTATAAGTAAATGACAGTTAGTTATTACCTTACCGCCGTTAAAGTTAAATAGGTACTAGGTCCTCATAATTATAGGAACACAAACGAGTTTTTATTTCTTACATAACAGAAGAAAGTTTTGGACAAAACAGGTTTAAAATTTAAGTACAAGTACTGGATACCATATATGATTTAAAAAAAAATCCACACACGTAAGCCAGCTCCCAGCTAGTCAAGATGATTTTTTACAAAATTGTATGGAAGGGATATTTATTTCTAATTACAAATTGATTTTAAACGATACGTTTTTATTTCTCAATCAATATAAAAAAATTCAGTTTTTTATTATATTAAACAAAATTTACCAATTAGAACAAATTTATCTGTAATATACGAATAAAATATTTGAAAAAAAAATATAACTTTTGTTTAATAAAAATTATATAACGTTCTTTTCTTTATAAAATGTATGAAGAAAGTTTAAAATTAATTTCAAAATCAACAAACAGTGCTTTACAATTCTGCTACAAGTTCATTTTTTTCAATAATTTTTGTATCTGTTCTACTTACACTTTTTAAAAAATGTAAAGTGCAAATTTTTACATAAAGTACTTAAGTTTTTCTAAAAAAAATAGAAGTATAATTTTAAAATTGGTAATGTAACAGCAAAATTAAATACTAAATAATTTAAAAATAAATAGAATGGATTGACCAAAATTAATAAGTTTCAATATTATAAATCCTAACACACCTCCTCTTAAAACTTATAGCTTAACAATGTTCCTTAACAGAACCGGTCAGGTAAGTTAGATTTTATGTGAGTGGTCAATCAACGTCTCTTCCATTGCAACCTGATTTTTCGGTGCTTACCCCTAGTTTATAGTAGTTCTATCTGCCCTATACCTCTAATTAAGTTCATCGGGCTCATTGGCGACAGTTTTATGAAGTCTGCTCATATTCAGCATCTCTTGAAATATTCCTAACATATAACTACCCTTATAGTTACTGTTAAACCTCTTTTAATTAAAAATAAAAGAAAATCGTTATTGCAAATGCTGTCTTATGAAGGACTTATTGATAATATATTATTATCAAAATGTGTTCAAATAAATTTCCAAATCCAATTTCTATATCAAATTAACTATACCTAACATAAATCATCAATCAGTGCCAATTTGAAATTCCTTTCAATAGTTAACATTTGCTTATAAATTATAATACTATAGAAAATAAACCATATTTACAATTTTTGTGAAATTAGTTAATTTTCAGTTACCAATATAATGCGAATTATAATTGGATCTTATGTTAAACTTTCAAGCTTTAAAATAATGATCGGAATTTCATATCTTTCTGACTTCACCACTTAAGTAAATCCAGGATAATAATTAAAAAATGCAAACAAAAATTGTAAAATACAGAGCCGAGATTTTAATGGAACTAAAACCACTAAATAAAAATAGAAAATATACATAAAGCAGGACAAAGAGTTTCGGGAAAAATATATTGTATAAAAAAGTAAAGATTTATGGATCTGGTAATACTGGTAAATACCTTTTTAGCAGAATAAGGTATTGGCTAAGAACCGAAAGAACTGGAAGAGGTAAATAAAGAAATCAACGCATTTAAATTACCCTTCTAAACAACCAAAAGTAAACATATTTCATGGGTTAAAAGCATAGAGTGAGGGTGTGTTGGTCATTATTAAACATACTAATTAATCAAATATTTGGATACAACTGTTTTATATATATGCCAATTAGGTAATGGGACAAAGCTGTATTGGATATTTATGTATGCAATGTGCATATTTTCATTGTTTTAACTGAATAATGTATATGGTATATCCATGTAAATATTGAAACCAATTAGGTTATTATCATTAGATCTTGGAAATGTAAGAAAAATTAAATTATTTCCATGAAAATATTCTGGTGTATATAGAACATTTTTAAATGTAAGCATAATTCATCTATTTCAAATCAAGTGAGCTTTTTTTAGACATTTAAATGGATTTACCTACAATCACCCCTGTAAGCGGGCAATAACACACAGTCCTCAATCAATGAAACATGCCTTATAACGCACGGTAAATAAAACACACAGTTATAAAGTAAATCGCACTGCTTCCCTAGCAACCACTTACTAACTGTCAATAAACATCGGCCATTTAATAAAAATCTTTTATTTTCATATTTAAAATTGAATTTCATTCTATATATTAATAATAAATAACAATTATTAGAAATATAAGATTGCTTTTAATATTTATAGTTATTTAGAATACTATATTTGTTTAGGCACAAATGGAAAAGCAATTACGCCATAAGCACGAAGCCACATAGCGGCAAGTGCGTAATTCTGTGAGTGCGTGAAATGATTTACAGCACGAGTTACTTACTATACTTTACCTCCTTGTAGTTGTTTTAATAATATCATTATTAATAATACTTGAACAACACCAACAATAGATACTTTTGATAATTTTATTTTATTACATTTAATTACTTCATATTAGTACTTATAATTATTTTTTATAGTAACAATACAGCTATTAAATATTAATGGTACTTCGGTTATTTTGCTTGTTGAAGCATAAGAAATATTTATTTCAAAAATATAATAGTTAACAATAACATTCTAAACATGTACAATTCCAATAACTATTCTCAATTCATGTATTCATATACAATTGACATAGTTTTATGTTGAAGTTAAAGTGAAACCTAAAACAAAAAATAAAAACTATTAATCTCTTTCATATGTTTAACAAATAAATGTGTAATTTTAAGTAGTTAAGTGTTTAAATTTGATTTATAAAGCGAAACGGCTGTCATTAAAGTTAATAAAGCAATTTTTTAAATAAATATTGGAAGTTTTGGTAAAACGAAGAGTTTTTCATTATTCTTAATAAGATGGACTTCCAAAAAGTAAGGGTTAGTACAATAAATTTCGTACCCATACTGCGGTTCCGTTTCCGATATCATTCTTTCATTCGGTGTGGCGTGTGGTACATTCATTGTGCTTTGTGCTTTCTCTGAGGGCATGTTTGGAAGCTTAAAGATTTGTATGGTGTTAACTATGTTAATAGTTTTCATTTGTTTCCTCTTTTCACTAAATCGGATGTCATCCATCCTGTTTGGTATTTATGGTGCAAGTTTTTTCTACCATGGCCTTTTTTCTCTACCTTCTCTAACTTTCGGAAAAAAATTCCACGTGTTGGGAAACATTTCTTATCTCAAGAAGGGCTTAATCGCCTTTCCCTTTTCCTTGGTCATCACTTTAACTAAGGATTGTTTAATTCAACCTTTTTCCTGGGTTTTTTCAAAACCCTACCGTATAAATCATCCTTCGTATATAAGTTTCTATTTGATACCATGTGTTCTCATTTTTTGAGATAACACATTCTCTTTTTTCCACTTCATTTTTTAAGCCACTAACCATATCGTGCCCTTACTATTTGTTTTACCTAAATGTTTCTTGACATTTTAAAAAATTTTTAAAAATTTTAATAATATTCTTATAATAATTTCTTTCCCTAACTTTTCATTTTCTTACTTATCCAATAATGTCTGCTTAAGTGCTGATGTTCCAATATTTATAGTTTTTCTCCTGATGATTCGTGGTAAGTTTTAAGTATCTGAATTTTTGAATTTGATATTTAATAGTTAAAAATTTTTAAATTTGCATTGCTTTATTTAGTCAAGTTAATTGTTTATGATTTTTGATAAGTATTTTGTAACTTACTTTTCTTAATATATAATTTTCTTGTATTATCTTTAGTACTTTGCTCATCCTTTGTTATTTGATGCATCATTTAATGACAATTTTGGTTATCATTGAATATATTTTATATTTTTTGATTTGCTTTGATTGTTATCTTGAATTTTGTTTTCCATCACATTATTCTTATTATTGTCTTCTTTTTAAAAAACTGACATTGTATTGTATTTTTAGCCTGATGATGGTCCTGTGGACCGAAACTAGTTGCAAGTAAATTTTCAGTATTGAATTAAAGTTGTGGGATCGACTTTGTGTTTTTCTTTGAACCTTTTGGATTCTACCCACATTTGAGAATGGATGACTTACATGATTTAAAATCAGCCAGTCTGGCAGTTGTCATTCGCCATTACAGCAATGCCATGTTGTCAAGGAAGAAGATACTATTGAAGATAATGTTTCTCCAGAGATGTAAACGCCATGGAGTTTTCCCTAAATCCATATCCCTACACACCAACGTCTCTTCTAGAACTGCACTCCACACATTGGATAGAGCCAGATACATTTGGATTAATTGTGAGATTAAAAGCCATTATTGTAGTTTAAATTTTATTAATGTTAAGTTAAAATTTTTACATTTTGTTCTTTGTGATAGATTGAGTTCACTTGAATTTTCTGTTTTGGATTCTGATATACGTGATTGGATAACTGATGTTGGAACTGACGTCTATAACAATCTCAATAACAAACTAAATTCTCTTTTATCCTCAAAAACAAAAACTAAAACTAATATTACAGATAACCACAATAAATTTTCAAATTTTATGTTTCACCCACGTATTTTAAATCTTAGTAATTCAGTTTTTTCTGATTATCACTTAACAATTTTGAATTCCGGTTTAAAATTCAACCTACCTATTCATAATAATAGAAATAAGAATAATATCAAACTTTTGTCTGTTGATTGTGAGAACGTCATTTCCAATTCAGATTTGATTGATAAAGATGCTTTAAGATGTAAGATTGTGCATATCTTGAACAGATACAGCAATGCATTGTTTCCTAGAGATGATTTTTTTCAAAATCCATAATATACCATATTCGACAGTCTCTTCTTTGTGCCGTAAGATTAAGGATGATGATCTTATGATTTCGAAATCTGATAAAGGTAATTGTTTGGTTGTTCTGAATAGATTGGATTATATTTCAAAGGTTGAGGAATTTTTATCTTCTGATTCTTCTTTTAGAATTCTTTCATCTGACCCTACTATTAAGTTTCATAATTATCTTAAGTCCATTTTAAGAATTAATTTCCATCCTACACTCTCCACTTTTAACCAAAACCACTTCAAACTTTGTCCAATGAGGGCTGTTACACCTTTACTTTATGGTCTTCCTAAAATTCACAAACCTGGTGTTCCTATCCGCCCAGTTGTTAGCTTCATTAATACTCCTGCTTCTAGACTTTCTTCTTTCCTTTGTTCGATTCTAAAAACTTTAACAAATTTCACTAATGAATTTTCAATAAAGAATTCTATAGATTTAACTAATAAACTCAAAAATATTGTAGTTCCTGATAATTCCTTTTTGTTTTCATTGGATGTTAGTAACTTATTCCCTAGTATACCTCCTTCCGATTGTATATCACTTGTAAGGGATTTAATGTTTCATAATGGTACTCCTTCTCATATAGTCCTTGATGTTTGTTCTTTATTGGGTTTGGCATTAGAACAGAATTTCTTTAAATTTAATAATGTTGTTTATGAACAGACAGAGGGTTTGGCTATGGGTTCCAGCTTGTCACCTTTTTTGGCTGAAGTTTTTATGAATAACCTAGAGTCACAGTTTCTATACTCACCTTTTGGGAATGATATAGTTTTCTATTATAGGTATGTTGATGATTGCATTATTTTGTATCAGGGTAATATGTTGTCTTTTGATTCTTTTTTGAATTTTGTTAATAGTTTACATCCTAGAATTCGTTTTACAGTGGAATTAGAGTCCCATAATCAGATTCCTTTTTTGGATATTTTGATTTCAAGGAATCTTGTTACACGCCACTTAGATTTTGAAGTTTATAGGAAACCTACAACT
Source organism: Ophraella communa (assembly GCA_035357415.1). Taxonomy (NCBI): domain Eukaryota; kingdom Metazoa; phylum Arthropoda; class Insecta; order Coleoptera; family Chrysomelidae; genus Ophraella; species Ophraella communa. Next base: position 25,536,640 of record CM068980.1, read on the forward strand.
ACAGATGGCCTTATTAATTATTATTCTTGTCATCCTATGTCCCACAAATTAGCTTCTTTTAATAGTCTATTTCATAGATGTTTTTCTTTGCCTTTGTCCCATACTGCCTTTGAAAAAGAGATTGGTATCATAAAACAGTTGGCCATTAATAACAATTATCCACTTGATATCATTCATAGATTATACCTAAAACATTTTATTAAGTTCAGATTATCTTTTAACTATTGCTTAAATGAAACTACCCATACTGAAATAAGATATTCAGGGTCCATTAATTTCTTTGGTAATATTTCCTACAGATTACAGAATGTTTTTAGACGATTTGGAGTTGATGTAACCTTCAAGACAGATAATTCACTTGGTTCAGTTCTAGTTCATAATAAAGATTCGGTTCCTGATCTGCATAGGTCGGGTATATATAGACTTTCATGTGTTGACTGCAATTCGATATATATTGGTCAGTGTGGACGCAGACTTGAGGTACGCCTATCTGAACATATTGGTTTTATCAAGAAATATCAAAGATATGGACATTTCAATTCTCCTTCTTCTTTCGCTAACCATGTCCTTTCAGAGGGTCATTCGAGAGAAGGTTTCACTATTGACTTATTACATAAATGCGATAAGGGTGTCAGATTGAATTTGCTTGAGAGTCTTGAAATACATGCAGCAGTCACTAACCCCAACATCATTTGTCTTAATGAACAACTCAAACCTTCTGAACATTACGTTTTTCTTGGATTACATTCTGATTTCTTTTCTTAATTTGCTTATTTACGGTTTGTTTACCTACAATTTTTGAACATAACCTAATTTTCTTCTTACGATGTTTGTCTTTTGTTTAGTTTAATGGCCTCCATCACAATAGCAATTTTGCCAGCACAGTTTTAAATAACTTTATAGTTCTGTCATTTTCTTATTCCACAGATCAAATATTAGTTCTTTCCTATCATAGGATATTTTTCTATTTCGTACCCATACTGCGGTTCCGTTTCCGATATCATTCTTTCATTCGGTGTGGCGTGTGGTACATTCATTGTGCTTTGTGCTTTCTCTGAGGGCATGTTTGGAAGCTTAAAGATTTGTATGGTGTTAACTATGTTAATAGTTTTCATTTGTTTCCTCTTTTCACTAAATCGGATGTCATCCATCCTGTTTGGTATTTATGGTGCAAGTTTTTTCTACCATGGCCTTTTTTCTCTACCTTCTCTAACTTTCGGAAAAAAATTCCACGTGTTGGGAAACATTTCTTATCTCAAGAAGGGCTTAATCGCCTTTCCCTTTTCCTTGGTCATCACTTTAACTAAGGATTGTTTAATTCAACCTTTTTCCTGGGTTTTTTCAAAACCCTACCGTATAAATCATCCTTCGTATATAAGTTTCTATTTGATACCATGTGTTCTCATTTTTTGAGATAACACATTCTCTTTTTTCCACTTCATTTTTTAAGCCACTAACCATATCGTGCCCTTACTATTTGTTTTACCTAAATGTTTCTTGACATTTTAAAAAAATTTTTAAAAATTTTAATAATATTCTTATAATAATTTCTTTCCCTAACTTTTCATTTTCTTACTTATCCAATAATGTCTGCTTAAGTGCTGATGTTCCAATATTTATAGTTTTTCTCCTGATGATTCGTGGTAAGTTTTAAGTATCTGAATTTTTGAATTTGATATTTAATAGTTAAAAATTTTTAAATTTGCATTGCTTTATTTAGTCAAGTTAATTGTTTATGATTTTTGATAAGTATTTTGTAACTTACTTTTCTTAATATATAATTTTCTTGTATTATCTTTAGTACTTTGCTCATCCTTTGTTATTTGATGCATCATTTAATGACAATTTTGGTTATCATTGAATATATTTTATATTTTTTGATTTGCTTTGATTGTTATCTTGAATTTTGTTTTCCATCACATTATTCTTATTATTGTCTTCTTTTTAAAAAACTGACATTGTATTGTATTTTTAGCCTGATGATGGTCCTGTGGACCGAAACTAGTTGCAAGTAAATTTTCAGTATTGAATTAAAGTTGTGGGATCGACTTTGTGTTTTTCTTTGAACCTTTTGGATTCTACCCACATTTGAGAATGGATGACTTACATGATTTACAATAAATTTAATTAAAAACTTATATTTTCGTTTGTGATTGTAGATAGATAGTGTGTATATCATTTTCATTTTTGTCAATAACTAGAAATTTATAATTTTAAATGTAATAAGCATATGGAAACCCATTAATAGTTTTTGTACATTTTATTTAATGAACAATTTTAACAATTGAGCTTTAGTGTATTAAGTATAAAGAAATTATTAAATATTTAGTTTCTCTGTTTATAATTATATAATTTTATAATTTAAAAATTATAAAATGGCAAAATATAAAAAATATTATAAAGAACTTATTTCCTATGGTTGTTGTGACACTCATTGCTTCGTGATTCGTTTTTTAAACTTAAACTTGTTTCATAACAGAAAGCCATATAAATACGTTGTTTAATATACTATTATAATATCGACAAATATATTTTTCTTTAACTGTAAATGTGGGGACTTTATTTTTTCGGTTTTTTCATATATCAGTCATATTTGACACACATCAATACATCTTCACAGAACAATTGAATTTTTGTGCCTTCTACAACGTTGCCAAATTGGTTTGCTAATCTAATCATGATTTAATAAATCGGGATCAACTCGAACGAGTTGATACATTGTGAAACGGGAAGTACTGTTAAGTAGAACTTAATTAATCCGAGATCAGGCATCGTTTGGTGAAACTGGGCCTTATTTACCTATATAAAAATTATTTAGTTACTGCTAACTTTTAAATAGAAAATTAACATTTTACTCTTTTTACATTTTGATAGGCTTAAAATTGTAATTAATCAAAATAGAAAAATATTTGGTAATATTGACATCATAAATTTATAATTATGAAAGAAATATAGTGGTAAAAGAAGACGACAAACAAATGACAAATAATTTACTTCGACATTAATAACAGGTTTTATGATATATCCAAAACATCTACATAAGGAATTATATCTTGTCACGGAAAAGAATAATTTCTCATTTCAAAAGAAAAGAAAAAGCACTTTCAATTTGCTAGAATAACTTTAATAAAAAACCTATTACAAATATTCGTAAGTACTAGGTATATTTTTCCACTACACCCATACTTTTTTAACAAAGAACACTAAAACATCTTAAAATGTTTATAATTTTTTACTTTTATACTTTTGGCCTTAATGATACGCAATGAATTCATTCTTGTTTAAGTAAACGCCCATATAGGGGATACGAAGGAATAAATCGTCGTCGTCGTGGCAAAACTTACTTTTGTCAAAATTAAGTTAAGAGTTCTGGGCGATTTTCAATATCAATCTTCATAGTCAGCCATAAATACCTATGTCCTAGAAAGTACGTATAGTTGGTTGCGTATAGCACTGAATATAATTAAGTCGGAAATTACCATATTGTTTTCAGGCAAAAGTCACTAACTGAACGTAACGATGTTTACCTTATTACGATGCGACAGTGTCAGTATGTCAATAATGTGCCTTTAATTTGTGTATTTATGAAGGGGCTCCTCCAAATAATGCTTACTGTTTTACTTGGACTGAAGTTCATAGTGCCAGAGGAAGCCTTGAGATTGCGACATGTTTGTATCGCTATTTAAAAAACCTTCCCTGGAGAAATATTTTTTCCGATACTTGTGGAGACAAAATAGGAATCAGTTTGTCATTGCAATGCTGTATTATTTTGTTCATTCATTATCTGACCATAATATTACCGTGTTGGAGCAGAAGTTTCTAGAGTCAGGACATACTATAATGGAATGCGACAGTATGCATAGCGCCATCGACAGGGAAAAGATGTATGTAGCAGTACACACGCTGCATGACTTGTCAAAGCTAGGTCTAAACGAGGCACAATAAAGAAGGACCCCTATGTAGTCCATGAGCTACAATATTCAGATTTCATTAACTAGAAACTATGGCTTGTCCAGTATAAATATAAGTGCACGTCATCAAAGTGAACAAATCGCTCTGTTCGTTTGACTTCCTTCGTTCGTTTGCTACTGTCAATCAGTATCTTTTTTCACTGTAAATTTGCTAAATATTTAAATTCGTAGGCCGCAAGTTATTGCAAATAATAAATAAATGCTTTAAGAAAGGTTACATAATTAATTTTATATCAAATTCAACTCCTGGACTAATAAAATATAAACTTCAAACGAACATACTTTGTGCTAAAATGTTTTAGATGTTGGCAAAACTGCGCTCTGTTACCGCGTTCAAAAATGGTGTAGCATTGTAGTCAAATAAAAAGAAGAATATTAGAGAAACTTCGTTTGACATTTATTAGATTCTAATACTATTTTAAATGCTTGGCAACGTAGTCCTGTTCTGACAGCTGTGACGTGCAATTATATTTATACTGGACAAGCCATACTTGCGAAAGCTGTGTCAATAAACACAAAACTAAATACATCTGGTGAAAAAGTTAAGTGGTTGCAAATAAAATAACTCAGAGTTGAGAGAGAAAATCCAGGAATAATAAAATATCGCTACCAGCACTATGGTCCCTACTTTGAACTAAGTATTTATGGACGAGCTTGGTATTCATCTCTACCCACCTCCAAGTCAGTTACTGACAAGAATACTAAGCCCAGTATTTATAGCGATAGTGAACCAGAGGAAACTAAAGACGAAGAGCAAGCGTAAACTCATCCTATTTTTTCCCTTTCTATAAATGTGTTATTCGTAGTAAACTATTTGAATGTAGGTGTTAAATAATAATGTTCAAAATGTGTATTGTTGTGTTTGTAACCAGTTTTTATTAAAAACTCCTACACAAGTTTAATGGTTTAATTAACAAATTGTTCTGCCTTTACAACTCGTATGTACCGGAAAGGTACTAAAGGTAGGGATGTGATGCGCAGTAGTGCTATATCATGACATGTATAACTAATTCATCAAGTTTACCTTTTACCATCTGGAAGAAATCAAGTCCATTAAATATTGGTTTTGACCAACTAATAATGATTTTAAAGAATATAGTATATTCAAATCCTAAAATATTACTAGACTCGTATAATTGCAATGGTAATTTCCTTGAATTTTATAATGATGAATTTTAGACAACACTTACAACTAAGATGTTCGTTTTCTCGAATCTGTTATTTTGGACTTAGTGGGATCTCCCGTGACGACGACGAAATTATATAGCCTCCGACAATGAAGCTGTTAAATAACATAGTTTAAGCTCAAAGACTGTATAAGATTGTCACAGTACTCCTAATGGGCAAACAGCAACTTAACCTGGGTTAAAGTTAGCATTCTAATGGGTACAGATGCCCACTGCATGGAATAGAACTGGTATGCGGAAAAGCAAATAATGATTGGGAACAATTTTATCGTTCAATGGCTGAAACAAAGCCACCAGAGGCACTAGAAGCTGGTATCAGAAAAACCTACGAGAAGTGACACGGTTCTTAAAAGGTCACTGGATGTTTCGAAAAGGGAAACATCGACGCATATTGTGACTAGATTTTGATAGACTGAATATGACCGACAATGAAATGTAAAACTGAAATCAGTTCAATACAATGAGGATCAATAAATTTGATCTGCATCAACTCGTATTCACGGACCTTGATGAACGTCATTAGAGTTTAAAGCTGCTAGTTCGACTGTAACGTAGGGTTTCGCCACAATAGACCTTTCAGGTCGCAAGGGTCGTTTATAGAACATATTTCTAAAATTGCTAAATGTGTATGAGGTTGGATATAATTATGTAAAATTGTATTACAAACTTATTTATATTTTTAATATGATACTAAGACAGTCGCGGAGACTAATAATAATAAAACTAATAATAAAATTATAAAAAAAAATGTCTGTTGATTTCTAAGTTGTTGTTGAGTATATGTTAGCTCGGCAAATAAGTTGATAAAACTTATTATTTCATTTTATTAAGAATATTAAATTATATAATATGTCCTATAGATTGGAAATGTCTATTCATATTTTGCAAGTAAGTTGTTTATAGGTACTGTTTTTACCAGGAAAAAATCAGTTTTACTTACTAAGAAATAATAAAAATTTGTTTTATTTTGACTTAAATTTATGATTTTGTGTCTCCTTCTAAAGTCTAGTCTAGATATAAATCACAAAACGTAATATTTTTGGAAAATGAGAAAAACTCAACTCCCAATTACTGTTTGCGGACGATATGGCCTTGGTGGCGGATAGCAGTAAAAAACTACAATACAACCTGGCAATATTAAAAGAAAAACTATCAAAGATAAATATGAATATAAAGGATAAAACAAAAATAATGGTAATAGCTGAAAAAAAGACAAATAAGATAAAATTAAATAGAAAGAAGCTAGAACAAATAGAGCATTTTAAATACTTAAAATCAGCCAAAGAAGAAAATGGGAAGCAGGACCAAGACATAAATGAGAGACTGGAAAGAACAGGAAACATATTCAATACAATAATACAATACATTTCGGTGAAAAAGGGAGATATTGAAAGAGATAAAACAGTTGTCATGAAAAGTGTAGTAAGACTGACAATTATGTATAGTAGCGAGTCCTGGAAGCAAAAAGCACGAATAAATGACACATAAATGAGGTTCCTACGAAAAATTCAAAACATAAAAAGGATAGAAAAAATCATAAATGAAGCAATTAGGCAACATATACAGCTAGAACCAATAAACGACAAAATGGCAGAAGGATAACTCAGGTGGTATGGACATGTGTGCCGAATTTCGGACCAAAGACTTTAAAAACAAGTGCTAGAAACGCAAGTGCAAAGTAAAAACAGAAAATGAGGACCAAGAGTAAAATGGATAGAGAGTGTAAGGAAGTTATGAAGAGAGGGGTAGTATAGGAAGAAGCGAAAAAACAAACACGGACCAGGAAATGCAAAACTTAACCCAAATAGCCTTACACCTAAAAAGGTGGAAATGCTTAGGAATAAGTGAGTTAGTAAGAATTAATACAACTATTTTTATTAAGTAGTTTTAATCATGTGTTATCTAGACATCTATACTATTTTTGCCAAGTTTTACTATTACGAGTATCAAACGATTTGTTCTAGAAATATTCTAGCATTTTTCGATAGTTCATAAAAAAAGAAGAGGCGGTAGTGCCATGCCATACCTCTCCGGTGTGAATTACAACCTGCCATACCGACGCGAATAAGTTAATAAACAAATATAAATTACCAGAATGGTATAGTAATAGAGGTTATTAAGATGGAAAGGAAAGTCTTCTTTAAAAGATTAAAAACCTATTTAATATGTGTATTGTTGACAGAATTATCCCAAGGGAATGTAATAACGATTTAATGATAATCTTTAAAAAAGGAGACCCTACGAATATCCAAAATTACAGACCTTTAAGCCTTCTCTTCTACATATCAAAACCAAAAAATTAATCAGTTACCACCTGGAGAATAAAGTGAATCTATATCACCCAATAGAGCAAGCTGCATATCGCTCGGGTTTCCGCACCAATTACCTTCTAACATTAAAAACCTTAATAGAGAAAATCATAGAATAAAACCGAACACTGGTTCTTGTTTCTTGAATGCATTAGTCCCAATTTACCCTCTGTTTCCTCCCTTTCCTTTTTGCAGAATCTCCTATCCGCCTCGTAAATTCGCAAAAGGATCCGTAGCTTGAGAGCACCTGCGTCATGTAATACCCCATCCTTTTATACTTACATCCCATCCATCTATTTAGATCACCTATTAACAATCTTGTCCATAGAAATTGGGATTAAACGTGAGTGACAATAATATTGTAGCTGTAGTGGTGAGGAGTGAAATAAACTCAATGGTAGTGGATAATACGGTAAGGAAGATAATGGAGTAGAAAGAGGTGGACGAAAAGCTCCATGCTGAAAGAGAGTGTAGGACTTTAAATGCAGACTTATAACGTTTTATGGGTAGGTTAGAAATTAGGAAGGGCCCAGGATAAGAGATAGGAGTTGGCCCTGAGAGTATATCCAACGAGATGGTTTCTAGGGCCAAACTTCCGAAGCGGGCTGAGGAGAAGAGATTATTTTATTGCGGTTTTCCCCTGGGGTAGAAGCTGAGGGGGAGGTAAAATCCGACACTCTCGGGAAAAGGTAGAACAAGTATACGGGGCCTGGCGCAGGTTTTCACCCGACAAAACAAGAAGAAGGCTTTTGACATCATAGAATCTGAAGAAATAGTCAAGACTCTCACCCAACGTCGTGTGGACGTATGGAGGAGGCTTATGTTCAGCAGTGGAAGCAAGAAACTGGATGATGATAATAATAAGTACCGGGCTAATTCTGTTACAGTTAATCAGCCATATACGAACATCACCAAGCCGTACTTTTTGAACTGTTCCAAATGCCAACCAGCAACTAACGCCCACGCGATTGGGCCGCAGCTTATAGGGCTATGACCATCATTTTTATCTTGCCATTGCATAATTAGACTGATGAACCGCCATACTGGAGCAAATGACCCAATATTGTATGTCAGTAAGTATCTCCCGTTGTATGGGAACTCTCTTAAAATACAAATTAAATACTACTATATCAAGCAAATGTGAATGATGAAAAATAAAAAATAAAAATGTTATTAACACTCCTGTGACATTTACTTTGGATTTTTCATTTGGTATACCTAAATATATTGTCACCAAACTAAAATTTTTTTATTATTTTACTTTGATCTGGTAAGCATCCAGTAAAAACCAATAAAAGGTAAAATTAATAAAATAATCCCATTTTCACGTTGTTTTAACACTTTTTATATGCAAGCTGTCCGATAAATCAAACTAAATGTATTTGATAATTTTACTATAGTGTGGGCTAAACATTAATTACGCAATTTAAAAATTGTGTAGTGTTAATTATGACGTATATATTATGAGATTCAATAATATAAATGCATTTTAATTTAACTGAATTGTTTAAATGAATAATTTATTGAAATAAATTTTGAATTAGTCATAATTAAATATTGTTAAAATATATTATGTAACGTAACATGAAAAAAACTATTTTTGCACCAAATTATTTATAGCAACCATTATATAATCAATGATTTCTCACTATCTAAATTCCTCAATAAATAATTGGAAAAATGCATTTGTCTTTGTTTATAAATGCTAGTAGTAGAATATCGTCTTACTTAAAGTCTTTTATTTTTCTAAAATCATTATTTGACAATAAAATTTTTAAAAATTTCTTTTGTAGCGTAATCACACACTAAGAGAGCATTTTTTAATTTTTGTATGGGTTGTGGTTTGAAGTTTCTAGAGAAGTTCGTCTTTTATTATACATTCTGCTTCAAGCTTGAAATAAGACTACTTAATACAAATAACTCAACACGAGTCTATGCATTTTTGGAATTTCAACCTCTACATGGATAAAAAGGGGGTTAAAGTTAGTATGAGTGGGTAGTGGTACGAAGTTTGTGTCATGCAATCTGCATTAAACTTTGTAATAAAAGTGTATGTAAATACTGGAGGAAACTTAAACTGCTCAGTTTTCAGGGGTCGAAGTGACTGATAACGGATTAATAATAACGATAAAAGTATTGCCTTTATTTTAAAATATTGGGTAAAAAATTTTTCTGTAATTATATTTTGAAGGATAAGAAGGTCGCGGGAACCATGGCGAAACCGGTTTTACGCGTTTTTGAAACCCATTTTTTGGTTTTAATCTCTCCATATTTTATTGTGCAATTTCAGTATAGCACAATTCTTACTCTTAAATACATTCGAGATAAGGTCATTTTTCTTTTAGTATTTTGGCCTTTTCTTTCTCTATATTATGTAGAATGCTTCGGTTAATTGTTGCTTTATTTCTTCCATATTTTATTCATATTGGTTGCTTAAATTTACTAACGTTAAAGATATTTTGTAAAAACTTTTATCTTATTTACGCATTCCTTAGACTCGCTATATTCTACCTATCTGCATTTGCTCATCTTTACGTTCTTGTGTGTTTCTCTTTGTAATGTCTGTATTTGTGTATTTTATTTTTTAATAGGATGTTTCCATATCTGATGTTTTTTTCTTTTAGATTTATGTTAGATTGCAATTATTCATTTCTGTTGCTTGTCTATTTTTTGTTGTCAATTTTCTGATTTTATTACCTTCAATTCCCTGACTACTAATAACAATTTATCATTAATTTTTATCGTCTCGTTTATCAGACTATCATTTCCCAATTTTTTTTCATTTCCGTTTTCTACATGATCCACCTCAACGTTTTAGAAAACTTTATCCAACTTCCAACATTTATATTTTCTGCACAAGCTGCCAATGACGGAATGTAATTCGACGTAACTTTGATGTTTCTCTTCTTATCTTATGGCTTAACTTCAGATGTATGTATGTATGTATGTATAAATTAGGGGTGATAGGTACACTGCGACCTATAGGATCTATTGTGTCCCCCCTTACTTGCCATGTTCTGATGTTTCCTCAGATTTATAGCAGCTCTTTGAGTCCTATTTTCCTGAGAAAGTTTAAGACATCATCGGGCTCCAAACCAGGTAGATCCCCTTTTTCTATTTCATGTGCTCCTAGGTATCTAAAATCTGCACTTTGGTTCATCTGCTAACCCTAGTTTCTTCATGTGGCTTCTTAACCGGCAATGCCCGGTTAATATTCCCGTTAGAATTCGGAGCCTTTTTTTACTGAGGTTGAGGCAGCTAAGAGATCTCTTCTGGTCATAGTTCCCCAGTAGTATCTAAGATTGCCTCAGTCCTTCCAGCTGATTCCAGTACTTGGATTTTTCCTTCTTCATTTCTTCCCTTAGTTTTCCTAAGATTACTCTACTGCTGATCCCACAAGATGGTTCTGGTCCCAAATGTGGGGTTTCAGCTCCTTTTTTGCCAGCTTATTTGCTGTTTCGTTCCCCTCTATTCTTATGTGTCCCGGAACCCATAGAAGAGTGACAGTGTTCTTCTGGCCTAGTTCATTTAGTTTGCCTAGGCATTCCCCCCTAACCATCTTCGAACTGATTATATTTGAGCTCAGCGCTTTTATGGCTGCTTGACTATTCGACTTCACAATCTCTTGTCTGCGGTAGTTTCTTCCAATATTGAATTCCACACATCTTTCGATGGCGCGGACTTCTGCTTGAAAGATGCTCGAGTATGTGCCCAAGCTTTCTGAGTATTTGGCTCCCGGTTCAAAAACTCCTATCCCAGTTCCCTCGTCTAGCTTGGAACCGTCCGTATACCACTTTAAGGCATTCTGGTTTAAATTCTGTATGGTGTCTTCATCCCATTCAGATTTATTACTCAACTTTGTGATGAATTTTCTCACAAAGTTGAATTTCTTTGGCATATCATCTTGGGGCATTTCCCAAACTTGATCAAATTGAAGTGATCGAGGTTTTTCCCTGATAATTCCTTCTTTGATCATTCTATATATTGTTTTCTTTCTTGCACTTTCTAGCAAAACGTGCAGTGGGGTCAAGTTTAAAATCACCTTCATTGCAGCAGTGGGGCAAGTTCCCATTGCTTCAGTGATACATGAACCGGCTAGTCTCTGAATCTTCGAGAGATTTTTCCTCGTCGTACTCAGATTAGCCCTTACGCCCCAAGCCACCGAGTCACACCATTGTTTCACAATGTTCAGTACTCTTTGAACAATATCACAGAGGACATTTTCATACTTCCCTTTTGTCAGGATAACCATGTCGTCGGAATACCTTTGACATGGTATGCCTTCCCTAGTCAATTGTCAGAGTAGACTTCCCACAGTGAGACTCCACATAAGTGGGGATGCAATTCCCCCCTGTGGACAGCCTCTGATCACATTAATAAAGATAGTGTCTTGTCCTGCCTCCATTTCTCCGATTCTTGTAGATAGCAGTTGCGACATCCAGATGGAAGTCGTTCTATCTACTCCTTTCTCAATCAGTGCTCTTTTGACTGCCTCATGTGGCGTATTGTCAAAGGCCCCTTCTACGTCCAGTAAGGCACATACCATGGTCTCTTTTTTATTCAGAGCGTCTTGGATTTCGTCAGTCAATTGTGTTAAAGCGGTTTCCGTGGACTTTCCCGCTTGGTACGCATGTTAACGGGGGTGCAATGGTACCTGTTCCAAGATCTCTGTTCTAATGTAGTTGTCTACAGCTTTTTCCATCGTTTTGAGAACAAACGATGTGAGGCTGATCGGTCTAAGGGATTTGGGGTGCGTAGTGTCCCGTTTCCCTACTTTTAGGATAAAGGTGATTTTGGCCCTTCTCCACGCTTCTGGTATGTATCCCAGTTCAAGGCTGCTCCGACTAATTTGGATCAAGTGTGGAATTATTGCCTCTTGACCATGTTGAAGTTGGGCAGGAAATATTCCATCCGTTCCAGGGGTTTTGAACGGCTGAAAGGTGTTCATAGCCCATCTCAGCCGTTCTTCACTGCATATATGTTTTGCCATTGCAGTGTCTTCCCTGGTAGGTCTTTTAGTTTTCTCACTTGTTATTTCCGAAGGGACTATTCCTCCGGGAAAGTGAGTTTCTAATAGGAGCAGAGCTCGTTCTTTTTCGCTTTCTGTGAAGCTTCCATCTGGCTTCCGTAATGCCATTACAGTGTTTACTTTTCCTTTTGCCAAGACTTTATGTAGCCTTGCTGCAGAGGGTGTAGCGTCTATTTCTTCACAGAATTTCTTAAAGCCATTTCTTTTAGCTTTTCCGATTTCCTTATTATATGTTGTAAGTTTCTCGGTGTAGCTCTGCCAATCTCCATTAGGTTTGGCCCTGTTAAAGAGATGTCGTGTTTTGGATCTTAAGTTTGACAGATGACTGTTCCATCATATCGCATCTTTTGCTTTTCTAGTCCTCTAGAGAGGACAATTTTATTCATAGGCATCGAGTATTGCCTCGTTCAGTTCTATGAGATCATTTTCTAATGCCAGGTGATTCCTGGCATTTCTTTTAGTCTTGAAACTTGCAAGATTTATATTCAGGTTAGTGTTGTAATTTTCCCAGTTAGTTTTTCTGGGGTTTCTCCTGAGTGCTGGCTCAGTAGGATTACACTCTAATCTGAACGTAATCATTCTATGATCAGAGAGGGATGGTTCGATCGATACTCTCCAATATTTCATCCGATCCTTAAGATTCTGTGTACTTAGTGTTATATCTAGTACTTCCTTTCTTGTACTGGTTACAAAAGTAGGGGTATTCCCTATATTGTGTATAACAAGATTCTTATAAAATATAAAATCTAAAATTTTCTTACCTCTTTCGTTAGTGTCTGTGCTTCCCCATACGGTATTGTGACCGTTAGCGTCGCATCCTATGAGAAGCGCCAGCTTCTTCTGTTCACAGTACTCGACTAGTCTTTGCAGTTCTGTAGGCGGTGCAGTCCCATCCCCTGCAAAGTAGCATGATGCTATCATGACTTCTTGACGTCTATTCTCGAACTCGAGGTTTGCTCGAATCGGAACGAGGTCTCTCGTCATGAACTCTGACACACAAAAGTGATCAATGCTGTTACTTACCAAGATGCATGCTCTGGGTATGTCTACATTACTCACTTTATATATTAGTTTGGCTTCCCTACTTGCGAGTCCTCCCACCTGACCATCACGGACCCATGGTTCCTGGATCAATACTAATCCCATTTGGTTTCTAATAAACGTCCTTGAAATAACCGCCGATGATCCCTTGGCGTGATGGGCGTTTATCTGAGCGATATTAATTCCCGCCATTTTTCTTACCATGGTTGTTCCCACGAGTAGCAAGGGAATGTCAGTCCTCACCGGCAGAGCCCCGCATGCCAGAGCAAGGCTACATACAAGGGGGTTTCGCCCGGTTCCCCCAGGGGAACGTTCGCGACCGCTTATACCTCAGCGGCCATCCATCCTTCGGTACGTTACCTTACACCTTGGAATTGGGGGCGTTGGTCCACGGTGCGACCTTAGGAATGACCAATCTGGCAATCTTACAGTTATCAGCTGCTAATACCAGACCGCGCCACCCTTATAGACGCACACCCCCAGCTTCGCCGCTTCCCTGCTAAATTGCAGTGTTACCTGCTTAAGCAGTTCAGCGACTCTCCTGTGGATCCCCTATCCGCCACCTGGGGACGCGCCCGGTAGGCACCCAGCCCTCGGGCTAACTTCAGATCACCATTAGTACTAGGTGGTGCTGCAAGTCTCCGGGAAAACAAAGCAAACGTCATATTTATTGTTGAGAGCAGCTGAACTAACAAAATGATGATACTAGGTGTGAAAGCTTCAAAAATAACGTGTTTACTGCAAACTCAAATATGTTTACTGATAGGTGTCCCTATTTTCAGTCTAATTCTCTATGTATTAGGTAGCTTCTGGGAAAAAATACATGAGCACATTTGCAGATGAATAATCCTTATACTGCGGAGCTGAACAAAATTTTTTTGTTATGCTCTTTGCATGATAAAAAAAATCGAACCAAATATACAACCACAAAGAAATAATAACTTCATTAACACTGAATCTTATAAGGAAATGTTTGTTTTCCGGAGTTTTTCGTAGAAATTTACAAATGTAGATGACGCCCAATCCGTGGTGATCGCTAATATTATTGTTACTTACTTACCCGCTTTTCTCTAGACTGACACTGTTTTATATATGCGTTTTACAATTTCAAGCAATGAAAAATCTTTACAGGATCACTTACGAATAATAATTGTGTGTAAACAAATGATTTGAATATAATTGATATTATTATACTTCACATTTATATGTAAAGTTTTAGATGAATTCTATTTTAACGGGAGAACATTTAATAATATTTTTCACTAAATTTTTAAATCATGCAATTCATCCATTCTCTAATGTAGGTAGAATCCAAAAGCTTCAAAGAAAAACACAAAGTCGATCCCACAATATTTTAATTTAAGATTGAAAAGTTGCAAGTAGTTTACAATAAATTGCCAATAGAAAGAGAAGACAATAATAAAGTGATAGACTTCAAAGTTGAATAAATAATAACAATGTTATAAGTAAAATATTTAATTATTATAATAGACAACTTTAAATTATGATGAAATATTTTAAATTTCTAATAAAGGTTAATTTGAAATGAAATAGACAACATATAGTAAAGTTACTATAATATAAATTTAACTTTATAAAAGGGTGATGAAACAAAGTAAAGTTATAAAGAAATGACAAAATTACATTATTAAATTTTTGTTTGAAATCTCTTCAATAAATTTTTAAACAAAAAGCATAGAATAAAGAACCATTTTCTGCTAAAAGTAAATGAATACTGCCTTTATATTTATGAAATATGGTTCTTGGCTTTTGCATGGTAGAATATCATTTCTAAAAATCACTATCCCAACTACTAAATTTAAAGAGAATCGGAAAGTAGAATTTAGCTTAACCAAGCGTCAGACACGAAACTAAGACGTAAAAATGTGTACAAAGTTTCCAAGGGTTGAATCAGGATTTTATAGTTTAATTTTATTTATTGTTTTATAATAATACATTTTTTAAATAATTTGCTCTATAATTAACTTGGTCCATATATAAAAAAGCGTTAGCTTTACAGTTTTAACTGAATTTCCTATACTTCATACTTTAAAATATTTCAAGGTTTACAGGTTAAAACAAAATATGATGTTGTTTAATGTATGATGTTTTTAAATGAATAACTATATTATATTGCAGATTTAAAAAAATATTTTAAACATATGGTATCTTCATAGAAAATTATTAAAATGCCAAAGTAAGGAAAATTGCGATTGTGATTGATAGTGTGAAATTTTGCATACGTATTAAGGTTCGATGACAATGGAATAATTTGATAAGATTTTCTTATTATCCTTATTAGGACCGCCGGGTTTGATACATTTTCAGTAAGAAATTTTTAATGTAAACATTGTACAATGAAGAACTTGACTGCTCTAACAGGAAAAACCCCATGCAACAGTGAATCTTTGGATGAAATACTGAGATTGAGAAATGATTCGTAAGAAAAATACCACATTTCCACAAAAAACTAATTGATATATCGAACTAAAAAGTGAGATAAATAATAGTTTAAAAAAACCAAAAAAGCATGCTTTTGATTCTAACTGAATTAAATACAAAAAAAGCTATGGGGTGGGTTAAAAAATAAAGTATACGGGGGGAGAATAAAAAGTTTAGAAATGGTTTTTAGTTATAGGAAGGTTTAAGGGCAATTTTAAGATCATCAGGACAGTAAAAAGGGAAAATAAAGATACAGGGTAGGTTAAAAATGATATACAGTGTACAGGCTATGAATAAAAAGTTTATGAATATTCTTTTTAGTTTTAGGAAGGTTTAAGTGAAATTTTAAGGTTCTCGGGACGGAAAAAGTGAAAAATAAAGTATACGGGGGAAAAAGTTTAAATATGTTTTTTTAGTTTTAGAAAAGTTACATTTTAAATAAAAATTATGAGATTGCGAAATGGTTCGTAGGAAATACCACATATTCATAAAAAACTAATTGATAAATTAAACTAAAAAATTAAAAATATATGATAATGAACTACTAACTTTATTAAAAAAAAATAATTATTAATTACAAAGAAATTATTTTACAATAGTAGAAGGTCGAACAATCAATCATAATTAATCACCCCAAAATTAAATTATATAAAATTTATTGAAAGAATCATTCAATTCAGAGTAAAAAGCGTAGGGTACATTTTACTACATTTCATACCTCTTCCTTACAAATAGTTGTTACCAAAAAAAAACTGTAACATTTAACATGTTAGCACCTCAAACTTTTTATATTAGTCTTTTGTGGACAAGTGGTATTTCTTATTTATTTCGGTTTTAGTTTTCCTAAAGCATTATCCAGAGCTTCAATTGTTTGTGTTTTAAAACAACCCTTTCAAAAATATTGTTATATATGTATAAAGTAATATAAGGGTAATCACGGCTCACTAGTTGAAAAACAAAAATCAAAATTTTTAACTATTATTTCGACATTGTTTACTTTCTTTTTCGGGGCTACAGAAATAATTACATATATATAAGTAAAATTAAAATTTAAAATAAACAAATAATTACTTACAATTTTTAATTAAAGTCATAATATTTTAAAACATTTTCCCAAAATTGTCATATTCGTAATTAAAAAAATTAAAAACAAAAATTATAAATTTTTACATAGCGTTATTTTAAACCAACGTGTATAAATCAGAAATGTTGCTCTTAATTAGTTTTAATTTATAATGAAATTTGTTTTTACAGAAAAAAAACATGGTAAAAAGTTCAAAAAACCGAGCTAACTAAAAATTAAGTACCAACATAATTTATAGCGCGAAAAAGTAAAAATTTAAATATTTACAAATTGTACAAAAACCGATGTAATAAGATTAATGTATTTACTTTGGTACTTAATTTTTAGTTGGCTCGCTTTATTTAACTGTTTACCTTGTTTTTTCTCCTTGTTTCACCTCATATTTCTTCACTTCTATAGAACCCTATCTCTTGTCCAAACTTGTCTGTAGGTACTTATAACGACTATTATTTATTTATTTTTTTGATATTTTAGAATCTTTTCAATTAGTTTCTTATTTAAAAATTCCGTAAATCCCTCTAACTTTATTCTTTCCAGAAAACTATCAAACTGATAGCTTTTCTATTCTTATGCTCCTTTTTCTAAGAATATTTAAAATTTTCTTTTCAACTATTATTAATTTAAATTATATTCTTCTCAAAAAATCTCTCTGCTGCCGTAAAATATTAATCCTTAGAGTAAATCATACCAGTAAAACAAAATAATTAAATGTAAAATCATTAAATATATCAAAATGAGGAAATATTTTATAATGCCAGAAAATAAATGTGTGATTTTCGTTTTTTCCAAATCTTCAACCAGATTCATATTCAAATTCCCATTCACCGGAATATCGTGAAGAACAGTATACTGTTTTTGTTGAACTTTATGTGCTAGCTAAAGCCTCAGAAGACGGAACATTGGGTGTGGCAATTAAAGAAAGAAACTAAACAGTGGTGTACACTCTGGTGTAAATCCATCTCTAAAATAATAAAAAAAGCATATAACACCATAGTCAAAAGTATTACACATACAGATGTGAAGTCTGGCCACTTAAAGAAAGGATGGAAAAGGTACTAAAAGCCACAGAGATCGACTTCTGGAGATCAGCGGGAATATCTAAAAGAGAAAGAGTGACAAATAAGAGAGCGAGAGAGATCATCGGAATAAAAGATACTTTTACTGATGCCATTAGAAACAAACAGCTCGTGTGGTACGGTCACGTTCAAAAAATGGATGAAGATAGATTAGAATAGAAAATATTTAAACGTGTTTACTACTGAACAAAATTTATCAAGATTTTAAAATTACTATTATAGTCTATGGGTAGTTTTTTGTAATTAAAACTGTCTGCTGGTAGAAAAACATTCTTAATGTAACCAAAACAAAAAAATTAGTATACTTATTTACCTTTTAGTAGCAATAGTATATACACATATGTCCAAAAGTTTGAAATTTTTAGAAATAATATATCTACACCTATGGTTTTTTAAAAACTCTTGTTGATATTTATTTTAAAGCGTTTTTAAATCAAAATAATACTAAATTTGATACGTTTTTGTATTAATTTGTTCATATTCCAATTCTTGTTTAAATTTCATTTGAGCTGTTTAAAAATGCCCAGAGACATGATATCATATTTTAATAGGTCTAGAGTAATTGCTTTGTTACAACAGGGCTTTAGTCAAAGTGATATCGCGAATATTGTTGGTGTTACTCGGGGTGCTGTATCAAAAATTAAAAAAAAACTTCCAAGACACAAATGATGTGAAGGATCGCCCCAGAAGTGGCAGAAGTCGATGTACAACAGCAGCACAAGACCGGCAGATAATATTGATGGCTCGAAGAAATCGACAGGAATCTACAAGTGGCATATCCAGAGAAATTGCTAGACTTGAAGGACTGAATATCTCAAGGCAAACACACGAAGATTAAATGCGGTAAATTTGTATCGCAGAGACCTCTACGTGTTCCCAAACTAACCTATCAACAAAAAATTGTAAGGTTGCAATGGGCTCAAGAAATGTTACACCATGGTCCTTACTAGAATTACGCGATGTTCTCTGATTAATCAAAAATTGGCTTGGTTTCTAATTCGCGAAAAACGCTAGTTTGAAGGGCCCAAGACGAAAAGCCCGATTAGAAACAGCCCAACCACGTGTTCCATTTAAAGGTAGGAGTATTATGGTTTGGAGTGGTATTATGAGGGGTACACGGACGCCTCTCCTGGTTTTGGAGATAAGAATCACTGGTGCTGTGTACATCGAGGAAGTTTTAAATCCTGTTGTACGTCTATTCCGGGAGGCTGTAGGTGATGGATTTGTGTTCATGCATGACAATGCACCTCCACATCGAACAGCTGCAGTACAAAATTTTTTGGAAGAAGAAGGAATATCCACATTAAGATGGCCATCAAATTCCCCTGACATGAACGTCATTGAACATGCCTGGGACATTTTTAAAACACGCATTAAGAAGCGAAACCCTTCCCCAATTACTCTACGAGAACTGAAAGATGCTAGTCGTGGAGAATGGGAGAGAATTCCGCAAGCCCAGCTCGACCATTTAATCGATAGCCTGCCACATCGCCTACAGTCATGCTTACAGGCCCATTTTATTTAAAAACCTTTCAAATGATAAATTTATAATATATTATTTTATTATATTCGTGTACGAATGTTATCCTTACCAAAATAAATGTTAACAATACATTCCAAAACCTTTTGTTTCTTATCTATTTTCTTGCTTGTATTGAAACCATAATAATAAACTCTAAAAAGAGCAATAAACATTTAGGGTATAAATAAATTATTGAATTTGAAACTCACCGTTGTTTATGGTAGATACAACTGAATCTCGTTTTCCGCTTGTCTCCCACAATTCGGTTCCAATTGTGTTCCTTAGTCGCACGATTTTCGCATAATATTCTTACCTTTTTTGTTAGTTTTACTCTTTAGAGTATATCCTTCGGGAAACACATTTTTATTATTTAGTACTTTTGGATTAGTCGTATAGAGTACATCTTTTATCGAACACAGACCATATTATACGAGGCTAAATATATATAAAAAAACTTTATTCATGTTTTTGTTATGTGGCTGTAATTTTGCATATCATACTTGCCCAAAACCTGACTGAGCGATAACGATAATGTTATGGCTTTCAAGGAACCAAAGAAGACGTTTGTTGACCATTTTTTCTAGAAATTTGCATAATGTACACGTTAAAGGTATGGCTCGGCATAATGCCATAATCATCGGAATTGTTGACTAGACCATAAAGTATTGTACAGTTCAAGAAGTTTGGTTAATGTGTCTGAAATGAAAAATGATGGTTAGGTTAGGTTAGGTTAGATTAGGTTAGGTTAGGTTAGGTTAGGCCGCAGAATTTTTCAGGGGAGAGCGCTGCATAGGTTTCCGATAGCTTGAACGGTAGACATTTGGACTGACATTTAATTAATGGAGAAGTAAAGGAAGAGTGTGATATATTTAAGGTTAGGGTATCATTTGTTGAATTGTAAAATTAGATAGTTATATATAGTTATAGTTAATAAATTGAATCCATGATTTATTTTTGCTATCTTTTAGAATACTTTTTGATCGGGACTTCATTTTATTGAAGTGAATTAGACCTTTTTCATATTTCTTTGCATTCTTTTATGGCAACTTTACAGGAGTCATTCCACCAGGGTATGGTTTTCTTCGATGTATTACCTGTATTTTCCAATAAATTTTTCGGCTGAAAAAAATATGCAATTATTGGAGATGTTATTTGGATACTGAATTCGATCTATTTGTTCTTTAAAAGCTGATTTAAACAAAATTGCAATCTGCATTAGCAATTATCGATTTTGTTACGGTATTTAGGGGTTTTGAGTCATTTTTAGAGATTAGAATAATTAGAATACGAAAGTGATTGTTATCATAAAGGCTGTCCAGAGTGTTTCATGTGAGCAAAGGGACTGTTACAGGATCGCAAATACTATGGTCAATAGATGAAATATTGATCTTTCTGCTACTTCCTGTATTTAAAACAGCAACTTTAGAATTATTTATAATGTTTTTAATAATTTTTCCTCTACCAGAAGATCTTTTGGATTCCCATGTTGTTATGAGCAATAAAGCCGCCGACTAAAATAAAGGGAGTAAGAGGGTGATTTAGTAAATCTGACAATTAGCTGCTTATTAAGTTACAGTTAGGGGTTAGATATATATTACATATTGTCAGTTTCGAAGGACACCAGACACTTATTACTACTACTTCTAAGTGGGTATATAAAGGAATTTCTTAAAACATTTCTTTGGAAGTAAATATAGATGTTTCACCGCAGGTCCGTAAATGTGTAGTTCTTATAAAGTGATAGATATTATATTTTTTTAGATAGGAGTTATAAGATGAAATTCGTTTCTTGTAAGCAGATGAAGGCTTGTTAAAAAATCAGAAATGAGCTGTTGTAAGCGTTCTATGCGTCGATAAAATGCATCGCAATTTCAGTGAATTAGATTGAAAGTTAATATAGTTTTAATAAGAAGAACTTTGGGACAACAAGAAGGAATCTAATGAATTTTCATTATCTGTTGAGGATAGGGTTGCTTGACTTTCTATTTCCGCCTCATCAATATTTAAGCCACGTTTAATCTTCTTGGTTAGTCTGGTGGTTCTATTTTTAAGAGATCGATTTTGTAGATTTGGATATATCGTATCTAAGTCATGTGACAGTGAAGTTACATCCTTTATGAATAGCTTAGCAACATGCAAGGGGTTACTAGTTCCGTGTGTATCTTCAAATAAAGCAAATAGATTTTCAATGGGTATTGTAAATGTTTCTGAGGTAATTGAGTAATGGTTGGTAGTAATGAGGTAACACTTGATTTAAGTTCTTCGGGAATGACTTTTTTGGATTTTTTAGTTTTACGTTTGTGCTCTTAGTTGCTGATGTTTGTTGTAGAGGGGACATTTCGAGAGTCTTTGACGTAGTTGTATCTGGAGTCAGAATATCTGATGTAAGATCAATGGTCTCAGAGTGGGTTTGTTTGTGACCAGGAATTGGGGTGGGAGAGGGGAAATATTCTGGAATGTTATCGCAGAGGTTTGAGACATAGAAACTTTTTGTTTGTTTCATTTGGCTAATGTAAACAAGAATTTGGATTGGGGTTGGTGGAGTGGGTGGTGAGATTGATTGAGGTATTAGGACAAATGTTTGCTAAATGCCCAGGTTGCTTACATAAAAAGCATTCCATGAATTCTAAAATTATTTGTAGGCAGGATAATGTAAACTTGTCTAAGAAAGCTTACAGTATAGAATATGTATCATTTGTAAACCTAGTTTTTAAAAATTTTACTGATGTTAATTGTAGCCGTTAGTCTTGTAGAGCTCTTTTTACCAGTTCAGCAGGTAGGTATGGATGGGCTCATATGGGATATAATTATTCATTTGCGGCACCATTCTTCTTATGGGTATCTCGGTAGATTTTATTGTTAATTTTTAGTAATTTGCTATTAGGTAATTCACTAATTCGACTTTTGATAAATAAAAACACATTCTATTTTTGCAAAAATGAAGCAAAAGTATTATTTTTTGGATTAATAATATCTGCAATAGGTTTGACATCATCGAATAAGACGAGATTTGGTTCTGCATGCATAATTATAGCTTGATCTCTTTTATGATAGGTGATTTTTGGTTTTGACTTCGCTGCTGTTATATAGGAGTTGTTAGACATTAGTTAATTTAGGTCAGTAGTGGTGTTCATTTTAGTTATGTTCTTCTTGTAGTCAAAAACAGCTGTTTTTATACATTCTATTATACATAATAACTCATTTTAGAAAAAAAAGTGCAAGTTACGAGGTACTGTACTTAGCCATCGATATGTGAAATCCCAATCATTAAAATAACCACCAATAACACTATCAACATTAATTCAGTCAAGCTGCATTCCGAGCTCTAGCCTTTCACGTTACTAGATCGATACTAGTTCAGAACTTCAGACAAGTGCTCTACACTCTTGGTATAAACAATAGAGTAGTTGTGTTGGTTCTAAGGAACTCTGGCTACGAGGGCAACGGGCAAGCGGACACACTGGTAAGAATATGTGCTAAAGACACCCTTGCTGGTCAACAGCCGTTCTTTGGAGTATTTAAAGTCTAAACCAGTTTAGCCTAAATACTTACTGTAATACTGCAGCCAATCAACTATAAAGAAATATTTCTAGTCTAAATAAAAGCCTTCAGAGATAAAGCGCCTGCAGAGGCTTTAATCCTAAGTAAACACAATCTTCGCATATTGGTAAGGACACTGACTGCCCACTGTGGACTAGACTCATAAATACATACACAATTTCTTACTGAATTTAATCTTGACCATGAACTTTGGTATGTGGAGATCATAATAGATCAGCAAAGGTTGAAGTGACACTGTGATGCGCGACCCTGAAAATCCATAGCCGGAAAGTAAACTAACTGGTGCGATAAATTTCTCCAACTTTTTAAAAAAAAAAAAGAAAAGTAGTAGCTTGCGATTTATTATCATAGCTGTATGAAGGAACTAATGGATAGTGAACAAAATGACATTTTATCTAGGTCGCCCATCTTTAACAACCAAAATAACCCACTGAAAAGAAATTAATGTTTCTGAAAATACAAAATAGAAAATCCTGTATATCCCGTATTTATTAAAGTTGTAGATTTATTGTTTATGTAGCTGGTTTTCTATCGCGTTTCACCAGCCAAGCCTTCTGGATCGTTTATTTTAGATTTTTAAATCCAATCTCACTTTATTGAGAAAACAAACCTGTGTATACAAGTAGTTTCCAAGTAGATTGGGGAATGCTTTATAAATATAAACTCGACGAGCATGCTCACTTAGCCATAAAAGAACAGTAAATAAATATTTACTACTAAAAACAATTTCTGATCTGTTATAACCCAATCTCTAAACGGATCTTTTTTCGAAATTTCATGGTCTTCATTCGAAAAAGATTTTAAATGTAGCTATTAAGGCAATCCGCTAAATACAAAGAACTTGAAGTTTTCGTATGAGAAACATGTACTTTTTAACCGTAGAAATTATTGGCTTATTTTTATTCTTTCTACTCTTAATTGTTTTAGGTTCTAGGCTTAGGTATACTACTTATTATTTTATATATAAAATGAAATATCCTTTAAATATGGTATGCGCCAAAACAAATGACACTGAAATCAGAGACCCTGTGAAATATAATTGCATCATATGAAACAAGTGACAATAGATGTCATGGTATTTTTAAATTATTGTAACAAACTGTCAAAAAGATTCGAAATGGTGCTTACAACATAAGAAAAAATATTTATTATTGAGTATTATTTCCGCTCATACGGGAATTGACGATCAAATGGACCTAGTTTGTTAATGGTTGCCAATCAAGAGTTTCAGATCCATGTATCGACTAATAAGAACTTGTTAAGAGTCGTTGCAGAATTTTGACGAATAGGAAGCGTTCTAACTTAACGCAAGCTGTACTGATTGTACAGTTACCCTGAAAACAGGTGGAATCACCAAAAAGAAGTGTCCCCAAAACATCTCTTAAAATGAATTTGAGTAAAACGTCTACCCGAAGAAAGTTTAAGAAGATTGGTGGATTTCCCTATAAAATACAGATTGGGCAACACTTGACAAGACAAGACAAGAAATCAAGAGTTGTTTAATTTGCTTTAGTCTTGAGAATGGTTTATAAACAACCCCTATTTTTTTCTAACGTTTAGTTTGATGGATTGATCAATTGACAGACAAATCGTTTTCTTGGTTTTGACCAAACACCATCGTAGACAAAGAATGTAGCAGGCTGTTTTTAATAACATTCTAAGCGTTTTGAGTACTACTTGGAACGCATGGCAAACACTTTTAACACATTCTGTATAGAAGCAAAACTTACAATTCGCATTATTTGAAATGTTATTTAATTTTTTATGTTTAATAAAGCTTTTGTTTTTCAGTGTCGTTTGTTTTGGCGCATACTGTAATATAATATACCTGACTATTTTTCTTACTAAAAATTAAAATTCATTGTTTAACCAAATTTTGTTTGTGAAGCTGTTTCATAACGCAAAATATATTTTTTTTAATTGACGTGTCTACCTCGAATTCTTGCAAAGACTAGTAGTAATTGTTATATATAAGGTGGTGGTCCAACGAAAATTTAAAACCATGATTGCTTAATTCAAAGCAAATTTTGGTTAATTAAATTTGACCTCGATCTCGAGCAGCCATCGAGACAACTTCCACTGAAATATGAAACGTACTTGAATAGGCTGGCTGGGAGTAAATAAGTAAAGCATGTAATCTCTTAGATGTAATTTGCTACAAAAGCTATACCTAATGATAAATTATGTTTAAAAATTATGTAAATTAAATAAATATTACTATGCTCAACATAATGATCTCTAGTAAAAATAATGAATTTTAATGATTTTTTGAATAATCTGACTACCCTTCATTACCTATACTTTCTCCTGTTTTCGTAATTTATATTCCAAGGAAGCGGAAGATTGTATTTTGGAGCTTGGATATTTTTTATTATTTATTTTGTATGTTTGTTTATTCATCCGTTTCAGTAAACTTGCTTGAATTAAACCATGTATTTCATTTCTACTGATTTACTATGTTAATACCTATTACTTATGTAGTATGTAACTAGAGTTAAATAATAATAGTAAAGTGTGTTTGACTATAAAATTAAATTAAGTTATTATCATTCATTTAAAAAAATATATTAATAGAAATAGATTTTAAATTCGTTATATAAATTGGAATATTGCTTCAATATTGCATTTGAAAGGTATATTAATAGTTAAAATTTACCTATATTATTTAATTAATATAATAAATAGCTCCAGGAAATTGAATTCTTGCTTTTTAAATGTAAAATATTTTGAATTTATTTTCGATATTATATAGTAAACACATTATCTAGCATACATTATTTGTACCAAACATATTTATACAAAAAAATTATTTTTTTAAATCGTCTTTAAAAACCACTTTAAGTGCATTGTTTAATAATTATGTATAACTAGGTCTATACGGCTATCGAAAAAAATCAATAATACATGGGCTCTCCATCAAAACCAGTCCACTTAAGTAATAGCTGACCACGTTCCCTTAAAACAAAACCCACCCAAAACTTAGCAAAAATGGATACCTAAGAACAATATTCGTTTATCAAAATGTAAAACTAATGTCATGTGCTATTTTTATTTCATTAATTGATGATACATCATACAATCAAACAAAAAAATTTGATAACCAATTGACTTAGAAGCAAAACACATTTGAATGAATATTGTCAAATAAACAATCAGCCATTTGTTTATGCAAATTTTTAACAGTCGATTTTCCTTTATTTTAATTTTATAAGCGGCAGTAAATTTGGAATATTTCGGTCCTACTTTTAAGGAAAAAAAAAACATGATAGAATGTTGGACCTTTAATTAAAGCGCTTAGGTTAATTTCCATAATTTTCGTCACTGTGTTTCCTGGACTAGTTGTAGTATATTCGGCAGTGGCATCAGTTAGAAACCGCATGCGTTCCAGCCACCTGAGAGCAAGTTAGATTAACAGTATTCCAGACCAATAGAGATATTCAATTAATCATTTTCGTTCGTTTATTATATTGCTCGCTTATGTAGCAAACTGGATTTGTAATTGTAACGGGGAAGTTTCTCAGAATCTGAATACAATTTCCTCCTATTAATAATCCGCTTCTATTCAGAATATTTATTCCAGTTTCAATTAAATCGGTTGGCGCCGCTTGATATGTCACAACGAATTTAAATTAAAATTATACAAATATTAATAAGTTAAAGCTGTTTTCAGAAAGGGTTCCTTTCCAAGTGCCATGCTTTCAATTCTGAACGTCAAAAATCAGCAGAATTAATACAGGGTCTGTATCTTTAAAAATTTTGTTTTTACCTGAATATCGTCTACCTACTAATAATAGGGTATAGTTCAAACCAATTCCTTCTTTCAGTGCGTCATTCATTTTGACGTATTGGTTCTTTTCTGTTATAAAATGGCATATTTAGAATCTTTAAATGACAAATTAAATAAATATAAAATAAAATTTTCACTAAACTTTAACCATGTTCATGCAGGATTGAAAGTTTGAGTTGATATTGGGTTGAGTTTTTGATTCGTTTAGTTTGAGATCGGGTTCAAGTATTAGACAATCCAAATCACGTGACTTTTTATGGCGACTGGTTGGCACACAAAGTAGTTTTTTATTTGTTTCTATTGTGTTACATTGTATTTCAAAAAATTTTTGTTGCATTTTCATGTTTTTTTTCTTAATTTTGAGTAGTCAGTATTTAATAACTTTGCTCGTGGAGCATCCAGACATAAGTTGGGGCGTTTTGCTGTTAATTAGTTTATATTTCCATTTGCTAAAGTTTTCTTTATGTTTAGGAAATTATACAAGAAAAAGTTTTTAGGTGTTTTTTTCGTGTAGATTCCGTCAATAATATTAATTTTATATCTTATACTTTTTTGTTACACTGTAGGACGTCGAACACAAAAATTGAACACTGCAATGTCCAATTTATATATCACTATAATCATGATAATCCACAAAAAATTGCTTAGAAAATAAAAATATATGAGTAGTTATTTAATAACTTTGCTATTGGAACATCCAGACATTGGAGAGGTAAGTTCCCACATTATTACATATTTTGGGGCATTTTGCTCTTAATTACTTTATTTTTTGATATTTTACTTTTATATTTTGATTAAAACTTAACAAACTCACTTAAAGTCATAAAATCGTTGAAAGAACAATGTAAACATAACGTAACCACAAATTGTGTGCCAACTAGTCGCCATTTAATTATTGTTTGACAGGTCGTTGGGTTGCCTAATAGTTAAAATGATAGCTAATCATAACCTTACATTTTGTGGTGTTTTCGGAAAAGTTCACCATTTTTTGTAATTAACAACTTTTACAACTGTAACAGTAAATAAATTAAAGGAGAAATAAATTAACCCAACAAAATGCAAACATAAACACAAACACAAATTTCAGCTGTCAGTTGACAGTTGTCAACTCAACTACTTAAGCCGCGTTCAATACTTTATTTGAACTAGACACAACCAGAAAAGTACAGTTGAGTCCAGTCAACCCACTTTCAACTCGACCTGTGTTTACATGAAATTGATTGAACTTGGGTTGAACCTATGTTCAACTCCGAATGTAAATATGGTACTTGTTGGAAAATAATAACCCGGATGGACGAATGTCATTTTATCCGTTTGAATTGTGAAAGTACTGTCACGATCAAATACTTTTGCATCAAATTATCTTAAATCGAAATGCTTATATTAAAAAACACCAGAAAAATTTGCAGTCGAAAATCTTACTTTCAAAGTTACTTATTAATAAATTGGCAAAATACAAACTAATTATTAATATCAGCAACAAGAATAAGTTACTTAATTTTAAACCAGTCAATCACTGTCAGATCCGTGAAATTTTTTATTTTTTTAAAAGAAGTAAATCATCCATTTCTCCAATGTGACTAAACAATGATTGAAGGAAAACACAAAATCAATGTCACAGATTTTTATTTAGTACAAAAAGCGACTAGTTTCGGCCTTTTTAGAAGGCCATCATCAGGCTAGAAAAAACAGGATGAGGTCATTACATATTCCACAAAATTATAAATTTACAAAAACATACCTTAGTACACAATTGCTAAAGAACCATAATTGTTCGAACCAAATGCTTGCTTAAACATATAGTGAACAGGTATAATTATTAAGGAGGTTTTGAAAAGGAAAATAGTGACATCGAAAAAATAAATATAAAATTAAAAAATTGGAAAATGAGACTTATATATCTAAGAATTTTTATAGAAGGTAAACCTTTCTATGTGTGGATTAACGAAGTTAAAAAACATCAAGTAGGGAGAAAATAAAATTAAAACAATATGTATGTATTTTCCCCAATGTTAGAGGTCCAGTAAGAAATAATATTGGCAAATGGGGTAAAATATAAGAAATGTAAAAATCTTTATGTTGAAGTTCATGAAAAATCAAAGATAAGATGTGAGGTTTTAGAACATCAAATCTTATAGAAAATTTTGAGGGGCGCTCTATTAGGCCACACTCGAGCGATGTCAATAAAAGACATAAGGTAATTAAGATAATGAGATACATTTTGAATTAATGTTTAAAATGTCCATAACACTAAACAAAATGAATAAACCACTGAAAACTCTAACACCGTTTAACTGCAATGGCGACGATCAAAAAGAGACGCTTGAGAAACGGAAAACATACGACATGAAATATAAGAAGTAGTAGCATAGAACAAAGTTAAAAGTCGTTATATCTGTGGATATAAGAAAATTATGTAAAGTCAATGATGATATTATCGAAAGCAAGCAAATTAATTCGAACAACTAAAGTCGAACAATATGAACCGTAAAATTGTGATATAATTAGTATAATAATATTTAAATGTAGAATAATAAAATTAAAATTAAGTTATGTTGACTAACAATTATGACGTTTAAGTACATCTCAATACCAAAAGAAGAAGAAGAAGTTAAAGTCGACAATCAAATGTTTACAAGTTCACGACCAATATTTAAATTACAAAAACTGTAAAACTAATATGCTCAAAAATAAAATTATAACACTGGAAAAGAAAAGAAATATGTGGAGGAACGTTGCAATCCCTTATATGATGGCTAATTCAAATTAAAAAGGAAGACTAAGAAAAATATATGGATCACTAGGCCTTAGTTGTTCATTTAAACATAAAAGGTCATTTTGCTTGGTAGCTTCATTAATCTCCAGCATCTCCAAGAGGTTCATTCTAGGTCCCTTAAAACATTTATGCAATCTAGTAATGTTAGAATCAGAGAAGCTGTGGTGTTCAGAAATAATATGGTTAGCAAAGGATGAAGTAGACATAGGTGGGTCAAAATTTTTATATTTATTAACTTGAATACGATGTTCATTTACTCTAGTGCACAAGAGACGGCCTGACTGACCTATGTAAACTGCATTGCAATCATTACAACACAATTTATATATTCCAGGTGTATTCAAGAAGGAGACCTTATCTTTAGTGTTGACCAAGGAAGACCCTAAGGTATTATTGGTTTTAAAACCGAACTTAATGTTATATTTGCGAAGAACATGGCCAAATTTGTAAGAAATAGGACCAAAAAAGCTAAGCGAACCCATATACATATCACTGTTCAACGATGAAGACTGACTGACATAGTTAAAACTAAGCCTGTATTTAACAAAAAATTTATTGTAAACTTTATTAATAAAACTTATAGGATAATTATTATTGACTGCTATTTGTTTAATAATATTAATCTCTTTCATAAAAGATGATTGAGAAAGGGGAATGTTAAAAAGCTCTATGAAAGAAACTATTAAAGGCAGCTAACTTGTGTGATAACGGATGATTAGAGTAATAATTAATGACAGAATCTGTGGTGGTAGGCTTACGGTAAATCTCAAATTCTAATTTATGGGATGTAATATTTTTAGTGATTAGTATATCCAGGAATGGGATAGCATTATCAACTTCAAACTCAATGGTAAATGAAATTCTAGGATGAAGACCATTAATATAATCCAAAAATTGCAAAGCATCTTGTTGATTACCTTTAAAAGGACAATACAATCATCCACATAACGAAAATAAAAGAGAAATTTATTTTGAAAATTAGGATTATTCAAAAATTTTGCTTCAAAGTTATGCATGAAAATTTCAGCAAGTAACGGGCTAAGGTTAGAACCCATAGCAAGACCATTCGATTGTTTATAGAATTTATTGTTGAATTGGAAAAAATTTTGATCAAGTGTTAAGGTAAGCAAAGAAACAATATCATTAATGGTTGAAGGGCTAATGTTTTTAGATAAAAGGAGATCTTCAACCAAAGCAATGCACTCTGAGGGAGGAATACTGGGAAATAAACTTGAAACATCCAAAGAAAGCAAAATTGAGTTGTCAGGAACTACGACATGGGAGATTCTACGACAAAGATCAATAGAGTTAAGAATAGAATATGAATTATTAAAACTAGTGATATCCCTGAGTAACTTATTAAGAAAAAGAAGCTAATTTTGAAGCTGGTGAATTTAAAAAGGATACAACCGGTCTAATAGGTACATTATCCTTATGTATCTTTGGGAGTCCATAAAGGAGTGGAGTAATAGGGGCCATCTGAATGAGTTGGTAAACTTTAGTATCAAACAAGTTTAAGGTATCTGAATATAATTTAAGTTTATTTCTTAAGTTAGTATGAAATTTTATGGTAGGGTCGGAAGGCAAAATTGTAAAAGATGGATCAGAGGAAAGAAAAGAATTAACTTTATTAATATAGTCAACTTTGTCCATGACAACAACACAGTTGCCTTTATCTGCCTTAGAAACAATCAAATCTTCATCCAAGATCTTACGCTTAAGCGCCATAACATCTTTTGAAGAAACAAAATGAAGTAGGTGATTAGAAATATTATTGTTATACATTGAACGTGTGTTAATATTATTATAATAATTTTTATGAATTAAAGAAGAAATATCAGCTCTAATGGCTTCTTTATTAACTAAATCATGATTATATAAAATGTTCTCAGTATCTAGAGCTAAAGTTCTCAAACAACTATTAAATTTATTAGAATAGGAATTAAATTTAAGACCGTAATTCAACAACTTAAGGTTATCAGCATTAAAAGATGAACTGCTCAAATTAAGAAATCTAGGGTGGAATTTAAAGTCTGAGAAATTATTAGAATCTATATCAGATGAAGGGGTAGAAACACCAAGTCTTAAATTATTCAACTTATCAGACAATCTACAAAAATTAAGATTACCTCGTTCCTCAACATAATCCCTCACATCTCTATTCAATAGGTCAAACTCAGTGTGAGTAATTAGATCATTAAGCAAAAAATAGGTAAACTTTAGTTTAACATTAATAAAGTTAAGAAAATTATAGAACTTTTTGACTTCTTGAGTTATCCAAATTCTTTTCGCAGAGTTCATGACAAATCTTGAAGTTCTGGAGTCGATTCTTGTGTGCAAAGATATGGAAGGTGGATAAACATTCCACTGCTTACATCTCAAAAGGAACCAAATCATATGTAAAATCCTCTTCCTCTCCCACATAGCAGATTTGTATTGTTGGATGATTGTAGCCAGACTAGCATGTTGCAAAAGAAGTAAATCATCCATTTCTCCAATGTGACTAAACAATGATTGAAGGAAAACACAAAATCAATGTCACAGATTTTTATTTAGTACAAAAAGCGACTAGTTTCGGCCTTTTTAGAAGGCCATCATCAGGCTAGAAAAAACAGGATGAGGTCATTACATGTTCCACAAAATTATAAATTTACAAAAACATACCTTAGTACACAATTGCTAAAGAACCATAATTGTTCGAACCAAATGCTTGCTTAAACATATAGTGAACAGGTATAATTATTAAGGAGGTTTTGAAAAGGAAAATAGTGACATCGAAAAAATAAATATAAAATTAAAAAATTGGAAAATGAGACTTATATATCTAAGAATTTTTATAGAAGGTAAACCTTTCTATGTGTGGATTAACGAAGTTAAAAACATCAAGTAGGGAGAAAATAAAATTAAAACAATATGTATGTATTTTCCCCAATGTTAGAGGTCCAGTAAGAAATAATATTGGCAAATGGGGTAAAATATAAGAAATGTAAAAATCTTTATGTTGAAGTTCATGAAAAATCAAAGATAAGATGTGAGGTTTTAGAACATCAAATCTTATAGAAAATTTTGAGGGGCGCTCTATTAGGCCACACTCGAGCGATGTCAATAAAAGACATAAGGTAATTAAGATAATGAGATACATTTTGAATTAATGTTTAAAATGTCCATAACACTAAACAAAATGAATAAACCACTGAAAACTCTAACACCGTTTAACTGCAATGGCGACGATCCAAGAGACGCTTGAGAAACGGAAAACATACGACATGAAATATAAGAAGTAGTAGCATAGAACAAAGTTAAAAGTCGTTATATCTGTGGATATAAGAAAATTATGTAAAGTCAATGATGATATTATCGAAAGCAAGCAAATTAATTCGAACAACTAAAGTCGAACAATATGAACCGTAAAATTGTGATATAATTAGTATAATAATATTTAAATGTAGAATAATAAAATTAAAATTAAGTTATGTTGACTAACAATTATGACGTTTAAGTACATCTCAATACCAAAAGAAGAAGAAGAAGTTAAAGTCGACAATCAAATGTTTACAAGTTCACGACCAATATTTAAATTACAAAAACTGTAAAACTAATATGCTCAAAAATAAAATTATAACACTGGAAAAGAAAAGAAATATGTGGAGGAACGTTGCAATCCCTTATATGATGGCTAATTCAAATTAAAAAGGAAGACTAAGAAAAATATATGGATCACTAGGCCTTAGTTGTTCATTTAAACATAAAAGGTCATTTTGCTTGGTAGCTTCATTGATCTCCAGCATCTCCAAGAGGTTCATTCTAGGTCCCTTAAAACATTTACTATTCTATTTACTACATTTACTGATTCTAACATTACTAGATTGCATAAATGTTTTAAGGGACCTAGAATGAACCTCTTGGAGATGCTGGAGATTAATGAAGCTACCAAGCAAAATGACCTTTTATGTTTAAATGAACAACTAAGGCCTAGTGATCCATATATTTTTCTTAGTCTTCCTTTTTAATTTGAATTAGCCACCATATAAGGGATTGCAACGTTCCTCCACATATTTCTTTTCTTTTCCAGTGTTATAATTTTATTTTTGAGCATATTAGTTTTACAGTTTTTGTAATTTAAATATTGGTCGTGAACTTGTAAACATTTGATTGTCGACTTTAACTTCTTCTTCTTCTTTTGGTATTGAGATGTACTTAAACGTCATAATTGTTAGTCAACATAACTTAATTTTAATTTTATTATTCTACATTTAAATATTATTATACTAATTATATCACAATTTTACGGTTCATATTGTTCGACTTTAGTTGTTCGAATTAATTTGCTTGCTTTCGATAATATCATCATTGACTTTACATAATTTTCTTATATCCACAGATATAACGACTTTTAACTTTGTTCTATGCTACTACTTCTTATATTTCATGTCGTATGTTTTCCGTTTCTCAAGCGTCTCTTTTTGATCGTCGCCATTGCAGTTAAACGGTGTTAGAGTTTTCAGTGGTTTATTCATTTTGTTTAGTGTTATGGACATTTTAAACATTAATTCAAAATGTATCTCATTATCTTAATTACCTTATGTCTTTTATTGACATCGCTCGAGTGTGGCCTAATAGAGCGCCCCTCAAAATTTTCTATAAGATTTGATGTTCTAAAACCTCACATCTTATCTTTGATTTTTCATGAACTTCAACATAAAGATTTTTACATTTCTTATATTTTACCCCATTTGCCAATATTATTTCTTACTGGACCTCTAACATTGGGGAAAATACATACATATTGTTTTAATTTTATTTTCTCCCTACTTGATGTTTTTTAACTTCGTTAATCCACACATAGAAAGGTTTACCTTCTATAAAAATTCTTAGATATATAAGTCTCATTTTCCAATTTTTTAATTTTATATTTATTTTTTCGATGTCACTATTTTCCTTTTCAAAACCTCCTTAATAATTATACCTGTTCACTATATGTTTAAGCAAGCATTTGGTTCGAACAATTATGGTTCTTTAGCAATTGTGTACTAAGGTATGTTTTTGTAAATTTATAATTTTGTGGAATATGTAATGACCTCATCCTGTTTTTTCTAGCCTGATGATGGCCTTCTAAAAAGGCCGAAACTAGTCGCTTTTTGTACCAAATAAAAATCTGTGACATTGATTTTGTGTTTTCCTTCAATCTTTATTTTTTTATTTTTTAGGTTTTCTTTGTGTGGCAGATTTTCATAAAATGGTTTGTATTCTATTCCATTTGCGAAAGGAGCCTGTTTGAACAGGGAGTTCAAGTCTTCATTTTTTGATATTGGTAAGACAGACGCATATAAAGGCTTGCGTTCTACTAATATCAAAGTACCATTGCTTCTTGTTTGTTTTGTACAATCAAGGATTCTAAACTCTTCTTCTTCGAAGGACTCTTTAAACTTTATAATAAATGGGTTTTCTTTAGAAAAGTTAAGCCAACAGATTTGTTGACAGCTTACTGGTTCACCTTAAAGTCTTCTTTGCGAATCGTCATGGTACTATCCACGTAAGATTTCCAATCTATGAACTTATCGTGGACAACGTAGGGTCTGTTGCATTTTCTTCTTGCATTACGAGCAATTGTCTTCCAGTCCACAGGCCAATTAACTTTTCCTATCGGTGCTGTTCTGTTGTTAATGCAGAATGTATAGAATCGCAAATCTATGGTATGGAAATTAGGTAATTAGGTACTGGAGTCAAGTACATTCCTACTGTAAATATATTCAGACCGCCACAACGGTCGCTAAAGCACGAAATATGCTTAATTTCTGCAGGAAAAGACTGAAATGTTACGATTTCACAGCTTCCTCTCTTGCCATGAATATCAGACCATATAAAATAATTACCTTGATGTGAAGCCAGTTTGTAAATGGTAAAATTAAAAGAATAATTTATTTTTTACTTGCTTAAACATTACTTATTTCTGGTCGACTGTGTCGTCTTGATATGGGCGACAGGAATTTGTTGTCATGTAATGTTGCGTCCTCTCCATTTAAGGTAAGAGATTTGTGATTGTTATTGAATTATCTATAGTATTTGTTGATTACATTTACAAATATATTGAGACCATAAATTATGAATTATAATCACCTAAATTATACATATATATGGAATATTTAACCACTGAACTATATCATTCGGCTAGATCATAGAAAAGAGTTGCTCAATTAGCGAAAACGCCACACGGCTTGTTTGAATGGTACCACGAGCAGAAGCAGTTATGCTATGAAATTTGACATAGTTGCTTTAATTATTTCAAGCATTGTTGCTGAAGCAAGTGCAACGAGATTTTAGAGTTATATTGGTGTTTTTTTATTTAATTATAGTAAATATTAAGTAAAATTTAGTGAAAGAAATTGTTCGTCATTGCCAAGTGTGTAAAAAACCGGACTATTTAAGCCCTACTGTTTTTTTTCACAAGTAATTTTCTAATCAAGCATGTATTATTGTGATGCGCGGTCCCTTGATTGACGGAGATTTTGTGCATCCCTGAAGTCATTTTTTGAGATTATTAACCACCTACTGAAGGATTATGATTGTAAAATCTTGTAAACAGAAGTCAAGTCACTTCCAGCCTAATGCGTTAAAGAGAATTTGATAAACTACGACGTAGTGAAAGGAGGATTTGTTTTGAACTTTAATTGTTTTTCGATTAGAATACATATGGTTAGTTCATTAATAGAATTTATCTAATATTTTTTTATATACTAAATGTTTGTATTAAACCTATAAGTTACTTTTGCATGCATTAAACAATGTCACCAATAAAAATACAATTTATTTTAGAGGAGTTGCCGAGAGTTGAGAAATGTACTTA
This sequence comes from Ophraella communa, assembly GCA_035357415.1. NCBI lineage: Eukaryota > Metazoa > Arthropoda > Insecta > Coleoptera > Chrysomelidae > Ophraella > Ophraella communa. The sequence goes on from CM068980.1 coordinate 25,573,269, forward strand.
CTGAGTTTAAAGTTTAAAATTATTTTAAATGTTGGAGTATCTTTGAAAGAGAATGTTATTTTACAGAAAAATGTAATCGTAATAAAATTATATCGACCTGGTGTGCAAACACTGTTAGTTCTTATTGGTTTATATATTTTTTATAATTTTGTTAAAAATTGTGAAAATACATCAATCAATACGAGTAAAATTTGCGATAAGCAAATAATACTTTTACCAGCATATTGTGGAATTAATATTTATATTAAAGTAGTGAAATATAACAACTATGCTTTAAACAACAACTTGTGGAAGTCAATTTAAATAGATTATGCGAAAAATAAAGTTCATTTGTAAACATTATATCTAAGGTATTTCTTTGTAAAACGGTAAAGCTTCTATAGAAATGTATTTTGTCTTTAATACTAAAAAGCACAGTTTTCAAAAAGATATATTTATTGAAAAGCACCAACGTTTTGTATTACTAATGACTTTATAGAAAAGTAGAGGAACAAAAACAAAATTTCAAAGCATTATTTGATTGAAGTTAAAGCTTATTACAAAAATTACGTTATAAGAGGATATAACGTGTACTTATAAATTAAAAAAATATTCTCCAATACACTTGGTAGACGAAGAAAAATCCGTGCAAGGAAACGACATAAAACACAAGGCTACACCAACCATAAATAACACAAGACAGGTCCACGAAAATTAAAAAACTAGAAAAACCTTCAAACAGGATGAGAAAATTTTAGATAGTATAAGAACGGTTTTCAAGTCAAAATAACATGTAAAGATAGTTTTTTATTATTATTACTATTAGAAAATCTAGTATTGCCAAACATGCTTTTACTCAAAATAATTCGATAAATGCAGCTAGTTTAAAATTGTTAAAGAATGTATTAAACAAAGAATTGTTGGATTCATTTGAAAGTATAGAAATTATTAAGAACAAAAATAGATTAAATAAGAACAAAGGACCCATTCCAGATAGTCTACTTTATATTTCATAAAACGAAGAATAATAAATTGTTATAGATGATTGTTTTAAAAAACTAAAAAACACGCCTTTATTGCTAACCGAACTAAAAAATATAATTTTCAATTTCAAAGAATTTATATTACATTAATAGAGCGACGAACAATCAATCATAATTAATTCTCCCAAAATAAAATTACAATAAAATTGAAGTTATCGAAAGAATACTTCAATTCAGAGTAAAAAACAAGGGGTGCTAACATATTAAATGTTACAGTAAGTCTATTGATAACTATCTATAAGGAAGAGTTAAAATGTAAAATGCACCCCACGCTTTTGGCTCAGAACTATTCTTTCAACTTCTTTTAATTTTTGCTGATTAATTATAAATGATTGTTCGACCTTCTACTACTGTATAATTCCTGTATTTTGTTAGCATGTGGTCTGTTGGCGTTTTTAAAATGTCAGCTTCCACATTCATGATTTCTGAATACCATTACCAAAAGTTGCCTTGTGGTCTGGTGATCTTTCCAGCCTGGTTAAAGATATCCTTGTTTCGCATATTATTATGCAGTGCAGCTGTAGAAGGTCCAGTAGTAATTCAAATGTAGGTGTAGTTCACATCCCCACAGTTATCCTAATATATGCTATGATATTTCTGTTTCACTAATTAATTAAAAGTTTATCCATTAAAAGTTTCATCCATTGAAACTATCTCTTAAACTTCCTCAAGCCTTATTATTACAATTTAGATCACCTTAGTGAATTTAATAAAAAAACTTCAAAATTAAATGGGACCATCCCGAGAACAATAAATGTTTAGAATATTCAAATCAAAGAAGATGAGTATAAATTGACTCCCTCCGCTTGCAACCCTCCGGGGTTTTTAATAAAAATATTCTGAAAATCTATATTATTTTTTACGTAAATAATCCATCATATCTATCCTCCCTGTTAATTCTTAGAATTTGATAACCATTGAATCTAATTGAGAAACGTTCAGGCAGCTAAAAACTACTGATTAAATTTTTACATTACTACATTATCAATATTAAAATTGTCAGATCTAATTTTCCATTTTATAATGGTGAGTGGGGAGTAGTTGTTGAATATAGGTTTGTTAAAAAAGAAAACAATTCTATGAGACAAGATAAGATTTTATAAGCTTTAGTCGTCAGACTTCTACTTCAGATACTTCTACGTCAGATACTTCTATCCCGCTCTCCATGGCCGGAATCAGAACTCTTGGGGAGATAATCTTACAATGGAAATTTTCTGAAGCAGTGACATGAGATTTATTAACTAATTCTACTAAGAAGGTCATGGCCAAATCCATTGGGGAACAACCTAAAACTAAAAAAATCTGATTAAAATTTGTGTGAAATTGAATGTTTAGAGTAGCTACTACTCTGGAGTAGTTACTACCTTTGATGGTCTACCATTAGGGTCAAGTAAATGGGAGCCTTGATTATAAACTAAATTTAATGATCTTCTCATTTTGGGGCAACACATTTTGATATTTGGTTATAACTTTTGGGATTCGGAGAAAGGGATGTAGCAAGAGTTCCCCATTCTTGGACCTAGATAGTATTTAATGTAGCTTGGGTATTGACAAGTCGGGAGAAGTCATTTATATTTAATTGTGGGGAAAGGGATTTTCCTGGAATCTTTTAACTGGCCTCATAGTAAGATAAATTTGCAAAAGTTATTATTTGCTTCACAGTTTCTTAACAACCTGGGTGTTTAGAGTTATAACCAGATAACTTGAAGCGCTCCGCTAATGATAAGTCATTAGATTTACAAGTGGGACAAGACAATAAAGTAAAATAGTTTGACTTAATGCATCTCTATAGAAATTTATTGTACTAACCCTTACTACGTGAAAGTCCACCTTATTAAGAACGGTAAACAACTAAAAGGTTGAATTAAATTTTCACTATTTATTCGTAAAATATGAAATGCAATGACGGCCGTTTCAAAAAAGAAATTAACCTAATTATATTATTAAATTGACCAGTAATATTCAACTTGAAAGCAAAGAGGAATTTAACCTAACTATCAAACTAACAAAAAATGATATCACTAACATGGTTACCTTGTAGCAGTATTATATCTCTTAAATTTGATTGAATTATATTGTTTTAAAAATAATTATTTTTATGATTGTTGAGCTAATTGATATTTTTTTTTGTTGCAGGTAATAAATGGATCTAATAAAAATTAATAGGGATAAGAAAAAGTAAGTGTCCATAGTTTTTATGTTAGTTATTAGGTATAACAAAACATCACTTTTGGGATTTAAAAAATAATATTTAATACTACATTATTGTATTATATTTTCGCACGAATTTTAATTTAATTTTTATTTATTAAAATAGATGTTAAAAATAGGTTTCAATAACTATTTTTTAAAACTTCTTGTTTCTTAATTGAATTGAAACCATAATAATAAACTCTAGAAAAAGCAATAAACATATAGGATATGGATAAATTATTGAATTTGAAACTCATTTATTGTTATTTATGGTAGATACAGCTCAATTTCATTTTCCGCTTGTCGACCACAATTCGGTTCCAATTGTGTTCCTTAGTGGTATGAGTTTCGCATATTATTCTTACCTTTTTTGTTCGTTTTACTCTTTAGGGTATATCCTTCGGGAAACATATTTTCATTATTTAGTACTCTTGCGATTGTCGTATAGTACATCTTAAATCAAATACTTAAGGACACAGACCATGTACTATGAGCCTAAATATAAACAACTTTATTCAGGGTTTTAATATGTGGTTGTAAATTATTATATAATACTGTAACTTTTTCCTTGGGTTCTTTTCAGTAGTGTAATATTATATGAGTAGGTATGGTATATAATGGTTTTTTATACACCAAAATGAGGACCATTTCACAAACTTTATAAACATCCAATTACGCCCGCGGTGCATAGAACGTTTTATTGATCACTTTTAAAATGATTTGTTATAAAGATGTTCCATAATTCAATATGAATCAAAAGTCGAAGTTTCTTTGGTTTGTATCTATCTTAGAACATAAAATAGTAAGGAAGTATTGCTCGTTCAAGGACAGGTGACCGGGTTGGTTATCCAAGATGGCTACCGGAAGTTACTTTTTAACAGTGGCGTCCTATATTTTTATTTGTAGAAAAATAATGTCCTTATTGAAACACACCTATTATTATTCAGTATGGACACTAATCATTATATATTAAAATAACCATTTTAATAAGGAAAGTAGAGGAAAAAAATAGTATAACATTGCCTAAAATGGGGGTACTAGAGTTATATACTACACAATTTTTAATAAAATTTTTCATTCTACCACTATTGGCCCCTAAATTGAATTTTGTGTAAACATGTCTAATTTTTTCTACATTATTTATTTTACTTTTACATATATAATAAATTCTTGTTTTTAAATATACTTCACAGATGCTTTTTATAAGTTGTTTCCTACGAGGACTTTCAGAAGTAGATGGTAGAGTTTCAGGAACAGGAACTGCTGAAATAGTTTCACTGCTAGTAGTTATTCTATCAAATGATTGTTCTGTAAAATGCTGTGAGCCTAAACAGCTATTCTTGCCTGGACTTCAGTTATCTTTATCCACAATATTTAACCATTTCCGTCTAATATTTTCATCCCGTGAGAAACTGTGAATGTAATAATGTGTTAATTAATACACAAATACATTTATTGTACGACGTTGCCTTAGAATACTCCATAGACATAAAAATAATTGACATATACAGCTAAAAATCTGTAAATTAATGATAATTAAAATAAAATATCCTCTTTCCATTATTGATACGCCTATGTCAATTTAAGTAGATAGGTTAGGGATCAATACAAAGTATTAATTTAATTTAAACATAAAAATATAGTTTACGTATGTATAATGTATAAGTATTTATTATAGTAATAGCTACTTACCAATAAGTAATTAATCCAAATTTTTAACAGAAAACTAAATTTTTATAACTTGTAAACAAAGTATGAGTCATAAATGGTTATTCATTATGGCCGACTTCCGTCGCCAGATTTTAACATTGTAGATATAACACAAACTCCTTCCTTACTATTTTATGTTCTAAGGTATCTATGGCAAAAATTATCTTGGCAACCAAATTGTTTGGAAATTTCCTCGAAATCTTTTGTGCAAGTGATGTGTTCGCGATGGAAGAGGATATTCCGCAAGAAATTGTTGAAAGAGTGCTAAAAGCTGTTGAGAAGTTACTGCCAAAAAAAAGCATTGTACCAAAAAGAATTTCAAAAATTTGAAGAATTAAGAATGAAAAACTTGGCCCAAATTGTCAATGAGACAGTTCTCATTATTATAAATTACTGGATAAAATTTGCAGGCCATAAAGTGCGGGCATAATGAGTACGCCCGCTTTTTATGTCCTGCAGGTAAAAACCTTCATTACAAGCCAGTATCATCGACGAAAAAACTTAATTATAGACAAGTGAACAATAAAATATATAAACGAAGTAAATCATCCATTTCTCAAATGTGACTCCGTAAATGAAGAAAGGAAAAAGACCAATGTCAATGTCACAATTTTTTTACTGTTATTAAAGTTTTATTGTTGTGATAAAGCTACTAGTTTCGGTCTAACTTAAAGACCATCATCAGGATAAAAAGAATACATAGGTAAATACATTAGACCTAACAGGAGACAAATTCAAATAATCTTACCTGTGAACAGTTACATAAAATTCAGCAAAATTATGCGACCACAATACACTAATAGTGTAAGAGGCATACAAAGGTTGTCGTTACATGTTAAAGTAATAAAATATTCGTTCTTGAGACATAAGTATATGTCATAAGACATATACTTAATAATTATACATTATTATTTTAATTTAAATGAACCGTAAACAAAATTTTGCAGGCAATCGATATGAAATATTTAAGGTAAGTCAAAGGGATCACCAGAAGAGAAAAGATACGAAATGAAGTTGTAAGAGACGAGCTGAAGGTGGAGCCAGTGATAGAACAAATAGAAAGACAAATAAAATAGTTCGGCCACCTAAACATAATGAACAATGCAAGACAAGTAAAACAGGTAAGGCAAGCAAGGACAACAAAGAACAAAAACAGAGAAAGACCAAGGAAGACTTGGAATGCCCAAGTAGGACAGGTACTTCATAACAGATGACTGACATGGACAGCAGCACAAAAGAAGACAAAAAATAAAAAAGAATGAACAAAGTTTGTTTACAATCTATAGTGTAAATTTTATCATATATATATATATTTTATTATATAAATATATACATAGTTGATATAAATATATACATAGTTGAATCTGTAGCTGTAATTCTGTCTTGCTAATACCTTTAACTGCATCTACATCTCCACCTGCAACGATAGAAAGGAATTAGTTACCATTAATTAAAGAGAGACAAGTGAAAACCATCTGAAAGACTTACCAAATAAGTATCTGCAACCTTCGGAATTTCGACTTTTCAAGTAAGACCGTTCTTATTTTTATTTGGATTTACATCTTGTTCACTTACTTCCCAGAAGAGACCACCATACCAGTTAAACTACAAAAAGAAAGTCTATCTTTAAAAATTTTATCAACATTTTCATAGTTAGATTATTTGTTTTCTCTAAATAAGTAAAAATAACATAAGATTATTTTAATAATTACGAGATTAATACTTACCGTGTTGTAAACCTTATAGTACTACAAGGGAATCGTTATTTTACTATTATCTTATATCTAAGAAATTTTTTTTTCCATTTATAATTGTGGACATCGTAACTATAATAAAAGTTAGTGCTTGATTTGTTAGAACTATGTTTCTTTTATCTGTTTTATGAGCTAGCCAAATAAATTTCAAGCTATGACCCTTTTAAATAATATTTAAAGGGATGCTAAGGCTAGACGGCAATAATATGTCAATATTGGTCTAAAAATTGTTCTATGTATTGTCATTTTGGTTTTCCTGCTTATTTGTTTATTTTCTAGAAACGGTTTGTTTAAGCTGTGATACGTATTTGTTGCGTTTTTTATTCGCTCCTCCATTTCTTGGTGCATATTTCCTTGTCTGTCAATTATCGCTCTTAAATATTTGTAGCTGTCTACTTGTTCTAAAGACTTAATGTTTATTACTATATTAATTTTACTGTTCTCCTTGCCTATTACCATTACTTTTGTTTTAGCTGTATTAATTTTCAATTTTCTTTATCTCATCATTCCATTGATTTAAATTATTTTGCAGTTTTTCTGTAGTTGAGGCACAAATCACCAAGTCATCCGCAAAAACGCATTCCCGGACACCAACAGGTCGCAAATTGTAATAACCAACATGTACAGACTGTTGCTTAGTTTTTGTTATTTTAAGTACATCATCGATTGCTAGTATAAAGAGTGTTGGGCTCAACACTCCGCTTTGTTTTAAACCCTCATTTATCACAAACTTTTCAGATTCCATGTTGTCTTTTCTGACGTAACTTTCGTTGTTTTGTTACAAGCTTTTAATTCCTTTTATATGTTTATCATCAACCTTTCTTCTCTTAAGGCTATCCCAGACTGATCTTTACGACATAGTATCAAAGGCTTTCTCTAGGTCCAGAAAAGCTAGGTACACTTCTGTGTCTGCAATTTTTAATTTTTCTATTATCTGATTTATTGTAAAAATATGGTCCTGTGTACTCCGTCCTTTCCTGAATCCGCTTGGGGGTTCTACTAGCGAGTTCTCTATTATGCTTCTTAAGCGTCTTTATAATATCGTTTCATAGGTTTTCGACACTATACTCAGGAATGTTATACCTCCATAGTTCTCACAGGTTTTTGTGTCTCCTTTCTTGAATATTGGAATAATTATTCCTACTTTCCAATCGGTCGGCACTTCTCCTGTGTTCCAGGCGTTGTCAAATATTTTAGTTAACATTTCCTTTCCTCTAGGTCTCAGAGATTTCAACATTTCAGCTGTAATCTGGTCGTGTCCCGCTGCCTTGCCTTTTTTAAGATTTCTAATTGTTTCTTCTATTTCGTCCTTACTTATGTTGGGTATTATTGTTTTATATTTTATAAAAATTTCCCTTTTCCGACATTTGTACATTGCTTCTAATGGAATCACTTAGGAATTAGATTGCTTTTATTTTGTTACTTATGAAACATTTATGCCCAGATCCATTTTCAAAGGTAATACTGTAATACACAGTCTTTCAATAAAAATGTTACCAAACACAGTATCTGCGTATAAATACTAAATAAGTAAACTATTCAATAATACCGTTATTAAATGCAAACATCCAAAAATAATATTACTAAGAAGTAAAAAATAAACTTGGTTATACGGGGTTCGACAATAATGCGAAAAGTTTGTTCGTTGTTTGTTCACTGAAAAGAAACAGTGGCGGTTGGGGGTTTTTTTAAGTAAGATTTTTAGACACGGGTTCAAAATTAAGAGGGTTTGAAAATATATCTGTACGCCGCTCATTTCTTAATCTTGACACTCTGGCTTCTTGTTACTCTTTTGTTATTTTTATGAAAGCTGATTTTCTGAACAAAAGACGTGAAAATATCAGAGGCAGACTACAGACGATAAGGTGATGAAAATATGGGGCTAGTATGAAATTTATATCAGGGCCATTCTTAACTCAAACTTTCCCCTTAATTAATTGTAGTCTAAGATCGGTTAGTACGTTCATCATGTGATTAATTTAACTTCAATATTATCAAATATTTATGAATAGAGGAATACCCTCTTTTAACGGGGTACCGATCAAAATTGCCCGGAAATACCTTTAAATAGAATAATTAAGACTAATAAAAAACTCTTCGTTTTAACGTAACTTCCAAGTTTAATTAAAAAAATATGTTTTATATCACAATGACGGCCGTTTCGTTGAGAAGCATCGTCAGATTGACATATTTAAGTTACATTTATTTGTAGCTAGGTACCTGATGTTGTTTAGGTAGTATTAAGGCTAGACCAAGTATGGAAGTAATGAGACATAACAATATTAAAGCCTAGATGTTAATAGTCCTAAGGGATAATACATTTAATAAAAATAATGTTTATCAAGTTTCGATAAAAATTACGTTCATCTGTTAGTGAAATACAGTATCTTCTATTTCACAGCTGTGTACCTAGTAAATGTAAAAATTCATGGGTGCCATTCTCCACTTGGCTGTAATTTTTATCGCAATAATATGGATTTCGTAAATTATGCATTTAAACGTTTTTTTATCTAATTATTTCATTAATAATATTAACCAATTTCATTACTTATTTTATTTAATTATTTTTATTTGTAATTATGACTCATACAAACTCTAATAAAATAAACATGGTTTTCTTCATATAATTTTCTGAACTACAAGTAACCGAAGTTCTGTTTTTCAGAAATAGGTACTCTCTTTTCATTTTAATTTCATCTGTAGACATTTTTTTCGTTTTTAAATAAATGTTTATTTATGTCGTCATTTTTAAAACAACTAATCCAAAATTTCTCAATTATAATTTTGTACTATCTGTAAACTTTACAGTTTTAAATGGTTCCTACAACTGTTTGAGCTGTTGCTTGGGAATCATATCTAGCATGGCATGCACAATGGCTTCAGAAACTCAGACAGCGGGCACTCATTTAATGAGTGGTGTTTATTTGTGTATTTATTATCTTTAAGAGCCAACCACCCCTATTTGCCAACAGATTTAATTGGGCAAGCATACTAAAGAAAAAATTAGCTTTATTTTGATATATAAATAATAAATGTACGTTAGGAATCTATCAATAAATCGAAATTGAATCTGTTTACAACTGGCTGCGATGAAGCTGCGTCCAAGTGGGGAATAGCAACCATGACCATTCAAAGTTATAAGATGTTTTTTAACTCAATTTTTAAACTCAACCTTCATTAAAGGTATTTGCGGGCACTTTTTCATCGGCACTACGTTATAAATTGTATTCCTCTATTCATAAATATTTGTAAATATTAGAGTTTGATTAATCACATAACTAACATACTAGTCTTGCAGCCGGATCTTAGACTATTACATTTTATATTTTTATTAGGATTAGGGTTAGGAATTCAATACATTTTTGAAGATTTTGATTCGATGTTTGCTTGTTAAAAAAGTTTTTTACGGACAGCTGAAAAGGGAATGGAGCTTTATGCACTGATGTGTAATCACATTTATTTTGAATATTTGTAATTATTATGATCCACACAACCAAAATTAATTATTTATAAATAAAGTTAAAGAATAGTAGTTAATTGAATTTGAAGTATGATTTTTCTAATGGAGTGTTAAACTTAACAAAAATATGATGTTTTCTCAATGTTAATAGTTAGGGGTGTACAAAATGATACTAGGAAATCAATTAATTTTATTGTATTTATTATCACATAGTTTTAATGTCGATTTGAAAATTTAACTTTTGGATGATTTAAATAGTCCGCCATTCGTTCTGTGACGTAGATAACCCAAAAGTAAAGTTAGCTACATAAGGGTCGACATAGATCCGCAATTCTGTAATCTTCTTTTTTAAAAATTTTAATCCTCAAACCACAATTTTCGTCTAACTTTTACTGCAGGCACGGTTACAAATTTTTTATGAGGAGTTCTAACTGTTGTGTTCATGCAGTATGGTACAAAAGAAGATTTATATGATATGGACATTATTAAAAAATTTTTTTATGTAATAAAATTTTCTACAATCTGGTCTAAGACCAATGATTAGCTTTTTTCTTATTCCTAATATACTAATCAGCTAAATATAAGAGTCACCCTTTGATGTCTTCTTAGTTTCTACTGTTTTACATAGGGCACATTATTCTTGCGCACTATCACTTTACTTTTCTTTTGCACTGCACTGCACTACACTAACTCATGAGGTTTGGTCCTCTTCAGTCTTCTTTTCTGATTTGTGTGATCCAGGAGCTGTATTGCCTTGATTTTCTTATGTTGGTAAAGTCTTTCTTCGTGGTTTTTTGCAGCTTTTTGGGCTTCTTTATCTACCTACTCCCCCCTTAGGTCCCTATGCAAATTTGAATATAAAAAATGTGAAACGTCAAGCTCCTATAAACTATAGACAAATGTAAGATACAGAACACTCATATATTTTGAAATATCTTCAAACTTCAAATTAGACTGGTCTTTTTGTAACTGGCTATTAGCTATAAGTTTATAAAACATCTAAATCAAAAAGTGGCTTACTTCACATATGAGTTAGTGACGTATCTGTAGTGAAAGTTGGAAATATTTAGGAATTCTCAATTTCCAGTTTTCTCTCAAAATATTGGATTCAAAAATTTTTTAAATATATTTTTGCAAAGTAGTGCTAATATACTTTAATAAAATACCAGAAACCGGATATCTGTAAATCCTAAGTCCTATTTTGGAGTTGTTTAGTTTAACCGAAAATTTGATAAAATTCTGATTTTTAATGTTGTATTGTTTATATTACCATAGTTAAGTATGTTTTAATGTCTGTTTTTGTTTTAATTTAATCTTAAAAAGTTCCAAATTTTTTGCAGTTTATCCACCAGAAACGTGAAATTACAAAGATTAAAATTTTGACAGGATAAAGATAAAGAAAAAACTTGTGCCGATATTATTTACTTTATTAAATATTTCTAAAGGATGCTCAGTCTGATCACAAAATTAAAAGTTTTTTTAATATCTAATGCATCAATGCATTTCCATGACTGGTAAATATTTTTCCCAGGTATCGCTAGAGTTTGGGTCTATATTTATTACTTGTAAAGTTCATTTTAAGTTTTTTCTTCTTGACTTCTCTTTACAACGTGCTTCTACAATAATAATCCCTCAATGGGGAATCAATAATCCGAAATAATTACTACAGGAATGCACTTGGGACTCAGGTACATTTTGTGTTAATGCCATATAAAACGGTTTTAGTTGTGTGGTTAAGAAAAGTGCATTTGTCGCCTGATACAAAAATATCCGTTAACAAGTTTATAAATCTTCAAAAAATAGAGGTTTTAGTTTAAGTTTTGCTAGAGTAGCTTTAATCTTAACAAAAACTCCACTATCTACATTAAAAGGTATTTAAAAAACTTCACAATCGAAAGGAATTGAAAGTGAAAAAAAATTATACCAATCATTCATTGCTTAAGGACGAAACTGTATTAAGAACACGGCTTTGAAGAGCTATTTTTCAAATAGGATTTAGGTATTGCATAATCAATGAAGGACAACTATAATGGAGCTGTACCGTCGACGAATGTGGCAACAGATTAAAATATACAAAGATGAAAATCGATCTACTATCTATCTGGTATGGTGCGCCACCCATGATACCCATTCATAGAACTCTGTTAGTTTTGTCGCAATGATTACAAGAGAGTGTCTATGAGTATGACAAAGAATACCAATTGCAATATATTTATTAATAATTTATACTTAATTATTGACTTAAATAATATCGTCAATATTAATTGTACAAATAAATGTATTTTAAATTTGAATTTTTAAACTCTTTATTAATAGGTATTAAATAACCAACAAAAAAGACTTAAATGTTGTACTTTTTCCATTTGAACCCTGTCGAAAGCTTTTTCCAAATCAATAAATGCCATAAATACGCTTTTATCCCTATCCTTTTTTTATACATTATTTGTTGTAAAGTAAATATGTGGTCCTGGGCGCTCCTTTCCTTTCTGACACCTCTTTGTGCTTCCGGTAGTTCATTTTCAACCTTCTGTTTTAATCTGTTATTTAATATTTGTTCATATTGTTTGAGTACTGTACTGATTATTGTGATTCCTCTATAATTATTGCAGTCTTTATTACCTCCCTTCTTGTGGATTGGTAGAATTGCAATCTCCCAATCTTCCGGTATTTTTTCCCCTTCCATAATTTTGTTAATTAATTATAGGAGTAAACCTTTTCCTTTAACTACTAGGTGTTTTATCATTTCTGTCGTAATTTTGTCATGTCCTGGTGTTTAATAATTTTTTAGTTTTGTTATGGCTTCCTCTAGTTCAGTAATAGTAATTTTATTATAATCTCTTATGATCCTCTCCATCTTTACTTCTGGCTTGTATTTATTCTGTCCTTTATTCAGTAGATTGCAAAAATATTCTTTCTTCATTATCTTTTCATTATCTTTTTCATTATCTTTTCATCGTCTTATCTACCATTTACATCCTTTATTCCGGTTTCAAACTTTTTTTATCGTATTTCATGTTTCATGTTTCCTTTGTAATTATTTTTACTGTCATTTTCCATTTTTCTTTCAAAATCTTCCCAGGCGTGTTTCTTTGCTTCATTGGCTAGTATTTTAGCCTTTCTCCTTTGTTCTTTGTAAATTTCATAGTCGTCTTCAGCTTTTGTTGATAGATATTTTTTCCAAGCATTCTTTTTAATGTTTATTTCTATACCTTGTCCAGTATAAATCTGGTTGCACGTCATCAAAGTGAACAAATCGTTCTGTTCGTTTGACTTCCTTCGTTCGTTTGCTACTGTCAATCAGTTTCTTTTTTTACTGTAAATTTGGTAAATATTGAAATTCGTAGGCTGCAAGCTATTACAAAAGATAAATAAATGCTTTAAGAAAGGTTTTGTAATTAATTGTATATCAAGTACAACTCGTGGGCTTATAAAAAAAACATACAAACGAACATAACTCATGCTAAAATATTTTATATGTTGGCAATATTGCACTATGTTGCCGCGTTCAAACCTAGCGTAATATTATAGCCAAATAAATAGAAAATTATTACAGAACTTTCTTTTGACATTTACTAGATTCTAATACTATTTTAAATGCTTGGCAACATAGTCCCATTCTGACAGCTGTGACGTGCAACCATATTTATACTATAGTTTTATTTCTTGAGTCAACCATAAAGTCTATTGTTTTTCTCGGTTTGTTTTATACTTGGCTGCTTAAATTACAATTTCTTTAAAGTGATTCCAAAGTTGCTGTCCATTAAGCTTTCGCATTTTAACCCGATTTTTTTCTACTCCTTCTGTTATTATTGCTTCATATTTTTCGCTCGTATCCTTATTGTTTAATTTATATGTTCGAATTGTTTCTTGTACAATTGTTTTATATCTGCCCTTTTCTTCGTTATTTGTGCTTTTTATTTTGATTTTTGCTACAAGTAAAAAATGATCACTTCCAATCTCTGCCTCTCTTCTTACTTTTACATCTATAATATCTTGTTTGTTTTCCCCATTTACTGTAATATAATCTATTATCGATTTTTCTTGTCTATTTATTTCCACCCTTGTATACTTATGTATTTCCTTTTTTTGGAAGAAAGTATTCATTATCGTTAAATTATTTATTTGGCAGTAATCCAACATTCTTTTACCATTATTGCTTCTTGTTTGATATTTTCCTATTATTGTTTCATATTCCTTATCTTTTTTCCAATTCTGGCATTAAAGTCTCCTACTAATAGGACTTTTTCTTTACACATTTCTGTCATATTCGTTTATTCCTTCTAGAATTCTTCCTTTTAATTCACCTTTGCGTGTTCATTTGGTCCGTATACTATTATTATATTTATTTTTCACCTTTATCTTCTTCTATTTCTATTGTCATAATTCGTTCTGATATTCCTACTCCTACTCCAGCAGCTGCTCTTATGTTGTATGGTACCCCACTATATATAAAAATATGTCCATGTTCCATTTCTATTATTCCATTACCTTTTTTTGTTTCTGTTACCGCTAATATATTTAACCCCATATTTTGAAATTATTTTTGTAACTAATTTTCTTTTCCTTTTTTGCTACTAATATTCCATGTTCCTAGTTGCGAATACGTTTTTCCGTTTCCGCTTTTTCCTGTTCCGCGCCTTGCCTTGTCCATGTTTTCGTGTTTATCGGTCGTTATACCATTCCTTAGCTTTTTGTACTTAAATTTTTTTTTTCAAGTATATAAATGTATAATAACTGCTCTGCTACTAACTGTTTACTTTACAATAAATAATTTACAACCTTTACTGACAATCGTCTTAGCGAAGATAGTAAGTAAGTCGGAATATCTTGGAATGGACTTTACCTGAACTAGCTAAAAATAACTAGTACTACAAATTTAACAAAATTGCTGTTACGTGGGAATAGTTTTTAGAAAAATTGCATTAAGCAATGCTATTTTTAACATAATTTTAACACAAAGTACTAGCTTATAATATATAACGAATATGGCTGAATATGATTTGAAAACTGTGTTTTTAAATGCATTAATTTTTCCTATTAAATTGATAACGACGATAAAAGTTTGTTATTGTTAAGACAATAAGCTTTTTCTCGCCGAAAATATGGTCTTAACTACTTAGTTGTATAAGAATATAAATATAAATTAATGCACTCTCTGCAAAGTTACAAGTTGAAACATTTTTAAGTTAACTTAAAATAAAACTCTGAGTTACAAGAATAAATGGGCCCCTGACATTGGAAATACACAAGGTTGTCAATTTATACGATGGTGATTGTGTGTTAAAAAATAGATTAGAAATGTTTAGATCTCACCTAAATGGTCTTATCACTGTCATTCACTAGGAATGGGACACAGCGAAGAAGCTCTTCTCTAGTAAATTATTTTTCTAATTGTACATCCGGAGATACATGGACGAAGTCCGTTGCCACTTGAGTTGCCTGTTTCTTTCTTTGAGCAACCCCACTTTAACTGGGTTATAGTCGCTGATACAGCTGATATCAAGTTGAATATCCAGTTAAATGTGGATGTGCTGCTATCACTATCGGATACCATGTTAGGCCGCACCTATATTAGATCCGTATTTCTCCCGAACCGACGTTGTCCGACCATCGGTATCCGATAATGTCAGACACGAATGCCTACAATGGTCCCGACGTGATTCTTTTAACTACATGCTGCAGTAGAAGCTATTGCAGTAAACCTGAGTGATTTTGATGAATACCGAATTGTTCAACGAACTCTCTGCTTGTATTAGTACAAAAGTAAAATGCTTAAATATAAAAAAGTAATTAACCACTTATAACTATTTGTCTCGAATGATTTGTTACGTCTGTAGGAACTATTTGTTATATTTAATCAATTTAATAAAAAACCTTAATAATACCTAATTTTATTTTTTATTTTTTGCTCTTAAATTTATTTAAATTTCATAATTTAGGAACATTACAGCCATTACTTCATCGAGTTTTTACACGTTGAATAATATTGGATTATATTATTATTTATTACCATTGCAGCATTTATAATAAATTAGATAAAACTTAAAATAAACCTATACCTAAAACGAAGTCTCAAACAAATTATTTACCTAAAATTAAAAATTTCTTTTCAGTTGATTTCCTTTTTTTTTGGCTGAGGTGGAAAAACTCATATTCGAACGGGTCCAGGACCCGAACAGTGTTGGACTCATCACCGTTAGGATGACGCCTACCAACCAAAACCATCTTAAAACTCCGAGCCACTCCGAGTCTTTCTTCTAAGTTCTTCAGCACTTCTTCATTTCTCCAGCATCTAAATACGTGTCCTACATCATCCTCCACTTCGCACCTTTCACACACTCCAGTCTCTCGTTTCCCAATCTTGTGAAGATATCCTGCTCCTGACCCATGTCCAGTCAGCACCTGGGTCAAGAAGTAGTTCACTTCGCCGAATTTCCTAGTCATCCATTCTCTCCTACTTGCAATTACTCTTTTTAGCGCACCTTCATACTCCTTCCACCTTACTTCCATTTCCTCCTCCATCCAAGCCATAACTTCCTCTTTCATCACGCCCTTCCACTGTAGTCTCCTGGCTCTAGCCATCACATCCAATGGGTAGGATCTTGCCAGCACCGCTGCTGCTAACCCTCCCACTGTCCTGTACCCTTGCACCACCCTCAGCAACATTCCTCTTTGAACCCTCAGTAATGGTTTAATCCTAGCATGTACTCCCGCTCTTTCACCCCTCCGTAAAGCATACTCTGCTCAATCGTTCTACCAATAACTCTTCTCTTCCATTCTCCCGGTCCTTTCACGTTACACATCAATCTCCCCAGCCATGCCGCCCGAATTTTCGCCTTCTCTGCCGCCTTCGACATGTGGTTTTTAAACGATAGCTGGCTATCCAACCACACACCTAGGTATTTCACCGATTCCTCCATCCTAATTTTCTTTCCCTTCACCATCACCTCCAACTCCCTCGCCTTGCTGCGTCCCTTCACCAGTAATCCCACCGTCTTCTCTTCGGCCACCTCCAATCCGCATTCCTCTATCTTTTCCACAATCTTTCTACACATTTTCTCCGCCTTTCTTTCTATTTCTGTCTCTCCCTTTGCCGTACATACCAAGCACACGTCATCCGCGTAAACCGCTCACATTTTATATCACGGTTGTGGTAAGCTTTCACCCTCTGGTCCCACATACGAGTTTCATGTCTAACAAGTTGTATTGACAGCTCCCTGTCTATTTTTTTCGTCATTTTTAAACAATTTTTAGAATTTTTAACTTACTTTTTAATTCCTTCACCAACTACGCACCCGTCTGACTAGAAACGTCGGACTGGAAACAAACATGATTGATCGGCCCGCGGCCGTCGGATCTGATAGTGTCGGAGGCCGTCGGGACTCGAGAAATCGGGAGCTTCGTTTCAATTGTAGGCACTAACATTAATATTCAATATGCTTGATGACGTCGTCCGACTATCGGACAACGTCGAATCGGATCGGATCGGGAGAAATATAGATCTAATGTAGGTGCGTCCTTAAATGGTGTTTCAAAGAGTGTGTCAAAAGGAACAGCTAAAACGAGCTACAGTGGATTTAAAACTATACATTTTTAACAATTTTTTCTCCATTACTCTATAAACTACTGATAAATAAAGCGCATATATGGGATTCCATATTGTGAAAGCATATTTTCTAATTTACATCTTACAAAACCAAACTTTATAACTGATGAATTAATATTTTTTTTCGGTTTTCGGTTAATAAAACTATATTATTGTTAAGCGGAATTAGTAAAAAAGTTAATGTGAAAATTGAAATTAAAATAAACTTTTAGTTTCCTAATAATATCAGTCCGATCTAATATGACATCATCGGGTATATGGAAATTGTATCGTTTGTATCTTGCAACTATAAGTTAAAATTTTACATTTAAATTTATTCAAATAAAGTTTTTTATTCAAATACAAGTTCTGTAACAAATCAATTTGATCCTATATCATTAAACAGTCTTTTACATTTGAAACCGTTACTTATAATTTTAAATCAGCTGCAAAAATAAGTGTCTCACATTTTGGTGCGATATATAAATCATTTATAAAGATAATAAACAACTAAAATTCTAAGCTGTATCCTTGGGTACTCTACTTGACGTATTCTACTTTGACGTAATTCTAGTTTGAGGAACAAATTATGACAGTAAGTATTAACGAATACTAATTTAACCAACTTCTAAAGAAAAATAATGTTGTCTATTTTATTAACAGATTTCAAAAAATCTGTGTATGGTTTTGCGAATTTCCACATATTTGGAAAAGTTGAAGTAGTTAAGATAAAATTAAATAGAAATTTCAAAGGTTCAACCAGAAATTTTAATCAATCTTTAAGAAGGAATAAATGTATTTTATCTGCCACGAAAATAAATTTGTTTTTTATTTTTTTTAAATTGGTTGTATTGTGGTCAAATTTAAGACCGCCACGGCACCCATCAAGTTGAGGCAGAGTATACGCCTTTAAAGAAGCTACTAAAAGCGTCAGCAATCGCTTGGGGATTATTATTTATTTTATTATCCAACAGGTATTCTAGATGTTTTATTTTTAATGTAGATTAATGACCAAAAAAGTTCCGGTTCTTCCCTTATTTACTTATTTATTTTGCATGTAAAGCATAAATGTTTCTTTAATTTTATGTTTTATTCTTAATCTACTAAAATTAATATAATATAAAAGATTGTTTAAACTTCTAAATTTTTGGTGTAGCTACGCTACATTGTATAATATACAAATCACATTAACAATAAAAATTATTTTTGAAAATATATTTAACCAGTCACCTCATTCTAAAGCAAATATATAAAACAACTAAAGGAGTCACTGTTAAAGTATTTTTTAAACTTATTATAATGAAGTCTTTTAATTTACTTTCATTCCTGTCTTCTTGATTATAAGGAGATCGAACCTCTGTCATGGCTCTCTCTTTTTTTTTGATTGTTTTCTACAATCATTCCTTTTGTTCTCCTCACTTGTTTCTTCCTTCTTGTTTCTTTTAGAAATGTAAAACTTGTTAACTTGAATTTTCCTCTGGGATACAACATTCTTAGCATGAATTTGGTCCCACTATTCTATCCAC
Source organism: Ophraella communa (assembly GCA_035357415.1). NCBI lineage: Eukaryota > Metazoa > Arthropoda > Insecta > Coleoptera > Chrysomelidae > Ophraella > Ophraella communa. The sequence goes on from CM068980.1 coordinate 25,592,519, forward strand.
TTTAATTTAACCAACACACCCATCATTCTCTATCTTTATAACTTCTGAAGTTCCTTTTTCCTCTTCTTTTTTTTATATAATAACTCTCTTATTCATCCATTATTCTTCACTTATTCATAAGTTTTAAATTTAAATTATTTACAATTTCTACGTTCTGCACATACAGCCTGATGATGGTCTGAAGACCGAAACATGTTGCACTAATTTTTGAACCTTACTATTAAACGTTGTGAATAGACTTTGAGTTTTATTACTACGATTATCTACATCTTCCACATTTGAGAGATGGATTTCCTTTTCAATTCTAGAATAATTCTTACGAGAGAATCAGTTCTCATTTCAACAAAAAATATCTATTATTCGAGAATACAGACCAAGGTAAAATATTTCAGATTGAAAACATGACATTTTACCCAATAAATACACATATACGACCGAGAATTTATTTATTTATTTTATTTAAATAATTTTATTGGCCAAAACATTGAAATTAAATACATATTAAACTAAATTATAAAGTGATATGCATTTAGCCAAATGGCAGAGTTCAAATTCCCAGTTAAAACTTGGTTTTGCTCCTTCACTCAACCAGTAAAGCCCCATTTATATGGAAAAGTACCTATATAAAATTACTAAAATCTAAATAAAGCCTGGATACGGTAAGCCTGCAGTTAAGCTGAAAATGAATTTTTCAAGCGACCAATAGAAGTGATATTTAATTTTGGTTGAATTTTGGTTGAATTAGTCTTTTTTAATGTATTTTTTAATGTATTTAGAAGTAGGAGTACCTTTTTTAGCCCATATATAAATCTTATACAACAGTTCTGTACCCTTTGTAGTCTTAAAATATCCCGGACCAAACACAGCATCCCCATAGTTCAAATGTGACAGTACGAGAGGTTCACATAATATGACCTTTAGTTTCTCATTTAGTATGGCTCGATTTCCATATATTAATTATTTAAGATTAGCAAATGCCCTATACAAAATTGAAGTAACATGAGTTAAGTAGTGTAGATCAGAGTCTATTATAATACCAAGATTTTTTACAGAATCGACGAATTTTATACTCTCTCCCCTCACTCTAAAATTAAGTTTACTTAGACATTTTTTTTCGGGACAGGTTTTCCGAATAGGATAGCAACTAATTTGGTGTTATTAACAGTAAGATAAAATTGGTTGGAAATTGTAACTAGTAATTCTATATCTTCATTGATATGTTGATATGCTACTTCAACACAATCCTCGGGAAATGTATAATAAATCTGTGAGTCGTCGGCATAAAAATGATGGAAACAATATATTATTTTATTATGAAATTTACGAGTATAAAAACTAAACAAAATGGGCCTAAAATTGATCCTTGGGGGACTCCGTGTATGACATTTAAAAGAGTAGAAGTTATCTTGTTGTAAATTACTAATTGTCTTCGATTACATAAATAGCTGCAAAATAACTCATGATTAATACGGTAAAAAGCTTTTGAATAATCTAATAGAATCAATGCAACTAATTTATTTTCATCTAGGGCCCTATAAATATCATCAGTTACTTTTTATAAAGCAGTTGTACAACTATAAGATTTTCTAAAGCCAGGCTGATGGGTAGGTAAAATATTATTAGTTTCTAAAAAGTTTATTTATTATTTTTTTGTTTATTTATTATTTTTTCAAAACCCTTAGAGATAGCGCATAATATGCTAATGGGCCTTAAATCTTTACAACTTATCAGATTATTATTTTTAGGTAAAGGAATCACGTGGACTTGTTTCCAGATGGAGGAAAAAACATTTTTTTAATGCAAAAATTGAAAATATGTGTAATATAGGGTAGGATTATTGGACAGGACTGAATAATCATATTAATACTTAATCTATTTAAACCCACAGCTCTTGATTTTATTGAAAGTAGTGTTGAATACACTTCCTCATCATTCGTCAAGCAAAACATGGAAACGTTTACATTTTCCATTACATTTTGTGCAAAAAAGTTCAGCATTTTAAAAGCATTGTAATTACTCCTGGAGAAATCTAAGAAGGATTGGTTGATAGTATTTAATTAATTAGTATAATTTATTCTTCAAAAACCTTAACTTTTACCGTTTTCTTTTGAGATTAGTGGAAAGTGCGCCCTCAGTGAAATTGCTCTTGCACTACCCCAATTTTTACTTCGCACTGGCTACGGACAATTAAACTACAGTGCGGTTGCTAATTTTCTCTTTTCTTCATTTTCTTCTGATATTGAATATGAGATTTTAGTTTTGCTAAAATAAAATAAAATAAAATAAAGTAACTTTTTATATATTTTATACAAAGACATATTTACCTACTCCATAGTTACTAATTTCAACTTGAACGTTAAACGCTTGAATCTAACACTATCTTATTTCATAGTCATAGAAAGCCATATAGGACTTTATTTTTTATGAAAACTTTTATAAAAAAAACGGAACTCTCTCGGAGTGCACCATAATATGAGGTCTCGGTCTCGCCTAAAATTTGTCAAGTGTCAAGTGTCTCGTCTCGAGGTAAAAATCTCGTTTTCATGTGAAGGAATTGAATGTAAAAACAGCATTGGATGAAACTATATAACTTAACTTCTACCTCTTATCGTATAATTCCATTATTAAATTAAAATATAAAGGTCAGGAATATTTCACAAAACATTGTACATTCCAATTGTGCATATTATGTAGTCCGTTCTATGGTTGTCATGTTTCGAATGCCAAGATGTTTTTTAGATGGTTCTATTACTTTTATACGCTTTTTCAATATCCTCCACAAAGGATAATCATCTATCTGAAAACATTTATTTGTAGAAAAATTATAACTTCTTATTTACATTTTCAATTTTCCAGGTTTTATTCCGTTTACTCGGGTGTGTTAAGCAGTAAGTTGATATTCACGAAAGTTGTTTCTCGGGATATATAAACTTCTTTGTAACTAAACGTTTAAAAGAAAATTCAGGTGATTTTTTATACCACAGATATTTTTACATCTGGATATATGGACTATTAGTTTTTAGAGTAAACCAATTTTTCTAGATGCAATCCCAACATCTACATCGTCTAATAATTTAGTTTAATTTAACAAAATTGTATTTATGTCAACCCCATTTTTCTTTGTTTAATGTTACATTTTTTGTTAGAGATTGTATATAAATATTTATGAATGTTTGACTTTTGTTTATTATTATTCATCACTTTTATATAAATCATCTAGGAATTCCATCGGAAACTAGTAGTTATTTTGTGTTTAATTTATTGTTGATAAATTGTTTGTATCTAAACTAAATCTATTTTCTTTTTTTTTTACTTGATAAACCCAAATCTAAATGTTGTACCTACAATATTTCCTGTAAATATCTGTTTATTATTTGAATCCATATTTTTTTAACAATACTCTTTAACTACTACATGTGTGTTTTTCTACGTCAAGCAAAAACTGTTTACGACCAGTTTCTAAACATTTTAAAAATCCTAAAATAAGGAACATGACAAGAGAAAAAGAGAGATTTTTAAAGCAATAACAATTAAAAGAAATAAAAAGCAATTTATATTAAAAAACACACCCATTATTTAAATAATATATATTACAATATATTGTTTATATACGTATAACACTAACTATATTAAGTGACATAAAAATCCGAACACCCAGTTTAAATGCCCCATACCCTATCATATCCCACACATGCTCAGTTGGGGATAAGTCGAGAGATCTTGGTGGCCAAGGTAACAATGTGACATAATTATGTTAAAAGAAGTCTATTGTGACTCTTGCGACATGTGGTCGGGCATTATCCTGTTGGAAAATTGGATTTGCCAGAGTGTTAAGATAGGGTAAAAGATGGGGTTCTAAAACTTCTTGGATATAACGCTGCACGTTCATGTTATCTCTGATGAATATTAAATGATCTCGAACCATAAGCTATAGCTAACCAAGCCATAACTCCAACAGTTTGATAAACATGCCTTTCAACAAAAAACCGTGGATTTCTCCTTTTACCACATCGTCTTCTAACCCTCACTCAACCATCGTGCGTGTCTAAACAAAATCGAGACTCGTCACTAAAGACAATGCTGTTCCATTCCTGATCCCAGAGTGACCGTTCTCTGCACCACTCAAGGCGATTACGTCGGTGTTCTGGAGTGTGGTCGGTATGAAAACAGGCCAAAACTTCTTATTCATCGGTAAACACTTCGCATGCCAATAGGTCTTCCGTGTTCTGTAAACCATTCATTTGCAATGGACCTGGTAGTGGAGAAACGGTCCCCCAAGGCCAATAATCTTAGGCGGCGATCTTAACGGTCTGTTGTTCTCCAGAGGCGTCCAGAGCCCCTTGCTCTTTGCTGACAACACTTAACCACGGTGTCTACACTTCTTTGCACTGCAATTTCCCGAAAAGAAAATCCAGCTTTCCGAAGTCCCACTAAACGACCCCTATCAGACTCACTAACTTGACGAAATCGTACAGGTCTCCGTACCCTAGACATCGTAACACATCGTAAAGAATGTCAAGAACCAAAATCCGCAAAATTTGGGTCTTACAGCTACAATATTCATTTTTGGATTGTTAGTGGATTTCAAAAAAAAGCAGAATAAAAACCGGAATCTTCAACTGATAAGGCTGAAAATTTTATCAATTGTTTATTTTAGTAAAATAAATAAATTTACCAAATTTTATTAAAATAAAATCCTTTAAACTGGGTCACTTATGTCACTTAGTTTATATAAAGACAAAATTGCCTAAATATAAAAGTAAACTATAACCCTGTTTATTGGGAAGAATTGTTAGGTTTACGTAAGATCATATTTTTAATGATGACATGTTTCTATGTCATTATTACGTCTTAATTAGGTAATTGTAAACTTACAAATAATATTATGTTTTAACCTATGGCTGAGAAACGTTGATGGAATTATAAATATGTATATTAAATTTCAATAAAAATTTAACATTCATAAATAGCATAGTTTTCCGGGAATCAGAAAATTTAACAATCGCTAGTAACAGTGGTTTCACCCATGATTTGGAATACCTTAAAAAACTACCTAAAGCATCTTATGAATTCTATGAGTAATGGTATATTCATTTCATATTATTAAATTAAATTCTTGCAATTATAGTCTTTCCCAGAGTAATTTTTACGGTTAAAGCACACGATCTTTCTGTTAAAAAAGTTTAAAGGCTAGTTTAAACTTTGAATGATATGTAAAGTAATACTCAAAGCTAGTTTTACTTTAATATTTTTTTAATTTTCTATTTCTATCTATCTATCACAAACTTATAATCAACTCCTCAGCCGTTTCCTTCTTTATCCCTTTGATTTCATTTAAAATATTATCTGTAGGTTATTTCTCACTGTTTTTGATACCTATGTCACTTTTTATAGATTTGCACAACAAAAATAATCAAATTTTAATATTAATATTATTAATATAACTTGTTTTGATATTCTAATTGTAATTATATAGCTTCGTCAGTAAATGTACTTTTTAACACAAACCAGCAGTACCCGATAATAGCACTTTCAATTAAAAACACTTTTCAGAAAATATATCAAGAAGTGTAACTATTTTTAAATAAAAATACACAGCTTTAAATGTCGATTTAATTTAAACTTAAAATGCATATTTCAGTCCCTACCTACAGTTTTTATTAAAAGTATTCTCACAACGCTCTTTTGCCAAAAGTTTAAATTATAACCAATTTTTAAAATGTTTGGGAACTGGTCGTAAACAGTTTATATAACAGCTTTTTACTTGACCCAGAAAAACACCTTTTTAGGTTAAAACGGAGTCAATAATTAGTAGAAATTATCGATTTGTAAATTTAAAATATCAGTAAGTGAATTTATAACAGGCGATTTTCTATTAAAACATTTAGATATATATCGGTTTATCTAGTGAAGGAAGGAAAACTAATTTAATTAAGTCACAGAAAATTTATCATTGACAAATTAAACACTAAACAATTTTAGCCTAATTGGTAGTCTCCAATAAAATTCCTAGATGTTTTATATGAGTGATGAATTATAACAGACAGTGGTCAAACAATAAAAAATTATATATTATCTCTGTAAACAAAAGTTAAAATTGGACTTGACGTAAATAAAATTGGACAACACCCGACCAACTCGACCACATGTGAAACCTATTTGCAACGCATTATCAAATTTGTTAAGACAAAAAAACATAACAAAAGAAGCAAAGAGATAGCAAACTAATTCTATCCCAACCCTAGTACTAGGAGGCGAGACCGACGAAAGACCGAGACTATAGATGGTCTCGGTCTTGGTCTCGAAAACAAAATCTTTTTCTCGGTCTTGTTATGTCTTGGTCTTGATAGTTTAGGTTGTTATTTGTAAGAAAATTCTTTATAGTACCCTAAGCTTAAATGCTCAAACCTTTAATTATTGGTACAAAGGAAGAAAGTTTAAGATTTTGACCGATAAACTCTCAAGTTTATGTAAAGTTTATGTAAAGGGTAAAATATAACTACAGTGGGTTAAAATTATACACTATTTATGAGAAACTAAAACCAACCTTCTAATTTAATATTAAGCATGCAATAATTTTAGTTATTTTTTTGGTAATTATTCACTTTAGCTAGGTACTACTATTTTTTTAACAGCTTAATTATGACATACACATAACGAATTAAATATTCATGTAGTACTTTTATGGATATTTTTCTTAAAATTAATTTTTGAAGTTGGAACTAATTTTTGATAGCGGTTATACTTTTGGGAGTATGGCGTCTGTAATAATAATATATAATAAACGACCTTACTGAAATTGACATTAACCTAATTAAATACCCTCCATAGATCAAATTTTGCTATTACAAATTTTAATTACATTTGTTCCGAACTACTTTTATGAAAGAAATAATCCTTTTTTATGAGCATACAGATACATTTCATTTAATTTAGTACTCTTTTGCCATATGTCTTGACCTTTTGAATGGGATGAAGTTAATAGCATTACATTGCCTTAACATACCATTTATAATGGAATGTCTGGAATGATGAATAAGTAAAATAAACTCGCTTTCCGAACAACTTACACTGATCAAAGTGTATTTTTATGTTAATATCGCTTACCTATATCTAAAAAGTTCTTGTTTTTTATAGCTTATGCATGTTTTTCACAAAATTACTAATTTAAGAAGTAGGAGTTAATTTTCGGTAAATTTTATTTGTGTCTCTCTCATTCCATACTTTTACGCAACAACTTAATCCCTCTATAGGTTGCTTCACCACCCTAATCAATTTGTTGTTCACTCCTAATTCCTTAAGTGCATTGTAGAGCTTCTTTTTCTTCTTCTACTTCTTCTTCTTCTTCTTCTTCTTCAATGCGAAATCCACATTGGTATTCACCAAATGCTTCATTTTTGAAATCAAGTTCTTTACATACAAGACAAGGCCGTTGTAAGCAACATATTATTTAACTCAGTAATTATAGCACATAGACTTATTACCTCTATCTTAACACCGATTCTTTCAATTATCCTGGCATTTCCTCCTTTTCCCATATGAATTGCATAACCTTATGAATATTCTCTATTAGTTTTTCTCCTCCATACTTAATTGTCCTTAATAGAACCATTATTGTTTTTTAGGTTACATATGATGTCCTTTATCTCAGTTAATGTCGGTGCATTTTGGCAAGGCTATGTTTTTATTAATTTCTGTATTTTTAATTAAACTTAAAATTAAACTAGATAATATAGACCTGTTTACTTTAACCCTTTTAATATTTAGACTTATTTGTGCTTATTTCTCATACATAATTAATTCTTATTCTCGTTCGCTTTCTAACTCCACTAAACAAGTTCTTTCTCCTAGCTCTTTTGCTGGTTTTACTTCAACTTTTACCTGTATTTCTTTTTCTAACAATTTTTCTATGACCTCTTTAGGTACTCCTTTGCCTTCAGTATCCATTTTCATTCCATTTATTATGACATTATTTTTCTTCTTTTCCCTATGAAGCCTTTCCAATTTGTTTTCTAGTTCTTTAATTTTTTTCCTCATATTTTTATTCTCATCCCTTATCTCCTGATATTTTTATTTTCCTTGCTCAGTTGTTTTAACTAATTTTTTAAATCTGTTGATCTGTTCTTATTTGTTTTGTTTCTTCTACAAGAATTTAAACAGGACCATTTAAATGCTCTAGCTTTTCATCGTTTTTCGGCGATTTGGCAGCAATCCAGAAGTTTTCTTGCTTTTATAAAACATTTTTGTCTCATTTTTATTTCTCCTTTTTTATTTTCTTCGCTTATATAATCGTCACTATATTTTTCATTTTTCTCTATAAATTTTTTGATTTCGTGAGCATTCAATTTACTTATTATTATTTTAGCTTCTTCTCTGCTTATAGTAACCTGATTAGCATGTTAACACTCACCTGAATTTTGTTATCGCTATAAACACACCGCGAAAATGCCGTCAGCCGGTCAACCCGTCGGACCTTGGACCTTATCGGTATGCTAAGCTTTAAATACAATTACCTATACAATTTATTTACTATGTAAATTCAATATTAATTTTTGTAATCTTACTCAATATTTCCTTTGAATTTATTTCTAACACTTTTATGAACACTTGGTTATAGTTTTGTTAAATTATTTGTTCGTAATGATTTTCCGTTCATCGGAGTTTATTACGGAATCGAATTTAACTCAACTCTTAATGATCACACCAGGATCGTACTTAATTACAAGAGTACGGTTACAGGATTAACTAAGCTTTATTAAAAATTTCCTTAAATTATTGTTATTCATAAAAGAAATGTTATTAAAATACACAAAGCAAAAATTTCTATCGAGAGTCATACATCTAGACAAGTCTCACGAACCCCTACTCAACAGCTACATCTAACATTTGAAGCCAAAATTGAAGAAAGTATAGGTATCGAAAATGATGATTCAGAAACAACAAAATCAACATAAATGAAAATAACAGTTTCCCACCAATTCAAAGGAAACCTTTGCTAATACTTCAGAAAACAACCCAACTATGCAAACAAAACCAGCATCCACAAACACCACCATTACAGTGAGCTTAAGTAACATTTTTGAGGTGGTTGCAAAAAATCTGTTTTGGTGATATTTTACCTACTCCAGATCCCTATAATGGGGTATGTGGGGATGGTAGCCCGGCCCAGTAAAAAAAATTATCTTTTTCTCCCTTCAAAATCAGGAAGTGGCATTCAGAACTGAGTTCACACTTACACCATTGAACACCATGCCCCTCAAATCTCAGTCTCAATCAATCTTTTCTCCTTCTTCTTTCTTTTTATAATTTTACATATCAATTTGTACCTTTTGTCCCACACGTTTTTGTCCTTGAGCATCTCTTCTATTTTCTCCAGCGTTGGGAGTGTGTCTCTTAATTCGTTTCACCTGATGCATATGCTCCGGACTGTCTTGGACGCGACATGTTCTGCACTCATCGTCAGCGATCTTCTGAATCCTCGTGGTATACGGCCCGAATGATCCGGTTCCTGTGAGAAACTGGGAAAACCAGTAGCAGGTATCTAGTTTCGGATGTTTCCTATAGGACGCTTAGTCCAATGTGTCTTTCCTTCAACCCCTTTTCTGCTACCAACAGGCCAATCGGGGCAGCGTCCGCATAGACAGTTGTGTACGCATTGATTCGCTATTCTAATCAGTCTGCCTTAGCACGCTTAATAATTTTTTTTGTTGTTGCCTCTTTTTAAAGCATTTTTTATGTCGGGGCTGTGTACGATCAGCATTCTTCTTTTTTGATACCTCGGTCCTCCCACGGAACGCATTAGCATTCTTAAGTCTTCCATTTTATTTCTCGCTTTACCTGCAAGCCCTGCTACGTGCTGACTGAACCTTTTTTTGCAACATTATACCTAAATACTTAGTGGTTTTACCCAATGTGGTAACCCAGTATTATCACTATCTCAGGACATTTCCAGCCTCGAAAAAAGGTACTTAAACGAACTCTTCAGGAAGCTAATCTAATCGGTTGATCTTGACGAGTTGGCGGTAGCTACCACCAAACTAGACAAATTCTTGATCTACAATTGATTCGTTCAAAACTTGGATAAGCATAATTTCTAATGTATTAACAAACCGACCAATTTTATTATTGCGAAAACATTCTTTAATCCTTCAGGTGAAATTACAATAAATAATACTAAGCATATAAATTAAAATACCTACTTGAAACCACTCATATACACAAGTTATATTCAAATACTACACATTTGTAATAAAAAACAACAGTTAGATTTTCTTGAACAACTTGAAATAAACAGACATCTAACAGATCAACAATTTAATCTGACGATGCTAGTTTTTAGCGAAACAGCTATCATAAAGTTTAAAAAAGCAATTTTTTGAATAAATAGTTGTTTAAAAAGTTCTATTTTTAATGTTCTTAGTAAGATGGACTTCCGCAAAGTAAATGTTACTACAATCAATTATAATAAATAATAATGACTTTTATCCTCAGGATAGACAGAATCCGAAGGCAATATCTTCTGTACTGAGACATCTATTTACTTTTCGTTTTCCAGTGGGACGCTGAGTACACTGGACTATTAAGGCTTTATCATTAGATCATCACTTCTTTGTCTGATATAAGACATATGTATTATAGCTGATATGCATGTTATTATTATAATGATAAATACAAAGTGGTAATGAAATATTTTCAAATATAGTTAACACTACTTTGCAGGTTTGGTTAACCTTAAAATATCAAGATTTAACCCCTAACAACCTCTAGAAGTTATCTTAGTTATAGAAGTTATATCTGATAGATATAGAAAATTATTTAATTTTAGTTTAGGTAAGTAAATGTGTATAAAATTATTTTTTTTTTTTTTTTTGTTAATTAGTTTAGGTTAGATGCTCTAGAGTGAATAGAGTGAAGTTTCTCGAAGAAATTTACCAATCGATGGGCCTAAAATAATGTAATATTGTTATAAATTATTTAATCTGAGACAAATTGGTTGACTGAAAAATCCCTAATGTTAATAAGCTCACCTTAGGTGTAATGTGGCCAATTAGATGATGCTCCGTAGAGTATTAAGTGAAATTACAAAGTAATATACTAAACCACACCAGTGTTAATTTGTCTAGAGAAAACATAAATTAATTTATATTACTTTCTACATTACTTGAAATTTCTTTTAAAATCCGCAAAATGCCAGAGAATCCTTCTCAGATAACATGATTTTTCGAAAAAATGTGGAGCTACCACTGATCCAGTTTATTATTTTAACCATTATTTTATCCAGGTTTATTATTTTGACCCGTAGCAAAACAAATTATAAGACCGACACTTATCCAGTTTTCTATACTACGACAATAAAGCCTACAACAAAAATCAGTTTGTGCAAAACAAATGCAATACATGCAAACGTCTCATCAACTAACACAGCGGTGTTATAATAATTATGGTATGCTAAATTATTTAAAAAAATATAAAAAACGCAGGGTAACTAACGATAATAATTAATAAATGGCTGTACATTGTACATAGGAATGCATAAACTGTGTGAACAGTGTTAGCCATATTTTAACTTTAGGGACTTAATTTTTAGTATTATTTAGACATACCCAATTAGTATTACCCAATTTCACTAAAACTCAAATATTTACTTTGCTACCTGTTTTTGCCGTAGGAATTTAAATTATAATCTACATGGGCAACATAACATACATATCTAGCATATTGATCGATCGATTGTAGATCATGAATTTGTAATGTTGGATAATGCAGTTGCAAGGGGTCACAATAGAAATAAACACAAAATCGACCTTGGGGAAATAATTAGGCAGACCACCGGAATCCCCTCTAGGATGAACCCACCAACCCAAGGAGGAAGTATAACTATTTCACAATGTTCATATTAGAATATATTATATTGTACGATAAAAAAAATTATGTCAAATTAACTAATAGATGCTGTAGATGAATGTAACAATGTTGAAATTGCATACAGATAAATAGGTTTACTCTAAAAACGAATAGTCCATATATTAGATGTCAAAATATGTCTTGTAAAGAAATAACCTGAAGTTTCTTTTAAATGATCGCTTACAAAGAAGTTTATATGTCCCGAGAAACAACTTTCGTGAACATCAACTTACTGCTTAAGTCAGCCGAGTAAACAGAGCGAAAGTTGGAAAGTTGATCATATAAAAATACGTCTACTATGTAAATAATAGACAACATAAGAGTAATATCTGCTTCTAAAATAATGGAGATGGAAATAATGTGCAGAATATATATTATTTATTAATATTTATTTTTATACTTCAATATGTAACGCAAGAACGCAAGAAATTCAATTTAGTGATACATAAAAAGTTTTCAGTGTTAATTTAGATCAATTATAAAACATTTTAACATCGATAAAGTATTATCTTTATTTTTTAATATTATTATACAGTATATTTACATATTACTAATACTAATTAATAATGGACCACATATTATTATACAGTGTGGAACAGCCAAATTGAATAAATTCGAAAACAGAAAAATTTGGGCATGTTTAAAAAAACGCTTGCTTCCGTCAATCAGTATTTCTAGGGCGCTTGTTTTATAAATAATTTTTTTATACAGGGTACGTCATGTGACCGTGGCCAATACCAACATTGTTTTTCACATATAGCATCCTTTATATTAATTAATATTTTGTTTATTCACAATATTTTAAACCTATTACCGTCTCAATATTTAATAAAAAAATTCTTCTCACTTTATTTAATATAAATATATCAGGCATTTTAGATCATCGAGTTGACGGACTTTCTTTCATAAACAATATTTATGACATCCTCCATAAACACAGTCTAATGGCGTAAGTAGGTAAGTTGTGCTCCATCTTGTTGAAACCATATCATATTCGCTGGGATTTATGGGTTTGCTACAATGACAAATATACTAATAACAATCCGTCGTATACTGAGCATTGACTCCAACATTAGAGGAAGTAAGAACTATAGGACAAATTGTACGCGCAACAAAAATAGATACATTTTGACACATGACATAGAGCAACAATTCGAATGGTTTTAAGGAATTATATTATAGGGAAATTAAAAAAAAAATAATTTGTTCAAATTTCAAGGAAAAAATTGAAGATTATAAAATATTGGATTTATACTATATTAGAACTACATTGCTGTTTATTATAATGTGATTTATAGCTTGAAATTATAATCCAATGCCAGTTAGAATTAAATTTTTTTAATTTTAAAAATACAATTAACTATATTAATTTTATTAACATATTTACACAAATATGCAACAGAAAATTAGTATTTTTTCTATGATTATGAAAAAAGAGTTAATAAAACGATAATGTAAAAAAGTGTACTACTGATATTTAAATAAAAACAATTTTAAATATTTGTATCTAATTTTATATTCAATTGCATTTAAAGTTCTTAAAACATTTGTCTGGAATTTGAACTAAGGCATATTTATTGGCCTTCTTGAGGAATAGCATTGGCAAATTAACTGTGTTAATTTAGATCAATATAACAGTATTAATGTACTTTTTGCTGCTCGTAAATTAAAATATAGGTAATTATTGTAAATTTTTGTCAATATACAAACCTGCTTATACTACCAACACTTGTATTATTGTAATAATATATTCAAATAAATAAACATTATTATTGCTTTGATTTTTTTGTTATAGAAGACATAAGGTGTAAGATTACATTTTCAGTAAAATTTTTAGGGCTACGAAATGTATTTTCAGCTAGACGACTTATGTATGTAACATAGTTTAGCATTTTTCCTGCCAAAAAATATATCCTATTCATAGCTATAACCCCCATTTTTAGTGAAATACAAGTTTTTGGAAAACTTAAATACAAATAACTATGTACAGATACATTTCTGAGAGAATAAATCTTAAGTGGGATTTTATTACCCATATTTTAGTTAAATAACTTACTAAATTTAGCCATGGGAGGATATATAATTTGTTTTTGTTTAACCTATTTATAAAACAATAAGCTGACCATAAAGTAAACAATTTTTAAAAGTCTTTTATAATTGTTTATAAATTAAGCAACTAACTCATGCTGTATGTTTCAACAGTATTAAAGACGTAAAACTACAAAAATATGTAAAATCGGAATAAAACACATACACATGTAATGTGTATTTTGCCCTTTATCAGTTGTTTCGACTCGTTGCATCCCACTCTTATGTTGACCTCAATTTCAATTCCTTTCTCTTTAAGCTCTATCTAGTGACTATTATATCATTGGTTTGCTAAAACAGGATGTAGGTTTCTGAAAGCCGGGATGACTTCATTTTGGATGAGTCCTAAATAATTCTTGGCATTTAAGTGTTCACTTATAATAACACAAGAGCTTAAATTATTTCCGGAAATATTTAGGCTTGCATGGTATTCGGAAAGAAATTTTAACACCATAATTTAAAAAAAATATATATATTGATCCAATCTGACATCTGTCACATAGCTTCATAACTACTAGTTTAAACGTATCTACCATAGAGAAACATAATATATTTTTATTTAAAAAAAAAAACTGAAAAAGTGGAAAATTGTTTCCACCTGCACCCAGGGTAAAGAAACTTAACAGTTTCTATACCAAGCTTGACCGTTTTCTATCAAAAAAACAACTACTTTCTGGGCTATATGCCCCAACGGACATTGAATTACATTCCAATAGAAAACGGGATGGCGACCGACTTCGTCGATACTTGCAACCATCTCTATCGATTTGCAAATTAAAAGGAAGAACACTACTCGTAGACCGGTTTCGACATTATTGTGTCTCATCAGTACGAGGTAAGTAGTTCCTCTCATCCCGCAGAGCAGGATGCAGAATGATTCTTTTACGCCAATACATAAACCATGAACCCAAGATTCCATGATAAAGTCGTAAAAGCGCCATCCTACCATTAATTTGCAAAACAACAGATCAAAGGTAACTGTAATCACATGAAAACAATACAATTTGTCTATGGTCTGTACGTTGATGTTTCGGCGTTCTCAATGGTTTCAGCTGTAAAAAAATGTACATTTAAATATCGTGGCGCCACGAAAAAATTTCCGAAATTTTTTTTAGTTACCATAGTAACATGGTAACAAAATTAAGGCATTTTATTGGTTGAAATGTAGAGGTGTGAAGTTTTCAATGAAAAATCATTAGTAAAATACTAATTTTATGCATTTCTGTTAAATGCACCATTTTTTCTAATATTCACAAAATTTAAACGATAATGAGTTAATGAAAATAAAATTTTAAACTACTACGTATCTTTGCAAAACTACCTCATTTATAGTTTTTTTTTATTAAAAAAGGCTGAAGCAATAGTTTTTATTTAATTTCTTATAGTTAAGGATAAATAGGAAAGAAGTTTTAAGTGTGATGTTGCAAATTTCTATAAATAAATAAGGTTCTTTTATTAATTTTTACTTCTTGCAATAAATTTTGAAATCCTTACTATTTTCTAAAAGTTAGGTAGAGAACATTGCATTAACTTATATACAGGGTATTTTTTAAAAGTTGGTGTTGGCCAAGTTCACATGACACATGACTGTCAAAACATTATTGATAAAACAAACACACTAAAATTACTAGTCGCTTACTTACCGGTTTTAAACGTTTTTTAATTTAAGATTATTAAACAGTGTTCAAAAACAAAATCAATAAGAATTTGAATAGTGAGCCAATTAAATATCTAAAACAATCAACAATGCACAAATTTGTGCATTTATATAGATGAATTTATATTTCTCCGAAGGGGTCCAAACATAATGTATAGTTTGAAGGTAATTTAAATGGTATTAACGATAATACATGATCGGAGGACACTTGATTGTTTAGTACCTTATACGGCAGTAACATCATTGGCTGTTTGCGCCTTAAATGTATTGAGGTAATATTAAACTCAATCCTTAAAGCTGTTGTTCTTACTACATTATAATCAGGCCACATAAAATGTCTTCTGAAACAAAAATGTCGTTAAATTTTATTTTAAATTTTTTCCAAACCCTCTAAATAAATCTGAGGTTGTTGTGCCCAAATAACTGAAGATAATTTAAGTTTAGATCTGATTACTGTTATATACAGGATTCAAATAGTTTTTATATTATGAAACGAGTGTATTTATCGAAAAATGCATCCTATTAACTTATTTTCACTTTTAATAGTATTATAAATATTTGTTGCAAATAGAGAACTTACATATTTTTGTTAATTCATAAAAGGATTGAGGGATATAAAAAAAGTACCCATGTCCAATAACTTGTCTTAAAAATAAACGACTCATGAAATAATAATGAAGTTAAGCGCTCCATAAACATTTTTAAAATGAAGCGTCACAAATGTGAGCTT
The DNA here is from genome assembly GCA_035357415.1 of Ophraella communa. NCBI lineage: Eukaryota > Metazoa > Arthropoda > Insecta > Coleoptera > Chrysomelidae > Ophraella > Ophraella communa. The sequence continues at coordinate 25,608,898 of CM068980.1, forward strand.
CAGTATTGCAATTAAGTAAACGAATGTGAGGAAGCACATATCCTGACGCCACAACCGTATTTGAATATTATAGCTAACTTTTAAATGAAATATTCGGAACGTTGAGTAAAAAATTGTTTTTTATCTTTGAAATATAGGATTATTCCCAACTTGTTTTTGTGTTTTAAAATTTAACCAGCTTATATAAAATTTAATGTTTGTTCCCTATCAAGCTCTTTTACTTCATTACACATACTTAAGGGTTCTTTACGCATTGTGTAATCCAAGATAATTGGATCCTTTTTGCTGAATATGGACATAACACAACTTTTTTTGTGTTGAATTAAAGTTTGTTTCTAAACATTTTATAATAATCTCTAAATATGCTTAATACAGGATGCCATGCCATTTATAAACATTAATAATTGCAGAGGTCCACATCAGATCATTGTGGTACTCCAGAATTTAGCATCCACTAAAGCCCTGAGCTCACATACAATCAGTTCGAAGATGGTTTGGGAATGCATACGCAAGCTAAATGAATTGGGCCAAAAGAACACTGTCACCCTATTATGGGTCCCAGGACACATAGGAATAAAAGGGAACGAAACAGCAGACAAGCTGACAAAAAAAAGCCGAAACAGCAAATGTGGAACCAGAACCACTTTGTATATTCAGCAGTATCGTAATTTTAAAAAAGCTGATAATAGAATTGGAGAATGAAAAATCCATGAATTGGAATCAGTTGGGACTGAGCCAAGCTTATATACTTCTGGGAAACTATATTTGTAAGAGATACCTTAGCTGCCTTAAAAAAGGCTCCGGATTTTAATGGAAATACTAACCGAGCATTGACGGTTAAGAAGTCACATGAAGAAACTAGGGTTATAAAATAAAGTAAATTGCAGATTCTGCGAGGAAGAGGACAAAAACTCAATAAACATACTCTCGGAATGCCCTGCCTTGCAAAATTCTCGGGTCAGATACCTGGGAGCACACGAAAGAGAAGAGCTAGATCTACCTCATCTACCTTCTTAGGAAAATAGGACTAGAGCTGTTGTAAGTCTGAGAAAACATAGAGCCATGGCAAATAAGAGGGACAGAATAGATCATAGGTCGCAGAGTATTTATATCACCCCTAATTTCATACATACTTCCGAATTTGCATATTTTCCGGATGTTTTCGTTGTGCTTTACAACAAACTTCCTGTTTTGTATATAGCTTCTAAATTAAATTATTGTACGAACCCTTACTCTATGGAAGTCCATCTTACTAAGTACAATTAACAACTATTTGTTTAAACTTCACTTCCACGTTTTATTAAAAAATTAGCTTTTAAATTACAATGACAGCTGCTTCGCTACAATGATCATCGTCAGATTGACATATTTAAGTTACATTTTGTTTTTTCAAGGTGACTACCTTATGTTGATTAAATAGTGTAGGCCATTTTAAAATTTAAAATATTAAGCATCTTTTTTTTCTGATTTTTGTTAACTGATTGTAAATTAAGTATAATTTCCAAAGTAGTGCATGTCTTCTGGGACAAAAGGAAATTGATCTCTACAAACCATTAGCTTCCGAAGTCATGATTAAATGTTTTTCTATACAAATTTTATAAATTTTTGAACAAACTAAATGAATTAAAACTCGTTAGTGATATATATGAGGTTACTTTATTTGGTTTTGTAAAGTACCAATCAAAGCACGAAATGATTATTTAAAGTTCCTTCAGGTGGTATATATAACCCGACGACTAAACTTTGAATATTATTTTGTATTTTTATTCCTAAGAGTTACAGTGTTTAATTGACTTCAAACCCTTATTGTGTTTTTAGTAGCTATTATCCCCTCTCCTCCCAGGCTACTGTTTTACCTGTAATATGTAAATCTCTATAGCTCTAAATACACAGTAGTATCAACTAGTTTAGCATTAAATATATTTGGTCGTTGCCATGTTTCTGTTATAATTATTACATCATAATTACCATCAAAAATATTCCTGTAAAGCTCCTCTGTTTTTTTTATTATTATTATTAACAATACATTTATATGTGAAACATTCCATATACCATAAAGGGGTACTGCCTGTTAATATTGATGGAAAAACGACTATGAATTAAATGATCTATTTACTTAAGTGAATAAAGTGTTTTCTGTAATACAATAACAAAGCCTATCGAATTAAAGCAAAATACCCAACACAAGTAACAGTACCTATTAATAAATAAATTAAAATACATTATTTCTCTAATTCTATGTTATCATTACTAGTCATTAGTAGAAATTAATTAAACGTCAATATAGTGGATTAATTTTTATATAATTAAAATATCTATAACGAAAAGTTACTACCTACCTAATAAAGTTAAACTTAATAAATAAAAAACAAAACAAATTGTTTTTCTTAAAATCGATAAGAAAAAGGCATTATTATCAGTTTTATTTAGCAGTTCGCTGATAGTTAATCCATCTCATCTGTATTTTATTGGATCTTCTCTTATAATGTTAGTTAAGAAAACTCTTATATAATTTTAAATAATCTGCTCAACAATTGAGGTGGATATTTTTTAAATTTCAAAAAATTGCGTACAAAAATAATATTTTAAATCACTAAACTATGTTTAGAAATAGAAACAGTGCAACTAGATCAGGTAGTACATTGGATACACGAAGGCTTAAGTCAAGAAGAAGTTGCTACACGGCTAAATGTGTCCCAAAGTGTTGTCAGTCGTACATGGAATCGATATTTGGAAACTGGGTCTGCAGCGTACAGACATAAAGGACGAGAACGAGCTACAACTTCTGCTCAAGACCGCTTTATAGCTGTAACTGTAAGAAAAAACCGAACATTTACTGCTTTGAGAATAAACAGCTTCTTTAAGCATGCTCCTGGAAGAGTGATACCTAGTCAAACTGTTAGAAGGTTGTATGCATGTAATTTAAGAGCCAGAAGGCGTAGTTCACATCCACTGTTGACTGCGGATCAGCGTGCATGCAGATATCGGTGGGCGAGAGAACAGTCTTTGTAATTATCAGAACTGGAGAGAAAGAGGGTAGCGCCAACCACTCTTTTTGGTTGTGGCTCAATTTGCCTGTGGGGAGGCATATGTTATGATGGCCGCACTGATTTAGTAATGAATATGACAATGACAGCTGTACGATATAGGGGCATGGTTATAGAGTCAGTAATTGTACCATTTTTTGGTGAAATAGGCGAAAAATTTATTTATCGACGATAATGAGCGCCCGCACCGTGCGAGAATTGTAAATGATCGCATTGAATATCACGGTTTTATAAGAATGAACTGGCCACCATGTTCACCGACTCGAACAGTCGCCCATAAACCTAGAACAGCTCGCCAATGCCTTGCAGAGAATATGGGAAGCCATATCACAGCAATTTATTAATAATTAAATGCTTCCATAAAATTTCCAACCAACACACCAGTTAATTTTAAAATACGTACACAGATTCAGTTTCTTAAAAAAGAAATATGTTGTCATTATGCAAAATTAGATTCAATTAATATTAATTTAAAGATTCTTTATGATTCAATTGTTCGGGAGGTTTCATTTGATTATTTTAGATATGTTTTAAGTAATTTGGAGGATGATTTAAGCTATATTAAACAGCAAAAATATTTTAGACTTAATAACAAGTTAAAAAACCTTTTAAACAAATCAACGCCAGGTTTTCAGAAACCACAAATTGACAATTCTGTTGCCTTTAAATTTTGTGAACGGATTAAGAATTTAACTAACTGTCATTTTTCCAAAAATGAGTTAGAGTTTTTGTCCAATGGCTTGAAATTTTCAACCCAAACTTTGTTGAATAAAAAATTGTTGGAGGAATTTGCTGTCGACATCGATTCAATTATAGAGAACCTCGCTCTAAATGATGCTGATAAGAACTCATTGAAACACCACTGTTACTTCTCTTTACAAAAGAACTTTGCTTACTTCCAACATAATAATAAAAAAAGTAGTCATAAAAAATTAGCCCGTAAACAGTATTTTTTAATAAAAAATATATCTAAAAAACTTCAAGCAAATAATTTAATAATTACTAAAGCTGACAAAGGTAACTGTTTGATAATTATGCATCGAGATGAATATATTCATAAAACTGAAACATTTCTCTGCAGGAAAATGACTTTGAAATCTTAACTAGGGACCCTCTCAAGAAACTAGTTTCTAATTTGAAGGCTACACTTCACAACTCCAAAGAATTTTTTGATTATTTAAATACGAATTATAAAAGGTTTATTTTGCCTAGATTTAGCTAGATTATATGGTTTGCCTAAAATACATAAAGATAATTTTCCAATTAGACCAATTGTGAGTTTTTTCAACACTCCCCTTTCTTCATTGACCACTTTTTTGAACAGTTTTCTTTTGGATATTCTTGATTATAAACTTTCTAAAACTATCAAAAATTCTATTGACCTTGTCAACAAAATTTCGTCATTTAATCCCAACAAAAAGTTTCTTATGGTTTCTTTTGATGTAAACAATCTGTTTACCAATGTGCCCAGATTAGATACAATTCCTATTATTAAAAATATTCTCGTCTCCAATAACATGTCACCTACTGCCGTTGATCATTTAACAACCCTCTTAGAATTTTGTCTTTCTCAAGATTCCTTTGTTTTCAACAATGTTATTTATCGTCAACCCACTGGCCTTGCTATGGGTAATCCTTTATCACCTTTGCTGGCTGATATTTTTCTAGATAATTTTGAAACTACCCATATTTTCAATAGCTCTTTTTCCAGCACCCATCCTTTCAACAAAATCCTTCACTGGTCTAGATATGTTGACGACGTATTGGCATTCATTGATGGCTCAGTCGAAGATATACATTTGATATTATCTGAAATCAATAATATTCATCCATCTATCAGGTTTACCTGTGAATTGGAGCTCAATAATTCCATTAATTTCTTGGACTTGACCATACATAGGAACGCGGACAACATTTTAAACTTTTCTATATTTCGTAAACCAACGACAACTGATCATTTAATAACCAAAAACTCTAATCATCCTTATCACCAAAAGATGGCATCCTTGAATTGTTTTATACATAGACTATTGAGGATACCGATGACTGAAGCTTCATATAACAGAGAAATTTTGATACTTAAGCAATTAGCGGCGGCTAATGGTTTTCCGGATAGTGTTATTGATAAATCCATTAATAAGATTAAATATCGCCAGCTCCGAAATTTAGCCTTTAATCAACACCCGCAGAAACATGTTGATACTCCGATTTTTAGATCCCTTCCTTATTTCGGAAAAGTATCTTCCAATGTAGCTTCTATTCTCGAGAGGAATATTCCGAATCTTAAGATTTCTTTTAAATGCCAAAGAACCATTAAATCCCTTTTATGTAAAACTAAAGATCAAATTAAAAAACTGTCCAGAAGCGGAATATATAAACTCTCTTGTAACGACTGTCCAACCACTTACGTAGGTAGGACTACAAGACCTTTGGAGATCCGTATCAAGGAACACCTGACAAGACCAGATAAGTCCAGCTTTGGCCATCACTTAAACTTTAACAAACACAGTTTTTCTCCCAATAAAAACAGCACTATTCTTCATGATATTCCAGGGAATGGATATTTAAAAATGAACCTACTTGAGGATTTGGAAATTTTGAGGGAACTCAAGGTTAATCCTACCTATTGCGTTAACACGCAAATCAATTTAAATACCAAGTTCACACCTTTATTTAAATTCTTCTGGAATTGTTAAATGAACCTCCTTTTTGTTTTGTTTTGTGATTTGTTTTGTTTTATTTATTTGATGATTTTACATTTTAAATATTTTTACAACTCAAGTTTTACTAAAATAATTTTATCTGTTGATTAACATTTTATGATAACGTAGTCACTTCCATTTTATTTTCTATTTTTTGTTTTTATAATAGTAATTAGTTTTTAATTTACATTCATATATTGTTGTCTTCAAGATGTTTTAATGTTAAAGCTGTTATTTTAAAATTTAACTAATTTATATTATTTTAATGTGTTGTAATGTCTCTTCTGAAGAGGTTTTATCTTTTAACGTAAGTTACACTTTTTTTCTTACCTCTAAGTTTTATGTTTATCACCTTTTAGGAAGTAACTCTGATGATGGCCTTATAAGCCGAAAGCGCTCAGTTACTGATTTTAATATACACTTTACACACTTAACCTACGGTTTTTAATATACAAAACATTTTCCTTCCTTCATTATTTCATCAAGTGTGTACAAAGTCTACAGTCTTTCATTTATTTAATTAAATAAGGATCACGCCAAATAGAGTGACAGCACTAAGGCAAGCTAGTGGTGGACCTACACGACATTAATGTTCCTCAAAGAACTTTATGATTTATGATTTAACAGTTTTTTTTCTGTTTTATTGTAATCTTTTTTAATAAATTTTTTTTTATTTTATTTTTTTGGATATATTGTAACTTATTTTATCGAATTTTGATTTATTATTATTCAATGACAAAAAAAATACAGATTTTTGTAATATCTACTTTAACTGTTGAGCAGTGTATCTACCTTATACTTTTAAATATCTACCTTATATTTAATTAGTTTTGTTTTATCATATTCTTTGGCAAATATTTTACCGTCTTTTTTTCCATTGCTAATTCCATATTTGTTATTAGCAATTTTTATAGTTTATATTTGTAACTGGTAAAATCTTTAATTTATTATTAATATCAATAATACATTTCACTATCATAGAAAGCTGGTGCAAGGATCACTCACTGTCATTAAACCCACGGAAGACAGAGATGGTCCTGTTCACAAAGAAAAGGAGGCTTGTGAACCTTCGGACTCCAAAACTCCTAAAAACTGAATTAAACTTCTCTGCAGAGGTGAAATATCTAGGGATCACCTTTGACAGCAAGTTAACATGGAACTCTCATCTGGAAAACAGAGTCAAAAAAGCATATATTGCCTATGAACAGTGTAGAAGAACCATTGGTCGTACCTGGGGTTTGTCACCAAGGGTCACGGAGTGGATCTACACTGCAATCATAAGACCTATGCTAACCTACGGCGCGATTGCCTGGGGAGTAAAAACAAACCAGTTGACAGTCGTCCGCAAACTTGACCATATACAAAGAACAGCATGCCTTAACATAACAGGAGGTATGAGAACTACACCAACTAGAGCGATGGAGGTGATCCTCGGTCTCACCCCACTTGATATATATATATCAAGGAGGTGGTTTTGATGACCATGCTACGGCTCCGCTCTACTGGTACACAACTTGTAGCAGAATCTGGTGAGTCGAGGTGTGGTTTGTGGCGCGAAGATATAAACGAGCTTCCAATGCTACAAGCAAATACAGAATCGATTTCACCAAGATATGCCTTTCACAGGCCCTACAAGATAATCATTAATGACAACGCTCAAAATGCATTGGCGACAGGTACTATATGTATCTTCACCGATGGATGTGGAATTTACTCCAGATCCCTAAACCTAAATATAAATTGGGCAATGGGTTGTAATGCAAGTATAGCTCAGACAGAGCTAACTGCCGTCTCCATAGCCGCAAAAGAGATTACCATAAGAAGAATCACTGGCAAAAACATCCGTATCCTTACGGACAGCAGACAAGTACTATTAGCCCTGAATAGGCCACGGATCACATCAGGACTAGTATTAGAATGTCACATGGCCCTTACGGAAGCCTGCTACAACAATGTGGTTGCTCTAGGCTGGATAAAAGGTCATGGAATTTCTAAAGGCAACCGCATAGCTGACTCGTTGGCTAGAAAAGCTGCCTCCCAAAGGCTCTTGGGACCCGGTAGTCTTGTCAGCTTGCCAGCATCAGCGGTGGTTGACCTAGTAAAGGAACGCTCCCTTGACAAATTCAGGGGAAGATGGGACGAAGAAAAAGGTTGCTTACTATCCAAGGAACTTCTGAAATATCCGAATAGCAAAGCAGCCAAGAAATACGTGGCCATGACCAGAAAGGACCTGCGGTTGGTCACAGGTATACTTACTGGCCATTGTCATTTACGAAAACATCTAAACAGGTTGGGTTTATCTGACAGCCCACTATGTAGAGGATGTGAACAAGAGGATGAGACAGTTGAGCACGTCCTTTGTGACTGTCCGGCACTCTCTCTAACAAGACTTTCTGTATTCGGCGAGAACTGGCTAACACATGCCAACTTGAGGGAGCTGCCTACAGGCGACGTCATCACCTACTTTAAACAGGTAGGATGGTTGACGAGCCAATAGATTAGGCTCAATCTCAGAAGGACGCACAATGGGCCAAATGTGGCCTAAGTGCTGTGAGGCGACCCACCCTCCCAGAATTACAGATACAGATACAGATAATACATTTCACTTTCATATTTTTTATGTAGGATATTGTTAGGATTTTCAACAGCTTCCTCCTTAAATCCATCGGTTATCTGTATTTCCTTGTTCCTTTACGAATCTTTCTTTATTAATTAATTTTTTTTTAAAGTTATACAATGCACAGCTCGTCTTCCAAGTAAACTATATGATTTCAATCTGATATACAAATAGTTAATTTTTATCTATTAAAAGAAAAGGCATCTACCAACACAGTTTTAGCAGTATTACATGGTATATTTTGCATCATTGTTGTGAAACAGGTTAAACATATTTAGATTTTGTAAATTATATTAATCTGTATATACATAAAATTGTTTGTCCCGACTGTCATCAACACAGAGCCTACTGTTTCTTACTGAAGTAGGAAACATGAAATTTAGACAGTAGGTTCCTTTTGTAATATAACCACCGTCTAAGAAAGGATCTTTTGATTTTCGACCCAGAAGGGGGTAAAAAGTTTGTATGGAACTTTGTCATTTCTTATGTAATTCGCTTAAAACTTTGTAATATATAACATTTGTAACTAATAGGTAGAAATACTTAATCCGTGTTTCGACATCTTTGGAATTTCAACCCCTAGATAGGAATTTAAAGTTTTTGAAATAACACTAGTAAGTATGAATAACTTAATACGTTTCAACATTTTTGAAATTCCAACCCCTAAAAGGAGGTTAGAAGTTTGTTTAAAAACTTGTCAATTCTTATGCAATCCGTTTATAACTTGGTAATAAGACTTATAAGTACAAATAACGTCATTTCTTATGCAAAGCTCTTTAAGCATTGTGAAAAGCATTTTTGGAAGTGCAGCCCCTACAAAGGTTAGAGTATGCGTAGTGGGTTGGTTTGTAATGATGTGTACGAAACACTTTAGCTATTTAATTAAAGTTAAGATTGAAAAAATATACATATGTCCAAAAGTTTGGAATAATGAAATATTTCATCTTTTTATTAATTTTTATTAATATTTTTTTTTATATAAGTAAACATTATTTTGCTACAACTCTAACTAATACTAAATAAATCTCGAAGTCAGATAAACATACAAAAAAAATGATTTATTCTTTTGAGGTGAAAAATGTACAGTGTATTACAAATTTTTTAAAATAAATTAATAAAAAAGGTTTTTAAATAAAATTAATAATCAGTATTTCCTCCATAGGCCTGTATGCATGACTATAGGCGATGCTGCATTCTATCGATTAAATGGTTGAGCTGGGCTTGTTGAATTCTCTCCCGTTCTTCACGAGCAGCATCTTTCAGTTCTCGTAGAGTAATTGGGGGAGGGTTTCGCTTCTTAAGAGGAATGTCCCAGGCATGTTCAATGACGTTCATGTCAGGGGAATTTGATGGCCATCTTAATGTGGATATTCCATCTTCTTCCAAAAAGTTTTGTACTGCAGCTGTTCGATGTGGAGGTGCATTGTCATGCATAAACACAAATCCATTACCTACCGCCCCCCGGAATAGGCAGGATTTAAAACTTCCTCCTCGAAGTACACAGCACCGGTGATTCTTCTCTCCAAAACCAGGAGGGGCGTCCGTATACCCCTGATAATACCACTTCAAACCATAATACTCCCACCTTCAAATGGAACATGTGGTTGGGCTGTTTCTAATCGGGCTTGTCGTCCTGGGGCCCTCCAAACTAGCGTTCTTCGCGAGTCAGAAACCAAGCCAATTTTTGATTTATCAGAGAACATCACGTAATTCCAGTTAGGACCATGGTGTAATATTTCTTGACATTTGTGTTTGGGAAAACGTAGAGGTCTTCTGCGATACAAATTTACCGCATTTAATCTTCGTGTGTAATTGTTTGCCTTGAGATATTCAGTCCTTAAAATCTAACAATTTCTCTGGATATGCCACTGGTAGATTCCTGTCGATTTCTTCGAGCTATCAATGTTATCTGCCGGTCTTGTGCTGCTGTTGTACATCGACTTCTGCCACTTCTGGGACGATCCTTTACATCATTTGTGTCTTATAATTTTTTTTTAAATTTTTGATACAGCACCCTGAGTAACACCAACAATATTCGCGATATCAGTTTGACTAAAGCCCTGTTGTAACAAAGCAATTACTCTAGACCTATTAAAATATGATATCATGTCTCTGGGCATTTTTAAACAACTCCAATGAAATTTAAACAAGAATTGGAATAATGTGGAAGCACCCAAATCAATTTAATATGACCAAATTAATACAAAAACGAATATAATTTAGTATTATTTATTATTATTATTATTTAAAAACGCTTTAAAATAAATATCAACAAGAGTTTTTAAAAAACCATAGGTGTAGATATATTATTTCTAAATATTCCAAACTTTTGGACATATGTGTAAATTGTCAGGCTAAAATGGCTGTTTCAGACAGCACTTTCAGATGTGAAATAGTGTAGCTACTATCGTCAACCAAAGTAGCCTGACGTGGCTAGGGCGAGTTTTGGTGGAAACTGTAAATTCCATGTTACCGCTCATAACAAACCGGTACATATGTATTGATTACTTCCATTAGACCAGTTGTTTAATTCTAACTGCTGCGCTACATTACAAATATTAAACAATTGAAAGAATGGAAATTACCGATACATGTACACGATTATCAAAACACGACTATTTTTTGCATTGTAAAATACGTTTATTATTTTGTAGTTTTATTTATCTATGAAGTAAGTTATCTAATTTTTAATAATAATTAAAATGTATTAAGTTTGAGACTTTAACTAAGTATTTGCCAAGGAAGATTGTTAATTCAGTAGCTTAAAGCGATTAATCCCATGTGTAAACTCGTACGGTCAACATTTTTGACCAGTATTCCTAAGATGTAAACTCGTCCGATTATTTTTACAAAGTAGTGAGTTAAAAGTTGAAAGTTAAAAGTTCTTTAAGATAATCAGTAAAGAATCACAATGAAAAGCAAAATCAAAATCTGTACGAAATAACCAACAGTGGTTGTATAAAAATAAAGTTCAAGATCTCCAAAAATAATGAAAATTACTGTTCACTGCTACTTTCGTTGACGATAGTACCTATTACTACAAAACTGTTTTTAAAGTGTATTGATTTAGCTCAATCTACATAAACGATTGAATCTGTTTAGTACTTAGGTATATACAATATGTAAATAGTATTCGTGTTCTGTACTTGTAATACTGGCTGCTTAAACAGGACAACCCGTGCGTGTACATCTTTCACTTCGCTTGGTTGTGATATTCTGTGGGAATTGCGAATGCGTATACTTTGTAAATAATATTATGTTATTCAGGTACACACAGGTACAGGTAATTTCTAATGATGCTGTTCATTATACCATTGAGTTTATAAATCCTCTTAACCCATATTATGACATCTCCCCTCATGATCTTATAAAAATGGGCGCACATATTATGTTATTATTTAAAGCGTCTACAGTCGCCTGAATTTAACTGCGTGCAATTAATAATGTAACGAGCCTTTTAGTTGCACAACTTTAGACCAGCAAACTAATTTCAACTTTATTTCTTGTAAAGTCACTCTACTATAGACGCTAAAGGTGCGCTACGCTTACGGCCTCTAAACAGCGAATTCTCTCATTATTATATTGTTTGTAAAAAAATAAAAAGAATACATTTTATTATTAAAAAGTATTAACACGCCTCACTCGTGAGACTGTTTGGCTGTTTGTTGAAATTGTTATTGGTGTGAATTTTCAACTCCCTACTTTTATTTGGTTATCCTTGGTTATCACCTGAAAGTTGACAGTTGTTACAGTTAAGATAATGGATTCATAATTATGTTGTAAGCTATTTCATCATAATTAATCTTACTGAATATATACTTCATTAAAAATGTAAGCATAAAATAAAATCCAAGCGTACGGAGCTACGGTACCAGCAAGTTAAATTAAAATGGAACTACATCCTTTGAGATTACTTTTTTTAGATGTATTTTGATTTACATCAACTCGCTGTCTACTTAGCTTTTTGTTTTAATTTTTTAAATAGTTTCTTTTTTTCATTGTTTTTTTTTTAAATAAAAAATAATGAGACAGCGAGCAATAAACTGAATAATTTTTCTATTTACAGTTTTTTAAAATAATGTATAATTTCTGCGTATTTCGAATTATGAAATTTAATTATGTCTGTTCATAAAATCTGATATTCTGCATTATCTACTACCTTGTGGTAACGTCGTGAATTTTCTTACATAGTCCGTTGCACAAGTACCTACCTATAGCGAATAACTAGAATATCCCATTTGAAATGTTAGTCTTGTTGACATCTACGATTTTTCATAAAATATTACCTACGACCACCCCTCTAAACCGTCAATAACACACAATCTACAACCTATGTAATGTATCTCTTTACGCACGGTAAAATAAGCGCACGGCTTCCCTAGCAACCACTTAGCAACAATAGACGTCGCTGTTTTATTCAAAATTTCCTATTTACATATTTGACGGGGAACTTTATTATACATATAAATGGCAGATAACATTTTTTAGATATAAGATTGCATTTAATATATATATTTAGAGTTATTTGAAAATATATATTTGATTCGTTTTCATTAACCCTACTTTCTGTCTGTATAAATGGATCATAATATAAATGTACTTATTTACGTTATTTTTATGTAATTAAGTTAATTATTTTAACATTTATAAAATTATTATTACCGAGATACTTTTTAAAAATACTTACAAAGTTGTTTCAACTTGTGGACACACGTTATTATTTATCAAAAAACTATTATTAAAAAACATCCCATTTTTTATTGTTCTTATAACTTGTTTGTATGCGTGAAGTTTTATACAATTATTAAAAAATGTCAAGTGATAGTGAAATGAATTTAACTCCACCCAATATAACTAATATTAAGTATTTAATTATTATACAATAAAATAATGATTAAAAAGTCTATTAATTGTTGCTCTTGTTTAATTATTATTAACAAAAAGATTATTAATGCAGGTGCAAGTAGGTCGTAGGTAAAGTATAGTACGTAACTATTACTGTAAACCATTTTACGCACTCACGGAATTACGCACTCGCCGCTACGCGGCATCGTGCACAACTATTCCATTCGTGCGTAAAATGCTATTTACCACACACGTTAAGTAATATACTATTAATATTCACCAAAAATTACGATCGAGGTGTAATTTGATCCGGATTAATATCCAATATTAGTGAGTTAAAGGTTTTTTTGACATATTAAAAATTCTGAGAGATAAACGGTTGGATACATATCCAACAGTATTTGCTCAGCGGGCACACATAAAAATTTGCAGTTTGCGCTTTATTTTGCTCAAATATGACAAATAACCAAAATATCCCTATTGAAATGTTAGTCAGATTCACATGTACGATTTTTCATAAATAGTTCGATTTGCTAAAAATAGTCCCAACTCTTGGAACTCTATCTCCAATATTTATAATTTTCAAACAGCCCTGAACATAGTGCATCAATACTTCAGGTCTTTTTTTATTACCTTTTAATGAATTAACAATTTTAGATTTTAATAACAGCCCTAGCTCTCTCTTAAAACTTAGACTACTTGTTTTTTGTACTATTTTTAGGGCTCTGTAAAAATTATAAATATTGGAGAATTCCGGAAATTGGGACTTTTTTTAGTAAATTTAATGATCTTTTCAAATCTTTTTTCACATTTCGAAAATATTTTTCGGAATATTAATAAAACTTAACCCTGACTTTGTTTACTTTATTGCTTTTAACTTTTTTTATTTTTTTCGGCTCCTTTTGGAACCTTTTTTTAAATGATATAAATAATATTCTTGATCAAATTACACCTTGCTGGTAATTTTCGGTGAATATTTCAAATATTTATGAAAAATCGACATGTGAACCAGACTAACAGTTTAAATTGTTAGTTATTTTTTAAAATAAAGTGCAAACTGCAAATTTTTATTTGTGGCCAAGGACAAAATAGTGTTGGATATATCCAAGCGTTTATTTTACATATGTCAAAAAACCCTTTAACTAACTAATATTGTTTAATAATCCCGATCTAATGACACCTCGTTTCTATTTTTCGGTGATGTAAGTCAAAATAGGAATTTAAAAAAAATCTATCTAAATAAAGTAATCCTTAAGGCTTCGACTTTTCATTTTTTGGCGGACGCGGTCACTACAATATGCTCTCAAGATTACTTTCGCTATGATTGATTTAAAAAAATCTTTTTGTGGCGCCATGATATTTAAGTGGAAATTTTTTGACAGCTAAATTGGTGCAGCCGTTGAACTAGTAATTATGAGGCTTTGTGACAGACGTCGGATTGGATTAGCTATTATTGTCCAAATTGTGGTGTGACAAATACCTTGCAAGCTTAAATTTTTCCTGGAAATTTTTTTTCGGACACAAAGATTTCAAGACTTTTAAAATATTCGTGTCCTGAAAAAAATGTCCGGAAATAATTTAAGTTCTTGTGGTATTATAAGTGAAAATTTCAATTTTGTACATTTATTTGTTTAACCTTTATTTTATCTTAAGAAATGTAAGAATCATCCTAACATTATATAAGAAGTATTATATTGTCTTGATTTAATTCGGGTGATTTGACTGGCTAATGAATTGGTTCTTTTCTATTTATCTCTTTGGAAGTTGCTTATTTAATTCACCTTGTATGAGGTCTATACCTATATCTCTAAATATAAAAAAATTAATGACATGAATGTCAAAACTAGAAACGCTTTTCATAATTTTACGCCATAAATGCTAACAAACGTAGCTCATTTTAAGACCATCTACAAACGTGTGTTGACGTCATAGGACCTTATTGCGAACATTTTCTACAATCAAAATAAAATCCTATCTCACGTTTTTTTGTAAATTGCTGTAAGAGATTTGTCGGTAATAAAGAAAAGAAAATAAATTTAGTGTATGAAATACCCCCTTCTTATTCACTACAATTTAAAACATCTTCAGAACTAAAAGTGCAAAAATACAACATACTTAAGACAAATTAAACTAGTTTTACTTTACTAAAAAAGTTGTAAATTTAATGACTTTAAGTGTAAGTGCACTTTTGCAGGTAACCCACGCCCAATCGTTTTATTTTTATATCTAGATCTTGTATTATACAGGCGTCCTGTATTTTACTTTTGGACCAATATTTTTGTGACAATCTGTATTATGGTATCAAGGCACGTTAGACTTTTATTCACATAACAGAAATGGGAAGAATTCTCTAGTATAGATGTCATCTAAATATAAATTTAAAAGATATGTAATTAAAAACGATAAAATACTAAATATAAGAGAAGTTTCATTATTAAATATGTTATTAAAAATAGTGCTTTATTGTTAAAGACTTACTTGCTTTAAATAGTATACCCCTTTCAAACATGTTGCGATTACCGTTTCATTAAAATTATCCAACGATCCGTGAAATTCCACAAATAATATTTCGAAATATGCCATTCGCACTTTGATATTACTTTTCAATATTTTACTACGAAGTAAAGTTATTTTAATTTAGCAGTCAAGGTTCATTTGAGAAAGCATAAAAATTAAAAGAAAAACATATTTTAAATATACCGACTACCGATTACAAATTGACTGACTTGACAGCCTGATACACTGCCACCTTTGCAGATCTATTGTGCTACCTTTGTATTTTAAAACACCTTATCCAGCCCTATCCTTCTGATGAGTTTCATCACTCTTGATAGTGGTCATTTCATATAGTTGGCTACTTCCGGTTTTTTCCTCTCCAAGTTCTAGAAACCGCAGTCCTTGCACAGTGGCTTAAGGCGTGAATTGTGATTTCCTTCTGTTAACCTACAGTATTCGGTTAACAATTTTTCTTTGCACTCATTTGCTGATGGCTGATTTTTTAAGTATATTTGTCATTTCAAGGACGGTTTTAGGTAATATCAATTGAGTATTTGCCAACTTATTAGCCTCTTTATAGCCCCTGATTTTCTTTTGCACTGGTATCCAGATAAGTGTTGGCTTATTTCAGCTTCCCCTCTAATTGAGCGCCCACTCACGTCTCTTTACAAGCTTTGAGTTGATCTATATCGAATTGGGTACCTCTATGGAGCCGCTTGGCTATTAGAATGGATTAAGATGAACTAGTTCTCTATTTAAATGTATAGCCGCGATTTCTGATGAAAATACAGTCGCGTACTTCCATAGGGATAGCTAGATTTCTGTCCTTAGCTTTGTACGGTATACCCCAGCTACTGTACTACGTTGGTTTTGGAGTCGTCCCTTTACCAAAATGGGTTTGCTCCTCCTACGGTCAAACTGGTTATCCAATTCTTTTTGAAACTGATCAAAGCATCAGCCCTTAATACCATCACCATAAAAAATAAAATATTTATTTTGCTTTTTTTAAATGTTTGCCAGAAATTAATTCTCTGTGAGCCTTAATAAATATAATTACATTTTTTTTAATTTCTCGAGATTTCACTGTAAATCGCATAAATATTATGTTACGGTAACTTTTTTAACTAAGGTAAAAATAATACCACAAGTCCCGAAACAAACGATTTATTCTGTATCAAGCGAAAGACTGACTCACATCCTTGTACAATCATCAGCATGCCTTTTTTCTATATATCATACCATAACAAGAATATAAAAAGAATAACCTTAGTTCAGTAAAATAATTAATAGTATGTATATTTTATAGTAAAGTAAATATTAATGAAAAATAGCAATAACAATAACTCGACATAATAATTAGAAATATGTAAATACATAATAAAATAAGTATAGGTAATATGTTACATTATAGGGAGATGCGTTACAATTATAAGTAAAGGATCTACTGGGGGTCAGATACGGCCACGGAAGATTATAATTCGGATTATGAACATCTAAACGAAACATAATATTATTATACAAATAAGATAAGAATTTATAAGTATATTGTAATGATTCAAAATAATAATAATAATAACTTACCAAAATATAATTAAGATTGTGATAAATAATAAGAAAAAAAGGATATACCTAAGTTTGAAGTTTTTCTTTTGTATGATGAATTTACCATAAAACTTCTTTGTTGGAACTACACAATAAATCTTAACAGACACACACACAAAATTGACTTAATAAAGGATAAGTCCTTACAAAAAAACACTAACATCAGGAGTCGATTCAATAATTAAGTCCATTATTCTATGATGTACAAGCTAAAAATAAAAAGAAAAATAAACATTAGTATATGACAATACTGAATAATATTAATCTAATATTAGCTACATGAGACAAATTCTAATAGTTATATAAAGTAAAATTAGTTTAATTAAAATATCAATAAGATAAAGCTAAAGTTAATATAATGATAAGTATGATAATATTTTAATAATTAGTTATAAGATAAAAACAAATAAGTATAGTTGATTACAAACCACTATTTAGAGTAGAAATATATCCAAACATATTAATTAATTTTATGATTAGTATAATTTAAACTTAATAAACAAACATTAGTAATAAGAAACAAAATATTATAGATTAAAAGTATAACCAAATAAATAATGTTACTTACCAAAACAATATGAGACTTTATTTTAAGCATCAAAGTAATGATTCCATATATTTAATGTATCAGGTGATATTGTAAACTTGATATAATTCATGATTTGATGCAGAATATTATCTTGAAAGAATCTAAAGAGATATTGAAATTTATCATAAATAACATTGTAAAGAAAGTGATTAAAATTATTTGTAAACAAAGACTGAACAATTAAAAGTTTACAAATAACTTTGTGACCGATAAAACTAGTGAAAAGACACTGTAAATAGTGATACATTGATTACAAACTGGAAATATAGACTAAAGAAAGGGATTATAATGTAAGGACATGAATTTAACATTAAGTGTTTAATTTATTGTTATTGTTTATTAAAACTATGTACTATTGTAAGATATTTAATTTTAAGTTGTTCATTTATAATATTAAGTGTTGTTATATTGTTTATTTAATTAATTTTACATAAAAATTGTTACGACGCAATAAGTTTTAAATGCAAATATAAAACAAAATAAGTATATTTGTAAAAAGAAAAAGTGCTGGCCATATTTGACTATATAAATTTTCATTCTATGCTAAAACTAAATATGAAAAGGAAATATTTTCTCATAATTGTTTAAAATTTTATTATAAATTGTTAAAATGTCCGCCATTGTATAGCTTCAGTAAATTGTTAATTTAGTAAGGAAAACTGGGATTAAAAATTAAGAGAGGTTATTTTTGTAATACTATAAGTTATATAATTTCATTATGCATCAATTAGAAACTTGGAAAATCTCAAATAAAAAATTTAATTTTTTTAAAAATTCATTAAATTAAGGTTAAAAAAAAACAAAAGACTTTCGAAAAAGACGCCATTGTTATAACTTCCGGCGTGAGCATATAAAAACCCGAAAAAATTTAATAAAAAGGTCATTCTAATTTCACCTGTAAGCCGATCCACGCTCGATTGTTTTAAAAATTACTGCTAATTTATGGCTGACTTCCTGTTAAAATTAAAAATGGCCGCACAATAACTTATGTAAAAGTAGTATGAATTTATAATCACTGGACAACTAAAAACTGGATATTTTAATAAAAAATCTATCAGCAAGAATTAAAATAAAAATTTTTTTATACTAACCTGCACTAATAAATTTGGATATCTGGAGAAGTGGTTAAAAAGTTTTCCATTTCTGAGAAGCCGAGAACGAGATAATAATTTCTGGAAAAATTCCATTTCACTCCACCCAAGGAAGTGGTTTATACGGTATGTGTTTACTATAACTTATTGTAATCATAATCACTTATAAACTTATTGTGAATGGTAAATCTCAATATCCATTAAAAATTTTTCTAACACAGTTTGATTTGAATATAAAATTTCTATACAACATTTTAATTACGGCTAACAATCACACGACAATAGAATCTGTTCTATGCGAATGTAACCGAAATAATTTCATAGTTCAGGTCTACATGCGCATAACTGGTTTGTTCAGAGTCGTAACGTAGTGTAGATAAAGGGTACGTTGCTTCATGGTATAATAAGTGAAATAAATGTTTTTGTCGTTGATTTATATTTGAACCGACTTCTGAGATTAAGAAAACTGCTCATGCTTAATAATACACATAAATAAGATAAAAATAATAATAATAACAGATTAAAAATTTAATATATTGATTTAAATCTGACAATTTTAAAGTTTTGATAATATACAGTTTGTATAAAATAAAAATAAGTGATGATAAAGAAGTTTTAAGGTCTTTTGGATAACTTAAAGTTAAATATAAATTAAATAAACATTATCAGTAAACTTTAGCCCCACAAATCTTTAATATAAAATAAAAAAAAAGTAAAAACAATAAATATAATAACAATTACATTAATTAAAATAATTTTTATCAATTAATATCAATTGTAATTTATTACAATATATAATTTATAGTATACGAGTAATGTGGTGAAACACAAAAATTAAGTGTTGAATCTATTAATAAAAGTTTAGTGGAAGTGGAAATTATATGTCTGTGTGGATATAAGGTATTTTTTTTCTACGCCTATGTCTGTAAACGTCAAAAGTCGGACTATCGACATTTCTTATAAGTGACATTTAATAATAACATGCACGTAATATCATAACATACACGTGCGTTTATACAAGAAAACTTAAATTTCTTTGCTTAATCAAATTAAGATTATTTAGAACAATAAACAACTAAAAGGTTGAATTAACTTTCACTATTTATTCGTTAAATACTTTAAATGTAATGACAGCCGTTTCGTTATCGAAATAGCATCGTCAGATTGACATGTCAATATGTTTGAATAAGATGAACTTTTCACATAGTACGGGTTAGTACAAAAAATTAAATTAAGATTAATTAATTTTATCTACGTACTCCTTTATTTGGTCTATTTGATATTTTAATTAAATTAAAAAACATAAAAAAGCTTTTAGTATTAGTAAAATACCTTTCAGATTAAAAGAGTAATGCTCCATGATGTCGGCAACACATTATACAATTTAAATAATAGCAAATTCCGTTATTCCATAGAAGAAAATGGATGGGCGTAGAAAAGGTATATTACGTTACACAAGTTTTAATCCCATTACCCACTCGTAAAATTTAGGCACTCACTTCGTGCGTAATGGGTTACTTACAACTTTTACGTAATATACTATTAGCTTACAGTATACTTACAGTAAACATTTTTTGATATGTTAATTAAATCTTAAATTACTGTTTAAAACGAATTCTAAATTTCAAGCTGAACATGAAAATGGTAATAATTCATTTAATTTTATATACAGAGACAGCATTTTAAAAAATGTAAAGGCTGGTAAAATCATTAAACTAAAGAAGCTAGTATTTTAAATAAAGTTCTTTATTTAATGTTCTGCATAAGCAAATGTTAAAAAAAAGTATGCAAGGATACAGCTTTACTGTAAGATTAGTACAAAATAACACATATAAAAATAAATTGTTTTGCTCAGAGTGCAAATATGCGAGTGATTTGCACGGCACAGTCTTTAAATAAAGATAAAATTACGGTACAGTACGAATTTATAAAAATATAAGCAAACTTTTATGGCAAAAGGGGGATTAAAACAATAAAAGTCGTTCCGAACTTTGTTTAAAGTTTAAGGTGAAATAGCCCGTATTTCTGTAGTTTCAATTTCAATCAAATAATTTCTTACAATTAAAGCATAATAGGTTGTTGCTCCGTCCTGCTGGAACCAGATATTTTCATCCGGTAGATTCGGATCTATTGCGTTGGGATATAAGTTGGCAAACTCAGGAACAACTTGGTCTCTAATCATGATACCTGCCCAAATGTTCAACTTTTGAGGATACTGAGTTTGTGTCTCACGCATCCAATGAGGATGCTCCTCTGACAAATATCTACAGTTTTGTCTGTTTACTTACCTGTTCAATGTGAATTTTGATTCATCGGAAAAAATAAAAGTACCGACAGCTATTTCATCTCTGTTCAATTTATTTAAAATTCTTTCGCAGAAATCCATTCTATGATCTGGATCGTCTTCTATTAGTTCTTGCACAAAAGTCAATTTATATGGGTGAAGTTTTTCTTTATGGAAACACCTTAGGACAGTTGTATGACTCACATTATTTTGACGAGAAATTGAACGTGAACTTGACGTTAGATTCTCCACGACACTTAACGTAATATCCACTTTTACATCATCTTCAACGAAGTGCAGTTTTCTCTTTATTGGTTTGACAAGTCTAAGTTCTCTGAATTGTGCATAAATTTTAGACACAATATGTTGTGAAATATTAGGTAACTGAGGATACGTCTGATTAAAAAAGTTCGCCACTTCAACATCTGCAATTATCGCCGTAACTAATCATCATTAAAATTTCAATCCGGTGAGTCTCAGATAAATATTTCATTATTACTTTACAAGATATTAGTTTTTGATTAAGAATTGACAACTACGATATTTAATTGTCAACACATCAACAACTGACAGACATTATTTACCGATTTAGTTTTATTATATTGGCATAGTTATTTATACAGTTTTTACCTATTCGTGACAAAAAATGTTAACAAAACCCAAAATATTGATACTTAGTGAAGAAAATTGAGGTCTGCATTCAGCTAATTAAAAATAAATTCATCATTTCAAGAGTGAAACATTATTTTCACAATTTTATGTATTTACTATCTTGAACAAAATTATAAATAATTTCAAAATTTCACCCTGTACAATTCATAATAGAGCCTACATGGTATAGTTCGTTGAGATCGTATTGTTAAGGAGCTTTTAAAATCATAAACATTGGGTATTTCATTAAAAATATATAACATGGACGATGCCAGACTTGCGTGTATCACCCTGTAAATTTAAATTCATGCTTAAAAAGCTCACATTTGAATTTCAAAGTTGACGGATCCCAGCGTTTTTTATAATCTACTAAACTTACCCCACAAATAATTTTATTCCATTTCATTTTATTTCCACACTGTATGTGTTTACACATAATAGTGTATACCTACCTTATATAACCGTAACCGCGCAAATATTTTGATAACTTTAAACTAGATTTTTTGACCTAATTCCAGACCAGACTGGAGATTACCCGAAATGGCGAAATACTTTTTCTGTGACATTAGTAAATTGAACCATTCTGTGTTAAAATAAATTTCTTAAGGACGTACTACTGTTAAAAAAAGTATGATGGTGAAGATAATCTTCATCAGTCATCATGTGGGGAAAGTGTGGAGCTTTCTGAAAATTGTTAAGCGAATATTTCCTAATTTAATTGGTTCCTATGGTATTAGCAAAAATTATTTATAAAGTATTTTTTCTCAGCAAGGGACCAGAAGGATTTACTATTTTTCCGTCCAGATATCTGAATTAAGTAAAACATTACTAGGTATTTAATGGAAAAATATTTGTGCTTTATATTCGTTAGTATAAAAATTTTGTAGGTCATTCATTTCTCGCAAAAACTATTATTGTTTGCAGTTTTATTTCTCTTTAATGAAAATGTGGGAAACATATGAAAACAGACCAAAAAACATGAATAAAATGTTTAATATTACGTTTGAATTTAAATTTTTTTTATTTGCTAATTTTTGACCATAGTCGTTTTCGGTTATTAATTTTAAAAGCCGGTTTCAGAGTTATTAAATTTGATTGATATCCTCTGACAATTTTTTTTATTTAAAATGGCTATAAAACTATAAAAGAAAAATAATTAAATTTATTCAATCAATTAAAAGAAGCAATGAGGCGCCAATACCTCTTAGCGAAGTTAAGAAGCTTCTATAGGACATAATCCTTATTTGACAGGTAGTCAGAGTTAATCCTTCTAGAAACTTTAGCCATTTGCGGAACAGTATTAACATTCGCATGAAACATTTTATCTCGCAATTCTTTGGTCCTGCATGGATTGACTTGAAATTTTAACAAAGGGTAGGTGATAGCCCAAGAATCAAAATCTATATGGAACCGAAATGCGCCAAAGCCTTGGGGATTGTTGCCACCCCATCTTGGAAGTGAGCATTTTTTATCACATTTTAACCACCAGAATTGATTAAAAATGTGAAGTAAAAAATGTCCCATAGTTTGTAAAACTAATATTTAAGTAAGAATATTTAGACGTAAAAATTATGCATTTTATCAAAAAGCTGTCGGAATTTAATTTGCAGATCCTTGTAGAGGCCGTGGATTCTGAGTAGACCTGTGACGTCAACTGGCGCAGTACACAAATTTGTGTTTGAAAATTGTCCTATTAACTATACTAATAATTCCAGCCCTTACTGATTCATTCTGGTCAGTCCGCCGTTTACGTCGTATTGTCTCTTTGAATAGCGCAGTAAATTTTGTTTATTTTTAAATTATATTATTTAGTTTAGTGTATTTTAATTATAGCAGTTATTCAGTTGTGCGCAACTATTTACGACGTCACGGGTCTACTCAGAATCCACGGCCTCTAGCTCTTGAAACCATAAAATCGTTTTTGAAAAAATACAAAAAACACTATCATTAAAAATATTTAAATTAAAAAAAAATTACCTTTTCGTCTCACCCCCTGGCTTTCAGTTAGACATCATTCCTCCATAAATACCAAACAAATTTTATTAAAAACAAAACAAACCTACTACAGTAAACGTCAAATTATTATTACTTAAGCTGTACACAAAACATTTTCATATTTAAAATTTTTTGGGTGTTTTATTTCACTAAAAAAGTTCTGGCATTTTAAAATTAGATTTTATATTAAGAATTTATTAAAAATATCAATTTAATAAACTCTTAGCTTTCACAATCAGTTTAATACAAAATGTATCAAAAATTAAAGTGTACTAAGTTTATAGTTGATTATATGATATCAACATTATTAGCTTTCCGAAGTTTCCAAAGTTCATTTTAAGTTAGTTACAGTTTTGTTACACAGGACTAGGTATAAAACGTATAAGTATTTTATGTAATAAAAAGAAGGTAGTTTTTTACAAATATTTTTTGGTATAAAAAATTTGACAAAAAGTAAAACAAATTAGTGTTAAAGTATCTTGAATAATAATTGGTTGTTCTTTGGTTTAGTGTTTGCGGTGATATATGTCCGACACTTTTATTCAACTTTTACCACATGCAAATATATTTGTACCACTTTTCACTTAAGGCCATTGTGAACAGTAACTGAATTTAATTTATTTTGAATGTTTAAGTCTTGCCTTGTGCCTTGTCCCATATTAACTTTATCTGGTTTTCGGGATTAGTTCACAGTAATATGAAAGCAGTCAAAGCTATTTAGCATTACGTTATTTAGCTATTTCAACGATAAAATATTTGGTAAAGCGGTGTTTATAAACCTAGAATTTATTTTAAAATTTTATTTTTACTAAATTGTCTTTGAAGTAGGTATATTTCTATTTCCAAACACCACCGGATGATTACTGTTTTTTCCATGAATTAGCCGCTAACATTGATATTCTCGATTGATAGTATTAGATTCAGTAAAGATTATTTAAATACTTTTGGACCGAGATGTTAATGTAAAAAAAATGTGCAATGTAAAGAACCTATTTCTTTTATACTGTTACAAAAACCCCTCATTTTGTAACAATTTTATATGAATGAAAATCGGCTTCGAAAGTATAAAGTGAGTTTTGAAATTAAAAAATTCTCAACTGTCAAAAGTTTTACAAGAAAATTATTCAAAATTATTTCAAAGTACAGAAAAACTGGTGATGACTGCAGAATCGATTTCAACTAATGTAGTAGAAAAGCCTGGGTCGTTTGTATTCAATAGAAAAGATTAATATGTAAAATAACAAAAATTGCTGATAAAAATTCTGTGGATATTTTAGCTGAAGCAGTAAAAAAATAGAAACAGGTAATACCAGTTATATAATTTGATTCGATTTCCTGTGCAGTCAAGTTTCTCTCTGTTGATCTATGTACATATGGGGGATACAATCGAAGCATTCTTTGCGGTATGGTGGAGTGTGGAGCTTTGTCTGTTACAGACAGATTATGGAGCAAGTATATCCAAACCTGCTTGTTGTAACACATGAACCGTCCCATTAGGCAGTTAAAATCAGTGTTTTTAACCATCTATCAAATCATTTATCAAATTTAATCTGAAAATAGTGATCTCAATATTTTAATTGCCTCTAGGTAATATACCTTATATCTTACCTCTACTTTATACTTTTTAACTTGCATAGTAGCATACACAGACCCTTTCACAATCCTAATCTCAGAATCAAACATCATGTTTTCAACATAGCCCGTTTTCGCTGCATTTTCTTCTCTTTATATCAGCTTTTCCTCATCCTTGAAATAACATACAATATCTGACAACTTAATAACGTGGTTTCCACGTTTTTTGGTACACACATAAATAAAAAATTAAAGTTGATCTCAAATCCACAAACACTAAAATCACAGAACCTCAATTAGTTTCCACAATATTTCATTTAAATTTTATAGCTATTCTCACCTTTTTTTTCATTTTTAAGATAATAATAATTTTCTTCTTCACAAATTTTTTTTTTTTTTTTTCGTTTCGGCCAGCTAGGGCCACGATGTTTCAACTCTCATAGATTTTTTTTTTTTTTTGGATCCAGTATGCCTTCATTTTCTCTGGATGGGCTGCTTTCCGTTCCTCAGTCCATTTCGCAGCGGGTCGAGCTGTGGCAGTTGATATTAATATTCAATAAATTTCAAATATACTGTAGATACTGTAGTTTAAAAATGTTCCTATGAATATTTACGTATTAATAAAATTTCATTGAAAATATGTCAGGTGCACCAACCGTAAATATCATCAAATTTTATTTAAGTTTAATTTTAATAATTATATTTAAATGGCCATATCAAATTGATCAGTAAAGGGTTAAGTAAATCCCCAATTAAATGAAACAGGTGACTTAAAAGAGGGTTGTTTGATTCTGTAAACTTTTTATATAAAGAGCTGTTTCAAAATACCTGTGTCATTCGTCCTGGTAATCTAATCTTATTTACATTTTATCAGTTTTTTTTATAATACTTTACTGAAGTAATACTTTGAAGAACGATGGAATGGTATTATATTGTAAAACAAGTGTAAAAAAACGAGTTTTGCAGTTTGCGTAACGAACCACAATGTGATGACTTACTCAAAATACGAGTTTTGCAAAAAAAGTCATTGTAACAAGAGTTTTACATAATATTTTTTATAATTCTCGTCCTTAAACATTTTTAACAAAATAAAAAAATTAAATTGCAATTAGAGATTTTAATCTTAATTTTTTGATTTTAATATTACAAATTTGAATTTGACAGCTAAATTATAAATACGATTCTAATTAGCATGATCGTAAAAGTAAACTGAAAATTAACTTAAAATGGGAATACGTCACACAACCTGTGACTATCTAAATGATAGAAGTACATCCAAATGCGCGACAACAAAAGTTCCTAAACTAGTATCACAAAAGTAGCACTTTGTGACACTGTTTTCATTAGTAATAACCCAAGGACATTGATAATTGTTCGAAAAAATTTTACAACAGATTTCGAAAGCTTGTTGCTTGGAAACAGACCGACGCCGTAGGCGGAGGTCTGTTGCCTGTAAGCATTTGTTATAAAATTTTTTGAGCATTTATCAATGTTCGAGGGTTAGGAGGTCAGTATTACAACCAAATCGTGACATTTTAAAATATTGAATATTTGAAATGTCAAAATCGAAATGAAACGAAATGTAGAGCTACATGATTGAGTGAAAACAGCCCATGGGATCTGTTTTCAGTATAATGTTGGTTTTATTGGTTGTATTCAATCAGATGACCACAAATTAATTGATTTCATTGGATTTCTAATTGAGCAAAAAATGTTCACTGTTACAAAGTACATTTTGGCTGTGTTCGGGGAGCACGCTATTTGCGCCATTTGGCGCTATCTAGTACTATTCCTCGTTTGCGTTATATGGCTCTTGGCGCTACATAGCTCGAAAGCGTGCTCCCCGAACACACCCTTTGTATAGGCGAATATTAGCTTTGTTCGAGAACGATCAGTGATTTGCAGTTGGAAACCGTTTGAAACGGTTCTAAACGATCTACGAACAAAGCTTATGAAAAAACCTTTTTATATTTTTATATTTTTTCTTCATTATAAAACGCATTTGCGTATCGTAATGTAACTTTTACGCACGCAAATTTTTATTTTAAATGGTTGGCAACATGAGTGAAGTATCTAATGACAAGACTATTGACAATGACAATTGTGGCTAATAGCAATTTATTATTAATTATATATTGTTCTTTAAGAAAGTATTAATATCATCTTTTACTTATATAATATATTATTATTAGTATATTATATTTTAAAATATTTGATACTTTAATTTGATATTTGATAATTTGATAATTTAAATGTCAAAACTGTCAAATTTTATAAATTACACAGTGCTACCGACATACTTTTTAAAATCAAAATTTTCGTTATTTACATAAAAATAATAAATTAATATAAAAAATGATAAAATGTCACAATACAAAAAATATTATAAACAACTTATTTCATATGGCTGTTGTGACACTCGTTCTTTAAAAAACTCATCGCTTTGCGATTCGTTTTTTAAACTTAAACTCGTGTCATAACAGAAAGCCATATGAAATGCGTTGTTTAATATAATATTTACGCACGCAAATTTTTGTTTTAAATGGCTGGCAACATGAGTGAAGTATCTGATGACAAGACAATTGACAATGATATTTGAGGCTAATAGAAATTTATTAATTTTATATTGTTCTTTAAGAAAGTATTCCTTCGGCTAGTTACGAATAAAAAAATTTTTAAACACTGACTAAATTACTAACAACAAACACGGCGTACCTAACTCATGTGTTTGCACACGCAATAAGTGAGCACAAAATCTAAAATTTCGTTTTTCGCTATCAAAGACTGATCTAGAGAAAGTGGTGGGGAGTAGATAGCGTTACTTTCGGAGCGATCCGTAAACTTTTTTGGATGAACGCACTCAATAATTCTGGAACTGGTAGAACGTGATCGTAAGTTATGGACAACTCGCTCAATAAAAACATGGTTGACTTAATTTGCTGATACTTATACCATGGGCGTCTCGCAAAAAGAGTTGACCGAATATGGATTTCCAATTAATAGTTGTCGCTACACTCAACAATAAGTTCCAGATGTTATGAAACCTAATTTTCATTTGTGTATAATACCTACCTATATAAAATATGAAATACTTTTGTTATAGAATAAATTACTGATAAACAAAAAAAAATAAACTAATTTTCAGGTTATTATATTAAGACCATTTGTTAAAGGCAAATACTCGTACATGTTGTTTTTACAAATACAAATACCATTGAGTCTCTCATAAATACTCTTAACCCATCTGGTCTTCCCTTCATAATCGACCTACAGTCGACAGAAGCAAATATGAGACCCGGAAAATATGCGAACTAAAAGAAATGTTAACGCAACCAGCCAATTACCAGCCAATTACGAGCCATTGTTGACGAGTGTGTATTAGTAATTGTAAATATAATCTATATAACATTGACCTAATAACTTTATCAATAATTTGTTTTTGAAGATTTTCCAAATTGGAGGTGTTCAGCCTAAAAAAGCGATTGGCAGTGCTTGCAAGCGCTAAGAAACCAACTGAACAGTTGTCGGCCAGGACAGGTTTGCAAACTTTAATCAAACTCTGATACGATCTGCCATTTTGCTTATAGTAGGTATTATTGAAATTATGTCCGTCCAAAAAATTATTAAATTTGTTAGCAAAGGAGGAATTTGATGTTTCTGCCTCACTACATGCTATTTAGTATGTTCTTAAATAATAATTTTTAAAATGTATACTTTAGAAACGTATCAATTTTAGATTAGAGATCTTGGCCCGCAAACTTAGCGTTATAGAGGAAGATAGCTATTTAGCAGTGTTAGCACTTCAGTTATATTGCTTACAAGCGCTTGCAATCGCTTTTTGTCTTGACTAGGGTCGAAGACTTTATTTAGACAACACTACTTTTAAAAATTTTGATAAATTCTAATAATTTGAATCGTAAGTTAGGATGATTTTTGTTTTTGCACACATGACAGTGATGACACTTATGGTATATATATTTGGTTATCGATTCAAAATATTAATTGTAACTACGAAAATATAACTACAGCGACATGTTTGTTTCTGTTAACTGTATAAAATTGTTTGTCTTTAGTGATTCATCATGAAATTTAGACAGTATGATCCTTTTATAAGGAAGGATTTTCCAATTTCCTCAAATATTTAAATCCAACACCTATATTATGAGACATATCACTTACAGCACACAATCAATCTGAAACTCCATCTGCAAAAATTCCACAATGTTTTCTCCAAAATACCAATTGCCCTATCACATAAGTATACACAGACACATCTAAGACTGAATTTTGTGTGGGTTCAGCAATAGTTACTACATCAACAACACTTAGTTTCAAACTCCCTGTTACTAGTAGTATACACAATGAAAAACTGTAATCAATTTTGCAATCCTTGATTCACATAAATGAAAATCTTATCCCGAATTCACATTTTTGCCGATTCCCTCAGTTCGTTACTAACAATGAAACAGTTGTACACAACTCATTACATTGCTGCTCTCATAAAGCGAGAACTACACTAACTTCATAGTGCACAGTTATCTGCTTGTGGGTACCATTACATATTGGAATACAAGTGCACAAG
Organism: Ophraella communa; assembly: GCA_035357415.1. Lineage (NCBI taxonomy): Eukaryota > Metazoa > Arthropoda > Insecta > Coleoptera > Chrysomelidae > Ophraella > Ophraella communa. Next base: position 25,638,971 of record CM068980.1, read on the forward strand.
TTCACCATTGCTTTATCGAAACTTCAAAGAAAGTAATTATGGTGGGGTGTACTTTGTAGATTTTTAAAACGCCTATGAGCCATGAGCCATGAGCATTGCTGCTCTCATAAAGCGAGAACTACACTAACTTCATAGTGCACAGTTATCTGCTTGTGGGTACCATTACATATTGGAATACAAGTGCACAAGTTCACCATTGCTTTATCGAAACTTCAAAGAAAGTAATTATGGTGGGGTTTACTTTGTAGATTTTTAAAACGCCTATGAGCCAATAATGAGGCATGCTGGTTAGGTTAGGTTAGGTTAGGTTAGGTTAGGTTACAAAAGCAGTCGAGACCTTGGATGATACCTTGGATGATACCTTGGATTTCCAGTGTTGATTTTAATTTTTTTCCAGGTTGTTCTGACCCTATTAGTTAACCGACTGGATGGTTTTTTGTTGTTTTTAAATTCCGTGAGTTATCCGCCGCTGTTGCCATCAAGCTTATTGTTGCTTCTGTTTTTAGGTACACTTTTTGTTCGAAAACCGGACTTGTTGGCTGTGACTTGATACTACTGCAACTGCACCACAGACTTCGGCTGTCCTTAGCATGCTCCTTTAAAAGTAAATTAAGAGGTGCAAGAATCTTATTAGTATTTTTATTTTATTTTAGTTTCGGCAATAAGTCGCTGAATTGGGTTGGTTCTATCAAATTCTGATATTGATTTAGAGAGTTCGGCAACAGCATTTTGTTGTTCGTCAGCTTGTGAGTTATTATCTGTGTTTGAGTTATGGTTGTCATCGCTAGTGTGGTCATCAAGTATTACATTATAGAGATTATCATTTGTATGTTGAATTATATTAGGCACATCTTCTGCTTCAAGCTCAAAAAGTACTACATCTCGTATTTGTTTCATTATTGGGACCGGTTTTTTTTTTAATAATTATTCGACGCTGGACAGTTGCTTAGTAACATGTTGTATAGATATGGTTGTATAAATGCTCGATAAAGGGTGAACCTAAATGTTGTTAAATCAGTATTTTTGTGATTTTAAAATAGTAGTACATAATGAATAAATTCATCACAGTAGTTCACTTCATACGCTTCCTGGGCTTTCTGGCGTTAGAAAGCCAGAAACAGCAGAAACCAGTGGAAGAGATTCGATCATATTTTCCTCTTGGGCTGTTGCAGTAGCCATACTCGAAGTCACGCTATACATGCCACTAACCGAGGAAGAAAATGCATCATTTTGGAACAAATTCTTCTGTCATCATCTTGAGCATAACAAGAGTTATAGGTGTTGCAATGTCGATTCACCTAAATGTGAAGGTATCGGTAATAATCGAATTATTGCTCCCTCCAGAATCCATGGAGCAAACAGCCAACATATCAGGTACACCGGCCGTATGGGATTAAGCATTTTATACCCACCGTCAGGCAATATCATTTTCCCCTGGCAGCCCAGGTAACTCAGGCCCGTGGGGGCGTCACTCCCTACGTAGATAAACCACCCCGTGCGGGGTTATTATTATTACTATAAAAAGACTTATGCACTTGCTCAGCATTTGCTGGTAATATTTGCCTATCCCGAGCGTAAACGCTAAAATTACATATTTACGAACAGTGTGACATGTATATCAAATTGTTGCTTTTTGCAAGCCAATAAAAGTGTTTTCTTCTTCAATACTTCTGAGGATGAGTTTAGTTGACGATATGATGATCGGTTCCACTGCTTGTAGGTTGTGTTTATGGTGTATAGGTATTCAGCAGTCCGTAATTGTTGGCCAGTTTCTGGTGGATAATATTACACAGTTTGTTGTGCCTGCATAAATAATCGGTATTGGCTATCGTTGAATATCCTGATGTTATGTACTGTGTCGTTTCCGACGTTTGTTGGCACCGCCTACACTACATCTTAATAAATAAATAGTACTTAGTTTTTATATTTATTACTTCTCGAAATTATTTTATTGACTATTAACTTTATTAGCCTAGTTTATAGAATCTTTAAATTAAATAGTTTTAATTAAATTGTCGTTAATTAATCTATACTTAAAATTACTTAGGAGTATCTATTATCTTCTGATGTGTTAATATAACATAGCAATGCTTTAAAATAATCGTTAGCGAAATGATTATAGTTTTACTGACCACGGTTTATAATTTTTGTGATAAATAATACTGCATATGGGTTCCCTATGGGCACAAAATAATTTTTTCTTAAAAATAGTATATTTCCAAAAGGTTTAATCAATTATTAATAACTTAATATTTTACAAAGAAAACGTCATTACACAGAGTTTATCCTTTATTTATTCATTTAATTTTGCTTATTGTACAGTCGGCTTTAGAATAGCATATACATGTTAAAGGTGAATTTCGTTTACCTACCGAAGTTATAAAAACGCCCTTCTTATACAACAAAGGAATGGCAATTTTTAAAACGCCTTCATTAAATGGTTTTGAGAGATTAAGTGTATTTACAATGGTCGGTCATGTCCCGAATAAATAGGTTTTTTTTTGTATTTTTGTACTGATATAATAAAAAAAGGGATTTTAATCCTAAACAAACATTTATTATCGAGGGTTCCAAACTAAGTGAAAATGTAGGCGTGGACAACTGTTTAACTGATTTCAAATTTATTATTATTTAAACCGTGATTGGTTACTCAAAATAAAAAGGCTGTCTATTCGATATAAGCGATTTGAGTTTGAAAATGTATATGCTATTCTGAAGCCGATAGTACCTACGTTTAAAAATGTTTATAAGTATATTATTATTTTTAAAACCATAAGCCAATATTTTTTTTTAAACTAAAGATTATTTCCCATACTCCATTTGTATATGCAAACATAAAAATAACGTACCTTTAGTAAAATAGAAGCTTTATAGTCCATAAAATTTTTATAAGCTTATGCTAACCTTCAACTATCTCTAAATAGACAATTTTACCATTACTTTAAATGGAATTTGACTGCTTCTGAATACGATTACGATTAATACTTTATATTTGGAAAGTTGTAAATGATATAGACCTGGAGAGACTGACAAAAAATATTTGTTGCCGTATGACGGTTCGTCATGGGTCATATTACTAAAAGAAATATGATTTTCGGCAGTATGGCGACCATTTGGAACCGTCCCAAAAGTATGGCATGGTGATGCAACCACGATAATTAACTGTGCAAAAATAAGCCTAGTAATTTTGATTTTTTTTAATTAACGCATTTACGTCGGTATGGCGGGCTGTAAGTCACGCTGGAGAAGTATAGCATGACATTACTGCGTCTTCTTTTTTTGTGGACTATCGGAAAATACTAGAATTTTTGTGAAACAGATCATTTGGTATTCGTTATTTATCCCACTAACGCCCACGCGAATGGACCGCTGATGCCAGCACCATGACCATCATTTTTCTTTTTGTCATTGTTTAATAAGACCCCTAAAGAAACGCCATACTTGAACAGTATATCCCGGTCTAGTAGATACCTACAAGTATAAGTATCTTAATTAAAATTGGCTATTGGCAAGGTATTAATATTAAAAAATTGTTAAAAATATAATATAATCATAAACAAATCACATCAAGAAGATTTTTCATGCTTAAAAATATTTTTACAACATAGATATTATTATCGATCCATTATAACAACGGAAACAAAGTAGGTTTCAAATTGTTCTGTCAACACACGCACATATAACAATGAAATGCAATGTAAAATTATATTCTAGAATCATGTATGCCAAAGTAAAGGATATTTTCTGTTCGTTCTTTTATTTCAAAATAGAACAACTGGTCATTTAAATAACTGTCTCAAAAGCAACAAAGAATCTGAGAACTTCCTAGAGTTATTAAAACAGGGGGGGGGGTTAAACAAATGAACAATGTAGAATTCATTATTTCACCAATTCCTTTCCTTTTTATTTAATTATGTGAGAGTCATAGAAGTAAAAAACAACTTAATTTCTTTAATAGATTATCTTTTTCTTAATTGAAAGTCAAAAACATTATCTAGCAATTATAATAAAACTACCATTTCTCTAGTTAAGGGTTGATCTTACCTTTAACGTAATTATAGATTGTTCTTTAAGGCCAATACACGGGCGTATGAATTCTCGACGCAAGAAAACAGGTAAATTTTTGGGACAGGAACTTTCGACGCATGATTAGAAATATTATGTTTTTATTACAGGAATTTTCGACGCAATAATTTAAGTACTTACAGACAGGTAAGTAGGTAATAAAACAAAATTATCTTCTAAAAATGATAAGATTTAATTTCAAATATTAATAATAAACTAATTATTACTATTACTATAACATGAATGATAAGACACTAATTTTACAAAAGCAAGTCTTGTTATTTGATTTAAATTTAGACTTTCAATCATTCGTTCTAGAAACGCAATTTTATGTTTTACATTTTTTTCTTTGTTGCTGTTTTGATAAGACTATTTATTTTTATATAAGTATCTAACCTAACCTAACATAACATAACCGAACCTACTACTTTTACTGCTTTTAGAAAATGTATAATTTTCTAATAATAGCAAATAAATGTCTATTATTCTAATAATAGCAAATTTCTATTACTCATTTTAACAAAACAACATCAATACTCACAATTATAAATAAAACTGGGAAAATTGTACCTAAGTGTAAGAAATTTACCTGTTAATTATAAAAATATCAAATTGGAAGGGGCAGATTTTATTGGCAATAAAGGGATTAGGGAAATACGTTTTCTGAAAATGCTGTGTCGAATATTCATGTTGGATTATGAACCTTTTTCTTTCTAGCAGGTAGTTGGGTTATTCACCCGCCGCAATACACTATAATATCATTAACCCGATTAATATTTTCCGTTTTTCTTGGGGATGTTTTTTTAGAGTGATAAAAAGAATTAAAAGCAGTTAAAACTATTTACACCATTTTTTTGTTATTTCCCTATATTGTAAACCGTTTTTACGTTTTTAAGTTATGTTTTTTATTTGAAAATTACAGTTTTTTACCAAATACGTTTGTCTATTACATTGTAAAGTTATTTAGTATAAAGGGTGCTGTCAAAATTGGCAAAAAATCTGCATCCCATATCTTCGTATAATTCAGTTATATACATTTTTGTCCCCAAATATGTATTTATAAAGTAATATCAATCTTTTTTTTTGCCGTTGGTGGTTATTATAATGGTAATTTTCTTTTTTGACTAATTTTCTTGACAAAATAATAGTGGCTCATTTAGAATATACAAATAATGATTTTTTTATAATTAATTATAATTTATGGTGAGCTTAAAAAAATAGTAGGTATCCAAAACTTACGGTGGTTTTGGCCAGAGAAATCCTGAGAAGCCTACACCAAATAAAAATACTGCAAAACGTTTGTTAAACAACTGTTTTCAGTTTAAACATTCTTGGCGGAGGTGGTCCTGATGAAGCGAGGTGGTTTTAGTATGTACAGTAGGTCTCCACTCACCATAGGGCGTTGACTTGTCACCGGGTGAGGGAGAATCCCGCACTTCCGGAGAAAGTTTGAACAAGTACCCGGGACCTTGAGCAGGTTTCAAAAAAAAAGTTCCTATTTGGTGTTCTTAAGGCTTACATCTGCTCAACACTGCAAAAGCGGTTAAATGTATACGTTTGAAAGTATATAACATAAGTCACGGCATTTTTATTTACTCGTAAACCAAGGAGAGTTTGTTTAGGATGTTAATATTGTACACTTAAACCACAGGTGTATCTAAGAATTCTTATAGGGTACTGATATTGTCACCAAAGAGAACGTGAAGTTCCTATTTGGTGTTCTTAAGGCTTACATCTGCTCAACACTGCAAAAGCGGTTAAATGTATACGTTTGAAAGTATATAACATAAGTCACGGCATTTTTATTTACTCGTAAACCAAGGAGAGTTTGTTTAGGATGTTAATATTGTACACTTAAACCACAGGTGTATCTAAGAATTCTTATAGGGTACTGATATTGTCACCAAAGAGAACGTGAAGTTGGAGAAGATGATCTATCATCCCTGTAACCGCCACAAGTACTAGCCTAAATCAAGGCATACCAGGCAATGAAATAACAGATATAAATGCAAAAGCAACATTAAAATACAAAAACAATATCACGCCTCTCCAACTGAGATATGATATTAATGCCATAATTAAATAAGAACTTGTCTTTCTCCGGCTAACTTCTAAATCATTTCTAAAGCATTAATTACCATTTTAGTTTAATACTAAAACATTAGCTATCGACAAAAGTTTACATTGGTAGTATTAAGTGACATAAATATGTGCTAAACGCTACAGTTTGTCTGATACTGTTTTTTGGATATATATTTTGGCAAATTATACCAATACTTGATATTACGGCTTTGTTTAAATAAAAATTCGTTACTTATCGGCGATAAGTACATGTATCAAGCAAAAATTATTGAATTATTGTTTTAAGAATAATGTAATATAATGTAACTAATGATTTTTTTAAATATTTTTTTTTAATCATAAAAAACTATCCTAAATTTGAGTCATTTATCAAAACATTTGTGGCGGTTACACTTAAATGTTTTTAACACATTGATTATTAATATTTGAAAAATTTTTGTTTTACCAATCTTATTAAATATTATAGTAACTGTCTAGACGACAGTTACTATAACAAACAAAATCCATAATTATCTGATAGTAAGACCCAAAAAATAATGCCTGTTCGCCGCCTGTGCTAAACTCATAGTAAAGGGTGTAAAAGTAATTTACATATGTTCTATACTCCGTTATTTTCAACCTGCAATCCCGTTGAATTTGCCTAATCTCCGTTGCGAGTTGGTTTGACTTTCTTTTAATTTTACTAGACTTCATTTAAGTTCCATTGTTTAATAGCAGTTTGGTTTCCGCGATACTATTGTTTCTATGTTGAATGTATGCTTACTTGGTTTATTTTAATTTACATACTACGAGCACATTCAGAACTACTGGCAAATTAATTCTTGTAGAACTGTTTAGTTGTACAGATAATTCCAAGAGTAGAGACAAAATTATAATCAAGAACTTATTTTATTTTGCATATATATCTATATATAGATTATTATATTCATATTAACATAAACGACCACAAAAATAATTTTGAAATATATACCAATTTAATTCATATACATCTTTAAATTCGTAACAGAAAATTAGGTTGTCAATAAAATTGCACATAAAAATTAGGTTTATAAATTTATTAAACTAAAAAAATACACGAAAATATAAAATATTTATAAACTTTTTGACACTATATTTTCACGGTTTTAATTAAATGCAAATAATACGATAACCATGATATTTAAAGCTAAATAAAATTAATATTGGATTTAAAATGCTATTGTTATGTTTCGTTGGTACTTCTTAATATAATTAGGAATAATTACATTGGGTAATGTATTAAAACCAAATAGCACAAAGAAAGGACAATATTTCATGCCAATCCACCTACACGGCAACCCTTAAAAATGAAGTAATAAGGTAGTAGCATATGATTTATTTTCAAGTTATACTGACCAAATTAAGCCATTTTGGATAAGGATTATTTTGAATATTTATTAGTTTTAATTTTATAGTACGGTTTAAATAACCAGAGCACTTATTTTACCTAGTGTAAGGAAAAACAATAAAAGAATACAGGTATTACACAAAACCTACTAAATCAAGTGTACTATTTTAATAATATTTAGCAGCACTGTCTCTCACGAGCGATAATGTAGACTAATCCAATACTAATTACCGACCGCATGCGGCTGATAAAATTCCTTATTGCCAACTCATGCGATGTTTCATACCTACGATTTAGGTTCTTCTTTTTGATTCTAACACGGCCAGCCTGCGTAAAAGTCGTTCTCGACGTTAACTGTAACTCGCTTTGTTAAATAACAAAAAAAAAACAACGAAAAAGGAACATTTTTTAAAAATTATAATTTTATATTGCAATAGAGACGATAAACATCAAAGAAAGGTTAACTAACAAACAAAAACAACAAAAGAAATTAACACATATTACAAAATATTCTATTAAGTCTTAGAATTTCAAAGTGAGGTGTCTTTTCCCGATTTGTCTTTTATTCACCGTCGGATGAGCCTTCCACTTCAAGGTCTTCTTCACTGAAAATAAAACACCAATCTCATCACATGACATCATATAACTGTAATAAGATTTTCATCATTTTTAACAGACTACTTATCACAAAGGGTCAATACATAAACGTGGTATGCATTATAAAACATGCCAAACTTCAAGCAAAAAAAAAGTCTTAAACCTAACTGGAAAACATACAATGCGTAACAAGCTTTAAACATAACTGAAATACATGCAAAGCGTACCAAGCTTTAAACATAACTAAAATACATGCAAAGCGTACCAAGCTTTAAACATAACTGAAATACATGCAAAGCGTACCAAGCTTTAAACATAACTGAAATACATGCAAAGCGTACCAAGCTTTAAACATAACTGAAATACATGCAAAGCGTACCAAGCTTTAAACATAACTAAAATACATGCAAAGCGTACCAAGCTTTAAACATAACTGAAATACATGCAAAGCGTACCAAGCTTTAAACATAACTGAAATACATGCAAAGCGTACCAAGCTTTAAACATAACTGAAATACATGCAAAGCGTACCAAGCTTTAAACATAACTGAAATACATGCAAAGCGTACCAAGCTTTAAACATAACTGAAATACATGCAAAGCGTACCAAGCTTTAAACATAACTAAAATACATGCAAAGCGTACCAAGCTTTAAACATAACTAAAATACATGCAAAGCGTACCAAGCTTTAAACATAACTAAAATACATGCAAAGCGTACCAAGCTTTAAACATAACTAACCGACCTACAAAGCTTTACTGAAACGTACACAATATGCCATCAAAATTGCTAATTATAACTCATTCTAACACTGGCCTAAAATTTAATTACTTACTCATTATCTAAATTATCAAGTAGTTCCTCCATATCCATCATCATTGTCCAGTCGCTAGGCCAGCTTCTCAATTGCTCCTTAGCAGCCTTGGTAACAAGAGACTTGCCGACTCTCTTTATTTCGTACCGACCTTCTGATGTAATACCCACAATTTCAAAAGGTCCTTGAAACTCGTATTTAAGTTTCCCTTGGTGCATCCGATCATCACGGTGCATAAGTACGAAATCTCCTACATTAAAATTTTAAGTATTACGTCGTTTTTCATTTTCCTTAATTTTAGCTTGTGATAATTTATCCAAACGCTCTTTAATTCTATTGCGATCCAGTTGTAAGTTCCTCAATGGCTGTGGATCAGAACTAATATTGGCAAGTAAGCTTTGAATGAGTGGAGTTGAGTTTTCGATGCCAATTAAGGCTCTTAGTGGTGTTGTCCCGGTTGTTTTTTGAAGAGTCGTGTTCAAGACGAGCTGAATTTTCCACAGAACACTCGACCATTCTGACCGAATTTTTGTTTCAATTCATGATGGTTCGCATGTACCTTTCAACTTGACCATTTGACCTGTGGACATCAGGGGTTGTATAGTGATAACTAATACCCAAGCAGTCCAAGTATTGTGGAAGACTTAAGTTTTTGAAGTTTTTTCCCGCATCCATAGTGATTTGTTGCACTTGTAATAACTTAGGCTTATGTTTAGTTGGCACATCTATTCCAGTGTCTACAAACATTGACTGAATACTCAAAACGTTTACAACTTTGTTTTTAAACAACTTTGTACCATTATGATCTGTTATCGTTACTATATCAGAGTTGTCATATAGATTGCGCCCCACCAACACATCATGTTCTAGGAAACTATCTGGTACAAAAATAAACGTAAGCTGTGTTTTTACACCCGACATCTCCAACTCAGCAACTAGAGATTGCTCCGAAGTATAGAATCCAGGCAACAATCCACTGATGGTAATGCGGCATGGCTCTATTTTATTTCGAAATTGGTTGACATGCCTCTGAGCCATAAGGGAAATGTCAGCGCCAGTGTCTACAATTCCATTCATTTTAAATCCATCAACCATTAACTCACAGTGAGTACCCTGTTTACCACTGCTGCAAAGATTTACATTTCGGCGTTTGTCAATGTTTCTTTTTAAAAAACAATTATCGGCGCTGTGTCCGTTTTTGGCGCAAAACGAACAAGTAAAATTCGAAACCGTGATACCTGACTTGGAAGAACTAGCAGAAAACGAATTTTTGGTTTCCTCATTTTTCTTGTTTTCAGTACAGTATTTCTGCATATGACCACCTTATGACCCGCAATTATAACATATTAACGGTCTTTTTCGTTTTCGATCGTCTTCTTGACTTTCTCGGAAACGCTTACGTGGAGGTTCTGTGACTTCGGAAATTTTATTTTCAGTTTTTAACTCTTCAGAACGACGTTTAGGTACTGATCCTAAGTACGAAATCAGTTCAGAAACCTTTTTATGATTTTGATTGCTGGCAGATATACGTACATCACGTTCCATAATTCCATGCACGATAATCTCCACAAGATCTGTTTCTTCCCATTGCGCGCGTAAATTTCGAAGAAGAGTGACTTTCTCGAATACGTATGCCTCATAAGTATTGCACCGGTTACTATTAAACTCCGCTGCCTTTAAAAGAAGTTCTACTAAAATTTTTTTTAGGAGGAAAAGCCTCCATGAAATCCCTGGCAAACACTTCCCAACTTTTGGTGTCTGGTGACCAATGGTCAAACCATGTTTTGGAAATACCCGTTAGAAATCGACCTATTCGTACAATGACCTGTTGGTCTAACCATTCAAATTCGTTTTTAATATTTTCTACTTCTGATAACCATTTTTTGGCATCGGTTAAATTTGGCCGGAATATCGGCAAGTCAACTTGTTCAGGCGCTGTACGAGAAGATCTAAGCGCCTTAACTAGTTCCGCAAGCAACTCATTGCTAGAAGTACCAATACTGGGTCCCTCCGCCATAATTATAACAGTACTACAAAATATAAGTGTGGATATGTTATAAAAATCCCGCTTATAACCGAAAATGAAAGAAAATGAATGAATTGGAGATTTAGTTTCTGAAAATCAACTTTATCAATCGTTTAAAAAAATACAAAATCTTCAACAATTTTAGCAAAGAATTAATGAAACAAAATCAGCAAAAATTTACAACGCAAAATTTTACTACCCATATAAACCTCCAATCTTGTTTACAACTAACTAAATTATTGAAACAACGAAAAATAATGAAAAATATTGTAAACAAACTAATTAAATTTACATTAGGTCTTTGATAAAACAAAATAACATAAGCGTTCTTAAATGAACAAAACAAGCAAAAAATTATTGCGCTTTAACTCAAAAGTATATTGTATTCTTCTTGGATTGTAACTCATTAATAATTTCATTTTTTTTTTTATTTACCTCACGCAAAAATACTTATTTTATTAAAAAGAATGCAAACAAAAAGCATCTTATTTTACCCAATACATTGACAATAAAATAAACCGATATACAAGTTTAAAACAAGTCATTAAAACTCATCTTTACAGGCGACTTTTTATAAAATTTAACAATAACAATATATTTCATCAATGTACTTACAGTGTGGGTGTCAGTCCCGCTTCTGATGTAAGGAAAAACAATAAAAGAATACAGGTATTACACAAAACCTACTAAATCAAGTGTACTATTTTAATAATATTCAGCAGCACTGTCTCTCACGAGCGATAATGTAGACTAATCCAATGCTAATTACCGACCGCATGCGGCTGATAAAATTCCTTATTGCCAACTCATGCGATGTTTCATACCTACGATTTAGGTTCTTCTTTTTGATTCTAACACTAGGATATAATTTATATTGATACTAGCTGGTACCCGCAACTTTGTACGCTTAGACTTTATTTTATGCTAAAATTTTGAATTAAGTATATTTTCAGAGTATAATTACGGTAAAATAGTTTACATCATAATTATCAACCCGTCAATTGACAAAAGTTGCAGTGAACGATGCACTGCAGCTTTTGTCAATTGACAACTGAAATTTTCTAGTTTTTACATGTACATTCTAGAAAGAGGTTGATTCGATCTTCCTTTTTGTTTACGATTTTACTGTTGACCGACAGGTCCGTCACAGAATAACCAACTAAAAGTGGGAATTAATCACACCAATGAAAATGTATTTATGAAGTCGCTTATGGATAAATCTGATTCTTTGTGTGTAATATCAACTTTGTTTTTTGGTGGTCATTATAATAGTAATTTTCTTTTTTGCCTAATTTTCTTGACAAAATAATAATGACATTTAGAATATAGAAAAGTGGGAATTAATCACACCAATAAAAATTTAAGTACTAACCAATCAATCCTATTTAGAGTGAGCCGTATTAATACTCAATAATACATTTTTTTTCTCCATATTTTGTTTACAAATAATATGACATCTAGAGAATTATTTTTTTAAATGCCGTAAGAGCAGCACAAATTTCTCGTCTCCAGTCGCGTGACTTTAAAGGCGTGCACACAAAAGAAATAAAATTGAAATTGGTTTGCAGGTCTAAAGTTGCGTAACTAAAAGGCTATTGACATTATAGATTGTAAGCAGTTAAAGTCAGGTGGCTGTAGACTATACATTTGGGTTGATCCTAAATGAGCACTTCTTTATACACAACATTTTTTTTGTTACATTATTTTACAAGAATGACCAGGTTTGTAGCACTTACTATCAAAGAGACTACATACAGCTGTCTATGAAAAAATAGTCTTCTCTCAAGTCTATTCGGGTTTTTGTCCTTGATCTTTGTTAATGATCACAGTGAAACAGACTTTAAGAGAACATTGCAATCTTAAACTAAAACTGATATTCTGATTGAATTAAAGGTATTCGTGGTATTAATACTGACTTCTTAACCACATCCCCTGATAATTGTAGTCTCTATGACATTACGATGGAGAGCCTCTATTTGTAGTTTGGTACCGCTATATAAGGTTTTTTTTTTAATTTATTAACAACAAAATTAATGGGACGCCAGATGAGCTTAGAGTATTTAGAAACTCAATGATGCAATGAACAGAATCATCAGAAAGTAAATTTAACATCTGAAACAGCATGTTAGTTAGACTATTTATTTTTTTAATCTTAATTACTTCGTACACAGAATTGCGGCATCTCAATTGCTGATTTTAGAAATGACGAACTTCTATACAAACCACGCCACTACCCATACTCTAACCCGCTTTTATCCATTTTGTGGCTGAAATTTCATTTCTTCTTTGCATAAGAAATTACTAACTTTCTTACAAACTCCTCCTTTTTTCATTTACGGCTTAAAATTTCAAAAATGCTTCTAAAGTTATTTCTACTTATTAGTTTTATTACAAAGTTAAAAACTGTTAAGAAATGACCAACTTTCTTACAAACTTCAAACCCCTCTGCAGAGGTTAAAATTGCAACAATTTTAAACACCTGTTAAGTTAGTCCTACTTAGTAGTCTTTTTGCAAAATTTGAAGCCCTTATTTCTCCCCATTCCGAGTCGAAGATCAAAAAAGCCTTTATTAGTTGGTGGTTACGTTACAAAAGGAACGCACTGTTCAAATTTCATGTTCATAACTTCATTGGTTTAGACTCTTCCTTGATTATTTAGTCAGGGCAAACAATTTTATATAGATATGCAGCCCAACTAGCACACTTCACTCATTATATTAAATTATAAGGGAAAAATTATTTATAAAGGTTAAGTAATTGCTGCATTGACAGGCATTAGTTCGGTAATGGTTTTAAGTGTATTTATCTCACACACCAGACTTATTTATTTACTCTAAGAATATTCTTTTTTTGAGGTTATTTGATTAACTCTGGGAATGTAGCACCTTAATTATTCAGCAAAATTCCAAGTAAGTCTTGCTCCATAGATAGAATTCTTATTAGTACCTACTGTAAGTTTTCTTATATAACCTTTATAGAGCAAATTACTTCAGTGACAAAATTGCCCCCAAAAAAATTTATTATAAAACGATTTTTTGCTTCAGACTCTCTGGATAAGGGGATTTTACAATAAATTTATCTCTTTGAAAAGAGGAAGAGTTACAAAGATACCGCTAAGGAATCTTAAGCTGTAGCTGTAACAAGAGGTAAAATCAAATCTTTATTAACTTAGCCCTTTACGGAGCATTTACAAGAAAGCTCAGCTTTGTTCTAAAAAGTTTTATTAATAGCTCTAATGGTAATAAGAGGACACTTTAGTGTATAAAAAACCTTTATAGGGTTTATTTAACACATTAAATACATCTGTATATTGGTGTTGTACTGACTTATTATGCAGCAAATCAGTCTTGTAAATGCTTCTTATAGAGCAACATTGATTTTCATGCCCGATGTCATTTGTAATTGCCTTTTCAGATTATTACACATACTATTAAACTTATATTGTTCCTAGCGTATTCAATCAGGAACAGAATTCCTTTTTTTTGTGGCTTTTTTTCTTAAGGCTAAGCCCCTTCTTGTGTGATTCTCTCAGTTTTATCTCACATTAGGATAACCCTGTTGTTTCTTGCCCGTTTCTTATAACATTATATTTTTACATTCATACACTAGCTTTGACTTATAAGTAAAAAACGTTGGGGCCCTTAATGCTGCCTGGATATCTGTAAGAATGTATATGTTTCTAGCGCCTCTATGGAGATACTTCTGGACACTAGCACCTTTTGCGCCTAAAAGATAGTTGCGTCTTTACCAAGGGATTTTGATAATCCATCACTTCCACTCCAATCCTTACATCTCCCTTGGACACATCTGTATACCACGCTAGTAAGCACTCTTTCAGCTCTGGATCTGCTTTAACAATTAATTTTAAAATTATACTTACTGATGTCCGGTTTTGTACTTGATTATTTTGGCAATATTATCTGACAATTATAATAACTTAAGAAAAATAGATATTTTTGAAAGAATTTTATGTAAGCACAATATGACTTTTATATAATAGAACCATGTTTAAGTTTTTTAAATCTATTCAAAGTCTATTCAGAGACTGAGACTTAAAAAATCTAGTGTGGCTTACCCCTAGTTTATAGCCCTATGCTTATCGGGGTCATAGGCGACACTATAAAGCCTGTGGGTTGGATTTTTTTCCTAAAAGCCGTCCGCGCGACGGACCCACCTCAGCCTCTTGGGCTGATTGTGGATTCTCCTGTATTTGACTACGACCTATCCAGAAATTCAGTTCCCTGTATGAGCTCAAACAGGTTCTTTGCTGGTTGGCGGTCGAAGTCTTCTGGGATAATTTGGGGTTTCCCATAAAATATCTGTTTTCTGTGATGCAGACTCTCGCAGTGGCATAGTGTGTGTAGCGCTGTTTCGGTTGCCTTTTTGCACCGTCTGCAAGTTCTCCGTCATAAAGCTCTAATTTATGCAGGTGTTCTCTAGTGGGGAAGTGTCCCGTGAGTAATCCTGTAATGATGATTAGTTTATTCCTGTTCATTGTCAGCAGTTGTTTTGCTACGTTTTCAGATGGTTCTTTTATGGTTATTTTTAACCCACCCTTTTGACCATGACCTGGTAGAGCATTTAGAAATGGTTACGGCCCGCTCGGATTGGTTAAATGCAGTTGACGATCCTCGCCTTAATAGTTCGTCAGCTTTCTCATATCCAGCGATTTTTTGATTTCCTGATACCCATTTCAGTGCAACCCTGTTGTGGCCTGGATGACACCTTAAATATTTCTAAAGCTTTAAGTGTAGGCTGGCTGCCACTGCAGATTCTGATATGCCTTCTGTTGCTCTGATATTATTTTCCCTTACACAAGCAAGTGTAGCATGTACTTCTGTTTTAAACACAGAGGTGTGTTTGCTTACTTCGTCTCTGCCTGACTTACTGTACATTTCCGCTCCAGTACCGAGCTTTTTTATCTGTCTGTGTACCAGATTAATTTATTCGCTCTACTTAGAGCCTTCTCTAGTACCTTTCGATATTTTCGAAATTCCTGTTGAAGTTGTATTTCGTTAGCATGTGGTCTGTTGGCATTTTTAAGATGTCAGCATCCACATTTCTGATTTCTGAGTGTCCCTTACCATAAGTTGCCTTGTGTTCTGATGATCTTCCCAGCCTGGTTAGAGCTATCCTTGCTTCGCTCATTATTGTACAATGTAGCGGTGAAAGGTCCAGTACTGTTTCTAACCCTGCCGTAGGTGTAGTTCTCATTTCCCCAGTTATTCTAATACAGGCAAGTTTTTGTATCTTTCTCATTTTGGTCTTAGATGAGACTTTTCATTTTTGGCCACCAAACTAAAAATGCATAGGTTACCTTGGGAATAACTACCATTTTGTACAACCAATGTAACATTCCTGGTCTGAGTCCCCAAGTAGTGTTATATGTACCTCTTACAACAATTGCATTGCTTTCCCCAAAAGTCAAAGTGGCCCCAGTTGTTCCCTAGTCCTTTTGGTGAAAGCTACTATTTGAGATTCAGGGGGACTGATATTTAAGTCCTCCTCCTCATCTATCTATCTATCTATCTATCCTCCTCATCTGTCCAATGAGTCATTATATTAACTGCCATTTGTAGTCGATCTCTGGTAATATTATTTAATTTACCTTGGGATAGAATTGCCAGATCATCTGCATATCCTTCTTTGTGTGGGGTTCAAATGATTTCATCCTTAACCTGGTTCCACAACAGAGGGGACAGTACTCCTCCTGTGAGCATTCCCTGGTCGCACGAACTACCATTGTTTCCCCCATGAGAGTTGTTTCTATTGGCCTGGTTTCATGCATACAGTCTATCCACCTGCAGCTTGTAGCATCGATTCCGTTTGTTCTCGTTGCCTTGGCTACTGATGTACAGGAGGTGTTATCAAACGCTGGTTGGATTAATGCAGGCAATTTATTTATCCCTAGTCTCTCTAGTTCTCGGTAGTTGCACAAAATATTCTCCGCTGTTTCATCATTAGTCTGAGCGAATCTGCAGTCCGCATTCGGTGTCAGTGCAATTGTTTTCACATACCTTCCAATTAAGGCAACTGTGTCGTCAGCAGTTCTATCACAATTCGTAGGTCCTCTCTGCCCTGTCAACATCTCTTGAAATTTATTATTATCCAGAATGTTTAGTCCTTTATGTCGTACGGCAGCAGGAGAAAGACCGTTTTCCCCTGGCCTTTATTCTTGACTGAGGGAGTTAAGCTTCCCGAGAAAAGATATATTTTGTCTTTGTCACTGCAATAACAAAGTAACCAAGCAAAATAAAGATAAAACATATGTTCCCTCATAAAGGTCTACTCCCCCAGTTAAGAATAAAGGCCCTGGGCATTTATAGGTATTGGAAGTAGTAGAGCTAGCTCTTATAGAACCAATATATTTCTGTATTTAAAATATTTAGCTTAGCACTGTCCATTAAATAAGAGTGGAAACCAATATGTTGTATTTCGTCCACTTCATCTTGTTTAATTAAACTGTTCCATTCATGTATCAAACAGATTTTGAACTATTTTTTTCATGCCCAACTAAATAGTACATCTTTTTTACTAGTTAAATTTTGCAATCTTGAAATTATATTCTAAGTTGTATACACAAGAATAATATGAAAAACACATTGAGTGTATGAGTGTATTTTTTATTGATAAAAAAGCTGCCGAAAAATATAAATATCAAAGCCCATCTACATACAAGTAATATTATTTTTCAATAAAATCACATCTAAATCCTATTGTTTCTAATGTATTACTTTCGGGATTAAGTATATATTTAATCCCGGAAGAACAAAAAGTGGCACATTAGTCCCTGACATAAGGTAGTTGTCACTTTAGTCTCGGAAATATGACCATCATATTTGCGCTCACAACAAATGTTTTATTTTAATATTTCCTATAAAGTATAATCAGAAATGTTCTAAAACCATGAAAGGTTATTAACTAATAAAATGAATGGTGTTCTTTAAATTATAAAGGTTATTGGTTTATTGATTTTCCGAAATCAAAACAAATTTAGAATTTTCATTAACTCTTATATATTCTGACAATATAAACGTTTTCTTTTTATTTTTGATTCAGTTTAAATCTAATTTTAATGAAAAATTATTTTTCAAGTTTATTAGAGAAAACACAGTAATAAGAAAGAACAAAGTATTTTATTTTTTACGTTTAAGGGAATAACTTTCAAATACTGATTTCTTTTTACTCTTTTTCCCTTAAGAACTATTTTCACCAAAATTAATTAAACAGGATTTAAATATAATGGAGTTTGAGTTAAGCTGTGTAAACACAAAAAAGGAGGAACATTTTATTATATGAAAAATTAATGATTGAGGTTTACATTACGATGTAATTTAAAAAATTTCTTACAATTTTATTTACATATATACACAGAAAAACAAACAGATTTTTTTAGTATTATGATTTTGGAACGATTAGGTTAACAAATTTTTATAAAAACGAATTATATAATTATTTCTTTATATATATAATTATATATAGATTTCATGCATAATATAGGATAGAAAATGCATGAGAATCTAGAGTGATTTAATTAACAATTAAGTCAAACAGTGACCAGCAATGAAATATTCATTACTATTATAAATTGGCAATCTATAACAAATAATATTTGTGTTTAAGAAATAATTTAAATAAATATATTATTTAATAGTTATAAATACAAACGTCAAGCGTTTTGTTGCCTTAAATGTAGTCACAAAGGATTAACCAAATAAAAAATGTACCTATTATGTCAAATTAATTTAAATTAATCTCATTAATTTAAATAGCTTTTTTTATGTCAAATACGCAAAAAATTTAATTTAGAGTGCAACAGACTCTCGTAGTATTAGTATAAATTATTATACAAAAATTCAGAATAAATTTACCACATACACAACAAATAGATAAAGTGTGTTCAACAATATGGTGCCTACAATAAAAGGGGACTGATGGTGATAATAAACTTCTTAGGTACTTTTATCTCAGGTAAAGAATACAGGTCAGGATTAAATTTGCAAAATAATTTTTTAATAGAAACGTATATTAAAGGATATTCACAATAAATAAATCTATATTTTGCCGGATTAATGCAATTACAAAAGAACATAATGTAGGTATAGTATTTTGGGTCCGCACTTTGTTCTTTAGTTTTCTCCACATATGCTCAATCGGGTTAAATACGCAGTAGTAAGGAGAAAGACGAAGAACTGTATGTCCTTTGGATGCTGCAATTGTGTCAAATACATTTGTCTTCTGTTTGTTAAATGTCCTTAGAACCTCTAAAAGCTGCGTTTTTTATATCCTTCTTCAAAGTACATGTGTTCTTTTGGAGCATAAGTTCCTGGCTTTCCGCTTTTGAATTTTAAGAGTCTGGAACCTTCTTCAATTGGCGACTATGGTAACTGGCATTCTCCATAACTATGCCACTATGCGGGAAATATTTGGAAGTAAAGTGTTTTCGAACTAACCTTCGAACAATTCGGCTGTAGTATCTTGGTGGTAATTCAACGACAAATCTTGAATGTTCTTCGCCGAAAGTGTGTTTGAAATCCAACCATCTTCTGATCCAGCATGAATAATCGTAATCCGTTTTCCTTTATTCGATGGAGATTGGCATTGCACTGTTCCATCGGTTCATCCTTTTTCCGGCCTATCGTGGGTATCATACCAGGTCTGATCCAAATAGATTATTGATGTTTGTTAAGACCTGTAATCACTTATAGCAATCAAATATTCAAAACGCCATTGCCTAATCCGTTGGGATTCCGGTATCCCTGTCAAATCGCTGGTTTCTCTTAGAACAGGAGTAAAAGCCCAACCCCTTTGGACCAAAATTACAAATTTGCACAATTGCACAGAAATTATTAAACAGCACAGACTAACTTTCACTATGGGAACAGAAATATAAATGATTATAGTCAACCCAATAAACCGTGACAGACGATCGCAATAAAAGTGGTTTATTACCATCAGTCTCCTTTTATTGTAGGCACTATATTGTTGAACACACTTTACACAGGGTGCTAGCCAATTCTTCACCTGTAATTCTCAATTTTTTATTTTTTCTGTTATATCTACCCATGGTATACCCAAATTCTACTTTTTTTATAGCAATTCCTATGAAAATAAGGTATTCACAACACATCTAAAAACACACTTCCATAAGTAATAAAATAAATACAGAACCAAAACCATACCTATGTATACATTTGGTTGCATAGATAATGCAACTCATACAATTTTTTTTATAATAGTATTAATTTGACATTAATTTAACAATATATAATATTTTCCTACGACCCGCTATGAAAACAGCACCTAACACACAGTTTTGAAACTAATATCATGCGCGTTCGGAAAAATAAGAAAAGAAAAAGCAATATCACACACGTGTGATATATTTTAAAAACGTACAGAACGTAATAATTTAAGCAAAATTAATGTATAAAAACTATTATTTTTTTTTCTACACTATAAGAAAGTTGAATTATACGGAGGCGAAAAAATTATCTTTTCCACGGCTAGTCTAGAAAGTAAATTTTACGTTTCCATGCTAGCTGGCGGTACAATTGGCATATATAAAACTCTATTAAACGTCATATAAAATTAAATTGTTAGCGAGTATGGCTTTTTGTTTTATTTTGTCATTGATTACACTCTATAATTTTGAATAATATGAAACATTACATAAAATTGTCCATACATTGATATATACAGCGGGTCTCTGATATACACATATAATATAAGTATTCGACTCACGTGCTTGGTTGGTTGGTTATGTGGAGCTCCTAGTAGAGGAGGGTTGTTAAGTGGCAATCTGTTACCATTTGAGACAGTTTCTTTCATTAAACATTCGAAAACGTTTAACTTACGTAAAAAACGTTTAATTGCATAGGCGTCTAAATAATTGATAAAATAATAGAGTTATTGTAGATAAGCATGTGAGCTGAAGCCGTGTGGTCTGAACTCAAGGCAGTAGTATAGTAGAATGAATTTTATATCATAAAATAATTTTTTATAGAAAAAATATTAAGGAATGTACAGCTTTTAAAAGCGTCCAAATAACAATGATAATTCACTCAAGATATACTATTTTGTTCTGATAAGAACAGATTTTTTAATTTTGTTAACACCACAAGAAATAACCTAAAACTTTTAAAAAAGATGCTTATAACTTGATAATAACTATTTCAATACTAATAGTTTTCTTCGTTTGATACTTGAAGAAAACGAAGAGAACAATATATCCGATATTTTATTTCGATATTTTTTGTTTGGCAACAGCGCTTTATTGTACAACAATGCCGCTCTAAAATAACTAAATTTTAAATGAGAGACATTTTTATTTTTTAAATATTGTGTTGTTATCACTGACGAATGACGAGATTGAAATCTGTGACTTGTAACGCTTTTTGTTTTAAATTTTACTATTTGATGGATTACGTCAACATAACTTATTTTTGATTGACACTTTCATAAAAAATGGAAAATTCGGTTATTAATAAGAACCAAGAGTTTATTTGTCAAGACAAACTACGTTTTTCCACAAATCGATATATAATACTTTCTTGCTCCCCTGCTAATGAAATAAATCAAACAGATTAATATCTTTTCGGTGACAACTTTGAACAATGGAAGGTGACAAATAAACACTAGACTATATATTGGAGCGATAGATGTTGAAAATAAGTCGTAAAGAATAGAATTATGCCTCCTGCTCAACTGGTCTTTGTTACTGACAGTTACCAAATGTATTTTCCGTCTCTTCAGGTTAACTTACCAGAAAAATGAGAAACGGGACCCATTTGATTTTTATTTATTACGTCTATTAAATACCCGTACCTTTTGCGAGCTAGCAAAAAATATCGAAGGTTTGTTTTACTTATCCGGACGATTTTTCTAATTTATTTCAATCGCACAGGAGCTGGTCTCAACATTCGAATTGCCCTATAAATCCAGAAATAAACAATAGTTTAAAACCGTCTCATAATTTTATAAGCTGCAACTAAAAGTATATTAGAGCACACATATTTTATTATATTGAAACAAAAAATATATATGCCCTTAATTTTCTAAGTAAAAATTGTTTACTTGGTTTATTTAGAAAATTACCAGAATACGAAAAAATGCAATTATGGGATAAACCCATTGATATGTCAATCTTGGTTGTGATTCGGTTTATGTTTTATATTATTTTATCGAAATTCCATGTTTTTAATATTCGTTTCTTCACTGTTTATAACCTATGGAGTGTTACGGACTTCACGTTGTCTTTTTACCCTTCTGCTATTCTCGCGCCATCTACTATTTGCTGCTTGCTCTGGACAGTTTTTCGACATTATTCCTATACAAGTTGGTCCTCCTTCCTTTTACCCTCCATAAGAATAATTTCCGTAAAAAAATAATATCCTTCAAAATGCATTTTTATAACTTTTAAAAATACATATCTACTAAAAAATGGTACTTTAAACATTGAATTTTAAAATATTTTGCTTATATTGTTTTAATTATGATACTTGCTTTCTATTTTAATGTATAATAATAATAAACTAACTCAAACAAAAGTTACTTCTGGAAATTTATAATGTTGCCTTCTGAAACCATTTCGACATTTTTACAGTGTAATCGCACTTTTCAAAAATATATCTGTGTACATAAAAACTGTTGGGATAGATCTATATTTTGTATAAGTTTTAACGTTATTTTTTTACAAATCGAGTATTTAAGTTGTTCTACTCATTTTATAATTTATATGTATAGAGTTACTTAATATGGATTAAAGAAACTAACGTCATCGATACATTCATAGTATGAGATTATCTGAAAAGTCTACCCATTGTTTTTCTCATACAACATTCCCACTTTTTGAGTTGCATGTTAGCGTTAACCCAAACGTAAACAATTGCCTCTATGTATTTTTATAATCTATTGTATGGTATATTTTGACTACATCACTCATCTCGAAATTTTCACCTAATCTGACTAATCACAAGTCAAAGACAACTGGTGTTATCGGGATGATAGCAACTGACTCTCAATTCTAATTGGTCTGTCTAGTTAGGCTGTCAAAAACATAATTGTCGCTGTATTGATCACTTTTTTCGTGATGTCTTTCGTGATAGGAATTTATCGTATGTGTGTCTTTTACTTCTAAACTCAATTGAGTTTCCTATAGAAAACACCACTCGTCCCACTGACTGGTGGTGTTTTAAGCAACTCAGTTTCGTTTAGTAGTAAATCGATAGACTTATCGCGAAAATTCGATCACTAGTGGTTTTACTACTGATTATTTTTTTCACCTGTCAAAATATCACAGTTTTATGATTTCGTCCAATGAAAACGCTTAATCTTCAATGTTCTGTGCTAAATGCTAGCCAATCATTCCGTTTTATACTGATAAAACCACTAGTCGTTTTACCAGTATTGATAAAATTATAGAACTGTCAAAAATCAATAACAATATTGCACAATCAATTTTCTTGTTTATAAGTACCTTACTATAAATCAACATTCATTTATATTATCTAAATATTCTGAAATATATTTTGTTATTATTATTATCACAATTCAATTCATCTAAACGATAATGAAAAACCAAATATGTAGTTATTTTAAACCTAACCAGCTTCCTGGTTCTGTATGCATTTAAAACTTTTATATGCTTACAGGCAAATGTGGTCTTGTAGGTAAACTTTAAATGAATATACCTAATAATTTTTATTTTGGTAATTTTCTCTTTAATAATATAATTGTATAAATAGGTATAAAAATAAATATTTATTCAAATTATAACCCTGTTTTCACGACGCTCACGACAACTGACAATACTATCTAGTGTATAGGATAAGTTAATAGGAGGGGTAACGGCATTTCGTGGACCATATTGATATTGAAGTCGGGCTTGTCAAATTTTTTATTAAAGTTATTAAAAGATCAAAAGATTATAAGTATTTTCTCTTAAAATAATAATACATTTATTAAATATTATTCTGTGTGAACCCACTTCCTTTTTTTTTTTCTCTTGATTATTAATGTTTTAATAAATTAGATCATAGGTAGGCAACACAAAATACACGTATCCCAGTGAAAAGTAAAATAGGAAAATTGGTAAAAAGATAACGATAAGTTATTAAATAAAGTGGTTTTTGTACAGAATTGTTCAAAAAATAATCTTCTCAAATACCATTCGTCCTGTAAAATTTTACTAGATAAATTTTTATTTTCTAGACTGAAACTTTTTTTTATTTTAGGCAAAACTACTCAAACAAACTGAATAAAATCCCCCGTTCTACGGACTCGTGATTTTATCACATTTCAGTTTGTTTTCGTATTTTTGGCAAATATTTGACCTATAAATTTATCGATAAAATTTTAAGGACTCGTGGTATTTACCTATGACAAAACTGCATAGCAACGGCACATTTAATTTTGACAATACGTAATATCTCATCTCGACAAAATTATGACAGATCCGTTACTAAGTTATCGTGTATTCCTATAGTTGTCATTTTTTCAAACGGCATTGAAGCGGCTTCATAAATTTGAAAAGAAATAATGAATCCAGACGAAATATCAAGATTCGGGTGCCAGTCGGGCGAAGAAATCAGGAAATCGATATCGATTATGGTTAGTAAGAAATTCATCAAACCATTTTTTAGGCCCAGTTAGACTGTTCTTGAAATTAATGGAAAAAAGAGAGCCAACGATTTTATCAGACAGACTTTCTTACCGTTCACCCCAATTGGAAGAATGGATCTTGGTTCAAAAACTGTCCTCCGTCTCTAGGTGGACAAAAATTTCAGCTGAAAAAATTGGAATAGACATAAAATAACAAACCATTCTCATCGATCTTCAGCTGTGACAGCCTTGTTTAAGCAAGGTGTTGCTGAACAGGAGTTAATTAAATTAACCGGCCACTCAAATGCAAGCTCTTTTAAAACCTTATCTGCAGCTGGATTACAGTCACCACGAGAAGTTGATCGAGAATCTTAGGACAACAAATAAAGCTGGAACTTCGAGTTCCCAACTATTACATGTCAATAATACACAAAATCAATCTTTAGTAGAAAAGTACGGGCAAACTACTACAACTTATAATAATTGTATATTTAATATTGTTAACAAATAAAGAAAGATTATGTTTCGTTGATATTGTCTTGTTCCTCTTGTGAAATAGTCTCGTCGAATACCCGAATCCCATTCGAGAAAAAAAATTCTCCCGGCCAAATTTTCTTCTAGTTTTCTCATTCAAATTTTGACAAAATTTCATTCGCGTAAATTGCCAAGCAACAAACTTTCATACCAGTCGAAAATTTTGCCGGCAAAATTTTCTCTCTTATTTAAATTTATTGTACTAACCCTTACTTTTTGGAAATCCATCTTACTAAGAAAAATAAAAAACTATTCGCTTTAACTGAACTTCCAAGTTTAATTTAAAAATTCGGTTTAAAATCAATTACAGCTGTTTCACTAAAAAACTAGTATCGTCAGATTGACATATTGAAATTACATTTTTTGTTTGTTTGTAACTAGGTACCTGATGTTGATTAAGTAGGTAAGGCTACACCAAGTATGGAAGTAATAAGACACAACAATATTAAAGCCTACCAGCTGTTATTAGCCCTAAGGGATTATCCTGGATGTATTTCCCTCTAAGATCAGTATAACTGTGCAATGATATAGAAAAACCAGGAAAAAACTATATCATGCTGATCTTTACAATAACCTAATATATTTATGTTACAATAATGTCTTATCTATGAATAAAATGAAGACTTAATCAAAGTAAACAGTTTAATAGTGGAGAACTTCCAAGATTTATTTGTTCATTCACTACTTTAAATTGTTGATCTGCTAGATGTCTTTTTATTTCAAGTTCTTCGAGGAAATCTAAATTTTGTTATCACAAATATTTAATATTTGAATGTCATAATTGTAATCTATATACTCTTAAGTGTTCATTGAATCTTATTTCAAAATTTCTAGCATTACATTTTGGACAATTAATTTTGTAAACACCAGATTTTTTTAATTTAGGTAATTTTGTTTTTACATTTAACAATTTTGTACCAACATTATTGTGTGATTTAAATCAAATGCAGATGTTGCCGAAGATATTACTTTTGAAATTGTATTGGAAATATATCCACAATATGTAATCTTTTTATAACTTTTAATTTTCTTAGTTTGTTCTGGAAATATTAGTTCTAGTGGCATTTTTTGTTCTTTCTTATTTAATTTATTTATCAAATGTATTGGATAGCCAGATTTATCTATTTGTATTATAATCTTAATTTCTTTATCAAAATTATTTTGGTCCACTGCAATTCAAAATGCTCTATGTATCATAGAATTCGGCGTTTCTCAACTCGTGCCCGTTCAAAAACCAGGTAGGAAATTAATACACCAACTCGTGCCCGGGTGCGGTTCTTAATTCTTATTTATTATAATTATTTATTATAATAAAACTACTATAAAACGTATTAATTAAATATATTGCACATTAAAAACTTAGAACTACCTACTTATTATTAATATAGGTTAGGTTAGGTTAGGTTAGGTTAGGTTAGGTTAGGTTAGGTTAGGTTAGGTTAGGTTAGCTTAGCTTAGCTTAGCTTAGCTTAGCTTAGCTTAGCTTAGCTTAGGTTAGGTTATATTAGGTATCAAACCCGAAACAAAGTCCTTTCTATTAAGTACTTCAGGAAAACCCAATTTAACAATAATATCTGTTCCTATAGAGTTTAGACAAAATGAGATGGTAATTTGAACAGGTAAATTTTTTCAATCGAGCACGAGTTAGGTATACAGATTATTGAGACCTTTACTCTTGTACCTTTTAAGGGATTAGTGGGCACGGGTTGGGATGCATCCCATAGAATTATAAGCTACTAATTTATGTGATATAGGATGATTTGAATGATATGGTATGGTTACATCTGTTTGTGTTGGTTTTCTGTATATTGAATAATTTAATGATTTAAGAATTGAAAAATTTAAGTTGTAATAACGTAAATAACTACTGTTTCGTTATTATACATTCAATATTTATTACAGTTAAATTAGCTTAAAATGTCAGGTTGGATTAATATTTTTTTTTAAATTATGGTGTAAAATTCTCTTATACCGAACATGACGCAAGCTTAAATAATTCCTTTATATTTGATGTCAAGCACAAATATTTTAGGAAAATTACCTCGCGTGGCTTCGCTTCGATATAATTTTCAAAATATTTGTCCTTAGAAAATTTCCGTAGAAAATTTCCGGAAATAATTTAGGCTCGTGTGATATTATAATTGATAATTTCAAAATTCCTTCATACACTATTCGTCAATATTTTTTTCTGTAACATAGGATAGTATCACTTGTTTGTTGCTTTAGTCAGGGGTCTCCAAACTATAGTCCGAGAGCCACTTCTGGTCCGCGGACCAATTTTGTCTGGCCCGCGGAGAGCTAGCATACTTGAAAACTCCTTTTAGAGATCATATTTTTTATCGCAAATTAAATTTAGTTTACTGAAGTATTCTAATTTTTTGTTGAGTAATTATTAATGGCATCTTCATTGATATGCTCATAACATTATTGTATGCTTATTGTTATTGTTTTTGTGATAAGTTGGAAAAAGAAACACAGAATTGTAATAAGTAAAGGTATGTATAATATGCAGAAAATTTAACTGCGGTATATAATACCTAACTAACAAATCATTAAAATGAATTATAACAAGCATTATGAAATATGAAATACTTATGACATTTATGTAATTGAGATTTTCTACTGACAATAGTTTGTAGTTGTGGACTAATTTTACTTGTACCCATTATTAAAAGAGATTTAAGATGCTCATCAGTTAATTTAGATCGGTAAATATTTTTTGCGTACTTCATATTGAAGAAGGTATTCTCACACAAATAAGTAGTACCAAAAACAGAAAACCGCTCACGAGCAAAATGCAAATTATCAAATTGTGTCAGTGGAAGACTCTTATAAAATCCCAACAAAGATGAGTTTTGCTATTTGTTCTTAATTATATCACTGCACTATAGATCAATCATTTCTATTTGAAGTTCCGGGGCTAGGGTTTCAATGTCAGTATCAAAAGGATTCTGAAAAATCTTAATTTGATTTGCAATGGCATCAAAGGCCAAGAAACGAATATCAAAATTTATTTCCAAAGCACTCAAAGTTTCGATTCCAAATCGATAGGAAACTCAGTCTCAGTGGTGTGGCTGAATATTTCACGTTTTAAAATGTGAAAAAATTTACTTCGTATTTGTGATTGAAACAGTTTCCATTTCTTCCGAAATGATTTGATATTAGTGTATAAATCAGAAAGATGCTGGTTTTCGTTAACATGTTTTGTCAAATAAACATAGAATGCGTTGTTTTTTATTTCAGTAAGAGGGCGATGCTTTTCATTCAAAAAAATTTCGATCACTGCTCGAAGTTCAAAAAAGCGCTGAAGGACTTTCCCACAACTATGCCGACGTACGGCAGTATGATAAGTTAATCCATTTTCTCCAATCTCTCCAATAAATTGTCGGGATTGTCGTTAATTCAGCCCAAAATATCAGACAGAATTAACAATTGATATGACTGGTTTCAGAACTTCAGACATATCCAAACATTTTCCGCACAAAGACTAGATCATACAATGTAAGGACTAATGGTTTTGAACCACCGTCATTTTCTACAGCCCTTTACACACTTCTTTATCTTCCCCACTCATATTATTGCCTCCATCAGTTGTAATACATTTCCATCGAGAAGTGAGTAGAAGACACCAGAACTTTCTCAAACGAGATTATCCGGTACGTGCTATTAGCGCTATCTGTTAGGCGATAGAAGGTACTACCTATTTCCGCTTGTGTCCACTAGATGTCGTGTCACGTTACTCCTCATGGCTGGTACTCTACGACTAATCTAGAAATTACAGATAATGACAGGAAAATAAATTATATACAGTGTTGCTGTTTTGCTGATTTGCAGCCTTTTTTAAACGTTGCGTACTTTTTGGGACTTTTTTTATCAGTGGACTATTTTACTTTATACCACCGGCAACAATGATAATATAGTTTTGGGCCCCGGATCTTACTGGAGTAATCAGTATGGCCCTTCGACTGGAAAATAAGGGGAGACGGGGGTTTGTCGTATATTGACGTAACAGCATGTGATGAATTGCTGGAAAAAAGAGTGATAGAGGAAGAGGATAGTTTGAGTTTACACAGGTACGTGGAGACGGATATAAAGAAAATAAAGATTGAGAAGAAAATAAGTTGGACAAAGGCTGAAGTGGAGAGTATGAGAAAGAAAGTAAGAAAGGAGATAGAAAGGGGGCTAGCACATGACGTAAATGATGTAATAAAGAGGGAAAGTTGTGAAAGGAATGTAAGAAAGAACGGAGAAGGACGTTGAGGGCAAGAGATTGGGTTAAGGGTAGAAAGGGATACAAGGAGAAGAAGAAGGATCTGGAGAAAAGAGTGGAAAGGGAGAAGAGAAAAAACTGAGAGCAGTTACTGGGGGAGTTGGAAAACAATCCGTGGGGTAAGGCATATGAAACAGCGGTGAAAAGGATGGAAGGAAGCAGAAACGTGATGTTAGAAGAAGAGTGGGAGAACGAGATTATAGAAAAACTATTCACTATTGAATAAGGAAGAGGGAAGGACATGAGTCGGAAAGGGTGGGATTGTAGGGTGACAGATAAAATAAGGGGAATAAGGTCGGTAGGGAATTAGGAGGTAGAGGAGGAGGGAAGAGGCATCAAGGTACATGAATGGCTTGAAAGGGGATGTAATAAAGAGATTACTGGAGGAGAATGGGGAGTATTTCTAAAAGCTTTTCAATAATGTACTGAGGGAGGAAGAATTCCCGGAGGTATGGAAGGTGGCCAAAGTGATACTTGTGGAGAAGGCGGGTATGGAAGGAAAGGAGACCATCAGTCTGCTGTGTGGTATGGGTAAGGTGATGGAAGGAATAATTAAGATAAGGATTGAGGAATACGTAAAGAGAAATGGGGATTTTAGAGAAAACCAACATGGGTGAACAAAGGAGAAATCGTGTACGTCTGCGCTAGGTGGGGTTTTGTATTTGGCGAAAAAGGCTAGGGAGAAACAAGATGCTGGAGAAACAAGAAGCCGGCACTACGAGTGTTTTTCGATGTGGAGAACGCATTTAATAGTGTCAGCTAGGGTGCGGTGTTGAGCGCGTTGTTGACGCTCGGAGTGGGTAAGGGGTTGGTTAATTTATTGGAAGATTACCTTAACGGCTCAAGCAGGAGGAGATATAGAACGGAGGTAGGAGTGCCCTAAGGATCGATACTGAGACCGATGCTCTGAAAGTGTGTGTTTGACGAGGTTTGTGGGATTGTATGCGAAGAGGGAAGTGGGTATTTGGGGATGATGTGTGCCTGGTGTGTACGGCAAAGGGAGAGACGGAGATAGAATGAAAGGCAGAGAAGATGTGTAGTAAGATTGTGGGGATGATTAAACGATGCGGATTGGAAGTGGCGGAAGCTAAGACGGTGGGATTGCTCGTAAAGGAACGGAGCAAAACGAGGGAAGTTAAAGTGCTGGCGAAGGGGAAGAAAATTTGCATGGAGGAGTCCGTGAAGTATCAGGAGTTTGGTTGGATAGCCAACTATCTTTCAAGCACTATATGTTGAAGGCAGCAGAGGAGGCGAGAGTACGAGCAGCATAGTTGGTGAGATTGATGTGTAATGTGAAAGGCCCGGGAGAACGAAAGAGGAGAGTTATTGGTAGGACGATTGAGCAGAGTATGCTGTACGAAGCGAAAGTGTGGGGTGAAAGAGCGGGGATCCATGCGAGGATACAGCCACTACTGCAGGTGCAGAGGGAGATTTTGTTGAGAGTGGTACAGGGGTACATGATACTGGGTGCAATAGCAGAAAATGTGCTGTCAAGGTCATACCCTTTGGACCTGATGGCACAGAGGCAACGGTGGAAGGGTGCCACAAAAGAGAAAGTTCAGGATTGGATGGAGGAAGAAATGGTGAGAAGGTGGGAGGGATAGTAAGGTGCATAAAAATGGCGATTGGGAGTAAGAGGGAGTGGATGGACTTAGAGTTTGGGGAGGTAAACTACTTCTTGACTGGAGAGAGACTGGAATATGCGTGAGGTGTGAGGTGGAGGATGATGAGGGTCATGTGTTTAGATGTTGGAAGAACAAGGAGGATTTAGAAAAGTTGGAGAGGAGATTCGGGGTAGCAGTGTATTGGGAGAACATGGTGGAGATAATGTTGAGAGGAGAGAAAGAATGGGTATATATTAGCGAAGTTGTGAAGAAAATGGTTAGAAGAAGGGAATGTTCTGAAGAGTGTGTGAGGGACCGCCGCCGGTCTTGAAATATGCTAGAGTAGTGATTCTGAAGCCCAAAAAAAAGCTGAAAAGTCTGGAGACCCCTGCTTTAAAACATCAAAATACGCAATCAAATATTCAATAAAGTTGAAGCGTCAACTTAATTTGGGTGTACAAGATATGTTAACTTTCTCTAGTTGAAAATTAACTAACAATAAGTTTCACTAAGTACTTTCTTATATATTCAGATTTCCTGCAAGATGCGGCTAGTTCTTATGTTTCAGTTAATAAGTTTTACATTTTATCTCATCTTTATTGGGCAAACGATGTATTTTCTATATTTTCTGTGAACTAACATCTACACACATAGAATTTGAGAAAATAATCTAAATAAAAATACCGTTTAATAATTTGTATTTTATTATCCTAGACGGGGGAGTAAAAATCCAAAAAATATTGAATATTTTATTCAAAGTTTCTTAAATTGCTCTAAAAGAATAAAGATATTTCGTACAATTTACCAAAATATGTATGCGAGCGTTGAGTTCGACTCTGAAATATTAATATTCTCTGCTCACCTACACGAGGAATAATTTTGATCCTTTAGGAGAACGTCTTAGATTCATATTAGTATTCTAAACATCCTTCAACATAAAATCGACTCGTAAAGTCTAAATGAATATAAATGTGCCAGACCGAATAAAATAAAAAAAAAACTTGTTTGTGTCATTGTTACTTTAATAAGAATGTTGTAAAATAGTCAAATTTAATTTAAACACTTTTTCGAAATGTGATTATCATTGAATATCATTACCACTGTTTAGTTATAAATATACATCTTTTAAAAGTGCTCCTGCAGTGTTCTAAGTAGGCATTATATTATGAAAAACATTTTTATTTCTAGTTTTATAAAACAGTTTTATAAAAAAAAATTGTATGGTTCTAAACTTAAAACATAACCACTAAATATCAATTTTTTTAAGTTGTATCGTCATGTCAAAAAATATAAATCTTACTCAAGAAAAACTTTATTTTCTCTTTATTTTTAAAAATAGCGATTGTTAATATGAAAAGTTGAACATAATTGAAAACGATTGTGAGATATGAGCCATGAGAAAAAAAATTTTGGTATTTTGATAAACTTCTTGTTAGCATTGATAATTTACGTCTAACGGGTGAAGTGTCGCCAACGACCCTAATGAGATTCATTAGAGGCATAGGGCCGATGATAGAAAGACTATAACGTAGGGGTGAACCACAATAGCAGTGGAAGGGATGTTGATCGACCACTCACTACTAGCCACTGCCCGATGCGTTAGAAAATTTCTGGGAGACCATCAAACACATATCACCTAGGACCTAATAACATCCCATCAAAGATTTATCCTTTTGATACCCTAGATATCTGAGATCCCTTTAGAGGGAGTGTGAGCCATAAGGCTAAGTATAATAATAGTAATAATAATATTACTCTTCTAGACAAAACCAATAAAACAGCATACTTCTTCGACATAACACACCCCGGTGATCATAACATCCTTGCAGCGGAACAAACAAAGCTAAGTAAATACCAAGAACTGGCAACAGAATACCAAAATATTTACAATCTGAAAACAGTTCTTGTAATACCAGTAGTAGTTAGCGTAACTGGACTTATCACCAAAAATACGAAGACACAGTTAACAAAACTCCAACTACATCATCTTCTTCCTACGATACAAAAATCAACAATTATGGAAACATGTCGCATCACGAGAAAAACACTACAGATCAGAGAATAAAACTTACCAGGTATTGCCATGGCCCCTAGTAAGATACCGAGAAATATTTATCTCGAGATTACCCATATAATAATAATAATAATAATAATAATAATAATAATAATAATAATAATAATAATAATAATAATAATAATAATAATAATAATAATAATAATAATAATAATAATAATAATAATAATAATAATAATAATAATAATAATAATAATAATAACAATAATAATAATAATAATAATAATAATAATAATAATAATAACAATAATAATAATAATAATAATAATAACAACCCGAACTATGATGACAAAGTACAGATGTCACCATCCAACATCGTCAGTGCTTAGAACAACACTACCGAGAAAGGAGGGAGGAAGAGCTTTATGCGACATAATAAATCTACACAACAAACAGATAAATAAATTGCGAGACTTCTTTGTTACCAAATCACTGTCATCGAATTTACATAAATCTGTCATAGGAGCAGATAAGAAATACTCGCCTCTAAATTTAGCAGACCCTAATATGGATTTAGACATAACAACTGATGCTGAAAAACAAGTAAAATGGGCCCAAAAAGCTCTACATGGTCGACATCATCACGACCTAAACCAACCACACATCGATAAAATTGCATCAAATAGGTGGCTTGCTGACGGTACCCTGTTCCCAGAGACTGAAGGATTTATGATGGCCATTCAGGATCAAGTAATTAATACGAACAACTACAAAAAATTTGTTATCAGGGACCCAACCATTACAACGGACAAGTGTAGACGGTGCCAACAAACATCGAAAACCATACAACACATCACATCAGGATGTTCAACCATAGCCAACACGGATTATTTACGCAGGCACAACCAGCTGTGTAATATTATCCACCAGAAACTGGCCAACAAATATGGACTGCTAAATACCTATACACCGTACTACAAGTATAACCCACAGGCAGTGCTCGAGAATGCAGATTTTACACTCTACTACGATAGGTCCATTATCACCGATAGACAGGTGACGAATAATCGACCCGACATTGTAGTAGTGGATAAGAAAGCTAAATCGGTGCTGTTAGTCGATGTTGCAGTTCCAAACAATAACAACGTTTTGGATAAGTATAATGAAAAGATGGCAAAGTACACCGATCTTGCCATAGAAGTGGGACAGATGTGGCATGCAGAAAAAGTGGAGGTGGTACCGATCATCGTATCATCAACTGGACTCATTCCTAAAAGTCTTGAAGACAGTCTTAAAAAACTCGATCTTCATAAAAACACTTTTATTGACTTGCAAAAAGCGGCAATTTTAAACACATGTCACACTGTTCGGAAATTTTTAAATATGTAAATTTTGAGCCTAATCCCATTTGTGTTTACGCTCGGGATAGGTAAATATTTATTTATTTATTTATTTATTTTTTAACCAAACAGGCTAGATGCCTTATTACATGGTTAACAATAATGAGTTACATCTATATTTATAAATTAATATTAATAACTAATAGTGATGATATTATAAGTAAAATATATAATCATTAGAAAGTTGTTGAATGTATAGGGAGACAAACACCAAACATTCACACACACTGTGGTTAAGCAAGCATTAAAACTTGATCTAAAATTAACTTATGAAACCTGGTTGCTGGTAAACACCAATCTATATTAGTTAAATTATTATAATTATTTACAATTTTTAGAATGATTGTAAGCGGAGCTTTTGTTGTAATTAAAACCTTTGGTAAATTGAACATAAGGAATGTTCTAGTACATCGTCCAGGTACAATAAATGGTATCAAGGATAAAATTTCCGGACAATTAATTTTGTTATTGATAATTTTATATAAAAAGATAATCGCATTTAAGTATCTTCTTTGTTCTAACGCTAATATTTTAAATTCTTGTCTAAGGCAAGTGGTTCTAACAGTATTACAATCGGGCCATTTTTTATACTTTCGTAAATACAAATATCTAAGAAATTTATTTTGAACTTTTTCAATGCGACTTAAATTTTGAGCGGATTCAGTAAACCATTGGATACTTGCAAACTCTAACTTTGTTCTCACTAAAGTAAAATACAGAAGTTTTATTGTCGTAATGTTAGTAAAAAATTTAGTTTGTCTCATAATAAATCCCAATAATTTATTAGCTGAAGAAACTATATTACTAATATGCAAATTAAATGAGAACATGCAATTGTATGAAACACCAAGATCCTTAGTTTCGGTACATCGTCTCAATGTTTCTCCTCCCATATCATAACTAAAAATAATCGGATTTTTAGAACGCGTTATTGACATTATTTTACATTTGCTTAAATTAAAATAAAGTTTATTCAGTAAGCTCACACACTGAATATCTCTTTGCAACCCTACACAATCACGAACTGTTTGTATTTTTTATACAATTTAAGGTCGTCTGCAAACAGAAGGCACTCCGAATGTAAAAGAATAGTTGGCAAATCATTAATAAAAATTAAAAATAAGAGAGGACCCAAATTGGATCCCTGTGGTACCCCCGAAATGGCGTAGAATTTACCCGAAACGTTTCCTTTATATCTAACAATAAATCTTCTATTCTCTAAATAATTTTTCATCAAATTAATCAAATTAATGTCAAACCCATATCTATGTAGTTTCTCCACCAATATATCGTGATCCACCCGATCAAAAGCCTTTTGAAAGTCGGTGAAAACAGTGTCAATTTGCAATTTATTACCCATTGTTTCATGTACAAAATTTCCAAAAAGAAATAAATTTGTATTCGCAGACTTTTTTGTTATAAACCCATGCTGTTGTGGAACTAAATACTTTTCAATGTATTGATATATTTTGGTGTAGATAATTTGTTCGAATAATTTTGACGGTGCACACATAATTGAGATAGGTCTATAATTTTCAATCTTCACTTTGGATCCAGATTTATGTATCGGAGTTGTAACGGCTAGTTTCCATTTCTCTGGGAACGTTTTGGTTGCAATAATTCTGTTAAAAATATGTATTAATGGTTTTTTGACCCATTGACTACAACCTTTTAAAATGTATGGAGGTAGTCCATCTGCCCCAGCAGTTTTTTTACTGCCGCATCATAATCTTCTTGTGTAATTTGTTGAATTGAAAATTTTTGTATAATCAAATTTAATATTGTAAGTAGATTTGTTAGTGTTATAAGTGGATAAGAAAAAATTGGCGAATGTTTCTGCGATTTCTGTTTTATTAATAACATTATCTTTATAAGTTAGATTTCCTACTTCGGTACAATCTGATTTTTTTGCATTTACATAATTCCAGAATAGACTTATATCGTTAGGCATTTCATTTTGTATTTTATTTAAGAAATTTTTGTGTTCCCTATTGATAAGTGATTTAATTTGTTTTCTAATTTCGACATATTTTTCCCTAAAAGTATTTGACAAATATTGTAATTTTTTATACTTAGCCTTTAAATTCAACAAATATTTTATATCTTTGGTAAACCAAACTGGGAAATTTTTATTACATTTATTTTTTTGCTTGTATTTTGGAACACATTCTGATATTATATTATCCCATGTAATATAAAAATGCTCTACAGCTATATTTAAGATTTTTTAATTTAGAAGTTTCATTAGTTTTATAATTTTTTATAATTTAAAGTGAAATTAAGACTTGGATGAAAGTGATCCTCTTTAACAAATGGAGATAAATCTTTAGTAACACTACAATTTTCTTGATTAAATTGAGGTCCAATAACAAGATCTAAGGTTCTGCCTTGAAAATTTGTGATATTGTTATAAAGTGTAAAAGAATTAAAATCTAGAAAATCTTTCATCATATAAATGTTATCATTGGTTGTATTTAAGTTTAATTGAACACCATTAATTTCAGGAATGTTAAAATCTCCTAATATATATGTACTATTAATATCAGTTATTTGCCCCTGTATAAAATCAACAACTGATTCAAACCTGGAGGATTATATAAAACAATGATTGTAAATTGTCTATTGCTTACTTTAAAATGAATCGCCACAGCTTCGTAGTAGGTAGAATGTTTAACTATGCGTAATAATTTATACTTTTTATTTAAAGCAACAAGAACTCCACCACCCGTCGTCTTATTTGTGTACGCTAAGTCTCTATTAGCTCTCACTAAATTATACAAATTTAAATCAACTATTTCTCCATCTTTAACTGATTCCTGCAACCAAGTTTCAACCGCTATAATAATATCAAATTCACTTTCTATTGAAGTTTCATAAAAATCATGTAATTTGGTGTTTATCCCTCTACAATTCTGATAGTACACATGTATAGTTACCAGTAGTAGTAGTTAGTAATATACACATGTATATTACCAGCGAAAGCTGAGTAAGTGCATAAGTCTTTTGATAATAATAATAATAAAAATATTCATTCATTCATGCGGTGTCGCATGAATGGCTCACAGCGATATTAAGACTTTACAGAGTTAATATACATTTTGTCTCATATTTAGAACACATCATGTTAACATGGAGAACTAGGATAGAATTGCAAGTACCTTCCAAGGATGCCATTGAATCCAACACCATTCCGATACGAAGAGGAATATTCCAGGGCGATTCATTAAGTGCATTATGGTTTTGTCTTGCAATGAACCCACTATCACGCCGTCTTAACTCCACCAGATACGGCGTTAGTATTAGACACAACAATTAGGAGATAGAAAAAATAAATCATCTTCTTTATATGGACGATCTAAAATTGATGACTGCTACCAGAAACCAAATGGAACAAATGCTAAAAATTGGAAAGGAATTCTCCGGGGATATTGGAATGCAGTTTGGACTTGATAAGTGCCTTATTCTGAATATCGTCAAAGGAAAAATACAACCAGGAGCATTCGAGATGCGAACTGGCGAATCCATATCGGCCATTGAGACAGAACAGACATATAAATACCTTGGCATAACACAGTCACTGAGAATTGACCATCGTACTATGAAGTACGAATTGACAAGTGAATTTATAAGGAGATTTAGGCAGGTTCTACGAACTAAGTTAAAAATTAGAAATCTTGTTAAAGCACTTCGTTCGGAATTGTGGAATGGAGTAGTACGGATATTGAAAACCTACAGAGAAAAGCCAGAATGCTCTTGACAAAGGCACACAAACATTACCCCAAAGTGCTATCGAACGTACTGAGAAAGCAACAAGGAAGAGGACTAGTGGACATCGGCAAACAAATGAACCAGCAGCTTTTAAATCTACGTTCTTATTTTCACAAGAAGGCAGAATCTTCAACATTACATCGCGCAATATGCAAAGCAGATGACTCGACACCTCTACGATTAAAGGAACTAGAAATATCTGTTCACCATAAAACAAATAGAGAGAAATTTTAAGCCTGGTTGCAGAAGCCGCTTCATGGACGACATCCAAATGAAGTTACCCAGGACAATGTCGACAGTATACATCACATATCTCTCAATAGAAAACCACCACTGCCGATATGGTTGTCAAACATCCAAGACAATCCAGCATATAACAGGCTGATGCCAAGCATTCGCTGCATCGGAGTATAAGGAACGACACGATTCTGCCGCCAAGATCCTCCATCAAGAAGTAGCAGAGAAATTAGAGCTATTGCATAGTGAAAAATTACCCTATTATAAATATAAGCCGGATTCTGTATTAGAAAGCATTAACTCAAACTATACTGGGACCGGACCATTCTAACAGACCACACAGTTGCTCATAATAGGCCAGATAATGTAATAGAAGATAAAACAGCTAGGCGAACAACATTAATTGATATCCCAAACAATAACAACTTAGAGCAGAAACTTAATGAAAAAATAGCTAAGTACAGAGATCTGGAAGTGCTAATAAAGCGAAAATGAGAAATGAACAGCGTTCAAACCATACCCATAATTTTATCCACTACTGGAGTGATACCAAAAAAATTAAGAAGAAAACAAAAAGGGTCTAGGGCTTAGTGAACACCTGTATAAGCTTATGCAGAAGGTAGTTCTACTGGCGACCGCTCGCACCGTCCGAAAGTATATGGGGAATGCGGCAGACCACAACGTCACCTTTCGATATCAACGATATCCGAGATGAGTGAATTTTCCCTGAAATAAGGGAGTGCGAAGCCATTTGGCTAAGCCTATAATAATAATAATGACCAAGCACAGATATCACCATCCAATATCGTCAGTACATAGATCAATATTGCAGGCAAAGGAGGGAGGAAGAGCTAGACAACAAGCAGATAAATCAATTACGAGACTTTTTTATTAACAAACTAGTCCTCTAATTTACACAAATTTGTTGGCAGCAGATAAGAATTATTCCCGTCTAAATTTAACAGGTCCTAATGTGGAAATAATAACAGATGCTGGAAAACAAGTTAAATGGGCGCAAAAAGCTCTACATAGTCGAAATCAACACGACTTAAAACAACTCACACATAGATAAAATTGCATCAAATAGGTGGCTTTCTGACGGTACCTTGTTACCAGCGACCACGGACCAAACTATTACATCTGGGAAGTGTAGACAGTGCCAACAAACGTCGGAAACCATACAACACATTAGGATGTTCAACGATAGCCAACACGGATTATTTACGCAGGCACAACCAACTGAAAAGTGGGCTCAAAAGGCTTTATATACCTTTGCACTGATTAATGTCTAATGTGCATCATCACCGATAGACAGATGACGAATAATCGACCAGACATTGTAGTGGTGGATAAAAAAGCTAAATCAGTGCTGTTAGCCGATAATGCGGTTCCAAACAATAACAATATTTTGGACAAATATAATGAAAATATGGCACCGATATTTCTATAGATAAAGGACATATGAGGAAAGTAGAAAAAGTCGAGGTGATACTGATCATCGTATCATCAACTGGACTCATCCCCAGAAGTCAGCCTTAAAAAGCTCAGTATCCATAAAAAAATTTATTTTTATTTTACACTTATAAAAATCATCATTAAAAAACGCATTTGCGTATCGTAATGTAACTTTTACGCACGCAAACTTTTGTTTTAGATGGTTGGAGACATGAGTGAAGTATCTATTGACAATGACATTTGGGGCTAATAGCAGTTTATTAATTTTATATTGTTCTTTGAGCATTTGTAAATATAAATATCATATTTTACTTTTAAAATAAATGATTGATGTATCATTCGTTTTAAAATATTTTAATACATTAACATTTCATAATTTAAATTTCAAAACTGTCAAAAGTTATAAATTATACAGTGCTACCAACATACATTTTAAAATCAAAATTCTCGTAATTTACATAAAATTAATAAATTAATTTAAAAAATGGTAAAATAGCAAAATATAAAAAATATTATAAACAACTTATTTCATACAGCTGTTGTGACACTCGTTCTTAACAGATAGCCATATGAAATGCGTTGTTTAATATGCAAAAACACATACAATATAAAAAAAATTAACAAATACAAATTACGAACCATATGAACAAAAAAATTTTCACAAATTAAAACATTCTGATAGGTTAGTAAATAAAATTAGGATTAAAACGACATTTTTATCTTTTTATATAACATGCAAAGAGAAAAAATAACAATAACATAATTAAAATTTAAATTAAGAATTTTAATTAAATAATTTGTAACCAGTGTATAAGATTATCCTAAATGTGTTAAGAAAAAAAGTCGTCAACTGTATAAAAAGCTCTCTTCAGTGAGATTAACTTTAAGACTTCGTGAAATGCGGTAGACTTGATATTATAAGGTATGTTATTGTACATTTTTTGCGTTGTAAGAAATGGAGCTCTGTCCGTAATTTTGGTAGATAAAGGTCGTACTTTGCTTTCAGTCTTTGACAACATTTATAAAGTAATTATGTATTAACGCTCTCTCTCAGGTGAAGTAGCGATTTGTGGTGTTAACACCCTGTATATTTTGTATATTTAATTAAATTACTATAGGTAAATATCTACGACCTAGAAGAGCATAGTTGTGTTATGATAACATCACGTCCAATGACATAGCGTGTCTTTAACTAAGGTCTGGTAAATAAAACAAGTAAACATATCAATGGTCTACGGATATAAATAGATAGACGTTATTCGCGTTCAAGTTAAATATATGTTCGCTATGTTGCTGAATAAGCATATTTAAAGATATTTTTATAGTAATTAAGTGTTGTAATTAGTTTTGATACTTAGAAATATAATTATAATGATTTTAGTGTAATAGTGTATTTCCATGCCATCCCATGGCAACTTAAATACCACAGATAGTGCTGAACGTAAAAACTTTATTTCTTAAATCATATACTATAGACCACATTTTTTTACTAATATTACCTGACTTAACCAGTCTTCCATTATAGTAGATATTATAAGATAAATTATGTAATTTTTTAAGTCGGTTGGTAATTACTGCTTGCAATTACAAAAGCGTAGGGCAAAAATTTGAAATTATGTATTTAAAAAAATTTAATTTAAACACTTACATTAATACTTTGATAAAGAAGGACATATTTTATAATAAATAAAACATACCTTACTTTAAACTTTTTGTTTTTTGATTTTGGTGTCAAATATAAAGTCATTAACAGTAAAATTTTAATAAGATTGTTGTATATTAAATAGCAGCCATATTGTTTCCAGAAACTTGATGCAATATACATGCTTCAGATAACTTTTAAACACTAGCGACAGCATTAATAGACTTGCTGATAAAAATTTGTTTTCCTTTTATCTTAGTTGTAAAATAATCTTTTAGAAATAAGCTTTCTTTCTGGGTGTAACGTTAAAATTGATAACGTTTATTAGATTTTAATATTATTTTGCAATTTTTTATTATTTATTTTAAATTTCCATTTATTTTAATTTATGGATTTTTCCTCTTTTTTGCTTGTTACCACACTTAGTTATGTTGTAAAGTTAAACCTAGATATTTGATATAACGGAATATTAAAATGTGCAGTAAAAAATGTTCAAAAAGTAATCGAGGAAATGGGGGTTCATATGCATATAACGAGGGAATTAATGTAAAACTGTGTAAATGTATAATATAAATTATTTGAAAGAATTGAAAAAGCAATCTTAAATAATAAAAAAAGTTCACTATCATCCAGAAAAACCGGTGTAATACTGCAAATGACTAGACAGATTTCATTAAAAAAAACCATTTTCAAACACAACAGAGATGAAAATCATAAGAAAATGGTAAAATCAAACGCAATGGCCCGTACTACACTTGAAACGCTGAATAATTACCCGTGCGTCATTGTATGTAAGCATACGAATAGGATAGAGAAGACAACACTTTATAATTTAATATTATCGTTTGATATTTATAGAAAAGGACAGCACATAGAAAAGGTGTCGGTGATATGATCGTTGAATCGTGACGCACGGGCAGTCTTTCAGCGATTCAAGTGTACTTAAGTAGGTAAACTATAGAAAGAATTGCATGTATGATGGTATGCAGAACTTACTAAAATCTAAGCATGGTATTTAAAACATCAATCAAATACGGAAATAAAGAAGCACATCTATCGACTAGCTAGCTAAAAATGTCTAGTTAAAAATTAATAAATAATTCTGTAAAATTTAAGTCTGTAATTTTTATTAAATTCCGTCACTAAGCGTTGGCAAGTTAAAAGGCCATCGTAAAAAATATAAAACCTCTTCAGAAGAGACATTACAACACATTAAAAAAATAATAAATTGGGTAAAATCAAACAGTTTGAACATTAAGAATATCTTGAAAACATTTAACATTCGGTTGTTAAAGTACACATTTTGCTGCCTTTTATTATTTGTTGCCCCAAACCAAACATAACAGAATGCAAAATATAGATGCTGCATCTGAATATTTTCAGTTTACCAAAATAAAAAGTGTTTAGGATGGCGGATTTCTTAATGGGTATTTAAATCGTCCCGAGACTGATAAAATCTAGATGGTGTACTTACTAAGAAATGGTAGATGAGTATGTCGTTGAGGAACTTCATGGTCTACTTGTGATGGAACTGATGAAATAATATTCAGATGAGTATATTTTTAATTAACTTTTAACCGGCAATTAAAAGTGTTTTCCACAAGAACCCTACGTATATGATACTCAGTTATACAGGTAGAGATATAGGAATTTATATCTATATATCTATAATAAATTTTCC
The DNA here is from genome assembly GCA_035357415.1 of Ophraella communa. Taxonomy (NCBI): domain Eukaryota; kingdom Metazoa; phylum Arthropoda; class Insecta; order Coleoptera; family Chrysomelidae; genus Ophraella; species Ophraella communa. Next base: position 25,682,128 of record CM068980.1, read on the forward strand.
ACAAATTTTTGTTCGTGTTTGAGCTGTCATATATTAACATGTATTACAAATGTATTACGAAATTTACTAATTTTTTCTTTCTTAAGGATGTTTTTAAAAATCTGAACAAATTTATACTGAGTTTTAAGATATTATAGGAAGAATAATTACTCAACTCAAAATTAACTACTTTATAACTTATCTCACATTTTGAATCCATAATGTATATATATATCCAAATAAAAAATCCAAGTTTAAAACTGTTAATCCATACAGGTAGTACAAAATGTTTATTAAAACCTTCCATTCCTAAAAACACTATCCTAATTGTATTTATCAAATTTATTTATCAAAATGTAGATATCAAAATGAGATTCGGTCAGTAAACGTATAAAATTTCAAGCTGAAAGACCAGCATTTAAAGAATTCAATAATAATGATAAAATACATTTTATTTTGTATGATTTTCATGATTTTTTCGATGGAATCATTGGAGTAAAGGATATGATTAAAATGAGTTTAAATATTGATTTTACAAATAAAAAATTATTTAATAAATATGTATCGATCCCAATGACATTTAGATCTTCTAGAGATAATAAATTTGGAATTTCAGAAAGTTTAAATGAAAAACTTAATGATATAAATTCAAATAATGAAACAATTTCAATAACTTTAAACGAACCTATTGTGGAAAAAAATGTTTGTCAAATTTTGAAATATATAATTTTAATTATAGTAAAAACAAAGAACATATAAAAAATAAATCTAATTTAGCTGTTAATAATTTAAGTAATATACCAATGTTAGAGGAAAATATCGAGACTGTCTGAATTAGATGATTTGGATGACATTTTTAATGATAGTAAACATAAGATTAACATAGCATTAGAAATTCAATTAAAACCTCTAAATGGTAATAATAGAACCATTAATATAATTTCAGATATCCAAATAAAACCCCCAAATTTAAATAAAATTTTTCGAGATAATGAATCAGACTTAGAAACAGTACAATCGTCTTTAGAAAATCCAATAATAAATATTCCCATTACAGAAAAATCGTGAAATTCATATAAACATCAAAATAATATTACAAGTGAAGAAACAAATAAAATCACAATTAAAAATGAAAAAGTTTTCGAAAATACCCGTTTGCTTGTTATGTTGCCTGAAAGAAATTTAGAACAAAGCATTTTTCAATCTTTGAAAGAGTATGTTGATCCTAATAGAGTTTTTGTTGTTCATTTTAAAACCCTTCTTTCATGTGGCTTATTTGTTACAATTCAAAAACGTTTTAAAAATTCAACATTTAAAGTAGTACATTATAATATAATATTTAAAGACGTTCTCATATTAAAGAAGCAAAATAAAAAATTTGAATATCATACTTACAAAAAAAGATATAGAAGTGAAGTCAAAGCCTCACTTTAATCTAGATTCTATTGATTGTTGTATATTAATTTATGGAAATTTCCTAGTTAATAAAAAATTTTGAGCTGCTATAAAATATGTAAATGTAAATTAAATATGTAGTTTCATTACATTTTATTTTTGAAATGTTATTTTAGAACAATTTGGTATTCACCTCTATTAAATGCATTTGGAAAATGAGAATGTCTCATTGTCGAGTAAAACCTGTTACTTTTATTAAATACTTTGACAGTTATTAATTATAGTAGTTTAAATATATGAACAAATTATATTAATTTTTATTACGGAACTAATAGATCTGATTATGTTCAACATTAAATATCTCTTTAAAATACATTCTATTAATTGATGTTCAAGTTAATTACTTCAGTAAATTTTCTATCCCTTATTAGTGGATTTTATATATGTCAATTGTTTGTTTGGTATTTTTATTAATTTGGCTTGTGACTGAATTAAAACTTTGATTATAGTAAGTTTAAAGTATGGTAACTGAATCAGTGGCTATCCCAGCGTTACCCTTACCGCGGAACAAGTAGACCTCATCCGTGAGGCGCTACTTGACACCATCTACGCGATGCAGGAGGGCACAGGCCCCGCTCCAAGATTCTCGGAAGCGAGAATGAAGAGCGGTGGACTGGTCGTGTACTGCGTCGACGGGCCTACCCAGGAATGGGTCAAAGGCCAGGTCAGTGCCATGCGACCGTGGGAATCTCCGGAACTAAGGGTCATCGACCCTAAGGACCTGGAGAAACCGGTCTATGTCATGACATGGATCCCGGGACCACAGATGTCTACAGACAGGCTGTGGAAAATGCTCAGGGTCCAAAATCCGGGGCTCCGAACGGAGCACTGGAGAGTCCGGAAGGAGAAGGCGGACTCTAGAGGCCGCCAACTCTTCCTGGCAATGGACAGGGCTTCCTGGGACTTCGTGTCAGGAAAACAACAGAAAAAACTATACCTCAACTTGGGAAGCATAACGCTGAAAGAGTTGGGGAAAAAACCCGAAGGGGAAACTCCGGACACTGGAGGAACGACTGGGGAACCGACAGCCCAACCACCCGTGGTGAGGGCTGGAGAGTTGCCTGGGCCATCCTCCGAGGGTATGGAGTTGGAGGAGACTCCCTGCAGTAAGGAGGGACCGAGCCGAGGGCCACGGATGACCTGCCTGCGAAGGCAGCAATCCCGGCGACACAGGCTATGGAGACCGCCGAGGTGCAGGGAGAAACGGAACCGGGCAAGGAACCGGGATACCTCTTAATATTGGAATTTTAAGGAACAATTCGCTTTATTCGATATTTTCAACCTGTTGAATAATTCAGTGAAGTTTGAATTTTATACAATTATTACACGCACTAAAACAACTTTTCCACTCATAACTATTTATTTAAATTTATATATATATAAGCAAATCAATCGTAAAGATAAACGCCAATACACCTGATACTCTCCGTTCGCCGGTTACAGCTAGACTGCTTCTCATGCGCGCAGTGTTGCCGTGCCTTGTAAAATGGGGTTGTAACATTCGGCCATCCTGAAAAAGTTAATGACCTCATTAATTAAAAGGTAGACAAAAATATATTTTATAAGGCGTCTAGGGTTTCGCTGCCCTGTGCGCGTAGGGTCTCGCCACTCTCGCCGATTTTGTAAAGATCATTAGAGCTCTCGTCATCGCCGTCGGACTCTATTTCGATCTCGTTCACACCGTGGTAACGCCTTAAGGAATCTACAGCAGCCAGCGCCGTAAACCGCTCGTAGCCCCTTACGCCTTTAATCGCCTCTATGATGTACCTATCGTTATAGAGTTTACGCCGTACTCTATAGGGTCCATCAAATTTATTGCAAAGCTTACTACTTACGCCAACACCTGCCTTTTTAGCAGCTCCACTACGCCATAAAACTAGCTCGCCAGCCTGATAGGAGGTCGCCACCTTCCTACGTTTGTCATATAACCGCTTCATTTTTCCAGCAGTTTTCGTTATATTTGCCAGAGCTTTAGTTTGTTCAGAGTGTATTCCACCATCGCCCTTGGCTCTTGGTCGATTGTCGCCACTCGTACTTGTCTCCACCTGCCAGCACTAGCGCCGTCAGTACACTCATCTGCGTCGTTAGTGTACTCACCGGTTTTTGTTATGGTTTTTTTCGTCGGAGTAGCCTAGTACTTCGCCGGACTCTTTCTGAGTCTATTCGCCCCACCTGCGCCCCGCTGTATTACTTGGAAGTTCTGGTCGTCACTGTACTTTTCCCAGTCGGTGTCTAAGAGAATTGACCCGCCGTTAGACCCGCCAGTCTGTAAATTGTCATCCGTTCGGCCAACCTCCATCGCCGTGACGCTCGCCGCGTCTGAGTTTTGACACCTAATGGAACCCTCGCCGTGCTCCTCAGACTCGCCCGTCTGCTTTCCGCCGTTGCTGATCTGCTCGCCGGTTAAATCTGCTACTCTACCATGACTATAGGAGAACATCAGTCGGAAAGGAGAGAAATGCGTGCTGGAATTGATTGTATTATTAAGGCCCCAAACAATTCCTGGCAGCTTCTCGTCCCATCGTCCTTCATTCTCCGCTGTAGTGGCCAATGCGTCTACAATTCTCTCCACCTGACCGTTCGCCCTTGGAGTTGCCACTGTATTAAGTACGTGTTTTAGGCCGTTATCCGCCAAAAATCGCCTTAACTCTTTGCTGGTAAACGCCTTACCCTGGTCTGATATCAAACGCCGTGGATATCCAAATTCGCCAAACACTTCATTAAGTCGCGCCATCGCCTCGGCCGTTTTAAGGGTCTTTGTGGGTTTCGCCACTACAAATTTAATAAAACCATCCACCAACATTAATATGTATTAGTTTCCTTTAAGACTTTTTATAAAAGGTCCTAAATGATCGACGTGCACCGTGTCGAATGGTATCGGTCGCCTACCAATAGGATGTAAATAGCCTTCGCCTCGGCCATATTGACCTTTCGCAAATTCGCAACTCAGACATGACTTTATGTATTTAAAGATAAAACGCCGCATCTTTGGAAACCAAAAAGTCTCTGCCACCAACGCCAAGCATCGATTAAACGCCGGATGCCCTATGTCGTCGTGATATCTCGTATGTCGCCGGGACATACAATTTATCGCCGTTCGCTGTCTTTCGATATAAACGCCCGTTTTTAAACTTATAGTTCGTCTTTATATTCGGATCAATATCGCCATCTGCCGTTAAGGATCTTACAAGTTCCTGCGCCTTAGGATGTTGCATCTGCACAGTCAGAAACCAATCGCCTTCTCCCATAACCACAACATTAACGCCAATGTTTTCGCCGGGAGGGTTTCTGCTTAAAGCGTCTATATGCTGCATTCGCCCGCCAGGTCGATATTCAATCTCCATGTCATATTCCTGTATCGCCAGCCACCATCTGGCTATACGAGGAACCAAGTCTCTTTTGAGTAACGCCGCTCTTACTGCCACACAATCAGTCACCACTTTAAAATGAATACCTGCCAAGTATACTCTAAATCGTTTAATGGACTCGACCACCGCCAAGGTCTCCAATTCATAACTATGATACACCTGTTCCTGCGCCGTAATCGCCCTACTAAAATACTCAACTGGTCGCAGATCACCGTCTACTCCCTTCTGCAACAGAATGCCGGATACGCCCCACTTACTAGCATCCGTGTGCAACTCTGTGTCCGTCTGACTGTCATATAACGCCAAAATAGGTCTAGTAGCTAACCGCTCCTTCAACTCAGAGAACGCCTTCTCCTGGGTTGCTCCCCATTGCCACGCAGTGTGTGACGTGTTTTCCGGACGTCACCGGTTTTCTGTTCTGGATCTGTATCGGACTTTATTTATTTATCCAAGAAAGGTCTGAATTAAGGAAACGCAAACGGTCGGTAAAAATAAATATTTATTCCTGGACTATATACATCGCTAAAACTTATCTAATGAAAACAACTATTTACAATATGTACAAATACTTTACAGTGACAGAAAGGAACGTAACGAACCTTCGACGGTATACTAATTGACATGCTCCGCGGTATCGGAGTGCAATTACAACGGATCCCGGACTCTGGACTACGGTCCTAGTCGGAGATAAAACAAGACAGGAAAAGGAGAGGTCGGTATCGGCGGACGGCGGTCAGTTAATCTACGATCCAGAACACCGTCGTTTCGTTTAGCTCAACACGCTAGAAGCGAAACGTTCGTGATTCCGAGATACGGCGGAACTGACGCAGGACTTTCTACTTTCGCTTGTTGCCCAGCTCAACACGCTGGAGGCGAAGCGTCTGTAATACGGATATGTTCTTGCCTTGAACGTCTCACCCAGCTCAACGCGCTGAAGGTAAGTCGTTCCTAAGGAAGGAGTCAGTCAGGCGGTCACTCAGCTCAACACGCTGGAAGCTACTAGCTTGGTTGATGATCCGTTGGAAAGTGTCTTTTCTGTGCTAGCGGACGTGAATTTATACGGCTCTCGGAGAGTGGGACGATCACGCTTACTGGGGATAGGTATGGGGGAAACAAATGCATGGGTGCGCCGACGAGGCAGCGCGTACGGTTCGTTACAAGTGTCCTTTTTGGTAAGCTACGTTAAAGGTTTGGCCAACACCGAGAAATAAAAAGTGGACTTCCTGAAGTAAGACACCAATCCCAAAAATTGTCTTACACCGTGCACATCCTTAGGTACAGGAAACTTCGCCACCGCCTCTATTTTCCACTTACCAGGCCTAACACCGTCGGCACTAAATTCATGACCTAAATATTCTATTGTATCATGCAAGAACGAACATTTCTCCAATTTGAGCTTCACGCCAGCTCTTTCAATTAAATCTAACACCAACGCTAATAACTCCAATCCCTCCTCTTCACCGTCTGAAGGAATAAGCAGATCTATGTATGCCAACACCTCACCATACCTCAATTTACCTAACATTTTGTGAATCATCCTCTGAAACACTGCCGGTGAATTACAAAGACCAAAGGGGACTCGTAGATACTCATAATGACCATCTGGGGTGATGAACGCAGTTTCACCTATAGACTCTGGATGCATGGGAATTTGATGGTATCCTTGCGCCACGTCTAAAGTAGTGAACAAAGTCTGATTTGCCAATTTCGCCAACTGATCCGCTATCAAAGGTAGTGGATACCTGTCGTTCACCGTGATAGCATTCAATGCCCTGTAATCCACACACATTCTGACATCGCCGGTCTTCTTAGGAATCAGCACAATTGGCATACGCCGAATCGCTTTCACTTACCATGCCAGCATCCAATAGAGTTTGCACCTGTCGATCCTTCGACAATTCCCTTCCGGATCCGCCAGCCGCCGTACGACCTTCGCAATGCTTTGTTCTCGAACAAAGGAATTTTAGGTTACCGGTAAATTCTTAGAATTGGAGCATCGGCTGCACAAAATGTATTTAATTCGCCAACAATTAAATAATTTTGTACTTACAGTATCACCCGTATTTAGTTTTTCCACCACCTTAAAACTAATTATTGTGTTTTTCAAACGCCAATTGATAAAACTTATCACTTTACATACTCCGCCAGGAACTGTGTAGTTCTTATCCCACTTCTGAAATTATTACACACACTAAAACAACTTTTTACTCAAAACTACACCTTATACTCTCCTTTCGCCGGTTACAGCTAGACTGCCTCTTGCTGCCTCTCAGAGCCGTCCCCTCCTACGAACGCCGTTGCGCATTGCCAACGCAGCAGTGTTGCCGTGCCTTGTAAAATGGGGTTGTAACACAATAATTCAATTCATTCCGTAACTAAATTTACTTCATTTGAAGTAATAAAAGGTCATATCACTAACCCTGATCCTTTTGATCTAAATGATCATTTTATAGTTTCTAATTATATTGAAAATCACAAACGGGCCACAAAATTAATATACGATAAAATCCGCAAACGAAATGCAGATACAAAGCAAAAATTAATTGATAAAGTCAATCAGAATAAATCAGACCCTCTAGATTATTTTAACCAACAAACAGCATATATTAGTACAAAAGCATGGGACAAAAAAGTACCCAAATTTAAAAAGACGGAAGTTCTCCAAGATAATGGGGTATTACAAGAAACTGATAAGGGAACTTATTACAAAAGCATCGCGAGAATACCTAGAAAGAGTCCTACACTTCGCAAAACAAATCGTAGAGAAATCAATTTAATCATTAAAATACTTTTAAAAGTTTCATAAATAAATTTAAAGACTTTTTCAAACAATTTAATAATTTTAAAATCATCTCAATTTCACTAAATATCAAGACAAGAAGAAAGAAACTTAATAGTTTCAAATCATTTAATAATTTAAATTTACAATAAATATCAAAAAAGAAGAAAGAACTAAATATCAAGAGGACCTTAAGAAGAAGGAAGATCAATGAAGAAAATGAAAAAGACTACCCGTATTTTTCATTTTTAGGGATGGACGAATCCATTTTACTTATTATAAGAATTTTTATAATATTTTTTTTTTAATTTTTGTATGTTTTAACAATGTAAAATGCATTTGCAAGTATTGTTTTTTGGTGTAATTAAGATAACATTAATGATTAAATAAGGGAATTATTGGGAGTAAGAATAATAATTTATGTTATATTCAAATAGTAAAATGTAAACGGTTGTAATAAATAAAGTTATTTTTTAAAAATTGTGAAAAAGTTTTTGTGATACTACTGGTATTTTAGTTGACTAATAGATACTTTCATTATTGTTGACCAGTACCTGGCGGCCTAAGTGTGACAATATTTTGGTTTCCAAAATATTACACTACTTGCAATGTCCTCATCACAACCGAATATTCAACTCAGCTTCTCCACAGTTGCCAAAAGCAACATAAAAAAACATCAACCGCCACCAGCATCTTTTCCTAGCAGAAATCAGGATATTGTCATGAACGCACTTCCAGATTTCGTCCTTTTTAAGTACATTAAGGCGATCGGCGAAATAGTTACACAAAAAAAATAATTTTAGCTTCACGCACATCTAATCATCGTCTATACATCTACCTCTAATCATTAACTCTCGTTGATGAAATAATAAAAAAACCATACAACCATTACCATCATTCAGCAATCTGCCATAATACGAAGACTTATTACTCCCACAAAAAGACTGTTATTCTAGAATGTATCTCCCTCCATTCCTCACACCGTTATAGAGCAAGCTTTATACAATCAGCTAGGACTTCAACTCGCCTCTTCCATTTCCTTCATCCGATGTGGGACCCCAGAAGATGAAAATGCTCATATTATGGGCCTCCGGCGATCTGTTAACATCATTCCTGATGAAGAAAACTTCAATCTACAAACCTCAGTTGAAATCTGCAGATTCTTGCCCAAATCCAACACAAAATCTCTCTATCCCTCCCACATCAAAAAATATTGGCCATAAATCCAATAATATCTCTACCGACTATAACTCTGCCTTACCCACGTCAACTCATGAACTTCTGACTCCATTCTCACAGCAGCTAAAACCCACAACATAAAACTGCTCCCTGGTGGAATTCCTCCTGCGAAAATGCAATTCGTCAATCAAAAGCAGCTCTATAAAGCACTATCAAAAGCACAAACTTCATGAGAACTTAATTCTATACAAAAGACTAAAAGCCAAAGCCAAATATAGTGTCAAACAGAGCAAAAAAATCACTTGGAAAAATTATGTATCGACCCAAAATGATAACTCCACCCCCTCCCAAACCTGGAAAAACATTCGGCAAATCCAAGGACAAAAAACAAATCTCAAAATCACACGTCTTTTTTCTGATGGATCTAAAACTAGCAACAACCAAATCATTGCAAATACACTTACCCATTCATTTTGAACAAAAGTTTAAAAATAATAGCAAACCCACAACACTGGCCACCAGCCAAACTCCCTCACTTTTAAACCTTCATCCGTCACTTAAACAGGATATCGAATACATTTGCCATTCACCATTACTGAACTTATGTCTTCCCTCTCCTCCTGCAAAAATACCGCTGCTGTCCCTGACGAACTCCCGTATAATTTTTTAAAACATTTGTCCGACTATAGTCTCTCAAGACTATTAAACATATTAAACGCCATCTGGTTTTCCCAGACATTGACTACTCAATGGCACAATTCGATAGTCATCCCAATCGTCAAACTCGAGCAACCAACAAAACGTCCTCAATCTTATCAGCCAATTGCTCTTACAGGCACCATGTGTAAATTAATGGAGAAGATGATTAATAGGCGACTGCCATGGTACTTTGAAAAACACAATATTATTCCGAAAGAACAATCTGGTTTTAGACGTGAAAGATCCACTAAAGATAATCTCGTGCTCTTACAAACTCATATCGCGAACACAATTAATAACAAACAGTACGTAATAGCTGCTGTATTTGACATAGAAGGAGCATTTGATACATTACCCAGAAAAACTATCCTTCATAAGCTCACACAATATTATCTTAGCGGCCACATATACTCTTTTTTTTCAATTTTCTCTCAATAAGGCCTTACAGAGTATCTGTTAATAGCAGTATTTCTCCGCCTCATGTCCAACATGATGGAGTACCCCAAGGCTCTGTGATGAGCCCCACTCTCTTCATCCGTACCATCAATAATGTATGCAATGACCTTCCTGCCCCAGTGAAATACACTTTATACGCAGACGACCTCGTGATATACTGTCATGGCAAATCCGCCATCACTACCTGCAACATTTTGCAAACACTATACAAAATAGAATAATCTCCCTAGGTCTTTCCCTTTCACCCATCACATCAAAAATAATTAAATTCAGCAATTAAATTCAGCAGAAGACTTCCCTCCCCCGACCCCGAAATAATAATTAATAATACACAACTTCCACTCGTCAAACACTGCAAAATACTAGGATTGACGTTTGACTGTCGACTCACATGGAAATAACACATCCAAGAAACTAACGGCATTTGTATAAAAAGATTAAATATTATTAAAAACCTTTCACATCATGATTGGGGAGCTGATGAGAACACCCTACTAAAAGTGTACAGGTCGATCATCTGTTCCAAACTAGACTATGGAAGCTTTATATACATACTTGCATTTAAATCCGATCTTACTAGCCTCAATGAAGTACACAACACGGCCATCCGACTTTGCTTAGTAGCTTTTCGCTCAAGTCCGGCTGAGAGTATTTATCGAGAAGCCAATGAACCCCCTGTTTGGCTCAGACGCCAATATTTACTTCTTTCGTATGCAACCTCGATCTCCTCTAATCCTAGTAACTCAGTACATCATTTAATTATATCACTACCACACACCCCTAATACTTCCCCACCAAGATCAATTACACAATCAATTCCTCTCTCTCTTTCAACACTACTTAAACATGGTTTAAAACTCTCCCTAAAGTAAATCTGTCCCTCAGTAAATTCAACAAAGAAGAATCTAGTAAGGAACTTATAAGGAATACCCTCCTTGAAATAGTTGCTACATCTCAAGTGCCCATCGGATCATTCCAAAATTCCCTTTCCTGCAGCGTCCACACAAATTTACTAATCACCCCCTTGTACAAGCTATCCATGATAAGTACGAACTCCTTATATGCCAGAATACAACAGTCACTATTATATGGGTCCCCTCACATATACACATACAGATTACTGGTAACGAACAAGCCGATCGCCTTGCTTAAGAAGCTACAACTATGTCCACTACCAAGTTGCATATACAAGTTTGCAAAGATCTTAAAATTGCCGTTAAAAGGTTAAACAGAGACACCTGACTGAATAACTGGGACCAAGTAATTTTAACGCTACATGGCATCCAACCGACTGTAGAACCGTTTAACATCTCTCGTCTACCAAGAAATGAATTGGTCAAGGTAGGAAGACTAAGCATTGATCACACCCGTCTCACTCATGGCCACCTCATGTAGGCGTCATCTCACCCTAGCTGTCAATATTGTCATAATAGACTACATGTCAAACACATCCTCGTAGAATGCCCACATTACGATATATATTATATACACATATTTTGGATTTAATGACTGTTTCTATAAGCAGATTTTTGGTACACCTATGGGCAGCTCTGTTTCTCCAAATTATGCACAATACATGATGGATGACCTCCTCGATGTCTGTCTACCACAGCTTCCTTTTGAATTGCCTTTCATCAGAAAATATGTGGATGACTTGGTTTGTGTTGTTCCTGAAGATGGTATGGAGACGACATTAAATATTTTTAATAGTTACAACCAACATATACAATTCACTATCGAAAATGAACCAGAAAATGCAGTTCCATTCTTGGATATGAGATTGATTAAACAGAATAATAAAATCATATTAGACTGGTACAGAAAACCTACCAACTCAGGAAGATACATGAATTTTAATTCATACAGTCCAACAAAAATGAAAATCACCTTAGTTTTGGCAATGAAAACCAGAGTTAAAAGAATTTCACATAGTACACTATTACAAAAAAAAACCTTAAATTATTATTTGATATATTTTCAGAAAATAGGTATCCAAGAAAAACTCTTGAAGAGATTGATCTTCAATGATACCAACATAGATACTGGAGTAGAACCCTTGATGCCAGTTGAGGATAACAACACAAGAATCCATTATGGTTCCATTCCGTACATCAACCATATATCAACCAAAATTCAAAAAATACTGCAAGGTCATAGTATTAAAATTGCAAACCGGAGTATTCTACGTATTGACTCACTTTTCTCTAAACTCAAACACAAGGATGATAAATTAAATATCACAAATGTTGTGTATAACATCCCCTGTGGTAACTGCACCAGTTCTTACACAGGACAAACTTCACAAATGTTGAAACACAGAATAACACAACGCAAAAGTGATTGCAGAAACCAAAAAAGATCATGTGCACTGACTGAACATGTTCTAGACACCTACCACAAAATGAACTATGATGCTGTGGAAATCCTGGAGAAAGAGAACAACAAAACAAAAAGAGAATTCTTAGAAATGGTAAATATACAAACACACCAACCTTCAATCAACAAAAGATCTGATATTCAAAATCTTAACAACATTTACTCCTATTTACTAACTTTTGAAAGTAACACTAATGATAGGACGGTTAATTCAATGACTTCTTTCATGTAATTATCAATCAACAGTGATGCACTCACAGATTTCCTGGATGTGAACAAATCAAAGGAGTGGCAGTCCAATTGATGGTAAGCATCGAGAAAATACCATTTCCTGGAATAATTGGCAACTATCCGTGTGTGAGGCAATAACAGTTAAAAAGGTTTGATTAATTTTTCAACTAATAACCAAGACTGTATGATGATGAAGAGTTAGTGAGGTGACAGATCACGACCTTGGAACCAGATAACATCTTCTCTGAAAACAACAATTGATGGGAACTAACAATTGGCAACTGTTAGTTGGTTTCACATAAAAATTAAAAAAAAAAAACAGAAAAATTACACAAAGAGGAAGTCAAACTTGAAACAACTTTGTGAGCAGCCCAGGTATACAACAAAATTTAAAATTACCGCCAAAGTGTTGCTTGACATCTGACAAAATCAGTTTCTTTTTCGTTTTCGAATGTTGGTCTCACTCTACCGGTTTTGAGTAATGGGAAGGACACATAAAAAAGACCCTTATCTACACATGTTTCACGTGAAATAATAATTTTTAAAAAAAATTTTATTTTTTGGAACGATGTAGTTTTTAAATAGTAATTTTATAATTAATTTTTAAAACCAGTGACAATTTTCTGTTGATGTACTTTTGCTTTTATAATAAAACTGCTCACTTTGCAAGTAAGTTTTTACATAATTTAAATCATAACAAATGTTAACATAAATATGTTTTTCTTAATTGTAGCCTTGAAAAAGATAATAAACATTATCGAAAGCTTGGAATAGTAAAAAAAGGGTCTTTGATTACAACCCACCAAAAACCCTGGCTGTTTCCTCAAGTTTAAATTTGTTGTTTATATATATATATATATATATAATTAAATTTATGTTCTTTGCCGACTAATAGGTATTAAACCAGAATTTTTTGGGGTATACGGCAATGTGTTTTAAGAAAACTCTTTTACTTGTTTTCCAAGCTTTCGAAATATATTTATTTTATTATCAAGGAATAAGCACGAGTATAAACAAAATTGGTGTTATAAAAATGGTAAATATAACATAAAAAACTATTTTAACTTTAATTTTGAATTTAAAAAAATTTTTTTAAGTCAAATTATTTATAAAACAAAATAACGTCATAAAATTAATAAACAACTTAATTGCTTGAGATAAAATGTAATAATAAAAGAGTAGAAAATAATAGGTTATAATTTTTAATTTCTTCTTTCATGAAAAATGTAAATTTTGATTAAAATATTTAATTGTTCTATGATAAAAAATAAGGATATCTTATTCTTTTTTATAATTTTGATTTAAGCTTCTAAAATGTCATTTAAAATCAAAATAAAAATGTCAAATAAATGTCATGAATTTTAGGTATTATTTAGATCTTTATTTGTATGTTTATCCAAAGATAGCAGATAATAATAAATGTCACTCAAGTTTTTATGGTCACTTTTTTTATTCATAATATCATTGTCTTGTGATATAGATGCCATTTCCAAAAAGAGTCTTTTTTTATTGTTAATTTGTACATCCAAAATACTAACAGAAGCATAATCGATAAGATGGTCATTAGTTATTGAATGTTTAGCCAATTTTGGATTTATCTAATGTAGTATATTGTATTCCTTGTTCTGCTTGCGATAAAAAATACATAGGTCAAACTGGCCAAAGATTAAAACAACGTTTATCCTTGCATAAGAGTGATACCAGGTTACATCCTGAAAGATGTGAATTGGCTAAACATTCAATAACTAATGACCATCTTATCGATTATGCTTTTGTTAGTATTTTGGATGTACAAATTAACAATAAAAAAAGACTCTTTTTGGAAATGGCATCTATATCACAAGACAATGATATTATGAATAAAAAGTGACCATAAAAACTTGAGTGACATTTATTATTATCTGCTATCTTTGGATAAACATACAAATAAAGATCTAAATAATACCTAAAATTCATGACATTTATTTGACATTTTTATTTTGATTTTAAATGACATTTTAGAAGCTTAAATCAAAATTATAAAAAAGAATAAGATATCCTTATTTTTTATCATAGAACAATTAAATATTTTAATCAAAATTTACATTTTTCATGAAAGAAGAAATTAAAAACTATAACCTATTATGTTCTACTCTTTTATTATTACATTTTATCTCAAGCAATTAAGTTGTTTATTAATTTTATGACGTTATTTTGTTTTATAAATAATTTGACTTAAAAAAATTTTTTTAAATTTAAAATTAAAGTTAAAATAGTTTTTTATGTTATATTTACCATTTTTATAACACCAATTTTGTTTATACTCGTGCTTATTCCTTGATAATGAAATAAATATATTTCGAAAGCTTGGAAAACAAGTAAAAGAGTTTACTTAAAACACATTGCCGTATACCCCAAAAAATTCTGGTTTAATATATATATATAAATTTTTAGTTATTTATATTTTGATGAAAATTAAAAATTTACTTAATAGTCCTAAATTCACTGAAACAACAATGTAAACATAACGTAACTACAAATTGTGTGCCAAAATTTGTTTTGGAGACAATGACGTCAAGCGCTCTGATAGGTGTACAATATCACGTCACTAATAGAAGTGATTTTATATTTTTGTTTTATAGAAATATTAGCTATCATAACTCCTATCATAACTATCATAAAACACAAAAACTTCTTAATATTTGTCTTACTGTCAACTACCTACTCTATTTTCAAACTTGATATCGATTATTATTCATATCGCTTTATTTTCGGCATCAAATAAATGATACCAACGTTAAAGCTCTCATGTTTTATCTAATATTATAAGCTTTATTGCTGATTATTATCCGGGTGGTGTTCTGATCTAAATTATACCACGCGACCAAATTTGATGCTAAAAGCCAGCGTCAAGCGTCAGCACGAAATCGCTTCTTTAGAGGTTGATTTTTAATACGGTATTTTTCGAATGCACACATTATATTTTAATAAAACTTTTAGGACAATAGACACCGAAAAATATTTAAATTTGGTTTTTAACAGTTTTGGTGAGAAAGTGTATTTTGATCTAATCGAGTTATCATGTCAGTGTATTTGTCATTATAAAAAAAAACGTAACGTTTTTTTGGTTCTCACATATTTAATATTATGTAATTAAATTTGTTTGTATTGATGTTTACCTATTCATACAACAGCTATTACTTACCTAATCTAATTTGGATCTGTATCTCTTGTAGTAATGAAATTCTATACAACTTGGCTAGATAGTTAAGCTAAAATTAATGCATTCTTCCCTGTACGAAAGTGTATCTTTCGATTTGTCCACCACCAAACATGTACAAGCTTTTTTTTAAAGAATCTCCAATTAAAATCATTTTTAATTTTTAAACTTTCAAATTTTTTGACAAATGTCAATGGAATTTATTAGTAGTTAGTGACTGCAGCGTTGCCGAAGCAATACAGCAGAATGTCCTGAATTGAAAAGGAAAAATGTACCTACTAAATTGATACTAGATGTACTTTTATGACATATAACGCCATTAAAACAAATGAGGGTGAATGGGGAGAATGAAAATTTAATACATTACAGAATCCGAACGCATTTTCAGAAGCTCGGTGTTTCTAATTAAACTAATAAAAACCACCTCGCTCTAAAAAGTTAGGTTTCAGATCCATGTAAATAACGATTTGTTACGACCACAAAGGAAAGTATCACAAATATCGCACTCTTTCCTTGGCATATTCCTCGTGCTACAATATTTCTCTTGTGAAAAATGTTACTTTCCGCTCTAGTAATGTAATATATTATTTTAACCTCTCTTTCTTTATTATTTGGCAGGGTTTATCCCATTAGTTTATTCCATTAACTTCTGGATTGAAAACATATTCGTGCATAACCCCTATTGTAATATTCACATTGCTTGGTTAAAATCAAATTGATATTTTAGGAGAGTACGATATTGGAAAAGTAAATACCATAAAATATATCTAAGAATTAAAATTTATTCATGAAGAGCATTTCTTATGGTCTAAAGCTACTAAAATGTTTTTACGTTATATATTCTAAAAGAAAATAAATGATGTGTACATTTAAATTAAAGTGCATGATACTTTACGTAAGAGACAAAAGCAGAATATACTTCATATATAACGCACTGCAATTTATTTTGTATGAAAAAACGAACTTCTTACTATATTACAAAGTGGCAAAAAAATCGAGCTCTTCGTAGCATTAGAGAGAGTACTTTTGGAAAACTCTAAATTCGCTTTTTTAAGAGATATTTTAATTGCGTTTAATAGTACTTTCAGCAGTTAAAATGGCTTAAATAAAAAAAACAGTTTACAATGCCATTTTAATGTTATTTATAAATAAGGTTGTTGATTTACTTAACTAGAATAAAAATTGTACAAATTTAAATTAATTGAAAGGTAACCCAACTATATTGTGAAATTATTTATAATTTTTTTTAATTGCATAATCCAGTGATACAATAAATTAATTTACGTTTGTTTTAATTTAGAATCTTTTTGTGAACAATCATATTTTATAGAATTTTACACCCAAATGCATCCATATAAAGTGTTCATTTAGCTAATCTAAAAATTAAAATAGTGTGGTTATAAACTGATAAAAAATTACAAGCAAAATTTGTTTTTATTAAATGTTGTCTTTAACACATTAATTCTAAACATGTGGAGTATTTAGACTAATAATTTCATCCCAATTCTAAATTGTTTTTACAATAATTGGTAGCTAGTACTAAAGATTGTTAATGCCTCATTTGCCAAAAATAAATAATACATAAAAAAATAGTTAGAAGAAAAAAGAAAGAAGAAAAAGAACAAGAAAGAAAATATTCTTCTTCACCAACCATTTCATACAAATATTTTAGAATTATTTTAGTTTACTGTTTCAATACCATTCAATATTTATTTAAGTTTTTTGCGTTTATAAAATTGATATCTGAATATTTTTAATATTTATTATACTTTATCATGCTTAAACATTTTTTGTCGGACCGAACGTGTTTCTAAATTAAGGGCTACATAAGCAAACCATAGTCCGGTCAATTTAGACCAAAACATGAGGGTGAAGTTACATAAAGTCCCAACAGGCTCAATTTCTGTGACATTGTTCAAAACACAATTTTAAACAATGTCTAGTAGTTCCCCATCATTCCCGTTTAAGGAAAAAATTTTATTCAAGGTCAAAGGTCAATAAAATGAGTTTTTTGCGATTTTCTTCAAAACGGTAAGTTTTATCATAAAAGCACCTTGGTCAAAAATTGTAGATCATAAAATTATCTATAAAAAATGTATTAATACTTTTTTTCTTACGAGCCACCGTTTCTAAGATATAACGATTTAAAAAGTTATAAAAGTTGTTATCGGTTATAATTGCACAAGTGCATAAAAATTACCGATAATTTTGCAAGAAAGCGTGTTATCTAAAAATTGCACGAGATTTTTTTCATATTTTGGCGAAAGAGCCCGACTCCGAAGGAGGAGGGCTCTTTTACAAAATGTGAAAAAAACGGAGTGCAATTTTTATAGATAACACGCTTGAATGTAAAATTATCTGGTCATTTTTATGCACGAGTGTAATTCAATGGAATATTTCACGAATAAACATTTTTTCACTTTTTGAAGTATATCTGACATTTATCAGTATTGTCAGTCAGTGTTGTTGTCATGACGACGGGATGTTTTCGCTTGGTGTCATGACGACGGGATGTTTTCGCAAGGGTGTCATGACGACGGGATGTTTTCGCTGTAATTTTTCGATAATTGCATTCCTCTTATGACATATATTATACATGAGGGAAATATTCGTCATAATATGCATGAGTACGCCACGTATATACATTTAGAGTTTGAAAAACAAGATTTAATTCAACGTGCTGAAGTTTTTAAAAAGACTTTCCATGTACGGAGCTCCTAAAAAAACTACCTGTTTAGATAAGCATCGATGTGCATGTATTGTTAAAAATACTAAAAATAAAAAACAAGTTCAATTGGCTTGTCTTCCTCCAACCTTAGTTGCTGATCACCAACATCTTTTTCGAGTATATTACCAAGTCCAAGTGTGCTTTGGTTATCAGCTAGACCCTACAGCCTGGGGTTGGAAATTGTTCAACAATATATTAGAATAATAAACTCTTCCAAGTTTATTATTCTTAATCAGATGGACTTCCAAAAAGTAAAAGTTAGTACAATAATTTTAATATATTAGAGCCAGTTCAAACTTTACTTCCACCTGCGCCGGACAAACTGCTGAACACTATTTTTTGCAACTGCAAAAAGGGATGCAGTGTTAAATGTGGTTGCAAAAAAGTCGGACTGTTTTGTTCTTTGGCATGCACAAATTGTCAAGGCCGGTCGTGCTCTAATACTGAATCACAAAAAATGGAAGATTCATTTTACTCCGACGAAGTTTCATGGGATATATCGCTATTGACGCAATTTACTTGCATCCAAAATGAAGATGAAGAAGAAGATCAAGAAGAAGAACAAGAATTTGAAACGAATAAACTTCAATACTTTTTTTTTAATTTACATCGCTTTTATATTTTCAATCATTGAAAATTTCCGTTATTTTGTAATAGTTTTTTATTAAACAGGATTACAACTGACCCGTGGAGTAGGCCTACTGGGAAAACCAAGTTAAAAAAACGCGCTAAGTACACTACCTCATAGATGGCGTGGAAACTTATGCATATTATGACGATAACAACTTTTATAACTTTTTGAATCGTTAGGACAATTTAAAGCTTCCTGAGGTAGTTGAAAGTGTTTTTCTTCTTTTCTAACCTGACCTAAAGCAACAGAACCTCGTTCCAGCTCTATTTAAATTGAACGAAGTGCTCTAATTTACTGCTTGAGATGGTTTTCATACCGTCCTCAGTGCTAGTGATGGTGCAGCTTAATTTGGAGCAGATTGAAGCTATTAAGGGTATTCTTTTTCATGTCTAAGCTGATCCAAAGCTACAGAGCTCTGTTTTATTTGAACCAAGTGCTCTAGCTTGATGTTTGAGACGATTTTCTTGATGCTCTCGGTGCTTATCATGGTTTAGGACAATTTGAAGCATACTGGAGTAGTTGAACATGTTTTCCTTCTTCTCTTTTTGTCTGAGGTGCTTTTATGATAAAACTTACCGTATTGATGAAAATCGCAAAAACTCATTTTTTTGACCTTTGACCTTGAATAAAATTTTTTCCTTAAACAGAAATGATGGGGAACTTCTAGACATTGTTTATAATTATATTTTGAACAATTTCACAGAAATTCAGCTTGTTGGGACTTTATGTAACTTCGAATGCCTAAATTGACCGGACTACCATTGATTCATTCAACTTATAGATTTTTAGTTAGTCTTCTAGAAAACTTTCTCCTAACCTCTTAACCACCAGCAGAAAAAAAAAATTTTAAATATTGCACAACAAACATTTAGTAACATGGGTATTTCTCCCGTTATAAACGCCTCTACGTGTGTAAAGTAGTGTCTTCATCAGTCAAAATAATACTTCTAATAAAATTAGTTTTACACATAGCATATTATGTAAAAGGAATATTTTTGAGTAGTAAGCTGGTTAGTGAAATAAAAAGATTTTTCAAAATTAAAGCATTGCTTAATTTAGTTTTGTTTCGATAAACGTTTGTTATTTAACTGGGTTTATTAGTAATATTTAGTAACAAATAATCTTTTGACTTACTACAATTATTTTTGATCATCCTAGATCCTGCTTTGTAAATTTTAGTTGATGAGAACAGAATTAAAAGGTAATTATTGATAGTAAATGATAATAAGTGAAATATTTTTTTTGGGCAATAGTTTTGACAGAAAAATAATAGTAATAATAAAAATTATTCTGATATCGAAATCTTTATAAATAATAGTTTAAGGAAAAGTTAAATTTATCTTTGTCTTTTTTAATACTTCTTTGTCCAACAAAAAGAGAACAAAAAGCAATACTTTTCGATCAGGTATTATTCAACATTTGCTTATTTTTTAGTTTTGTTGGAATGAAAGCATTTTTCGTTGGGATTCAATTTACTTCTTAGGTAATTTACGATCATATTAAACCATCAATTCGGTTATAAAATTTAGTTGCCTTCGGAAACAAATACGAACTAAATACACATAATTAAGCATAAATTATGTTTCCGTGGGAGAACTTTAGTAGCTCTTTCTTAAAACACTATACTAAGTTAATTATTTTCTTTAATTTTAAAGTAGTAATTAAAGTTTACGCAATAAATCCAAATTAATATTGTATGCCCTAACCTTGTTCATCGTAGAATTAAAATTTTAGTTGTAGAAACATTACATATTATTGCTCTATAATAGTATCAAGTTTAAAACGAATATCTAAAATAATAGAGGAAAGTTTTCAACAACAATAACATAAAATATTTTTATTCAATTTTGTCTTATTAGTCTATATTTAGCTTTAGTAGCTTCAGCTTTAGCAGCTGGTTTGTGATTTGGAACATTTAAAAAAGGATAAAGTTTTGTATATTAATCAGTTGAAAATATCTCAGGAAGCCATTAGGTATCAAAACACTGAACTTAATTAAATACGAGCTATATATGGCCAGTAGAAGACAGTTAAATCAACTAACAATCGATTTTTAATCCAGCTTATGTTGAAGGCATATAATTACAAGTTAATTGCAACACCTAAGATTCGAAATTAATCTGTCGTAGAATTTGTGAGACAGACGGAATTAAAACCAGAGCAGCTGTCACAGGACACCTACTTATTTGGGATTATCGTAGACCACGTCTAAGAATTGCAAACAACACTTAAATTGTAGTATTGATGAACAGGGTAGTATAAGAGTAGTACCTACACTTCAAAACGGAGAATAACAGTTTATAGAAGATACTATGACCGTTATTCTCAACGCTCAATTATGCTCTGGGGCGAAATTGGTATAGTCTTTCCAATATTAATTACTAAAATCCATTTAAAAATTTGTCATACAGAGTGAGTTAGTACTAGGCTTCAAAGTAGAAAGACATGAAAATGACATATTTGTCCCGTTAAACATCCACTGTGTATCGTTTGAAAAATGAAGATATTAAAAAATCAGATAAGGTAATAAAGCGAATTAATACGTTAACTAAAATTTCTATTTACACCATTTCTCGGGTTATTAAGCGCGGTGACGTTATAAATCATTCGCAGGTGCGGAAAAACAAAAAAAAACAAAATTTGCAAATGTTGACGATGCTACAAAAGATGTTACGGTTTATAATTTATATCGAGAAAACATTGTACCGACTTTAAAAATCGTTCAAGAGAAATTACGAGATTATCCTGATTATAATTATTATAAAAGCTTAGAAACTTTACGCGATATACTATTAGAATGCGGTTTTAATTATAAGAAATTAGATAAACGAATGGTTATAATGGAATCGCGGCGTAATGTTGTACTCCATCAGAAGTATTTAGATAAAATAAGGAAGTAACGTGAATTAAAAAGGCATATAATATACCTAGATGGTTTGACACACATGATACTGTTCAGTATAGCTGGGTAGATTAGTCTTAAAAGTGTAGTTTAAATGCGCCATGTTCCAGAGGAACCGTGAAAACGGTTTTGTACCAAATGCGTTGCTACTGTCTGCGAAAAATATTAAGCAATGTTCAGCCGACCATCATGAGGATATGACTGCAGATTTATTCGAAAAATGGTTTCAAGAGCAGCTTCTTCCTAACTTTCCTCCAAATTCAGTAGTCGTTATGGACAATGCTTCCTATCATTCGCGGATATTAAATAAAATTCCAAATTTTATTTCAAAGAAGGCAGATATACTCTTTCGATTACTTCAAAAGTAACTCACACCTCCCCGTTGGTTTTTGCCGGACATACGGATTTTCTATAAGTAGTTATGCAGATTTTGTACATCTATAGAGAATGTATCTGACTAAGTGAGTTCTACTGGATTTTAGCTAATTTCCTCTAATATTTTTTCTTATAAAGGTATTTACAATTTTTAAAAATTGCAATCCTTTTGTTTTAAAAGTTTTTCTGTACGCCTCTGGAGACAATGTTCCGACAAAGGATATTTAGCCGCTAGGCGGTACCCTTTGTAGCAACTTATTTTAGTTATACTATACTGCTAGATGCAATAACTTGGTGGAGTTATACCAAATAATCCATTTACAAACAATTTTTCTTGAAATATTAATTAGGAAAGATTAAATACTTATACCTTTTTTAGATTGTATTATAAGAAGTAGTAAGTATTTTTATCATGAGTCAAGTCTTTTGCTAAATACGTTATTTTTTTATTCAGATTAGAAAAGGATTTTCTTAAAGCAAAGGTTAAGAGTAAATCTGTATTAGCTTATAATATGTAATTTTGCCGTTAATAAAAGGAAAGACCGAGTCCGATTCTGCTTAAGAATCAGGAAACTAGTGTTACACTCGCTTCGTAAAATTTCTCTACAAAAACAGTGAAAAGTAGTTTAGTTAATTCTAAATTTTACTCCATAGTATTCATTAGTGAATTAAATTAATATTCATCTATAATAGTGAGTACACTTTTGTATTAAACAACAAATAGACAATTACATCGAATCCAAACTCGAAGTTATCGCTTATCAACAAATCGTTATCTTCTGTCCCGCAACCAGTTTTATTTCGAGTACTGGGCCGTACTCGGAAATGTTAGAAGACTGCAAGCGTTACAGTAATGGATAACAATATAATATCTGACACTTCACCCAATACATCCACAGCAATGTCATATTCTACAGCACTTACACAAAAACGTTCATCTACTTTATCTGCTCCATATCACTATCCATCAAGAGAACAGGCGATAATTTTTAACAGCATTCCAGATACCAAATTGCAAGATTATTTAACACAAATAGGCCCCTTAGTCCAGCCCAAAAATATATCACACATATCAAGAATTTCCAACAATAGAATTTGCATATTTATGTCAAGTACAGAAATCGTTGATAATTTTATGAACAACCATGGAAAAATAACCGTTAATAACCAAATAGTTTCAGCTAGACGATTAGTAACTCCATCAGAACGATTAGTCTTATCGAATGTTAATCCTGTTATACCTAATGAGTTATTAATGGAAAAGCTAAAAAGTATAGGTCTAACCGCGGTTTCTCCAATCAACTTTTTAAGAATTGGTACAACAGATCCACAATTCAACCACATACTGAGTTTTAGGCGACAAGTGTATATCACACCCCCAGATCATGTGCTTATTCCTGAATATATAGAATTATGTTATGAAGATTTGAACTATCGTATCTACCTTTCCCGTGACAAGCAAGATTGCTTTATATGTAAAAGTTCAAACCATATAGCCCAACAATGCCTTAGTAAATCTCAGATACCAGTCAATTCTACAATCCCACCATCCTTTACCACCTTACCAACCCAATCCTCACACAATTTAACATCCACAAATTTAGACAATGTCTGTCCAGTCAGTCAGCATGATAAATCCAAGGAAAACAGCTCCACTCCAATAAAACTTATACAAAATACCGTGACAGAAGTTAACCCATCAGGTTTAAATCGCCCCATTTCCGAACCGGATCAGATAGCTGCCAATCCAAACCACGAGCAAGCAGAAATCCAAGAAACTAGCTACAAAAGAAGTCACTCACTACTAACTTCAGATAATTCACAACAATCCACACCTACTGAAGAACATACGTTTAACCTACCGGAGACAACTACCAAGAAAACAAAAAAACTAAGAAAAATAAAACCAAATCGCCCAAATTCAACTATTCCACAAAATCAAATCGAACCAATCAGAAGTTTTATAGAAAAGCAAGATCCACCTTTCGTTATCAACCTTGATCAACTCATAGACCTGTTAGAGAATTCCCATGGAGTAAATGATGTACTTAGCATAGCCCATGACTACACTGAAAACATAGATGAACTTATAGAAATGCTACTACAGATATATCCTCATATAACAGACCGAAATTTAAAAGTTAGATGTACGAAATTAAGAAAAAAGCTAGAACGACAATCTACCGTTGAACCTAGAAGTGACACGTTTATAGATATCTACTAATTACTGTAAAATTCAATAGGATTCTACAATGGAATTTAAATGGATATTTTATCCATTTAAATATGTTAAAACTTTTAATAGCAAACAATTCACCAGACATCATATGCCTACAAGAAACACATTTCCGTCCAAACATAACACACTCCCCAACCAATTACAAGGGATTCTTTAAAAACCGTACAGCTACCACAGCCAGTGGTGGAGTAGCCATTTTTGTCAAATCAAATATCACTGCTTTAGAAATTAATATTAATACGCCTCTAGAAGCAGCAGCAGTTCAAATAGTGGAACGCAATAAAGTAACGGTGTGTAATATTTACTTGCCTCACAGTCAAACTATTGATACAAATAAATTAGAAAAATTGGTGAAACAACTACCTAGGCCTTACATTATAGTAGGAGATTTTAACAGTCATCACCTTTCTTGGGGATGTTATAACGTTGATACAAGAGGACGTATATTAGAAAAGTGAATAAATACAACAAAATTATCTATTCTTAATAACGGAGCCCCGACAAGATTCAATGCAGGCAGCGGATCATTTTCTGCCATAGATCTCTCGTTATCGACACCTTGCCTCACTGCAGAATTGAATTGGACAGTTCTTAATGATCATGATAGCGACCACTTTCCCATACTTATAGATAACACACAGCATCTTGCACGAAATGATACAGTACCTCATAAAACTTGGAAAATTAAGAAAGCCAACTGGACCAAATATATGGAGCACATCGATAAAAACATAATAAATTTGGAGGTAACCGCTGATATAAATACAACCGTGGACAATTTTAACTTATTAATTTTATCAGCCGCAAATAATTTCATCGGCAAAACTAAATTGTTAAAGAATCACAATCCAGTGCCATGGTGGACTGGCTCCTGCGAAGAAGCGATTGCTGCCAGTAAAAGATCCTGGAATAAATATAGAAAACATAAAACTACTGAAAACCTGTCGGAGTTTAAAAAGAATAGAGCCTACGCAAGAATACTAACCAGACAAAATCAAAGAGAATCATGGCAGAAATATGTTCAAAGCATCAATAGCTCCACCCCGTTATCAGCAGTATGGAGAAAAATTAAGAAAACATCAGGAACCAAAACCAATTACGGTATCGTAGCATTGAAGGATAACAATGAATCAATAGTCACTAACTCAGATGAAATTGCAGAAATCCTAGCGAACCACTATAGACAATACTCAAGTAATGAAAACTACGATCACAAATTTAAAGCTCTCAAAAATGAAACAGAAAGAAAGATCATAAAAATTGAAAATAACGAACATGACATCAACAAGCCGATAACAGAAATGGAGTTTCAGGAGGCACTAGATTCCATGAAAAGCGCCTCAGCAGGGCCCGATGACATACCAGCAATGTTTCTGAAAAACCTGCCATCATCTGCTAAACGAATACTCTTAAACATCCTTAATACTGTGTGGACTCAACAAATATTTCCAGACTTATGGAGGAAAGCAATAGTTATGCCCATCCTCAAACCACAAAATCCAGCACTAATACCAAACTCATACAGGCCGATACAACTCACATGTTCCAGCTGCAAACTTTTGGAAAAAATCATAAATAATAGGCTTTTATGGTACCTTGAAAGTAATAACCTAATAGCTTGCCAACAATCTGCTTACAGATCTAAAAGATCTACTCTAGATAACATTATCGACTTGGAAAGCCAAATAAACGAAGCCTTTGCAAACAAACAAAAATGCATAGCAATTTACTTTGACCTCTGTAAAGCCTTCGACACTGCATGGCGTCACAAAATAATAAAAAAACTAGAGATTATGGGATGTCAAGGTAACATTTTAGCATTCATTCAAAATTTCCTCCAAAACCGGAATTTTCAAGTCAGAATAAATGGCGTGCTTTCAAATACCAAAACCCAAGAAAATGGCATTCCACAAGGATCAATCATAAGTCCCACCCTCTTTCTAATAGCAATAAACGATATACTACAAGGAATCGATCTGCCGGTACAAGCCAGACTTTACGCAGACGATCTAATAATCTTTATGAAAGGCAAAAATATTGAAAGTATATCCAAAATGTTGCAGCAAAAAATTCACACCTTAGAGAGATGGAGCCTGTCAAACGGATTACGATTCTCCGTTGAAAAAACAAATTGTATAGTATTCTCCAAAAAAGATGTAACATTTAAACCAAATATTACCTTATACAATGTAAATATTCAGTTAACGCAGGAAATAAGATTCCTAGGCGTGATATTTGACCAAAAACTTAACTGGAAGTCACATATCAAGCAACTTTCTCTGTCATGCCAATCTGGTCTAAACTTGATGAAATGTCTAGCAAATAAACACTGGGGCGCGGAAGGAAAAACTCTCCTAATGATATATCGAGCGCTAGTGCGGTCAAAGATTGACTACGGCTGCATTGCATATTCATCGGCCAAACCAACCACATTAAAACCACTGGATAGCATACACAACAACGCAATAAGAATAGCACTAGGAGCATACCGAACTACGTCAATAGACAGCCTATATTGTGAATCAGGCGAAGCACCTCTGAACCTTAGGCGGCAAATACTGAGCTTATCATATGCTGCAAACATATCAACCAATCCAAAACATCCCACATATAAAAACACATTTTCCGCTAGATTTTCAAACACATTCAATAACACCCAACGGAATTCACCTTTTTACGCCAGAATACATCGCTATCTCAAAACACTCAACATCCAAAACTTTCCCCCTACCTACCCTAAAAATATTATCTACTCCAATCACCCACCTTGGACAAGAAAAGCTTTAAAAATTAACACCACACTAACATCACTGCAGAAAGATCAAACAAGCACCCATATCATCCAGACAAGATTTAAGGAAATCCTGAATTCATACCCGACACACGCACACATTTATACAGATGCCTCTAAAACCAAAGAAGGAGTAGGAGCTGCCTTTATAACTCAAAGCGACGTTAAATGGTTTACACTATCAAGGACATTTACTATCTTGTCAGCTGAACTATTTGCTATCCATGAAGCCATAACACATATAAAAAACCACCCAAACACCATAAAACACCTTATAGTCACGGACTCACTTAACTCCCTTTTATTACTTAAGAAAATGTACAATAACCACCCTTTAGTGAATCTTATACAACAGGAACTACAAGCTCTCAATCATAAAAACAAAGAGGTCACTTTCATTTGGGTCCCTTCGCATGTTGGAATTCAAGGGAATGAAAAAGCTGATGAATACGCAAGACTAGCAGCCTCAAAAAAAAATCGAGACTCCAAACATATCTGTTGCCACTGACCTAAAGCAATATTTCACACATAAAATTCTCACACTGTGGAACTCGTATTGGTATAACAAGCAGTCATTCCTAAAGAACGTGAAAAAGAATTTAGGACCGTGGAACACAAACATTGCATCTAGAAAACATCAAGTAATCATCACCCGTCTACGGTTAGGACATACTAGATATACCCACCAACATCTTATAACCAAAGAACCTCCACCAGTCTGCCATATTTGCGACGAATTCATAACAGTAAGCCATATATTAATAGACTGTCCCATATATGAGATAGAAAGAAGAACATACAACATTGGAAAACAAATCGAGAACATCATAGGTGAAAACTCAAATACAGAAAATACTATAGCATTTCTCAACGCAATCAGCTTACTTCATAAATTATAAACTGTTATGTAGAACTAGTATTAATATTGTAATAATCATACCAGTACCACGCTAATGACCTATAAGGTCGAAGCGTAATAAAAAAAAGGAAAGACCATTAATGTTAAGACATAAATTAATAAAGACTAAACTTTGAACCAATTTTTTTTTTAATTTATTTATTTTAAAATCATTTAAAAACGGTTCTAAAAAGTTTTATTTAAAATATATTATGCAAAAGATAAAATGTGTTTTATTATACCATAAAGTAAAACTGCTTTGGATGCATTTATGTACTGGGTGTACAATTAAGAATGGCTGAATCACAATATATAACACTATTAAACCACGTGCAAGCACTAGTGTCATGAATGTGATGACTAAAGGAGATCGGCGCCTTAAAAATATTATAAGGGAAAATTAAATTAATAATTTCCGATGATTTGGGAAAACAAAAATTCCTCGCTTCTCGACGATAGATCAGAAAACAAACTGTCTTCTGGTTAGTGAAATACTGTTGGTACGAGAGTGAAACTAAGACGTGCAAAAAATACAAAAAAAATATGATAAGACGTTAAAATTCTAGGTTTATGGGCAGGCAAGCAGTTTCAGTTGTTCCGTCGAGAAGAGTAGGTACTGCGAACACACCACTGAAGATGAGTGGCGCAGTTGAAGTTGAAACGTTTGGAAGAAATTACCAAAGAAAACCACGGTAGAATAGCCCAGAAATTAATTCTTCCATATAATTGGTTACAAACTAAACTAATTGACCAACTCTTGACGGAATTAAGGAACTACCCATTCGATGGGAAAATGTGTAACTAACATTACAGAATACGTGTAAAAGTAAGGGGTTACCTTATTTCATACTGTCCTCATACTGTACTCTAAAACCTTTTCAATCGGGAAAATAGGCAGATATTACCGGATAGTAGCACGTATTATATTTCATTACGTTCTACTGTCCTGTAATGAAATTTGAAAGGCTTCTACATATTAAAACCTAATAAAAACTAAGTTAGGATTCAAATGTATGAATATACATTTATTGAAATTCAACAGCCAAACAATAATCAAAACTTATAAGTACTTATTTCTTATACGAGTATGAATATTATTGTTTATAATTTTGTTCACAGGAATGAATTGATCTTGCGCCATTTCGTGAAAATCGTGAAAGTCACTGACAGTATCATAATACATATTTAAAAACAATAATATTATGTTTCTATGTTTACCAACTACAGGTCATCTCAGCTATCTTGGCAATAACTGCAACTTTTAAAAATAGCGAAGTTGATAAACATATTAATATTATGTTCACCGTTTTGTTTTGTGTTTTAGGATACAGTATGAAAAGAAGTTGTACGTCACACGTTCTGTAAACTTTTACAGTACTCTTTTCCAAAATCTCACTCGTACTGTAAAAATGTACTTACCGGACTAGTAACGTAAATATCTATTACAATCTTTGAATTCTTACTTTTTAGTGTCGCAACGTGTATAAATCAGTTGAGTATGAATAAAACTACATACGTACTGAAATAATATAAGTAAAGATCTTGCTCGTACAGTAAAAGTGTACGTACAGGACTAGTAACGTAAATATCTATTTCTTATAAATATTTTATGACTTTTTTTGTTGGGTTAATAATAATTAAGCTGGCAAATACTTATTTTAAAAGAGGTTCTAAGCCATAAACACTGATAAATACTGATTTTTATCTTATATTGCCATAACGAACTCGTTAAGCGATCACTACAAAATCCAGTGTTTTTGTCAAAAAGTAAAAACCTAGCGAGTAATGACCTAATGACTTTTAAAATCTAATGTAGTTAGTGTCTATTTAGCAACACAAGCGAAAAATATCTCAATCAAAACTACCCGTAATCAAGCTCGGTGTCGAACCGTAGCATCAAATTAACAGCAAGAAAGATATAAAGTTAAACTAAATTGCCTTGGAATTCTTAACAGTAAAGTAAATAAAATCATTTATAACCAAATATACTATCCAATTTAAGTGTAACTTGAGTAAATAAATAAATGAGCTGATTAACACATATAATGTCTATGACTTCTATTTTATTATGCTAATAGCAAAAAAGTATTTTCTACATTTAGGAAGATGATACTAATGTTTTGTATTCTAAAAGTAATTTTATCTAAAATTAAAGATTATTACTACATAGGTCAGCATTAGACAACTTAGTATCACTGGAATCCGAAATTCACGAAGCATTTATATGTAAAGAATGTCTAGCTGTATTTTTTGATATAAAAAAAGCATTTGACACAGTGTGGCGATATGATATTTTAAAATCACTCTACGATTGGAAAATATATGATAATATGTTATTTAAAACTTTCTATGCAATCGGAATTTTCAGGTGCGAATCAACAATAATCTATCTGAAATCAAGACACAACAAAATGGAATTCCTCAATGTTCAAATATAAGCGCAGCACTATTTCTGATTGCTATAAATAATGTTGTAAAGTCCTGCAATCAACTAGTAAAAACTTATTTGGTACGCTGATGATCTCGTAATTATAGCGAGAAACAAAAACATAATATCTGCATATAAACGTATTACAGAAGCACTAAAGTCGATAGAATCATGGTCTAACAATACTGGACTCCAATTCTCAATCACTAAAACGAAAGCCATCCATTTCTGACGTAAATCAAAAATTACTATTCTTCCTCCCCTTTTGTTACACAATTCTCTTATAGATTATACAAACAACATAAAGTTTCTAGGAATGCACCTGGACTCTAAATTAAGTTGAGTTGGGTAAATCACATTCACTCACTTAGACTGTCCTGTCAAGCTGGGATAAATATTATGAAATCTGTTTCACATAAAAATTGGGGTGAAGATTTTCCAACACTAATGAATTTAAACAGATCCTTAATTAGAGCTAAACTGGATTACGGATTTATTATGTACAACTCTGCTAATCACAATTTGCTTAAATCCCCAAACACCGTACAGAACTCTGCAATTCGTCTTGCTCTTGGGGCATACTGCACCACTCCAGTGAATAGTTTATTATGTGAAGCTGGAGAGTTATCTTTACGACTAAGAAGAGAATATTTAACACTATCATACGCCTCGTCAATAAAGTCAAAACCAAAAAATCCAACTTTTCAGCATGTAATAGCCAACAGATTCCACAACGACTACAAAAAAAAGAAAAAAGCAATGGTACCTTTCTATGAACGAGTTAATAGAAATCTACTGAACCTCAACATAGAACCTCCTAATGTTTGTAATAACTCCAAAACAACATTATCATCTCCATGGATTATCTCGCCTCCGAAATGTAATTTATTGTTTACTAAATATAATAAAAATAGTATCGAACACAAATATTTTAAAAACAACTTTCTTCTAACCATCCAAAAATATAAAAGTTTTCATTATATATACACCGATGCTTCTAAATCTGAAGACGGAGTAGGAGCCAGCTTTCATTGCTCAGAACAACAATTTCTGTACCACCTCCCACCAGAGACCAGCATTTTTTCAGCAGAACTTCTGGCTATTCTTAAACCCTTGCATTTCATTCTACAAAATAAATTTTCAAAATCTTTAATAATATCCGATTCCCTTAGTTGTTTGACTGCACTGTCCCAAATTTATACCTGCCATCCAACACTACAGCGCATAAATACAACATTATACCAGATACAACAACAGAACTCGATAGTGGAATTTTTTTGGGTCCCATCTCACGCGGGAATAGAAGGCAACGAGATAGCAGACACCTTAGCTAGATCCTCAATAACTGGAACAGACTCAATAAAAGAACACGAAATAATACATACTGATAATCCTTTTTTAAAAGAAAATTATTCGTAGTCTGGCAATCCCAATGAAATACAACCAACGAAAAACTCCATGAAATAAAACCTTCAGTGATCCCATGAACTTTCTGGCCTATAAACGACTCAGATTAGGACACACCGCTACTACCCACGAATACTTGTTAAAAAGAGAAGAGGAACCAAAGTGATTTGTTTGTAATACTACAATTTCAGTGAAACACATTTTAATCGAATGTCCTCTTTATACCCTAGAAAGACAACAACATCATCTTCCAAACACGATGAAAGAAAAATATTAAAAGACTGTAATATTAGTAATTGTAATGTCCTAAATTTTTTAAAATCAATATTAGTAACCAAAATTTAATTACTGTTATATTATTATGTTAATTACTCTAGTGCTAATGACCCTATGCGGTCGATGCAAAGCTAATAAAAAAAAAAAGATTATTACTGTATAAATTACAATTACAAGATAAAAGTATATAAATTTATAAAAATAATATCTAAATGCTGAAGCAGTAAAAGCTTATTGATGTGTTATGGTTCTTGAAAGAGGTTTGTGGAGATTTGTAAAAATCCCAAGAGTCAAAAAAAAGGTCGGAGCGAGATGTTCTACAAGTAATATTGGAAAGTAATGGATGAAAGAACATATTCTATTTTTTTAAATATTTTTAATCATTTGTCATTTACCTATTTCATCCAAGATTATTAAAACTATAAGAACTATAATAAATAATAAAACTAAAATAAATAAAAAAAACCAAAAATTATTAGTAAGCAAATATTAAGTACATTTAAAAAAATATAATCCTTTTACCTTTTAACATAAACTACATATTTTTATTTGAATGCATAGAGTAAGCTATTCATGATAAAATTTAGACCTCATAGCTAAAAATTTAATCGATTGGGGTTTAATATTTTGTATATGCACTGAGGTTTCCTCGTGTTCTTGGCAAAACCTACATATGATTGTGTCTGTAAATCTGATGTTATTCATGTGTTAGTTAAGCCTACAATGTCCTGTCAGCAGCCCATATAGGATCTTAATTGTTTTTCTATTTGGCTCAGTGATTACTGGTGATTTTGGCGATGGTCCCTCTAAGAACTATCTCACCTGCCTTATGTTTGGCGCCTTAATCCGCCATTCTCTAGATTGCATTTTTTGGAGGATCTATCTTCCATACCTCTTCACATGTTATAACAGTTTTGAAATATTTCCAAAATTATACTTGGGAATCATCTCGTCCAATGGTATTCCTATTATTGGGTGGATTTCCAACTCCTTGTATACCTTACCATGTAATCTACTGATATGTGCTTGCCCTCTGGTCCATCTATTAGTGATTGACCTGGCTTTATCAAGTATGTAGTGGGGAAAGGTTAAGCAAGACTTCTAGTATAGTTGTTGGGGTTGTCCTAATGGCTCCTGTTACAGCAGGCAAGCCTAACTGCAGTTCCCAGTTCTTTTTGCACATTCTTCGGTACAGATTTACCATTTTATATTATTTTATGTCGGTGTTCATTTCTACTAACTTGTAGTCAAATATGAATCCCAAGTATTGTTCCTCTTGTGCAGTTGGGATCTCCACCCCATTAAGAACTGGTGGCTTTAGTCCTCTCAGTACTTTCTTCTTAATGAAAAAATTATCGTGGTTTTAAGTGGGTTTACAGTTAGTTTCTCCTCTTTCACTATTTGTTGATTATGTTTAGGGCAGTTTGTATCTGCTCCGAGGCTGTACCTGCAAAATTGTATTTGCAATAATCGCCAAATCATTGGCAAACCCTAAGCAAAACATGCCTTTGGATGTCAGCCTCTGCAATAGTTCATCTTGTACGATAGCCCACAGAAATGGTTTTAACACCTCTCATTGAAGACAACCCATGCCTGTTTTAGCTGTGACGGTGATATCGCCAACGGGTGATGTTATTACCTTTCTTTCCAAACTGGGGTTTATCCACCGACACAGGAGGAATGGTACCCCTTTCCTTTCTACAGATTTGGGATGTATCTGATGTATTTGTCTATTAGCCTTACCAACGTTTTAAGCAGGAAGGATACTAGACTCATTGGATGGTATGATTTTGGTGACATCCAAACTATGCAAGCTTTGAATATTCTACATAGGTGTGAAATTAAAATGTTGTAGTATGATGGAATATATTCCATCCTCCTCAGGGGGAATTTATGGTTGAAATTTGTTTACAGTGCACCTTACTGGCCTTATTTCTATGGCCAGTTGCCAGTCCGAGGCATTTGGCCTTTTTGGCCAGCTTTGCTAAATGTCCATCGCTAGAGGGTCTTTTAGAATTGTTGCGGCATTGATATACTTTCCTCAAATGTTGTTGTGTACGTCTCGTCCTCGTTTTTTAGGAACCTTATTTTATTTACAGAACCTTCTTTTGCCAGCACCTTGTGGGTTCTAGGGCATGTAGGGGTATCTAGAACCTTCCTGACAAAACGGTTTAGATATATTATTATTTATTGGTTTATTGTATATTTTATTAAATTTTTTCCCTGTGCTTTTTATTTTATTTTCTCATACATTTGTTGGAAACGTCAAAATGTTAATGAATGGGGCGTATGATTTTCTATTTACTACTATTTACTATTGTTTTTCGCGTTTTTGGTAATGTATGTAAAATTAGCTCTATTTTTCTTGTACTCT
Organism: Ophraella communa; assembly: GCA_035357415.1. Classification (NCBI taxonomy): domain Eukaryota; kingdom Metazoa; phylum Arthropoda; class Insecta; order Coleoptera; family Chrysomelidae; genus Ophraella; species Ophraella communa. Next base: position 25,716,898 of record CM068980.1, read on the forward strand.
ATTATGTTCTTAGTCGTTTTAGTATTTTTTTTCTGTCAAATGATGTATATGATCGTTATGATATTAAACTGTTTTAGAAATTAAGGAGGAATCACATTTTTTTCCCATCTACGAGGTGATGGAATGGAACATCTGTAATGTTAGTTGCAGATGTGTATGTGTTCTGGTCCTGCATTGATAATTGTATGATATAAATTAAGATTCATGGTTAAAGGTATATAGGATACCATTTCTGTTTCTTCTAATTTTATAATCAGCTGCTTACTTTACATTTTACAGTTAATTCGGTGGTGCCCACTGGAATTTGTTTAAGTAGTCTGCTAGTAACAGTTCTAGTGTCTCCTCTGTATACCCTTATAAACACTAAATGGCAGATCAGTTATCGTTCCATAGAAGTTAATTTTGCATATCTAATTATTTGTTTTTCTGGATCAATTAATTTTATTTGATGTTGTTGTCTAAAGTTGTTTGCTCCTTTGCGTTGATAAATCGAAAGAAGATGTTACTATTGTTGGAAGGGAGTCTTTGCATATATTGTTGACTTTTTTGAGTTACTTGGTTTTGGTTTTTTTTCTTTTTGACTTTTTACGAATTCCTTTGGTAAAATTTAAATTTAGAACGGAATTTCAAGTGGATTATATTGTACTTGTATCTAGTGAAGTGGTTAAAGACTGATTGGTTGTTTCACTCATGGAAATATAGGGAGTTTGATTTTAATTAATGTAATTAGTTTGGTTTTTATATGCTGAACTTTAATAATCTGATAAATCTTTCTTATTTATTGGTTGTGAGGGACAATACTTTGAAATATGACCATTCTGTACAGTGAAATCACATAGTGTCTATGGTAAGATATATGCGATAAGTGATGTGGATATAGATACTGCTAGAATATAAATGTACATCGCTTAATATTTGCGTGTAATCATTAAAGTTTTAGTACTAATTCTTAGGAATAAAATGGAAGAAGTTTGTTTAGGGCTAAGAATCTGAAATTTCTTTTGAAATATTTTGTGGGGAGTATTGATAAAATTAGTCGTGCTCTAGAAGTATTAGGTTTTCGAGCATGGATTTCTTCAGTGCCATTATATTTGGTGTAGAAATCTACTTAACTTGATAAATATATATTAATATTATTTTTGGATATTCGTATTGAGAAAAAATGTGTTTGTAGGATAAGATACTGCTCCAAGTCGATTTTAACATTGTCTAATGGATTAAAAAATATAGCTTGCTTTTTTTATGGAAATTTTTATTGTTGCCGCTTGCCTACCTCATTGGAGTGAATAATGTTGATAAAGTTTGAATAATTTATTAATCTTAAGCAATAAAATATTACCGTTTTAGGAGTTGTACGATTTTAGGAGTAGCCATTTTTTAATGATTGGTAATGGGCACAAATTATTAACATTATGGATGTTGAAATCATTGACCATTACTATCTGTAAGTATTTTCTTATACTGTTATAAACTTAATAATTATGACTTACTTTACTTGTATGAATTATTTACTATTAGTTTCTTTTTGGTCTTTTTGTTTATTTAAAATGTTAAATCTAAATCATAACTTATAAACTACACCTACTTTATAACAATAATACTTCTTGTTTGTTGATATTAAAACTCAACTTGTTATTTTCCTTTCATATTTCTAAAACTTATTCTAATAATGATATTTAAACATTACTTATTGTAACTAATATGTTTTACTTTTCTATTGGTTTTTTTAGGTAATTTGAACTTGATGCAGGATTCAACATCTAAGACACAGATGATCCAACGATACTACTGAAAGATAGTGTTTTTAAACTCAAATTATTGTTGGACTCATAGTTTATTCAGTGTTCCTAGTTAAATGTGTATAATCGTGGGTATACTGCGAAAAGTGACCAAGTCACATTTTCTTAAATTCGACTTATTGTTACAAAGTGACTCCAAAAGATCATATCTTTATCAAGAAAAATTCACCAAGTCAAATTTTAATATATATTAATACATATTATGTATACATAATATACATAATACATAATAAGTATTAATATGTATACATAATATATATAATACATACTATGTATTAATATGTATAATACATAATATATATTAAAATTTGACTTGGTGAATTTTTCTTGATAAAGATATGATCTTTTGAAGTCACTTTGTAACAATAAGTCGAATTTAAGAAAATATGACTTGGTCACTTTTCGCAGTATACCCACGTAATTTCAAATAAAAGAAGCTTTAAAATTCATTTTATTGAAGACTATTTTCATTATTATATATCCTTTTTCTTTATAAAACATGGACTGTTCTAACAAATAAGGTAAGATTATTTTAATTTAATTTTTAATCCTTACAATAGGACTATAGAATACATATTTCGTTTGTTTAGGGGCTTCAATTGTTTTAAAAAAATGATAACTGCTACACATATTTTTAATAATATAATACTTAATAATACTTAAAAGTTATTTTTTATTTTAAGTTCACTTAAAACTGTTTTTTATCATATTTACAATACAATAAAAGTATTTACAAGTTAAGAAAATAAATTGACAAACTAAAAAATGAATTCAAATTTAATTTAGACTGTTATAATGACTCTAGTTTATTTCGAGGGGAAAACCATGTTTGCAATACGTGTATAAAATTTTTTCTGCTGTCTTGTAAACATTTTCAATCAAAAATCTTGACAGTCACACCGAAATATCAGGTGATCACTAAATTCCACCGTACTCACATGCGTTTAAGACATCATTAAAACAATAAATCGTCAGTCGAGATACATAGTTTGCTTTAAAAAAGCAAGTTTCTTAACATTTTAGACTACAACATTATATTATTGTAAGGAGGGAGTGAAGCGGATTTTAAATTAAAATAATATCTTTATTATATTAATGTGTTATGGAAGACCCTGTATATTTGCAAATATTTTTAATATCCGAGTTGATAGCTACCTATTTATTTTAAATTAATCTTCTTTTGAACCCTAATTAATGTGTGCTCTATTAAGCGTTTACATGAATTACTTAAAATATTTATTTAAAGATATTTTCATAAAATAATCAAAGCGATGACAACGCTAGAGGTTTGTATATATATAGCAAAATGGGAAGCTAACATGAAATTTAAAATAAGAGGATTAAACTTTAAAATACAAGAACACGTAGAGATAAATCCTATATTTCATGAGAAAAAACAATTTTTCACTCAACGCTCTTAATATCTGGATTCAAAGCTAGCAATAATATTTAAGTATTCAAATTCACTGGTTAGTGGCGTCATGATATGTTTTTAATCACAATTGTTCTCTTGCGTGGAATACTTGAAGCTCACATTCAGGGTTAGTTTATTATTGTAATTAGTATTCGTTCGCTAGTGCACGATGCAAACCGATCGATATGCGAATCGCAGATCGTGACATCACGTTTTAAAAATGTTTATGGGCGCTTAACTGGAATAATTTTTTCATCCTGAATCGTTTATTCTTTTCTGGCATGAGTACTTTTTAATAACCCCTAAATATATTTATAAATTTAAAAAATAGGTTAGTTCCATATAATGTGTCGGTTGTGTCTTCTAAAATGTTTTATTTAATAAAACTCCTACTATGTGTTTGCTTCTAGACTATTTTGTATAAATTCCACCACTTTGGTTTATTTTTTTTCAATTAAATGTACACATTTTCTGTCTATTTATCATTTATCTACATACATTAAATAGAAGTTAATGTTTATAATAACCCATAAAATTAATATTTAAAAACATCTAAATATTATTGCAGTCTATGAAATTCTTTGATATTATGTAAAAATTACCGCATTTATGCCAATAAAACTGCACTTAAATATAATTATAATTTTTCTGATTCTGCAGATGCACAAATATTTCCGACGTATATCCAATATCATAACGAAGTTTACAAAATCTTAAGGAATTCCGAAATGCGTGTACGTTTTTACACAGAAAATTGGTGTTTAGTTTGAGTTGGGGCGCTACATAAATAAAATTGAACTACTATCACTACTACTATAGAGGGGAACACTGAATATTCCTTTATGTTTCGTTGTGTAAAATTGATTATGGTCGGACAGTAATGTAAATTATTATTGCCAATAAAACATTAAAAATTAGAAGTTGCCATATTTCGTTAGATTTTATGTATATTTTGCATATATATATGCATATTTGTTTATTTTTCTTCAACCATATTTAAATAAATTTAAAGTTTTTCTTAGGTACCTATAGGTGTGTGTATATATGTGGTGCAAATGAAGGAATAAATTCGTTATTTCGTTAACCGGCTACTTTAAGGAAAAATCCAGAAACAAGTCGATTTTTATTTTTAAACATCAGGCTATTCGCAAGTACACCTTTTACTTTTAGACGTCATCTATTTGCACGTGATGACGTCATCGCTAAAATTTTTAAATGGAAAGAAGGGGTTTGTAATATATTATTTGAAAGGTCTTTGAAATACCTATTCAGCCATACTAGTATGCCTAAATAATTGTTGTTTGTTTTCGGTTTAAAAATTAATACATTTATATTCATACAATAAATATTTATTATGTATTACTAATTCATTAAATACAAAGTAAAACAAATGTATTAAAGATTGGTAAGATGTATTTATTGATACCCAAAAATAAATTTAGTAAAGGCCGCCACTGGTACTCTGAAATGCCTTATCTACCTACTTTTTACCTTTTTTAAAATGTATTTACCTTATCAACATTAACATTGATACCTAGGCATTCAAACTTAATTAACTTTCTTCAAGTGATTGTTATTCTAGTAAACGTCTTAAAAGTCTTCATATCTAGCAACATGAAACTGACTGTAACACAAAGAATTTAAATTTTAATGATGATTGGTTATGGAGATAAAACACGTACGCAGAATGAAGTATGTGGGTACTTTATACCCCAACCGAGAACCAATTTCAAAATCAACTGTTAGCAAAATTGAGAAAAAATTTAGAGAAATGGGTCATGTCAAAGGTAGTAGAAAACCAGTATCTGAAGACAAACAACTAGATGTTCTCTTAGCCTTTCAAAATAATCCTCATACCAGTTCACGGCAAGTACCTAGCATTAGATAATGACATGGACCATTCAACAAATCTTAGAAAGCTTAAGAAGGAAAAGTGACATCCGTACAAAGTAAGTTTAGTACAAGAACTTTGTGAATATGATTTTGATAGACGAATTGAATCTGTGAAACTATAATGGAACAAAACAACAGAGATCCGATGTTTTTATCAAAGGTTCTTTTCTCTGATGAAGCTACATTTCTATTAAACGGTCATATCAATCAACAACAAAGTACGGTACTGGGCTACGAACAATCCACACTGGATCCAAGAGTACGGTACTCAATACCCAGAGAAAGTTAATGTTTGGGTGGGAATAATAGGTGATAGGATTATTGGACCAAACTTTTTTGAAGAAACAACAGGTGCTCGATATTTAGAATTTCTTCAAAACTTCTTGCTCCCAGAATTGAACCAGTTATTTCCAAATACAAATGATTTATGGCTGCAGCAAGATGGTGCGCCTCCACACTCTCCACACTCTCTTGGTCCGCAACTACTTGGACACCGTCTTTCCAAATCGGTAGAAAAGGAACAATAGAATGGCCGCCTATGTCACCTGATTTGACTCCTCTTGATTTCTTTTTGTGGGGATTCTTGAAAATTAAGGTGTACCAAAATAAACCACAAAATATCAATGAACTTAAAGAAAGGATACGTATTCAGGTTGCACAAATAACTCCGGAAGTTCTAGAGAAGGTTCTATAACAGTTTGAGGTACGTCTTTCTCACTTTATTTTAGCTGAAGGCAGAAAATTTGAGCACTCAATTTAGGTTTCTTTGTATTTGATAAATTATAATACATAATAAATATTAATTGAAGTAATTAAAATGTATTAATTTTTTAACCGAAAATAAACAAGAATTATTTAGGCATATTAATATGGCTGAATAGGTATTTACAAGACCTTTCAAATAATATATTACAAAACCCACCTTTCCATTTAAAAATTTTAGCGATGACGTCATCTCGCGCACATAGATGACGTCAAAAATTAAAAAGATATCCTTAAGAATCGCCTATATAAAAATAAAAATCGACCTGTTTCAGGATTTTTCCTTAAAGTAGCCGGTTTACGAAATAACGAATTTATTCCTTTCGTTGGCACTACACTATATATGTCAAAAACTGTCTAAATAAATAAGAAAAAAATATTACAATATGAAGCTGATTGTTTTTGTGTAAGTGTTATGAGAACTTTTTAGACAAATTTTTTTTTTTTTTCGGGATAACATATGGCCATATATTCCCATGTGTGCTCCAAAATACCTAATTTTAATTGCAATTGATCATCAGTTTATTTGTAGGATGGATATTCTTTTCAGTATGCTTAGTACTCTTTTGGTAAATATGTAAGAAGCTGCTAAAAGTCTATTACAAAATATGACCTTCGTGTAGAGATTATAGAGTAAAATAGCATGTTTCAGTATAGGATATTAGAGTGCTAATTTGTAAAATGGTCTGGAGTATAAACCCATTGGCCCCACTTTACAAGGCAACTATCGATTGGGTTTATCAAACTAGATAAGAAAATATAGAAAATAAATAAATATATAATACCCATACCATCAAATATAAACCCAGATGATACATTCAATAAAATTTTGTTTTTCGTAATATAAAAATCAATTATATTGTATTGTAAATGAAATTTTATTTTTTATAGGAATTAAATCGAATAAAATAAACATCTAACTAAAGACCTAAGTGAATTAATATTTTTTTTATATTCCTTGTTGACATTTTTAATGCATAAAATAAGTCCCAATAAATCATTAGTTGAGATATTTACTAATTTCAAATAGCGAGCTGTAAAATTTAAAAAACACATACACATAGTGAATGATTAATAGCTTCTAGAACTTAAGGATTCAATCCTCAGATCCTTCTTTTGAATAAATAACGTTTGAGAGTAGTCAAATTTAGACATATCCCTTGTACGTTTGTCAGCTATTTGAATACAAAGCTTTGAAAAACATTTAATTTGCAAAAAATACTATCTTTATGGGTTTAACGCAAAAATTTAATTCTGATAATAATTAAATTTTTGACAAGTAACTGTCCTCAACTGATTTTGCATGTTTCTGCTTGAATTATAATGTATGTATAATAATTTAAAAACAAATTGAGCATGTTTTTCACAGATTATGCATAATTAAAAAAAAGCATATTCAATAAGCACAATAATCGCTGAAGTGGAACATTTAAGAAAAGCTGAAATAAAGTAAATAATTTATAAATAAGTGTTAATTATTATACAAGAATCATATTATGACGCAAATATACCAGAGACGCTTTAAGTCGCATGGACAAACGTTTTGAAGAGCAATTACCAACTCTAAAGATTATAGTAGAAAAGCTTGTGCGGCGAAATTAACAAACTTTTGATTTAGAAAAGACACCATCATTAACGCCAGCTCCTAATAATAGTAAGTTCTGTCTTAAACAACACACTTCTTCCAGTATTATTGGATCCTAAAAACTAAATAAAACCCTTACGTACTTCCAATTTGAAGATTGAAAATTAAAATTTTACACTACAAATAAGAATCAGTTGTTAGCTTTACTATAACTCATTTTTTAATAAAGACATATCAGAAGTAGTTGGGATAGTTTATCTATGAACGAATTATTAAATAATAATAGTCAAACTTGGATAAGTGAGAAAACTCTATAAGTGGGAGTAAGAGCCAGGGCCTCTAATTTTAAGCTCCCAAAACCTCTATTAGAGATAAACAGAGACCTCTGTAAGAGAGTCGTTTTTCCCTCATGGACCTCCTTAATTGAGACTGCTACTTATCTATATTAAGCGACAGTCGACCATTATTTATTTATATTATTTTGGAGGAACAAATGACAAGACAGCTTATAAATTTAGCATCTGATATTTTGTGACGCATTCTTAACTTTTATCGAATTTCCTACCATTGGTTTTGTATTGTTTTTTTGCAATATTGTACCTATTCTATTTCGTGGAACTAAAAAATAACGTTGCTGTGTCACTTGCTGTGACTTGATGCGTACCTCTATAAAAGAGAAACGCTATCCATGTACCTGCATTAGCAAGAAACTCGGGCTAGTGAGAAACCTCTTAGACCGGGAGATACTGACACAAAATATTGGGTCATTTGTTCCAGTATGGCGGTTCGTCAGGGGTCTAATTACGCAATGACAAAAAGAAAAATAATGATTATAGCGCTGGTACCGGTAGCCTAGTGAGTGGGAATAAGTCGGATTAATTACGAGTATCAAACGAATTGTTCCACAAAAATTGTAGTATTTTCCGATAGTCCACAAAAAAAGAAGAGGTAGTAGTATCATGCCATACTTCCCCGGTGTGATTTACGGACGCGAATGCGTTGATTAAAAAAAAATCGAAATTACCAGGCCAAGTACCTGGCTAATTTTTGCACGGTTAATTATCGTTGTTTAGCCATTTAAGAATATCACCATGCATTACTTTTCGGAAGGTTCTAAATAGGTTCTAAATAGCCGTCGAAAATCAGTGACTAACGCCTATGCGATCGGGTCGCTGGTGCCAGCACTATGACCATCATTTTTTTGTCATTGCGTAATAAGACCCCTGATGAACCGCCATACTGTAACAAATTATCCAATATTTTGTGTCTCCCGGTCTATCTATAAACGAGAATGAGATTGTGCTCCCTTGAACTCTCACTTATCAAGGTTTAACTGTATTTTTTATAAATATTTAAAAGAAAAAAACGCCACCAAAGAGTTAAAAGAGGTAAACAAGAGCACGGAGAACAGTTACCACTATTTTATAGAGAAATTTACTGATCCTGCTACCACTATTACGAACAATGTTTAAGTGATCATACAGTGTGGAAACAACTTATAAAATAAAATTATTTGTGGGGTTAGTTTAAAAGATTATAAAAAACGCTGGAACTCGTCAACTTTGAAATTCAAATGTTAACTTATTAACCATAAGTTTAAATGTATGGGGTTATACACGCAAGTCTGGCATCGTCCATAATATATATTTTTAATGAAACACCCTGTATGTTTTAATGATTTAAAAAGCTCCTTAACAATACGATCTCAACGAACTATACCATGTAAGGTCTATTATGAATTTTACAAGGTGAAATTTTGAAATTATTTATAATTTTGTTCAAGATACATAAAATTGTGAAAATAATAATGTTTCACACTTTAAATAATGGTTTTTATTTTTAATTAGACTTCTTCACTAAGTATCAATATTTTGGCTTTCGTTAACATTTTTTCTTACGAATAGGAAAAAACTGTATAGATAACTAACTAAATCGGTAAAAAACGTCTGTCAGTTGTTGATGTGTTGACATTTAAATATCGTAGTTGTTAATTCTTAATCAAAAACTAATATCTTGCGAAGTAATATTGAAATATTTAACTGAAACTCACCGAATTGAAATTCAGTTCAAGTGGCAAACTTATTTAATCAGAAGTATCCTCAGTTGCCTAATATTTCACAAGGTACTGTGTCTAAAATTCATGCACAATTCAGAGAACTTGGACATGTCAAACCATTAAAGAGAAAATCGCACTTCGTTGAAGATGATGTGAAAGTAAATATTATGTTAAGTGTCGTGGAGAATCCAACGTCAAGTTTACGTCAAATTTCTTGTCAAAATAATGTGAGTCACATAACTGTCCTAAGGTGTTTCCATAAATAAAAACTTCATCCATGTAAATTGACTTTTGTGCAAGAACTAAAAGAAGACGATCCAGATCATAGAATGGATTTCTGCGAAGGAATAAATAAATTAAACAGAAATAAAATAGCTGTTTGTACAATTCTTTTTCCGATGGATCAACCTTCACATTCAACGGGTAAGTAAACAGACAAAACTGTAGATATTGGTCAGAGGAGAATCCTCATTGGATACCTGAGACATATACTCAGTATCCTCAAAAATTGAACGTTCAGGCAGCTATTATAGGTGATCATATTATTGGTCCTATTTTTGTAGATGGAAATTTGACAACCGAAAAATATTTAAGCATGATTAGAGACGAAGTTGTTCCTGAGTTGCCCAACCTATATCCCAACGCAATTGATCAGAACCTACCTGATAAAAATATCTGGTTCCAGCAGGACGGAGCAACACCCCGTTATGCTTTAATTGTAAGAAATTATTTGAATGAAATTTTCCCCAATAAATGGATTGGACGAAGAAGTACTATCGAGTGGCCAGCTAGATCGCCGGACCTTACGCCCTTGGATTTTTTTCTGTGTGGTTATCTCAAGAACAAAGTATATGCAACACAGCCAACTAGGATTGCAGACCTCAAAGAAAGGATAACTACAGAAATACAGGCTATTTCCTCAAACTTTAAAAAAAGTTCGGGACGACTTTAATAGGAGACTGTGTTATTGCCAACAAGGTGGAGAACAATATAAACATTTGTTTTATTTGTTTTAATGTAAAAAATCAAATCAATTACGTCAAGTATTTATTGTTTATACTATCTTGAACAAAATTATAAATAATTTCAAAGTTTAACCCTGTACAATTCATAATAGACCCTACATGGTATAGTTCGTTGAGATCGTATTATTAAGGAGCTTTTAAAATCATAAAAATATATAGGGTGTTTCATTAAAAATATAGATCATACACGATGCCAGACTTGTACATTTAAATTTATGTTTAAAAAGCTCACATTTGAATTTAAAAGTTGACGGGTCCCAGCCTTTTTTATAATCTTCAACACAAACCCCACAAATAATTTTATTCCATAAGGGGTTTCCACACTGTATAATAAAATCAGAAGAGATTGTAAAATGGTGCAAAGCCGGGAAACTGCTCAAAGAGAAAAAATAGTCTGTAACCCAAACCATACTGTTTAAAAATAAAATTAAACCAGTATAGGACAATATGTCCCAGATGCAAAAATTAGTGACATTCCAGCCCAAAAGAATGTCCAGCAAAAGAGTTTAAATGTGAGAAATGCAAGATTAAGAGTCACTATATACATAGTTACACTTAACAAAAAAAAAACTAGGGGCAGATGAATCTTCAGGGCAAGTGAACAAATTTAGTATATTTGTATTAAAACTTTTAAAGAAGGGTTAACAACATTAAAAAATTATCAGATTTTAGTAAAAATATTTTCTTTTATTAAATAAATAAAAAAAGATCAGAGATTTTTACTAATTAAAAACAAACACTCTAAATTTTTAAAAATAAAATCAATACAGTGGTTTCGTCAAATGACAATACCTACTAACAATATTGATTAAGTAAGAGAGAGAGGTAAAGGAACAAATATTCTTTATTTTTATGGACAAAAAAGCTTTAAAAAAGTATGATTAAAATTGATGGTTAAATCTAATTAACAAAAAAAAACTAATAAAATAACGGTTTGCAATATTATAAAGATATGTACCATTTCAAAATTCTACACGTTTTTTGAAGCCTATGATGCTTCTCAAAATTCTGTTACTGTGTTGAACAGTTTATTTTAAATTATTATTTTGCTAAATTATACATATTGACCACTTATTATGAAATGTACTGGTAGGCATGGGAATTTTTTATAACATTTTAGTGTTAGGTATTTGAGTAAAATCAACTTAACTACTCAATCATAGTTAATTACCAAATACTGCTAATTTTAACTTTTATTAATTTAATTTTAATTCATAACTAAATTAACTTCAAATTACTTACTGGTTGTCTATAAAAAAACAAAATCTATTGAACAACACTCCTACTACTAAAATGTCAAGTAATACAACCTAAAATAAAAAAGTTTGAGTCTGGAAAATAAAAATGTATATAGCAAAATTTTACAGGATGGGTGGTATTTGAACCTTTCTGTACAAAAGCCATTTTATATAATAATTCATTTCATCCTACAATAATTTATTCATTTATATGGTATGTTATTTCTGGTTATTGTATATTATATTTTTGGTAAATTTTTATTTTATTGTGAGATTAACATTAAAAAACATACTCTTTGAATATGTATTCTAAAACCTGTTGGTTGGAATTTTTTTTTTAATTTTTTATTAATTTTTATTTATGATATTGTCTTAAAAATTATTGCCTAATTTAAATAAACTTACCTAATTAATTAATCAAATATTTTTTTTAATATAATCTTAATATAAACAAAATATAAAAAAGAGACATACTTACTTATCCTACTATACGCAGTTACTTATCCTCTTTCTTTAAATTAATTTTTCTCTTAATAAATTTAATGAGAACTTGAAAGATTTTGTAGATATCTGACCCTTTCCTACTTCAATGCTTTATATCACTTGTTGACAGGGAAATGGTATCATTAGTAAAAGCTAATTATTCTGCTGACCAATACACAATTTGTCCATTAGTTGTTATAGTCATTATATCCTTGGATTTGCTACTAAAGCCATATTTTGACGAATTGAACTAGATAACCAATAAGCATTTTTATTACAATTTAATGGTTAAATCAATATTTAACTCTTAGTAAGAATGACCTTTGATGAAATTTTAGAACAAATAAATGTTTTTGAATGAAAACTATATATTAACTATTGATTGACTGTGGAAGTAAAACTAGGTTTTAAATTTCTTACTAATGCTATGAAATTGTTTAACTACCACCGATACGGTTTTTTTACTACTGTGGTAAAAATGTTTTACTAAGTCAAATTATTTTATTAGTTAAGCAGTTTTACTACAGTGGTAAAATTGTTTTACCATAGCGGTAAGACAATATTACTGCGGGAGTATAAGGATAATATGTTCTTCTATATGGTAATCCTGCATATCCGTATATATCAATACAAAAAAGGGATGCTAAATAAAAAATATATAAATATTGAAAAACTGTTTATTTTTATCAACAACTTATAACAGGAACAATAAAGAGGAGCCCACCAAACTAACAACATAGCTAAATTAAAAAAAAAATAAAGTAAGTAAATTAAGAAACATGTTATAACTCTTAGCTATTAATTAATTCTTGCTTCACTCATAAATTCTAGCTCAGACAGGTCCGAAATAAATATTGGAAGATTAACATACAAGGTATTTACGTTTCTTAAATTCTACATTATTCATGAAAAATCATTAATGCCCTAATCTAAAAATAAATATAAATATTTTGTTAATGTACATTAAAATTAATATAAAAATTTGATAAGTGGAGAAATTATTGAGTTTTCAAACCCAAAAATAAGACTAAAAATACTGTGACATATACGCTAGCTGTATTTGCTTCTTAAGTGTAACCAGTGTAACTTACTTACATAATTGTGAAATAGAATCACTAATTTTCTGTTTCCGGAGTGTGCACCAGAGCCAAAATCTTTTTTACATTTTACATTATCTCAGAATGTTGGTACTTACCCAGGAATATATTCACTAAATCTCCTGAACCCAATTATTTAAATAGTTGATGTATTAAAATGTTACTCTTTTCTTAACAAAACCACCAAAACTGCCAATAAACAAAAATATTTGTACTGCACGTGCACAATACAAAAATATATGGATGCGATGTGCCCCGTCTCAACTGAATCACACCACCAAAGACAATCATTTTTTCCCGGTTGATTTCGGAACTTATTTCCGCATTAATCGTAAAGTTTCGTGGGATATTTTGCAAAACTATTTTGTCACCATTGTTTTAAAAATATTACTATTTCGCAAATTTAATTCACGTGTTTTACGAAGGTAGTTAGAAAACTATTACTGGTAATGGTTTAATTGCAGTAAAAAAGTTTTACTGTTATGGTAATATAAATATTATGTATTTGATTTTTAGCTGTTGAAGTAAAAAATAGTACTGCCATAGAAAAAATTTAGACGGTGGTAAATATATCCACTTCTAGTAGTACGGCTAACAGTTGTTGTTAGACAATCTAATAATGGCAGTGAAAATATTTACAGCCATAGTAAACCTTTTAGTAGTAACACATTCTTGAATAATTTAGCTCGATGTGAAATTAGAAGGAAATATATCCACGATAATCCCTTAGGGCTAACACCATCTCGGGTTAAATATATTTTTTTTTATAAAATAGTGAAAATGTAAACATTTTTTTAAATCCAAAAGACTATTAATTCTTTTAAACTTAAAAAAAAATTTTGGGATAAATAGTTTCTATACCTAATACCTAGGCGAAGGTGCGTTTTCGCACTTTTGATAATTTTCTGTAAAGAAATAGTATATTACATAACGAGTGTGGAAAGTGAAGTATTACGCACAAGTGAAGTTTAGCACGAGCCGCGTAGTGGCGAGTGCGGAAACGTAACGAGTGCAAGAAATACACTTTCCAACGCGTTGTGTACACGATTTTTCCTACGACCCCAATATTTCTTATAATATATTTTAAATTTATATAACTCATTTTAATTGTTAGTCATGTTAAAAATTAGTATTTATACGAGTTTATATATTGCATAGAAATATAATTAATTAAAATCAAATAACCAACTTTCTCAGGAATTCACATCAAAATTCTTTATTAGCTAAATGACATTTTAATTTTTTTGTGGGCTCTATAAAAATTAAAAGTAAAATGGTCATTTGGTGAAATTAATTGAAAAGTAATGTAATAATAATAGACACAAAGATAATTGTAAACAGAAACACAAACATAACTTCAAAAATCCACATTCGACACATGCACGGAACATAAACACAATATAAAAAAGAAGAATAAACTGTTCTTCTTTCTAAAAGTGTTTTTATAAAAATAATAATACTGAAAAAAATACGTTTATTTTTTAAAAATTTAAAAACCTATAAGAAAATTTATTCATTATTCTTACTTTATACAGAAAAATTTGTATTGGCAATAACCATACAATATTTGACACAAGGAAGATTTAAAAAAAAATTAAATGGTCCTTGCTTTGATATTCATGTGTTTTTACTATTGATAAATTTGACGTAAATGTCACAGATCATAGAACTATATTTTTTTACTTTTCAATACGTGTATAGATATTTACTTTTCAATACGTGTATTGATATTAGCTACTTTCTTAAGTACAAATAAGTGTGCAATCTAGCACTTTCATATGTGGTCGTAGGAAAACCCTTTTTCGGACTACAATGTTTTTAAGATTTTGATTATAGTTATATTTAAAAAATACTAATAAAATAATATGATCACTAATTTAAATAAAAAATAATTTATTATTTTATAAGCAACGATTATTTTTATTTTTAAGTAATAATTAGAAAAACTAAAGTGTTTTACAGTTTTTGATAGGAATAATTAATTATTATTCATATTCATTAATAGTGTAGTATAACTTTCAACGGGGGTACATAAGTACAATAACTATTTATGCCATCAGTTAAGAAATGCCTAATTTTGTGTAACGCGTGAGATTTTTGCGGAACGAACTAAGTGAGTTTCGCAAAAACTCTCACAAATTTCGTTTCGTAACGTATTGCATACAAGGTTTTTTCTAATTTTGAAGAAAGCAATAAAAAAATAAAATTTAATATATATATTAATTGATAAAAATTTGGAAAACAAAAATTTAGTTTGTTCCTGTTACTTCATGTTAGTTGTCAGTTTGACATTTTGTAAAAAAGTCCAGACGAAAGGTTTTTAGCGACATTGATATATTTTTAGTTTTATTTTTTAAAAATGAGTAATTCAAGTTCTGAAAAGCCACCAAGTCATATTGAAGAGGCAGCAGGTAATGCTCTATTGTCAGTAGTTCCCAAAAAGTCAAAGGCAGTTTATGATTTGGCTTACGAAAAATTTGTTACGTGGTGTGATGAGAAGAAAATTAAACATGTTAATGACAAAGTTTTACTTGCATATTTTGAGGGTAAGATCTAAAAGTTTTCAGATTATGGGCACTTGACTTAATGTTAAGGTCTGAACTAAATCTGAAAAGGAATATTGATATTAAAAAATATACAAATTTTGGTAGCATATATTAAAAGCAAGCGGAGGGGTACAGGGCTAAAAAGTCAAAAGTTTTTATTAAAGAAGATTTTGCTAAATTTTTATTGGAAGCTGATGACAAATAATACTTAAGGCTAAGGTTGAAATGATAATTGGAATAGCAGTTGAAAATGTTATAGACGTAGGAAGCCATTTTCGTGTTGATATTTTGCTTTGCTTATTTAATAGTCATATCCACGTAGCTATTCAAAAATCAATCGACTTATCCTTGCATTTTTAAAACGATTTTCACAACACAATACTTATTATCAAATAGAACAAAAATGATTGGATATGTTATTGTTGCCTTGTCATTGTCATGTCATGTGAAATAGGATTTTTTAAAAATATAATGCCAGTGGTGAAAAAATCCTACATGAGTGACGGTAGAATAGTGTATTTAATGGACCTCGACAATAATAACTCACTTTTCTACCTTGGCGCATAATTGCTATTTTTCACTACTAGCCCATATACCTAACTTTATTGACTTTTGTTGAGGTAGTAAAATTGTTTATTATTAACCAAGGTTGAAAAAGTACAAGGACTACTTGATTAGAACTAAATCTCAATCCATTAGATTGGATATACACAATACTTATTATCAAATCAACAAAAATTATTTGATATGTTATTGATTGCCTTGTCACTGTCATGTCATATCAAACGGGAGTGACTGGTGACCCGTCCTAATTTTTTATTAGTTTTAAAAACTAATATTTAAAAAAATAGAATGCCAATACTGACTTTGAAAATAATAACTCACTTCTCTACCTTGGCAGGTTAGAAATTACTGTTTTTTTCTGTTAACCAGTTGTATCTGTATTGGAATCTTAATTATTTTTTTAATTACTTTTCAACTCATTACTCATAAATCAATAAGAATTACACCATCTTTTCATTCATAATATTGACATACTGATTTAATTAATTTAATTCTTGTTAATTATTTATTTACAACTTGATCTATCCTCTTTTTATCGACTATCTACTATTATATCTATTATTTTAAGCATTTTCTTTCTTGAACTCGTTACTCACATAATATTAATAAATAAGCTTCGTTCATAATAATATATTAAAGTACCCAAATTTCCCTTCATTATGTATCGTAAACGTGATCTACGTATTCATATATTATTCAATTTTTAATTTAACTTTAGTTAGCTTTCCGAAATTATGATCTCTCACTTCAGCACAAACGAAAATTATTATAAATTAAAAACAGTATATAGGATAGTAGTGGTTGAGACTCCTCAGAGACAAGTGACATTTGGGGAAGCAAGTAGCAAGATGACTTTACTATAAAAAATGTAAGTTTGTCAAAGGAAAAAAAACTATAAATTATATACATTTAAGCCTTAAAACAGGAAACAAGGAGCAAGATGACTTTATTATAAATTTTTAGGTCTTGAAAGCAAGAGTAACTATTAATTAAATACATTTAAGCCGTAAAATAGGATTTTTATCCTCTACCGGATTGATTTGTATAATTTGTTTAGTTAAGGTTACCATTTATTTAGTTGAAATTTATTATCGATAAGTGGGGATGGCTGGACGACGAAGAAACGGAAAAAAAGGAGGACGGCAATTGTATATTGTCTATGAATGGGGAGCTCTCAGCTCTCAAGGGGATCGAGCTTTCATAGGCTCTGGAGGAACTTTTAAAATGTTTTGATGGAAGGGTTTATAAACATAGAAGTATGCATCCCGTTGGGGTGCATATTATAGGCTTTCACTTAACTTTACTTAAAGCACTATTTATTGGCCCCATCTTTAATCTACAACTGCTTTAAAAACACAGTCCCTAATGTAACTTCATTTTTAATTTCTTGTTTCTGTCACTACAAAAATATAAACTGTTCTCTTTAACGCAACAGATATACATATTTGGGTATTTAGAACATTTTTAATATTGGTTTTGATTTTGTCAGTTCTCTGTATTACCATTTTTATTTTATAAATGGTGGAAAATGTAATTACATAAGTCAGTCATAATCGCAAAATAATGGGTTTGAAATTATAATAGTATATAAGAAATAGGATCAATTTTTTAGGTTATATATTATTGTGATGTAACATTGGCAGCTAATTTACTTTTTTTGGTCTTTATTCCAATTTGCTACTTTTCGTTAGACTCTTGGATAGTAGATAAAAGTATTTAAAAATAATTTGTTATAAAAGAAAAGTTTTACTGGAACACCTCCAAATAAATCATAAACTATGTCGACAACTAAGTTTTCTTTTACAAAAAAGTATTATACTAAATATAATATTTTTCAAATTATCCCTATAATTGCATTATAAATTAAATATAAAATAATAATTATAAGTAGTAGAAATAATTTCGGTAAAACCCAGATTTTGGATTATCAAATTTTCTGCTAAAACAAAATGCATATATAGTACAGTTCGGGGTTTTGATTTATTTTTAATCTTTTATTCTCTTTTTGTATTTCTGTAATGGACTATTTAACACTTTATTAGAACCATAATAATTTACATTACTTACATCGGAAGGTAAAAGCAGTGGGATTTTATACATGATAACAATTTAAGCTTAAATTCACTGATGAGACTTACTTTATATGCGAAAATAAAAACTGTCACAAATGTTTATTACATAAATACCGATATAGAATATTAGTACATTTTAGAATATTTTTTAAATTTTGCCATTTTATCAGTTTTTAAATAAATTTATTTTTTGTATATGTTGATAACACTGTGTAATTTATAACATTTGACAGTTTTGAAATTTAAATTATCAAATGTTAATGTTTTAAAATATTTTAAAATGAATAATATACCAATAATAATATATTATATAAGTAAAAGATGATATTCATATTCACAAATACTTTTTTAAAGAACAATATAAAATTAATAAATTGCTAATAGCCTTAAATGTCATTGTCAATAGTCTTGTCATTAGATGCCAACCATTTAATAATTTTTATTATGTGTAAAATATAAAAAAAATTTAATTCTTTATATACAAAACATGACACTTGCATTTGTAAACACTATCTGTAGTCGACGTTTTTTAATATAAAATACATTACCTAAATATAGATTGCTATCTTGTTAAGTTTACTGATTTTTTATATTTAATAAGCGAATTTATTTAAATTTTTCATATTGTGTAAAATAATTAATACAAAACAAGTTGCCACTTGTATTATTAACTAAATTTTACAGAAGAATTTAAAATTAGATAAAATGTGCTTCGCTTAGCAATATTTACTGAATAATGATTTTGAAACTTTAGATGTGTTTATTAATAAAAAGTTGTAATTTCGTATGTCTAAGGGTTGTAGTATGAATAATTTATTCTTTTGGTATAACTAGAAGCTATATATCCATAGCGCCACATATTTATGCACGATTTTATGTTATACTCGTAACAGCCTTAATAGGAGTAATTAAAATTATATGAACCATAACTTTTGAAATTGAATTATATAGATTGTTTGTAAAGTACAGGACTTTTAATTAGATTTACCTGTTAGCTGGCCATTTTTTAATACTAATATTCACCATTAACACATTTTTTGTTCTTCAGCACGTAATAGTTCGGGTTTAAATACTAAAATTGAAATAGATGATTGTTTTATTTTTTGTTGTGGATATATTAACATTATTTTGAAAAAGGATATTGCGATGTAAATTTTAAATAAAATTAAATTTTTTAGGTGTTGTTCAATATAATACAGATTAAATGTCGTTAATAATCCATATTTGAGAACGAGCTATTCTGTATATTTTAAAGAAATTAAATAAAGTTTTATTTTAGTAGCCAATATTTTTTAGTCAAATTGTGCATCACTTTCTTTCTTTCTTTCTTTCTTTCTTTCTTTCTTTCTTTCTATTGTTTTGATTATTATAGCACCATATTTTAAACTCTTTACGAGTTAATCTGATAAAAATAAATGAACATACAAAGATAAAGATAATTAATCAAAGTGAAAATACAAATTGAGATTAAAACGTCAATTTGAATAACATATCATTAACTTCTTCGTTTTTTTAAACTACAATAAATTAAGTAGTGTTTCATTGCCTTTCTGTTCAGTTCATATAAAAAAAAGTTTTATTATCTAAACAATTTTACTATAATAAATAAAAAAAATTAATTGATGTGTGTTAGATGTAAATCCCAGACATTAATAAATATTATTAAAAATTCAATGAAACTGAATACAAGTGTGAGAAGTTGTGGATTTCCCACGAAAGCAAAGTTGAACGGTCATTGGCTTGAGAGGCTAAGTAAAATTTGCGTGCTGAAATCGTTTTTGCCGCAAGTAAATTTACTTTACGCACGAAATGGACGGAACAGCGTGCGTCAAAGTACTACTTTCCCACTATTTTCCACTTTTCCACAAATTATTTTGTTCTACGTTTACTAAACAAATTACATTTAAGTATTACAAGAAAATGGGCAACGTAATATATAAATATATTTTTGCTAAAATGTAAAAAAAAACTTTCCAAAGGTTTCTATTTTAGTATATTGTAACGGATATATTAAAAACAAGAATTTATTTTAATAATCTTTTGAATGTCAAAATTAATTAAATGTCAAAATTTGAAGTTGATAACCAAAAATGGTTTAGATTAAGAAATTCTGTAATGTTTATAATTTGTAATAGATTTAAGTTATTTGAAAAAAAAGTGCAGTGAAGGTTGCTAGGTAATGAAAAAGTTTTTGTTTGTTGGACTTTTAAGAAAAAAATGTATAAGAAAAAGCAGCGGTAAAAGATTTTTTTTAATGTGAAGACTATAATTAACAGTAATTGAAGAAAAATAATAAGAAAATGATTTAATTCATTTGTTAAATCTAAAAAGTAAGAAGCAGAAGCATATTTTTTTTTATAAAAGAAAGTTTGTTTTTGCTAATTGTTTGTTACTTATAGAAAAAAATAGTATAGTATAAGAAATTTTAATGTAAGTTCAATACGATGAATATATGAGTAAAGTAATGCTTTTGGAAAAAGCGTTGGTGAAAATAAGGGCTAGAAAGTTAAGTAGATAAGGTTAGCAATAAGTTTAGGATTAGGTTGTTTAAATAGTTAGATAGGTAAAAAAACTATTTTTTTAATCCAGATTTGAAATATAAAATAAAAATTTCAATTATTATTCTGAGCTAGTAGAGTTTAAAAATAATTATAAAAACAAAATAAATCATTTCAAATCATAATAATATATATTATTTAATAACAGTTACGAATTAAACAGAAAGGAATGTATTTTAATCCACTCAGCGTCTAGTTACGTTACTACTTTAGCAGCTTCGATTCTCCTTATCGCTGAAATGAAAGATCTGACTTTTACTTGAAAGGTTCGTAATTTAAAGAAAAATATTATTAGTTTAAGCAAACCCGAGTAAAAATTTACTGAATTTAATTTGTAAATTAGCCCTTCATGCCAATTTTTGTCTAACGCTTTTTCTATGTCTAAAAAAGAGCGTTTTGCTGTCCAATGGTCAAAGATACTTTCTGTCAATCTTAGAGCCTGCTGCTTACAAAAGTGTTCAGCTCTAAAACTAAATTGGTCGTCGGGGATGATACGTCCTTCGTCATTCTCATCTATGATTCTTTCAAGGATGACTCTGTCGATAACTTTAAAAATTTAACTCAGAAGACTGGTTTGAGGAAATAGCGGATTTTTCCGGGTTTTTCTATTAAAATAACGATGGCGTTCTTCTACGACGGTGGTCTGAGAAGTTTCCGACCTCAACATGAAGATGGCAGCACTCGTAAACAAAAGTTGGGGAATGTGTTTGCGCATGCTTTGAAAGACACCCACTAAAATTTCAGCCATTTTGGACGCGCAGTTGTTCTTTGACAATCATTTGAGTGAGTCGTTGTGAGTGTTTTTATGACATTTGAAAAAATCGAGTTTTCGAAAGGTAATACGCCTACGCAAATCAAAGACGAGTTGGACGCTGTGTACGGGGACTCTGCACCATCATTTACCACCGTGAAATTTTGGACTGCTGAATTTAAACGTGGCCGTACCAGCTTGGGTGACGATGAACGTTCGGGACTTCCAAAAACTGCAACCACTGACGATAATATCGCTCAAGTTCACCAAATGGTGCTAAACAACCGTCGAATTAAAATTAGAGAGATATCAGAGGCTATAAACATGTCCAAAGAACGTATTTGTAACATATTGAATCAAAATTTAGGCATGAGAAAGCTGTCTGTGCATTGGGTGCCGCGTTTGGTCACTTTGGACCAAAAACGTCTTCGAATGAACATTTCCAACTCTCTGTTGGCGCAGTTTAGGCGCAATAAATCAGAGTTTTGGCGCCGATTAATTACTGTGGATGAAACTTGGATACACCATTATACTCCAGAAACCAAAAACACAGTCAAAACAATGGACTGCGAAGGGGGAATCGGCTCCAAAAAAAGCAAAGGTTGTTCCTTCGGCTGGGAACTGTTTTCTGGGATAGTCATGAAGTTATCTTAATCGATTATCTTCAAAACGGAAAAACCATTACAGGAGCATACTACGCATCATTACTTGACAAGCTGAAGTCAGAAATTGCGGAAAAATGGCCACATTTGCAGAAAAAAAGAACTTTGTTTCACCAAGACAATGCGCCGTCTCACACCTCAGCAGTTTCCATGGCGAAAATCCACGAATTACGGTTTGAACAGCTTGACCACCTTTCTTACTCACCAGATCTAGCCCCCAAGAGACTTTTTTTTGTTCCCTAAGTTAAAAGTTGCCCTCGGAGGACAGAGAGTTTCATCGAATGAGGAGGCCATCACCTTCGTGTAATATTATTTACTGTTGATAGTGAATTTATAAAATTATTTAGTTAACTTTTAAAAAAAATAACTATATACCAAAAGAAAAAATGTAATTTACAATAAAACAAACATTAATCTTAATTTCGTCTTTAATTAATTGTAAAAGATATTTCAATAATTAACAAAATTTATAAATATTTATCACAGCAAAAATTATTATAGTTAAATACCTCGGCTAGGGGTGAGTAAGTTCATTAACTCTGACTATAGTACAATATTTGTTTCTTTAAGAAATTATAAGGGCGCCACTGAAATCTTTTTATTTTTTATGATACTACTGAAGAAAGTTGTTTTAAGCTGTTATTTAAATAAGTATCATAAGATGACAGAAAGATGTCAGAAAAAACTGTCTATGAAGATAAAAAAATGAAAATGTACCAAAAATATGAAAATGTACCAAAAGATAAATAGATTTCCTTGGTGCTTAAATGAATGAAATTGAGAATACGTTACAAAAAAATAATCCGCAAACAGTTCTTTACAAAAACTTATTCTAATACAGTTGACGATACTAAAATGATTTTTATATTTTACGTTTAAGAAATGAAGAAAAACGAGACAGCTGTATAATATTATAAATGCATTTATGTTGGTCGACTTATCTTTTTTTACATAGGATCCGTTGGTTGATCCAGGAGAGGGCTGGTCCAGTGAAGGGTTGGTCTGATGAACCGTCCACCAATGTAGAACCAATCAGTGTAATGTCTTTTAACTTTTGTAACGTCTTTAAACTTTTGTAACGTCTTTTAACTTGGAATTTGTAACGCCTTTTAACTTTTGTAACGTCTTTGGTATTGTATATTCCAATGCTGTGAAAAATTGTCAGCATCAGCCACGTGTTCGTTTATTTTTTTCCGTACAAAAAGTACAAAACAGCGTATTCCGAAATTTACATTTATCATTAGGATATATGACAGAAAATACAGTTAACAAAAGATAAATTAATATAACAATTAGAATTCCAAAAAAAGTACTCAACTCGCCATTTTGTATTTTTTTATAAAAAAATTTACAATTATTACTTTTAAATTGTCCTCAAAATATACTTGAAATAATTATTACTATGAAAATTCTCATCTGATTATATAGTAGGTACTGTCAAGATTTACAGAAATTATATTTAAAATCTTTTACCAAAAATAAAAATCAAAAAACATACCTGTGTATAACACCAATGACAATAAAAGAATGAATCGTGGTTTAAGGTATTGGACTAAGCCACATTAAAGATCGTGTATAAAGTTGGAATTACTGACAGGAATCGTTTATAATAATTAACATGTTAAGAACTCTATACAATAGATGGTGTTAGTGTCAGCCATATAATTAATTTAAAAATACTACGTTTTTAGTTAACATATCATGTTACATTCGTTAACAACTATTTTGCAGAGAAAGACGCCGAGTGCTATTTGGACGGGTTAAAGAGAAGGGAGCATAGCTGGGAGAAGTGTATAGACTTACAAGGAGACTGTAGAAAAATAAAAATTAATTTGAAGGAAAAATGTCTAGTATCTTTGTTAGGTCGGAAACTTTTCAGACAAACCTCGTATCTGTTGGGAAATTTTTGTAATTTTAAAATTGTGTTAGTGATATTGTTTAAAAAGTTGTGTGTGAGGCAGCTGTTTAAGCTGGAGGTTTACAATATTATCTTCTCCTGGAGCTTTTTTGTTTTTTTTGTGTAAATATGATGTTTTCTATTTCTGTATTTGTGGTCGGGCGAATTGCTTTAAATGGCAGTGTTTCAATGTCGCGTTCTACTGCATTTTTGACTTCAGTTTCCCATTTCGTCTGGGTCACTCTTTGGCGAGAACTGCTCTTCTAGAGAGGCCGCGGTTCCGGCGTGCCTAACTGTCAGCCCATCTGTATGACCACAAAAATAATTTGGGATTGAAAAACCGATTTCCGGTTTGAGCCACGATTCAGAGATAAGAACTGCGTCGATGGAATGAGTGTCTAAGAATTCAGTCAGTTCGTTTTATTTTAGCTATTTTTAGCTAGTACGGTGGTCGTTTATTTATCACGTCTTAAGAGGGTTTTCTTTAATTAAGATACCATCTGCTTTAGTTCAGCACATAGAATTGAGCAAATTTCGAAAAGAGCCTCTTTTAATTCGTTTGAGGGCGCCGAGTTTTTGGCGGTTTTGGAGCACTTTTTGAAGTACTTCTCGTCTGTGCGTAAGATTTAGGTTTGTTATTTGTTGTTGTTTTTGTAGTTATGTACGAAGAACAACGTCTATAACTTGCTGAATGAGCTCCTCCGCAGTTTGCGCAGCAAGCTGGAGTAACAGGTGTTTTTTAGCAATCGGCACTCAGATGATCCAGCCCACATTTCAAGCAACGGATCTCCAGAAAGCAGTTTCTTTGGGTATGCCTAAATCCCTGACATCTGTAGCATTGCACGGACTGACTGCTGGGCCGAGTTTCCACTTGGATTTTGATAAATAACGTGTTATTTAAATTATTTTCTTGCTGTGCTCACTGCGAGGAAGCTCAACAAGAACTAGAGGTATGTATATTTTGTCAGTTACACTTGTCGTCTTTTTCGTTCCTACAACAGATTACGAATATAATATATATCTAGGTACTAAGCTGCTATACTATTGGTATGGCTGCGGCACATTTCAGCTACTAATAGTTTTTTGCAAGTAATCAGTTCTATTTAGTTCTTATTGTACCTAATTAAATAATAAAAATTTTTTGCACGTATGTTAAATACTAAAATGATATCCAAAAAATTTCTAGATGAATATTTTAAAGAAGTTTGCCAATATTTATGACACAATTTATAGAATAAATGTCATCCCTCATCATAGCTTGAAACAATTTTTTCTCAATTTTGGGTCAGAAGGTCCAGTTATTTAGAAACTTTTTTAAAGTCGATGAACATATTGGCACAGAACATGAATCAACGCGGATTTGTCTGGAAACTGATGCTGACGTATTGTCCAGATTTATATACTTCACAGTGGCTTAATTTTGATATTCAAAAGATATTTTAAAGCACGGAAATTATAAAATGATGAAAGTAAGCTACGAACAATTAAAGCCAGTGACAAACACGAGTGACACAGGAATAAAATACACTATTTTTTTTATTATAGTTGCAAATCATTAACTCCAAACCAATCATATATATTATTTACATGATTTTTAGACTTCAGTTATTCTGTATAGTTAAACTATTTTATTTTAATTAAGATTGTTGTAATACAACATTTCTTGCAAATAACACACTACTGCCCCATTGTGTTTATAATCACAAAAACAACACAATGATCCTGTTAAAAGTGACAATAAATTAATATTTTTTGAAGTTCTAAGCAGGATCGCACCAGTTATAAACTTAATTTTTAGTTTCTAAGACAATTTTCATCAGCAGTTATGTCAGATTATCAGCAAATAATTAGCAAATAATTCTGTCGTCACGATGTCATTCTAATCACTTTTGCCATGTGGACTTTGATAGGTTAAGTCTGTCTGAGCCCAATGTTTTGCAAAACGGCCACAGCAAAAAAAAAGAAAAAAATACACTGGTATGAAGTTAGGTCGTTTTTAATCTAGCCTCCAAAGAACAGTAGCGTCGTATGTATATATTTAATATATAAAAATAAAGAAAAAATGATTAAATGAAATCTTCTTATAATTTTGTGTAAAAACTTTTAATAAATTTATGAACTAAAAATTCACAAAGAGCCATCTGTGTTAATATATAAGACGAAGTGAGAAAAGCGGAGAAAAGTTAAATGACGAAAGTACAAAAATGTATATTAGAGTCCCTAGGAAATATTTAACCAACTTAATATGTTCACCATAACTTCATCTTAATCTTAAAAACCTCCTCCATGAATTTTATGGAATCGCAAGACGTCTAAGAGGTAGAGTGGGGTAATTATACTAAAGAATTTTGGAAAAACGTAAATTAGAGTCCCTAGGAGATATTTAACCAAAATAATATTTTCACCATAACTTCATCTTATTCTTAAAAATTTTCTTTATGAATTTTATGGAATCGCAAGCCGTCTAAAGGGTAGAGTGGGGTCAATAAAGTGTAGAAATTTTAAAAAACATAGAGTTTCTAGGAAATATTTAGCCCACTTAATATTTTTACCATAACTTCATCTTATTCTTAAAAACCTCCTCCATGATTTTAATGGAATCGCAAGCCGTCTAAAGGGTAGAGTGGGGTCAGTAATGTGTAGAAATTTTGAATAACATAGAGTTCCTAGGAAATATTTAGACAACTTAATATTTTCACCATAACTTCATCTTATTCTTAAAAACCTCCTCCATGATTTTCATGGAATCGCAATCCGTCTAAAGGGTAGAGTGGGGTCAATAATGTGTAGAAATTTTGAATAACATAGAGTTCCTAGGAAATATTTAGACAACTTAATATTTTCACCAGAACTTCATCTTATTCTTAAAAACCTCCTCCATGATTTTCATGGAATCGCAAGCCGTCTAAACGGTAGAGTGGGGAGAAGGTCAAAATATTTTCACGAAGTTCACCAATAGTTGCCGGTGGGTTACCCGGAGGGTAAAAATGGCTTGTTTAAACATACCCCATACGTAAGCATCAAGAGTTGTTAGATCAGGTGAATGAAAAGGGTAACAAAAAATCGTATGACGGAAAAATAAGCGGTCCTTAAAATTTTCTCGAATTAGAGCTAAAGATGATGTCGTGAAACTGTGCACCAAATTGTCACTTTGAAGAGGTTTCTCTACGATAATGTCTGGTCGTTCAAAACTAAGGAAACGATTTGTCTGTCGATTGATAAATCCATTCAGATGGATGTGACATGGAGGAGGTTTTTAAGAATAAGATAAAGTTATGGTGAAAATATTAAGTTGGCTAAATATTTCCTAGGAACTCTATGTTTTTCAAAAACTCTACACTTTATTGATCCTACTGTACCCCTTAGACGTCTTGCGATTCCATAAAATTCATGGAGGAGGTTTTTAAGAACAAGATAAAGTTATGGTAAAAATATTAAGTAGAATAAATTATTCCTAAGGACTCTAATATACATTTTTGTACTTTCGTCGTTTAACTTTTCTCCGCTTCTCCAACTTCGACTTATTTATTAACACAGATGGCATTTTGTGAATTTTTAGTTCATAAACCATTCTTTATTAAAAGTTTTTACACAAAATTATAAGAAGATTTCATTTTTTAAATTTTTCTTTATTTTTATATATTAAATATACCTATACCTACGACGCTACTGGTCATTTGGCGGCTAGACTGAGAACGGCAGCTAGAAATTGGCCGCTAACTTCACACCAGTAAAAATACCATCTATAAAAATATTTTATTCGGATGACTTGGCTAAGCAAGCATAATATACCTTTAAGAAAAAAAGGTAGTGCTTATAATATGTAGAATTCGTATTATTTCTGGGCTAAGATATTAAAGTTTATAATAGTTATCATTTAAATAGGTTAAACATTATTTTAAGAATGTAGACAGATAACTGAAAAGAGCAATAAAAACTATAGTCAGACTAAAAATTGGGAAAAATTATTAAAGGTGTACCTGAAACATGTACCTTGCTCATAGTAAATTAATCTTATTTATTTTATTTTACTTAAACAAGGCAAAGCCATATTTATGTTACAAAAAATTATCAGCTCCTGTGTTGTCACGTCGCTGTCGCAATGAAGTCCGGTAAAAAACTAGACATTAGCTTAGTAACTAGTTTAATGAAAGTTATTTACATTACATTTAAAACTATTATTGAATATAACCTCAGAAAATAAATTTTGGACATTTCTTCAAATATAAGTGTAAGTATAATTAAATGACAATCAGAAATGCCATATTAATTGCAATTTTAAACCTATTGTAAAGCATAGATTTTGACTGAAACTAAAACATTTAGCTAATGGATACATAGAGCTTCGTAACTGTAACAATTTCAAAATTGCCACCGTCTTTTAACCATTCAACCCCTGGCTAGGGTTATTGGATTGATGCCAAAATGTTGCTTACCCGAAAATCGCCGATATTGTACGTTTCTCAGTTTTAGTAAACTGTAATGAATGTTGGTTGCAAACAAAATACACTGATAAAAATTAATATTTTAAAAAAAGCTAATCTTTTAATATTATCAATAGTAGGTAAAGTAAGTTAAATCGATAATTATCTACATCCAGAACTTTAATTATTAAGAACAATAAACAACTAAACGTTTGAACGAAACTTCCACTTTTTATTCGAAAAATAGGTTTAAATGCAATACACCTATCTCTTTATTGAATACTCATGCGCAAATATTTTTGAATTTTTCCCTTCCACTGCTAAAATATGACTACTTCTTGCCATAGAACACAACGTTCGTGTACGCCGCTTGCTAGTTGTTATTGTGTTTTTCTTGTCTTTGTGTATTTAATATTAATGTGTGTGTGTACCTAGACTTTGGATTTACTTTACTTTGAATTACTGATTACTTTTGCATGTCATGCCAACACAATTTTATAAGGGGCACAAACATTTAGTTGGTTCGCGCAAGAGTATTCAATTTGTGCCATTAACGAGATAGGTCTATTACAGCTGTTTCGCTAAAATTAGCATTACCAGATTGACATATTGAAGTTACATTTTGTTTGTTTGTAGCTAGATACCTGATGTTGATTAGGTAGTATTAAACCTATTTTTCAAATAAAAAGTGGAAGTTTCGTTCAAAATTTTTATTGTTAACTGTTCTTAATAAGATGGACTTTCTCGTAGTAATGGTTAGTAGTACAATAAATTTCATTTAATTCTACTAAATTTTCTTTAGGTTATCAGGAATTTAATTTAATGTTATTTACTTTATTTGATACTACTTAGTTAATTACTATTTCTTCGATTTTTAATATTGCACTATTTCGTTCCATTAAAACTTAAACTTTTTTGTGAAAAATGATTTTATTTGATTTATTCTTCCAGTGTAGAACCGTTTTCAATAATCACCCTTTGGCGGCTCTGACTCGACCCCGAGCCAACATTTGTTTTGACACCACCTTTGCTGATTCATTTTCATTTTCAGTCGCCGCCGCCGTTTGACGCATTTGCCGCCTGCCTTAACTGTTCCTAAATATTTCGACTTTAACCCTTGCAACACTAGTCGTCCTTATATAACGAATCGTAAATATATCTTATAAATCTACGTTATTGGGGTCTGTTAAGATTGAGAAAAGGGGTTAAGTGAATGTAGCACTGGATTTGTTTAGTTTCCTTTAAATATATGTCAACATTCTTAAAAGACTAATGTTAAATATATATTATTAGTAAATGCACAGCTTACTATTTACCACAAAATGTAAAAAAACTTTTATTTTATTTATATTATACCTTGCTTAGATCATAATAATAAATACTGTCGTGAAATATTTTAACTTGAAGTACATTATATATGAAGCCTTGAAGTAAATAAGGGGCTAAGTGCCAAAAATTCACAAACTGGTTTTATTGCTTTAAAATATGCTATGTACCATCGCCTTTAACGTAAATAACGGGCTATACAAAAATGCACCGGAAAATAATTAAATTTTCCATCGGTAGGCGACGCATGTGTCAACTGTCGAGTTCGTATTAGTAAATAAAGGGGTAAATGACAGCTACTCTATATTCGTTAATGCGTGCTAGCGTGGACGTTTTGGCAGTAAAAGTTGGCGGTTGAAGAAGTATTGTCTATTATTGCTGTTTAAAAATGGAAAATGAAGTTTTACCAAAGCGAAGACGTAAAAAAGGTGAAGGCAGACTACATGAAGAAAGACAGATAAGAAGAAGTGGTATGGGAAAAGCTACGTAAATACCAGAAATACTAAGGTACAAGCTAAAGAAGAACCGAGTGGCGAGGTAAATTGAGTTATCATTTTGCATAGGTGAAATGCTTGTTAACTTTTAGGTTATATGCAAATGCAAATTCGAATGTAAAATATTCCTCAAACTTGAGGATAATGTTAAACAAAATTCGTATTTAATGGGTCTTATTAGTGTTTCTGGGGTGATGAAAACTTAATCATTGACCATGTCAATTCGTTTCCCAAAGAAAAAAGTCACTACACTAGAACTAAAAGCGACAAAGAGTACATGAGTCAGTATTTGAATATAAGCCGTTTATTTCAGGGGAAATATCCAGATTCGCTTATTAGTTACCGTTATTTTTACGAAACTTTCAAAATATGTATCCAAACATAAGCTTTCATCATCCAAGTACTGATTGATACATGTGGCACTTGTGATCTTTTGCAAAATCAAATACGATCTAATCCTAAATACCGAAGCAAAAATTAAACTAGAACTACACAATCGCAAAGCTGAAAAGGCAAGAGCAGTAATGAAGATGGATCACCAGGGGTCACAAAATTCGACCAGTGAATATACCACGATTTCTATAAATCTTGAGCAAGTTCTTTTTCTTCCTGCCCTGACACATGGTGAGATGTTTACTTACGGCAACTTTCGTGTTACAATAAAATGAAATAGCTTCATGTCTGTACATACTGTTAGGTGTCACATATTTCGTAAAAAAAATTGCCAATATGGAGCGACAACTGCATCGCACAAAACAAACATAAAATGTTATTGTTTCTGTGCATTTATTTAATGGCAAAAGGATATTTTGAAGAGGTCCATCAGAAATACTTGGTTTCCGGCCATTCCTTCTTCAGCTGTGACAGAGATTTTGCCCAAATCGAGAAAAGGAAACGCTTGGAAAAATGCGAAGTTCCAATGGACTTGGTAAAGCTAATGGTCAGTGCTTAGTGTGGTACTTAGCCCACTATAAGAAAAAAGAATAATGGCACTTGGAATCTTCTAAGAGAATTAAAGTTTTTTAAATTTTCTGTCTTAAACCAGAATACCTACATGAAAAATTAATTTGAGTTCTTGTTTATACCATATATAGGTTCATATAAAAAATTGGAAATATTTCTAAACCTAATGGGTCATGTTTTATAAGTTTATATTGAATAACTCGAAAGCATTTTTTGGCACTTAGCCCCTTATTTACTTCAAGGCTACATACAGGGTGTACCAACCTTACGACAAAGTTCGGTATATGCGTTGTTTTAGAAGATATCAAAAAATGATATTAACAAAAATAGTAGATGTCTTTAGGGTCCATATTCTGAAATTACCATAAACTATACAGAGTGTTGTATAACTCCGTTACAAACCAAAAATATGATTTTTTAAATGGTAACCCCTGTAATTATACCGAATTCGGACTGCTCACATTTTTTTGAAGATTTTAATATACGGTATAGATACGTTATACAGAGTCCTTAAGAAGTTATGGATACGTTTGTGTGAAAATCGTTGGTAAATCAACGCTCTGCATCTTATTGTGCGTTTAAGAAAAAAAAAGTATTATGCCTAACAGAGTTTCGTAATATAATACAATATCACCGTATTCTATTAAATATTAATTATTTTCCCTTTTGTATACAGGGTGGACGATAACTCGAACCTTTCATTTTCTCTCGTCTTTCAAATGGAACACCCTGTATTTTATATCTTAAATAGAATATTCGATTATATAACTTTAATTTTTGTTAAGCACTCCCTATACCCAAAGTTTATAAAAACAGAGTTATTTTGTAATATTTATTGTAGGGTGGACGATAACTCGAACCTTTCATTTTCTCTCTTCTTTCAATTGAAACACCCTTTATTTTATATCATAAATAGAATATTAGATTATGAAACTTTAATTTTTTTTAAGCATTCCTTATATCCAAAGTTGATGAAAACAGAGTTATTTTGTAATAAACATTTTTTGATATCTCCTATAACTACCCATATACCGAACTTTGTCGTAAGGTTGGTACACCCTGTATATACAATGCTTTTCACATAAAAGTATCCACCTTTAATAACTTTTGTAATACTGGTATTTAGGAAAAATCCAAAAACACGTCAATTTTTGTTGGAAGGAGCATCCTTTTTTTAAATTACTTCTCATATTTTTTATGTAAAATTTGAACAATTCTTTTTGATCTGATTTTAAAAATGTATAATACTTGTCGGTTAAAGTGGTTAGTTTATAAGATAAAAAATTTTTCTTTTAACAGCACAAATTTTATTTATTTTTTTACTTTCACCTTATTTACCTGTAATAAAATGGGTTGTACAACAGTTCAAACTTTTTAATCTTTTTAACTGTGCTATTTATTATGAAGTTACAAGTGCTCAAAATGAGTACCATTCACTTCCATACAATGGTATAATCTATTTTAAAATGCCTCTATGACATTGCTTAATACGGCTGGATTTAATTGTCGACATTCATTTTCTATTCTCTCTCGTAAATCATCCAGAGATTCTGGTTGGGTAGCATAAACTTTTGTTTTTAAATACCCCCATAAAAAGAAGTCTAGGGGTGTTAAATGAGGTGACCTAGGTGGCCACTCCATAATCTGACCTATCCAACGTGCGGGGAATGTTTCGTTTAAAAATTGTCGGACATGCATAGCATAGTGTGGGGAGGTCCGTATTGTTGAAATACCAGTAAATTTTCGGAAAGGTTATCATAATTTTCTATTATTGTTGTAATACGTGGGTCAACCTTCCCTAAGTAACTCAAGATATGATTTACCATTTAAATTTGCGTTGATGAAGAAAGGTCCAACAATGTGGTCACCACACCAAACGTTTAACTTTTGGGGATGTTGTGTATGAAATTCACGGATAATATGTGGATAACTTTCAGCCCAATATCTACAATTATGCCTATTTACTAAGCCATTTAATGAAAATGAGCATTCATCAGAAAAGCAAATATTGTTTAACAATTGTGGATTGTTATTGATAAATTGCGTCATTGATTCGCAAAACTCTAGACGGCGATCAAAATCATATTCTTTCAACTCGTGCACCAACTTATCTTTGTATGGGTGGCACTTGAATGTATGTAGAACTCGGAAAACTGTAGAAGATGAAACACCGATCGCTCTACTTATTGTTTACAACGATTGGGGTTGTTGAGCGTCTAAGCTGACTTGCTCTAAAATTGCCACTTGGATTGCTTCGTTATTTACGAGTCCCTCTCGCTTATGCACACAGACCCTGTTGTAGTAAATTTCTCCATCAGTTAAATTACATACTTATGAGTTGCATGTCTTCCGTCATGTAATTCGTTAAATATTCTAGCAGCAGCTCTTGCACAATTATTATTTTGGTAGTATAAACCTATAATTTCAATTGTTTCTTGCAAAGAGTAAACCATTTCAGCGAAACAAAATAAATAATGTATCAAATTACACTATCAATAATAGTGAATACAAATTTTAGTTGACAATGTCAAACTTTAATAAAAAGTAGAGTTTTTTTGTTTGGATTTTTAAAGTAGAATAAGTAGCACAGTTAAAAAGATTAAAAAGAATGAACTGTTGTACAACCCATTTTATTACAGGCAAATAAAGTGAAAGTAAAAAATAATTAAAATGTGTGCTATTAAAAGAAAAATTGTTTATCCCATAAACTAACCACTTTAACCTACAAGTATTATGCATTTTTGAAATCAGCTCAAAGAGGAGTATCCAAATTTTGCATAAAAAATATGAGAAGTAATTAAAAAAAAGGAATGCTGCTAGGGGCGAGGGGGTGGCTTTTCCAGTAAGTTTAAATAAGCCATAATGCTTGGCCCTTCCAACATAAATTGACGTATTTTTGGATTTTTCTTAAACACCAGTATTACAAAAGTTATTAAAGGTGGATACTTTTATCTGAAAAGCACTGTATAAGAGATCTAATATTAATAAAAGCATAAATTTATTTAAATTATGTAAAAATTTATTTAATATAATACTCATATTTTAACACAGGGTTATTTTTAATAGTTTATTACAGAAACACAAGGATATAGCAGTACAGTTTACAATGTTTGTTAAGATTTTCCGAACTAACTGACTTCAAGTTGACATATCTCCTTCCATTTATCATTTGATTTTTCATTATTTTCTCAAAGGTCTTGAAATGTACTCGAAAACTAAACCAAGGGAAAGAAGTGTCTAACCTAATAATGATCAAACTGACAACTAACATTCAGCTTATAAGGAAAAAATGATCTTTCCTAATAACAATAAAACTGACAACTAACATCATTAAAATAGTTTCTTTATTCGTAACATCGCCCTCTCGTTAGATTCATTCCTCCTAGAAAGATAATGCCTTGACTTTATTCTGGCCACTTACTAGTGTCGGTGTCAAAAATGAGTTTTCGTTTTATTTATTTAATTTTTATTTAAGTAACCAATAGTTCTTATTGTTAGGTTAATCGTGTCAATGGTTTGAAAACTCACCTATGCAGAAACGAAAACTCTACACATATCGGCGATAATAGGAAAATAGGACCAAAAAATTTCGAAGTTGATTTTT
Organism: Ophraella communa; assembly: GCA_035357415.1. Taxonomy (NCBI): domain Eukaryota; kingdom Metazoa; phylum Arthropoda; class Insecta; order Coleoptera; family Chrysomelidae; genus Ophraella; species Ophraella communa. Next base: position 25,752,111 of record CM068980.1, read on the forward strand.
ATCTGAGCAGTTCGGCCTATTCTGTACTGCTTCTATTTTAACACAGTCAAGAGCGACTCCATCCTTGCGCTCATATCCTAAGTATTTGACTTTTTTTAAACAGGTTGCATTTATTTAACATCCAATTGGCCATGAGTAGTTTCTTAAGTACCTCTTCGATATTTCCTATATTTTCTTTAAAAGTTCTGCCCATAATAACGTCATTTTGGTAGACAAGACACATTTTTTAAGATAAGTTCTAGAGAATTGTCTCCATCAGTCGTTCGGAGGAGGCGGGGAAATTGAACACGCTAATCGCAGAATCTTAAATGGACATAAAACTGATCCACTGGTAAAGGCAGTCTCCTCTGTATATGTTGGATCTATTTCCACTAAAAATAACTTCATATAGCCGGCTAGATAATCAATTCTTGATAGCGGAGGTCTCTACACAATAGGTCGGTTGCCTTTTCTTATGGGAAACTATTTTTTGACGTAATGGATACATGACCAGAACCAAAAAATGACCTAAGCTCAGTTGCACCAACGCCTTCATATAAAAGTCCTCCATAGATTGTCTAAGACAGGCGTTTCATAGTGGACTAATTTTATTCCTGTACATTGAAAAACATTTAAATAAAATAAAGATTCGTTATTTATTCCCAGAAATTAAGATATATAACTTTTTTATAAACGTCTAAATAAACACGTCTATAACTTAACACCCCAGTTAATCTAATACGTTGCACAAATTGCTTTAGCACTCTCAATTGCCACCCTATGCATTGATTTGGATTTCCTGGTTGGCGCCATATCAGACACAAAAATATTTTCGGTAAGATTTTGTTACTATATAAAATTCAAAAATAGAACCTTTTTATCCTGGGAATACATAGTATTCCCAGAATTTAGATTGGAAAGAAAAGTATTGCAATCGATACATATGTTATTACTTAAAAAATATCAATATGTATAATTTAATGAAGTTGCGTATTTAATGCGTAATTTATGATATATATTTAAAATAAAAATTCAAATCACATTAATAAATATAAATAAAAGTAAAAATAAACGAAATAGTGATTTCAAGTGCCTTCCTGTTCATAAAAGAGAACATATATGCTTCACCACTCACTAGTGATTCGTATGAAATTGGTGAGACGCGGGAATCGTTGTATTCATACCATGTTCGTGAATAAGGATGTCGGCAATAAGCTGTGTAGTGTCCGTCATTCAAAGTACCTCTGTGATTTGTGATGGCATACAAATTATAACGACATGGGGCGACCTTCGCTGTTGAATAATCACTCATATCTAAAGCTTCCAACGGAAATTCTACGGTGACATTCAGTTTTCCTCTGAAACTTTCCGTTGAAGAAAATCGTTTAAGGTGAATCACTAGTATTTTGGGTAACTTTTCAAATGATAAATTTTTTGTGCACTTTCGCCGTTCTTTACATTTGGAACAAGTTGGTTTCTCATCTCCGTCCAATGTTTCTTCACTTATAAATGAATCTAAAAAATGAAATAGGTTGAGTTGGCAAGTTATTCGTGGGATAGACAAAGAAAGGTCCCAAATTGGATCGAATGTCACAGAACAGTGACTACAATGAGTACATTTCAAAGTGGATTTCAATTGGCCGACAAAGATGTCCACTATTTCGGAATTGTCCATTCTCAGGTACCTGGACCAAGACTCTTGGGCTATCTCATTGTCAGTTAGGTTCTCGTCGATTCCCGTCAAGATTGGCAAGGGCTTCTCGGTAACTCTGTTGACATCTTCGTGCAATATCTCCAGGAGGTATCTCAAAAACTTTTCGGCATCTTGCTGTTCATAACCTATGAAACGGGGAGCGAATCTTTGAATATTGCTTTTCAAAGAGGCTGTATACACCACTCCTCCTGATAAATCCTTAGACCATAATTCCTTTATAAATCTCGCAAAACCTTTAATGAGTGCGCCCTTCATATTTGATTTTTTTGTTTTCAAATCTCTCGTAAAGGCATCTTTCCTCAAGTACTCCAAAAGGCATTTAGTGTTAGACAAACACTGGATAATACTGTTCATGAAACATGTATTCCCAATATTCCTCGACCCCTTCAGACCTAATGCATCAACATTGCCTGGTAATGTGAATCTGTTTGTGTTGAAGCTATCGGTATTGTGTTTGTCAATACCATATTCTTCAAAGCAGTCTTGACTATGGTGCGTATCTTTGTTTGATTGATGAAGTTCGTGAGGAGTTATCAAATCAGAGAAAAAACTGTAATTTTGAATAGCAGGTTTCATATATAATTCATCGAGGGTCTTTGAAGATGGAAAACTTCCGAGAAAAGAAGCAGCGTTTCCCTCTGAATGGCTAAACTGATTCTCTGAATGAGGAATGATGTGGCCCTGGGATCATTTGTTTCTTTCTCAATTTTGTTCCCGATTTCTCTAATAAATTTCAAAGCATGTGGTCCGAATGTTCCGAAAGTTTCAATTCCAATTGGATAAAAGATAAAGTTATCACGAAGATTAGTGTACTTTCGAATTTTAAGGCATTCTGCAGCATGGGCAGCTGAACCAGGAGTAACTGATGTTTTGGAGACATGTGAGGCTGCCAAAGTGTCTACACATGTAAAGTCCCACATTACAGACCTACCGCGTTGCCATGGAATCAGCGTCATGCCATCCGGTCTTTTGTCATCTTCTCTAAAAATGCCAACAGGCTCTAAAACGGCTGGAATTTTTGCAGTAGCAAGGGAGCGTTTAATCAGATCATTCACTGCTTGATGACGAGAGAAGCGACCGGCACTAAATTTACAGCTCAAACCATGGACGCCTGTGCTATCGACTTCAGATCCACAAGTACAAAGGTGTTCTTCACAGACATACGAACCTAATCGAAGTCCAACGGCAATCCTGAATGTTTCGTTATCAAGAAAAGTACCGATAGAAGAAATGGGTAGTGCATTCAACCATGCTCCTGCGTTTTCAGAAGAAACAGCTTTGAGACGTGCCTTTTCTGAAGGCGTTATAGCTGCTTCAAGTAGTTTGTTCGAAGCTATTTTGATCAGAGGAGTGTCCCAAGCATGTTGATGAACTTTCTGATCAGATTTCAATTGGCAATTTGATTCGTTTTTCCATAATTCTTCTCCTTCCTCCAAAAAATGATCAGGTGGAAACATTGGAGGCAATATTGATTCGATTAGATGAGAAACACTATACATTGATGATAGAAATGCAGGTAATGCAAGAGAGGAAGTCGAACGGATACCAAGTCCCCCGTGATATACTGGAAGGGAAGCCTGAATCCAAGTATTCAAATTCATTGGGTTATTTAATAATACACTGAGAGAGTCACGCATTGCTTCATCAAAAGTATTCAACAGAAACTGATTGCGCCAGGAAGGGCTGCATCTCAACACATACATCAGTTTGGGAATCGCCAAACAATGTTTTAGAAGAAAGAATGCAATGTGAGAGGGAAGTTCAACCAAACGACATGTCATCAAGTCGAACTGTTTCAATTTATTAGCCAAGGTAAGGGAAAGTGCTTCATCCGTCAAAGGTGCTCCGAGGAGAGAGAAATTGGATCTCGTGATGATTTTAATTTCTGGAGCTAGTGTATTAAACTTTTCGAAGATTTCTGGATCATAATTTTCAAGAAAAAACAGTTCACATTTTTGGAAATTTAATTCGAGCCCTATTTCCTTAGATTTAGATATGATAGTCGAAAGGGACTCGAGAACTTCATATGGTTTTCCTCCAAAAGAGCCATAATCCAGATACCAAGCATTGAATTTAGTGAATATATTCTTCACCATGTCATGAATAGTCAAGCAGAAGAGAGCTGGAGCTAAGGGATCTCCTTGTTGAACTCCGCGTTCTGAGCTTATGATATTTTCACCAAATGATAAAAAAGAAGGATAGCGGTAGCAAGAGTTTATAAAAGGATAAAATTCAGGGATTATCTCCAGAACAGTTTGTAGCATTGAGTCACGATATATCATATTGAATGCGTTTTTAAAGTCCAATTTCAAGAAAACTTTCTCTGATTTATCATCATGTTCATGTATGTACTGTCTCACAACCTCCACTAGTACCAAAACCAAATTGAATAGGTCTAAATATATCTCCAAGCTTTTTTTTTTAATTTAAAACATACCAATTTTGCAACCAAACGACGATGAGACGGCCTCAAAAAATCCAATCCTCCAGATGAACTTGTTCGAAAAGACTTTATTGCACGAGAAACATCTTTTTCCGATACTGTGGGAGTATATGATGATAATGAAGAGTAATTGGACTGCTCCTGACAAATCTCCATCTGTCACTTTGTTTGTGATCCTTTTCAATAAATTAGATTTTGAATTTTGAGATTTTCTATTTACATTTTGCAATTGTAGCTTACGACTGGAATCATTTAGGTTTCACTTTATCATGGTTGCCAATGAAATCTTAGGATTGAAAACATTGTGAGAAATATTGAAAGAACCATAAGGGAACATCAATAGATTTTCCCATGAAGAAATAGAGTTATTTCTCACGCAGTCATTGATCAAGCTGGAAAGAGCCGAAGCAGATAAGAATCTTGCAGCTTTTGGTATCCTCTTGATGATTGAGACGTTTTGCCTAAGTGAAGCTAGTCTTAGATGCAGGGGTGTGGATGAATTTTCAATACGTGATCCATTTATTTCTTCATCTGCATTGGGTTGATAGTGAACTTTTCCATGATGAACTTTTACATGGTGAATTTTCAATCCAGTGGTATTTTTGAAATTTTTACTACAAATGGTGCATTGAGATGTTGACAATTCAGCTGTCATATTATTTAGATTTTTTTTAATAGTTTTGTTAAATACTTTACTTATGTAATTAATTTAAATCATATTATGATATTTTTATAGTAATACAAAAATACTAAAAACTGCAAAAGTCAAGTAAACAGAGGCAGAATTCTGTTAATATTCATTGAATAGAAAACTTGAATATTAAAATCACTAAAAGTAGATTAGTGAGAAAAATAATCTACTGCACAACCCAAATGAACCTATCAGTATATTAAAACAGAAAATGTAGTTAGTAGATACTATTTTTAGCTAATAATTTTCAAAAAACATTGTAGTAAACATTTATTTTTTTTCTTTTGGTTTGTACTCAACAAATAAAAAAAAGTATAGGATAGACAGTGAAACATACTTCTTGTCTAGGGACCCATCAAGACATTTTTCATCTAGACAAACAAAACTAGGCCACGGTAAGGAGGTTTATAATAAATGGGTTAAACACAGGTAAAAAAAAGGTGTATATTTACAGACACGTTTTAGTTTCAGTTAGAAAAGTGACTATTGAATCAAAAATAACTTTCTTTTGCAATACCAAAAGGTGACAAATGTTAACCGGAAAAAAAATGTTGCTTTTTTAAGATATTCGACGAGATTCTTACTGGCATGTGAATATTTTTTACAACCAAAAAATATATTATTCAAATAATTTTCTCCTTGAAATTTCTGACATAAATTAGAATTAATGACATTTATCTTAGGATAACATTCATGATCAAATCAAGTCTACTGATTAGGTTAGGTTAGGTTAGGTTAGGTTAGGTTACTACTGATTGTAGTAATATATTTACGTAGTTACCAATAAAATTGTTACCAATGAGTTTTTGTAATGTTGGTCTGTACCATAGAATTTTTAGCTAACTGGCCTGCATGCTCATTGTATTTGAGCCCTGTATGTGTTTTTATTCAGATCAGATGGATTTTTTGAATACTTTTGTTAATTTTATATAATGTTTTTTAATCAGAAAAATGTATGGATTAGAAGTGATACTAGGTAACTGCTGGTTTTGTATGGCATTTATAACAAAGAAAACATTTATGTATATAAATAAGACATTCAATTGTTTGTTTGTCTGGATTAAACAAATACTACATTAGGTAATGTAGTATAAAGGTTTTGGTTCTGGTCACGGCCATTTATGACTTGATACATTTTTTGTTTCCACTTTTATATTAATGAATGATATGATTGTAAATTATAATAAGTTAAGAATTATTTGGAATTCTATGTAATTAATTGTACCCTTTCTTACTTTGTGGTAGTCTATTATATTTAGAATACAGAATGATCAACAGTTCTTAACTAAAGTGTTGAATCTGAAACCGAACTGATACCGAACATACTGAACCTACAACTACACCTGTATGAAAGACACCCGTAAGTTCCAAGTTTTCATTTTTTAAATCATCTACTAATTAATTTCACTTAAAGTAAGGAATAATAGGAAAAATAATGTAGTTGGGGATGTTGCTGTACTAAATGAATATGATAAAAAACTAGCAGAAAGCTAATGAATGTCCATAGTTTTAAGAAATTCCTTGTGTTTCTGTATTTGTAATCTAAGAAGCCCAAAATCTTCGATGGTACTTGACCATATTATGTCCATTGTGTTTCTTTCTAAGTCTACTCCTTTAGTTCAGCATCCAGCCTACTCATTTGAAGTAGTCGACGACGTCATTCAGGGAAGTGTCTTATGTTGGCTAATGTTGGTCATTACTCGTTAAGGCAGGATTTTCGTTTAGTTTAGAGAGCCGAGCAGTCTGTAAGCACCGACCAATATGCTGATAGACAGGTATATCAGGGACGAAGTGCTGAAGGCAAATCTACTCAATGATTGCTTTCAAAACCCATAGAAATATCAATAGCTTCTTTCTTAAAAGTGAAGAAGGCGTTTAACAACGTATCTACCGAATCAGTGACAGGGGCTCTTAAAAAGTGAGTAGTCCCTATCTTTATAAGCGAATGTACAAAGACAGCTCTAGCGAGTAGGACTATCTTGATATCGCAAGGTGAAGTTACGATTGAAGCAAATATAGAAAGAGGATGTTCGTACGGGGAATTACTATCTCCACTACTATGGGCTACCTTGGTGGACGATTTACTCAGGAGGCTATCCGAGAAAGGGTTTTACTGTCTCGGATATGCAGATGATCTGACAGTCGTTGTAAAAGGACGATATGCTAGCTTAGTTTTAGGGCTCACACAAGAGGCTCTTAAGGAAGTGAACAACTCGTGTGACGTTGAGGGCCTATCTTTCAATACTTTTAAAACAGCAGTGGTTGCCTTCACCAAGAAAAGATCACTACAAGGCTTACCAGCGATCCAGGGGATAGAGATTTCATTTGTGAGTTAGGCTAAATACCTAGGCATAATATTTTACCAAAAGCTGACATGGAATCCCGAAATCCAAAAAATCACACAACCATCTACAGTTGTCCTTGGGAGATGTAGTCGGTTGTGCGAAAAAAATATAGGGACCCAAAGATAAACCTTTGGTTATACACGAGGGTCATCAGACCAATGTTGACCTATGATTCAGGAGTTGTGTGAATAAAAACGATTCAAACGCTTGGTGAGGTTCAAAGGCTGGCATGCCTAAGATTCACGGGACCAATTAGAACGGCCCCTACGGGGCCAAGGTTTTACTAAGCTTACCACAATAACACATAGATTTACACTGGCCCCAGTAAGCTGTAGGCAAGGTACCGACCAGTTAGCAGGAAATAAAAACAGACGTTGTTTTAGGGATGCACGTAGACCGAATGGTTCTTAGGTATAATTTTCATACAAGTTTTTAGGTAACGATACCAAAAAAAGAGGACTGGGAAACCGGTTCGCCTGTAGAAGGAGGAAACTCTTTTTGGTGCCTGGATGGATCCAAAACCGTCGTGGCTACTGGAGCTGGGGTGTACGGTACAAAGCCGAGGACAGAAATCCAGCTATGCCTAGGGAAGTGCGCAACTGCAAATCAAGCAAAAATTGCCGCTAAATAATGTTGTGCTACGGAACTGGTTACCCAAAAGGTAAAAAATGAGTTTATCGTAATCCATTCTGACAGTCCAGCAGCTCTAGGAGTACTCAGATCGATACAGGTCAACTCAAAGCTTGTATGGAAACTGCAATCGGTTACACTTGTCTGGGACTGGGCCCTAGGCGATCAGGAGCAATGAGTAGGCCGATAAATTGGTCCGGGAAAGTGCAAACACCCCAGTAATAGGACCTGAACCCGTTTAGGGAACCGCAAATACACTTAAAAAAGCAGCGCTCATCGAATTGATGCAAATGGATGAAATATGTAATCCGGGTTCGATGATATTCTAGGACAGATTCTGAATTAAGCCCACATCCCGTTCCAAATTTTGTTTTAGATTCGTTTGTGTAGATATATTTATATCACAGCACAACACAGTCTATATTTGCCAGTAAACATTGGTAGTTATCCACCGCCTCCTAACCTAACCGAACAACATTTAGCTTATTTAAAATATAATAGAAATAATAGAAAGATCTGGTGTGGCCTAGCATGCTTTTGCATATTACATGCATTCGATAAATGCAGATAGTTTAAAATTGTTCAAAAATATATCAAATTGTAGATTATTGCATGCATTTAAAAGTATATAAATGGAATCGAAGGAATGGTCCATATCTCCATGTGGCTGATATCAAAATCTCAATAAAATACCAAGTCAAACCACAATAATTTAATGTAAAAATTATTTAAATAAGCGCTACTAGTTTCGGTCTTATACCACCATCAGGATAAAATTAAAAAGATACAGTTAAGGAACATAAAGGCCGGTGTATAACACTAAATATTAAGTTATACACAGTTTTATAAAAAAAAACATTTATTGTAAAAATGTTTTCGCGGGTAAAATTGGCTTTAATATTCTGTAGCATAACGGGTGTTCTGTATTTCTCGTATAATTTTATCTTATTAATCTTTTAGTAAATGTTATAGTTGATATTAAATAAAATTATTTCTTCTTGTACAATTTGAAAGTACTACGCAAAACTTGAAAATTAACATGTAGGATTTTTTCGTAGAAGTTGACATAATAAATCAGTAACGACCGGATTATACAAGTAGGTACTTTTTTTTATATTGGTTGATGTTGGCCCTTCATAAAACGCCACTGAGCACAACATATCCCATCCCTAAGGCATGTGAATCTGACAATGGATGAAGAGAAAGGAAGTGCTTACGACTTGGATTTTTTGATACACTGTAAAAAGTGGATTTAAGGAATCTAATTTATTTGGGATAATTTATTTAGGTACCTATACAGAATTTAAAGGATTGAATGAGTTAAGATATCTAAGGCTAAGTTTTATTTATTCATTTTATTCGAAATTTTTTTACCAGTGGGTTCTTTTAAAAATATTTTGTACTATTAAAAAATTAAATATACATATTATTATTTTAAAAACCTTTTTTGCAATTCTAATTGAGCGATTCTTAACTAACCGTTTTCCCATTAACCGTACTGATATCCCTAATGTTTAATTAGTAAACACCTTCTAGGTTTGATTTAATAGAACTTTCTTGGTAGTCTGCTGGTTTAATGTCTATTATTCTATATGATAAAATCATGAGAATAAGACATTGATTTATAATAAATGGCGTGCTTGAAAGTGAATAGGAAATGTTTTATAAATATTAACTACGCATAATTAATAACTTACTTTGATTAACACATTTATAAAGACAGTCCAAGTCCAAGTCCAAGTTTAAAATATTTTTGACTCATGATAATTTAGAATAAACATGTGCATGAAGATCAAATAAAAATTATGACAGTGTATAACACAGCCAACCCTAGAAAATAACATTGCAAAGAAAACATCTCTATCATATTTCAAGTAAAATGCACGGTTGTGCACAATAATATTAACAATGGATTTGTTGTTTTTTTTGAAACTCACGGCAATTCAACGAAACAATGCACAATCGTGTTATTTTCAGTTCAATTTTCAGACGTGCTTTGCTAAATAAATGTTTTGTCGATTAATAATGTTACCAGTGTTTAAGCGGAAGAAACTAAAAAGCAAAAATCCGTCATATGTTAAAGTATTACTGAAAAGCTCTCTTCTATCATTAAGAAATGTTTTAATAAAATATTACATTTAACTGATAGTGGCCATTTATTATTCCATACTTTTTAGCCAAAGTTAAAAAAATAACACATTTGATACTATAATGTTCAAAGTAGACGTTTTTGTTATGTACATTTGATGATTCTTAATCATGCTTGCTCAATTCTTATATAAAATAATATACCTATCTACTTTGACCTAGATGTTATATTAAAGTAACATGTAATTTAACTAAGACCCAAAGAAAACGTTTATTTTGTACTACGTGATTAACAAAAGCAAATTCGGACATTAAGTATAAGCAGATTAGATACGCCCATTGTGGCTGCTGACTTTCACATTATAAAGGTAGTGATTAATTATGTTTTTTACAAAATACTTCCTTTAAAAATCAGAACAACTACTTTTATTTAGTTATTATTAAAGAACACAAATATAAAAAAACTTTCGTAAATTGGAAAATATTGTTGTATACCAAACCATTTTAGCAATGCAAAGTTATTAAACAATGTGTTTAATCGTAATGGCTCGATACTATGGTGAAACAACAATAGCTCAGAACCTTTTATTTCAGGCTGTTCAGTTTCTTCTATGGAATATTTTAATATTGCTCCTAATCTTTCACTCAGGCGGAAGGAGTCAAAGCTTCGCATTTTTAGGGGACATAATATTTCTCAATTAAAGCAACACGTTAAAAAGTGGTTAATAGGTTTGTCCCAGAAAGATAAAAAATTATTATAACAAAAGTTTGTATATTAAAACATCTGATTTTTTATTTTTCAAGACAAAATAAAAAGATCATGCAATTTTAGTAATATTTTTTTATTAAAAATACAGAATATTACAATGTTATTATTTGTTATTTATCAATATTTGTTTTTAAGAAATACGGAATAATTATCAAACATCCTATGCAGATTTAAAAACAGAATAAAGTAAAAGCGTTTGAAAAGAAATAGAATAGTTTCCCAACAAATAGTCCAAAAATTATTATAGGAAGATTAAGAATTAAACATACTCATAATATGCTATGACCAGATGGTACTCGCGACTTCGTAAGCTTGTATTTTATTTTATGCTTAAATTTTGAATTAAGTAAAATAGTAGGTAAAATCCGTTATCGTTCATTGCAGCCCCTGATCACTGTCAAGTGAAACTTTCCTTTAGTTTTAAGATATAATCTATAAACAAGTTAATTGGATCTTCCTTTTTATTTATGATCAACCTACCATCAAAGACTAATCAAATGTGGGGAGCTGAAAATTCACACCGATAACAATTTAAACAAACAGCCAAACAGTCTCACTTAGAAAGAACCGTGTTAATACTCTTCAATAATAAATTGTATTATTCATAATATATTTTTTTAATATAATAACGAGAGTTCATCTTTTAGAGGCCGTAAGGGCAGCGCACATTTAGGGTCTAGTCACGCGAATTTAAAGGCTGTAATGAACTTAATCACAACAGAAATAAAGTTGAAATTGGCATGAATATCTAAAGTTGTGCATCTGAAAGGCTCGTGACATTATCGATTGCCAAAGTCAGGTGACTGTAGACGTTAAATGTGGGTTGATGCTTATTGAACACTTCTTTGTACACATTTTTTTGCAAGGATGAACAGGTTGCTTGCAGCACTAACTTTCGAATAGGCTACGCAGCGCAGCATAGCACAAATCAGCGTAGGATCCAACAGCGTTACCCATTTGACCAAATATTACTACACAGTATTTCAATGCAGTTTCGTGTAGTCATTCGATGAAAGCATTTGGTTGTGTTATATTCTTTAATTAAACTTAATTTAAATTAAACTAAATTATATAGCAATACTTCCTCATATATTAATTTTCAATATTGCCTTCATGTAGTCAGAAAGGGTATAATATCAAATAGGACACAGCATTGTCGAAATGCTTCAATTAGTTGTTTTAGTTTTGAAGTACTGCGCTGCCCTACCCTGCAGCTTAATTTACGCTCGTCTGTTCAAACCAGTGGGTTACAAAAACTGTGCTGCGCTGTACTACGCTGCGTCGCCAGCGCTGCGTCGCCAGCGTCTCAATTTGCGCCCGGCCTAAGTGCTGGTCCTTGAGCTTTGTTAATGGTCATAGCGAAACAAACTGTAAGATGAAATGGCAATCTCTTAAACTCAAATGGATAATTTGATTGAATTAAAGGTATTGGTGGTGTGAATACTTACTTCCCTTGGCACATACCGTAATAATTGTGGCATCTAACAACGATACAATGGGAAGCCTTTATTTTTAGTCTGCTGCCGTTACATAGTTTAGATCGTTTTAAATAATAACATAATAGATGCGCCTAATTTTGAAATAAGATTGTGAGGGGAGAGGCCCGATAAGTTAAGGGTATTTATAAACTCATTGATATAATGAACACCATCATCAGAAATTATCTGTACCTGTGTATACCAAATATTATAAAAACTTTTTCATTGCCATTTTTCATTTCATTTTTTCATGCCCATTCGCAATTTCCACCGAATGTCACATTTAAGCTAAGTGAACGATGTCTAACCTCACAAGGCTTGTCACACGGCTGGCCTGTTTAATCAGCTAGCTCATACATTGATGTTCTTGTTGTTGAAGCGGTTTGCATAAGAAATGACATTCTTTCATTTTTATTATTACAAAGTTAGAAACGGATTACATAAGAAATGAGAAATTTTTATACAAACCTCTTTGTAAAGACTAAAATTTCAAAAATGTTAAAATACGTGTTTATTTATTTCTACCTATGTTTCTAATAACACAATTAAAAGAGGATTGTATACGAAATGTTGAACTTTGATACATACTTTTAACCTTGTAAGGATTAAAATTCGGTTAAAATTCTAAGAATGCTGAAACACATGTTAAGTTATTCCTCATTATTAGTGTTGATACAAAATTATAATCGGAATAACAAATTTTACACAAACTTCAAACCCCTTTTTACCCCCTTCGGGGTCGAAAGTGGGTGGTTATGTTACAAAAGGAACCTATACTGTTTAAATTTCATGTTTTTGGATTCAGTAGTTTAGGCTCTGCGTTGATGAATCAGTCAGGAATAACAATTATATATATATATACAGATAAAGATTAAATCCTTTGTGATTAGTGTGATTTTTTTGTGTAATATTGAAAGAAACCGTGTTGTGTAACTATTATTTACTTATTTCTTTTTAAATTTTGTTAATCTGAACTCATATAAGCATTCATTAATCTTTAAAGTATCCTAATGATATCAATTTCTGATGGTTATTGGGTTTGTTTTCCGATTACGTTCTCCGTTTATTTTTGATCAACATTAAAAGAAATTGTGTTTAACTTTCCTTATGACTTTATCCTCTTCTGGATATTATATTTAAGGTTATTCGCAAACAAAAAGTTTTCTCAACTGTTTAGAATTTGTTTGGTTTTACTTTTATTTACTCGAATACTGAAAATTTGTGTTTTAGTTTTTAAATGTTTTAGTTACTATGACGTTCTATCAGTGCTCGGCTAAGCATGTAATTGTATATAAAACATTGGTTTTAATTAAATACTTCAGTAAACCTCACTTCAGCATTTTAACTTCGTATGTATGCAAACTAAAATAATTGATTGAATTTATAGATTAATTATTAGTGTAAAATGGCATGCATGGAATTTAAAAACAACTTTGGATGGTATTTCTGCAAACTAGGAGTATGTTTGAAATTTAAACGCAGATTGTTTGCAAATTTTTCATGAGATTCTTTTTTCAGATGTTAGTAAAAAAAATAAAACTCTAAAAACTATACATTGAACAAAAAAAAATTAATAAACAAATGCAAAATATATAAAAGTTTTTAAACAAATAGATCAATTTAGAAAATATTAATAATCTTTAAAGCAATTTGGTTCCTATTTATTAATCACGCTTTATTTGATGTTTTTAAAATTATTTAAATAATAGATGTTACGTAGACCGTTCATATTTTAAAACTATCCATATAATATGTATAGATTGAATATTCATAAATGTGATGGATTTTTTGGAATAAATAAATAAAGATTTATTTAATACTTACTCAAATGTACGAACTACCTTTAACTTAAAGTTATTGCAAAGCACCCATTTCATCTTAATTAACATACCTATATTCTTCAGGTAGATCCACTAATATAGCCCTCCACTCAATGGTAAGACATATAGCAGGGTCGTTGGACATAAAAGACTCCGTTTTGGGGGTATTCATAGACGTAGAAGGCACGTTCGATAGAACTACCATTCCAAAGTTCCTATCATCGTTCCTAGCGGACAAGGATGTTCACGATCTACTAAATGGATGTATAGGAAAAATGCTCTCTTATAGAGAAATTAAAATAAATGTTAATAATGTAAGGATCAAAGGTAAGACAGTGAAAGGCTGTCCACATGGAGTAGTGCTATAATCTCTACTGTGACCAGTGTACTGGGCAGCCTTATCAGATCCTTAAACCGACCTAACTTTTACACTTGGTCATTTTAATAACTGGCAAATTCAAAGGCACTTTCTAATACTCTATACAGGAGGCCCTAAAAATCACAGATGCATGGTGTGAGAACCACTCACTGTCAGTCAACCCAAACAAGATGAAAATACTTCTCTTTATCAAAAAAAATCAGTAAAGAATCTTAGAGGTTCCACATTCTTTAAAACCTAACTAAACTTTTCATCAGAGGTACAATACCTTAGTTTTGTCCTTGATAGTAAGTTAACATGCATTTCGAGAATACACAATTGAATAAATAAAGCGGTGCCGTCGAACCATTGGACAAACCTTGGTTTTCTCTCTCAAAATTGCTGCTTATATCTACACAGCACTTGTTATTTACTGATTACTACTATTTCTTTTTTGTTATTGTACTAATTAAGATATTTTATCCAAGTTATTAGACCTTTGTGTCTGTTATTTGGATATTAATAAATAAATATTAATAAAATAAATAAATAAGAAACGTTTTACCACACACTTCTGCACAGCTCTAGTCTTGATTAAATACAACAAACTTTGGGATCGATATTCTTAAAGTTAAGTGGCATTATGTTCCAAGCGAATAAATAAATAAATAAATAAATAAATAAATAAATAAATAAATAAATAAATAAATAAATAAATAAATAAATAAATAAATAAATAAATAAATAAATAAATATAAATAAATAAATAAATAAATAAATAAATAAGAAACGTTTTACCACACACTTCTGCACAGCTCTAGTCTTGATTAAATACAACAAACTTTGGGATCGATATTCTTAAAGTTAAGTGGCATTATGTTCCAAGGGAAAAAATCCGGCAGATTTACGATCGCGTGGGTACTTTGTGTAAAAAAAGTTATTGTATTATTACCAATTGCTACATTGCTGGCTTATTAACTACCATTGGTCGCATTCAGGGAACAGCAGCGCTACAGCGCTTCATCAAGCCGCGCTGCTGAATTGACATATTAGAACTACAGCGCTGCGGCGCTTTATTGCAGCAGTGCAGCACATATATTCGTACGCTGGAACGCTTCAAATTTTGACGTTTGAAAGAAGAATAATAATAAAGCTAACTGATAAGATTTAAAAAAGATCGTTTTACAAAAAAATCATTTTTTAAACAAAAAGTGACAAATAAAAAAACCCCATTTACACATAAGAAAAAAGGTAAGTAGCCTGACATAAAATAATTTAGCTTTATTTTAATATAAATACTATTGTATTATTAACCTTTTATTATTATTAAAGATTATTATATCTGGAAACGTTAGTTTATGGCAACTTTATTTCTATTTCCAGATTATTCATATGCCATGCAGTTTAATAATAATAATTTTACAACAATAGAATTGGTAAATTCAGAGCCCTGGGAGAGTTTTGAGCCAGAATTCCAGGTTTCTCGAGTGGCGTCACCGGAATCTGAAGGTAAGATACAAAAGTATGTTTGTAAAGTTAAGTGCTATGCTTATTTAAATGGTATATTTTAGATTTTATATGGAATGAAAAAACATCTCTTCTTTTGTTAGAAGAGTATAAGGTAAGAAAAGAAAAATTTCGAAACCCAAAGATAAAGAAGCGAAGTCTTTGGCAAGAAATTGTTTCTGTATTTTTAAGACATAATTATTATGTCAATGAAGAAACTTTAGATAAGAAATTTAGAAATTTGAAACAAACATTTATGCGTATACGAGACAACCAGAATACAAAGAGAAGAACCGGGAAAGGGAATATATCATGGAAATATTATAATATAATGAGTGAAATATTTGTATTGGATAGAACTGTAAATATGGAAGTAAATACAATAGAGTCTTCTCTCCCCCTAGAAGAAAAGTCATTTCACACTCAAACAACACTTGTCTCTGGAATGTCTAACAGAAGTACCATTACACATAAAGCATCTATGTATCCATGTAAAATAGTGAAAGATAAGTCAGATGATACATGTCTTGAAAAAGCAGATTATATTATTAACAGTTCAACTCCCTCTACAACTCAAACAACAAAAAAGAAATCCAGAATAGGATTGCTGCATTATAGGCAAGAATTATTAAAAAAAGAAACACAAAGGGTGAGCGAAATATCTAATTTAACAAAAGCAATACATGAAAATAATCAAATACTAAAAGAATTGGTGGAAACAGCAAAAGAAAGAAATAAATTATTATGGCAATTAGTTAAAGTAGAAAGAAACCAAAAGTAAAGTAAAACTTTTGATTAAATTGTATTTTTTAAATAAAGAATGTTAATTTCTGTTTTAATTTTTTTTGTTTATGTAGAATAATTTTGGGGTAGGGGATAATAATAAACTTTATTTGTACATTTACTAATTTATTGTAAACAATGAATATTCTATTATTAAACAAACTACTTATTGTATTTTTTTTAAATAAAGAATGTTAATTTATTTTTGTTTATGTCCAATGATTTTGAGGTAGGAATAATAATAAACTTTATTGGTACATTAACAAATTTATTGAAAAAAATAAGTATTCTATTATTAAACAACTACTTAAAAAAATAAATATGGGATATCACACTTTACATAAAAAAATAAAAAATAGTTATACACATCATGCTCTATAAATTTGACCTTAGTTTAAAATATTAACTATATGTAATCTTTTGATTTCTCCCAACTGATGACGCCTTCTCTCATTAATTGCTACCACGGGTACATCTTGCTGGTTGTTGTTAATTATGTTAACAACAACCATTTCATCATTATAGTCGTCAATAATTTGCGCTATATTATTCATTTTTATTTTAAAATAAAGGTTAGGAAATAAACCAAAACGTCATGTCACACACAGAACACTAATTAAATATGTGACATGTCAACTAATTTAAAAGTCAGTTCAGCGAATTCTAGCGTAAAAGCGCTGCAGTGCTATATAGCTACAAATTACCTGAATGCGACCATTGATAAATTACGGAAAAGATTTCGGATTTGTAACTGACGTGATTAACCAATGTGGAAAATATCGACCGACTATTGCTCCACGCGGTGAAGTTCTTAGTACTCCTCTATCAAAAGACCAAACTAAAAACACTGAGGCTAATATTGTTCTGTCTCTTTACCTGCGCAGTGGACCTTCTAGCCAGGAAAGGTGCTGAAGGAATATTTATAGACCCGGAGCCATTCCTAGGCATAGCGAACAGCGTAGCCAGAGGAACAATATCGAACTGGGTAGATCGGAGGAGACGTTCTTACTGGTTCGAGCTAGAGAGAATTGTAGGAGATCTCTCTAAAAAGAGGTCTCAAGAGCTGCTGAATATGAGCAGACAGGACCTACGAATAATAATAGGACTACTGACTGGACATAGTCGTCTTACTAGCAGAGAGTGCGGACTGCAGATTCTGTCAGGCTGAGGATCAAACGGTAGAGCATATCTTGTTTAACTGCCGAAAGCTCGAGAGAATAAGGATAAATAAATTTTGTCTGCATCAACTCCAGCCCAATAACTTCATGGAAGTGTCGCCAACGACCCTGATGAGCTTCATTGGAGGCATAGGGCTGATAGAACGACTATAACCTAGGGGTGAGCCAAAATGGATCTTACAGATCGCAGTGGAAGGGACGTGAAACGACCACTCATATAGAACCTAACCTAACCCCACATTTGGGACCAGAACCATCCTGTGGGATCAGCAGTAAAGTTATCTTGGGAAAACTAAGGGAAGAAATGGAGGAGGAAAAATCCAAGTACTGGAATCAGCTGGAAGGATTGAGGCAATCTAAGATACTACTGGGGAACTATGACCAGAAGAGATTTCTCAGCTACGTCAACCTCAGTAAAAAAGGCCCCGAATTCTAACGGAAATATTAACCGGGCATTGCCGGTTAAGAAGCCACATGAAGAAACTAGGGTTAGCAGATGAAGAAGCAGAGTTAGCAGATTCTGTGAAGAAGAGTATGAAACCTCAATACACATACTCTAAGAATGTCCTGCCTTGCAGAATTCTAGGGCCAGATACCTAGAAGAAGATGAAATAGAAGAAGGGGATCTACCTGATTTAAAACCCGACAATGTCCTAAATTTCCTCCGGAAAATAGAACTCGAAGAGCTGCTATAAATCTGAGAAAACATCAGAACTTGGCAAGTAAGGGGGGAGACAATAGATCCTATAGGTCGCAGTGTACTTATCACCCCTAATTTATACATACATACATAAATAGTAACTGCTATTGTTTTACTTAACTGAATGTCACTTCTTTGAACTTGGTGCTTTCTTACGTAACAATATGTATAAATCTTATCTATACTTCTTACCAAACCCTTCTTTCAGTTTGTCATAGTTTGTGACGTCATACACTATTTTGGGAATGTTGAGTATTATTGCATCTGACAGTTGCCAGGATCGTATTCAGCTAATTATGAAACTTTTATTGCACCTTGGATTTAAAAAACAAAACATTAGTATTTATGAGATTCTTAAAAATGGAAAAGTTATCAAATAATTGCCAAAAAGCTGATACTTTTACACTATATAAACTATTTTAGATTGTTTGAATATAATGAATATAAAATTAATTTTTTCACTTTATAGCGTGTTTAACACATAAAATAACGTAAAATACTGACCTGAACGACAATTGTGACACTTCAGTGTTTGACACTGTAAAGGGGCATTTGCATTACAGTATTCTGCGACAAAATATTTTAATTTGCATGATTGATTGGTTAGAAGTTGGGAGCATTCAAAATACGCGAATATACGTTAATTACTCATAAGCTCTGCATTGTTTTGATATTGTTTGAGAAATAATCATGGAACTACCGTTTTTTCTGTCGGCTACAACTTAATGTGTTAGAAAGAAATGAATAAACTATGACGAACTGAAAGAAGGGTTTGGTAAGAAGTATAGCCGAATTACTTGCAACAATATAATATTTTCAAATGTTTCATTTATATATAGTGTTTAATTGTATATTACCAGGTAGTTGTTACGTAGGATTAATAACTAATAACAATATCACAAGAATACCGTTGAAAAGTCTAAAGTTTTCGATATTATTTATACTCAATAAATCTTTGAAAATTACACGATCTCTATGAGTAAATAGCGTATAGGACGAAAAGCTAAATCCAATTTGGATTTGTGGTTTTGTGATTGATGATGTTATTCAGGTGGGTACCTCGGGACGAGGGCAATCTTACCAGCATGCTGAGGGCGTGTTGGCAACACACTCTCGCGAAATGGAATTCGAGGTACACAGGACTAATCAACGTGAAATTAAAATCAGCCAACTTCGACTCGAACATACGAAATTTAAACACGTTTGTTCCTATTCTCTTATGACCTCCGTACACGTGTCTAATTACTTTTTGATTGTTTTCTTTTTTCTTTTAAAAACAAAAAGAAAGTAAAAGTAACACTACTTCAGAATTGTTACATATAGATTGGTTTTTTAAATAAAGAACAATAAAAAGATGACATTTCACATATTATTTTATAGCTATTTAAAAAGTGAGGGGAATTTTTGTCGCTCAAAAAGTACTCTTCACCCCACATTTTTTT
The DNA here is from genome assembly GCA_035357415.1 of Ophraella communa. NCBI lineage: Eukaryota > Metazoa > Arthropoda > Insecta > Coleoptera > Chrysomelidae > Ophraella > Ophraella communa. The sequence goes on from CM068980.1 coordinate 25,772,035, forward strand.
GTTGTAGAATTCTTGCTATGCTATGCAACGGGATTTTGAATAACAAATTTATATTTTAATTTAATATAATATGTTATTATTATGTTTTAATAAATTATAACAAAACATCAAACAAAGAAGGAAAGTTTTTGAAAATTTAAGTTTTATTTTGAAACTAAGCCTACTTAAATAAAAATATATTAATTTATAACATTGCAAGCCTAGGTCATCTAAGGCCCCTTCGCTGCCATTGAGTCAAATGAAGTGTAGTAGCCAATATTTGATAAATTACAATAAAAAAACTCATTAAAAATTCTGGAATTCAAAAACAACTAGTGTTTGGGGCATTTATATTAAACATTTTAAAAAACTATGAAAAAATTCAAATACGACAGTTAGTTAAAATCAGATGATTGTAAATGTCCGTGATTTGGCAACGCTGTGATGCTACTGTCACACAACATAACCACGCCTAATCTTCGTTATGTCGTGTGTCATAATAATAAATTAATAAAAAGTAAATGTTATCTCATAATATTCGAAAACGCCGGTCAATTTGTAAGTTTAAAATGTAAAGAATCGTGTGATAATGTCTTAGATTAGGTAAAAAACCTATGCGTATGAATCGAAATTGATGCATATTTTCGAGTGGCCGCCATTTAATTGGTGCACACATTGGTTTTGGTACTCGTTTGATTTTGTTCAATTATCAAGAGAATTTTGAACTATTTTGTGTGTAAATACTGTATAAACTTTGTAAAAAGGAAACAGGTATATCATTTCACAGATAAAAAAAGATCAGTACGTTTTGGATTAGTTGACCAAACATAGTTTTTTTGTAAAAACCATGTATGCAAATGTGTTTAGAACTTTCCATATTATTGAATATTTACTCGTAGTTAGTGGCAACACTCCGTTTACTATCCAGCGCAAGATTAGATATTATATTTTTAATGTTTTTGACAATATCAATTTTTGTAATGTCACTTCATTTTGTGAATAAAGTCATTATGCATGAATAAATAGTTTTTATTTCGAATACTAATATTTTTAGTAATAATTAAAAATTGGATAATAATCCAGAACAAAATGTAAAGATTTTCAAATATGTAAGTCAGTGGTGTGTAACCCGTGGTTAAAGAATATTTCACTGCCTAATTTGTAAATTTTCATTCATAACTTTATAATGGATTCCAGATTAACTTTGAAATTTCAATTTTTTTAAAAAGGCCTGCATTTATGGCAAGGTCACATCGAGTTAAAATTTGTAATAACTTGAAAAAAAAGCTATAATACGAGTAACTGCGTTGTAGATCCTAGACAAATTAAATGTCTTATTTATTTTATTTAAAATTAAATATTTAATTAAATATCCAATTAAATATGTAGTTGATACATAAAAAGAATTATGTCTTAAGCCCTTCTCATAGATACGCCACTGGTGTTTATTGTTTGGTGCACATTTGCTTCAAATTGCTGTCGGTTGATACGAATCCATATATCTTTCCTTCTCTAAGGATAATATACTGAAAACAAAAAAAAAATAAAAAATAGAGAAACATAATTGTACTCCACAAGATGTATAGGTACATTCACGTCAGTAACAGAGTGTTAGATATTGAATCTATTGCAAATATTTTATGGTGTAATAAGTGTGATTTACATATAAGATAAAGATATTAGTTTTCTAATTATTTATTTATATTTTTTATATACATCTATCAATATCGGTATATTTAAATTTTAATACAAAACAGAAATGTGAATATTACAATATTTTTCGCTCAATCTAATCGGTAACTGGGCTGGTAGTATAATTCAAGAAAAGTTTGTAGAGTCTTACTTTCTCGTAAGACCCGGAACAAATACTAACATTTTAAATTTTTTTCTTAAAGTATAATTTAAACTTTACTATTTGAGCCTACACTATTAGAAAATAATGTATTTCAGTCATCACCTAATATTTTTTATTTAAGATTGGTGGAGAAAGGACTTCCTTAAATCATTTCAATATTTATCAATTAAGAAGTAAGAAAAATAGATGCAAACGAATACATAGATGGATACCCATGTACACAAAGGTAAACAGAATCCATTAACTTTTAACTCTATAGCACAAAATATTACCAACTTTCGAAAGTTTTTTAAACCTTTTAGATTAAATTAAAATAAGCTTTACAAAAGGTATCGGTGTATTTGAAAACCAAAGTATTTAGTTGTGATAGGAAGGAAGGAAATGTAATGTACACCTGTTTCGCATCGTCAGATTGACATATTGAAATTACATTTTGTTTGTTTGTAACTAGGTACTTAATGTTGATAAGGAGGTAAGGCTAGACCAAGTAAGGAAGTTATAAGACATAACAATATTAAAGCCTAGATGTTATTAGCCCTTAGGCGAATTTTTCGAATAAATAGTGGAAGTTTAGTTTAACTGTTCAGTTATTTATTGTTCTTTAAACAAATTATTAGGATAGGACGATTTTTCATTGGATAGAAGTGAAAGATTGACTGATACAGAGGGAAGATATTTGGGGTTAATGAAGCAAAATCAGGAAGAGCGCAATTTATTTCATCAAGGTCACGAGCCAGGCGGTCATTTGCTCCTAGAGTGGAGTCTTTAAGTACTGTTAAGGGAGAGGGAATTAACATTTTGAAGGAATTTTAAATAAAGAGTTTGTAATGCTCTGTATACTAACTACAGGTGAGGTCCTGAAGGCGCTTGCTGACAGCATTAATGCTTGGTTTTAAAGTGGGTTCAGTCATTTTTGTATAAGTGCCTAGCAGAGTTATATATGAAACCACCGTACAATAGTTTTGGAAGAATAGTGGCATAATATATTTTAATAAGAGTTGGATAGTCTGAACTCCAAATGTGATGGGAAAAAAGTTTAATTTAATTGAAGGACCGGAATACTGATGATTTTAAATGCAGTTTTAATTTGGGACTTCCAATTTAGTTTGAAATCAAAAAAATACTCAGTATTTTAACCTTGTTTTTGATGGGAATATGTTCATTACTAATTGAAACTGAGTTCATTAAAAACAAAAGATATATCCACTAGATAATGCCCATAAATGGAGGTTGTTTAGGCATATTTGAATTTGTCTTTCCGAATACCTGGGAGTACTGGAACAATTATATACTAAAAGGTCGACAGCATTCATTTTATAATAGATTGAAGAGGGAATGAATTTGGAGATGGAATTTACCGATAGGATGAATAGAGTGGTACTGAGAACAGACCCTTGTGAGGTATCGTTTTCGAGGGAGAAGAAGTCACTTTAGTTTTTTATTTGCAAAAAATATATGTGGGTCATATGTATCACAGATCGGAAAGCAGGCTAGAGCCGTCACATAACCTATTCCAGTGACATATTCTTAAAATAGTATTTTGACATGCTTTTTGTCATCAGAATTGAAGAAAAATATATATAATGGGTTCTTTGAATTGGATTTTAAAAACCTGTCAAATTGGTCTGAAATTTTAAGTAACAAACAGATGCAGTTTTCTCACCAAAATTTCTAGCTTTCCGCAATAAGCATGCTATTTAAAATACTATGAGACGACATAAAACGATTGGTATTCTCAACTTAATAAATTGAATTCAAAGTAATACTACCTACTTACTATAATTTTTCTTTTTTCGTCATACTCTATAAATTTATATAATATTTTTGATCCATTGGAGTTACATAACTTACAATGTCGCTTGACCCAAAAAGAAAGGAAACCGCTGGAATATCATTAATTTTCTTTAGTTTGAAAATAATGTTGGTGAAATTTTAATACATTTATATATAAATAAATATACCTATATATACAAAGCATCTTGTATCATAGTTTGCAGCAACCTGTAATAAAGATTATACAAAAGTGATTGTCTTTTCTTTTATAAAAGAGACACCATTAAGAGAATATTTAATACATTAAAAGTATCATAATAATAAAAAAGATTAATAAACTTAAGGGAAGGGGACTAATTAATAATGTGAATTAAATATGTTAAACAATTATAATATTAATCTTGTAATTAAAAATATACTTAATATAGGATATCAGTTAAAATTTATAGTTATTTAAGTTATATTATATTATTTTAAATTTAGTTTGGAAGGTTAAATAAAAAGTAGGTATAGAATTTTTATAATAAATATTTAACTGAAACTTTACATACTTTTGTAAATTACTAATTTACCTCATAAAGATTCAAATACGTTTAAAAAACTTTCCCTTTTCCTATAACTTGAAAGTTACCCTAAAATTACGTCATAAAATTTTTATTGAAAACAATGAAGCACATTAATAATGTTTCATTACTTTTAACTTTCGGTTAATATAGATTGTAGTCATACACTAATTGAATTTAACTTGATAAACTGTCATATCTTAGATGATGTAAAACCATTTTGTTAACCAACTTTCACAGTTTTAATTTTTTAATGGCAACATTTATTCATGTTAAATTATTTAAAATAAATTAAAACTCAGATGAAGTAAAAAAAACATACTAGGATCTTTTTAAAGAAATCTACAACCGAGATGTTAGTAATTTGTGTTGTAGGTATTTACAACTCCGTTTCTTTGAATGTTGTTTTGTTTTTCCAAACTTTTTATTGATCTTCACTTTACTCCCATGAACTATAGGCTGTTCTGTAAGTTTTACGGTTCCATAAGAAAAACATGTTTATGGTTTGAAATACTCCTTATTATTTAGTATATTTTCCTTCAACAGTAATATACTTGTTAAACGATGCTCCTATTTATGAATCCCAAGGTGGTTTTTGGAATCTGCCAAATACTTCTCCGCGGCAACTATCACCTCTACTTCTTACGAAAAACGCTTTTCACTCATGGAAATTGTTTCTCTGTAAAGAGATGAAAGTCGCTAGGAGCCAAGTCTCTAACAAGGTGCGTTGTCCTCATAAAAAATAATTTTTTCCATCATTAAACCGGATTTAAATTTTTTCTTTGGTTGGTTTAAAATTTTTCCGTTAGCTTATTTGTTTCCCTAACCATTGTTGACTAAAATAGTACAAATGTTTTGAATTAGCGCTATTTCAGTATGGCGGCTACGCTTGCTCTCCTTGTATGATAAAAAAAGCCTATTGCTCGTAGTTCCAGAGAAACTTCACTATCTGATTTCCTTTATTTATATGGTACACATTTCAATTTGACCAAGGGAATTAAGCATTTTTTATTTGTCACTGTTTTTCTAATCTTCGGTAAATAAAGAAACTAATTAGTAGCCAATTTTAAAATGTGGACAAATTGTTAGAAAAACTTTTGAATAAACACATTAATATTTAGGTAATAAATGCCTTATCGAAAAGTAAGCTGCCGTAACATTTAGTTGGATATTAGATGGTTTATAAACAAAAAGTATTCCGATATGCCAAATTGTTAAATTAATGCAAAAGAACCTGCTTAACCAAAAGGCTAGCTTTTTTTAAATATTTAATATAGTCTATTGTTTTATAACTAAATAAATGAAGCAACGCAATATTTACTTACATGGACATTACAACAGCTTGAAATCGTATCCTAACATGTTTATTTAAATTCATCCATTTGTCTTAAACCGTTATAGTAATATTCTAATTTCAAATATTATGCACCATATTGAGTTCTAAAATATCATCGTTATAATATTATTTTTACAGCTTTATGTGGTGCCATTTCAACATTATCTTATATGTGGACGTTTTTGGTGGACGTTTCGTCGATTTATTTTTTATCTTCAGGGCTATAAAAGAAAGTAGTGGCAAAGGTACAAAATACAAGTATAAATTTTGCAAAAAAGTAATAAAACAAAATAAAACAAAATACAGTTTCAGAAATTACAAAGTCAACAAAGTGACATCATAAACATGGATAGAAAGTTCCAAAACTTTTAACATTAATGAAGTTACATTACAATCAAACATATAAAAATTTCTTTGTTTAAATATTTTACGAAAACGAATTATTACATAGTTAAAAATCAGATAAAAAAAAGGTAAAATAACATGAAGAAACAATAGTGATAAAGTAAATGACCCAAAACTCACCAAAAATGTATTTAAGATTTCTGCATAGGGGTAGTAAGATGGTTTACGACCATATCTTATATATATTATAATAATAGAAGCAATAATTACCCAAAACACCTAATTAAAAAAATTAATAATAAACACAGAAAAAAGACAGATAAAACAATAAATAATAGCCAAGACAGGATCTATTTCAAATTCCCCTACATAAACGGATTATCTCAAAAAATTGACAGCATATTGAAAAAAGAAAATACAAAGATCCAGCTAGCATTTTACAGTTCCAATCCAGTACAAAATATAATTTATTCTAAAATCGAAGACAAAACGCCTGTATTACAACAGTTCAATATAACATACCAAATTAAATGTAAAGGCTGCGATAAATGTTATATAGGCAACAACTACTAGAGAACAGAATAAAACAACATGAAAGCGATTGCAGGGAAAAAAACTCGGAAAAAACGGAAAAAACGGAAAAATAGTTTTAAAAGTGGTGTTAGTTGTCAAATATATGTATTTTGGTTTATCGTGTTGTTGACGGGGTGCGTACCACTTCTCAGTGTTAAGATATGGTCGTAAACTATCTTACTACCCCCATGCAGAAATCTTAAATAAATTTTTGGTGAATTTTGGGTCATTTGCTTTATCACTATTGTTTCTTCATGTTATTTTACCTTTTTTTATCTGATTTTTAACTATGTATGTTTTCGTTAAATATTTAAACAAAAATTTTTTTATATGTTTGATTGTAATGTAACCTCATTAATGTTAAAAGTTTTGGAACTTTCTATCCATGACTATGATGTCACTTTGTTGAATTTGTTATTTCTGAAACTGTATTTTGCTTTATTTTGTTTTATTACCTTTTTGCAAAATTTATACTTGTATCATGTATCGTTGCCACTACTTTCTTTTATAGCTCTGAAGATGTCGAAATAAATCGACGAAACGTCGGCCAAAATTTGATTGGTTTCTTTATATGCCTGTCCTCATACCTGTGAAAAAGAACTACACTTTTCAGAAGGATGTTAACAGTCAAAAGAATCTTATATTATATTCTATCAATGGTTTTGTATTTAAACAATAGATAAAGTTAATATTACCTATTAAAACTATTTGTTTAGTATTCTTAATATGTTGGACTTCCACAGAGTAAAGGTTAGTACAATAAATTGTTTATTTATTTCCTTATAAATTATTGTTCATTGATTTGTGGTGTAGTGGTAGTGAATTTGGCTCGGAATCAAGTCCATTAGCCACAGAATTGTGCATTATGATAATATTTAAATTTTCAGTTTTGTTTCTTTGATGAATTTAACTAGTAAATCTAAAGTATTACGGTTGGCGGATTTACTGATTTACTTCTTACGATTTACCAAACAATTAAAAAAAAAAAATTTCTGAAATCTAAATATTTAAAAAAGAACATAATAGTTTAAAATTATTTAGTCAAATTATAAGAGTAAACTTTGTAGGAATAAGATGGTGGTTGTTTGGATATTCTGAATAATCTGGTTTTCTTCGCTTTAATAATTTTTGGGGTGGTTTGAAATGTACTGCAATCTCTCATTTAAACTCCATTAGCGGTAAAATCCCAAATATGCGTCACATGTCGCCAGTTATTGAGGGTTGAATTTTTCTGAAAATTAATTGTTTCCGAACTCTTTTAATTCCGGAAATTACAATTGAAACAGTCCAATATCGAAAATTGTAATTGGTTCAATTCATATAGTAAAATTTTAAAAAGTGTGGAATGTTAGTAGCAAGACAATTTATAACAGTTAAGGTAGTCATGTGAAAGAATTTTATATTTTTATATAATGAATTTGTCTACTGCTAAGAAACATCAGTTAATGGAAATATTTATACCCTTGTATTTTATTGCATTTTTTAATAAATATAAAAAATAGCATATCAATCAATGAGCATATAATGGTGGATATTATTCATAAATATTTCAATCATTTAAATAAATAATAGCCATAATTTAAAAGTAGAATACTATAGTTTGTCCACCAAAAATTAACTAGTAATTACAAAAAATATGAATGATGGCACGGTAGCATTAAATCTTACGTTTTTATTTAAAATTTATTTTTACTTTCAATTTTATCATATTTCCCTCTTTTTCATCCTGTTCATGGATTTCATCCCACTGTAATTTTTTTGGCTTCAAAAATTATCGACATGGTCTATTAATAATTATGTAATATTGTTAAACGTTTTGTTGAAAATTTGAAACTATAATCATTTAGAAAGAGTGAAAATCACAGTTATTTATGAAAATAGAATTTACTTTGTAGCTCTCTTTATGAAACATAATCCCTACTTTTCCCAGACGATCAAAAATCTTTTATAATTAAAACCCAAATCAATGAACCCAAAACTTCTTGTCAAAAATCTATAAAATGGTTACATATATATAAAATGGTTATATGACCTTAATACTTTGTATCTATATTTATAAAATAACCTACATAATCACTGATTTTACTCAGTTCATTTTAAAGCCTTCTTAAAGATATTTAAAAAATATTAATAATTATATTAGTTATGTTTTATGTTAGCAGGAGTCAAAAACCCAAACATAATGCTTGATGCAATAGTTGTACCTAATTATGTTTGCATCAAATAAATTTTCAGTTGACTTAAATGATTTCATAAAACTATAACTGTAAAACAAACACACAGGGTGTACCAACCCTATGACAAAGTTCGATATATGGGTTGTTTTAGAAGATATCAAAAATGTTATTAACAAAAATAGTAGATGTCAATAGGGTCCATATTTTGAAATTACCTTAAACTATACAGAGTGTTGTATAACTTCGTTACCAACCAAACATATGATTTTTTAAATGGGAACCCCTGTGTATTATACCGAATTCGGACTGCTCACATTTTTTTGAAGATTTTAATATACGGTTTTGATACCTTATACAGAGTCCTTCAGAAGTTATGGACACGTTTGTGTGAAAATCGTAGGTAAATCAACGCTCTGTGTCTTATTGTATGTTGAAGGAAAAAAAAGTATTTTGCCTAACAGAGTTTCGTAATATGATACAATATCCGTATTTTATTAAATATTAATTATTTTCCCTTTTGTATACAGGGTGGACGATAAGTCAAACCTTTCATTTTCTCTCTTCTTTCAAATGGAACACCATAAACTTTGGGTATAGGGAATACTTAACAAAAACTAAAGTTACATAATTGGTTATTCTATTTTTGATATAAAATACAGGGTGTTCCATTTCATTCAATATTTAAAGGGTTTTAGGTTACAGTTTGAGTACTAAATTTAAAAGTTTTTTTGCTAAGGTTAAATCACCCAACATTCTTAAGTATTTGAAGTTGTAATACATCTTAGCTGTTATTTTAATGTCAGAACCTTCCACCAACTCAATAATTTTATAGCAGCAACAATACTTTAATTAATACTTCAGAATTGGGTGGAACTTTGAAGAGAACCCAATTTGCCATAAGCAAAATTTGGTTGTTATACAGGGTGTTTCAAAAAAAGGTAACACCGTCTCTAGGATAGGTAAAAAACTGAAAAATAATTGGGGTTTGCTTAGTAAAATTTTTTTCTAACGCCATCCGTTTTCAAGATAAAGGGCGTTGAAGAAAATGAAAAATTACACATTTCTTACGATTTTGCCGAAACTACTGGCACCATTGCAATGAAATTTTATACGAATATGTTTTGGAAGCTGAAATATTCCATGAATTTGTTTTTATAACTAACTCTCATAGAGGGCGCTAGTTACACTATTCATACAACGTATTATTCAACATAACTTTTTTTAGGGTAGAATTATTAGTCAAAACTCCAAATGAACATAAACATCGTTTAATTCTACACCAAAAAGGTACTCTTGGTAAAACTCGATATTATGTACCGTTTTCGGAATATTTTGATTTGAAAATTATGAAGTAATAATCGCTCCTGGTATAAACTAATGATAAAGTTCGCTTTTCTCTAAGTTTGCCATGTAAAATTGACATTTATTGATTGTTATGACAATAAGTCAACAATAAATAGAGTTTTGCTCCAATAGAAAAAGTTTTTGATGCTTCCAAAACATATTCGTATAAAATTTCATTTCATTGCAATGGTGCCAGTAGTTTCGGCAAAATCGTAAGAAATGTGTAATTTTTCATTTTCTTCAACGCCCTTTATCTTGAAAACGGATGGCGTTAGAAAAAAATTTTACTAAGCAAACCCCAATTATTTTTCTGTTTTTTACCTATCCTAGAGACGGTGTTACCTTTTTTTGAAACACCCTGTATAAATTGAGATTTCTCATTAACTTTCATACTTTGCACAGCAATATCTAAACCAATTATCACTTTCCCGATATTCAAAAAAAATTGATTTGGTTTTTTTTAGCATATTTATGTTGAATCAAAAGGTTCCATATTTAATTCTATATGGGCATTGTAACCTATATAAACTGTTTCAGAATCTTGTGGTTTCTCTCCATATCCATTTTGAATTATTATTCTTTTTTTTATAGCTCCTCCATCTACAAAGTTTATCATTTTTAAAACAATTGTTATAAATGATTGTACAGGTACAGCCAAAGACAAATGAAACGCACAACTAGATTCAGGTGGGATTAGTTGCTGACCTCATGTTGCAACGCTGCGAATAGAATTGTGACCAGGTCTCTTTAGTTTAAAAAAGGTTTATATTTATAATATCGCAAAACTCGTTGTATGAATCAAGTACCAACTAATGTAGATATAAATAATGTGATTTTAATTACTATTTAAATGATTTTATTTATATATTACTTATATGTTTTTTTTTTAATTTTGTCTGTATTGCAAACGATCGATGTATTTTAATTTTATATTAAACTTTAAGAAAGTTCCCAATCACAGGAACGGAACGTTAGTAATGAAAGTCACAGTGTTTTAATTCATTTTCAATACATATTATATAATCCGCTCCCCCCTATGGTCACCCCATGGAACACCCTATACATTTTGGGATTTTCTACATTTCTTTGATGAACTGATTTCAGAAATTATATTATCCCTCATCCTCGACTCGGGATAATGTTCACAACAAAAACATTTGTTATAGTCTGGTCGAGAAGTCATTTAAATCTGATTTTGGTGTCAATCGATTCGGAATGACAAATATAAAAATGTTCCTGAATATCAAAATCCGTTTTAAAAAATTTCCTATTATTATTAACAATTTAAGATTTTAAAAAAAGGGGGTTTACGTTTTTACTAATAACTCATAAACTATAATAGCTACAACAAAAAACTGATCGGATTCTTAAAAAATTTTTTAAAAATTATTAAACAAGCCATTTGTTTAAAAACATTTATTAAACAATTGGTCACAAACATTTAAAAAAATTGGATTTATATTGTTTATAGCGTATTAAAAACTACTGTAAACAGTTGTTTACAAAAATTTAAATTTTTCACATCTAAAATCGCATTTGTTTACTTTGCTTGTTAATAATAAAAATTTCAATTGTCAAAAATTTTATTATTTAACTTTGTTCAGTAGCTTTATGATAAAGGATTCCAAGGGTTAAAAAAATTCTTGTGTTTTTATTTTACTCACAATAACGAATTTAAAGTTAGTAACAATGAAGATGTAATTTTTTAATTAACAAATGGATAGAAATCTCAAAAATAACGGAAAAAAATTTTTGACTACAGAAATTTGTTCTCTGATATGTTCTGTTACTGCTAGAATTTAAAAAAAAAATTTTATTAATATTTACTTTTTGAAAAAAAATAATTTATGTCATTTGGTCGTTGCGACGGTGACGCGCCGCCTGTTTTTTATGCCATTTTCAACATTAATTTAGACCTATAAATAATTGAGCTACAACTCGGGGAGTTGAGACTTTTTTGTTTGAAATTTCCTGCCCTTTAAGAATCCGTTCAGTTTTTTGTTCTAGCTACTATAGTTTATGAGTTATGAGCAAAAATGTAAACCCCCTTTTTTTAAAATCTTAAATTGTTAATAACATTAGGAAATTTTTTTAAACGGATTTTGATATTCAGGAACATTTTTATATTTGTCATTTCGAATAGATTGATACCAAAATCAGATTTTTCGGATCGGTGTAACCCAAATCCGATTTAAATGACTTCTCGACCAGACTATTACCTCATTTTAAATTATTTTAAGAGAGTTCATATACGTTGTATTCGGTGACCAATAAAGACGAATCGCTCAAAAACATCTTTACACTAGTTAATTTTATAAAACAAATCGGCAAAATCAAAACCCATCAAAAATTACCGAAAAGTCGAAAAAATAAAAAATATCGAAACTTATATTCGACATATTTCCACCAGCACAAACACAAAAATGTTAGAAAGTTAACTATCGTCCTACGGTTTATATTAATTACTATCATAGAATAAGGTTTATGAGTTACTATTGAGTAAATATTAATACACCCCCAACTCATCTTTTTACTAAATCCAGGCAACTTAAATTTTGATTGTTATAAAAATGCAAAATAGTTGAACCAGAGAATGAATATGTAAAAATCCCTTAGAAACTATGAAAACTACACAGTAGACCTATCATTTAATATTCGGCCCAATGTTCTCTAAATATGCATAATTAACCTTAGACTAATACCAGTGACTATAACAATATTTATTGTTATAGTCACTTCTAATACTAAAACTGTGGAATAAACCAAATTTGCCAAAATGTATCGTTGAAACGTCTGCTATCCCCTCCAAATAGATAGATTTACGTTATTACGGTCACAATTATTGATGTACTCGTATTTCTAATACATTTCATCAGCGTTGCCAGGCATATAATAAGTAAATGAAACTAGTTGAATTTTTATGAATTTTGGTGGTTGCCTTGTGCGTTTCATTTGTCTTTGGCTGTACATATAAATCTTCATCCTCATAGCTTTGTAAATGCTTATTCATAAAATCTGTTAAATTTTTTTCATCTTATGTATCTACTTCTTCATATTCTACAGTTTCTCAACTATATACATTATAGTAAACTTTGAAGTACACTCAGAGGTACTCAAAAATTTTCAAATTTTAGCCACATGAGTGGTAGCAAATTTTACGCTAGACGCCAATAGGGTGAAGCTATTTAAAATGCAAATCAAATACATATTGCAACTATGCTTTTCAAATAATTAGTTACAATTAATGAAAATCCAAAAAAAGTCACATTGAATGTTAACACTTCTGTATCTTAGTAAATTTGAAAAGCATAGTTGCAATATGTATTTGATTTGCATTTTGAATAGCGTCCCTATTGCTGTCAAGCATAAAAGTTGCTACCACTTTTGTGGGCACTCAGTACATACTTATACATAAATACAACAAATTTACTCAAAATTCACTCCAAATGTATCTCAATATTTACCAATTATCATTATTCAAAATTCACTCCAAAATGATCTCAATATTTACCAATTATCAAGATCAGGAATATATATTTCATATTACCGATTCTAGTTTATTTGAATTAAGGCCATGCTTTATTTATTCTTCCTAAAATGTATTTATTCTTTTTAATATGTGTAGATTTATTCTCAAAACAAGATAACACCTTTGACTATCTATACCTCAATCAGTGTTAAACTTTGGTTTTCTTCACTTAAGGAACTAAATATTTTCAGGCCCTATGAACAAGGGTGGAATTTTTATTATGTAGTATTTTTTATAAAAATAAAAAGTAAAATATGTGGCAACTACAAAGTAAGTGTAGATGGCAGCTGTTCATCGGCGAGCACTAGGCATGGATACTGTTGCCTAAATTTTGATTGAAATTAGGTACAAATAAATAAAATAGTCTGGTAGGGCGCCAATTAATTTATACAATATGAAAGAAACCTCACCAAACTAAAAAACATGAAGTAATGCTCACTGATAAAAAAAAAACTTATAGAAAACTAAAATGATTCAAAAGTGTAGACCGGAGTTTACCAAGATACCTTCACGAGTATACATCGTATGTGTGTTTGTGGAGAATTTTGTACCTTTATATGCGAAATTTAAGTTATTTATAGTTTCAAACAGAATAATACAACCGCTGTAGTGGTTAGTGCCGTTCCTGGAACCTTTTTAAGGATACACGTTGCGTATAACAGTGAGTTTGAACATAATCAACTAAAATTATTAATTCTTAACAAAGTCTGTTATCGCTTTTTTGTGTACTGCTGATAAAATCCAGTTTATAAACTCGTCCAGCACAAAGCTGGTAGACAACCATATTTACAGCCACGATGTTTGGCTGGTTTTCTACACTAAAAGCGAATCAACTCACTAATTATTAGTATTTAAAATAAAATAAAAAACAGTTGTTTTTGACTACAAGGACAACATTAACAAAATGAATACCACAACTGAAACAAATAACCCAATATCTAACAACTCCTATGTAACAGCAGCGAAGTCAAAACCAAAAATTACTTATCCTAAAAGAGATCAAGCGATAATTATGCATGCAGAACCAAATCTCGTTCTGTTCGATTATGTCAAAGCTATTGGAGATATTATTGACCCAAAAAATATTACTTTTGCCTCAAGAGTGTCCAACAATAGAATTTGCATCTATTTATTAAAAATCGAATTAGTTGATCACCTAATTGGAAATTACTCAAAAATAACAATAAAATCTACCGAGATATCCATAAGAAGAGCTCTACAAGACATTGGACTACAACTAACCTCATCAGTTTCTTTTTTAAGAGCTGGATTTCCGGATGATCAATATTCTTATATTGTAAGCTTTCGTAGACAAGTTTACATCATCCCACCTACAGATAATTTCCAGCTTCAGACATCCCTTCTTATAACTCATGAAGATAACACCTTCAGAATTTTTCTGTCTACGGACATAATGGAATGCTTTCTATGTAAGCAACCTGGGCATTTAGCAAACAATTGTCCTAATACCTCAACTAATTCAAATGGCATTCCTCCAATTCCTGAACCACAATTAACGTCACCACCCATTCTACCAACCCCACTCCAAACTCCTTCTCACATTAGCCAATTGGAACAAACTCAAACTTCCTTGTCTCAACCCTCTGCGACACCATTCCAGAATCCTCCCCCTTCCCCTTCCCCTCCCCCTCCAACTCCTCAAACGATCCCTCTCTGAGACCACTGACCTTACATCAGATATTCTGACACCAGATGCAACCACATCAAAGACTCTCGAAATGCCCCCCCCCCACAACAACAATCAGCAACTAAAAGCACAAAACGTAAAACCAAAAAAACCAAAAAAGACATTCCTGATGAACCTAAAGTAAGTGATACCTCAAAAGACGCTATTACCAACCTTTATTCAAATACCACAGAAACATTCACACTCCCTATTGAAAATCTATTTGCTTTCCTTGAAAATACACATGGAAGTAGTAACCCCTTACACGTAGCTAAGCAATTCACAAATGATATAACTTCACTGTTAGACGACTTAGCTAAGATATATTAAAATCTAAAAGATCGATCCCTCAAAAATAGAATCACCAGACTAACCAAGAAGATTAAACAAGACTTAAATTTAGAAAGCGTGGAAGTAGAAAGTCAAGCAACCCTATCCTCAACAGATGAAAATTTATCCGATTCCTCCTTATTGTCCCAACGCTCTTCTTATTAAAACCATTTTTATCTTCAATCTAATCCAGTGGAATTGCGATGGATTTTATCCACGCCTAGAAAGCATACAACAGCTCATTTCTGATTTTTCACCAGACTTCATCTGCTTGCAAGAAACTAATTTCACCACATCTCATAATCCCTACCTAAAAAACTATACCAGCTATCACTTTATAAGAACTACTCATTTACGAGCCAGCGGTGGAACCTCTATATTTATCTCCAACGAAATTTTTCATCAAGAAATTCCTTTAAATACCAACTTAGAAGTAGTAGCAGTGAGTGTCTGGTGTCCTTCGAAGCTGACAATATGTAGTATATACCTACCCCCTAATTGTAACATAAAAAGCAGCGATTTGTCAGATTTACTAAATCAACTTCCGACCCCTTTCATTTTAGTCAGCGACTTTAACGCTCATAACTCAACTTGGGGATCCGAACAAACTTTTGGTAGAGGAAAAATTATTGAAAATATCATAAATAATTCTAACGTCACTCTTTTAAACACAGGAAGTAACACACACTTCAATATTTCATCCGGAAAATTCTCATCTATTGACCTAAGTATTTGCGATCCTGTTACAGCCCCTTTATTCTCATGGAACACTCTGGATAGTCTGTATGATAGCAACCACTTTCCCATTCTGATCTCTAATAGTGACTCCAAACGCCTAAATACCGCAACCAAGTGGAAAATTGCTAATGCAGATTGGAATTTGTTTAAATCAGCTGTTAAAGAACAAATAGATCGAATTCAGTTTCCAAATAACATCGACGAAGCATTCAAAATCTTCAATAGTTGCATAATTTCTTCAGCAGAACAATTTATTGGAAAATACAGAATTAACACTTCGAAGAAAACCGTTCCCTGGTGGAATAACTCCTGCAAAGTTGCTATAAAAGAATGTAAAAAAGCCCTTAATAAATACCGCAGAACTCGCGATGAGAAATATCTAATTCACGTCAAGAAAATGAAAGCCCGATCGAAACGAATCCTAAAAGGCAGCAAAAAGAAATCATGGAGTCAATTCGTTAACACTAGACAAAGTCTGGATAAAGATAAAAAGAATGAAAGGACGCAATACATCCTACAGAATACCAGCTATCTCTTGTAACGGTAATATCATCACTAATGATCAAGAAATAGTAAACTCTTTAGCTCAACACTTTCACAACAATTCCAAAAATGATATCGTAACCTCTAACATACCACAATCTTCCTTTATTTCTCCATCAATTAAATGTCAATCAATCAATCTACCGTTCACGCTAACGGAACTCCATGCAGCGCTCTCCTCTTTGAGAAATTCTGCTGCGGGCCCAGACGATATTCCATCAATTTTTCTAAAAAACTTGCACTCAGACACATTAACCAAACTTCTCGAACTGTACAATATTTTATGGTCGACTCAACAATTCCCATCATTATGGCAACAGTCAATTTATTATTCCTATTAAAAAGAGTAATACTTCATCTTTTCTACCAAATTCTTTCCATCCCATATCCTTAACGTGTACACTATGCAAACTTCTAGAAAAAATGGTCAACAAACGTCTTCTTTGGTTCCTTGAAAGCCATAACATTATCGATAACGCTCAGTCAGGTTTCAGGCCAAACCGTTCTACAATAGATAACTTGGTACTTCTCCAAAATGAAATCGCTCAAGCATTTGCCAACAAAAGTGACGTAATTGCTGTATCTTTACATATTGAACGTGCCTTTGACACCACCTCTAGGCTTCATATCCTTAAAAAACTAGCAGAGTTTGGGATATCTGGTAATATTTTCTCTTTTTTACAAAACTTCCTTTCTAATAGATCTTTTAAAGTTGCTGCAAATGGAAAATTTTCTGACCAACAGTCTTTACAAAATGGTGTGCACCAGGGATCGGTTCTAAGCACTTCTTTATTCCTCCTTACTATTAATAACATAGGTTCTATGGTGGTTTCTCCTGTGAAATATGCAATCTACGCAGACGATCTCATCATTTTCTGTCAAGGAAAAGTGACATCCAGTACCTACATGTTCCCTCCTTCAAAAAGCTCTAGATAACATCTGCCACTGGGCAAATGGTTCTGGCTTCAAATTTTCGCCTTCCAAATCTAAGGTCATACAATTTAGCAGAAGAAGATTTCACCAGTCCCCAAACATAACTTTAAATGGAGTTGCATTAGAAACAGTTGACAATCTAAAGCTATTGGGAGTTATCTTTGATAATAGACTGACCTGGAGACACCACATAGAGATCACAAGATCAATTTGTTCTAATAGACTAAACCTATTAAAATCCTTATCTAACCATCAATGGGGATCTGAAGAAGCAGTTCTTCTTAGGATATATAGAGCTATGATAAGATCCAAATTAGATTATGGCTGCATTCTCTATATGAATGCCAGCAAGTCCAACTTAAAACCGCTTGACGTCATACAGAACAGTGCTCTACGACTCTGTCTTGGAGCCTTCAGATCGAGCCCCCCTGAGAGTCTTTGCATAGAATCCTCTGAATCCCCTCTATTTATAAGACGTCAACATCTTCTTCTCTCTTACTTTACTAAAATATCTGCTCATCCAACTAATCCTGTTTTCAGACTAATCGATACCTCACAACCATCTGCTGACAATAGACCAAGTACAATACTTTCTACCTCCCAAACATTACTTCCCTTATTAGAAAACATCGACCTGTCACTCACAAATCCTACTTGCATACCCAATCTCCCACCCTGGACCATAAAACTGCCCAAGATCAACCCCAGCCTCTTTAACGGCAACAAAAAAGATACTCCTAGTTCCAATCTAAGACTGGCGTTCTTAGAACTAATACACACTAACAGCTACGACAAAGTCCTCTTCACAGATGCTTCGAAAGACGAGGAGACTGCTGGCTACGCCGTTCTTTCCGAAGGTTCCACCATAGCAACGAGTCGTCTATCTTACAACTGCAGCATACATACTGCTGAACTAATTGGAATACTAAAAGCCCTGAAATCCCCTATGTGCAGCAGGGAAAGTGTAGCGGTGTGTACGGATTCACTGTCATCTATCCATTCTATTAAAAATATATACTCACAGAATCCAATAGTTCAGGAAATACATGAAACACGTCATCACCTTGCAGAGAAACTTATTTCAATGACCATCATCTGGACTCCATCTCACGTAGGAATCTCAGGAAATGAGAAAGCAGACAAAGCAGCAAAAGAAGCATGTTCTTCCAATTCACCTCCTGAAGCTATTTAACTGTGCACTGATCTAAGACGTACCATCAAAGAAAGAATGTACCATACTTGGCAAAGCCGCTGGGATAGATCAACTTCAAAACTGCGCCACATTCAAGCCACTATTCACTCTCCCAAATTTCCTTCAATGAGCCGAAAAGATAGAATCATAATAAGAAGACTTCGGATTGGACACTCTCGTTTGACTCATGGATATCTCATGGCCTCAACAGCCCCTCCTGTGTGCCCAAATTGCAATACACGACTGACTGTAGAACACATTCTCATTGACTGTTACCTCCACCGTTACGCCCGCCGCCTCCACAACCTAAATGGAAACCTGAAAGATATCCTGGGATCACCAAATCTATTTGGTGCTATCATAAACTTTTTAAAAGACTGTCACTTATACAATTTAATTTAATGTAATACGTTATTGTTTTGTAATTAGTTCCCGTGTCAATGACCTCTGCTGTCGAGACACGTTAATCATAATAAAAAAAAAGAAAAGTGTAGACCAAAAGGAATACCTACCTAACACAAAATTGGTAGTTCAAACAAAATTTTATTACAAAAAGAAATGCAACTTCCAGCAAATATATTTAAACAGTATTGTTTATAAAAGAAATATCAAACTGTTGGATCTACACCAAGTTTAAGGTGTACTTTAATTTAAGGTGTTTAAAGAAATGTTTAAATGTTGGTATTACCATTACATATACTTATCTTGGATATAGGCTAAGTTTGAGGCCACTTTATAGCTCATTAAGTACTATTTAAAGAAAAATTAAAATTAAAATTACATATATTGAACTTCTCATAATTCCTCCATTATAGCTATAATTGATTAACAATGTAAAACAAGTTAAGCTTAAAATAAAAATATTCAATTAAATTTTAGCTGGCACTGGCTGTTTGAACAAACAAAAATCAAAAATATTTGTACATATAAGAAATATTTGGTTTAATAACCTGGTATTCTGTATTTAAAAATTTAATTAGAAAAAATGTTTAACTCTGTTCTTAAAGAAAAAATTTAATTTAATAATCAAGTATTCATTTATTTTTGAGAATGAAAATCCTATTAATGTCTTTGTTCAAATTAAATTACCTATCAATTCATGAAAAATAAAAAAAAATATCTGTACGATAAAAAATAAAAAAAAAACAATTAGACCTTACCTTCCTAGGCGACTGGTATGGTAAAGTGAAGTATCATCAATGGCATACATATACTCATCAGGTAGATGCTAGAAAACCTGGAAGTCTGGGTCTGGTTTCAAAGATTCTGGACCCAAGTGGTACTCAAAGAACCCAAAAGAAAATAATTCAGCTTTCACAAAGCCACGGAAATCGAACAGGATACATTTGATCTAATAAAAGAAATACATTTTTCTTCGCCAGAGTTCAGATAATCGAAAATTAAAAAAAAATAACAACATGAAGAAAAATTAAAAACAACAGTAATTTTAACTTATCTTACTTAAGGTGTTCAAAATGACCTCCCAAATGAGTAGTAGTGAATTTTTATTGCATTCTCTTAAAATCCAGGTCATATCTACAATTTCATCAGTAGTAAAATTCATTACTGGTAACTGAAATTCAATTATTGAATTTAAATTGAATTACTAATTTACGGTGTACCACAATATTGAATTAATAAACAATAATGTCAAACTGTAAGTTTCTAACAAACCAATCATGGCCAACTCACAATAATTATTGGTAAACGTTAAAATATCTACCACATTAATAAAAATAAAAATAAAAATATCTAGAAAACTGATAACTTTAGGTATAGGAAGTACTTCATAAAATGTGAAGTATGACATTAGTACTTTTCGATACTGATATAAAATATTTAAAATTACCAAGAAAATAATGTACTTGCATTTTGACTTACCCTGTATTTGATTTAACGAAAATTATGAAAACGAATATATTTTATAATTTTTAACAATTATTAAAAATCTATGGTTGCAATAGATCAATGCTCCTATAGTCCTTTTTAAATATACAGGGAGTTAAACTTGATACGATTTTCAGGTAATATTGGGTATAACTTTTTAAATAAATATATTTAAACAATAAAACTTTACATTGTTGTGATGTGGAAGTTAGCAGATTTCGAATTTAAAATAAAATACAGGGTGTTCCATTTAAAAAAACATAAGTTTGGTTTGCCACTATCTTATGGAACACCCTGTATACTTATAAAAATTGTAATAAAATAACAAAAACCACTCAAATATACTAGAATAAAGTAAAATACAAACACTAATATACCTAAAATTACCACAAATTGACTTTAATAATGAAACGAAAGTCATTAATATGTGGTCTGTGTGTCAAAATTTTAAAATCGAAGAGCAAAACCGCTACCAAATGGTAGGTGTTTTGAAAACGGTAAGCGTCGGCCGTACGCATTTGGACTACGCTAACCGTTTAACAAACCTGGGCCGGTATTCTCAACTCACTCCTCTCACAGCGAGCGATCACAAAAGGGAGTGATTTGATTGGCAGCGATATGGCTTTTCTAGATTCTCATGTATCCCTCCGCTAGCAAATTTATGACACGAGCAACTGGTACACATGAAAGCGAGTGAAATAAAGCACTCCTCTTTGACAGGAGCGATCCATACGAGGAGAGGGCATGAGAATCGATTTGGCAGTGAATTTCACTCCCCTCGCATTCAACGACATCGATATCGCTCCAAGCGAGGACCTGAGAATACCGGCCCTGAATACCATTTTTGTCAGTTTGAACACGTGGTATGCGAATTTTACGTCACAATGCGCTCAGCGAGTACGAAACGCTGACCGTTTTCAGTTACGAGAATACTCGCCCTGGCCTTGTTCATTTGCTTGAAACGTAAGTGCTTTGTGATATCAACAACAATTATAACCTCTAAGCTTAGTTAAAATTTATGTATTTGGTTTTTATTAGTGTATAAAGTTTAAGTATGACGGAGCAGTGCTGTGAAATCCGTTGACGAAGCAGCAGTGATTGTGCTTTCTGGTGAAAAGCTATCGAGGAAAAAGAGGCTACATCTAAACCTACTAACGTCTACCTTTGTGTCGACATTATTGGTAAGTTGAGCATTGATTTTTCACATCATATTTACACTTTACCTCAGCTATATTGTGTTTTCTTTTTTTTTTCTTTTCTTTTTTGTGAAAACTGCTTTTTACTTATATCGCTAACTGATACTTTCTCATACTCCCACTAAATGGGGGAAGTTGAGGGGGGCAATAGCCCCCCAACCGGTATAAATGATACTATGAACGAAATTGTAAACAACAATAAAAAAATATCTGATAAAAAGTTAATTGTTTAAAAGGTTATAACATATACATTCCATACAACTTTGTCACTTGTAAGGGGATTGTGAGACAACTGGATATAGACATTGGAGAAGAGGAACTACTTAGATGCTGCTGCACAGACACAAATAAAATTATTAGTGCCAAAAGACTAAATAAAAAGATCAAAAAAGGTAACGAAATATCATACGAGCCAACAGGAACGGTGCTCTTCACATTTCAAGGCGTCCTACTACCCAAGTCAATAGATACTCTTCTACGGCATGCACAGAAAAGTGGAAATTTATATACCACCGGTCACACAATGCTATAAATGCCTACGTTATGGACATACCCCAGCCCATTGTAAAGGAAATGAAAAATGCTTTAACTGTGGGGAGGCAAAACACTTAGTAGAAGGAGAACCGTTCTCCTGTGAGGTTAAATGCTTCTATTGCAAAGAAGCACACGTAACTGCAAACAAAAAATGTCCCGGATACCTCAGACAGAAAAATATAAAAGAATTGATGACATTTGAAAATGTGACATTCTTTGAAGCAAGTGAGATGGTGCCAAAATCTTATATGGATAAAGAAAAATTTATTCTTAGACCAGGGGACTTTCCAAGACTGAAAAAGAAAAACAGTGAAATAAATGGTAATACAAATAATACTAATAATATGTCAAATTTGGTCGACATTTCACACAGAAGATCCCACAACTTCAATTCTTTGCCCCTCAAGCGCTCATTTCAACAGGTGGTAGCAAGTTCAGACAATAAAAGAAGGGTTATACAAAAAGGCTATGAAAAAAAAAACACATGAAGAAAACCTATACTTTCCTAACTCTAGACCTGAAAAACAAACAACCTCTTCTCCCTCTCCCTCTAAAAGAAAAAACCAGCCTCAGACACATACCCAAACCAAATCCACACAAAACTATAATGACAATGAAGCCTGGTCTACCAGTGCAGTTCACAACACTTCCAGTTCCTCACAAAACAACTTACAAGATTGCTTGAATTTTATCATGAATACATCTATTGAAAACAGAGATATCATAAGAAATTTAATAGTATCCTGTACAAATTTAGAATCCCATATGGATTATGACAATGTATCAGATTCTGATTATTAATAAACTAAATAAACATAAAACAAACCAATGAATCCAAAGCTAAAACTAAAAATAATACAGTGGA
Source organism: Ophraella communa (assembly GCA_035357415.1). NCBI lineage: Eukaryota > Metazoa > Arthropoda > Insecta > Coleoptera > Chrysomelidae > Ophraella > Ophraella communa. The sequence goes on from CM068980.1 coordinate 25,795,414, forward strand.
ATATTAGAAGTATAATTTCAAATAGGGATGATCTAATTAATTTTATAAATAAAGGAAACCCTGACATTGTAGCTCTAAATGAAACATGGCTAAATAAAGATAAACATTTTCACATTAAACAATATAATATCATCAGACAGGATAGACCAGATGGGTATGGTGGGGTTGCTACTCTTATTAAGCAGACTCTAATCTATAACAAAATTAAAAGTTTTACTTGAGATCAAACTCAGTACTTAATTACTAAAATAGGAAATTTGAATTTTATAAATATATACTCAAGCTCTCATAATGTTCTAACTCAGAATTTTTTTTAATGAAATGCTCTAAATAATCTAGTTATAATGGGAGATATGAATTCTCATCACTCTCTTTGGGATAAATGCCTACTCGATAAGGGAGGTAAAAATATATCTGACTTTGTATTCAATAAGGAACTATCAATACTGAATGATGGCTCCCCAACTCTTTTTCAACCTAATAATAACAAAACTAGCGCTGTAGATTTAACTATAGTTAGCAATGATTTAACTTTACAATCTCAATGGTATGTTTTGCAAGATTGTGGTAATAGTAATCATTTTCCAAGAGTTTTAAAAATTAACCTAAAAGAATCTTATAACAATAACGTTTTTATCTCTAAACCCAAAGTCAGAAATACTAACAAAGCAGACTGGAAAATATTTTATGATGAAATGACTTTAGGTTTGTCTAATGTTCCAACAAATCCTAGCTATGAAGAACTGCTTATCACCATCAACCAAGCTGCGGATGAAGCAATGCCATACAAAAACAGCGGAATCCAGAAAAAACCATCTAACCCTTGGTGGGATGAGGACCGCTCTCTGTGGATTGGTCAACGTAAGGAGGCATCCATAACTTCAAGGTCTTTCCGTCTTATGAGAACTACTTAAACGCTAAACAAACCATAGCTTCATCTAGAAGAAACCTTAGATCTAAAAAAAGTAACAAATTTAAAAGAAAAAGAATCCGATACATCATATGTATGGAACTCAATAAAAAAATTTAATAACAATAGAATTAGTCTCCCCAAATCCACAATCTCAAACAACACCAAATTAGAAATTTTAAATAAAATGTCATCGATGACAATAGACCCAGAATTTACGTTAGTCCAAATAAATGAGATACCTGAACCATTTAAAACATATGAATTAAACAACGCATTACATAATAAAAAAAATTCGGCTCCAGGTCTATATGACATTTCTTACCCAATATTGAAACATCTACCATTTGAAGCTATACAATGAATGTCTTGGGGGGAGAAGACTGGAAAAAATTTAACGTAATAAATATACTCAAAATATACTCAAACCCAACAAAAATCCCGAATCGCCCAATAGTTACAGACCCATTATCTTATCTTCTTGTGTGCTGAAAGTTTTAGAAATTATGATAAAAAATCGAATAGACTGGTATATAGAACATAACTCTATATTAGAAATTTCTCAATCAGGCTTTAGAAAAGGTAAGGGGACATATGATAATTTGGCTATGCTGTATACTAATATTTTAGAAGCTTTTGAAACCTCTCAATCAACAATTGCAGTCTTTCTTGATATCAAATCAGCATACGACAATGTTAATTTATACAAACTTTACAGTAAATTATGCTCTCTCAAAATTCCTACTGCTTTGAATAACTTAATTTTTAAAATAATGGAGAATAAATTCCTTTATACAAGAGATAATAATGGGGAATTAATAGGCCCTTACTCAGCAACTAAGGGCATCCCACGAGGATCCCCCTTAAGCACAGTTCTATTTAACATTTATATATCTGAAATTTTTACACTTATACCAGATAACATTGTATTGCTTGGAAATGCTGATGATTTAGTTTTGCTTATTAAGGGACATAACATAAATAGAATGGTTATAAAAGTCAACTCAGTTCTGCCTAAAATTAAAAACTGGTTAGCAAACCATGATTTAGATTTATCCACAGAAAAATGTGAAGCAGTATGGTTTACTAAAGGTCATAGAAAAATCAAGCCACCAGATATTCAAATTAATAATTCAATCATCCCTTACAAAAATCAGGTAAAATTTCTGGGAATAATATTTCAAAAACAACTAAAGTGGGATCCACAAATAGAAAATGTAGTAACTAAAGCAAAAGAGAATATTAATATTTTAAGATCAATTTGCAGAGTTTGCTGGGGCGCAGATCCCCGCACTATGCTTATAATCTTCAATGCATTAATTAGATCCCACCTAGACTATGGGTCCTTCTTATTTAAACCTATGACCAAAAAATGTGTAGAAAAACTTGAAACTGTTTTCTTCGAGTTAGTTTGGGATGTATGAAATCCACTCCACGTCTTGCTATCCTGTCTGAATCTTCTCAAATAAATCTTGACTATCGTAGAAGACTACTTGCCATAAAATTTCTATCAAAAATTATCATTATACAAGAACATCTCCTCATATCATCCTAATTCAAGGTACGAAAACAACTTATAATTAAACCTAACTTCTATAATGATAAATATGTACCATATTTAGTAGCAGCTTTGGAAACATTTTTCCCTTAAAGACGATCCTTACTGCGAATGTGGGGCAGTTGAAGACTTAAATCATATATTTTTTGAGTGTCCCATTAATCAAATCAAAAACATGGATCTTTATACAATTTTTACAACATTAAAGATACCTACCCCAATATCGATATACTCAATACTTAATAATCCTAGGAAAGAATCAGTTAGCATATTAATGAAGTTTCTAACAATTAATAAAATAAACTTATAAACATTTTACAATGCTCAACTAAAATATTCTCTTCATTTCAGATCCCACCTTTGTTTGTGACGTCTTAATGTACATTGAAGTTTTTTTTTTGTCTCCTAAATAATACCTTTGTATGTTGTTCTTACTAATACCAGTCTCGCATCAACATTTAATATCAAAGCACATATTAATAAAATATTTCACAGCACTTTTTTAGTACCTTATTAATAATTATAACTAAGAAGATTCTACAGTTACGCAAAGTCGGTGGCTGCAATATGGTCCAGAGCCAGTCAACATTGTAGTCACCCCCAAATCGTGCTGGTGATTGCCTTGAAGCAAAGCCATCAATAAAAAGAAGAAGAAGTATGACAGAGAATACTGATAATTATCAATAATGCTCCATCTACGACTACATCAATTTTTGATGTTTTGTTTCTTGTTGTATGATTTGTATGAGTTTTGAAACACAAACAAAACATCAAAAGTTAAAGATGGATGGAGCCATAAATTTAGCTTTAGCATGACACAGGTTATTGACATAATACAACAATTTTACATACTATATCGTGGGTTATTGACGTGAAATCAGGTGCTCCAACAAAACATTCAGCCAATCAGACATGACTTACAAATATCGATATTTTCATCAAATTACCCAATTTGAAGAGCCGAGGCTCTATTAATAAATAATTTTTTTGGGTTGGCCACTAGACTGGGGGTGTAGATATTCTAACCCTATTAATCACCTGATAAGATAATCATAACGAAACAAATTAAAATATACTGAAAATGAATACGAAATCAAAGGTTAGGTTTTGTTACTATATTGATGGTAATTTATACTCATTTAAGGTTCTGGAAGCTATTATAAACATTCAGCTATATGGAATTCTGCCAGTAGGTATAAGAACTGCTTGAATTATTTTTATTTACTTTTAGTCATACAAGTTTTGTAAATAAATGAAGTAATTGTTTATTATTTAGAAAGGTTATCTTCCAGTTTAACCATCCGCTTAAAAATTCTCTGCGCATGTACAAAAATATTCGAAATTGACAGCGGGACAGCCGCACAGTGTTGTCAGTTCAAATATTTTTTCCTGAAAGCGAATAGTTTAGTTTTGATTTAGTAAATTTGATTAAAAAAAAGACACACGTTAATAAGGAGTGTTACTGCTAAAGTTCATAAGTAATAAATAACCCATTTTACATAATGCATATTATATTAAGATTAAACAGTATATAATTAAAATAGTATATTAAGTCTTCTGATTTATTCAATGCATATTATGTTTACATGTATGTAAAATTTAAATCCAAAATCAGCCCTATAACTGCAAATCTCCTTGTTATAATTTAGTAACGTTATCTATAAAATGAGCATAATGTACGTTCAAAATTTTACAGATAACATTGGTGTGGTAATAAAGTTTCAATCATATAGGCCAACATAAGTGTTTTTTGATATATTTTGAGATTCATTAGACACTATTAGTAAAAGAACTTGTATGTTATGATGAACATTAACTTATTATTAGAAGTCAAAACTTTGTATAAAAAATAACTAACAATATTACGTTAAATGCATTATTTCATAGATTTACTTAACTCGATTACATAACCTAAGCAGTCTGTTAAATAATATCTATAATTTTCGTCTTCCCAATGTCTATTCACTTAGTTTATTTTTTCATACAAATGTGGCAACGCAGCTCGAGATTTAAAGTTTGCCGCTCCTTATCAACCAATAAAATTATTCTTGAAATTTCGCAGAGAATTTTTAAGCGGATGGTTAAACTGGAAGATAACCTTTAGAAAAATTACCTATTAAGTGAGTACTTTTAACTGCTACTGTATTAAGAGAAGTAAATATATTTTTTTTATTTTTTAATTCCACTTGTTTGTTTTTAACTTCACTGTCTCACAAAATCTCATAATTAACTTTTATAGTTATAAATTTCTTTATTAAACATGTCCTGTTTATTGCTATCAGCTTCAAATTTAAATCCTTTTTTCATCTATTGTCTCATGTCTATATGTACCTAAACAATAGTCAAAGGTTTTTGCTGTGTAGGATTGTTTGAAAAAATTGGGGCCAACTTTATTTATAGTTTCACTTTTAAAGCATTCTAAGATACATATAATTAATTCTGCATCAAACTGAACTTATCTCCAATTTCCAAAATTTCACAATTCTGAATTAAAGTTTTTGGATTTTTTGTTACTACTTTAGACTAATATTTACAATAAAAGAGACTTACAGACTAGGTTTATTTTTTTGGTTTTGAATTTTCAATACATAAATATTAGTTTAACTTGTATTATTTTCTACAGCTAGAAGATTGTGACTTTCTTATATTCTTACTAGCTTATTTTATGTTGAACTTGAATTCTTTTTTAAATAAACTTTGTTACTTTTACTTTTTTTAACTTAAATAGTCTACCGCTAGTTGTGAATCCATTACTTTACTTTTATTGATAAATTACATAGTAAATTCTTTCTATTTTTTTCTTATATTAAAAGACATTTTGTAATCATAAATTTTTAAGAGATATGAGTTATTTTATTTTAGTTAAAAAACTTTACAATAGTATTGTGTACAGGTTTTATCATATAAATTTGATTTGTATTATTCTATAATTATTTTTATTTTATTTTGTATGTCTTATTCTTTAATTAGATAAATATTTCTTTACAATATATACATAATTGTAATGGTTTGAATATACTCTTATCTGTTTTTGACTTTTTATAAGATGACCCAGAACTAATGAGCTAAATTGCAAATTGTAAGGAATAGGTAGTGATTCCATACAGGGTAATTATGCAAATGTAAATTTGTAAGTTATAAAATGAAGTTTGTTACATTGTTACCTATTTTTGGACCTCCTATGATTACATAGGTATTTAGCACTATTTTATTTCTATAGACTTCGTTTTTATACAAACACCTAATAGGAAATAATTTTAACACACTTATTTGTAGAGCCTAAAGTTTTTAAATATTCTAGTCTACAATAATATTTTGCAGAGTATGCAAACCATGTTCATGCATCATTCAGTCATGACTATTCTGGATATTTTTGTTGTCAACGATTTTAATTTGTCAGTTTTTTTTTTACTTGTGACACAACCAGAGATTAGTTGACACTTTTAATTGTTTTTGTTTTGCTTCAATTTTTCACATAGTTGCAGTTGCGTCGACTGTTTTATTGTAAAATAATTAGGATAGTTTGATTTATTTTTCCACTGCAATAATAATCATACTGTTTGTTACAGTAATAAAGGAATTACATGATCAAATAGAAATATTTTTCATGTTAACTTATTTAAAAGATCAAATATATATATTTTTGTTTACAAGTTGGATTATTTTATTTGACGTTATTATACTTAGAAAAGTAACTAATACCTACACTTCAAGTGAGGAGTAAACAGAAATATACAGTGTGGCGCATCGAAAACGAAACAGAAGGATTTACTGGCAGATGATTCCTTTTTTGAAAAAACGCTCGGACCCGTCGATTTTGTTTTCGAGGGGGGCACAAAATTGGCATAAAATCAGTTTAACATTTGCAGACCCTTAAGCGGGGGTGGCATCATCCCTAAAATCTTAAATAAAAAGGGGGGTCGAATGATTCATTATTTGAAAGGTCTTTCAACTCGCTTTGATGATGTAAAATTCATGTATTTAATTCAGTACATCAAATCAAAATTGGCGACTGATCAGTAATATTGAAAACGTAATATTGAAAATCCTATAAGGAACGAAGCAACAGAAGTGGGGGCTTTAGGGCAAGTTATTGTAGATCCTACATTAAGTACCCGCAAATTGCAAACTTCGTGTGGTGTTAGTCGACGTACTATCCAACGGATTCTAAAGGCCCATAATTTTCATCCATATAAAATTCACCTTGTACAAGAACTTAATGAAGACGATTTTGATAAGCGATTAGAATTTTATGAAGTTATGAGTGAACGAATTACAAACGATGAACAATTTTTATTTAACATTTGCTTTTCCGACGAATGTTCCTTTTTTTTAAATAGCGAAGTAAATCGTTATAATTGTCGATATTGGTTGGACTCTAATCCCAGAATTTACCATGAGGTACACACACAGCAGCCACAAAAATTAAATGTTTGGACTGGCATTTTTGGCGATCATTTGGTTGGTCCTTTTTTCTTACCTGGAAATTCGACTGGTGAAATGTATTTGGAATTACTGCAAAATGCCATAGATCCTGCGCTAACAGATAGGTATAATTGAAAATCAGAATGATGGTCGATACGTTGAGAATATGTTGAGGTTCCAACAGGATGTGCCCCACCACATTACGCATTAAGAGTTCCGCATTATTTAGATCAGACCTTTCCAGGTCAATGGATTGGTAGAAGAGATGCCGTTGAATGGCCCCCAAGATCGCCAGATTTATCACCTTTGGATTTCTTTTTGTGGGGTTACTTAAAAAGCAAATTCTATGCTACTCAGCCAACATCCTTAGAAGATTTGCGACAAAGAATTGTAAATGAGTGCCATTAAATTACTCCTCAAATATTGCAAAATGTCCGGCAACGTTTTCAGCAAAATCTTTATTATTGCATGGAAAGTAATGGTGGTAATTTTCAACATTTACTCGGCTGACAGGTCAGTTTATTCTTTATTTTTTAACAACTACTGAATTGAAGTACATGAATTTTACATCATTGTAAAGGGAGTTAAAAGACCTTTTAAATAATGGATCATATTCGACCCCCCTTTCCATTTAAGATTTTAGGGATGGTGCCACCCCCGCCTAGGGGGCTGCAAATGTTAATGTGTTTCGTTTTCGGTGCGACACCCTGTATATAAAGAATTATAAGATAGTAAAGAATATACAGACTAATACGATTTTAAATTCTTATTTTATTTCTATTCCGTTTTTGTTAACACTTTTGCAATAGATATATCCACTCCGTATATAAGTTATGTTAACTTAATAGTAACTAAATTATGCAAATAAGAAATGTCAAATTTTATGTTTAGTCCTGTGAGTAGCTCTTATAGCTCGCCCCCTGATTTGAAATATTTTCATTGAAACTGGTGTATTGTACTCATATTCGGATTTGTATACACAGATGAATGTAAAATGTATACGTGTATTATTGCTCAATTGAAGCTTGTTGTTTAAGCCAACATGATAAACAGTGACACCCAGTTGCACACACTCATTAAAATTCAACTTCACTTCCCATTAAACTGAAAGTCGGCCATCCACACAGTTTCAAGGACAGCGTCATCAGAGTGTCTGTAAGAGGATGGATTATTTGTCACCATTAAAAATGGTATTTTATACCTCTAAATATTTTTATTTTTAGGCAGAATATATTAGGTAGTAAGATGCTGTATGTCAATAATATTAGTAGTTTGGACAACACCCTAATTAGCAAAAAAAAGATGAATTTATTTAATGTATTAAATGTTACGAAATCATTTAAAGAAAATGCTGTCCTACTAAAGAGTTTTACACTCAGAGAATATCAATAGACACTCGCTTACAAATTAGGGACCTTAAATTGCAATAGGGAGCAGGAAAATATCATTAAAAATGGTAAGAATAAAGAACGTATATACACCACAAACGGTTCTTAACTAAGTAAATTGGAAACGTGTCCAATTTAAAACAAATTGATGATACAAATACAACACTATTAGGAAAAAAGTAATTAACCATACGTAAATTATTAGAGTAAGTAATTACCTAATAATTGATTGATAGAATTAGGTAGTAAATAAAGAGTTAAGAATAAAATAAGAGGTACACCAAATTCACCAAATATCTCTTTATCTTAACCCACTTAAGAAGGGGTTTGAAGTGTGTAAGAAAGTTTGTCATTTCTCATATATAATCCGTTTTTAACTTTACAATAAGACCAATAAATAGAAATAACTTCAGATACAAGCATTTAAAAAATGTCAACCCCTAAAGGGAAAAAATGCCTGAAGTAGAAAATTGCAACTGGTGTTTTAGCATCTTTGAAATTTTAGCCCCTAATAGGATTAAAGAGGGGGTTAGAGTATGGGTAGTGGTTTAATTTGTATAAAAATATATTTATGTACTTCTCAAAACAACAATTGAGCTGTAATTTATGTACGAAATCAGTGGGCTATTTAATTAACCATTGGGGTTGCAGAAACAAACTGGAAGATGTTCAGCAATCTTTTGCCGTTACGTCATTATCGGTGCCGTATTCTGCTGTTTTACGTTTTTCTTAAAAAATTGTGTTATTTTACTTTCAACGTCAACATTATAATCCATAACATGTAATAATGCAAAATATGACAACTGAACTGTTAAAAGAGTGAGATAAAGGGAGATAAAGTTGCACAATGTATGACGTAACGGCAAAGGATGGTTCAATAAACTATACCTATTATTATTAAAAAAATATTTGTTTTTTAAAGTATAGATACCTATACATTATGATTTATCCTTATCTAGAAAGAAGAATAGTCTATTATGCCATTCTCTTCTAGAATTATTTCTATTTTGTTGACAATTGTTATTATTTCTGTTTTCCTTGTATCCCCCATTATTATTCTTATTTCTGTAATGCGGGCTATTTTCATTTCTATCGCTTTCATAATTTGTTAATTCTATTAAATTGTCTGTATTGTTTCTTTCATAATTAATATTCTTGTTCTAATTTTTATAATTTCTATATCTGTTTCTTGCTATGTTGTTGTTGTTATGATTAAATCCTGTTCTATTTCTATCTTCATTTGTTTCTGGTCTTCTATTACACATACCTAAGTACTGAATGGAGAGGACAGGAAACCAAAATGATCAGAAAAAAGTGAATGCACTGAAGGTTGTCTAACATCTAAATGATTTGAAAATATTATTACGTCAAGCAATGACATACCAGTTGCACTACATCTAGTTGGTTCATTTATTATTTGTTTTACATCAAAAGAATCCAAGAATATTTGTAGCTGCTTATATTCTTTACTATCTGAGTTTAGATTGTCTATATATTAAGATCGCCTTAGCTTATTAAATAACCGTACTTGTGAATAATCTCAGTTGCCTACAATATTTTCTAGAGATTCGCGAGCATGAGCTAAGTGAACTTATTGCTATTTTGTTATAATCAAACTCAAGTTCAATCCATATTTAATCAGTTAAGACTCGTATGATAGGAATTAGTGTGCATTTAATATTATTTTTAGTTGTTGGCTCATCAATGGCCCAGTAATGTTTTGCCCTACCTGTCACTGATGGTCCTTTCTATGGTTTGCCGGACCGGTAACAGCATGGACACGTCCGAAACGGCCTGTCCCCGGACCGGCTGGCTAGCACTTATTTAACGCACTGTAAGACTGTAATCATTAAATCAAGAATTATATAATTTTTTACTTACTTATCTTTTAAAAACTCGTTTTCGGATATTTTTGTGCCTTATTTTCAAAGCAATAAATCGAAATTATCAATCAAATATACACTATATAAACTTAGGTTAAAATTAGGTTAGGTTAGGTTAGGTTAGGTTAAGTTAGGTTAGGTTAGGTTAGGTTAGGTTAGGTTAGGTTAGGTTAGGTTAGGTTAGGTTAGGTTAGGTTAGGTTAGGTTAGGTTAGGTTAGGTTAGGTTAGGTTAGGTTAGGTTAGGTTAGGTTAGGTTAGGTTAGGTTAGGTTAGGTTAGGTTAGGTTAGGTTAGGTTAGGTTAGGTTAGGTTAGGTTAGGTTAGGTTAGGTTAGGTTAGGTTAGGTGTAGGGTTAGGTTAGGTTAGGTTAGGTTAGGTTAGGTTAGGTTAGGTTAGGTTAGGTTAGGTTAGGTTAGGTTAGGTTAGGTTAGGTTAGGTTAGGTTAGGTTAGGTTAGGTTAGGTTAGGTTAGGTTAGGTTAGGTTAGGTTAGGTTAGGTAAGGTTAGGTTAGGTTAGGTTAGGTTAGGTTAGGTTAGGTTAGGTTAGGTTAGGTTAGGTTAGGTTAGGTTAGGTTAGGTTAGGTTAGGTTAGGTTAGGTTAGGTTAGGTTAGGTTAGGTTAGGTTAGGTTAGGTTAGGTTAGGTTAGGTTAGGTTAGGTTAGGTTAGGTTAGGTTCTTCATTCACCGTGCCCGCGACTTTTAACAGATGTGACAGAAGGGCGAAATTTAAATTTGAAAAATATAATAAGGAATCATTACAAGGTAATCGTACTTGTTATATAAAATCTTATAATGTTTATGCCAACTGAAAAAATAGCAAGCTTTTTTGGGCACAATTTTAAAGAAATATTTTGTTAGGTTTTTACCCAACAAACTTTAGTTTCTGTTAAAAATAGCTGTCTTTTATTGTTATTAATAAATTGCAGCACAACGTTTACTAATAAAATAATAATAGGTACCTATTTTTAAAATCACGCGAGTATTCAGCGTGGCGCCAGCCGATTGCAGTGCATTCGAGTTGATGGTGGACGTGAATAAGGAATAAACATGAATATTCGGGTAAGTAACTAGTAACCCTGATGGGCCAAGAGGATTTTGTCATTGCTGTCCACAATCAAACTGGCTAACACTGGCCTTGCGTTAATTTACCAGACAATCGGGTAAGTAACTATGAACCAACCATGGGCCAACAGTATTTCGTCATTGCTGGCCCATAATCAAACGGACCAACACTGGCCTTTCGTTAATTTACAGGTAACAGTCACTTAGCCGATGTTTCCGACACTGGCCTCTTTCTAAAAAGTTTATAACATAGCAAGGATATAATTTGGTTTCAACCATGTTTTAGAAACAGTAATGATGTCATATTTGTTTAAAACAGTATCTTTAAATTTCTGACATTTACTAATTATCAAACGTGTGTTTATATGACATATTTTTATATATTTGGACATGTTTTAAACAAGTAATATTAAAAATTCACAAATATACCTCTATTCTTAAGATGAAAAACAGATTATGGTTAAAATCGATTTAAGTAGAAAATTTATTTGAAAAATATTAACCAAATTTATTAATAAGAGAAAAAAAATAGAAAAGGAAAAGAAACAAAACTAAAAAAATATCTAAATAATAAATACTACCTAATGATTATGTTTTACTTTTTAAAAAGCGCTCAAATTTTACAAATTTATTATAGTATCTAGGTGGTAAAGATAGGTGTCTTTAAAGTATCTGATTACATGATCGATATTCAATTGTTTCCCTAAATCAGATTTTATATTATGAGACAGTTTATGTTGTTCGCGTACTACTACATGTTTGGGAAATTCACACATTAAATGTTTAATCGATTGAATAGTGTTACATAAGTTGCATGTGGGTTTATTTTCTTTTGTAATGAAAAAACTATGGCTTGTCCAGTATAAATATAAGTGTACGTCATCAAAATGAACAAATCGCTCTGTTCGTTTGACTTCCTTGGTTCGTTTGCTACTGTCAATCAATATCTTTTTTCACTGTAAATTTGCTAAATATTTTAATCCGCAGGCCGCAAGTTATTAGAAATAATAAATAAATGCTTTAAGAAAGGTTACGTAATCAATTTTATAGCAAATACAACTCCTGGACTAATAAAATATAAACTTGGTGCCCTGATGACGCACTTAAATATGGTTTATCAGGTATTAACATCAAAATAAAACTCTTTTATTAAACAAAATCACAATAAAATAAGTTTTGCTTGGGATATCATCACAAATAACCTTTTTATCAGTATAACTAACCTAGCTTAATATTGTACTCAAATATAAAGAAGAATATTATAGAAACTTCGTTTGACATTTACTATATTCTAATACTATTTTAAATTCTTGGCAACATAGTCCTGTCTGACAGCTGTGACGTGCAATTATATTTATACTGGACAAGCCATACGTGTTAGTTTTGTGTATCCCAATCAAAGACGGTTGATTTTAATTTGATCTTCTTTCTTGTTTGTTATTGGGTACCATGGTGTTTAATTTCGCGAAGTTTTGATTGAGAATCTTCCAACTGGTTTTGCTACTTATTAAAAACTTTATCCTTTACGTAGCATTTAAAATCGTTAGGAGCCACTTTGACCACCCTTGACATCTGTTTCTTCATTCCCTAAGATATCGGCATGAGATGGAATCCACATAAATTTAAGATTCAAATTTAAATCTTTTAGATTATTTAGCTCAATTTTTATAAGTTTAACTATCGGGTGTTTGAGTTAGTTTTGAAAGCTGCTCCCACACCGTCCGGTGATTTGGATGCATCAGTGTATACCAGGTAATAATTTTTGTATTTCTTTAGTTTATCTTGGAAAAGGATTTTTGAAAATTGTATTTGGTGTTATTGATTTTTTTAAAAGTGTAAGATTTGTATTTATGAGCAGAGTGTTTATCATCCATGAGGGTGGGGTTTTTATGTTGGATCCAAAGAAGTTGGATCCAAAATTTATCTAAAAGCATAATTATAAATATTCTTAATTACTCACTAAACAATTTTCAAATGAATAATTTAGTCAATATTTAAATCATAATAGTAACACAATGGCAAGTTATATTCCCGCGCCAGTTGGAACCAAATTCGAAGAACATGCCGATATGGCAACGCCGTCGTCCATAAACGCAATGCTGCATAATAGCTGTTACCAGCTCTATAGAACCACTATTTTAACCACGTAGAATACGAAAATGGCGTTAAAATTACAGAATTGCCGATAGTTTTCTGCCAAAATGGGATCGATAGGGTTTTATGGGACCATCAGTTTTTTTATATTACTTATTAATTTAAAATGAAATTTAAACTTTGTTTCAGACTCAGACCATACAATTTAACAGCACTGATTATCTAGTCATTGTAATATGAATATTGTACCTCAATTTATTCATACTTGTGTTGTATCATAAATTATCTAGCGTATTTAAATATTCAGGGCAAACCTTTGTTACCTACCTACATTAGAGGAAATCCTAAGTATATAATGAAACGTTTTACCTAAATGACCATTTTAGTACGTCTATTTAAGTATATTTGTGTATTTTCCAGTATCACCCATATTAAAAATGTTAATTATAATTTTAAGAAAACATTATTATGTTATTATGTTTAAATGTCGTTTTATACGTTCTCTAAAAATTATCTGGATTTTGTAAAATATTATAATAATTATTTATTTTACCGAGTTAATTATTGTCGTCTCTTAGTATAGCTAAAGAACAAATTTGACAAAATAATTTAAAATTGTCGTCAATCTGATATATCGAAACAGCTGCCATTGACTGGAAAAATTAAGGTTTTTAAATAAATATTGAAAGTTTTATTACAAAGGTAATTGTTTAATGGTTTTAAAAGAGTCTCCATTTACACAAACAGCTGCCATTGACTGGAAAAATTAAGGTTTTTAAATAAATATTGAAAGTTTTATTACAAAGGTAATTGTTTAATGGTTTTAAAAGAGTCTCCATTTACACTTGTATATTATGCTTATTTGTCTTTATTAGTGTGTGTGTTTAGGTTTTTTGGCCTGTATTTATAATTAAGACATAAGATTCTTAAATAATTTTGTTGAAATAGTATTAAAAATAATCAAATTTCAAACTCATCCAGTTGCACTTGAAGAGACGGTTAATAAAATGCATTATAGCAATATAATGGTATACTATTCAATGAGGGTATATGAATGAATGAGCTCGGGGATTTAAACTTCAACTCGTGAATAATAGCCATTATACGCGAGTAGAATACTGTACTTTATTGTAATATATATTTGATACATTACGTTGTTGTTCTTTAATGCAGAGCAGCTTTAAAAACATTGCTATAATTAAATCACTGATCACTAAACACTGATAAATCTACGCACACGAACAATAACGTTCACAGATTTGAGTTAAATTTGATTGTTTCTTGGGCTACCTACTTCGGTTTCTAAAATATTTCGGATTATAACAAGGTGCTGATGGCTTAATGTATATGCTCGTAGCTCACAACCGCGGGTACCCGGGCTCGAATCACGTGATGACCAGGATTTTTTTTACTATTTTTTTCTAATGCACAAAACTGAATTAAAAATAATTCGTGATTTACACGATAAAACTTAAAAACCGTTGGTTTGTAGCAAAACAATGTATTATTAGAGCTAAATCAAGGAAGCCGTTATTAATGGATAGGTACCTACTATTAAGGTCGCGCAAACAGACGTATTAAGAATATGTATAGTCGTGAATAAAACATATTACTAACGATTCATATCCTTAAAACATTTTTTTCTTTCTGCGCATTTACTGGTCGAGTCAAAGTAAGGTTATTAAGCCTGTTGGAGCAATCTTTTTATATTTGTTTTTATACCATTAAAAAATCCTGATCACGCCACTAGTTTAATGATTTTAATTAAATTTCGTTATTTTATTGAATTTGTTGTAATAATTTTTTTATTTATATAAAGTTGCTAGATTCCATTTTTCCGTTCCATTACTTTTTTTTAGTATCTTTTACTTAAGATGGTTTCAAAACGCTTTTGAAATATGCCGAATAAGTAATCTTTGAATAAAAATAGTAAATTATATTTTTTTAGCTACTAGCTGTAGAACCTAACCTTATTGACTCATTTTGAGGTAGTAAAGTTGTTCATTATTAACCAAGGTAGAAAAAAACAGAGCATACCTGATATAGCTACATAATATTCTAATAAGTACAAGTTCATTTCATGGTTTCAATTACTCGCTAATAAAATAATAACATTTTATTGGACCAGCAATTTAATAAAAAACTGTTTAACAATAATATATGTACAAAATAAATTCAGATATATGTGATAAATTCAATGTCGAAAACGCTGTCTCCTTTGATAGGAATAATTAACAGCCCAAAACCGCTATTTGCTGGTTTTAGTCAGGTAAATCGTGCTTTAACAATAACCTTAACCATCAATAATAGACCCTCCGAGTTGTTTACAGCATCAGCTAGTGCCACATATAGTGGTAGCACTGTGTGTGAAATCAGCATACGAATACTATTACTCTCCATTAGTGTCCCCGACCGTTGTGATTTGTAACTAACGGTCGCATAGATGCAAAAACAACATTAAACCTTAGCTATGTGTACAATTCACTAAGTCAGCAAACTATATTACGGCACTACTTCTTTCAGGTTGTGATCACTAAATTAAATTCTATGCAGGGATACTCTTATCGACAGGGGCGGACTGTACTTATATAAAAATAAACAGTTTTATATTTAATAATTCACTGTTTGTTTTAATTGGGAGTAAACATTTTTTATTGACTATTGGTTAAGATTTAAATATGATTTTTAATGTTGGTTTAGTAATAGTCCTACATACGAGTAGATAAATAGGTATTTTATTTATTGTACCGGCAATTACTTTCAATGAACATTTAATAATTATCTATTACTAAGAGTAAGCATGGACTAGAGCGTTTCTTAACTATTTTAATGGTCTATGAGACTAAAAAAAGTACTAGTGTGGTAGGTTAGATACTGGTTACTAGTTGTTTCAGAGAATATTTTATAAAGAAATTTAATAGAAATATAAAGAATTTAATAACATGGATATTTCTAGCAAATATTTTAAAATAAAAGCTACTAGTCCGGTCAAAAAGGTAAAAAAACAGTAGCGACGCTACCAGAATTCTCAAACTAAAACTAAGTAAACTTGTTTAATACACAACTGAAAACAACTTTTCAAAATCATTTTCATTAATGGAAAAAAACTGACATAAGGTCAAAGGTCAAAAAGGGGTTTTTCGCGATTTTCTTCAAAACGGCAAGTTTTATTGTAAAATTACTATAGATTATAAAATTATCTATAAAAAAAGTTTTGACATTTTTTAATATCTACCACTTCTGAGATAAAACGATATAAACAGTTCGTTGTGATTTTAAATATGATTTCCTTACTTGGCCTATTCCACAATTTGAAATTGATAGAGACGATGAAAAGTCAAGTTGGAATTAAAGTGGAATTGAAATTGAAATTGATAATAGCGATGGAGATTAAAAAAGCAGTATAAAAATGTATAACTTCTACTGGTGATCTTCAATTACTTCATGTTGATCTTATTCTTCTTCGTGATCTTTCTTTTTTTCTTTATCTTGAGTGCAAGTGAATAGCGTCAGAAGCGGTGTATCACATGTTTTTTTCGTTAGTATCAAACGAATCCTCTGCTGTTGATGATTTAACATTAGAACACGACCGCTCTTTACAAATTGTGCATCTAAGAGAACAAATCAGTCCAACTGTTTTGCAAACAAATTTGGGACTGCATCCATTTTGACAGTTGCAAAAAATTGTGATCAGTAGTTTTTTCGGTGCAGTTGGAAATAAAGTCTGGATTGGCTCCAATTATTTATCCACCAGCTCCTAACCCTAATCTGATTTGTCTAGCTGATAACCCAGCCGAAAAGGAGGTTGATGAGTAGCAACTGAGGTGCGAGGAAGACAAGCCAATTCCACTTGTTTTTTTCGAGTTTTTTTAAGAAAACATGCTTATCGATATTTATCTGAGCAGTTTGTTTTTTTTGGAGCTCAGTACAACCAAAAAAGAAAGCGAATTCTGTTGATGATGACTTCTTGTTGAGTTTAATTACTTTTTTTGAAAACTAAGCACAATAAACTAAATCTTAATTTTCAAACATTTAAAAGGCCAGTAACAATAAAACTTAAAGTAAATCCACAATTTTAATAATAATTCTTACAACTGTAAAAGCTACATGTTTCTGTCAACCGACCATCATCAGGCGATAAGAGAGACAAAAATGATATCAATAAAGATTATACATTAGTTACAATTCCAATAAGATTGGTAAAGGAAACTTAATCATTAAAAAAATGGTTAACAAGTTCTAGTGTCTACGTAACAAGTATCAATTGAAAAACAAAGTAAAATCTAAATACAAAGTTAAATTTAGTAACAAATATATTCCCGAAAAAGTTATGATTGATCGTTACAAATAGAAATTCAACACACCTACATATATGTAGACTGCAAAATCATAACGTATTAAATTAGAGAGAATGAAGTTATATTTTTTTTTTAAACATTAAGGACTTAATATTAATTATGGAAAGTAAAACTTTTGTCAAATGAAGGAATACATTAGGAGTATGTTGAAATTAATAAAGTGGATTGAAAAACAAGAATTATTAGAATTATACATACTTACGTTGAATTAAAAGTTAAGGAAATTTTGTAAATAGGAAAGAAGCGATTGATTGTGAAAACAATCAATCAAAGAGAGAACGGCCATGAAGATTGCTCAATCTCATTTGTGTTATTTGGTAAAAACCAAATTATATTAGGAAGAAAGAATAATCTTTAACTAAATAACACAACACAAAAATAATTTTTAGGTTATCTACTCTATACAGATACTTTTTCTTATAAAATTAAAAACATTAATTTTGATATAGCATTTAAAACTAATAATAGGTACACCGCAGGAAATTAAAGGAGCTGCCAATAAATCTGCTTTTGAATTATTGCCTAGTAAGTGACAGTACGAGTTTTCATACTGTTGTGCGAGTACGTCCCTGGCGCTATGACCAGACGCGAAGGAAACAGATGATGCGAGAGTCTTCGAGAATATACGGCGCCCGATGAGCGAAGCATCTAGACTCGATACGATCGAGAATAGACTGGGGTATGCTGGAACAATACTTACCTATATATTAAGGACCGATTTGAATATTTTAGTTAGTAGTATGTTGTTAGATAAATGCGATTAGAAAGATTGTCTTATATAAATTAAAGTATTGTAAATAAATTGTGTTATATAAATTAAACAGTGTTAGTGATTTAAATAGTATAAAAATAAATTAAAAGACTAGTAAAAATAAATAAACGTTACATTGGTGTCAGAAGTGGGATATTGTAAATAAATAAGGTAAAAAAAAAAAAAAAAAAAATAAATAAATATGTCGAAAAAACTTTGTGACTTGAAAGTGACAGAATTGCGTCAAGAGCTGGAGGATCGTGAATTGGAAACAACAGGAAGGAAGACTGAGTTGTTGGAGCGACTTAAGCAAGCATTGGAAAATGATGGTTTAGATCCAGAAAATCATATTTTTGTAGACGACTCTTCTGCTACAATTATTTCTTCATTAAATAAAGTTTCTTCCGATATGTCTTCCTTGAAGAGTGATATCTCTTCCGATATGTCTTCCTTGAAGAGCGATATCTCTTCCGATATGTCTTCTTTGAAGAGTGATATCTCTTCCGACATGTCTTCTTTGAAGAGTGATATTTCTTCTTTGGAAAATAAAGTTTCTACTGATATGTCTTCTTTAAAAAATGATATTTCGTCTTTGGAAAACAAAGTTTCTACTGATATGTCTTCTTTAAAAAATGATATTTCTTCTTTGGAAAATAAAGTTTCTTCTGATATTTCTTCTTTGGAAAATAAAGTTTCTTCTGACATTTCTTCTTTGGAAAACAAAGTTTCTTTGGATATTTCTTCTATGGAAAATAAAATGTCTTCATTCGAAAAAAAAATTGAAGAGAAAATAAAAGAAATGGAAAAGCAAATGGAAGAGATGGAAAAAGGAGGTAAAGAAGATATGGAAGATTTAGGAGAGGAAAACGAGGACGAAATGAGAAGCTTCAAAGTGGAGCGGAAACCGAAATTGGAAGGCAACGAAAGTTCTGTTCGTGTTAAGGCCCCAACCTTTGACGGAAAGATGTCTTGGGAAAATTATCTCAAACAGTTCGAAACAGCTGCAAGAGCGAACGGATGGTCCCAAAAAGAGAAGGCAATAAACCTCACCATCGCTCTGAGAGGAGACGCTTTGGATGTTCTTCAGACCATACCAGTGGAGGACACAGATAATTTTGAGCAACTAAAGAAAAGCTTGAACATGCGATATGGTCACGAACACTTGGAGAACTTGTACCGATCGCAGTTAAAGACTCGAAAACAGAAGCGAGAGGAGACACTTCAAGAGTACGAAGTAGATATTGCCAGATTGGTAAGATTTGCTTACCCTTCAGATCCAGGACAAATGATGGAATGTTTAGCTGTTGAAGCATTTCTTGATGGACTTCGTGACCACGAAATGGCAAAGACACTCCGTTTAGCTCACCACAAAACATTAGTTGACATCTTGTCTGCCGCGCTTGAGTATGAAGCGGCTTCGAAAGCTTGTGGAGGATACAGTAAAGTAAGGTCCGTAACGGAAGAGGAAGATGAAAATAAGTTAGACCAATTAGTAAATATGATGAAGAACTTTACTGATAAGAAAAAGAAGAAGACCATCAGGCGCTGGAATTGTGGTGAAATAGGACATGCTCGCAATTCATGTAAACGTCCTGGGGTCACTACGAATCAAGAAACTACTCCACAGGAAAAACTAAAACGGGCCGGCCTAGAGGGGGCAGCTTCGACCCAGAACGTTTCCAAAGACCCTCTCATATTAATAGCCTCTTTGAAATGCCGCGAAGACAGTGTATATGTAGATGGTGAAGTCAACGGTAAAAAGTATACACTATTGGTGGATACTGGAGCGACCAGAACGATTATACGGCCAACAACTATAAATAGCCGTAAGAAGCTTTTACCAACAAGGCTACGACTGCGAACTGCCACAGGTGATAGAGCTAACATCCTTGGAGAAGTCCAGGTTCAAATGGGAATTGGCTCAGAAAAGTTCACGCATACTGTTATTGTCGCTGATATTGAGGAAGATGTCATATTAGGAATGGATGTGATGAACTTACATGGTTTCCAACTGGATTTCAAGAACAGAGTTATCAAAGTCGGTTCTGAAGAAATATTCCTTCATCCATATGAGGACAAAACCGTGCCAGCCGTTGTCCAGGAGGATACTGTGGTACCTGGTAGAAGCGAAACGATCATAGTGGCCAGACTGCAAGGAACTATTGACGAAGGAATACCTGTGATGATGGAACCATGGAACCATGATGAGGAGGTCGGTCGAGGAATTTTGATAGGAAAAGGATTGGTCACTTCTGCTAAAGAAATTCCAGTACGAGTTATAAATGTCAATGATCACCCAATTACGATCAAGAAAGAGACCAAAGTTGGAACCTCCGTACCAGTAACATCTATAATTCGACAGACAACTATTCCCGATAATTCCAACGATAAGTTTGAACAAATGGTGGCGGTTGCTGGTACATCTTTAAACCGAGAAGAGAAAAGAAAAATGAAAGATTTTCTTCATCGGTATCGCAACATTTTTGTACCAAAGGGAGGTAAGACAGGACGTACCTCTGCTGTAAAACATAAAATCGACACGGGTGATGCCAAGCCAATTCGTCAATCAGCTAGAAGATTACCACAGGCAAAGAGGCAAGAAGCTGAAAGGATTGTCCGAGAAATGGAAGAAGATGGAGTGATAGAACCTTCTACCAGTCCATGGGTCTCTCCGGTAGTCTTGGTCAAGAAAAAGGATGGAACTACGAGGTTCTGTGTAGACTACCGTCAGTTGAACAATGTTACCAAGAAGGACAGTTATCCTCTGCCTCGAATCGACGATACCCTGGACACTCTAGCTGAAAGTAAATTATTTTCCACCTTAGATTTGAAGTCTGGTTATTGGCAGGTAGAAATGGACCCAAGAGACAAAGAAAAGACAGCTTTTACCACCGGTTCTGGATTATTTCAGTTCAATGTCATGCCATTCGGACTATGTAATGCTCCTGCGACATTTGAAAGACTGATGGAGAACGTATTGAGAGGGTTGTCTTGGAAAACGTGCCTGGTCTACTTAGACGACATCATAGTCTTGGGGGAGACATTCGAAGAACATCTGAAAAACTTAGAAGATGTTTTTAAAAGACTTCAAGCTGCCCAACTGATGCTGAATCCAAAGAAATGCCAGTTATTCCAAGATAAAGTTAATTATCTGGGTCATATTGTCAGCAAGGAAGGCGTGTCTGTAGATAAGGACAAGGTTTCTTCTATCAAACAATGGCCACAACCAACTGATAAACATCAAATAAGAAGTTTTCTTGGTCTATGTACATACTATCGCAGATTTATCAGAAAGTTTTCAGACATTGCTAAGCCATTAACACGCCTTACAGAGGAAACGAGAGAGTTCTGCTGGGATGAAGACTGTCAAACGGCTTTTGAAACTCTGAAGAAGCATTTAACCGCAGCACCGATATTAGGCTACCCACAACCGGAAGGAGAATTTATTTTGGATACAGATGCCAGTAATGTCGGAATTGGAGGAGTCCTATCACAGATTCAAGATGGACAAGATAGAGTCCTGGGTTATTTTAGTAAAGTACTCTCCAAACCTGAGCGGAATTACTGCGTTACGAGAAGAGAACTTCTGGCAGTTGTGAAATCGGTGGAACACTTCTACCAATATCTTTATGGAAGAAAATTCTTAATCCGGACGGACCATGCAGCCCTAAAATGGCTAATGCAGTTTAAGAACCCTGAAGGTCAAATTGCCAGGTGGATCGAACGACTCCAAGAGTACGACTTTAGGATCGAACATCGAGCTGGGATAAGTCACAGAAATGCAGACTCCCTTTCCAGAAGACCGTGCCCAAAAGAGTGTTCTCACTGCAGTAAGACGGAATTAAAAGAAACTGCAATACTACGAACAACTGTAGTTAACGACGACTGGGCACCTACTAGAATTAAAGAAGAACAAGATAATGATCCTGTTTTAAAGAAAATGAGAGAATGGAAGATAGAAGATCGTCGACCTACTTGGCAAGAAGTGTCAAAATTCTCTACAGTCCTTAAATCATATTGGGCTCAGTGGGAGTCTTTCATTTTGGAAGGCGATTTATTAAAGAGAATAATTGAAAATGATGACGGTTCCGTTAACAGAAAGCAATTAGTTATACCAAAGAGTAGAGTAGCCGAAGTACTACGAC
The DNA here is from genome assembly GCA_035357415.1 of Ophraella communa. Taxonomy (NCBI): domain Eukaryota; kingdom Metazoa; phylum Arthropoda; class Insecta; order Coleoptera; family Chrysomelidae; genus Ophraella; species Ophraella communa. The sequence goes on from CM068980.1 coordinate 25,817,987, forward strand.
AGTTACACGACAGTCCATCAGGAGGTCATCTTGGTGTTAAGAAAACCCTGCAGAGAGTTCGTGAAAGGTTTTATTGGATGAATAGTTCCGATGATGTTAAGGACTGGTGTAAGAAGTGTACCATCTGTGCTGCTAGTAATGGACCTCAGAAAAGAGGAAAGGCTCCCATGAAACAATATAACGTTGGTAGCCCATTTGAGAGAATTGCTTTAGATATTGCTGGACCGTTCCCCACTACTGAGAATAAGAATAAATACATGTTGGTGGTGATGGATTATTTTACGAAGTGGGTTGAAGTCTACGCCATTCCAAATCAAGAGGCAGCAACTGTCGCAGACGTGCAAGTGAAGGAGTTTATTTGCCGATATGGAGTGCCCTTGGAGATTCACAGTGACCAAGGAAGGAACTTCGAAAGTCAACTCTTTCAAGGAATTTGCGACAATTTAGGAATGAAGAAAACAAGAACTACAGCATTGCACCCACAATCAGATGGAATGGTAGAACGCATGAATAAAACCATTGGCAAATATCTATCAAAAGTAGTATCCAATCACCAAAGGGACTGGGACCAGTATATTTCGCTCTTTGCAATGGCTTATCGATCCGCCGTCAATGAATCAACAGGTCAAACACCAGCAAAAGTCTTGTTTGGACGCGAGATGAGGTTACCATGCGACCTCGAGTTTGGATGCCGACCTGGAGAGGATATAGCTGGAGAAGACTATGTAATCCAGTTACGAAGAAAAATGGACGACATGCATGATTTGGTTCGCTCCCATCTTCAAGTTGCCAGTGACAGGATGAAGAAACGGTATGATACCCAAGCTATAGAGGGATGTTTCCAAGAAGGTGACAAAGTGTGGCTCCATAACCCGAAAAGACAGAAGGGGTACTCACCAAAGCTACAACAATCTTGGGAAGGACCATACATCATTAAGAAAAGAATCAATGACGTCATATACCGTATAATAAAGACCCCGAATGGAAAACCTAAGGTAGTACACCGAAACCGACTGGCGAAATTTGAAGGAGATCATGACCAGGAAGAAGAAGTCGTAAATCAAGTCCAAGATACACCCGACCTTGCTTTCGAAGAATTTATGGGTGCATATGGAGGTACTGGGAAAGCTAGATACGGCGTGACTATTGAGAGAGAGCAAGACCTGTTCACACTTCCTGATGACTACTCATTGGCCCATAGCGTTTCCGCCACTATCAGCGACGGCCGAGGATTAGCGTCTGTCTTTCGAAGGAAGTTTGGTCGACTGTCAGAACTTCGAAATCAGTTACCAGCCACTGGGAAGGCTTTGATACTTCGAGATGACTCCCGTTGCCTCTTCTATCTGATTAACAAGAATACCTACCAAGACCAGCCCACTTATCGAAATATATGGGAATCATTACTTAACTTGAGAGAGCACGTATTAGAGTCCAACATACAGAAGCTAGCCATGCCGAAAATAGAGTGCAACTCATTGGATTGGAGGGTCATCCGAAATATGGTGGAAGTAATCTTTCAAGATACCGAAGTCCAAGTGTTGGTATGCAGCCATTCGCCCCGTGTCCAGCTAACATCAAAGACCATTCCATGTTATTTCCATGCAACTGGAAATTGTAGACGAGGATTCAGTTGCAAGTATCTCCATCCAGTCTCAATTCCGTAAAAGTTCCAGGAGGAACTATCTCTTAAGGAGGGGGCAATGTTGTGCGAGTACGTCCCTGGCGCTATGACCAGACGCGAAGGAAACAGATGATGCGAGAGTCTTCGAGAATATACGGCGCCCGATGAGCGAAGCATCTAGACTCGATACGATCGAGAATAGACTGGGGTATGCTGGAACAATACTTACCTATATATTAAGGACCGATTTGAATATTTTAGTTAGTAGTATGTTGTTAGATAAATGCGATTAGAAAGATTGTCTTATATAAATTAAAGTATTGTAAATAAATTGTGTTATATAAATTAAACAGTGTTAGTGATTTAAATAGTATAAAAATAAATTAAAAGACTAGTAAAAATAAATAAACGTTACAATACGATCGTTTCTTGAAATGGTGTGATCAGAAAAATGTCAGTGGCAAGGAGGCCAGTGAAAAAGTGTTCCTTGCATACTTTGAAGAAAAGTCCAAAATATGGAATTCGTCAACGCTTTGGTCGAATTACTCTATGTTAAAGTCGATGATGAATAAAAATAACCATAACATAAGCAGATATTACATGCTTGTGGCTTTTTGTAAGCGAAAGGGTGAAGGATATCTACTGAAAAAGTTAAAAGTGTTTGACAAGGGAACAAATCGACAAATTCCTCGCAGAAGCCCCTGATGAAATATATCTAACGCAGAAAGTTGCTACGATTTTTGGTGTTTTTAGAGCCTTTTGTCGAGAGAAATTGTGCGATTTGACATTAAATAATATCGAGGATTCCGAAACTTCACTAGTAGTGCATATACCAGCAGACACAAAAACTAATGTACCACGCACCTTTGTTGTGAGTGGTACATTGTATAGGAACTACTATAAAAAGTACATGGCGCTTCGCTCAGTAGATATTAATCAGTTTTTTAAAATGCATTAAAAATAAATATGCCTGGACTCCAGTTGAAGTCAAAACATTTGATAAGAACAAGATCCCTGCCAAAATTGCTGAATTTCTAAATTCGCCTGATTCCCATCTTTATACGTTGTTTCCGACGTTCCTTAGCAAGTTTGTTGACGGACTCTGGTGCTAGTCTAAATACAATTAATTGACACGGTGGATGGAACATCTCATGTCAAATTTTGTCCAAAACCTCGGCGGATAACATTGTTCTTTACCCTGGTACAAGCTGCACCAAAATAAAGTCTGTTACATCTAGCAATAAGACTGGTCATGGATTTTCTTATCATAATTGTATGTGAATAAATACTCCATTTTGAATTGTGTTTTTATATTTTCTCTACAAATAAATCACTTTTAGCACTAGTGCTAAAAATGATTTACTTTTAACACCAGTGCGACAAAAATAATATTTTTACTGACGTTTGTAGACAAAGGAATTTTGGTAGCTTTCCAAAGTCTAGATTGACGGGATTATACTTAGTTTTTACGTTTTCAATAATACCTGTTTTTTATATAACCTAACAAATTATTACATTTTTTCATTTCTTTTTATATTTTTTATTTTTACATATTCAGGCAAATAAAAATTATCGTAGAATAAAGTTAATCATTATTATTTTAGACACAGTTCGTCCTCACTTTTTAGATAACGTTTATCATCCTTGATAGTGATCGTTTCAAGTAAGGCTGCACCTATATTAGATCCGTATTTCTTCCGATCCGATCCGACTTGACGTTGTCCGATAGTCGGACGACGTCAGAAAAACAAACAAATTGATATTAATGTTAGTGCCTACAATTGAAAGAAGCTCCTGATTTCTCGAGTCCCGACGGTCTCCGACACTATCCGATCTGACGGCCGATCTATCATGTTTGTTTTCAGTCCGACGTTTCTAATCCGACGAGTTCGTAGTTGGTGAAGGAATTAAAAAGTTAAGTTGAACATTTTAAAAATTGTTTAAAAATGAAGGAAAAAATAGACAGGGAGTTGTTAATACAACTTGTTAGAGATAAAACTCGTATGCGGGACCAGAGGGTGAAAGCTTACCACAACCGTGATATAAAATGTGAGCTATGGAAATCAATTAGAACGAAATTTCAAATTTTAGGCAAAAAATTTGTTTGAGACTTCGTTTAATAATTATTAGGTAGGTATAGGTGTAGTTGTGAGCAAGTATGTTTATTTTTAGTTTTATCTAATTTATTATAAATGCTGTAAAGGTAATAAATAATAATATAATCCAATTCAACGTATAAAAATTCGATGAAGTAATGTATCTTAATAATGAAATTTAAATAAATTTAAGAGCAAATTTAAAAAAACTTAGGTATTTATTAAATTGATTAAATATTACAATGAGTTTCCTACCAGACGTAACAAATCATTCTAGAGAAATCACTTTTTTATATATTTAAGCATTTTACTTTTGTACTAGTACAAATGTCCGTTGAACAATTCGGTAATCATCAAAATCACTCATGTTTACTGCAACAACTTGTACTGCAGGCCGCAGTTAAACGGATCACGTCGGAACCATTGTAGGCATTCGTGTCTGACGTTATCGGATACCGATGGTCGGACAAAGACGGATCGGATCGGATCGGGAGAAATACGGATCTAATATAGGTGCGGCCCAAGTATGCTGCTTCCGTTTTTTCTACTCCAGGTTCTAGAATCCGCAATGTTGTGAGACCCTGCATAGGTCTATGTAGAGAGATTAGGGTAAGGCAACGTTAAACTTTCTGAAGATACTGACAATTTTTCCACAAGGCTGTTTAATGCGAAATTCGTAGATTTGACAAACCGGAAGGTATATTTACTGGAATAAAGGGGAAATTATCTGCAGTTTTCATATGCATAGGGTTTCACTTATTAAGATTAATTGATTTTTGAAACTTTTAACGTATAAGTTGAATTTGGTGTCATTTTATTTCAAGCCATTAGAATATTAGTGTTGATCCATTATATTCATTGCAAAGAGTACGAAAAGAACATTAAAAATAAAACTTTTTAACAAAACTTCCACAATTTTTTTTAAAATAACGTAGAAATTTTGTTACAAAGTATTATTTCTAATGCTCCTGTAATAACATGTTTTCCATTACTACTATCAATTATATTCAGTGTTTTGCTTATTCCTCAGTTAATTTTTCTTTTCTATAACCGTATTGATTTTCGTTCATCCTTTTTACCTCTCTGTTTTTGTCAAGTCTTTTGCATAGCATTTTCTCTTGTAGTTTTCCAATCGTATTTAGCAGGCATGTTGGCTCTTTTGGATATTTGCCTACCCATTTATTTATTATCACAACGCTTGCCGTTTGTATGTTTGGTACTTATCGTCAACAGAATAACTTGATATGAGTGCTTCGAAACTTACTTTCGAATTTAATCACTAAGAAATACATCTAAAGTTACAAAAATTTAGTATATATTCATTTTAAGAAATGATACAACGATACAAAATGTGCGTTTAATTAAACTTTATAAATTATTATTAACCTTATAATATATTTGGTGTTCAACATTTCGTAATTCTACAAGCCGCGTTTAAAACTTAGTTAATGCTATTCTTTTATTATTGAATTATAGTTTGCTTCGGGGTTGGCGTCTAAAGGTATAACCGGGAACTGGGTCAAAAAAACGCATAATTCTATTCACTACCCCATTCGTAACTTAACTCGGACTGCGTGGTGTAGTGGTTAAAAAATCTGATTTCTACTGTGATAAACCTTCGTCAGTTTTCTGCTACAAGGCAGGATATGTGAGGATGGAAGTCCGACCAACTAAAAACACTCCAACTCTGTTCCTTGGGGTCGGGTAGGAACCAAGCTCTTGCTTATATCATCAGATTACCCTTTCATTCCCAAATCACGTGCTCAGAGTTCTTGTCTATTACACGTACCGTATTGATTTCCTACGGTTTTACCGAATTTTATGGTCATTGTGCCAAAATAATTACGTCCTGTAAAAAATTGAGTAGAGTAATAATCCAACCGCTGGAGTTTGCATTTAAACCATTTTTAAACTCCTCTCGGTATCAGTCGAAGGGTTCACTGCGTCTTACTAGTTCTTTATACCACCTGGACCAACACTGTTGACACACTGTGGCTCCACGAAACAGGAATTTATCTTAGTTGTAATTTTTTCGTAGATAACGCCTAGACATAACCAAGTAAATGAGAAACGACCAGATCAAAAATTAAGCTAATGAACGTTAACAAAAATAAGTAATTTCATAATAAAACAAATTTAACACAATGTCTTCATCATTTTATTTTTCCTTACTAACTATAAATTGAGTTAAAATTGGATTATTGTTTTTAGGAGTTTTTTTTTAAACTAGTGTACAACTGAGGTGAATCATATAATTATGTAAGTTTAAAAATTGTTTAAAAAAAGTCAGACCCTTATAAAATTATCATTTGAACTAAACTGAAATTTTTCTTGAATCCAAAAACGTAAAACGGACAGTTTTGACAAATTAATTTAATTTTCATTCGTGTACTCTGCTAGATTAGTTTTCTGGACAAAATCCCTTATTTTAGTAAACTGGAAATAACGGTAGAAATTTAAGTTTTCGTTAATAATTTTACGGATAAATTAGCCATTTAAAATTATGCTGACAAGTTAACATCAACACAATGTGATCTTTCGTATTGTTGGCTTAAAATTGGAATATATTGAGGTTTGTAGACATTTTAGTATTTTAATCACGGTATGGAATCGTCATATTGTATGATTTTATATAAAATGCCAACCTATGAAATATTAATTAATATTAATTAATTTATCAATAAAGTCATAGGTTGGCTATAAAGTTATTAAACCTTAATTTTTATTATACAAAAATGTATACTTTTTTTTTAAATAAAATATAAAATATTCCAGTTTCATCCAACCAGACTTACTACATATATTAACGACTTGGTTTTACCCCAAGTTAAAAGTTTTATTATTTCATGGAAACATCCGTTGGGAAAAGCCAATTTTCTGATTAATCACAAGATTGATTAGAAAAATGTTTGATACCGAATAATTTTTCTTAATATAAAAATTATCTAGTGCATGAGAAAATATATTGTTTACCCATACCAAATCAATCACTTTCATACTTAATGACGTGAAAAAATGTTTAAGGACTTTCGACTGTAGTTTTATCATTTATAACTAAAAACCATTAATATGCATGAAATTGATAAGTTCTAAATATTATCTGAATAAAACCCATTTACGTGTAAGTTAGTGCTTCAAGCATCTTAATATGCAAAATATATGCATCATTATCTGCAACTTTAATGTTTAAGTCACTAGCGGTTATAAAGATAAATATATAAAATAGCTCAATGTTGACGTTGATGTAAATTTTTTCCGTCCCCATTTATGCATAACGTAAGTTTCCTGATAGAAAAATACAAATTTTTGAATTAAACTATTTTCTGTCATCCCACTTTTCAAGTCATTTACGTTAAAAAAACTGTGCAAATCTGTTTCTTAATATAAAATTGTGCAATTTCTTTTATTATAAGATTGCTATTGAATTAAATAAATGTATAGTCAAATTATTAGCTAAATAAACATTAATTCAAAACAATAAACAACTAAAAGGTTGAATTAACTTTCACCATTTAATCGTTAAATACTTTAAATGTAATGACGGCCGTTTTGAAATTACATTTTGTTTGTTTGTAGCTAGGTACCTGATGTTAATTAGTTAGTATTAAGGCTAGACCAAGTATGGAAGTAATAAGACATAACAATATTAAAGCCTAGATGTTATTAGCCCTAAGGGATTATCCTGGATGTATTTCCCTCTAAGATCAGTATAACTGGGCAATGATATAGAAAAACCAGGAAAAAACTATATCATGCTGATCTTTACAATAAATTATAGTTATACTGATCTTACATCCAGGATAATCCCTTAGGGCTAATAACATCTAAGCTTTAATATTGTTATGTCTTACTTCCATACTTGGTCTAGCCTTAATACTACCTAATCAAAATCAGGTACCTAGCTACAAACAAACAATATGTATTCAGAACAATAAACAACTAAAAGGTTGTATTAACTTTCACTATTTATTCTATAAATTGCAATTACAGCTGTTTCGCTATAACTAGCATCGTCAGCTGTAATTGCAATTTATAGAATAAATAGTGAAAGTTAATACAACCTTTTAGTTGTTTATTGTTCTGAATAACATGAATTTTCACACAGTAAGGGTTAGTACCATAAATTTCATTAAACAATATGTAATTTCAAATCGTCAATCTGACGATGCTATTTCTATAGCCAAACGGCCGTCATTACATTTAAAGTATTTAACGATTAAATAGTGAAAGTTAATTCAACCTTTTAGTTGTTTATTATTCTGAATAAGATGAACTTTCACATAGTAAGGGTTAGTACAATAAAAATTTAAATAAACATTAATATTGGAAATTTTTTCAAATTATAATCTAATATACAGGCAGATCTACCTTCATGTAATTATGTAATTATCATTTTTTTAAGGGAAATCCCATTTTTTAAATTTATGGATTTCCCTTGCTAAAGTGACTCCAAAGATGTATAACATGTTGATTTAAATTGGAAGAAAATGATCAAAAATAAAAAAAAATAAGCATTTTTTTTGCTAAATGTGTTTAACAAAATAAATGAAATTGTGTGGTTATACAATTACTGAGAAAAATATATCAAAAATAAACAAATATTTACAGTAAATGTGCAAATTGTTTCCCTTTGATCCTGAGACAATGACAGGCAATACTTCGTCTTTAACAGTCTGTAGTATAGCGGTTCTGTTATTTCGGTCTTGTAGTTGACGGTATTTACCAGATCGGTTTGTAAAGACCTTTTTTTAAAGGTTTTAAATAACCCCATGAAAAAAATCTAAAGAAGAGATGATTCCACTGGCCCCTTTTTTCCTATCTGCCGTTATGAAAAAGTTCTATTTAAAAGATCGTGTGCAGTTGCTGTGAAATATGACGGTGCGTCACTTTGAAACCATAAAAACCTTAAAGACTTTCTAAAACAAAATCCCTAGATAATTATCTCACTGTACAGTGAGTATTTCCTGCTGCCGACAAACATATGTCATAAAATATTTGTTTTTCATTTATTGTTCTACCTTACTTTGCTGCATCCATCACGTCCTAATTCTCTACATTTTCAATCTATTCTGCTCACCATAGATTGTAAAATGGGTTCCCGATCTGAGTGCATTTCATGGTATAATACGTCTTTTAAAGTCTACATATTATTGCCAATACCAATCAACAATACTATTTAAATCCTATCATTATTAGTTAAAAACATTGTGTGAAAAATTTGCAAGTAATAAGTTATTTGAATCAGTTGATCAGTTATTTATTATGATGGAACGTCATTGTGTCCAGTTTGTTATCCCGTCATAAACATAGACCTGTTATCAGAGAAGCAACGTTCCATTCATAAAACTCTGCTTTGTGGCAATAATAACAAGAGAGTGTGTATGAGTATGCCAAAGAATACCACACGATTCTCTTTGTTCCGTCCTCGTGCTGGCAACGCTGTATCATTATTCAGGATTGTATACGTACGCTTGTAATCAGTGGCCTATTATTTGTTGAAAATGGGAATATCACTTAAATAATTACCGTTAGTATTAATTGTATAAGTAAAATGTTATGTATTTTAAATTTTAATTATTAAACTCTTCATTAATAGGTGTTCTCGATTGGATTAAATTTGAGGAGATAGAGTAGTTAAGTTAGTTTTAATCCTAACTTTATTAAAGTTAGACTTAACCATCATTCAATTTTTCACTAAAAAGGTAATCAGAAAAGGGGTAAAGATTAGTAAATCCAATGGTATTATTTTAATTTAGTACCACAAGACGAGCTTTAAGGTTGTACAAACTTTGTTCTTATCACTTAGAAATAGTTAAAAAACTACAAGTTACATTTAAATTTATTTTTAAAAACAAATATTTCTACTGAGCTAAAAAATTTATTTTCTTAACCCAGAAATTACATCAGATCTAAAACCTAAAAGCATAGACAAATATTATTTCCTTTATAGTACGTAATATTTACCAAAATAACAATAAAGGTTGAAAAATAATAATATAAGGTTACAATTAAAATGAGTAATTATATAAATACTTACTAAAAATCAGGGCTGCGATTTTCGAGCTTGTGCGATGCGCTGTCGCATGCTCTTTTGCACGTAATTGAAAGAACATGTATTTTTGAATCCCCGTGACCGACACCACAAATCATCTCAAACCGACACAATCTATCGTGTGCGATATGACATCGGTTGATCTGAAGTAGCCGATGTTTTCTGTCGTGTACGACGGTAATTTTGTATGTTATTAGTCATTTCAGTATTGGTTTATTTATTTGTTATTTATGTATTACATTTAATACATGCCATCATGAATTTTAATAATCAAATCAATTTAAATGGAGTGGATGTATTAAAAGATAAAATAACAATGTTCTATTAAATTCTATACTCAAATAATATATATAATTTGTATCATAACTACCTTCCTCCATTGTTTCCAACTTTTTTGCGATCGAGGAATTCCATTTAATATGGTAGTTATTTCTACCCAATGTTTTTCTCCCTCTTTAAATGAAAAATCTTTTGAAAATTTTCCACTTTGTAATTGTGGGTGCCGCTTAACATACTCAATTAATATTTTTTTTTGTTTCTCTGTCATTCCTGCCACTTTTCCTGACATTTTTTTAATAATAATGCCCAAGACTGAAGACAATCCACCTCTTAAAACAACCGCTATGTTATTTAATTTCCAAACAAATAAAATTAGAGGTCATATTTTTGACATCTACTGTGTTGCCACGTTCAAAACTTTAAAATAGGAAAAAACAATCGGTCGGAAGTCGAAAATACAACATTTATAATTCATTCGATGCGACCGTCGCATGCGGTTAGTCGATTGATTTCGAAAATCGCAGCCCAGAAGACTTGAAAAAGAGATTGCCAACTAATGGAGTAATTAACATACCTGTTTATTTTGATATTTTAATTTACTTGTGAAAAGAAACATTGGGACTTAAATAGTCGTGTTTTTTACTTGGTAATGACGAATCATTTCTTTCACAAAATTTCTTTGCAATTGCTTCAGCAACAATGCTTGAAATAATTAAAGAGACTGTGTTAAATTTCATAGTATAACCTTTTCTGGGCGTGGTATCATTCAGACAAGCCGTGCGGGTTGTCGCTTATTGATTATGGTCACAATATTTTTGCAAACCTAATAAACAAATACTTTACTTATATGATTCAATAACAATCACAAATCTCCTTAAATGGAGAGCAGGCAACACCACAACACAACAAGCCGGCCATATCAAGACGACACAGTCGACCAGAAATAGGTAATGTTTGAGCAAGTAAAAAATTAAATAGTCCCATCTCCTCTGATATTAGGTCTATAGTTATAAAGTTCGTTGAAAACCTTTTTTATTTTTGCGTATGTACCTGAGGATGCAATATACTATTTCCAAGGCTGTTAGTGTATAAACCTAATGTTAAATGCAAAAAATGCAACAACAAAGGGATTCATACAATAAAAAAATATGCGATTTGAAATTGTATATTCGGACAAGTGTGGAAAATTAGGATTAATTTTACAGGTAAGTCAATGAATCCTTATGATTTTCCTTCACTTGTCCGAATAAACAATTACAAAAACACGTAGATGTTCTTATAATTTATTGGATATTTCAGAACAACATCGTAAATTTACAGTAGTATAACAATGTATATGGGGCATTCCATGCCAACTCATCCTACCGATTGAATTTGCATCTCTGATTTCACTGAAATTTGGGCATCTTTTTGTACCCTTCGAGAAAGGTTTCTATGAATTTTTTCAAATTTTTTCATACAGCCAATCGGGACATATCAATTTTCGAAAATTTCGGGTATTTTTTTTAAATAGCCATAACTTGGTGAAAAATTGTCCAATTTGGCCCTTTTGTTTTTAAATTTCGTCTTTTTTTATGAACTTTTTGAAAAATGTATGCAAAAAATTATTCATCATAAATTTGATTGTTTTTTTTTTCATTCCAAAGTTAAAACAAGAATTTTAAGATTGTTTGTATCAAATTTTTTTAAAAAATTTTACTTTTCAAAACACAAATTTTAAGCCTAGTCTCGTAATGGGATAATAATGGGTTATTTTTTTTAATTTTTAAATTAATTATTTTTTTTTCTGTTTTTTTTTTCACTATTTGTGTATTACTGGCGGCTTTACTAGATGAGATTCGAAAAAAGTCATACATCAATATAGTGAATAATTGAAGTAAAAATTTTAATTTCTAAGGTAAATTTGATTTATAACTTTTTAAAGGTATTTTTTTTATTTTTTCTGAATTAATTAACAATAATGTCAAACTGTTGCACAGGTACAAGTAGTAGCTTTTATGTACGAGCTTTGCGACTGTTCTGTGTAGTCTTCCATTTTGGAAAGTGATACTTTGATAAACCTATTAAGCTTTTATAAGTTAAGAATAAAACGATAATTACCATTAGGTTTTTTGACTAGGAAATATGAAGATAAGTACTTATTTTTTGTGGGAAGACATTTGCTGCTAGCCTCAATATTTTGTAATTCCCTTAACGCAGATTTGTATAAAATTAATTGTCTGCTAGGGATGTAAACTTTTTTTTTGTTTAAACTTTATTTTAAGTCCTTTAACCTATTCTAGAACCACTTGGTTTCTGGTAATAATTTCCCATTTAGTAACCATACGCTTTTACCTAGGGTATTGGAGACATTAGTATTTCCGGCGATACTGTGTCCTCTTCGTCTCTTGATTCCGACTCAACCCTTCTTCGTTTGAACTTTGTGTTCTGTGGAGTGTTCTCGTAGTTTAAAGAAGGCTTGTATTGCGATCCTGATGTGCTTCCGATGTCATTGATGGCTTGTAAATGTTTTTCTTCAAGTTCAAGATGGCTTTCTTAAAGTCTTGGTTATTTTTTAAAGCTCCAGAAAAGTTTTTATTAAAAAGAAAATTATATAATTCTAAACTGTCTGCGACCTTTTGACAGTCTTGGTAGTCATGGTGAACATTTGTAAATAACTGAGATGCCCCAGCTAATCTTTTTATATGTTCTGTCTGATCGTTATTCTCTAACATTTGATTTAGAACAGAACCTGTCCACCCATGACCCAGCTGTTGTTTATATTTTACATTTTTAAAGGATCATCTTACTATTAATTTGTGGTGGTCTTAGAGATTTATAGTTTGCAGGGATCTTATATTTTTCCCTAATTTCATTTCTTTTTGTCGCCTGTAGCCCTTTTAGTAAATACATGTTTTCCGTCTTACAACCAGTTCTTCATTTATGCTTCTTGTGTATTATCCATAGGTCGAGCACCTAAGCTGAGCTCTACTGTTGGATTATTGGTAGAAGGAGCATCTCTTACGGTTTCATTTTGAGTATTTTCATCATCAGATTTGTTGCTATCTGAGATTGATCCGGAGCTTTCAGAATCTGAAATCATATTAATAATTTTTCACAAAACTTTAAAGCGTTTCAAGAAAGACGTTTCTGTTACAACTTATTTGGAGCAACGCTTGTTGTCCCAAATATTTGAGGTGAAATACAGGTTTATTTTAACTTTCTTATTATAATTTATATTTTATTTGGAGCAAAGCATGTTGTCTGCTATGTAAAACTAACATTACCAAGAATAAAAACACCGTGCAATCATTTCAGGACAATACAATTAAAACATCCCATTTAACACCAATTCTAAACACAATACTCCTTGTAAACGAAGAAGTGTAATAAAACCATCAATAAATATAAAATTTTAAAACAGGTAAAACAATCTTTTTTATTTATCACCATACTAGACAAAACTGGAGAAACACTACGTCTCAGGTAAATCTAAAAAGCCATACGTTGACAATTATAATCTGTTTTCTATAAAAAAAATTAATATTGAGTCATCAATATTAGGTAAAGATGAGGTTTCATCCTCTAAACTAAGGATTTAACTAATAAATAGAACCAGATCTGGTACCTGTTTCTTTCTGGGTTTTCATCTATTAAATCGATGTTCATCTGAAAAGCACGAAAAACAGAATAAAAAAAACCAGTCAAACAGTAGGCCCGGTTAATGGACATGAATCACAATGTTTTGATTCTTTAAAATTCGTGCTGATAAACAGGTTAAGCAGAAACTACGTGTCTTTGTAATTGTGTAGAGGACAAGTGAAGGAAAATTATTGGATATGTTATTGATTGCATTGTCACTGTCATGTAATGTCATGTGAAACTGGAGTGATTGTTGATCCGTCCAAATTATTTATTATTTTTAAAAACCAATATTTAAAAAAATAGACTGCCAGTATTAAAAAAATTATTTCGGATCCATTAATGGACCTTGACAATAATAACTCACTTTTCTAACTTGGCGCATAATTACCTTTACACTTGTAAATAAACACTCACTATTGTTTGAGTAGTTAAAAATCCTAATAGGCTTGATGACTGATTTTTAAAAACCTATCCACCATGTTTTCACGTATATACTAGAATAGTAATGGCGTCTATCTATGACATCATCGATTCGTAAATACCATTTATACTACACTGCGACCCGTGTCATCTGTGGATTCTGTGGTAAAAACGTCAAACTTCAAACATTTTGCAGGTTAAAAGAGGGTGGTTAAAAAACTTTATTTTGTTTTTACTTATTTTGTGCGATTATAATATTTATCATAGTCATGAATCCTAATGTGTATCGATGGTGTGTATATTTTTACTAAAATAAATGTAATCACACATTTAATATAAAAATGAGTAAATTCTTTAGAATCTCCGTATCTTATATAATTATAACAAATCAATATTTTAGTGATTCTTACTTACTGTCATCATGCCTATTGCAGTAAAATAGATAAAATAGTTAAAAATTATTTGGTTGTTGGTTTTATTTTTTATATTTACAAATGTTTCTAATATGTACTTATTGTTTAATCTTGAGATGGAGTAACTTTATTTTATTACAATATCGTGTTTTAATATGTCATTAGTAGTCATAGAAATTTAGTGCAGCACGAGCGCAGATGTGTTAGTTCTTATGCTGCTTGGTTTGCATTTTTATTTCCATAAATTTCAATATATAAGGGAATTTCATAAATGTGCATAGATATGAATGTTGCCTACATTGCATTGCAAGTTACATTGCAAGTTATTTATTTATATATTATTCTCTTATATATTATGCTCTTTTACTTTTACTGCTACATTGTAATTATATGTCCGATTTATATTTATCAAGTACTTTAACTTTGTGTGAATGGTGTTGTATATCTATTTTGTTATAAATAAATTTTATTATTATTGTAAATGGTGAGATACGTTCATTAATATTATTTATGAAATTTTGATTTTTACTTTTTATTTTCTTTATCTGAACCCCGATTACCGAAATATCACAAGGAGAAAGTGAATTATAATTCTTTCAAAATAGACAAAAGTGTATTCTTGAATTAAAATTTCTCCAAAGATGCGTGACATGCGAGAGATAATCAATTCTCCTGCCAAGACCCAGGAGAATCATCTCTTCAATAGTTTTTGTCTCGTTATCTATTTTTAATTTACTTCAACTTTAAGGTTTTGGCTATAAATATTAACAGATTAATTTAAGGAATTTATAGGACCTTTTTTTTAATGAAGGTGTTTTTAAAATTAAAAAATAAACCCTACTTCTATTATAATTATAATTTTGTATATACCGAATTTAAAATAAAACATGGATTTACTTGAACCAGATGAAATATTACTTATGTTGAAAGTAATAAGGGACTTGGAAGATATTGAACAGTAAGTTATTCCTGCAGTTCCTTGAAATATTTTAAGAGAGAACTGTTTTAATTCATCCGATCGTCAATTCCTTATTTGCCCTTGAAATGGAATTTAGTTTATTAGAAATTCTACCCAAGAGCTTTAATTGATTTACAAGTATGTCTTTCGTCCAATTTGTAACCTACAAGAACCCCTGCATTGTCTTCCATCAACTGAACAAGCACTTTATTCTGTCTATTTTAAATTGTTTTTTCCTGTTTTTCCATATAATGTTAAATAATAAATAACATTCGAAATATTTTATGGTTTATCTAATATAACCAATAAAAAGATCCGACTTTAATAATATATCAATGTAAAAATGTCAAAAACTGTAATTTGATTGTTTGAGCATGGATAAAATGTTTGGCAATAAGATGCATAAAGAAGGGATGTGAATTCATGTGATAATTGCTCAAGAATACTGTTTTTCGAAGTAGGAGAGATTTTAAAGTGAGGTGAGAAAATCTCACTAGAGAGAATTCATCTTATCTGACCAGTTTTCGGGAATCAAGGGCCTGGCGATCTTAATTAGATTTTGAAGCAAAATCGTTAAATTTTTAGCTGACCATTGCAGTTGTAGTTGCTGATAATATTATTTGGGTGTCAAGTTGAAATAACTGCTTGGGGAAATTATTTAAGTGCAGTTGTTGTTAAATAGCACGTGCCGTTCCATAACTATATGAACCAACACAATTCTCAACCCTAGCTGACATGTTTAACATATTTATTTAAACCCTATAACATATAGTTTCTTACCTCGGAGGGTCAATTTTTATTTAACTGCAAGTTCGTTTAAATGGAGTTCATTTCTATTTAATTGCAGGAACATTTCAGCTTGTCTCAGAATCAGGTTTTATCAATAGCGAGCTCTTTCTATGACTGCTAGACCATTTTCAAGAATTTTGTAAGAGCTCAATTAAAGATCCTGTCTTACTCATATTAGCTAAACACTCTAGTGAGTTTGTAAGCAATTATAAAATATCGCGAACTGGGTATCAACATGTTTAGTTTACGTCCACAAAGTAGCAAGAAAATCCAGCCACTGGATAAGAATTTTTTTGGTCCACAGAAAAACGCTTATGCTCAAGAATGTGACAAATGGCATATCAATAACCCTTGCCGACCAATCACTCAATTTCAAGTAGCTGAATTGTTTGTCCAAGTATATTCTAGAATACCCTCGATTGAAACAGCTGTAAAAGCTTTTCAGATTTTCAGATGAAGAATTTGCGCCCGCCACAGAGGAAAATACGAATAAAAGCATAGAAGATGAATGCGACCTTAATGATAATGTAACTACTCTTGTCAATTCCACAGCAGAAGTTAAAAATATCATTGCCTATATTCAAAAAAGGGAATAAGGACCAAATTTCGCCGAAAGTAATACCTTCAACATCTTCTGCGTGAACACCGTCACCACCGCTAGGGCTACGAAATTCACCACCTTCGACGCTGCTAGAAACGTCTACCAACTTTATCTTCACAAAGCCGCTACCGAAGGAGCCTCCAAGAGCAGGCAATATTCGCAAGAAGTCTGTGCTGCTGCCTGCGTCATCATACAAAAGTGAGTTGCAAGCAGTTAAGCAAGCTTAAAGTCAAAAGGGCAAACAGACGAAACGGAGATGTGTAGATGAACTAAAGAGCTCGGAGGCCAAAATAACAAAACCAAATTCATTAAAGTCAACATCAAAACAAAAATCAATTTTTTGTCCCGTTTGCTAAGAAATACATGATTGGATTCAGTGCAAGAACTGGTTCCATGAGAAGTGCACTCTGGACTCGGAGAGTATGTACATATGCCACATCTGTGACAATTCTAGTGATTGAAACAGAATGCGCATTCTGTGAAAAACCGAAGGAAAGAACAATGAAGTTTTAGTGAAAATTAAACTAAAGCATTAGATTGTGGACATTGACAAACAAAAATAGAGCACCAGGGAGGACCTAGAGATTAATAATATTTAATTATATGAATACAAGAAAATAATTAACTTAGGGTTTCAATTTTAATTTCAATTTCAAATCAGAGCTATGTATCCATTTTGTATAGAAACCTAAAGCCCAATATAATCCATTCAATCTATGATGTTAATATTTTTAATACAACCGACAATCAGAAGTAAGATCAGTAATCCATGAAGAAAACTCAATATTAAAGATAATAAAAAGATAAATTTTAAGAAACATAGTCAAGAAAGAAATAGTCCATAGCAGGAGGTAAAACCAAACCATAAAAGTTCTTTTCACCAACAGTTGGAATTTTTTACAGTATAGATGCACGTTTAACTGATGATAATGGCGATAGGAACATGGAACAGTAAAAACCTTTATAGAACATATGACATGACAAGGTGTAAGGTAGTAAGGACAAGGAACACAAAATCGAAATTATATCTGTGGTAGGATCAGGATTAAAATAAAATTCCTAAATAAGAACAACTCAAAAATAATCTTGCAATCACCAAGGACACAAGAAGTATTAACCATTATAAGTTAATAAGATTAAATTAAGGCAAGAAACATAAATTATAATGTTAACAATTAAATTAAAAGGAAGAAAACAATTTTTACTCAACCACACAAACGAACAGCAACCCTCAAATAATGACGGTCAATAAAAATAAGAGCAATCTAGAGGTTAACTTCGTATACAAACGTGAACGCTTTTATTGACAATTAACAAACGGGCGGGGGCGAAAGTGACAATTCAACTAAGCGAATAAATTAGAAAAATTGCAATATCAATACAATATGAAAAATTAACAATAACATAAATAAAATGAGAGAAAGTTCTACATATGAGAAATGAAATCAATGCTAAACAAGAGATTCTGTGGAGGAAACAAGGACAATCGCAATAACCGTAAAAACAAACAAATATTAAAACGAAAGGTAAAGCAAAATATATCCTTGGGTTTAAGTTCATTAAGGCATACAACTGAATTATTCTTCGCCGCATCATTTATCTCAAACATCCAAGCAGATTCATTCCAGGTCCTTTGAAACAACTATGTAATCTAGACCAATTAGAATCGGAAAAACTATGAGTTTTATCAAGAACGAGCCCAAGTTGTTGCTGGGTTTAAAATCAAAATTTATGTTATGTCAAAACTTACAAGAAATAGGTCCAAAGAAATGCAGGGAACCAACATATGTGTCTGTTAAAGCAGAAGTTTCAGGATGGTATTGTGTAACAGGGTACTTGATTTAAATCTATGAAAGAACTTTATAAGTTATTTATCAAAGAAATAGGAGAATTATTAATAAATTGTTTTATTATATTAACTTAATAAAAGAAAGCTGCAGAAGATAAGGGAATCTTAAAAGCTGTAGAGAAAAAAAAAACTATTAAAAGCAGCCTTCTTATAAGAAAAGGGATGTTGTAGGGATGGTTGTAGTTAATAAGTCAGTTTTAGTAGGTTTCCTATAACTCAAAAATTCCAGCTGATGTGTGTCAACGGTCCCAGTAATGAATAGGTCTAGGAAAGAAATTCTATTGTCCGAAACTAATAGCTTTATTTATGTCATTATAACAATAAAAGTTTTTGACATTGACATTGGTGTTTCCTTTCTTTATTTAAAAAGAGTAACATTTAAGAAATGGATGAGTTGTTTCAAATAAATAATTTTTTATTTAATATTCTATTAATAGTTTTATGTATATAATTTATCATATTCGCTTTGATTTAACGAGCTTTGCTAGTGCCTACAAGACCTAGGGGTTTCCGGCTTGAAACGTCTTAGTTGGTGACGCGGTTCATTTGTGTTTTCTACCAAAGATAGGTAATCTAAAGAGAACTAAAGATATTTAATTGTCTTGGTAGATAATAAGACATTTAATTTTAAAAATTTACATACAAATTTATTGTAGCATTTTCTTTCAATTTCATTTATTTTAGTACCATATTAAAAATATTTTAGTTTTAGCGCTAATACTTTAAAAAATTGTATTACACAGTAAACTTAATGTGTAATTAAAAAAAATGTCGTCTTCCAGTCATAACCTTTGTAAAAATCACTTCATCAATAGTTTTTATGTGCCTAGAAAAAAATATCTCTTTTTATAAGATTAAGTTAGTATTGGTGCGAAGTTATTTTTTTCCATTGATATTATCTGGCTTGGAGAGTGATTCAAGTCGTGTATCGTTGTATTCGTTATATTCTTTCAATCGATTTAGTTCATCTTTAATATTCATAGGAGCATTTAGTTATTGCAATTATGTTTCTAATGCTTACCTGTGAGATTTGGTGTAATTCTGCTTCACGACAATGCTCGACTTTACTTTGCCAAAGTAGTAAAAAAAAAAAAATATATATATATATATATATATAGAGCGAATCTGATAGTCTTGGCTGACTAGTTGAAAAACAAGTGGAAATTTAACTTGAGGATACAGCCAGGTTTGTGGGTTCGTAAAAGAATACTCTTTTTTTCACTCTACCGAGCTTTCGATAATGTTTATTATCTTTATCAAGGCTACAATATGAAAAATCAATGTGTTAAAATATGTATTATATCAAAATTCTTTAAAGACTTACTTAGTATTTTTGTACTTAATATTTTTGTTTGTTCTTCGATGTTTTTCTATAATTGTATAACTACTCAATTTGAAGTCTTAAGAATTTTGATGTAATACATATTTTAATACATTGTTTTTTCATATTGTAGCCTTGATAAAGATAATAAACATTATCGAGAGCTCGGTAGAGTGAAAAAAGAGTATTCTTTTACGAACCCACAAACCTGGCTGTATCCTCAAGTTAAATATATATATATATATATATAAATTTTTTTAGATGTCAGAATAACATTAGTAACATTGTTTATAAAACAATAGTTATTTATTTTTGAAAATGCCAAAGGGTGCTTAATTTTTTAATTAATTTAAATTGAAAGAAGAAAATTAAATTAAAAGAAGAATTTCTTATGTTGAATTTGAAGTTTACAATATTACTCATACATCCTTTTCATAAACACTGTCAAAATGAATGTCAATGTCAGAAAATAATTAATATATACATATATATATATATATATATATATATTGTAATATTTTAAAATAATAATAAATAAACTTACCCAATATATAACTTGAATTGAAATAAATTATTAAACATGGATGTAATTTTCGAATCTTTTCATTAAATGATCAATACACCAAAAAATTTCTTTATTAGAGCCAATCCAGTAAATATTAATTCACACAAGAACACAAAAAACTATCTTGATAAAATGAGTTCATAAGAATGAGAACTAACACCAGTAGTCGATCCAAGAGTCAAGTCCAAGATCCTATGTTGTTCAAGCTAAAAATAAAAAGTAAATGAGTATTAGAATATGTTAATAATGAATTATAGGAATCTAATATAAGTAAGAAACCAACTATATTAGTTATATTAAGTTAGTTAGATCAAAATCCAAATAAGTTATAATTAAAGTTAACAATAATAATAAGTTTAATAATGTTTTTTTAATAGGTAGTTATAAAATAAGAATAAGTAGGGGTAGATTATTTCAAATTATTATTTAAGGTAGAAAATATCCAACTGTATTCAGTTAATAATATAAGTAGAAGAATTTAAACTCAACAAACTAATATTAGCTATTGGAGCAAAATAAACAATATCATAGACAATGAATATAACTTAATAAATAAATTTGACTTACCCAAACAATATTTACAAATTCAATTAAGCATCAAGTGATGAGTCCTGTATTATAATGTATCGGATGATAGTACAAGCCTAGTACTTCCTATGTTCTGGTACATCCCATATTTTGATAAAATGCAATGCTTGAGACAGAATCTAAAAATAAAGATATTGAAATTTATTACATGTAAGAATAAAACTGTAAGAAAGTGATGTGTTTGTTTACAAGCTAAGACTGTTTAATTAAAGCTTAATCAAGGACATTATGATTGATAAATTCAATGAAAAAACACTGTAAATAGTGAAGTGGTGATCAAAAACTGTTGATTATAAACTTAAAAGATGTGATTGTAGTGGAAAGACATAAACTTAATATTAGATGATTGATTGATGTTACTATTTGTTATAATTGTATGTTGTTGTAAGTTAATTAATTTTAAGTGGTTCGTTGATGATATTATGTATTATTAATTCGTTTATTTGATAAATTTTGTAGTTGAATCGTTATGACGCAGTAGATTTAAAATGTAAATAAAAACCAAAATAAGCGGTGTCATTAAAAAAAAAAAGGTTATCTGACCATATTAGAATATGTAAATTTTCAATTTTTGTTAAAATTAATGGCCAAAAAGAGATATTTGCTCATAATTGTTAAATTTAATATTGATAATTGTCAAAATGTCCGCCATTGTGTGCTCCATAAAGTCAGCAATTTTAATAGGGAATAATCGATTTTAAAATTCTAAGAATGTTATTTTATAATGAAATAAGCTATGCAGATTTGATTTATAACAATTATAAGGTCAGAAAATGTCAAATTAAAAATTCAATTTTCCAAAATTTTGAGGTAAATGGGGTTAGGAAAAACAAAACACGTTCGAAAAGGCAGCCATTTTTGGTTTTTCGGGGCCAACATATAAAAGCCCGTGGAAAATGAGAATCGAAGTTACTCTAAATTCATCAAAAGGCCAATCCACGTCAGTCTACTTCAAAAATTATCATAAATCAATGGCCGACTATTGTTAAAAAATAAAGATGGCTGAATATTAATTTGATCAACTGTATAATTTATTATAAAACAAAACTATTGGAAACTTGTATATGGAAATTGTGTACTGGTGAATAAAATATCATAACCTAAGAAGAAAAAAATAAATATTTTTTTTACTAACCTGTAATAATAATAAAAAAACCCTGAAGAAACCAAGGAGACATCATATCCAGTGGTTTAATCCTTTTGGTATCCGTCCAAGGAAGTACTTACACGTGTTGTAAATGATCCACTAGTAAGAAGCCGAGTGTGGGAAAACGCCACGAAGAATTTCCATCTTTCATCTTCAGCAACAAGTGAATTTACGGTATGTGTTTAACATTATTCATTAATATCACTTTCATAACTCCTATAAAATATTGTGAGTAGTATATTTCAATATCTTTAAACACTATTTTAAAATAATCTTGATCTGAATACATTGCACTGCTGAATATCTTATTTCGACTAATAAAACATACGCTATTCGATATCTTTCACCCCAGCAAATAACCATTAAGTATCACGTGTTCTTTTAAATGGGGGTAGATGCGCACGAAAATATCATAGCCGCAGCATTCAGTAGGTATAGGGTGTATTAAAAATTTTTAAGGTAAAAAATAAAATAAATAGTTATATCGTTAGATTTTAATTTTATTGGAACCGACTTCTGTTGGTAAGAGTCTTTCGTGCTTTGAAAATAAATTTAAGTAGATCAAATCTAAAATTATAATAATAAAATTACATATTTTGAGTTTGAGAATAACTTTTTTTAACAATAAAACAGCAACAAAATAAAGAAATTTTGAGGTGTTTTGAGTTAAATAAAGACTGAATAAAATTGAAACATAAATAAACATAAATATAGCCCCACAAAACTTTAAAAATAAAAATTTAAAACCTTAAAAAAAAAACAACAATTTGATAACTATATCAATTATAAATTATATCTTAACAATTATTATCATTTTAACATTGTAATTTATTACAATATATATATATATATATATCCCCAGTATCCCCATTTACCAAAACAGGTGTAGGGGTAGATTTTTTTTTCATCTAGTTTTTATCTATTTACAAATTTTTTCCAGTCTCTTCTGTTTTGTGCCAACACCTTTGATTCCTGCCAAGTGACCCCTCTGTTCTTAAACGTTTTGCATATATCTGCATTCCATGTTGCTCTTGACCTTCCTCTCTTTCTTTTTATTGTGGTTCTCGTCTCCCATATATAAAAGAAATAAATTTTCTTACAACTCCAGATAATTTGATAATGTTTTTAACCAGATAAAGTGGAATAAAATTTCGAATATGAACTTTTCTAGCCAGCTACAAGAAATCTATTATTCGCAGTTTCATCTTGTTTATGAACTACTACCACTAGCGGTTCCAAAAAAAGATCAGTTACAATTATAATCGTATTTAGCCTCAGGTATAACTTTTGTACTTTTAGAATCGATTATTCAAAATAATTGAAGCGTGAATAATTTACAAATTTTGCGCCCATATTTTAATTATTTTCAACCTCTTTATTGTTTTATCTTTTGAAAGGTATTCAGAAAATGCATCACCTCTGTAAATACTTTATCAACCAACGTTGTCTGCTGTAAAATAAATTATTAAATTCCTTGTTCATTTTCCATCAAGTAAATTTCAAGGTATAAAAACTTTTAGTAATTTTTAATATTGTTAATTGGAAATACTCAATAAATTAATCTCCTTTAGATTACATTTAAAATATACACCGAGTGTTTAACTATTAATTTGGCATCGTGTTTAAATTACTATTTGACCAACATTTAAGCATCATATGAGACATTATTTTATCTGGAAAGGGTTTATTGCAAGCAACGTTTAACTAACATTTCAGTGTGGATACAAAATCATTACAGATAATTGAATCCCTTGCTTAAACAGAATTCACGCATAGTTATTAACAGGCTTAAGGTAATTATTCCAAATTACAATAATTACCAGGAAATGCACGTAGGATTATTAGTCAGCAAGGGTTACATTTTTTGCATAGTAATTTAATTTCAAATTTTATTATTAAATTATAGAAATCATTATTTTTTATAAATTTTTAATTTACAGCCTTCTTGCCTATCACTGTGTAGTAAAACCTGTTTTCACAAATACCTAGTAATGTGGTTTTGCTTTCTGTTAAGTGACCGTTACGAGTAACGATTTAAAAAATATAATTCTTAACTTATTTCATTTATTTCAAGGCTCTTCATAAAATGTAGGTACTACTTGCTTGTTTTACTTTTTTTTGCATTTTTATTTTTTTTTTATTATAATATGCAAAAAAATCGTAACTTGGTAATTACTTAATAATTCTTAAGTTTATTTTACTAAGATACTTAGTAAATGTTTTGTTTTCTATTTATACAATTTTTATTTTACAGGTATTTTTATAGAAACACGCTTACGTTCAATTAAATTAATTCTTACTTCTTCTCTTGGAAAACCTTTTCGCTGACTTATTATCATTAATGTCCTCGTATTTAGGTACGTTCAATTTCCTACAGATTTTGCTACTGCTATTTATTAAATAGTTTTAAAATTTTGTTATTTAGTCCATGTATATTAATCTATTATTTTTAAGCGTAAATCTTTGGTAGTACTTATTTTTAGGTTGCATTCTCTGGAAAAAATTTTGGTAATTTTATTTTGGTTTAACCAAAATTTAAGGTTAAACCAAAATAATATAAAATTGAAATTGTTAACCGTATTCTTAACTGTCTTCTTTTAAAAATCACATTTAAGAATAAACGTAAAAATACTGTTACACTTAAAATAGGTAACAACCTGCAAGTGATGAGTTAATTTAATTAAAAATTTTTATTGTATTTATGTAATTTTAAAATTAACTTTTTTCTAAATTTTATTTATTTAATTCTTTATTTATTCCATTATGTAATCGTGTTTTAGCCCATTGTTAATGGGTCTTTTAATTATCTTAATTAATTGGAATTTAATATAATTATATGATTAATGCAATATAAATACCGACCCACTTCAGTTAAATAAAAATTGTGTTTTTGTACGTATATAATTAATATTAATTAATAAATACAATTAATTATATAAGTATAATATTAAATATAATTATATTAAATAACAATAAATTGCAACTTTAAATGATCAACAATGGGCTGAAATACGATTACATATATGGAATCAATGAAGAATTAAATAAATAAAATTTAGAAAATAGTTAATTTTAAAATTACATTAATATAATAAAAAATTTTAATTAAATTATTTCAAATTTACAAATAATTTAATTCAAATATACAACTAAAGAATCATAAAAATCAAGTACATTTATTTAAATCTGATTTAAATTAAAAAGCTTTACAAGGTTATTTTAATATAAAAACACAGTTAAGTTACCAATAAAGGCATTTAATAAAACTAAAAATATGATTATATATAACATCAAATCTTCAAAACTCAAAGTTGAATTTTATCTTAACCGTGTTTTTGTATTAATAACTGAAAATGTATTTGTTACGTCATTAAATCCGTGACGTATATCCTAATCCAAATTTACAGTTAAGCATATTACAGTTAATTTATTCCTGATTTGGAATTAGCAATCCAGGCGATGAATTCTAGTTGCTTAACCGTGATTTCTTTTCCCAGAGTTGCATCTAATACCATGTCCAGTATCGGATGATGTTTTATTATCTTTCCGGCCCGATATCAGGTTATCCACCAGTGACGACCCCCTGTGGGCAGGGGGCCTCATTTCTTCGCCTTCCAGTGATGTTAGATTCAGTCTGTTCTCTAGCATCGCTCTAATATAGTAACATTTTGTAATGTAGATGCAGCAGAGAATTGGATAATGCATTAATAAATGCTCCTTCTATATCAAGAAAGGTAGTTAACCACAGAGTTTCCGTTAATTTTCTCTCCTGATATGCATGCTGGTAGATACTAAGAGGATGTTCCCTCAGTGGTACCTCGTTAACGTCTATCAAGAATTTTCCGAAAGAAAGTGAAACTAATAGGCCGAAGGATTTAGGTAGGTATTTATCCTTTCGTCCTACCTTGTTAATATAAACAACACTTACACAGTACCTTGCCTCGGGTAAGTCACCCAGTACTAAGCTTACTCTAAAAAGCTTAGTCAGAAAGAGACTATCCTCTCCACGAGATTTGTATGTATCGAAGTGGTTTATAGCCCACTTCACATTCTTCGATTTGATAATATCCGAAGATATTTTCCAACTTTCCCTCTAGGTCGAGGCAACCGTCCTAGGTCTGATCTTTGCGTCTTGGTTTTGTAACAAGAGCTCTAGTGTTTCCCTTTTGGATTCGGTGTAGGTTCCATCCTGTCTTCCACCCTTAGAGAATTCTAGTACTGGCAGGTATGTCCGACGTACTTTTTTCACCCGTATTTTTATATCTTAGAAAAAATGAATTACCCACACATTTTAGAAATATGTTTAAATATATTTTAAATATTGTTTTGAACTATTTAGTAGCAGTTAATATTAAAATAACAAAAAAATATATTTAGGTTTCCTTTATTTTCCAATCTTATTGTTTTATTAGGAATACTCCCCCAAATTATGATTTAGGACTAGGCGTGCCGAAGCATATCATTTATCCCGTTTACCTATCCAGTCTCTGATCCATAATAGTTTTTTTTTTGTTTACTGTATGTATAAGCATTTCCTCCCATAATTCTCTTATACCAATTAACATAAGTAACTGTAATTTTTCTCATTGTATACCTACGGACGACATCTTCACAAATACGGCTCCCAGCCAATAACTAAATTACTAGCCAATAGCCAGTGTAAGTAGCAAATAAGTGTGACTAGAAAAATAGCAGTTGTTTGGTAGCAGCTACCCATTAGCGACTAGCAGAGTTTAATTGCGTATTAAATTTTTGTTTCCTTTTGTGTAATTTTTAATAGTTTTTCTCTTTTCTGGTAAACTAAATAGAAGTGACAGGGCGATAGACATGTTACAAGAACTTTGGAATCTGGAAAGGTTGATACTAAACCAATTATAATCTCCGGGAATGGCTTAGTGGATGCAAAAGTAAGTAACCTCTAGATCTAAACTTACCTGGTAATATATGCCATCTTATGCAGAAAGTAGTAGTTCTGGGAACAACTGCCAACGTCCGAAGAACATTGCCCCTTATAGCCAAGTCGGTTTATATCTTTACTGCACCACTGAAAAATATTTGAAAAAAAAGTTATTCAAAAACAAAATACATTAAAAATTATATTTACCAAACAAAATGATGTAATATTACAAATATATAGAAATGTTCATTTTAAAAATAGGAGTAAATAAACATAATTACTGAGGCGCCAGAGAAGTTTATATGTAATAATTTTACTTAAAATAGACAAAACACATAAACATATTAGTTTATTACGTAACGCGTTGGTTAAGGAGTCAATTACGCACCAGCGGCAAAATTATAAGCAAAAGGCGAAGCCGAATGCCATAACGTTGCGAGGGCGTAAATGACCTAACCTACGAGTAACTTACTATACTTTACCTACAACATATTAAGAAACGTTTATTTTTAAAAATTTATAGAAACTTCATAATTATATACCAGCTATCATCCTTGGAAATTTACCTTAATTTTTGCCAACTCTAAAAAACGTTATCGGAGTTGGGTTACACTCTACATTCTGTAGAATTTCAGAAATAACCTTATCATCGTGGTCTTTTTTAGTTTTAGTATTACCTGTAGATTCTGGTACGCCTCTGATAAAAATATTTTTGCACGGTTAATGTGGTCGAGCTTCATTTGTAATTTTATCAGTGACTACTGAGGAATGCTGATCAGTTCAAGATTGCTTGTTTACAAGATCTTGAAGTTTTCCGCTCAATTCAGTAACTGCATCGCTTATCTTATTAATTTTCAGTTGTAGTTCATCATTATAATTTTTTAGAATAGATTTTAAATTAGAAAATGCCTCGATATTGGAAGAGCAAGCATTGCAAATAATTTTAATTCCCTTTACTTTATGTCTGTTTATTCGATCGTCAACTTTGAGATCCGTTCATGCCGAGTGTATACTTTGTTTATAAGCATCGCACTGAAGCTTCGAATGTTCACGGTCCTCTATCATAGTGGGGAGGTGCTCCATATTGTTGAAACCAAATATTTTGTGGTAATTGCCCATTCTGTTGAAGTGCAGGAATAATTTTGTTATTTAGTAGATCCAAATACTTGACACCATTCAAGTTTCCGTCGATTAAAAATGGGCCTATAAGCTTATTTTCGACAATTCCCATCCAAACATTTAACTTCTGTGGATGCTGGGTATGTGCTGCATGAATCCAATGAGGATTCTCATTTGACCAATACCTTGAGTTATGGGGATTAACTGTTCCATTTAAACAAAAAGTTGCCTCATCGGAAAAAACTATGCTAGAAGCAAAATTTTCGTCGACATTACAGATGTCCATTAGCCGTTCGCAAAATTCCAGCCGTTGGTCAAAATCATCGTATGACAATTCTTGAACCAACTGTAGCTTATACGGATGATACTTTTCACTTTTTAATATCTTTCCTACAGAACGTCGACTGATACCATGGTTTAGAGCCAAATTTGTGGTGGAAGTTTGAGGTGATTCTTCTAAATCGATTGCAATATTTTGTTTAACAGTTTCGTTCGTTGAAGTCCGCGGTCTTCCAGGTTTTAGCAAATTTTTTACCATCCCAGTAGTATTAAAACGTTGTAATGTTTTAGTTACTGTTGAGCGTGATATAGGATTTCTCTCCGGATGCAAATTATAAAAAATATTACACACTTCTTCATGAGTTCTAACACGATCACCATAACCGATCATCATTAAAATTTCAATATGCTCTTTTTCACTTAATTGAACCATTCTAAATTGTGCAATTTATTTTCGTCAATTAGAATTTGACACTTGAAGAACAAAAGACGTACTAAACAGTACTTGTTTATTTATTACTATGCATACAAACAACATCAATTAGTTTTTATCTAAATAGTGTTTTGCTCTAATGCAAAAAACTTAAAGGAGGTTGGTAAAAGTGCTATATTTCTCGTTTTTACAAATTTTTTTACACTAAACTCAGTGTCTATGAATTCAAAATAACAAGATCTTTCAAAATCTGTAAAAATATATAGGGTGTCCCATTTAAATTAAAGGAGTTGATGGCATTTCCGGTTAAACCAGAAGTAGATTATTAGCAAAAAAATGTACATCAGATGCGTTTTGTTCCATTGCACTTACCTGCAAAATTTCATATATATCGTTCTTTTCGTTTAAAAGATATTTACTTAGTTCCATACTTTATTCCAACCCCGTATATTCAGGAAAAATTAGATTTTACTTATGAGGTGAATTACACCGGTTTAATGATTAGCTTATACTCATATCTGTTATATCTGTATAAATATTTATTTCTCAACCATACAGGCCTATCTGGCCTAATTAAATGTATAAATAATACAATGGTTTAAATATTTCATTCACAAATTGTTTACCTTATAATAAATTTAAAAAATAGAGAATAAGCAAACAAGAAAAATGAACATAAGTATCCGGTATGAGAATTAGTTAATAAATAGTAAATATTGGGAAACTAGTATGACGCGTTTAAAATATGTAATAACATTAACATGTTTGGGAAGCTCCTGCTGAAAAAATATGTTGGTACATAAATATCAAACACCCTACTATATAGCGTTATTTTTATTTCTAATTTATTCAGAATTCAGATACATCCTATAATTATTATGATTAATCATTATTAATGTCACCATTTTTTGGCGTAAAGGGTGTTAAGTTCTTTTAAGTAGAACGTATGAATTTAGCAATTGGAAGTTGAGTTTCTGAAGTGACAAATCTGGACCTTCGTCAAGCGGCTTTTTGTATGCAGGGAACGACTTCGTTCTGAAAATAAACTACTATAGAATACGGTCCCAAGAGAAAACAACGTGGGACGTTTTTCACGTACTTTTTACTCACTAACAACAAACACTATTTATTTTCTTTTTCTTTTAAATTTGTAAACAGTCCAGTAATACTCTTTTTCTTTGTAATTTATTTTTTATAAATTTTAGGTAAACTGACATAAAAAATCCATAAATACTAGTAAAAAAAACATTTTCCATCTATATGTAATAGTTTGCTAAAATTCAACAGTCAGTGTGTTGATCAAAACAAATGGAATTATTTGGACAATGGAAATATACAAACATATAAAGTAGGTCGAAAAATTATTAAAAAAAACTCAATGTTATTTTTTCATTTTGTAAAACGGCCAAATGAATACAATTTTTTATTGTCTGGTAGATATAGAAAAGCTCTCATGTATAACAATTAAATAATTGTTATTTATTTCCTTAAATACACAAAACATGATTCATTAAATATTATATCTCGTTTAAAGCGAGCGTTACTAAATAAACCCTTTTCAACAAAAAGACAAAAAAATAATTATGAAATTTAATAAAAGATCTGGACTGCTACATTCAACTAATTAAACTTTTAAATAGCGAAAAACAGATACCTCGGTAATACTACGTTTCTAACTTATAAATGTAAAGTCAATATAACTTTGTATTTTTATTTATCCTTATTAAAACTCGCGGTCTAAAAAGCATGGAAAAAAATCTTATGAAAAATTACGGCACTCTAGCTTAATTTATTTTCTGGATTTCGTTTGATGAAAACATATCTTGAGGGTTTTCTTGAGACGTATATATTAGAGATTTAGATATATTGCTTCATATTTTAATATGACTAAACTAATTGAAACAGAAGAATATATGTTTTTTATAGTATATGTATACAGAGCTATACATACATTATATTTAATTTTTAGTACTTGTTTTTTATTATATTCTTATTTTATTGTATTCTTTATGTTTACTTAAAAATGTTTTACATTTTAAGGTTCAGTTTTGGTTAAAATTATACTTAAAAATAATCCTACAAACTGATTTATGATGTATATATATTTTAAATATAAACAATAGTTAAAAAAAAACTACAAAAACTGTTTTTCAAAATATTTATTTTCATTTTTGGCTGGGTTGGGAAACTCGGATTTCAATCGGTTCGTATCCAGACCCAAACAGTGTTGGACTCATTCCCGAGAGGATGCCTACCAACCAAACCCACCTAAAAAACTCGTCATTACCCCCGCCTCGAAATTACTACCCTAGTCTACCTCAAGACGGACGGCGGTCCCTCACACACTCTTCACATAACATTCATACCACTCACGTAATCAGGAATGTTCCCTTTTCCTAATCATACTTTCCACTGCTTCACTTTCCTTCACCCATTCTTTCTCCTCTCTCAACATTATCTCCACCATTTTCTTCCAAAACACTGCCTATCCAAGTTTCCTCTCCAGCTGCTTTAATATTTCCTCGTTCTTTTAACTTCTAAACACGTGCCGCTTATCTTCCATCTTTCGTACATTCCAGTCTCTCTCTTCCCAATCTTATCTAGGTACCTCACCCATGTCCAGTGAGCAAAAATTAGGATTTAAACGAGTTTATATATTGCATGGAAATATAATTAATTAAAATCAAATAACCACCTTTCTCAGGAATTCACATCAAAATTCTTTATTAGGTAAATGACATTTTAATTTTTTTTGTGGGCTCTATAAAAATTAAAAGTAAAATGGTCAGTCGGTGAAATTAATTGAAAAGTAATGTAATAATAATAGACACAAAGATAATTGTGAACAGAAACACAAACATAACTTCAAAAATCCACATTCGACACATGCACGGAACATAAACACAATATAAAAAAGAAGAATAAACTGTTCTTCTATCTAAAAGTGTTTTTATAAAAATAATAATACTGAATAAAAATATGTTTATTTTTTAAAAATTTAAAAACCTATAAGAAACTTTTTTCTTTATTCTTACTTTATACAAAAAATTTGTATTGGCAATTACAATACAATATTTGACACAAGGAAGATTTAAAAAAAAAATTAAATGGTCCTTGCTTTGACATTTATGTGTTTTTACTATTGATAAATTTGACGTAAATGTCACAGATCATAGAACTATATTTTTTTACTTTTCAATACGTGTATTGATATTAGCTACTTTCTTAAGTACAAATAAGTGTGCAATCTAGCACTTTCATATGTGGTCGTAGGAAAAAAATATATAATGCATACAGAAACAATTTATCAAATACGATATCACTCATTCTTAATGGAAATTACATAAATAGTTTGTACCAGTTTTTAAAATTTACTCAAATGTATGTGTTATAATTTATGCACTAATTTAAAAATGTAAGGCTGTCGTATTCTTGTTAAACTTTTCAATAAAAAAAAAAGAAAATTATTTTTTATTAAACACTAAGCAGGTATTCTTGATTTAAGTTTATTAAGTTTTTTTCACTATTTTTACTTTAAACAATACTTTTTTATTATTTCAGTTTGGATTTCATAACAGCATATTTTTTAACTATTATTAATTTTTGATGACTTATATGGATATATCAAAGTCGTTCTCTGAAAAATTTATTATAATTTGTTCATATATTCCTATTGGGAATTGAAAATTTTATTTTAGTTATTCAAAGTCTGCATTTTTCCTGCGGGAATTAAACCTATTATCTTCTTGTCAATGACCGATTCTGTAAGGACTATACTATCATATGTATACAGTCAAAATTATTGCAGGAGCTCAGTAAATTAAATTATTAGGTATATTTTTATTTGTTCTGATAAGTATATAAAATTTCAAATTCTGACGTTTTAAAATACGTCAAAAGCATTTTCAAAGTTTCCGATACATACTGATATGAACCAAACTAATAAAAGCTATTTTCTTATTGTACATCTAAAAGCTAGCTAATTTTATTACCGCAGATTAAATTTTTCATTTCTATAATTAGTATTGGTAAATTACTCCTTAAAATAATGTTTACATGAAATAAAATAAATGAGTAGGTATATTGGATGTAGATAACTTTGTAAATGCCAACTTTCTTTTAACCCCAAATAGTGATTAATGTCGACAAGTATAAAGTAAATAATTATCTTCTTAATGCGGTTCTTCACACGCCATTTCCTTTTTAGATGGGTTAAAGGAAAACATATTTTTTCACAAAGATATATTTGTTTTTAAGTCAGGATAAATTAAATTGGTAACCATAATGAAACAATTTTTCCTACGTCCTCATATGAAAACAACACCTAACACACAGTTTTGACATTTCGAAAATTTGCAATACCATACGCGTTCGTAAAAATAAGAAAAAAAAGCAATATCGCACACGCGTGATATTTTTTAAAAACGCAAAGAAAGTAATAATTTAACCAAGATTAATGAATAAAAAACTATTCATTTTTGTGAATAATTTACTTTGTTTTGTTTAATTTGATTAAGAAATATTATCTTTTGGTAGCATAAATGTCATATTAATTCTTTTATAAAAAAATATTGTATTATCTATGCAACGAAATATACACAAAGATGCATTTAGCAGTTCCAGGGTAATATAGTCCAATATATTTGATTACTTTTAGAAGTGTGTTTCTAGGTGTGTGATGTCTTCTTATTTTCATAAAAATTGCTTTAAAATATCAAGTGGAATTCGGGTATACTAGGCTTATAACAAAAACGACAAAAAATGGAGAATTACAGGCTTTAAATGTAAACGAAAATTTTCAAAACACATTACTAACACATAACGTTTCTCGAGTTCCAATTAATTTCACCAACTGTTCAAATAATCATTTTACTTTTTATGGAGCCGACGAAAAAATTTAAAACGTAATTTAGCTAATAAAGAATTTTGATATTAATTTCTAAGAAAGTTGGCTGTTTGATTTTAATTAGTTATATTTCCATGCAATAGTTAAATTCGTTTTTCTACAAACGTGTTAAAAATGCCATTTTTAGCACTCCATAGAAACCTTAAAAATGTCACTCAAAATGTTTATGGCACTGCTGTCAAAAGTGAATTGTCAGATTTTAAAAGCAAACTTTAAAATATTTAAATTTTATTTATTAACATTAATTTTAACATTCCAATTTATGCAATTTGACAAATTAATTTCTTGCACTGCTGTTTTACCATTTTCCATGGCTAAGGAAGAATGATGATTCGTAAACAATTATATCAGCAATAGTTGTTAGGGTCCGTAATATACGATGCAATTTAAAATTATCTCCTTTGGATGTATTAATACAGGTTTTTAAAATTCAATTGAAACTGTATAATTACTTTATTTGAACGTTTGTAGAAAAAATATTGGATGATATACGTGTTAAAAGTACCTTTTAAGGCACTCATGTGAATTGCAGAATTCGCTTCGCTCATTCTGTAGACCTTCACATGCGTGCCTTAAACATGTACTTTTCACACTAATATCATAAATAACTATTAAATTGTTATTTTTAACATGACTAACAATTAAAATAAATTCTATAGAGTTAAAGGGTTCAAAATTATAAAAAATATTGGGGTTGTAAAACAAATCGGGTACACAACGAAATGGAAAGTGTATTTCTTGCACTCGTGCGTATTATTTGTTATGTAATGTATGTATGTAATGTACTATTTAATTAAATCTATTTTTTTTTGAAAACATACACTTCCAGGACAATTAGTTCAGTTTTTTAATGAGAAAACAGTGCACAGTTATACTGATCTTAGAGGAAAATACATTCAGGATAATCCCATAGGGCTCATAACATCCAGGCTTTAATATTGTATTATCAATATGTCAATCTAACGATGCTAGTTTTTAGCGAAACAGCTGTCATTAAGTTTTTTGAAAAAAAAGTGAAAGTTTTGTTTTAAAAAGTTTTATTTTTATTGTTCTTAGTAAGATGAATTTTCACATATTAAAGGTTAATACAATCAATTTTATTAAAGCATAAGGTAAAAATATAGTTAAAATGGGTAAAGTATATAATGAAGTGAGTAAATTTGGTACTTGGAAAGAGGACTTTAAAAACTAATCAAAATATTCAAGAACTACCTACGAAATCTAGATTCTAATATTACAGAAGACTACAAAAAGTGAATCGTGTTAAATCAAACAAATATACATGGAAGAAAAAAAAGACATCCAAAAAGGTATTTTAAACAAGCAAAGATATGGTGGTTAACTACTATAGAATATTGGCAAAAGAATTCTTAAATTAACAAAAAGAGAGTTATGTAGGAAAACTGAAATATAAGATCTAACTTGAAAGAGTGATTTGATAATATTTTATCACAAATAGTTTAAGGCAAATTTGTGAAAAAGATTAGAAGAGAAGGAATATACCGAATATACTACGACCAGTAAGATCTATTATGTGCCCTCACCTCGTATAGCCCTATGGCCCTCATAAAGGTTAGTAACAGTAGCGATTCCAAAAATGGTAGATCACCGTTTGTTTATGATTGTTCTAGATTTAGTTTTCTACGTTGTTCTAGGAAATTGACAGTTTTACTTAAACTTACTAGAGCCTTAGACCTTCTGGGGCTAATTTCAGGAGTTCCTAGGATTGTTTCATCCCCGGGAAATGTTCCTAGATGTGTTCTCTGAGTTTCTCTTCTATTGTATTTATGCAATTATATAAATATTCTTACTTATACCACAGAAATAAGGTTCTGGTCATATGAACTGGGATTTTGCCCTCCTTTGCCAGTTAGTTTCCTTCTGTACTGCTTAGTACATCAATATGCCTTGCACCCGTAATAAGGTTGTTTCTTACCTGCCTGTTAAGAAAATCGTATACCATTTTGGACCCCATGACATAAATGACATGCTGACATGGAATGACGGAAATTTAAATAAAAAATATCCTTGTAAAACGGAAATGTAAACAGAATATTATTGATGTGAAAATCCAAAGTGGTAGCGATTCTGACAATGTATTATTGATTTTATTAAAATTAGTTAAAACCGACAGGGACAAAAACAAAAAAACCAAAATTTAGAATGTCAAGAAACCATAAGAAATACATACAGTGACAGTTTAAGAAGTTTAAAAGAATATAGGGAACGATTAATATAGATTAAATATTTTTATTAGAAATTAAGAAGAGCTATAGATCTTTAATGGTGGGAAAAGGCATTCAATGAAAAAGAGCAAAATCATAAGATGAAGCAGAAAGAAAGAAGATAAAAAAAGAGATATACAGCTTAAAGAAATAAATACCTAAATCTGGAGAATACTTTAGAAAATATTTCATTGATATGATATATACAGTAGCTACCAAAAATTACTAAAAACATGGAAATTTGCAAATGATTGTTTAATTCAAAAGAAAATTCACGCGATTTTAGATGTTGCTTACAAAATATTAGCACGAATGATATACAAAAAATTAGTCGTTTAGCAGATTCAGGAAAAAATAAAGAAATGAAGTGACCAACTGCCAAATTTTCACTCCAAAAATGTTGTGAATAATTTATATGAACAAAATAGAGCTATTGCAGATCTTTATCGGGACAAATACCTCTCACGATTGGAACTGTCAGCCATCTAACTGAATTTCAAATACTTATTAACTTTTGTTACATTTAAAAGTGAATGTTTTTATTAGTGATGCTGTCAAGACGAGACAAGAGACGGGCTTCCTCTGTTCTCGGCTCGTCAGACGAGACAAAACCCGTCTCTCGTCTCGACGAAGACGAAGACCTTAGAAACGCTGGATTGGTTGATTCCCATGACTTCAGCAACATATTGCTGAGATCGTCCATCTTGAACTAAAGCCACGAGTTGAGCTGCTTATTCTGGGGTTAAACTACTCACTTTTACTCAAAATGTTTCTAGACACTTCCAAACGTACTGCACAAGAAATTTTAAAATGTAAATAATTCAAATAGGATTTATCAAAATTTATTCATTTTTTGTTTTTCAACAAAAAGGCGATTTAAACTGTGAATATTTTGGGCTTTTATACATCTAAAGGATACGATACACTCATATTAAAATATTCTGAAAACTGTGATATTTTATTTTACACCATAATTCAGTTTTTAAAATTATGCGATACTTTTTGTAACGGGATTATATTGTTATTGCATTTTAGAACAAAGTAATTTAAAATGATAATTATTTGAATACTACAGGTATTATTTTTTATTAATTTCATATCTACCACGGTATCTGATATTCATAAAAGGGAAGGTCAACATTAAAAAGAACAGCAATTTTCTTCGGAATAACTCATTTTTTGTCAATTATTAAAATTTGTATTAAAATTAAAAGGATCACTAACGTGTCTGATTTTAAAGTACATTTTTATACCAGATTTGGATATCCAGAAGTTAACAGTATAAAATGTTTGCATGAAATTAACTTTTTGTGTAAGCAACGTACCTTAATATACGTTTAGACCCAACAGTTTTAGTTCACACTGGGGATAAAAAAGTAGCATATACTGTGTAAGAGACAATGCAGAATAAGTTTTACGAGAAGAAGAGTTTTATCGTTTATATTCTGATATGTAGACGACAACTGCAGGACAACGAATAAATAAATAAAATCAAAGTTTTGCTAAAAAATTTTCAGAGACATAAAAAAACAATAAAAATATACGCGATAATAAAAACGGACAGAACAGTGTAGTAAGCAACGATTTATTGTCGGTCACAAGGAAGAAAAAAGTTGTTTTTACGAGGAACGTACGTCATTACCATTAACTAAGGTTACATTCAAAGAAAACTAGTAATGTTCTTACTTTTTTTCTTGCTTACAATTTTTTTCATATTATTTTTTAATAAAAATTTATATATTCTCGGGATGCCAGCTAATGTTTATTTAAACTAAACACCGTAGGTAATTAACTTTGTTAACGAGTAAATAAATAAGGAAAAAAAATGACAGCAGTAAAAGAATCAAGGGTCTAATTTCATTATTCATACAGCCTTCATTTTCCCCTTCTAGGTACTCCTTTCGCTTTCCAGACTTCTTTTACTTGAATTCTGTTTCCACATTTGGGTTGTTTCTGATAAATTTGCTCCTTACTTTATCCATCAAAGTCACTTTTGGATTTCTTCTTTGTCCAAGCTAACGTCTTTGTCGCGTTAATAATTTTCAGTAGTCTGGTTCGTTTACTCAGATCTGACAATCAATGCAACGTCATCTGCAAGTAAACATTCGCTTACTACTTAATTTTTTATGACTTTATTTAACTTGTTTTACTCCTTTGGTATTAGTAAATCTTACTGATTATCCCAATGGAAAATCACTTTTTTCGTTCTAATATTCTTTCGTTTACCTTAGCAGATGCAGGAAGCATCAAAATACCACAATACACTCCCTTGTAAATCTGACGATGCTAGTTCTATCGAAACAGCTGTCGTTGTAATTTAAAATTATTTAATATAACGTGAAAGTTAAGTTTAAACGAATAGTTGTTTATTATTCTTAGTAAGATTGACTTCCACAGAGTAAGGGTGAGTACAATAAATTGAATTATAATAGGGTAGTTGACAGTTTTTGGAAATCTTGTGTATAATTTGCCTTATGGTTTAATTTTTCCAAATTTGACTGTCCCACTGAAAAACTATTATTGTGACATTTCGAGTCAAACTGGCATGTGGTCTCGAATGACGTCTGCAAAACAACATCTGTGTGTGTTATGATTGGTTATGTTACTGCGTTGATGGAAATCGTTCTTGAACATAATATAAGCTTTGTTTGTAAAACGATCAGCAACGGTTTCCAACTGTAAATCATATGAGCATTGATCATCTGGAATTCAAAAAAAAAATTAATTGACCATTTAGCAATTTAAAATATTTAAGGGGCATGCGATTTGCAGTTGGAAACCGTTGTTGATCGTTCTACGAACAAAGCTACAGTCCGTTCGGCGTATCTTTTCCTACGAGCTAAAACACTTACAAATTACTTTTTATATTTTATCTCTTTATTATTCACAGAAACCAAAACCACGAACCTAGACCGTTTTTCCTTGATCAACAGAATACTTCGAAAAAGGACAGAAAATAAGGAATACAACCTACATACCACCAATTTCAAAAGTGTAACCATGGAACACAAATAAATAACAAATGTTTCTTTGTTTTTCGTTTTGTGCTCTGCGTGTCAGTTTTGTAAATATTGTTTTTACAACCGACATTCGTATTAAGCTTTTGATTCAAATTTGTGCCGTAAATTTATATATTTCTTAAAAAACAGATGCTGTAAATAAATTTTCATGTGGGTTTAAATATTATTTTAGTTAATTAGTAAGTTTTTAGAAATTAGAATATCATTATAACAATATGAACTAAACGCCCATCGGAATGTTAGTCATTTTTTTAAATTGACAATGAATTTATGTCTCGACCTACGTTTAAATCAAACATCGGTAATTTATTATTTTAATTTACTCTATTACAGAGCTAGGCAGTGCTTGCCTCGAAAGTGCTTGAAA
The DNA here is from genome assembly GCA_035357415.1 of Ophraella communa. Classification (NCBI taxonomy): domain Eukaryota; kingdom Metazoa; phylum Arthropoda; class Insecta; order Coleoptera; family Chrysomelidae; genus Ophraella; species Ophraella communa. The sequence goes on from CM068980.1 coordinate 25,857,556, forward strand.
AAGTGCTTCGAGCAAAGTGCTGCAAGCCGTTTTAAATTGCAGTACTCGGTAATTGGTAATTCAAGCCCTTTATAAAAGGCAATTGGTAATTGAATTTTGGATTTCAAGCTTTTTAATGGGCTTGCAAGCATTTAAAGTGCTTTAAAGGGCTTTGAAAATTAATAGATTAGAAATCAATAATACGACATATTAAAAAAAGTGTTTAGAGATTGAATGTGCATTTTGAAAACACGCGTCATAAAATGCATTATTTTACAATCAATTAGTTTATACTTAAGAACGTACTGTATTTACAATAGCTACTGTTGACTGATGTTATTAAGTTGTAAGGTGCGATATGTCAAATGTGTATTTTTTATTGGAACACAAAATGATGGTAGTTTAAATTTTTAATATACTAAAAAAATTATTTTGTTTTGAGGATTTGACAAATAATTAATATACAGCTCAGTCTCAGTAGAACAGTCATTCAGTTAATAATGAAATCGACTAAAATATTTCCAAAAGTTATTTAAGAAAATACAAAAATTACATTTTCTTTTCAAACTTAAATTTTTTAATCAAACTCTCTGTATTATATTACATTTATAGATCATATGTAAAAGACAAGTACTTTGATATAAGGTTTAAAATAATAAGTCTGGAACTTTGATAATCTCGGTGGACTTTAGATCCACCATTGCGTCGAAATATACATGCTGCTCAAATTTAAAGAAAACAACGTTTCTTTTAAAAGTTGTTGAAAACTATACTAAAGCTAATGATAATTAAAATATAGTAAGTAGTAGAGTTGTAGGTTGCGGCAAATTATAGATAATACACAATACTAGTACGATTAAAAGGTATTATTTATGACAAAAATCAGTAATGAGCTTGATTACTGATCAGTTAAAATTAATTATTTTCTGTATAGTGTTAGGTATTTAATACAACTAGTGGTAACGCTGTACGCAACGATATTTCTGACTTTTTCACTTTACCGCAACTTCCATCACATCGTCGCAGGCCACAGTAATGTGAATGCAAGCACGAGTGTATCATTGGTAGCAACAGTGACGAATCTGAGGTTGAAGATTAGACGAAAAACAAAACAAAAATACCATGAATTCACACCTAACAAGTTTAAAAAAAAACAGAGTTTATTAATAAAAGAGCGTCACCTTAGTAATTGTTTATTTATTTCACAATTTGAAATAATTGATCTAAGAATTTTTCTTTCATTCTTAACCCTCTCAAAAATTAATAAGCATGCCACCGATTTGCTGTCAACTGGGCCTACTTCTACTCTTAATCATTATTGGTTTTAGTATAGGCATAATTAAAAAAATTTTTTTTTTGTTATACCGTTAAAGATTTCTAAGAACTTAGAACTTTGTTTTGGGTTTTGGTTTTTTTGGGAAAAAAGTACTTGCAAGCACTGCAGGAAATGAATGATGATTGCAAGCACTTTTTGATTGGTGCTTGGTAATGGAATTGTGCAATTACTTTCCTATTTGGTAATTGCAAGCACTTTGCATTCCCAAATTGTTTAGTGCTTGATGCTTGCAATTACTTTTTCAATTGGCTTGGTGTTCGAAGCATTTTTTTAGAGTGCTCTGCCCAGCTTTGTTCTGTTATTTTTTAATCATTTCTTATACTTATTGAACTTTATTAGTAAAATATTATGTATTAACCACAATTAAGTTGAAACAAACATTTCTTTTATTATTCCGACTGTGAAAATATTAAGAGGTATCATTAATGAGTTAAATGAGAAAACAAAACAGTTTTATCAATAATCTATTAATTTATTTATTTCAGCATGTCGCTACATGACCTATAAATGCAAATAAAAATACGTCTTTTTTGTAGAATTTGATAATTAAAGTTAAATAAACCCCAATTACATGATCAACATAAAAAATTTCGTTTGGTTAAAACCTCTGATTGTACTTTATAAAAGAATTATTCAATCACTACCTAATTATTTAATTAAATATTATTGTTCGTCACAGTTGTGGAAATTTTTGCTAATACTTATGATCCCGTCTGTAAAAGAGAATTGAAAAATAGGGATTAGTGAAGATCAATAGATTGCTAGAGGCGTTAGAAACTAACAAGAACAAATGTTTCCCTCACTTATCGGAAATTCTACTGGTCATCCAGGTACCAAACCACTCTTAGCGAACAAACTGAACTTGACTATAATTGAAAACTCAACATGCCGGCATTCAATTTTCTAGTCATGAACTCAAATACCTTCTGAAAGGAAATTCCTTTATTTTACGGTAAATGTTTCTCGTTCAAGGTGAATTAATCAATACTTCCGGAGGTCATCAATAAGAAATAAGTACTTACTTGTAAATTTTTTAAATGTACCTATTCATTTTGTAAAGTAATTTAAATAACATCTTCTAAATTCAATTACGTGTTTTATACTTTTGCCGATAGGAGTGCGGAAATTTCAATAGCTCAGCTTTTCCTGAAAATTATTTTTCCCAGATTTCCGGCCCTGCAATTTGAAATGTGTTAGAGAAATATTTAAGAAAATAGTTTATCAAAACTATATAAAAATAAATAAGCAATATTCTTTGAAAGTGTGAAAAAGTTATTAAATGCAAGAATAGAGAAAAACTTTATATTTACTAAAACTCATTTTCGACTAAACTATAAATTTTCGATTTTAATTTTTTTGGCCTACTATATTGATTATATTGTATAACACCAGAACTAGATTTTAGTTCTGACATAATATAGGATAAATAAAAAATGTATGTTCATTTTTAAGAATTTTTGTATAAGATAATATACTTTATATAAACCAATGAAATGTCACATTTTTTTAAATTCAGACCTATCGGAGTCAATTATAAGAGATTATTTCACTAGACCTGATATCAGCGACTATCTTCCTAGAGGAATAGTCACTTCAAAACGTCACATACAAAGGTCAAATACTTCTGTTAGTTTTTTATTAGTATTCGATTGAACTCATTATTATTTTATTTGTATTCCTGATGTTTGCATTTTGTTAACAAAGTTTTGTTCTAATTTACTTATCTAAAATTAGTTTAATTTTCGCGGGAAATAATCTTCCTAAGTATAACACGACTTTGATTAATACTCTGCTATTTTTATTTGGTCTAAATTTCGAAAATATTTTAATATCAGTTTGATGAGACATAATTTTGGAAATCATAATCAATTGATTAAAGCCAAAATTGACCGACTATTTATCAACGTCTTGGTTTATTACGGTTAATCATTATTGTATAAAACTTTCTAAAATCCTTCAATGAACAAAAAATATTTAAAAATTAATTATATTAAGGTATAGTAGGGTGTAAGTACTATATTACTATTACAAATACCTTTATTAATTATAATATATAATAAATGATAGGTATTTTAATTAAATTTAACAATTTATTAAGCATATGGGTGCACACTGCTCGTAAATTGTAAATATAACAGAACTTTAGAATGTATTAAGATTTTTACCGTTAGAAGCAAAACCAAAAATTGAAATTCAATAATGCAAATATAACTCTTTTCCCAGTTCACTTGTCACGTACCTGCCGGTATAGTCCCGGTTGTAAACGCATGTAAATTTGAATTAGAATAAATTTACTTCCCTTACAAAATATATTTATTTCTTTCGCATCTAAAATGATACTTTTTAAAAAAATGTATATGTTTCTTTGTCGTATAAAATAATAAAAGAATTCCCATAACGCATATCATAGAGAACACTATGTTAAGTTTAAAAGGAGCATTAGTATAATGGTTGATTGATGACAAAAGGATCTATTTTTATGAATGTTACACATGATTCTACTTAAACTAAATATTAGTAATAGGTAGGTACATGAAATAAAATTATATTTTCAATATACTATGTTATGGCTATTATTAGTTGTGACATACGTAGTTCAATCTTTAACTTAAAACATATGATTATACTGTAACATGTCTATCGTCATGTCACCTTGCACTATTACCGACCGTAAACGATACCTCTATTATTACCGTCAAAACCGACCCCGATTCACTGTCAATGCTACTTTACACGAGACACTCCTTATAGACGCTAACTATTTATCTGTTTGAACGAGGCCAATCAAAGAACGCGTCCCTCGCTCGCAATTGAGTAACGAACGTATTCCTTCCTGACAAATGACAAAAAACACAATTTCCGTCTTGAGCTACACTATTTATTGAATCGACCAACAATTTTATATCCTTTTCATCTCATACGCTCGTCTGAAGAGTTTGAACAAACCCTGAAGTACTTATCTTGTGAAATTTCCCCTTTTGGTTGTTGGTATGTAGACTTTTTTCCATTCTCTTCATTGCTAGTTACATAATTATGCTTTAATTATAATAAAAAAAACATTTTTTACAATTCACAATTCACACACAATTTGTACACATACTATTTGAAAACTAATAAAATGTATCAGAAGCGTGCTTTCGAACACGTGTCTTGTTCAAGGCACTCCACTGCTCATATTGTCTTCTTACCGCGAAAATCCAAATAAAGATACGAAATTATCTATCAAAAATTTATGGATTGGCGACAACTAGGGTTTTCTACCCGGGTACCCGGATCCGGGTATACCCGGGTATACGAAATTTTTAGTACCCGGGTACTATTTCATTGTCGACCCGGGTACCCGTGTACTAAGGTTAAACTAATAAGGTGGACCAGTCTCGTCAAGTTTCAATCAAACTAAAAACCCACCGCTTGCCATAAGAACAGCGTAACGTGCTGTGGATTTTTAGTTTGATTCTACTCTACCACTGACTGATACTCTATGTAGTGGAATTCAGTGACGACGAGACGTCAGTGCCTGCCGAGCGACCGTAGTGAGGCCATCTTATAACTTTTAGCATCCTTTGCCCGGTTCCAGTGTTGTTTTTATTTCGTTGGAGTTCGATTAAAAAGTTTTATTTTTATTATTTTCATAGGAGTGTAAAAAATATTCGGTTGGCAATTCTAATATTGTTCGGTGAACGGTAAGTAATTGAATTAAATATTAAAACGAAATAAAAAATAGTATCTAGGGGATAACCTAGAAAATTTTACTAAATGATGGTTTATTACTTTTCGTAGGCAAAATGGATAGACCTGTTTCTGGAGTATGGAAATATTTTAAAAAAATACAGAATAAGGAATCAGTACAATGTTCAATGTGCCCAAAAATATTATCCTATAAAGGCTCTTCAACAAGTGTTTTATTGAAACATTTAGATAAAGTACATAAAATTAAGATCGAAAAACAGAAACAGAACTATACATGCGAAAAAGAAGTGCCATCGACGTCTTCTCAATCTGAATCTGAACAAAGTCCAAAAAGACCGCGAATAACAAATTTTTTTCGACCTTGTACTAAAATTTCTGAAATTGTTGCACGCTTGGTTGCACAAGACGGTATTTCCATTCGGGCCGTCACTCGTAGTAAATTCATCCGAGAAGCTTTTCATTATAAACAGCTAACTCTACCGAAAAGCGAAGGCAGGACAATGGAACTAGTTCTAGAGTATTATGAACAACAAGAATCAAGTATGGTTAACAAGTTACAAACGATAATAAACTCTAATCGTAGATTCAGTCTAACTCTTGATGAATGGACAAGCTTAAAAACCGTCGTTACTTAAACATAAACTTGCATTCTGATGACGGAACAGTATTCAACCTAGGGTTGGTTTTTATACCTGGAAAATGCGGCGCAGTTGAGGTGAGAGATATGGTTCTTAAACATCTCGACAAATTCGGTTTAAAACTTGAACGTCACATTGTGGCTTGTACTACAGATGGCGCAGCGGTTATGAAAAAGTTTGGCAGAGAAAGCCCAACAGAGATGATGCTCTGCATAAATCACGCTGTGCACTTAGCTGTGATAGATGTCATATATAAAAGGAAAACTATTACAGAAGATGAAGACAAAACTTACGACGATATAGAAGAACAGTGTGATGAGGATATTTTTTCTTGTGACAGCGATAGTGACGATGACTTAGCAAGAGTACCTGAAGCTATGACTACCCGCCCTGATATAACTCAGGCAATACAAGATGTGCGAAAAATTGTGAAAATGGTTAGAAAGAGTCCAATGAATAACGGTTTACTGCAAACTTACGTAAAGGAAGAAAAAGGACACGAGTTGCAATTGCTGTTGGATACAAGAACTCGGTGGAATAGCTTGGTTATAATGGTAGAAAGATTTCTAAAATTAATAAACAGCATCAAAAAAGCACTCGCTGATATAAATTATTGCTGGAATGAGGAAAATGAACAAATTTTAGAAAATTTAGTGCAAACATTGAACCCTCTTAAATTAGCGGTCGAAGCACTGAGTCGGAAAGATGCTACCATTCTTACCTGCGATGCCATTTTGTCAGTTCTTCTGGATACTATCCAAAACATCGGTACTCCTGTATCTGACGAACTTTATGCAGCCCTTGATCAAAGAGTCAAAGAAAGAAGAGATGTGCGTTTATTTTCTCTTGTGAAATATTTACATAATCCGGAAAGTCTTTCCTCGTGTATCTTGGAAACTGCTTCCAAAACTGCAATTATAAAATATGCCGAGGGACTATTTGACCGTCTTTTTGCTATCACAAATACTGAAGGTGGTGAAAATTTAGTTCAGCCAAAAGACGACTCCGACGACGATTTTCCACTCAGTGACGTGGTTTCCAACAATGAATTGGCCACATCATTTGAAGCAAAGTTAAAGAAAGCTATAAATACAGCCACTGCTTCTATTTCAGCTCCCATGATTGCGGGCACGAAGTTGAGGAGAGAGTTTCAGGTACAAAAGTAGTGATTTTATGTCTTTTATTTAACTGTTTTTATATTTCTAATTCATTATTTAAATTTTGTTTCAGTTATTTGAGGTCACAAAGAAAAGGACTCAAAATTTAGGGCTGCTTTATAAGGTTCTATTATCCGTGAAACCAACATCAACTGATAGTGAAAGAGCTTTTTCCACTGCGGGAAATTTTGTAACAAAAAGCAGAAATCGGCTGTCGGACCGCTCATTGCACGCAATAGTGTTCTTGAAATCCCTTTTCTGTCAAGAAGAAAAAGAGCACCTTACCACAAATCTATAATATAATAAAATAATAAGTTTAATTTGAACTATGTGATTTATGTTAAGTTGATTTATTTTAAAATTGTTTATTCTAAGAAGAAAGTTATTAAGTTATATTTTTGATTTTATAACAAACAAAAAGTTTTTGTGTTAAAAAGTATTTTTACTTTAACTGTGTGTGATTTTTAATTTTCAACTGTGTCAGAGAAGAAACTTTATTTAGTTATATTTGTGTTATTGTAGTAGTAAAAAGTCATTTTAGTTTTTAATTAGTTAATGAGAACAAGACTGTTTAACTATGTATAATAATAATAAAATAAAACATGATTATAAGAAAAGTAGTTCTTTTTCTGGAAAAATTGAAAATACCCGGGTACCCGGGTATACCCGGGTATAGGAAAAAATAATACCCGATACCCGGGTATTAAAAAAAGTCGGGTAAGCGAAAACCCTAGCGACAACTACACCAAACATTAATAATTACATTAACATATCAAATTATCCAAAACTAATCACCGTACTGAAACGTATCTGAAAGATGCTCCAGACGATAAGCATTTCTTTTCAAAGGTAAAGAATTAAAATATTGTGTAATTATAATCACATAATAATGGGTTTTCAGGTTATCCTTATTACTGGATTAAGCGGGACTTGCCGTAAACAAGAACAGAAATAGAAAAATTACATTCAGGATACAGGAAATTATTTTATAATTAACATTCCAGATTCTAAAACTAAAACAAGACATTCATTTGTAGTACCAGATACGTTTTATACCATATGTCAAAAGTATATGAGTTTGCTTTCTCCTGGAGTGGAACTTCCTTTATTTGTTAATTACCTACAGAAATGGAAATGGTACAAAACAGGTTGTGGGGATAAACACAATCGGTAGTACACCACGTAAAATTGCTGAATATGTTCAGCTGTCGGAACCAAAGTAATATACTGGCAACTGTTTTATGAGATCGGCAGTCACTATGTTAGTTGATGCAGGAGGTGATATACTATCATTAAAGCGACTGGGTGGCTGACAATCTTCTGCAGTTGCGGAAGGCTATGTAAATCAGTCACATAAAAATTTCACGATTATCGGAAGTGATTACCAATAATAATTATCAAATCGTCATCTTCTGACGTTACAATTATAGATAACAGTTCATCACCGTTAAGGCATAATGGACCAATAGCTTACAATAATTGTTTTATTGTTAGTTATAATTATTATAATAAAGTTTAAATAATTGCGATTTCCTTTTTTTATACAAGAAAATAGATGGGCATATAAAAATTATAGTACGTTACACGTGTTGTGATACCATTACACACTCGTCGCTGCGTGACTTCGTTCGTAAACTTTTTTACTTCGTGCGTAATAGGTTACTTACAACTCTAGTTACGTAATACTATACTATTAAAGTGTGTTTCTAAGCTAAAGTTTTAGCAAATTTTACCTAAAAACGTAAAAAAAAACAAAGTAAATATCAATGTATAGAGGAAACCTATATTTTTGAACTTATATATAAATATATATATATATATATATATATATATATATATATATATATATATATATATATATAAAATAATATAAAATATACATATATAAATTGGTTTGTCCTGACTGATTCATTAACGCAGAGCCTAAACAATGAAGCTAGAAACATGAAATTTAGACAATAGTTTTTTCCTTTTATAACGTAACCACCCGATAAAATGGATTTCTAGATTTTCGACCCCGAAGGGTTTAAAGTTTGTACGGAAATTTGTCATTTCTTATGCGATTCGCTAATTTTGCCAAAAATACTAAAGGATTAAAAAAGAGATTTAAAGTAAGTGATCAAAGATCTTCATTTCTTTTGTAATCCATTTGTAATAGGGCCTATAAGTAAGTTATCCAAACGGCTTTAAACACTGCGAAAAGAGGACTAAGCAAAAATTGCTTATCACGTGTTTTAGCATTTTTGGAATTTCGTCCCCTACATGGGTTAGAGTATGGACGGTGGTTTAATTTGTACAGCTCGTCACAACAATTAAGATGTAATTATGTGTACAAAATACAGTAGGTACTTAATGAACCGTTACGATTGAATACATAAATTGTTAGGCTAACAGGCTCTTTCAAGTTTAAGATGTGAAATAGTGTAGGTGGATACCTATTATTATTACAAAACTGTACATATTATATTATTTATCCCAATTTGAATAATCGATTGACTCCATATTGTACTTAGATATATGTAATACGTAACATTTTCTATAGTGTTCTGTACCTGCATACTTACATTACTTAAGTACGGTACTTGCGCATGCAGAGATAACATCAACGTACGGACAAGTCGTTCGAGATTAGATATAGTTCACTTGGCTTGGTTGTGATGTTCGATGAGAGTTGCGAATGCATATAATTTTAATATTTCGTTATTAAATTATGTCACGGTTGTAAATAGCGATTAAGATTCCCTTCTCTTCGCTATTTCGTTCTCTGTAATTGAATTCGGTGGTTTCGAAGCCTAGCTGAATGTGCATAGAGAAGCGACTGATAGCGACAACTTCAAAGTTCTTTCTATTTAGGAGACCTATCGTTCTGTCAAACTTGCATCATGTTTTTTAAATTATTAGTAGATTATTCTTTATCCGATTGACAATCACGAATCTTGTGTAGAAATTCGCTTATAGAGTACCGATAATCAATAATAGCGATTTTTTTCGTTTGCTTGTTCTTTATTTCTTTTCTTAAAATACAAATTACAGAATGCCACTCCAGACTACCGTAAAGTCATAGAGGCCACAATTATTACGGTATGTGAATAAGGGGAGTCAGTATTCATACCACGAATAACTTTAATTCAATTCAAATACCCATTTTAAGCTGTTATTATGGAAGTAAATAAAAACACAGGTTGACTTTTCCGCACAGACTTACTTTTATTTTATGACAGCATACAGTCTTACAAACATAACCTAACTACCAGTACCAACTTGAATATTTTGAGATATTTTAACACTCCCCCTTCCGCAAAATATTATTAATCTAAAAAAATTAATAAAATATAATTTTAATGCTACAACTAATATGTCTCAAAGTTTTCAGTCCAAATTTATAACGAAATCTTATGGAAAAAAATGTATCAAACATAGTTTAGCATTTTTCTCCAGCAAAAAATCTTTCCTTTTCACAACCATAAGCCACATTTATGGTAAAATACCATTTTATAAAAACTAAAATACAAATAACTCTTAACATACACATCTAATACTATTTTGCCTTTAATCAGCTGTTTCAACACGTTGCATCTACGTTTTATGTTGGCTTAAATCCCCTTTCTCTAAGATCTATCTAGTGACTAAAGTCGTGTGACGACGGCCCATTGTTACCAATACTTTTGTTCTTATTGTTTGTGTTCCATCCTGTTTTGTGTTTCTGTCCGAAACCGAAAGATTTGCTAAAGAACGCAGCTCCAGGTTCACCAACCTTAATTTCTATGTCTAGTAATTTTCGAGGTAGTCATGCCTCAATGTTTAATTGACATGATCATTGGCACGTATTTCTCTGACAATCTCGCCATCAACAGCGATTCAATCCACTAATCGTCTATATTAAAACCGGTACCACGTAACTTTTGTCCCGTTTCCACGATCTGATTTACATAACTCGCCATCGAATCACTATTGTCTAGTGTTTTTGAAATTAAACTGCGTAGTAAACTAATTTTTCGTGTAAAACCGGCATCTTCAAATAATAGTATAATACTATACTTTATTTACGATGTTGTATTTTGTTCTGCTCGCCACTTTAAAAACTTTTTATAAACACATTCGTACTTGTGACGTGATTTTTGTGGTAGAGGATTTTCTATTGCAGTCGTTGCAATATTGCGAATGTCTGGTGGCCTACAAGACATCTTGTTCTCTTCTGTCGACATTTACTTCAGTCAGTCACAAAAAACTACTTTAAAACCCACGAATTTCAATTTGTACGTTTTTACTATCGATTGTGTGATTTTATTTGTTTGAATTTTTGGTTATGTCACCGTAGCAACTGAAAGCTGTTGCCAACGTTATAATGGGGAAAACATAAAAATCCCAATATATCCGGTCCTCATGTCAGTAAATAAAAGTTCCTCATTCCAGTGGATAAAAGTTCCTGTCAATTTTACCCACAGCTGAGAACCAATCAAAGCTCTCCTTTAGGTTATCGATGGGTAAAATGAAAATTTTCAGTGGGGTTTTCACACCAATAAAGTTTGTATTATGCTATGATAGTAGATAAAGATTTTAACTTATTTCATAGTTCTACTGTAGTTGTAGTTTCTTTGAGGTAGACATATAGTGATGTATCTATAGTCAGTATTAACTTAGCTTTAGCCTTAGCATCATCGGCCACTACTTCCTTGTTACATTTAGATAAACCTTCCAGCACTAAGAACTTTTCAACTGCAAACGCCCAGTCACAGCAATTTGACTAGTATCAACTGTAATAGCGTTTTCTTTTGAGATTAGTAGAAAGTGATCTGAGTGCGCACCGAGGGCGCACTGAGATTGCTCTTGCACTGCCCCAGTTTTTACTGTGCCCTGGCAACGGACGTTTTCAGGGCGAACTGTGTGTTTTTGACATTTCAAAAGAATGCATTTGATATAGTGCACTTTTTTGGTTATTATTAGTACTATAAAATTTTTTCTGAAATTACAAAAGGCGATTATACGTTGAAGGAGAACTTAAAGTATAGAGCCGTTTTGATGAATATGATATTACAGGCGTGCTAAAATAAAATAAAATAAAATAAAGAAATGTTTTATATATTCTGCACAAAGACCTATTTACCTCCTCCATAGTTACCAATTTCAACTTGAACTTGACCGTTAAACGCTTGAACCTAACCTATTCGTATTGTCCTGTCCTGTAAATTTGTTGTACCATGGTATTGCCCTGAGTCAAATAGTCAGAGCAGTTTTTGGTGCCCTCAGGTCACATCGAGAGCGAGCAGTCTATTCAAAAGAACATGTGTGACAGATTGCTCTCCCTAATGACATTTCAATAGAACACACAACTCGCTCTCAGTGTGCACTCAGTGCGTTGCTCTGGTCTCAAAAGAAAACGCTATAATATTTTTAGATATTTCAACATAAGCGTCAACCCACATTTATTCGCCTAATTTTAACTGCGTGCAATAAAGGTCAGACGACTGTAAATCTGTTTGGCTGGTTGTTTAAATTTTTATCGGTGTGATTTAATATTTTAATATGGCATCTTTTGATGGTAGGTTGAACAATAGTAAAATCATAGACAAAAAGAAATATCTAATTAACCTGTTTCTAGATTACTTATATGTTGTCAGGGGTTGTAGTAAACAATAACGAGTTGATAATTATAATATATCATTAAAATTTAAAATGAATAATACAACAATAATAATGAATTGTATAAGAAATAGATAATATTCATATCTAAGAACAATAAATAACTGAAAGGTTGAACTAAACTTCCACTATTTATTCGAAAAATACGTTTTAAAATCCAATTACAGCTGTTTCGCTAAAAACTAGCATCGTTCAGTTAGTATTTATTGTTCTTAGTAAGATGGACTTCCACAAAGTAAAGTTTACCACAATCAATGATAATATTCATATTCACAAATGCTTTCTTAAAGAATAATATAAAATTAATAAATTGCTATTAGCTACAAATGTCATTGTCAATAGTCTTGTCATTAGGTACTTCACTTATGTAGCCAACCAGCGTGAATTTGCTTGGGTAAAAGTTATATTACGATAAATGCGTTTTATAATGAAGTGCAAAATATGAAAAGGATATTATCGAGTTTTTCCGCGATCATTTGCTAGAATATTATTGTATTAGTTTTTTTATGTTTTTTCTTAAAGTTTAACTAAGAGAATTCTTTTCGAAATGGCTTTCCACGTATTTATTTGAATAACTAATTTAGTATTTATTATACCTACATATTACTTTGTAATATCAAAACTATACATTAAAAGGTGTTCTTTTTACTTTCATTTGTTGTTTTTTTTTCCTTTGCTTTGATTGTTTCTTATAATTTCGGTTATTTTAATGTCTATTATTAATATATCACAGTTTTTGATCTCTTTTAATTATTTATTTAATAAATGTTAATAATAAGAAAAAACCAATGTCAATGTCACAAAAGTATTTATTGATATAAACAATTGTACTGCTGTTACGTTTAATTTTAATAATATTGTCCTTTTTTATTTTTTATTTCTTGTATTGCTATATTTTAAAATCTTACTATTTTTTTATACTGAATGCATTAACCACTAGGGTTAACAACAGTAAAAATATAGTAAATTACCAGAAGCGTAACACCAACATGCATTAATTTTGCATTACAGTTTGACAGAGGCAACTATTTAACATGAAAATAAACCACAAATTCAATTTTAGACCTAGGGATACCGTAAGTTATTCTTTTTGCAGCATACAGTGGGCACTCTACAAAAATATGCTTTACGGTAACTGAATCACACACTTAACATCAAATAGGTATTTACACAAATTTCAATAATGATAAATGAAATATAATATTAAGCTGAAATGTACAATTTACAGTATGAAAATATTATCCCCCTCCAGCACTCCCTCGAAAATTTTTAATAACTAAGGGGGTCATATGGCTGGAAAGGGATTTTAGTCATCTATTCATCAATATAAAATATTTTAAATTGGTGCAATCATAACTGTAGTCATAAATGACTACCCTTATTCACTTCTTGACAATACTCTGATCTGTTAAAATGTTCTTATAATAATTAGGTATTTTCATACCTGTTCTGCTAAACATCAGGAAAAAATCTTTGAAGATACTAAAATATTAGTCAAAATGCCAAATAAATAATTGATATGAATCTAGTCGGCTGCTGTCATTTAGGTATTTAAGGCTACTAAAAGACGTCAGTAAATATTTGTGGGCGTATTAAATATAATTATGATAAATTTGTCCGAGACTCAAAGAATAGACATTTTAATTATTATAATTGGTTGTGGTAATAAAACAAGAACTCAAAAGAAGGTCAACCCTTGTCACAGTCTACAGTTAGCGAATTTAAAAAAAGTTTCGTGTAAAAAATATTGAAAACCCACGTAGAAATGTGCAACATATGAACAATAAACGGGAAGTAAAACAAGTATATGAAGCAAAAACACTTAAAAAAAGAAAACTAGAAGCCCAAGAAACGCATGAAACAAAGTAGTGGACAATATACTGCAGATAAAAAGAATATATAGAAAAGCCAAACACATAAGAATGGAGGAAGTTTTTATGCGAAACATAATACTGTATAGCCCATACCTATATTGGTATAAGGGAATATGATATTAGTTCAGTCAACGTAAAATAATAGAAAGGCATTAGATATACATTTACCTTTTTTCATATTAATAAAGTGTAAATAAATACTTCTAAGTGCCCTTTATTCTTTTTATCACATTATCAAAAAGAATTCCTACGGAAAACCTTACAATATGTGAAAGGAAATACAAAACAATAGGATGAACACTAAAAAACATTGTTATAGTGTTAACATAATAGGATAAAAACTTACATTTTTCAATATACAAAAATAAATCCACCCTATAAAAAATCCCGGCTGCGTGTATGAATCGTATCTGCTTAAATTGAGTTGTGTGAGAACGATATTTTAAGCTAAGTGACTGACAACTTTGATCATGAGTTAGCTGTACCTAAAAAATAAAAGAAAAACGATAAGGGTATTTGTTTCTGTCTCGTACTAAGATTTTCTTGGAACCAGCAAATTTCTCAAATATCTGCACGAAGTGGATTCCTGAATTGTTTTGACAGACACATTAATACTTCCAAAATATACCACTAAAAAGAAAGAAAAAGATCATATAAAAAGAACCGTTTGTGCTATACTTAAGTATATAGACACACAATACTATTTTAAAAAAGGCAGTGATTTGTTGTTGAAAAAACTTTTAGGGTTGACAACAAGAATCATCGATTTCATTTTAATAATGCTCTAATAATATTAAATATGTTAAAAGCATAACAAAGTTAGATAAGTGACATTAATGAAATTTATCATATCAACCCTTACTCTGTAAAAGTTCATCTTACTAAGAACATTAAACAACTTTTTAAAGAAACTTCTTCTTTTATTTAAAACATTGCTTTTTAAAAACCCAATGACAGCTGTCAATATTAATATCATCTTTTACTTATTTAATATATTATTTTTGGTATATTATTCATTTCAAAATATTTTGAAACATTTGATCATTTAAATTTCAAAATTGTCAAATGTTATAAACTACACTATGCTACCAACCTATTTTTAAAATCAAAATTTTCGTAATTTACATACAAATAATAAAGGTAATTGTTATTTGATATGATTGATATTATTTTTTTTTGAACTGGCTTAAGATTTAAATGTGGTTTAAGATTTATATAAATTTGTGTTGCCATATTATATTTCATTATTTTTTATTAACCTTAGAATATTATATACCTACTTAAATAAAACATTTTTTAGTTTATTAATAATCATATAAAATATAGTATTATTTTATCTTATTGTTTTAAGGTAAGAGTAAATTGAAATTTTTGCATTTTTCCATTATAATATTAAACTTAACTAATAAATAGAGAAAACCAAACATAAAATAATTCCAAGGTTACTTTATGGTCTAAGAACAGAGGTTCCTTAGGGAAAAATATATAACAATCTAACCTACGAGAGTCTGGCCGAATTGCACCCCATAGACGCACTCTAAAATATATCCATAGAATTAATACCTTTGATCAAAGCAAATTATTTTTCAAACGAGGTTGACCCAGTTGTTGCCTTGTAATTTATTGCCTTCACGGAAAAGTTATTATACCACAAAAGCGACTCTATTGTTGTATAATGTACAGGGCTCTATTAAATCACATCATCCACTGATGTAATTTCTGTATAGACAAAGAGCCGAGAAATATTAGAGTTTTATGTTTGAAATTATATCCCAGTGCATAATAGATAATGCGCAGGTATCAGTTTCCTTATCACATACAAAAAATGCTACGATAAAGGTTAATATAATATAAATTACATAAAAAAAATATAGGTATTCATAACTCCTTTATCTTTCTTAATGTGAATATATAGTTTATAATTACCTACGTCAAATCTGTCAGTACATGAAATAGTTATTTAGTTTAAATATCCAAATTGCTTACATAGTTTAGCGTTTTAATGCCATCAACGAATATGAATTGATTTATATAACCAAAACCTTCAATTAAATATCTACACATCGGTAATTTAATGGTAGATAAAACTCTACACCAGCATTTCTATTCCATTTTTACATAAATGTACATTATTTTTTACAGATCCACTCGACCAATTGGACAGTGTGTCAATATTTTTGTTCTTTGTAGATGATATGGGTGTTAAATCTATTGCGTACAACATACTTGATTTATTATTTCTCGAAAACTTAAAAGATTTAAAAAAAAACCTGCGAACATTGTAAATGTAAATTGGTACCTACATTCTTTTATATTGTTTATTTTAAATCTGTAAAGAATATAACGAAAATGGATAGGAAAAATATAAGTCAGTAGAGATCCATATTTTTTATAGAAGTTTATAAAAGTATTTAAAAAAAACTTTTATATTGAATCGAATTCTGGTCTGCAGAATTTATTTTTATAAATGATTAACATAAATGTTTACAATAAACATATTAACATCTACTTTAGCAAATATAAATGGTTAATCAATTAATAATTGATAAATACGTTTATTGTAATGAAAAAATTCAATATTTTTTTTTTGAAAGTTTTCATTCTTTCTTTTTTGTACTAAACACATAATTAATATATTTTGTTAATAATATAATAAGGTAAAATAAAGGAATATTAAATTTACTAAAAATATTCGGCTTAAAAGATGATATATGATAAACAAACATTTATATTAAACATAAATTAACATTAATTTTATAATGGTGAAGATTTAATCATTAATTTATAGCGTATTCCATTGGAAAATGTATTGCAGGTTCCTTTAATCCATTGGGACGTCTGTGCGACACTTTCTGCTCTGAGTGCAAAAAGTTCCGAGCGAGGTCTCGTGGTCGTGCGGCACCAGTTTCTATAGAAAATTTGGCGCATATAGAGTAGAACTGTATTATTTCTCTGATCTGTGTTTTGTGTTTTCATGATTTTAATTATTTTATTACTATGAAATAAAATTTAGATAAAAATAAAGAGCAGGAACTATTGCTTGTTTCAACATTGCTTTTTTCAAGCTGTGATGGTGATATTATTCTTCCCTGTTGCTAGAAGAAAGAACATATTTGCCAAAGGACATAGATAACGCCAAATAAATGGTCTATTTATTATTAATTTAAATAAATGATCTGCACTATCCACAGGTTCATTGATTACAATTAACTGTGTATTTATTCTACAATGGGTTTCTAGAGTTTTTAGACAAATAATTGAATTTGACGTCTTTAAATTTTAGTCGAAAACTTTATTGTTATTTTTGATAACACAGCACTTAGACCACATTTGGCCAATTGTGTGTTCTTCTGAGATTGAGCCTACCTATTACTTTGTCGATTACAAAAGGAGGAAATGCATTTGACAGGGATAGATTCTGGATATATTCAGAAAAACCGAAAACAATGATTATTTTCAATAGCGGACATGTCAACACCAATACGAAACACAGAGAGCAAGTCGACAATTTCAAATACTTGGGATACAATCGTTCTATATTGGACGGATAAGTAGTATGTGGTAAATGAGTAGAATGCTCAGAATATCGCAGACGTAGCTGAAACTGTCCGAATATAAATGAATATTAACAAAGAAATTTAGAAGACGAGAAACAAGTTACCTGGGGCACATGAATAGAAGCAGAAGGTATGAGATGATAAGACTTGTAATGGATGACAAACTTAAAGGAGATCGGGCATGAGCCAATTCTCAACGCTGAAAAATGTGAGGAGGTGAAATGATCCAATTTCAATCGTCATTACTAAGAATAACACAGGATAGAGAAAGATTTATTTAGACGCCGGAAGCTCTAGTACCTAAAAGAATATGACAAAAAAGATTTTCTATGTTTTACTCTTTTAACATAACTTCAAACGATAGGTACGCTACAGCTAAATATTTACTATTATTTTTCATGTATATATGTATATCAAATTACCCAGTTTATTTGCAATGTAATGTAAAATTAATACAGATTTTGTCGTAGTAATATTGTTACATTTTTTGGCACGTATATTTGTTCATTCAAAATAAATTGCATTAGTAGTAACGATTGCAAAATGTTGACTTTAAAGTTTTATTATCAATACATAATAAAGGTAATGTTTAATTGTGAACATAATAGTCGAAATGTGGTTTTCAGCAATATACCGACAATTAAAACATTTTATTTTAACCAATTTTAGCAGAAAATATAGTTAGATAAAACCAGTATAATAGTAGTGTGATGATATAAATCAGTTTAATTTTGTTTCGGCTTTCCACTGTTACTTATATTGACGCAGATGCACTAGCATGTTCAGACACATGTTACCACCATAATATTAATTTTAAAATGTACTTCACCGAGTAATTAACTAACGTACAGCATGTTTTAAATTTAATTTGATTTCTATATTATTGTTAAGCAAAGTTATTGTTACTATTGTTAAAGAAAGCGTACTAAACTTTTTTACATTGTGAGTAATGGGATTACAACTCGTATAAAGTACTATACTTTTTCTACGCAATTATTTGAACTTTAATATAATAATTATTAATAACAATAGAACAATTATTGTAAGTTGTTGGTCCCTTATGCCTTAACGGTGATGAACGGTTCTATAATAATTGTCAGAAGATGACGATAATTATTATTGGTAATCGCTTCCGATATTCGTAAAGCGTTGTCTTTTTTTGGTGTCGCTTTTATTATAGCATACCACCTCCTACATCAACTAATATAGTGGCTACCGATCTCCTAAAACAGTGGCCAGTATATTGCTTTGGTTCCGGCAGCTAAAGATATTCAGCAATATTACGTGGTATACTACCGATTGTGTTTATCCTCATAACCTGTTTTGAACATTTTCCATTTCTGTAATTAACAAGAATGTCCCACTCCAGGAGGGTGCAAACTCATATACTTTTGACATATGCTATAAAACGTATCTGGTACTACAAATGAACGTCCCATTTTAGTTTTAGAATCTGGAATATTAATTGCAAGAAAGTTTCCTGTATCCTGAATGTCTTCCATTTTTATATTTCTGAGTTCTTGTTTACGGCATGCCCTGCTTAATTCAATAATAGTAGATAATTTCGTATCTTTATTTGGATTTTCGCGGTAAGAAATTTTGTGTGGCGACTTGAGCTTTTTCTAATATCTCCGGCGGGGACTCATAATGTCATCATTTTCACTGCTAAGACGTTTTTGTAGGTGAAGTTGAGAAAATGTTCATTCGCATACAACACTTGACAGTGTAAATGACATGACGTTTATTTCCATAACATACTATGAGAAAATCAGACTATTTGAAGAAGAATTACTCTTTTAATTTAAATAGAATGTCTCTAATATTAATAGTTTTTAACGTTTTTCTATTTACTAAATGTATGTAAATCGACCAAATAAAGTTTTACGAAGATAAAAGTTTTATTGCAATTTAATTAAACAAGTGCATTTTATTATTAAATGTCACTTACAAGCAATATTGACAATATATGTCAAAAACTAAGTAATACAAACATTAATTTTCAATAAATTTTCGTTGGCTGCCAAATGCAAATACTTTTTTAACTCAACGGGATTCATAAAATAAAGATTGCCGATAACTACAATATAACAGTCTTAAATTATGTTTTAAAGAACGTACTTAATCGTTTTCTCAAAAATATTTAAAGAACTTTTATCTGCATTTCCATTAAAAGAGCATCCTCTTTTTTCCACCTATCAACGACTATAAAGTAAAACAAAATTTCATTGGAAAGTTGAAAGAAGTTGAAGGGCGGCTCTAGAGTGAAAATAAAGTTAAATCTTCCTTGTTCAAAGTTGCTTTAACTTTCTTATTTACATAAATTAATCGAGAGTTATTCACAAATAAAGAAAAAAGTTAAATTGGCCGACGCTTAAATTAAAATTGTTTTCCCTGTAATTTTAATGATTTTAGATTTCATTTTTTCAACGGAAACTTTATTTGTCAAGCAAAAGACATTTTCATTTATACAAAAGTTTTTGCAGCCTATTTAAATTAATAGAAATGTTCATAAGGTGTTTGTTTTATTCAATTAATTAAAGTAAAGAAGCTGAACCAAACCTTTTATGTAAACTGGTCTTGTTTTCATTTAAAATATACATATTTGGTCAGACAGCTAGGTATATGTAAATACAGCAAATTCCAACCTGCTAGTTGGAACTTGCTACAAGGGGAGTGGATGGCAATAACAAAACTGACACTCTTGCGAAAAGGGAAGCGGAACCCGTTGAACTGGAACCATTTATTGGTATTTCAAAAAGCCCTGCCACTGGAAATATACTGAGAAAAAAACTTTTTAGTCCTGTCTGGTAAGATTTCACCGGGTAAACTTACTTTAAGGTGTTTTTCAAATCCCCAGGTAGCACCACAGATCCTTGAGTGGAACAGAAGAGAACATATTCTGATTTACCTGATAAAGATAAACCTGTATGATACATCGTACTGTGATTTTTGCAGTGTGCAAGAAGATATGGCGGAGCATATTCTGTGCTCTTGCTCTGCGTGCGTTTGGATTCACATAGCTGAAACCTAACTACCTTATAAGGAAGTTTTGTATAAAATACCTTGAGGGATATCACAACAGGCCTCAGTGACTCCAATTTAGAGCACATTCTGTGCTCTACGTGCGTTTGGTTTCACATAGCTGGAGCCTAACTACCTTATAAGGAAGTCTTATATAAACTACCTTTGGGTATATAACAATAGGCCTTAGTGACTTAAATTTAGTCTAACCTAGCATCAGTATCCAGCAAAATTTTCATTATGCCACATTATTAGAAACGTCACTGTCGCTACTATATCCAAACAAACTTTTACCTTATTGTAGTTGATTTGCGTTGAAGATGTTTATATTATGTATTTTCATGTTTCATGTTATAGTGCTAAATAGTCACATTATTATCTTTAAGGAATATTTCGAGTCGTATTTAAAGAAGTTTAATTTTGTTTTAAATAAAAAAGTTTGCTTTTGAGGTTAAATAGCATTATTTTAATTTTTTTTCATCAGAAAAAAATAAATCTTCTTTAAATATAACTCAAACTATTCCTTAATGATAATGTGTTTATATAGCACCATAATGTGAAAAACTCAAAAAACAAGAAAATCCACAATACAAAAAACTTCAATGCAAACTAACTATGCAATCAACATTAACATAGTTAATTCATAAAAAACACAATGTAACTTTAATCTGTCAATCTACAGATGAAAGTAATTTTGAAACAACTGTGTTTGACACAAAAAAGTTAATGTTTACAATAAATTGTGAAAGTTCTATTGAAAATTGGTTAGATTGGTACTAAATTTTAAAATTTTATTTTAACGAGGGTTAAGTTCATAACTGATTTCTGTGAAATGTATGTCAAGGGAAGGAGTTCTGAATACCCAGCATAGAGGACGATATTGCCTTCTTATTTTCAGAGATTGTTCTCTTACCAGAGTAGACTATTGATGGGTGTTTTCCACACTATTTTTTTAAGTTTCTGAAGCGAACTCATCTACTTATCAATTTTGGATTTGATAAAACTTTTGTATATAGCAATAATTTGTAGAATAAAACATTATATTCAGTTACTACTGTTGATAGGAATTTTCATCCAATTAAATAAATATAGCTTGATCAACATTTTCCATGCCCTGTTAAAATATTGTAAGCTCTGATTTATTTTCCTTAGGTTTGTTATGAAAGTGGACGCATTAACTTTTATTCTTTATATTTTTTACAACCATACTTTTAATTCGGAATTTTAACTAATGTTAAATTATGAAATCATTTTTTTTGCTTTGATACATATTATTGGATCATATTAAACCTTATTAGTCTACTTTTTACTATTCTATCGCAGCCATAACATTTCAACTGGGGGGTGGGTTTTTACTGCCTACACCACTTTTCTTCATTCTGTGCGATTCTCCGCTGTTGTCTTTCATGTAGTGAAATCAATGCCTGGGGCAGAGGTATTGTCTCGCTATCTTAATCTGGGTCTGCCAAGTGATCTTTCCATGCGCTGTTTCTTTCCAAACTGCTTTTATGATTCTGGTGTCTTGGCTCCTCTGCATATATCCAGTCCAGCGCATTCTGTTTGCTTTTATTTCTTGCACGATATATGTCGCGCTAGTTCAATATTAGTTTTGATTCTGTATGTTCCTGGTACTGGATTTCAGTGAGGTTCCTATATTTTTCTCTCAAATTGCTCAAGATATTTTTAGCATTTACAGTCATGATCCATGTTTCACTGGCATAGGTAACTATGGGTATTACTATGGTATTATATAAGATATTTTTTATTGATTTTGTGAGGTGCTTGCACTGTCTGATCTTACTATCGCTCCTAGATATTGGAAAGTGTGCACCTGTTCAAAATTGTAAGAATTCATCCTGACGTTTTGAAGTATTCGATCTTGATGTGGGTTTCTTGCTTCATGCATATATTTTGTTTTAGCCCCATGGAAGAGTAGGCCAAACTTTTCTGCTCCCTGCTCCAACCTTATGAAATTTTCCTTCACGGTGACTGTGCTTCCTCCTATCACATCTACATCGACATCATCAGTAGTATGTTTGGTATTCGCGGTCCTAATATATAAGTCTGTACTGTTGCTATTCTAGGGGCTTTTTCTAAGGTAATATTAAAGAGAACGTGTTATAAGAATTCACCTTGTTTTAGCCCCGAGTTTAGAGTACTCCATCCACTTTTACGCAAGCCTGTGACCCCTCCACAGATACATTTGTCATTGTCTCCCATAAGCTCACTCTTAGTATATTGTCATATGCTTGCTGAAAATCGACGAGCAGGTTTTGTAAGTCCTTATTTTTTACTGGTAAAATTTTTAGTAATGTTATTAAAGCATATTGAGATAGCATGCATTTTACCTCTTTACTATAAGTAAACTATTTCTCTATATACATTAGATTGATTCTAGATTGATTATGGAAATTGCAGATCGTGGATACTACAAAGACGTGATATTAACCAGCAATTTTTGGTTTAAAAATTCTTCCTGTTCTGAATGTGCCTATCTGTTCCAGATATTAGCGAGAAGCAAGGTAATTTGAACTTTACTGGCTGCTGCTAGAGAAAATAAAACTGTAAGGTTTCTCAACCAGATAATTCTACTCCTTCCGTGTCCCCTTCTATCAAAAACCTTTTCCTCTCTGGAGTATTAACTGACGCAGGTCGTATCTCTTTTGGTTCCTTATTATGTATCTAATTTGCGTATTTTAATTATGTTCACTGTTTCGGCCTCTTTTTGAAGCATTACTAGATTTGTCCTATTGGAACCGAGATCAAAATTATTAAGTAAATGAAATGTGGTATATTTTGCATGATTTTCGCATCTTTAAAAAATGCGTTGTACATTTACAAGGTAGGTACATCATTATTTTGAAGACAATTATTTGTGTAGCTTGTTAGCAAATGTTTTTTTACAAAATGAAATTTTTATCAAATGCTGAGAAATAGTGGTAATTTATTTAATGTAATGTAAAACTAAGCTACACTTGAAACGCTAAAAGATTACCTGTGCGTCATTGTATGTAAGCATACGAATAGGATAGAGAAGACAACAGTTTATAATTTAATATTATCCTTTGATATTTATAGAAAAGGACAGCACATAGAAAAGGTGTCGGTGATATGATCGTTGAATCGTGACGCACGGGTAATCTTTCAGCGATTCAAGTGTATCTATTATTTCTACCCTAACTTCTTTGCTTTTGGGAACTTCCTTTTTTAGTACGCGTTTGCTTCGTTTATTAATTTACTCATAACATACGTTCAATCTGTTATAGAATTGATTCCAAGTTGCAGACATTTAGTAGAGTGAATTGGCTTGTATATAAAATTCAAAATAAAAATAAATCATAATAATGATTCCACAAAAATCGAATGTTTACAAAAACTTACGGTTAGTTACATCTCTTCTTAGACCTGAAGGGTTGCTGTAGATTGGTTGACTGCCCTGTTGTTTGCTAGGTGTCTCAGGATATTCCTCTTCATGCTTCTGCGACGCGTCTTCCAAATGGACCATACGAATTGGCAAAGTAGTAGTAGTAAAATTACGTATATCAGTAATTTCGCTTCTACGTTCAGTTTATATGCTTGTTCCTGTACGATAAAGGTACTATATACCACACCATTTTCTTGTACTTTCTGTTTTGTTACTGTGCCACCCATCATTCCTTCTTGTTATCCAGTATTTCTGGTTGAAACATCTTATTTCGTCTTACTATTAGTTTGCAGGATCTTGGCAGGGTTCCATGTAACATTTAATATTGGGGGTTGTATGGAATAAACACTTTTCACACTAAAGACATTAAACTGTTTGTGTTTAATTATTTGTTGTGGATGTCCGTATTTGATGTGTCCTATTTGTTAGTGTGTTTTTGATGATCTCTCTTGGGGGATATTTAACTTGACATTTAGCTCTGAAGATGGCCTATTTTATGGTTGAAAGCGCTTAGCTAAGAAATTTTAAATTATTAATATACATACTTATTAAAAATACAAGTTTCTCTCTTTTTCTCCATTTTATCCAAAGTGTGTACTAAGTACTACAGTCCTTTACTTATTTAATTAATTAATCTAGTTTTATACATTAAATAAAAGAAAATAGTTAAATAAAACTAGTAAAATTTCAAAAAGTGTTCACATAAAGTTCCAATTTACAAATTATTTTAAATGTGTAGGTCTTATATTACTATAATTTTATATTTGTCTGTAATGGTCCATTTGGACCAGATGTCGCAATATCCGCTACTTCATTACAAACTTCTTTACAATTTCCACACCCTTTCTCTATTGAAACCCGTATTAAAACATAAAACTAAAAACGGTCTCAATACCCTTTAACCTTTTTGGTATCCCCCTTTATATACCATCCTAGTAAATTAGATTTTTAAATGAGTTAAAACCACTCTTTTATTATTGTTTTAATTTTATTTTTTTTATTTTATAATCTTTTAAGTAACAAGTAATAAGAAATTCTGTAATTCTGGTTATTATATTGTTTTTCTAACTAGTGAAAATTGGTAAATTATTTTCTTAACTTTATTCTATACGTTAAATTTCATTGACGAAATAGGACAAAGGGCTTTGTGAACCAACTATTTCTTGTCTGTGTATTTAAAAAAAATAAAAATTTTATCGGTGACATGATCAAACGATAGAGAGTATGTAGATATAAAGACAAGTAAAGCATTGCTGGAAAATGGCAAAATCAAATATATTTGTCTCGAGGTACATGTCATTCGCCTACTCTTCCGAATACGATCTCCCTACACTTTACCATTGTTAACAGTGAGTAATTCAATACTTCACGTTTTGAAACGATGATGATAAATAATTCAAGTAAATGAATATAAGTTATAACATAAGATGTAATTAAACTGTCGTAGTTTTTAGTTATTTATTTATTCTGTACTAATTCTTCTTAATTTGTGGTTTTCTTCTCTATATAATTTCTCTTATTATATATTCTGGATTTTGACGTTTAAATACATGATTTTAAGGCTGTTAAACCCATAAATATAATATATATAATACTAAAAGATCGACTCCTTCTTACGATACTAAATCCTGCTAGAGGTCGCAGGTAATAAACATTTTAAAATAATAAATTGTCATGCCTGTGACATATACTATTAATCGGAGATTTATTTCAGGAAATAAAATAGTTTCTAATAATTATATTATCCAGTAAATCAAAGGTTTAGGAATGTAGGAATTTTATTCAACTCGGGCAATGACTTTTTAAAAGTGGACCTACACCTAGCTTATAATAAATATTTTACAAGAAAATATGAATAATTAAAAAACTAATAATATTAAACCATAGTTTTATTTCAGTTTGTCTCGAACTTTAGATTCTCTTGGAATTCTTTTAGTTTTCATATTTTGATATAATACATATTATAATTATTCTATTTCGACCGTACTAGTAAATAATCCAACTGAATTTTTATTTCGGGTAAGCGGTCAGTAAAACTAATTTGAAATTCGTGAGGTGTTGATGAAATTATATTTGGCTATTTTAATAGCTAAAAACTGTTTTATGAGTGACATGACAGAATGAGTTAAACTATTTAAAAATGGTTTTTTATATAATGGAGGTGTCGCACCACTGTCAATTGCTCCATCAAAAAAGTTATTTTCATTCAGTCAAGTTCTAAATTCTTCTTAAGAAAGGTGGGATCCGAAACATGCATAACACGGTTTTTTGCTGCTGTTATAGAATTTAACGTTTGACTGGTTGGATGATTTAAAAATTATTAATATACTTACCCGAAGCCGTTGGTTTTTCATACCAATCCAGAATCCAGAATAATTTTATTCCTTTCATTTCTCAATACTTTAGTATACAGAAAGGGTAGACTACGCGAGCTTTTAATTTCGACAATAAACTGCAATTTTTTATTGTAAGAATTAAATATGTTTATTGTAGTGTCCACACATTATATCGTCTACAAATTTATACAAAAAATAAATCAAATGGTAATTTAGGAATTACTGCATCCAACAAGCCAAATTAATGCCAAAACCAGGCTTATAGATGATCTCATGGGCTTTCCAAAAATTTTGCCGGCAAATTTTTTAAACAAAATTTTTACACAAACTTAAATATTCTTATAAAAACTGTCTTACATGGAATTCGTACGAACTAATCCGTGACTACTTGTACGATAACTTAACTAAATTAGGCAGTTTTTTCCTTACCAAATTAAGACATTATTTTTTATTTTCCGTCTAATACGCTCCAAAAAAGTTAGGTTATGTTGCTTTTTTATTTTTGTTTCGATTACTTCTGTGATAATTTTTGGTCGTGTAATACACATAAAAAGTTTTTTAATAAATTTTGGTATAATTCTTTGATGTATAAAACGGTTCTTACAGGATAAAAATGTGATGATTCTGCCATTAATATTTCATGAATTCAGTTTAAATGTTACTTAGATATTTTGTATTAAATAAATTACACATTTCTTGAAATTGATTGTAGTAACCTTTACTTTGTGAAAGTCCATCTTACTAAGAACTAAACGGTTGTTTACCGTTCTCACACATTTCGATGATTTTTCCGAGGATTTTTCTTCTTCTGGCGGGTTGTTGTAACAAACAAAATATAGAATAAGTAAATGAATTAATAATTACGTATTTTAACTTGAATTAAAATTAACCTTTAAAATTGACCATGATTAGCAGGTAATAACTAAAATAAATGAAAATTGAATGGAACATTTGAGGGTTCAGAAATATATTACTGATCTTCATCGTCATCCAAGTCTTCATCTTCATCGTCTTCATTTAGATTTATTATTATTGGCTCAATATCTTCCATTAAAGGATCTGTTTGCCACATCTTTTCCTCTGTCTTCTCTATCTTTTTTTCATAATTAGACCACTGCATTGGGGTTACTTGCGAATACGCTGTTTTTATAAGTTTTTCCACATCCTCTTTTTTAAAAGTACTATTATTACGAGCCGCATATCCTTTCACTTGGCTCCACACCATTTCAATGGGATTTAATTCGCAATGATAAGATGGTAATCGTAGGACTGTTATATTATGTTCCGTAGCAATGTCGTCTATTTTTCTTAGGTCGTACTGCTCTTTAAACGCGTTTGCAGTAGCCAATAATTCTGTTTTTAAATAATCATCCTCGAAGTAAATCTCTTTTTCCAGTAGCCAGTACTTTATTTGTTCCTTATTCCAAGTTGTCTTTGGAAAAGGTAACTTCGCCGAATGGTATGACGTATTGTCCAACACTACAACATTCTTTGATCCGTTTTTCGGCAAATTAGGGATCAATTGATCTTTAAACCAGGCCTCAAAGCCTTCTGCGTCCATTTCGCCATGGTAATCGTCTGCATCGTCTTTGCCAGAAAAGTTTTTTCTGCACCCTCAAGAAAACCGTCTTTCCAGCCTGCATGAAGAAGAACAAATCTCGGTTCTCGTTGACTTGGAGCCTTCAGTCCTGTTGTCAGTCCTGTGACAAATGCATCTCGGGCATTTTTTATGGTAGTGTCTTTCCATTCAAAATTTACACTGTGGCCCATATTAATCCATGACTCGTCCAGATACATTACGTTATATCCTTCTTCGCGGAACTTCGTCACTGATCTTAAATATTTGTGCCTCCAGGCGATTATATCAGCTCTTTCTATTAGAATCGAGTCTCTTCCTCTCTTTCCATAAACAAACCCCATATCGTTAAGCAAGCGTCTTAGCGTACTTTTAGAAAAATTTGGTACATTTTCGTCTGAATTTATTTTAGCAAGAACTTTTGCCAGTGTTGGTGGAATATTTTCGGAGTAGAATTCATGCACAGCTTTTCGTATTTGCGATTGGATACCTTCATCGTAGGTGATCAGTCTTGAATTCGACTGACTGCTGTTCCGTCTTCGTTTTTTTGGCGATGTCCAGTAGCGGCTTCGCTTTTCAGATTATACACTGTTCTCACACTAAGGCCAGTCACACTTTTGTCATCTTTTGTGTTCAACGTATACGTTAAAATATTCAATAAAAGCCTCTTGGTTCGACGATGAAGATTTTCACCTTGTTTAAATTTTTCAAACAGTGCTGCTAACTGCATGGCTGTTGTTTCAATAATGCCCTTTCGTTTATCAGCAGAAACAGATAGGTACCTGCCTATGTTATTACTTACCTGTACATTTACTTACCTCTACATTCCAGGAATATTACATAACGGTTTACGAGGATCAAGGGATCATACAGGTAAAAATAATTAGCATCTTTGTAATTAAATAATATTTTCACTGGCAATAGGATTAGGATTTGTCTGAAAGATTTAGTAGAGACCTAATTCATCAAGTGATCAGGTATATACTGATTACAATCTACATAAATAGATTTGAATTCCATTTTTTAATAATATTTATTATATAGAATACATCTGTTTTGCAAAATTAATAATAAAACGTTTCTACGAAAATAAATTGGCTGAGTTAATTGTGGTTCAAGCCGTAACCAAAGCGGCAACAGTGTTGAATATTCGCCCATAAGATTTACATTGGCCTATGCCGGCCACGCTGCATAATAACTGTGACCCGCTCTATAGTTACTTACCTTAATTCGTTCAAGTTCTTTATGAACTTCTTCTTGATTGATTGCCACAAACATTTTCTTGTCTTGCCTATTTTTTAAATTTAAAGTAGGTTTTACTTAGAATAAATTATCAAAATAAAAACAATAATTATCATATTGTACCAACAAAAGATCATCAATAATATTGATTGAAATGTCGTCGGCGGGGTAGCCGACAAAAGGGGAAATTAAACTAATTTTAATTAAACATGTTTAACTTTTAAAACTATTTTTCAATATTATGGTGGGCTTTCTGAAATTATTTGCTTCTGTGAAAAGCTTTTTAATTTTTTTAAAAAAATTCTGGAAAAAATAATAAGCATTAAGTGTTTTTCTATACTTAAGATTCCATTTACATGTTTAAAACAAACCTGTTTTATAAATATACCTACCTACAGAAAATCAGATAATGTTCTATAGAAGATGAATGCAAACATTGAACCAGATTAAATAACTCGTTTCTGTTTTGGACACTTTATAGTTTTACATTATTTTAATAGGGGAATAAAAAGCTATTGAATAACCTTAAGAAAGATCCATTAAGTATTCGGCGTACTTTTTCTTATTTAATTTTTTGGGCTTGGTTTGAAATAATGTGAGACCAATAAATTTCTGTTTCTTCAAATTTTTGCTTTTTGAGACATTCTGAATTAGAATGCCGTATTTTCAAAGATGTTGTATACTGTTTGCCATTACTTGTTTTGTATTATTCATATTATGTTTTTGTTATTTGTTCTTGTATACTTATTATTACACTATAAAAATAAAATAACTAATCTTATTTACTATCTATATTTATAGTTCTTTAGTTATTAAATATAAGGTTTTTTGATCTTTTTTACTATTATTAGTCATTAGTTCTACTTTATTTAATTCTTGGATATCTATATTGTTTTGCATAGGTATGTTTGATTTTATTTGTTAAATGTTTAGTCATGCGTAGTTAAACAATTGAATTTCTACATTTTATAATTTCTGAGTTTTTTTATACCTATGTAGTCTATTACTGTGGTAGATAGCACAGGTAGGTAATCCTGGGTACTTTTCTGGTTTATTTATTTTTTCCATAGTTTATTGATTTGCTTCCATTTCATTTATTCGGGTTTTTATCACATTTCAACAGATCTGGTATACTAAATTTTCATATCTGTTATAGGGTTCTACTTCTAGCCATAAAATAGCTTTGTATCCTCTTGTCCGCCAATGCTAACAATTTTATTCAAACGTACACTGGTTATAAGTCTAAAAAATATACTTTCTAATTATTTTTATTTAATTAATTTTTAATTAAGTTAATTATCGGACATTTAATTTTATATTCTAAAGACCAGTCTAATTACTTTCAATGTACGTTATTAGTCTAATAAGTACAAATTACTATTTTAATATAACACATATTGTTCACTTAACTTTTGATCCATAAAATTCCCATTTTTCAATTTCAGATCCAGAGAATTTTGATTTCTGGGACTGTTGTTGACATCAATATAGTGCAAACTTTATCATTTTGTTTCTTCAAAAGCTTATAAATTTTATGGAGAGGACAATAACAAACGACAATAAAAAATTGAATAACTCAGTATTCACAAATGCGAATAACAACTAACTTAAAGAACTTATTCTATCATATGAGATATATGAAACGGGGAGAAATACCGCTGTTTTAATGATTTTAGTTTTATCCTATCATAAAAGAATGACAAATGAACAAATTAATTGTTTAAAATAAATAAATTAAATATGCACCCTACTTATGTCAGACCAATATAACTATTCGATAAAATGATGCCACAGTAAACAATCACTTAGGAAATTATTTCTTCCATAGATAATGAAAATAAATTTAAAGGTGAAATAGGACAATCAATTTATGTAATCAACAGAAAAAAACATTTAATATAAAATTCTGGGTTTAAATATAGTGTAGTTACATCTCTTACAAGAAAAATTTATAAACAACGGAAGATTGAGGATCTGGATCTAGGATTGGTCATAAATAATGGCGAACGCGCCGGATCTATTAAAAAGCCACTCAAATGCTAGCCCTAAACGATGGCAAATGTGCCGGTTTGCTTCTCATTGTTACTCGATTAATCTGGAACATGATGTCATCCGAACTGATTGGAAGGGTATATAAGCAGTTCGCGGCGCGAAGAAGTCAGTTTTTAGCTAACAGTCTTGACATGTACAGAGCGCGTACAAATTTGAACAGCAAAAGTGTATATAACTAAATTGTGTTATTTAAAAGTGGTAAAAATAATTTACTGTGTACATAAATTAAGTAGATATTAAGTGTATATATTAATTAATTTATTTAAGTGTGTAATTTATTAAATAAATAGTAGTTAGCAATAGTATGTATAATTTATCTCACCAACAATAAGTGTATAAAAACCGAAAAAAAGTTCATACTGCGGCAGTAAGAAGAATTGTATTGTATATGCCTCAGCTAGAAGGTTTTACTGTGACAGTAATAGATTGGCTGTGGCATTAAAACTATGTTTCTACTATGGTAAAATATGTTTACAGAAGCGGCAATTTTTTCTTAATAATGTAATGAAATTGTTTTACTACCAACGATACGGTTTCACTCCTACAGTAAGAATATTTTACTACTGTGGTAAAAATGTTTTACCAAAGCGGTAAGACAATACTAGTAGTATAACGATATGTTCTATATGGTAAATATATACTGCTTATTCGTATATACCTATACAAAAAATGGAATGCTTAATAAAAAGTATATAAATATTGAGAAACTTTTTATTTTTATATACAACTTATAATAACTGGAACAATAAAGAGAAACCAACTAAACTAACAACATAGCTAAATTTACAATAAAAATTAAAAGTAAATTAAGGAACATGTTATAACTCTTAGCTATTAAGTAATTCTTACTCCACTCATGGATTCTAGCTCAGATAGGTCCTAAAAAAAATATTGGCAAGATTGACATACAATGTATTTACTTCTCTTAAATTTTACATTATTCATGGGATCATGGGATCAGCAGTAGAGTAATCTTAGGAAAACTAGGTGAAGAAATGGAGAAGGAAAAATCCAAGTACTGGAATCAGCTGGAAGGACTAAGATACTACTGGGGAACTATGACCGGAAGAGATCCTGCCTCAACCTCCGAATTTTAACGGGAATACTAACCGGGCATTGCCGGTTAAAAAGCCATATAAAGAAACTAGGGTTAGCAGATGAAGCAAAGTGCAGAATCTATGAGGAAAAGGATGAAATCTCAATACACATACTCTCAGAATGCCCTGCCTTGCAGAATTCTAGGGCCAGATACCTAGAAGCACATGAAATAGAAGATTTGAAGCCCGACGATGTCATTAACTTCCTCAGAAAAATAGGACTCAAAAAGCTGCTATAAATCTGAGAAAACATCAGAACTTGGCAAGTAAGGGGGACACAATAGATCCTATAGGTCGCAGTGTACTTATCACCCCTAATGTATACATACATACATACATAAATACATACATACATACATTATTCATAGAAAATGCCCCGAAATGCCATAGAAAAAAGCATTAATGCCCTCAACCATACTTACATAATTGTAAAATATAAACCCTAATTTCCTGTGTCCGGAGTGTGCGACAGAGCCTTAATCATTTTTACAATATTTTTACATATAACAGCATGTTGGTACTTACCCAGGAATGTATTTACTAAATTTATTTTTTTATTTTTAGTTATGTTTTAAATTCTTGATAAATTACTTACATAGGGTGGTGTAAAATAAAAGTGCTAAACGTTATTCTGTTTATCTTATTTATTCTGCCTTCTTATTCTTCATCCTTACTGTTTAGCTAATTTACGAATACTGGTAAATGGAACATAAATTAAAAAGAGAAAATTTACAAGAAAATACCAAATGCATTACATTTCTGTTTACAATCTAAGACATATTTTTGTAGAAAATTCAACGCTGTACAATAAAGTTTTCGTATGATTTTATGATGTCTCCTAGTTTAAAAGTAATAATATTTTTAATTGATAATTATTTAAAACAATCATGAAAAAATCTAGTTAGTAGACTTTTTTTTTTAAATTGTAACACCTTCAATGCTCTGGCTCTTATTTTCTGTATCTCACATTTATGTCATTAGTAATTGGTAAAATATTAACTTGCTTGCAGATCATTTTTTTTTCATTAAAAAGCGAAATAACATTGTTTTATAATTCTAATCAGGGAAAACACGTCATGACAGTTATT
Organism: Ophraella communa; assembly: GCA_035357415.1. Classification (NCBI taxonomy): domain Eukaryota; kingdom Metazoa; phylum Arthropoda; class Insecta; order Coleoptera; family Chrysomelidae; genus Ophraella; species Ophraella communa. The sequence continues at coordinate 25,891,263 of CM068980.1, forward strand.
ATTGCAACTGCTTTATTTAAATTAAGAGAGGGATGAAATCAAATTAGGCAAGGCAGGGACATGCACAGTGGTCTCAAGGGATGAGCGGCCAACTTCCATCAACCAAGATAATAATAACTATTCCGTTTTGCTATTTACATAAAGTATTTAGCATAATATTACTTCCAGCTAGATTTTTTCAAACAGTAAAAATAATTCTTACAAGTTAAATCCTTGAAACCAATTTTTAATAAGTGATTTAATAATAATAATAATAATAATAAATGATTTTATTGGTAATCCACTATACAAATTAAAACAATTTACATTATTCTACCCTAGAATTTAACAAGTAAAGCAGATACCAAATGGCAGAGTTCAAGCGGATAGTCTTTTGAAGACTTTGCTTGCTCTTCCACTCAACCAGAAACTAAATGGTACTTCTTGTGAGGAAAATACAAATATAAAAATACAAATACAAAATACAAAAAGAAATACAAAATACAAAAAGAAAAAGTCATAGATGAGAGATAGTAAATATTAAAATCTAAAAAAAAAATTAATGAAAATTGAAGATTCACGCTAATTTTTTTATTGTAGAATTATACGCCTTCGACGCCTTACCGTACCTGAAGCTTACAAGACTTCTGCAAACTGACCTTTTAACAAATCTATTTTTATTTTATTTTTAAAGGAAATAATGGTGAGCTGTTTATATTCATTTGGTATCCTGTTGTATGCCTTTGTCACTTGATACGAGAATGATCTTTTAAACAGAGACGTTTGATATACTGGGGGAGTTAGTGTATTTTTAAACCTTATATTAATATTGTGAATGTCAGTCCTAAATTTTATTTTTTCGTATAGATATGGAGGTTTACGTAAAAAAATAATTTTATAATAAATGGTACAAGCATGAAGGAATCTTCTTTCATTCATTTTTAACCAGCCTAATTGCCGGAGATGTCTAGTTGTAGGTTGTCTACCCCTTATGCCACAAGTAAATCGTACGCAACAATTCTGTATTCGTTGTAATTTGTTACTATTAAACTGCGAGATACAAGGTCCATATACTACATCCCCATAGTTCGCATGAGATAAAATAAGTGACTCGCAAAGCTTTTGCCTGACCCTTGATGTCAGATAAAACCTATGACCATATAATAATTTTAAATTGGAAAATGACCGACGTAGTATTTCATTAACATGATCCTGAAAGTTTAAATGGGTGTCCAATATTAAACCTAAGTTCCTTGCCTTATCGACTAGTTCAATTTTGTCCTGGTTGACTTTGATTATAATTTGGTTTGCTATGTTTTTTCTTGCTTTAGCTCTACCGAAAAGCATCAATTTTGTTTTAGACGCATTGACTGTGAGACAAAATTTATTGGAGGCTTGCAGTAAGTTGTCAATGTCCTCATTTATATGCAAGCAGGCTTCGTTCACATCTTCCTGTTTAAATTTATAATACAGTTGAGTATCGTCTGCATATAAGTGATACTGACACCATTTAAGATGTTTCCTGAGTTCAGCTGTATATATGGTAAACAATAAAGGACCAAGAATGGAGCCTTGTGGAACCCCATTATCTACATTAACCATCTCAGAAGACTCTTCATTACAAGATATACTTTGCCCTCTATTCGACAGATAATTGCTTATAAGTTCAATTGCACTCACGTCAAAGCCGTAGTAGTGGAGTATTGTGATAAGTAATGCATGTTTAATACGATCAAAGGCTTTACTGTAATCTAAAAGAACTAATGCCATCATAGCGTTATCATCTAATGCGCGATGAATATCATCAGTTACTTTTAGTAACGCTGTAGTGCAGCTATAGTTTGCCCTAAAACCTGACTGGTTTTCGGGTATTATATTATAAGATTCAACAAAATCCCTCATTTGGTCGAACATTATTTTTTCAAATACCTTTGATAACGTACACAATATACTTATTGGTCTGAGGTCTGATAAGTTTTCCGGGTTACTAATTTTAGGTATCGGAATTACTTTGGCCTTCTTCCAGTCATTGGGGAACGTTTTTGTTTGGATAGAGATGTTAATGATGTGTGTTATAAAGGGTATGATATATGGACAGCCACGAAGTAATAACATAAGGGTTATACCATCAAGTCCTTTTGCATTTGATTTAATACTAAGGAGTACCTTATAAACCTCGAAATCATTAGTTTGTTTAAATGAAAAATTGCCGACACCATCAAGTTTATTATTATTGTAGAAGACTAGACTTTCCTCATCAGGTGGTTCGACAATCTGTGAGCTTTCAATAAAGTAATTATTAATTTCGGATAGATTACCTAAGTGTCCATAGGAAGTTAGGATTTGTTTTCTTTTAGATAGTACACCTAGGTTACTCAATCTTTTCCACATATCTTTAGTAGATTTATTTCTCATGGAAAATTCAATAAACGCTTTTTTTTCGCGATCAATGGCTTTATTGGTATGATTGCGAAGCTGTTTGTAATACTCCCAATGCACTGGATTATTTGTCCTTTTATATCTGGTAAACGCTCGATCCCTTTGCTTCATCATTAGTTTTATAATGTCGGTAAGCCACGGTGCAGATGGTTTGCTAATTTTTACCGTTTTGAATGGTGCAAGGAAATCAAAAGCATTTAAAATGTGTTCATTAAAGAAAGTAACTTTGTCATGAACGCTTTCAATTTCAAAAATAAGATCAAAGTTATTTACCTTTAAGAACTCTATAAATAATTCAGGGGTAAAGTTACTATAATCTCTGTAGGTATGATAAAAGGGTTCCTGTTTGGGTTTCCTATATTCCAACGTGCAGTGAATGAGACAATGATCTCGAAATAAATCAGCTACAGTTACATTACGAATATTGAGTGACTCAGAGCATAGGATAACGTCTAAAAGTGTAGGTCCATTGTTAAACCTTGTTGGTTCATTGATAAGTTGTTTAAGTAAAAAAATATCAAGTATATTGCAAAGTGCGTTATGTTGTGTTGATTCTACTTCTAAGCAATTAATATTCAAATCACCTGCACATAAGATATAATCGTGCGATGGTGAGAGTATAGTTAAATTTAATTCTAAATCATTAAGAAAGGTTCTATACAGTGATACATGAGGAGAGTATAAGGCCCCTATTGCAAAGCTTTTGCTCTCGAAATTAAGCCCAATCCACACTTGCTCTGTATGACAATGATCTAGCTTAATAAGTTTTGCCTTCAAAAAGGATTTAATGTAAATTGCAACTCCTCCGCCTCGACTATCTCTGTCTTTTCTGTATAACGAATAACCATCGAGACCTATTGATTTATTAGTAATTTTTTTATTTAGCCAAGTTTCTGATAAAGTAATAACGTCGAAAACGTTTTCCACCAGCTTTCTAAAATCAATGAAATTTTTTGTTAAAGAGTAAACATTAACGTGACAAACCTTCAAGTTTCTCTTCATGATAATTATACAGATACATTAAACTTAACATACTATTTGAATAATCAATAATGAAAAAACGACTAAAAAGTATGATTTTTGAAAAAATACTAGGGTACCTATACAAAGAATATGTATATGATTTTTGCTAGTTTCTTCTAACAAAATAGAATTACTCAAAAATGGTGGTCGAAACAAAATGCTCTGAACAACTAACATGGCAGGATTATTAAAGTAGAACGGGAAATATTTAATGGGGGGCATTACGGTTTAAAATTGGTCTGTTTTTTTAATGTAAGATGACACGATATTATCTGTTTGCGTTATTGCTTAAACCTCCAAAGACTGCAAAAACTGTTTTTGATCTCTAAACTTATTATAATTAACTATTACCTACCAAATATTTTGTGTCAATATTATTTTGCGTTAAATCAAAATAATGTAGCTAAAATTGAAGATTATTAGGCCAGGTCATTACATGCTGCTATTTTTTTTTCTTCTCAATTTCATATACATTATTACTGATAAAAATGTTAATAATACCTACATATACATCATGTTGACATAAGTATTATTTACAGGTAAATTTCTGTATGTATTATTTACCTACGTTTAACCAATAAATACCAGAGGGAATAAAGATACAATAGAAAGCAGCAGAGTTTGCAAAAGAACTGATGAAGCCCTAGATATACTGAGCACATATGGAGAGCACCATAGAAATAAATAATGGAAACAGACTAACAGATTTTGATAGTAACACTCATTCTTCAAACATATATAGATTCACATGTACAAGAGAGAAGTTAAAAGCAGAAAATAGGAGTCAGAAAAGGTTCCTAAATTTTCAGCGATCATTCTAGATGGTACCATATCCAAAATACAGCACCAAATATCGAAGGAAACTATTAACTCATACAAGCTAGCAGAGTAAGAAATTGCAAAAGAATACAAAGAAGTACCTACTGGAGAGAAACACAAGACAAAGTATACACGAATAAAAAAATATGACTACGAAAATGGCAATTATTCAAAAATACATCGAAAAATACAGCGAAAGCAGTGGTACTATAAGTATAAATAAAAAGAAGCAACAAAAATGGTAGAGGAATAAAGAGATTTAAAATAAAATTAAAACAAAAAAAAATTAGAATACAAGGTGGAAAAAAACTTACGTCATATTTCAACTGTCAAATGTCACTTTTCAACTCCGAAATGTCATTTTTAACTGTCAAATGTCATTTTTTAACTGTCCAATGTCTTTTTAGACCATCAATTTTTGACTGTCATCTGTCAAATGTCACTTTTCAACTATATAATATCATTCCAACTGTCATTTGTCAAATGGCAATCGTCAAATGTAACTTTTAATTTGCCAAATGTCTTTTTTTTAACTCTCATCTATCATAAAAAAATGTAATAAAAAAGGTAACCATCAGTTAATTACAGGCGGAAAAGGAGTAATGGAAAGGTGGATGGAATATTTTGAAGAACTGTCGCAGAGACAATGAAGACCAATTTGAAGAAGAGACCCTGCCAATAACAGAAACCTTGAATGATGCTATTTAAAGCTCAGGAGTTGATAAAAGCTACAAAAGAGACAGGATAAGTAAATCAACGGGTGACAATAAGATAACGACAGAAATGCTAAAAAGCTTAGACGAACATGGTGTTAACATGCTAACAGAATTCATTGTTGAGGCTTGGAATAAAGTATTGGTACCAGCTGAATGAAGAACAGGAATTTTGATACCAATACACAAGAAGAAAAATATTAAGGAGCGCGCTAACAACAGAGGCAATTCTTTACTAAGCAAGGCATTAAAAGTGTACAAAAATGTGCTAGAAAACAAAATAATTAATTCAACCACATTTAGAAAAAGCCCAAAGTGGATTTAGAAAGGGCACAAACACTCAAGATCGCATCTTCACAATAAAACCAATGATAAACATGTAGAAAAACTAACAAAGAACTGTTTCTGGACCTAGAAATGTCCTTCGACAGTATCTCGTAGCAAATTGTATGGAATAGTCTATGGAATAGTCAAAAATAGCACAGAATAAGAAAAAATGGGCTGCTATAGTCCATATGGCTACATCAGAACAAGTACTTAATTAATCTGATTTCTATTTTTATTTTACCTTAAACCTTGGGTAATAACCACACAAAAATTAACACTGACATGGCTCCAAAGTTATATAAGTTTTCATATTATTAAAGTAGGTTTACAGGTAACATAAAGTTTCAAAATTAAAAAAACATTCGTTACAAATAAAATAATCAATAATTATTTTTTGTGCTAAATTCAAATTATTTTAGAAAGAAATAATGATTGTAACAATTTTGTTAAAGTTTTTGTTTTATAACTGTCAATCCGATTAATACTGATAAAATCACTAGTGGTTTCAAATAAATAAAGCTAATAATTTTCATTTTAGCTATGTTCTCTTTAATAATATAATTGTATAAATAGACATAAAAATAAATATTTGGGTATTTAAATTATTAAATTATAACTCTGTTTTAACGACGCTCACGACAACTGACAAGTGTACAGGATAAGTCAATTTTTAAACAACATAGTTTTTGTACAGAATGGTTCAACAAATAATCTTCAATATCACTCGTTCTGTAAAATTTTACTATTTCCTAGACTAAAGCTTTTTTATTTTAGGCAAAACTACATAAACAAACTGAATATGATAAAATAACTAGTCCTTGTCTATGGTTTGTTTCGGCGTTCTCTATGGTTTTAGCTGTCAAAAATTTTCCACTTAAATATGGTGTAAATCTTTGCACTTACCATAGCAACTAGACAAAATTAAGGTATCTTATTGGTAAAAAAGTAGAGGTGTTAAATTTTCGATACAATTTTAAGGACTCCTTGGTATTAACTTTGAACAAATTTAATTCTGTTGTTTTTACTATAATTGGAAATATTTGATAAATTATAGTAATATATTTTTAGCTGTATTATAGGTAAATTACCTAAGTTTAAATGTTAATTGTATAATTACAGTAATTTTAAATTAAATTTACATTTAAAATCAAAATCTTTAATAAATCGGTTTAGCTAGGAAGGCTTAATGAGAGTTACCTAGTGGTGAACTACTAATCCTCTTAACTGTGTATAATATATATTTGGGTTTATTAATACTGTATATTAACAACAATTACCGACAGCAATGTTTTAACAATTCATGGAATGTTCCCATGGATTATTTTATATTCAAAGCTATCAATGTTTATCAAAAATTTATTATTGCGTTACTTAACACTGTTCAAAAGTTTGTAATTATTTATTATGGCTCAATAGATTTGCAATTTAGTAAAATTCAAAATCTTTGTAAAATTCTTCATCAACTTAAGTAAATAAAAAACTTACTTACTTCTTATCCACAGAGTATTTGTGTAAACTAATTTCTAGTAAGAGTAGTAATACTAGTAAGTATTTTAGTAATATTTCTTTTAAATGATACATAATATCTTCAATAAATATTTTGGATTAATTTATTAAAAACAATTTATTTGCATGCAAGTAAGTATATGAGTCTATTTTTTTAAAACAAACTAATAATATAAATAAAATAAATTCTAGTTGGAAAGGGTATTTCAAAGAGCTGCTAGGAATTAATAAAAAAGAACTAGAAGCATGTAGGTACTTCTAGTTCCTTTTTATTCACACAAACTAGTATAGCAGCAAAATCTAGATCTACATGAACTATACAAACTTAATAAGGACTAAAAAACGTGAAAGCACCATGTGCAAACAGGATACCAGTAGATATGTTTAAGAATCAAGGAGAAATGAGAAAATTTTATTGCTGAATATATTTAAAACATGCATGGAATACAGAACAGATACCGAAAGATCGGAAAATGGCCTTGATTTTCATAGTATACAAAAAAAGGATTAGGTATGATTGCTTAAACTACAGAGGAATAACTTTAATTAGTACTGCAAATGGTTAGGTATTGAAAGTAACCTTATACTGTTGAAAATAAAAACAGAAAAACAATTTAAACTATTAACAGAAAGGAAAAAAAAGGTTGAAGTTGCTTAAACTTCTTTATTGTGGACCACATAAAATGGAACTGGAAGAGAATAAAACAACCACAAAGCGAAACATGTAGTTAACCGTGAAAAAACTATTGAAGTTCCCGGAATTCAAGTGAATCTAAATTATTATAATTCTTTAAAAAACCACAAATAACTTTTTGGAACTGTATTTCGCGTATGATACTCGCAATTCTCGATGCTATGAAATAGTTTGCTTAAGTGAAGCATAGCAAATATATTTACTTTTTCGAATAAATTTACTGTAGAATTCTATGCGGTCAAAGCAAAACCAATATGAAGGCCAAGTGGTGGTCTCTGATTTTATTTAAGAAATTTTTTCATTCCGCAAACTTAGAGTATTATCATGTATAACTTTATACATAGCAACACACCTAACCTAACCTAACCTAACCTAACCTAACCTAACCTAACCTAACCTAACCTAACCTAACCTAACCTAACCTAACCTAACCTAACCTAACATAAATTTTGACAAAACAGTCGAAGGTAAATTTAGGAACATTTTACAACACTTAACCATTAACTAAATCTTGCTTTTTGCTTTTTTCTTGCTTAACTCATAGATGCTAGCTCAGACAGGTCCTACAAAATGGATGATTAACATACAATGTATTTACTTTTCTCTTATATATTCATGGTAAATGCCCATCTTTAATGCCCTCATATAAAAATAATTAATAACCATCTTTGAAATCTGTATTAAAAATACATAAATAAATAAATAATCGAAATTTGATATGAGTGGAGAAATTATTGGGTTTCCAAAAACCAAAATAAAACTAAAATACCGTTACTTATCTCCGGCTCGATAGAGAGGAAAATCCTCATGTACTGGACTAATCCATTCGAAGGCTTTCATCTCCAAACCCTCGAAAGATATAACTAAGCAGATTCTAGAGTGGGATAGGAAAGACCTACGCATTCTTATAGGACTGCTTACGGGACACTGTCGTCTAAGATACCACCTGAAGAAAATAGGTCTGAGTCAAACTTCAGGCTGCCGCTTCTGCAGTGTGGAAGACGAGACTGCAGAGCACATATTATGTTCTTGCTCCGCCCTGGAAAATACTAGGCACCGCATTTTTGGTTTCCCAAAATTGGAGCCTAACGACTTTAAACAGGTCTCGCCATAGACAACCATTGACTTCGCAAGGAGGATTGGCTTGTATGGCGTTTTAAAGCCCTAGGGGTGAGCCACAATAGACCCAACGGTGGTCGCAGTGGAGGGGTGGTTGAGCGCCCCACTCACATTGAACCTAACCTAACCGTTACTTATACACTAGCGAATTTGCTTGTATAACCAGTGTAACATACATACATAATTGTGAAATATAAATTCTAAATTCCGGTGTCCACGGTGTGCACCAGGGCCAAAATCCTTTTTACAAATAACAAAATGTTGATACTCACCCCATTAATAAATGGTTGATGTATTGAAACGTCAAAACTGCCAACAAACAATTTGTACTGCAACTTGTCTCAACCGAATCACACTACCAATGACAATAAATTTAAAAAATATTACTATTTTGCAGATTTAATTCGTCTGTTAAACGGAGGTGGTTAGAAAAATATTACTAGTAGTGATGTAACTGCGGTAATAATAAAAATTACTGTGCAGTAAGAAAGATTTACTGTTGTGGTAATAGAAATATTATGCATTTAACTTCTAACTGTTGCATTACAAAAATATTACTACCATAGCAAAAACAGTTGATAGCTAATCTAATAATGTTAGTAAAAAGATTTTCAGCCGTAAAACATTTTTAATAGTAACATATTCTTATTGAATCATTTTTATCGGTGTATGCAAATATTTTATAATGAAATTATTTACTTCTGGAAAACTAATTTCTGTATCCAGTTCTCATAAAATGCTAGCAGTGGCTGAGAGTAATAAAACAACCCATACATTTGCTTTCAATTTGTGCTTGAAATAACAGACTGAACTACACGAAAGAAATCAGCAAGTCGAGAAAAGAATAGATTTATCTCTCAGAAACAAAGTAATCAAGGGTTGTATTGCACTGATTAAGGACAAAAAATTGTTACTCTACTTTAAATAAATCCAAATATTAAAATAAGTTGTCTTTTGTGTTAAAAATAAAAGATTTTTCCTAACCTTATTTACAAACTCCAACGTTTTATACATTTTATGGTAGGGACTGGCTCCTTGGATTCCATTATTTTTCGAGGAACATTACCTTTTGAGTATTTTCCTAAGGAAATATCTCGACAGTAAAAATCAGTCACTCGTTTGAAAATTTGGGAAAATGTTCATTTAGTTATATAAAGTTAGAGAAGTTTATTGAAGATCATTCGAGTTGATAAAATCAGATTACTTTGAGATTTCATACAAGTTTAAAAAATATAGTAATACCAGAAAATGGATGTCTGAAAAATCTATTTTAAAATATTGAAAGTAACAGGATTAATTCATGTATTGAATGGATGTGGATATCCAGATAGCACAATAACATTTCTTACCTAATTAACTGTTAACAAAAATATTAACTGTTAATACAATTTTTGTCATACATTTCTAAATAATCTAAAGGTTGAAATTTGTAATATTCGTAAATATCATTGATTATAAATTTTCGTGGCTAATTCATATGCTACAATCTTATAGTAGGGGAGCTCACGATGCTAAATCTGGATTTACTCGAGCTATTTACTATTGGGTTGAGAAGCTTAGGTGATAAAAAGAAAAAAAAATGTTATATAATGTACACCTTTTTATCGATGGGGGGAGCGGCTATAGATTTTCAAAAATGTAAAAAAACTGTTGCATGCGAAATACTCGAGAGCGTCAGATATTGATATCACGTATGTCCTGCATATTTAAAAAAATGTATGTGTGTTAATCTGACGGTTTCTATGATGGGGGTGGTCGTACGTAAGGGTTGAAAATGGAAAAAAATGTTTTTCAAGCTTGTCAGATTTTTTGAGGGGAGGTTAAATGAACCTAAAAAAAGCTGTTACATAATAATCTGACGGTTTGGATGTGACGCAGACTCGCGACCGTTATTAGAATTTGCAAAAAAAATTACCATTTTGAAATACTCAAGCGAGTCAGATTAAGATATATAATATAGTTTATCTTTATGCCCTAGACGCTGCAGTATCATAATCTGACGATTATCTAGAGGGATTCGCTTAATCTGACAATTTAATCTTTTTTTCTAATTATTGAACTTAATTAATTAAAAAGCATAGGAAATAGCATTCAAATAAAAAAGTTTATGTTTTTTTTTCAGTTTAGTATTCATATTTATCATAAGAAAATAATTATAATCAATAAATTAGCAAAAACGTTGGAAATACGTTGTAAACAATATCATGCCACGAACGAGTCTATGTGATCAGCTGACATGGCGTCATGGTAACTGAAACCAGAGTGGGGACGGAATGAGAAAGCAATAGATATAGAAAGTGTGAGAGAGCAATAGAAATGAGAAGTGGAGAATATAGTAGTAGGGGAGCCCAAGAGGCCAAATGGTAAGTCACTTTAGCGCTGCGAGCCCTATCGGATCATAAGGATTAGATACTAAAAAAAAAGTTTATATGATATATGCTTTTTTACTGCCGGGGAAGTAGGTACTGAGTTTAAATAAATTTAAAAAAAATTATTATAAAGAAATACTCAAGTGCATTAGACACACGCCCTATGTGCTTCCGGTAACAGAATTATTATACTGCCGGCTTAAAAGTTGGGGGTGGCAGCACGAAGGGGTAGAAAATTAAAAAAAATATATTTAAGCTCATCAGATATTCAGGGGTAAAGTTAGGTAGGTTAGGTTAAGTGACCTCTATTCAAAAGACTGACGATTTGGATGCAGTCAGAACTCACAGCTGATTTTTGAAAATGTAAAAAAATAATGGCCTTGAAATACTCAAGCTCATCAGATTTATATTAAACTTATTAAACTTTTTTAAAACACAATAAACAAACCAAAGCGTCACAAATCTACGAACACGACATTATTGTGATCAGCTGAGGTGGCATCATGGCCGCAGAAAGTAGTGTGCGAGAGAGTGAGAAATAGGGAAAGAGTGAGAAGGAGAGAGGCGCGTAGTGGGAAATACACAGTTCTCAGCACCTGCACGTACCTCACTTTATCAATAATTTTAGCTTTTTTACGTTGTAGAAACCGTCAGATTATATTATATCCGTAATTTTTACATGATTTCCTTCAAATAAAAAAAATAACCGCGCTTGAATACTTCTAGGTGACGTTTTTTTGCAAACCAATTACTCGCTTATTCTCTTATATCATGGTCAAATCGTCAGAATATTGAAATTGACGCTTTTTTCCATGTAATTAACTTACTTTCCATTAATCTGACGAGCTCGAATTAATTTGAGCATCGATTTTTTTTACTAATCTGATTGGCTACCCTAGACGTACCCTTGTATATTAAGGGCTCATACAGGGTGTCCCAGACTAATTTATCCAGGCTATATCTCTTAAACGAATAAAGATTCTCGAATGGGACAAAAACTGATTCATTCCATTTCCAATACACTTTAATATGGAAAAAGTTATCCTCTAAATATTCATCCCTTAATTACAATCCCTAACTTTAAATTTCCTAATAGCACCCTGTACATTTTTTTATAATTTTGGATTTGGTCTTTCATTGTGTATTCAACCAATGTTTCAAAAATAATATAGGTTCGTAGGTTAAATTAATCAAGTAAGCCTTAAAGCTTAAAGGAACAATAAAAATAAATGTAATTAAAATACCAATACCTAATTATTATTATTTGCATTGGATGTTCGAATTGTAGTCCACCTGCTGCAACACACATCTCGAATCTTGCCAATAAACATAACTTTTTAGGTACATGAAAGTACAATGGAAGCATATTGCATACGAATTTAATATTGATACGACTTTTAGAAACTAGCAAATTTAAAATTTCCACATAAATAGTATTGACTCAGTAATGGATCCAAGAATATATGATTTTCTTCAAAAATTTTAGTATGCCTGTAATATAATTATGTAATATGTTATGTTATGTAACATAATTTGAGTGAACACTGGCCTTGTTGTAATCGCCTTTTTATCATTATTAAAAAGCTTTGAATACTTATGATGGCTTGTTTGTCATGTTATGTAAAAAAGATCTTTCAAATTTAATTGTGTCTATGATTTGGTTGGGCAATTGCCAAATTGAAAAAAATTACTAACTTTAACGAATGCGTAGTTTGTAATTTCAGCTTAAGACACAAATATACGGTTGGATTTTCTGTTGTTCCTTCTTTTTTTCATCATTAAGTGTTTATTCAGTATTCTTCTTATCTGCGCAGATGCATGCAGCTGCAGATGCATTATCTGGATAAACCCAACAACTAATAGCTTTAAATTAAATATATTAAAACTGGAAATTAAAAAATCACATTAACTAAAATTAAAAAATTAAAATTTTATTGAAGACGCTAAGGAACTGTAACAAAATTTAGAATTACTGCCTAACAGCCGAAAAAAATAGTAAAAGACGTTAAATCGTCTAGAATAAAGGAGGTATTTTTAATTATATAGGGTTAAGGAATTTTTAAATAATATAAAAATAAAACATTTTTTTGTAGTTCAGTTAGGAGATTAAAGTAATTTATTTTAGTTTACCGTCTCTGGAATTTCCTAATTGTGTTCGACCTTTTTACACATTTACAAATAAACTCTGTATATACAATGTTACATAGATATAATCGCAAAGAGAGAAACTGCAGAGAAAGAGATAATTTGAGTACCTTTATAAATGTCGGGAATAATAACATTAATAACCTTACAACCACAGCCCGTGGCTTATATTCGAAATGAGTGGCAAGACATTATCTAAAAGTAATGTTAGGAAATGTGTAAATGGATATGGAAAATGTATATACTGACAAAATAATTTAATATTCAACATTTCAACGTCAATATTTATATCTATACAAAGTAATAAAATTTTATTTTTTCTATGAAATAGGTTATAAACGTGTTTATAGTTTTTACATGTAAATAGGTCTAGAAATATATGTAGATGTATATATTTCTGTAATTTGTAATGTAATTAATTACATTTTTTTTTGTTTAAACAGCTACTCACTTGTTCATGTATTTACATTTACATGTTAACAATAAATTATTATGATTGTTTTTATTATATTATTGCATGTAAATATCTAGACTATATTCTTATGTAAAATTTTAAATAATTGGAAAAATTAAATATACGGGTTTTGCTAATTAGTATCCGTATATTAAAAAAAATCATGGAACAAGCGAAGGTAAACACTCAACACTTAAAAATATGACAGACGGTAGGTAAAATATATTGCCCTTAATACATAATTTTTGGCAACCTCCTCTACGCAAGTTCTTATGGCAATAACTAAGACTATTTCTAAATTTAACACTAAAATTTGGACGATGTATCATAATGCCAGTCTTGCTCAAACAGAGCTCACTGATATCTTCATAGCCTCAAAAGAAATTATCAAAAGAAAAATCTAGTATTAGAATATCACATATCTCTGAACGAAGCCTGCAACAATGTGGTTATTCTAGGTTGGATTAAAGATCATAAAGAATCAAAAGGCAACGGCACAGCTGATTGGTAGGGTGAGAAAGATGCTTCCTAAAACCGTTTGAGATCTGGCACTTTTATCAGCTTACCAACATCAGCGGTGGTTGACCTACTAAAGGAACGATCTCTTGACAAATTCATCGGTAGATGGGACGACAAAAAAATGGCAGGTTATCCAAGGAACTTTGGAACTATTCGGAACGCAGAACAACCAATAAATAGGAGGCCTTGACCAGAAAGGATGTTATCTAGGCTATTGTTATCTACGGAAATATCTGAACAGGGTGGGGTAATCTAACAACCCACTATATGGATAATGTGAACAAGAACATCTTCTTGTTGAACCCGTTCTTTAGTAATTTTCTATCTTTAGTGAGAACTGGCTAACACGCAAACTTGAGGATGTAGGTGAGGAAGATTTGCAATTTATAACTATATAATAGGTCTAGTTGATTAATTAACATTTAGAATATGTATGCAAAGCAGGTAAATATATTTAAAATATCCCGAATTTGAACTGCTTTTTGTTAAAATATACTAAACAAAAAAGAAACTAATGATTCCTTCTCCATGATTAGATTTTCCAATCGGTCTTTTTTAATTCACTCAGCCTTTTTGCCATTTTTGTTTCTATATATTTTGCATTTCAACTTCTGACACCAATGTAATGTTTATTTTTATTAATTTGCAATAAATTAAATAATTTTTAATCTCTAAAATTTAATTATACACTTGTTATATACAATGTTCTACTATTTATATTTAATCTTACACTAATTTATTTTATAGTTTTATATTTTTCACTACCCTTTATTTCTTAACATACCTGCAATAGCATCTAATCACTTACTATTAGATTAGCCCATTAGGGACTGAATTATTTTATTTTAAAATTTGAACTGAATTTCTAGTTGAACCACATAATAATGTTTAAATATTACTTAAAATAATTTTGTTGTCAGCTGTGCCGCTTGCGTGATAAAATACTGCTTGTGTCATATATGACACGCTAGTCCCTTATGTAGTGAAAATCATTGCAGTTAACTTAATATTTATTCATAGAGAATTAGCAATAATAAGAAAATAAAACAGGAAAATTTGTTGTGATAATTAGCAAAACATTGAATACAAAGTCCAACATTACATTTACGACACTGGTTTCTGGCGGCACTTGAGGATGTATGGTTACCAGCACATCGTCTTCTCTTGTTATTGGGAATATACTCAATAATATGATCAATATGATCGTATCTAATCTTGGGGGCGACTCTGGCATCCGATGAGTACGACACATCACGTCCTGCTGCTTTTGACCAATTCTGATATTTCTGTAAGTAAACTTGAGCTATTTCTCGTCTGAAATTTAATTGCGATACATTCGGATGATGCGACCTGTTTATAATCCAAGAATTTTGCACACAGGTTACAATCAGCCACGTAAATTTTGGCCACCACCACTTCTTCTTCTCCAAACTTTATAACCAAACCTGATTGGCTTTCCCTGAATGTACTGTTTGCATCAGTGTTTTCCAAAATATTCAATCATGCTTTTATTATAAGCTTTATCCTGCTGTGGAACATAATTCGCATGTAAACTTTTTTATTTTTGTAATTAGTGGCCTTAGCTTGGTCATTTTATCTGTAGGTTCAAGACTAGTGTTGTCTACAAAATGAATAAAGCGCATAATTTGTATAAATCTGTCACGACGCATGGCTTTGTAAACAGCCATATTACGTAAATCTTCTCCAGAGTCCCAATAACTGTTTTTGGACGGTTTGGGGTCATATCCGGAGACAATAAGAATTCCTAGAAAGCATTTAATTTCCTCTGTGATTATATTTGGTATCGGACAATTTGGGAAAAGTGCATACCGGTTGCTTTCTTCAACGATTAACTGTAGTATTTCTTCAAAATGTGTGTTGGTGACATATCTCTATATTTTGTAAAATTTTGCTCAGGAAACATTTCACCAGTTACAATATAATGTAAATATTCATTTACAATCCACTTCATTGTAGGGTTTAATATTTTTTTCTTTGGCAAACTTTTACTATTTCCCCGACCTGTAGACGCTGCGGCTACAGGCTCAGTTGGTCCAACGTCGTCTTGAAGCTCATCAGAACCAATCCGATGTCCGCTTTGTAGAACCACTTCCGCCGCTGCTTGCAACTGTCTTCCAGATAAATTATCTAACAGCCCTCCAGATTTGTCCCCTGAATCTTCATCTAAGTCAACTTTGTTATCAGGCGGTTTTATATATACTTACTCGGTCTATGCCATCATTATCAATATTTTCCCAAAACTCCGATTTCCGATTTTATGATATCCGCAATATCTCTTACAGTCAAACGAAAGAATCACTGTAAGTATTCGCCTCTAAAAGCTGGAATAGTTATACAAAGGACTAGCGGGCCATTTATGTAACACAAACAAAAACATCCATTCTGTAAACATGCCAATAGATATTTCAAGATTATATTTGGATACATTGGTAAATAGCTTTCTTTTTAAAAAGAAAGTGTAAACATAATTACAAAATGTTAACAGCGTTTAAGAAATAATTACTTAATATTTATTGGATCTCATATTTGTTGGCTTCGTAAAAAAACTAGGTGACAGAATCTGCACTTGTCTGTGTTTGTCTAGCCCATCAGCTTAAGATGTTACTACCGTTTTGACCGCTTTCATGTCTTTGTTCATATAGTGCCAGTTGCATCAACGCTTGTTAAACCTATGTTAGCTAACATTATATTAACGATGTTAAATTCATTTTTGAGTTGCATAAAAGTCTTTCGACACATTGTTAAGGCTAACATTATGTCCAACCTTTGACAAGTGTTTATGCAAAGATAAAAAATTAACATAGAGTTAATATCTTGTTAAAGTTAACACGTTGTTAAGTAAAGTAGAACTTAACAAGCATTTATGCAACTGGCCCAAAGTCTACTATGAACTTTTGCGAATATTTTGTTATAAACTCTTTTGCTTGAGTCTGTACTGGTGAATTCTTCTACTATTCCAGTTATTTCTGTACCACTCACGTTTTTATGACTGCTTTTACTATGTTTTTTGTAATGCCGCAAAAAGGTTCTGGTCCAATGAATGGCATTGATGAGTCTAGTTTGCCAATGCTATCTGCATTTTCAGTGTCAAATCACAGACTTAAAATAAATCGTCCTAAGAATGAAGCATAAAATGGCATAAATTGTCAATAAACCAGCGTGGCGAATTAATCAAAAATAAACATAGTGTGGAGAACAACTAATTTATCGATATTTATTGTTCTAAAAAAAAGCAGAATTTAATAGTATATACAATAACATAAAATATATAATCGTAAAGATTTCTGTTTAATTTTATAAGAACAGTTATTTACATTAATAGAGATTGTGTTTTTGTGTTGTGTGTTGTGTTTTTGAATTATTTCTGAAGTAGAAAAGGGCATATATATATATATATATATATATTAGTTGTTCCTGAGGAGTAGGCAGATTGAGGCCTCAGTGACAACTGGCGGGTATAGTACGACTAGTGGAGTAGGCAGATTGAGACCACGAAATCGTACTAAACCCTATCCATCCTAACCTATCCTTACTATCTCTTGATAATGGCTCCAAAGTGGGAGTCGAAACGTTGAGACAAAAATTTTTCTAAACGCGGTTTTTCCAGAAAACTTAGTAATCATATATATATATACAAATGTTGGAATTTTTGCCGACAATCAATCGGTAATTCCAGTTGAAGCCACAAATGTGCGGTTGGCCCTTGTGTTGACTCCGTTTGTGTTGATTTATATTTGTTTTCTATCATTCAGTGTTTTTTTGGTATTATTCTCCTTAGCTATGCCGTACTGATGAAGTCTAAGGAGACAGAAACACGTGTCTACGGCTGCATTAGCGGGCTTAACCCAGTATCTTCATTTATATATATATATATTATTAAACCAGAATTTTTGGAGTAAACGGAAATGTTTTTTAAGAAAACTCTTTTACTTGTTTTCCAAGCTTTCGAAATATATTTATTTCATTTTCAAGGAATAAGCGAGAGTATATACAAAATTGGTGTTAAAAAATGGTAAATATAACATCAAAAACTATTTTAACTTTAATTTGGAATTTAAAAAATATTTTTTAAGTCAAATTATTTATAAAACAAAATAACGACATAAAATAAAATTATAACCTATTATTTTCTACTCTTTTATTATTACATTTTATCTTAAGCAATTAAGTGGTTTATTCATTTTATGACGTTATTTTGTTTTATAAATAATTTGACTTAAAAAATATTTTTTAAATTCCAAATTAAAGTTAAAATAGTTTTTGATGTTATATTTACCATTTTTTAACACCAATTTTGTATATACTCGCTTATTCCCTTGAAAATGAAATAAATATATTTCGAAAGCTTGGAAAACAAGTAAAAGAGTTTTCTTAAAAAACATTGCCGTTTACCCCAAAAATTCTGGTTTAATACCTATTAGTCGGCAAATAACATACATTTAATTATATATATATATATATATATATATATTGCCAACTATTTGTATAAACCGAATGTTTTTGGGGATGTGGCAATAAAACCAAAGTGTACTCTTTTTAGAATTTATTAACCCAGCTTTCGAACCTCTACAGGTTCATTTTCAAGGTCTAAAAATTGTATATTATGAAGAAATTATATAGCAGGTAATAAAATAAATAATACTTACATATCTAAGTGAGATTATCGGTAAAACGGAGTAAAAAATTGTAATAAATGTGACATGTGTACTAAAAAACTAAAAAATCAATATGATTTAAAAATTTTGATAGTTTTGTTTAATATATATTACAGTAGTTTTGATGGTTTCAGATTTCATGTTTTTGGTTGCAATGTAATTTTAATAGATTATAATAGTAATAAAATAACATTAATACCTGAAGCGAAAACCGTATAATGTTATTTACCATTGAAATGTATAATGCAACATTGATATCGATTTGAAAATATTTATTAAAAAAAATATATTCGGTATTGTATTCTTATTTTATCATAAAAGTTACTTTTAGACTTTCAGGCCTTTGTCCGCTTTATAAATTTTTTTATTATAATACTTTAAGGTTCAGCATTTTATGTACGTGTTTATTCACAACGGCAGGATGCATTAAATTTTCTAACAACGTGGAGACGAAATAAAAGTCTATTTAGCAAAACCTCACAACAAGAAATTAGGCATTGAACAATATAAATGATAAAACACTCTCGCAGTGGAATATTTTAAACAATACAATTAGGTACGTAAATTATTGTTAAGGATAACAATGGGCAAAATGTGGGAAATGGTAAAATCGGATATCACAATAACACAATTTTTAAGGTACAAACACCTTTTAAATGTTTTAAGTAGGTTTCAATACCTACCTGAATTTTTAGCATGTTATTGATTAGATGTTTTACTTTAACATCTCTAACTAATCACCATAATTTGTCTATCGCCTATACCTTCATTTATCTACTGATAATTAGTTGTTGGAGTCTTAAGAATATTAAAACAATCGTAGCAGAAATATATAACAAAATATTTTTACTAAACTTACCATTATATTAAGAACAATAAACAATTGAACGGTTGAACTAAACTTCCACTATTTATTCCAAAAATACGTTTTAAAATGCAATTAGTTCAACCGTTCGGTTATTTATTGTTCTTAGTAAGATGGACTTCCACAAAGTAAAGGTTACCACAATCAATTTCATTACCATTATATACTAATATTTTAAAATATCATATCACGTTAATAATCTCTATTTTATAAATAAATTTAAATCAATTTTTCTGCAAATCATAAATTACTTAATCTGAGTGGAACGTATATAATTCAAAAATTAGTGTATTGATTATGTAATTTAGCTGTGTTCCATAATTACAATTATTGTTATCAATACATACGTTCATATATCACTGTAATTCAGTTAAACATTATTATATTATAATAAATTTCTACTGGTAATAATTTTATCTTACAGGTTTAATGTGTTAAATATAATGTAGATTTCATGAATATTCGAACAAAATACTCTCTTTAAATATTATAAAATGCAATCCCTCTTTAAATAAAGAATTCTAGTGCAGCAGGTAATAAGTATCCAAGAGACGAGACATGTGAATTTTTGCAAGAAATCGATGGGTAAGATAAATAGAGCAATAAATTGTAGTAACAAATTGAAAAAGTAGAACAAAACCCAACTGAATAGTATCAACTAAACCTTTTCCTACAACCCCCTATGAAAACAGTACCTAACATACAGTTTTGACAATTACCCTAATACCTACCCGTTCGGAAAAATAAGAAAAAAAGAAGAAATATCAACGTGTGATATATTTTTAAAACACACAGAACGTAATAATTTAAGCTGGATTAATGAATAAAAAACTATTAATTTTTGTGAATTAATCACTTTGGTTTGTTCAGTTTGATCAAGAAATATTATATTCTGATAATATAAATATCAAATTAATACTTTTATATAAAATATTGCACATATGCACATAGTTATGCATTTAGCAGTTTCAGTTTATTACTTATGGAAGTGTGACTTTAGGTGTGTTATGCCTTATTTTTATTAAAAATAACTTTAAAATTTCAATAAGTGGTTTTTGGGAATACTGTGAGTATAACAGAAACAATAAAAAATGGAAAATTACAGGAGTTAAATGTAAATGAAAAAATCCAATTAATTTTACCAATTGTTCTAATAACCTTTTAACTTAATTATTAATTATTATTAATTAATAATTAAAACATCATTTACCTAGCTAATAAAGAATATTGATGTTTATTCCTGAGAAAGGTGATTGATTTTATAATTACATTTCCATGCAATATTTAAACTCGTTTAAATCCTGTTGTTTAAAACCTTTAAAAAGGTTAAGCTACAAACCTTAGGTTTTAATTATAAGTTAATATAAAACAAACAAAAATAAAAAATTCATTATAAAATGTATGTAATATTGTACAAAGCAGTTTATTACTGTTTTTATATAACGTAGCACCATAGTATAGATTTCTAGCGGTTATAAAACAAATAGATCTTAATATTTATGTCACGCCAGGTTATTATAGCGAAAAACAAACACCAAAGCTCCCGAAAGGCATTGTAAACAGCCCTATTCCAAGTTTGTTGATATGTATAACTCATGAGCACTATTTGATCTGTCCTGACTTGAAATATACATTATTCTTTTGTGAAATTGATATTTTATTATTTTATTTTAATTCAACATGCATAAATCCAAAGTTAATTTATTTATTATATGTATTAATAATTAAAATACACATTTCTATAATTTACAAATTATAGTTTATACAAAATAATAACTACATATTTGTGGCTTTTATATATAATTGTTTGGACAACCAACAATAAAATTATTTTCCAAGCAATTATTTAATTTAGTGATTTGGGATAATATGAAAGATATGGATTGTCTACTTTATAATATATAAGTTTATCTACAGCAAATTTTTTATTGGAGGAAATGGGAAAATGCTCTTTTTTTATTATATTATTTGTGTTTTGCACATATTGCGATAATGATAATAATTTTATAAGATTCTTTATATGCATTTAGTCATCTTCCGGTTGCTGCCTGTATTACCCAAGTAACATCAAACTGTTTTATTAGGTACTTCAAGGATGATTTAAAAGTATACTTTAAAACCAATATTAAAACCAATTGATCTTGAAACCTTTAAGGTAGCAATAAAATCACTTTCACCACAAAAGGGCCCACTCTTAAAGAGTGAAACTATAAATAAAACCGCTTTACCTTTAAAAACTTATTTTAATATTGCTATTAAGTTACTTTAAAATCCACTTAAATATATGTTTAAATGCTTAATTGGACGATTTGGATTTAAAAGTAGCATAGCAAGTATATTCTTAAACAAAATTGTCTTATATAAACAAAATAACTATAAACTTTAAAACTATTTATAGAGATGTTAAATTAAAATGTTTGGAACAGGTAGAATATAATATTAATATAAATACTTATTGAAAATGAAGGAGTTTAAATTTGAAAAGTGAAAAGAGAAAGTGCAGTTTTCGATAAATATTAATAAAATAGCCTCTAAAAACTCACGTGCGAAACCATTTTTCAATAAAAAATAAAAAAATTTGTTTAAAATGTCAAAAAATTTTATCAAATTACGATTTGGCTGATGGTTTTGTCCGATACAATTTGGTAGATTTACTTTTATGTTATGTGTCTTTAATAACTTTTATCATGGCGGCGAGATGTTAAAAAATGGCCTCCGGAACGAATTAAATCTACTTTTCCTATGCCAAAGACATATTGGTCAATCTGACGATGCTTCTTAGCGAATCGACCGTCATTGTAATTTAAAACCTAATTTTTTCAAAAACTTGGAAGTTACGTTCAAACAAAGAGTTTTTTATTATTCTTAATAAGATGGACTTCCAAAAATAAAGGGTTGGTACAATAAATTTAATCATTTTTTTATTCAATAAAGATATCATACACTGCAATTTAACTTTAAACAAAAGTGTGAATAGAGAAATCAATATAATTTAAGTTAATCCATTAAATTCGGCAAATACAATCATAAACTAATACCCATAACCAAATTATTTTTAATTTTTTAAGACTTTTCTATGATTTCATGTTAGAAACCAAATTCCCAATTGTGGAACGCACCACTCGAAGAGCTGTCGTTCAATTTCGAGTTGCTTGAGAAAGGGGGAGTCGCCCATCTTTCCGTAAGATGATTTGTGATACCATGTAGACGATTTGGCTGAAAATGACCCTTTCATAAACAATTTCCGTCATTAAACCCCGGCAACATCTAAATCTATTCTATATACATATCTAGGTACATTTTATTATTTTTATTCGATGTTGATTACAATAAGTTATTTTGAAATGTAAATTGAATTGCAGATGAATATTGAAATATTACATAATGGCATGGATTCATTTTACACATCTTAATAAACCAGAAACTACTATTTCATTTAAATAGTTTCCATCTCATACATTTTCCGTTTGAAACTAAACCACAGTAATCGCCATTTTATTCTCATCACATCTTCTCTAGATACATTGTTGATGTGTTCGTATAATGAAACGTCTACTGAATCATTTTCAGCTTTCTCTATTCCCTTTACATGGCTTTGTCGATCACTCAATGTATTGCTTCCTTAGGATCAGATTAACATTGTTATGCATATTTTGAATGTCTTTATTGACGTATTATTCCTTGCATAATAATGCTCCATGTAACGAAGTAGATAAAAATAACATTTATAATTTTTAGTTGTTAATTTAAAATGCACTGGTAAATACAATATAACGTTATTAAGGTCTGATGCTTAGTTATGTTATAAAATATTTGTTTACGTTCACATATGAATATATATATTTAGTAATGTCACTATTATTCGGCAATTAACAGAAATTTATTTATATATATATATATATTAATATGATTTAAATTTTACTTTAATTTTTATGTTTGATTTATTATAGTTTTGTTTGTTAATATCCCACGTTGGTATTGTCAATTTATAATGATTTAATTTTTAATGATTATAATTTTATAATTTTGTTTTGTTTTATTGGTTTTGTCAATTGTTTCGATTGATTTTAATGATTGAATACTATTTAATTTTATATAAATTTTACTTGTTCTTCTGTAATTCTATTGTTGGGCGCCTTAGCAAAATTTTAACTAGCTCAGACTATTTGTTTTGAAATTTAAATTTAAAATCTGACTCTTATCATGGTAGGATTCAAATTAAAATATTATTTAATAATTAACACACAATAAATTTAATGTCAAGTATTTCAAAGAAATTTTACAAAAACTGTTAATTGGTTTTCATATGTTTAGTACAAATAAATAAATGAATAGCCTTATATGAAAAGAATGGAGATGATACATACAAATAAAATTAATTTACAGTCACAAAATAACAAATACACAAATACTAAATCTTAACTATGACACGTACCTTTTATTATAAAGTTCGTTCACTAAAAATTGCTATTGTCTAAATGGAACAGCACAAAACTCGGATCGGCTTCTCCTCGTCCCCTGTCAGAAATGCAATACCAACAATATGGCGGCTAAAGACCAGTTGCAGAAAGAATGCTCAAATTTAATCTTTCAAATTCTTTTGGAATCAGTCTCTGATTTGACAAATTTATTACTTTGGTAAGTAATTTAATAATGGTTGATTATTTTACTGCATGTATTTTTAATATTACATGTATTACTTTAACATAAACAGCTTTTAATTAATGCAAAAAATTTTCTTCTAGTTAGTAATCAATTAATACATACGATGTTAATTGCTCTGCTACCAAAATCAAAAGAGAGGTGAATCATCAATTTTCCGGCCCTTTTTATAGGCTTCCAGGGAAAATGACAAGTATGACATCGAAAAACGAAATTCCATTGTTTAAATGCAAAATTCTAACCAAAATTCTTGAATATGAAGGTAATGAAATTACAAAACTAATAGTATCTTTGTTAACTTACAGTGAAATCTTATCCTTATATTTACTAAAATTTTGTTTGTATAATTTTCTAAGTGACTTTTCCTAAGAAAATTTTAGATTCAAAATGCACAACTTTCTTGAGCTGTCAACTTATTTTAGACCTTCAAAATTTGAAATAAAACCATCATTTGTATTAAAATTACTATGAATCTGTTAAACTAATACTATTTTAGCTGATAACTACTATTTTAAACTCTAACAACTAAAATTTAAACTTTTAAAAGATTCTGTTATTTGTAGGTATCACTTATGCATTATATAAGATAAGATTCTCTGTGTTACAAAAGACTCACAACTTAAAATTTATATAAAACATTTACTTAACTATCCTACATACATTTTGTTACATTAAATGTCTTTGTTAGTGTTTGTACACTAAGTTTTTCAATATTTATTTCACTATGCACTATTAAAGTGTTCTATCAAAAACTTATGTGATTATGTCCAACATTATTGATATGGGAATTAGTTTACTGTATTTCACCACACCTGCTACATGTTTTTAATTGTTCTTATGTCTTTTTAAGGTACTCATGAGCTATTGGAATATTTGTTTGTACAATATCGAAGACTATAATTTGTCTTTTTATAATTTTGTAAGTACTTTCTTTTTATAATATTAATTTAAATACTTTACTAACTAAAATTACATGTTGATTTCTTAAACATGTGAAAACCATTAATACTTTTGATTTTTGTTTTCTTTTTATTGTTTCAGATTAAACTTAGAATTTTAAAAGAGAACTAGGACAAAAAAAAATTGTTATGTAAAAGTGTACTCATTATGGATTGGAAATATTTAGTTGTTATAAAATAGCAAAATAAGGATTCTATTCAATATAAAATGCCCATTACATTCTTTGTTTATATTAAATGTATGTCTTGTGAAAATAATGAACTTGGAAACTTTAGATGTACAAAAGAAAAAGTAAATGCTGATTCTATAAAACTTAATAATATATCCTTTTATTGTAAATTATAAGGTAAGTTCTACTTATTAAATTTTTAACTATTAGATATCTATCTCAATATATACATAAATAAATTTCTGTTAATTGCCGACTAATAGTGACATTTATTATTATTTGCTATCTAAAGATAAAAATAAAGATCTAAATAATACCAAAAATTCATGACATCTATTTGACACGCCTCAATGAGGCGTTCCATACATAAAACTCACTCTGTATAAATTATTGTCCCTTTACAATATATAAAAGAACTAACACCAAAATTAAGTAGGATTTTTAATATTAAAATTGCAAATAAGACATACTTTACAATTGGAAAAATATTTACAGAAGTATAAAATAAAACTGCAATTCTTGAATTAGTGTATTGCGATCTATGAAAAAATTCCAAAAAGAAAGTATATATGCCAAACTAGTCAAAAATTAAAAAGTCGACTATCTTTACACAAAAGTGATTGCAGATTACACCCTGAAAAATTTGAATTGGCCAAACATGTAGTTGAAAATGATCATATCATGGATTTCTTATCTGTTAGTGTGTTAGCTATACAACCTTTTTTGAAAAAGAGACACTTCTTAGAAATGTCATTTATTTCTCAAGAAGAAAATGAGATTTATTACTACTTATTATCCAAAGATAAACATGAAAATAAAAACAAAAGGAACATTTTAAATAATAAATTATTATAAAAATTACTGTTATACTAAATTATTTTTAAAATTTTATTGTCATTATTTTCTGACTTTGATAAATAATTTAACATAATTGTAAATTAATTGTAAAGAGTGACATTACGAAATTCAAAATTAACCTAAATATTTCTTCTTTTAATTTAGTTTAATAGAAATAAGTAGCTTACTAGTTAGGACATAATAAAAAAATAACAAATATCTAAAAAAAAATTCATTAATGTCATTCTGACATTTTTGTTGTCAACAATATTTCGTAAAAAAGAATTGTTTTTAATTTTCTTACATTTACCATTTTACTATAAAACTTTAATATTCTCGCATACATACCTAGATAATGAAAATAAATTTTCCGAAAGCTCGGTAAAAAAGTATAATATATACTTTTTTTACTTTTTAAATTGTTTTACTCGTTTTGGTAAGTTTTGTGTTAAATGTTTGTTCAAAAAACTTTTCAATGTGAGCTCTTCGGTTTCTTTTTTAGATGTTCTGTTTCCGAAAGCTTAACAACTCAAAAAAAGAGTTTTTTTTTATTCCGCCCTGTTTGACCGCATCCCCACTATATAATCTTGATATATATTTATATAAATATATATTTTTCTTAGTGAGCTCTGGCTAAAATGACTAGAATATCTAAAAGGCAACTCGATTGTGAATAAAAAAGATGCTCTTGTTTATTTCATCTCTCTCAATTTTTGAGTTATTTTCATTTTAAAAATTAATTTTTTTGTAAAATTTATTCTTTTAAACCATTACTATATTGGATAACAACAGTAAAGGCAACGTTAGCAATTAGTAACTGTAATGAAAAAGAAAATCTACAAAATAAATGCTCAAAATGCCCGTCTTCAACTTCAATAGATTTTGTAAGGCGTCTCCTTAAAGATCTTTAAAAATTAAGTAACATTTATCGATTATTTTTAATAATATTAGCATCTTTTTGAATTTATTGTCGTAATTCTTTGATGAAATTAATTTTATTTTTGTAAATCATGTCTTTCATTTGTGGCTATATTGGGAACTCAAGAGGGTTTAAATCTGGACTTCTATGTAAAAAAAAAACATTTTTAAACTAATGTTGACTAAAAATTATGAAAATTTCATATAGTTAAGTTAAAAATACATTTAAATATTTTATTTATGTACAATAAAGATTTAGGCAATGAATATTTTAATCCAGATATCCGCTACTAAAATATTTTTAAAATGTTTTACACTAAACTTTTGCCATTTAACGTTTTCTACTTATTATTATCTAATATTTTTTGTTTAATAATAATTTTCGAAAAATGGAAAATTGAAAATTTTAATCATTTTACTGGTGATATTAAAGAAAATTTTACGACCTAAATAATACATCCTCATACAGACACAAGACGAGCAACTCTACCCGTAAAATCGGGTTTATTGTCAAATGACCCACATATATGAACCATAAGATTTTCGGTTTATGGTGATAAGGTTACTTATAAACATAAACTTTAGACAACTGGGAATTTCGTTAGCCATACCTACGTTATTATCATCTCTTAAAGACTCAAGGGTTCGAAAAGTTAATCAGATTTGGCCTTACTTGAAGAAGATATCTCGATAAATGTTTTTCTAGAATCTTAAAACCGGTTTTGTTTAGAAATAAAGTTTCAATGGTATATTGCGTACCGAGTAGAAAAAGAAGCCAGATACCTACTGGCGAAAAATATTATGCAGTTAGCCGATTGCGATAATTTGCGAGCGGTCCACAATGATTATAGAAGTTCACAAAATTTTCCATTGAAAGCGCCAAAATTTACTTTGATATTATTTATGTGTGTCCTTACCCTCCTAGTCCCTGTGCTTTCTTATCTCCAGTTAAGCTGTATTGGTTAAATATTTTAATTCGCTTGTTACATATATTTGTCTTTCATTTGACCATTTTTCTTCATTCAAAATTATGTGTTTCGACTTGTCTTCGATTACACAACGTACATATTTCTTTCTGGTTAATATTGTAGTTGTATATATTGTATATAAAGGAATAATCGTTTTAACATTTGTTTTGATCCTGTACTGACTTGTATCATTCTTCTTAATTTTGTATTTACCTCTAACTTTTGATGTACTTGGGTTTTATTCTCTTATATGCTTGCTTTAATTCTATAAAGTGTAAACACTGCGGGGTTAAAGCTTTCTGAAGCTTTCTAAATGTAATTATTAAATAAGGAAAGTAAAGCCAGTTCTCTATAAATCTGGCAGTGAAGTATGTCACCTTGTTTCTGTAAGAATTGAATACTTCCGTCCATTACTATAGCAGATGTTCATTTTTTCATATTTATTTATTTAACAAAACTCAAACAGACCTATTGACCTTTTTACATGAGTAGTTCTTATTAACAATAATATAAACAAACATATTTTTTTATTTTAATATAACAGTAACTATAATACTAATACAATAAAGATGTAATGCAATGTTTTTATGGGATCAAAAACCAAAACCGCAGTATACAGTGGGATATGTCAGACGAATACATATCCTATTCAAGTGCTTTGCCTTAGTATTTCCATTAATTTTCTTTATTACTTCTTTAATTTAATTTCTCTTGGGAAGTACTTCGTTTTGCTTAATTTAGTTCATTGCTATTTTATTTGAACGTATTTCCTTATTACATCCCATTACAGTATTATTAATTCCTTCTTAAAGTTGCATTTCTATTATCATTAATTTTATACAATAATATTTCTTATTTTATTATTTTTGCTTTTTGTGAAATTTTATGAAAAATCCTTAAAGATAACTATTGCGAAAAATTGACCAAAGAATTTCCTCTAGACCAACTCCTTCCTTTTCATATTCCATTTTAGGCCCTACGCTTACAGAAAAGATTAATATTAAATAAAACATTTAATCAATATAGCATACCTTACTCACCTTATTATGTATTTAATTTTCTTACACTGTAACAGTACTTGTTAACATTTTAAGCACCTGGTATCCTAAATATTAAATTACCACGAGCTCCATCTGGTAATTTTCAGAAAGTTGGAATATAATACAGTAAACTAGAAACATCTCTTTATTTTGAAGATTCCGTAAACAAGAAGCATCTCTTTAATTTGAAGATTCATTAAACTAGAATCATCTCTTTAATTTGAAGATTCAGTAAACTTGAACAGCTTGTAAACTTTAAGCTCTCGTATGCACGAGCATTTTTAACTGGATAATCTTTACAAGATCATCCCTCCACTCGTGATCTTCCACAGTCATTTGGAACCACCTAAACAGTGCCGTAGCTTCCCCAAGGTGCGGCGAAGGATCGTTCACTATAGTTAACAGATAAGTTTATTGTGGTATATCAAGTTTACTGTTCCCATATTTTTTTCTCTTTTATCTCCGTTTATATCTATCTATATCGTCAACTGTCAACGTCAACTTAGAATAAGTATTTTTAAAGAACTGTTTGCGGATTATTTTTTAGTAAAGTATTCTCAATTTCATTCATTTTAGCACCAAGGAAATCTATTTATCTTTTATCTGTTTGTACATTTTCATATCATTTTTTTATCTTCATAGACAGTTTTTTCTGACATCTTTCTGTCATCTTATGATACTTATTTAAATAACTCAGCTTAAAACAACTTTCTTCAGTAGTATCATAAAAAATAAATTTCAGTGGCGCCCTTATAATTTCTTAAAGAAACAAATATTGTACTATAGTCAGAACTAATGAACTTACTCACCCCTAGCCGAGGTATTTAACTATCATAATTTTTGCTGTGATAAACATTTATAAATTTTGTTAATTATTGAAATATCTTTTACAACTAATTAAAGACGTAATTAAGATTAATGGTTGTTTTATTGTAAATTACATTTTTTCTTTTGGTATATTGTTATTTTTTTTAAAGTTAACTAAATATTTTTATAAATTCACTCTCAACATGTAAATCATATCACAAATTGACGCCCAACGTCATAATATGGTTACAACACATCTTGTGATTTTCTTGACAATTCCAAGGAGACCTATGCTGTAGCCAGAGTCCCCAAGGTTGCAGATAATATATTTTAGGTGTTACTATCCCACTATAAATAAATCTAAAGATGCTCAAGGTAATGGTAGTTTTACAATTTGAAACGTATTTCGAATCCCATGTATATACTAGAAAATTAGTCCATTTACAGTAAATCATTATGCGCGGACAATAAATAAGTAAAATAAAATGGTAAATAGTTAATCCAAACGGTCGTAAGCACACAACTACCCAAAAAAATAAGGAGCACTTTATGGCCTTTTAGCCTGTCTCTGTTTAGGTGTACCTTCTCACTATTCAAGAGACTTTCTTTATACCCATTAGCTGACGGCTGCTTTTTTAGGCTAAGTGGCCCTAGGATGGAATCGTTCTCCATCCTTCGACATCCAACCTTGTACAGCGGCAATTTCTGCTTGATATAAAGTCGCGTACTTTCCTAGGCATAGCTGGTCTTCTGCCCTATGCTTTGAGTGGTATGCCCCAGCCCCTGTACCAACGTCGGTTTTCGAGTCGTCAATGTACTATCTATGGGTTTCCCAGTCCTATTTTTTTTGAAATCACACTTTTATTAAAGATTTACCTAAAGATCATTTGGTCTACGTGCAGTCCTAAAACTATATTTGCTTTTATTTTCTAGTATAACTTATCCTGGTCAGTACCTTGTCCATAGTTTATTGGGGCCCGAACTTGCAGCATTAGTCTATCTACTACTGACATAGCCTCTCCTTGATAATAAATATGCAAAGTGGTAAGCTTAGTAACCACTTTAACGTGCTTTGAACCTCACTAAGTATTTGAATAGCTCCAACCAGCTAGGTTTTTGTCCACCAAGCTCCTGAACCATAGGTCAACGTTGACTATCGAATATTATCACAGTTTCATAATTGGTTAAGTCCCCATGTTATCCCACACAACCGTCTACAGCTTCAAAGCGCCTCCCACAGTATTTGGCCTGACTTGCAAATGGAATTTCCATCCCCTTGAGCGCTGGTGGGTTTAAGCATTGTAGTACTCTAGGAAACGAAATATTTCTGTTTAAAATATTTGTACTTGATAAAATCCTATAACCTCTCTAAAAAAATATAAGAAATTAACTAAATGTATAATATTCAAGTAACACTTAGTATTATTCATGTAATTCCAAATAATACCATGAGCCTACTGTTATAGTTGAGTAAAGACTTTAGTAACATTTTTCGATTACAATTTACAATTAAGTGCTTGGTTTAAGTAAAGTCAATCCAAAAAAAATTTTTAATTATTTCACTCTTATATAACTATTATTAGGTTGTAAAGATTCAGTGCAATAGAAATAGAAGACAATACCTAATTAAAAGTGGGAGTAAGTAAAATCAAGTGAACAGTAAAATTCACTATGATTTATTAAAAAATATAAACCATCTTTAAAAAACTTATGTTAAATATCATTACAAAATTTAAAAAAAGTTGCTTTCAAAGAAGGAATTAACAATATGAAACTGAGTTACAATTTATATTTTTTAATTAAACTCTTAGGATCGACTTTGTCTTTCCTTTGCACCTTTTTTAGTTATAATAAAGCTGGGATTCTTCTCGATATTTTTAATATTTTTAAGTTCAGAGGTTAATTGTGCAATGTGATGGGCTTTCTCAAATTTTTCACAATACTTGATCAATTTGAATAGACTTGTTCCCAAATATGCTATATATTCACATAGAAAAACCTTATTTACTTTTTTGGAGGATGAATATTCTTATTCTGTCAACAATCCATTTTTATTTAGAAATATAAGTATGAATATACCTGTGGGAGATTCTGGCAGGAAACTAATCCATCCTTCTCATATTTTTATAATTATGAAGTGATTCATAAAATTATTATATTTATTTTGTGACAAGAAATTACATATTAGTTCAAAAATTTGTTTTTGGTTTTGTAAAAGCAGATAAAAAATATTAAGTCATACCTGAATGTTATTGTTAGTCTTACGTGAAATATTTAATTTGGATGCTTTGTTTGGAGCATTTAACAATAATATGAATATCACAAATACAAATATTATTGTAGCTGAGTGTTTCGGATATAAATCCCTTTTATTTCTGTTTATTACATACAATAATATTACAACCAACATACATATCGTTTTAAAACATTTATAATTAAAAATATATGCCATGCGACCTGAACCAAAACAAGGTCGATCATATTCTACTAAAAATGTTTGCTTTTCATCCCCTATTCATTCGGCGAGGTGATAAGCTCCGTCCACTACCAGCGTTGCCGGATCAACTTTAAGTCCTGAACATTTCCCCCCACCTTGAAAGATACTTTCAAAAAAAATAGTTCTAACTACAATAACAAAAAAAATAATTTGTAAATAGTACAATATTCACTCTTCAGAGTCAAAAGGTAAGGGACATAATTTCGTCACTGGTCGTTTATATTGTCCATTAATAGTTTTTACCATCACGACACGAACATTGCCATCTGGCCCACTAAACTTTTCCACTATTCTGCCCAGGTTCCATTGCAAGGGTGGAAGATTGTCTTCTTTAATAATCACTATCTGTCCAATCTCCAAATTCTTTCGTTGATGAGTCCATTTAGTCCTCGTTTGTAGTTCTGACAAGTATTCGGATGACCAACGAGTCCAAAAATGTCTGTATAGCATCTGTAAATGCTGCCAACGAGATAGTCTATTGGTGGGAATATCTCGTACGTCTGGATCTGGTAGCGATGTTAACCTGCGTCCGATTAGGAAGTGAGAGGGGGTTAGGACGTCATAATCATTAGGGTTTGAGGATAAAGGTACCAAGGGTCGGGAATTTAGGGCTGCTTCGATCTGTGTAAGAAGAGTGCTAAATTCCTCATAAGTAAAAGGTGTTGTACCTACAATTCTTTTAAGATGATGCTTACATGAGCGTACACCCGCTTCCCAAAGTCCTCCAAAGTGAGGCGCTCTAGCCGGTATAAACTCCCACAAAACTCCTTCATTGCCCAGAAAATTTCTCAATTTTTTCTCAGATTTTACAAAATTTACTAATTCCTTTAGCTTAGTATTAGCCCCAAGATAATTCGTACCATTATCCGACACTATTTTCATGGGTTTTCCCCTTCTGGAGACAAACCGTCGGAAACAGGCTATAAATGCTTCACTAGATAAATCTGTTACAACTTCCAAGTGCAATGCCTTTGTCGAAAAACATATAAAAAGACAGATATAACATTTTGACAATTGTGGTTTTCTACCCGATTTATTTTTTAGAATAAAAGGACCCGCGTAATCAGTTCCGGTAATATAAAAAGGAGGAGTTGGTTGAACTCTATCTTTTGGTAGTACACCCATAATTTGTTCAACAGGGGTGGGTTTGGCTTTGAAACATCTCACACATTCACGCGTTACCTTTCTTGCCAAGTTGCGGCCTCCTAAAACCCAAAATTTTTCCCTAATAGCACTCAACAACATCTGAGGTCCACAATGAAGTAATCTACGATGTTCCATCTCGAATAAAAGCTTACTAAACCTATGTTTTCCACTCAATAATACTGGATGCTTGGTTGCATAAGGGATATTTGCTAACTGCAATCTGCCCCCCACCCTGAGGAATCCGTTATTATCTAAAACAGGACTTAAACCTTGAAGTTTTTTATTTAACACAGTATTGCCCCCTTTTAAATTTACTATATCCATTCCAAATGATTCCTTTTGCACCATTAATACCAACGCATCCATTGCATGGGTTATCTCTGCAGAAGTTAGAGGTTGAGATGCTCCCTGTTTTTTAGCAAAGCGAAAACAATATGCTATTGCCCTAATAAGTTTGTTCAGACAACTGAAGTTTTCAAATGGGAACCTTTGTACTACAACTTGAGTTGCTACGTTCGACTTTAGGTCTGGCAAATCTATCTCATCTAATAGAACCAATTTCGGCCATTCTATTTCATCTGATTCCAGAAATTCCGAGCCTTTCCACCAGTTTTCGGACTCAATTAATTTTGTTGGGATTAATCCTCGCGACAACAGGTCGGCTGGATTTTGTCCCGAACGAACATGTCTCCAGTCCCCAATATGTGTAAGTGATTGAATTTGCGTCACTCTATTTGCCACAAAGACCTGTAGCTTACTAGCGTCAGCTCTCAACCATCCGAGAACCACTGTAGAGTCCGTCCATAAGATGGTTCTATTTATTTCCAGCGATAAAGATGATTTTACCTTTGCCATCAATTTGGCCAAAACTAAGGCTCCACATAGTTCAAGTCTTGGAATAGTCTGTGTTTTCAGGGGTGCCACCTTGACCTTAGAACACAGTAAATGAACTGAGACTATTCCCGCTTTATTAACGCTCCGTACATACACACATGCACCATATGCCAACATTGATGCATCTGCAAACCCATGAAGTTGCACTTCAGCAGGATCCTGACACACTACTCGCCTACATATCTGCACCTTATTTAAACAATCAAAGCCATCACGCAAATTTCTCCATTCCGTTTCTAAGGAAATAGGTAATGACTCATCCCAATCCAATTTTT
The DNA here is from genome assembly GCA_035357415.1 of Ophraella communa. Taxonomy (NCBI): domain Eukaryota; kingdom Metazoa; phylum Arthropoda; class Insecta; order Coleoptera; family Chrysomelidae; genus Ophraella; species Ophraella communa. The sequence goes on from CM068980.1 coordinate 25,926,083, forward strand.
CCTGCCAGAGTTTCCTGAGCAATATTTTTGCCAGCAATACAGCAGGTCCCACCAATCCCAAGGGATCATAAATTCTTGAAATTTCTGACAAAATAGTTCGTTTTGTATTTCTTGTAAGTTCCTTAGGAAAGTCTATTTGAAATTTTAAATGATCCTCCCTAAAGTTCCAATATAGTCCCAATGTTTTATTCTGATCCTTTTCACCAAATTGAATAACCTCTTGATTTCGTTTGACTCCTTCTAATGCCTTTTGAACTGCAGGGACATTTGACACCCATTTTCTTAAGTTTAAACCAGCTTGTGATAAGATTCTAGATACCTCTTGGCATAGCTCTATGGCCTCCTCACTGGTCGTTGCACCGGTTAACATATCATCCACGTAAAAGTCTTTCAGGATTGTTGCAGACACCATTGGGTTGCTTTCTGCACACTTCAGTCCTACCTCTTTCAAACATCTTATAGCCAAATACGGTGCTGACTTGGTGCCATAGGTGACCGTGTTTAAGGTATATTCACAGAGTTCATCTTGAGGAGACGATCGCCAAAATATTTTTTGTAGGGAACGTTGTTCCGGACTGATCCAAATCATACGATACATTTTCTCTATATCCCCACATACCACTACAAAATGTTGCCTGAATCTTAACAAGATTGTCATTAAGTCTTCCTGCAACTTTGGTCCATTATATTGGAGATCATTTAAAGACAGTCCACTACTGGAAGATGCTGATCCATTAAAAACAACCCTCAGTTTAGTTGTCTCACTATTACTATTAAGGACCCCGTGATGTGGAAGGTAGTACGAGATCTGTTTTGGATCATACTGTGATAACGACATATGCCCCATGGTTTTATATTCTTCCATAAATTTACCATACATCTCTTTTAAATTTCCATCTTTTTCCAATTTTCGTTCCAAAGCATAAAACCTATTTAACGCTTGTTGTCTCGAATCTCCCAATTTAGATACAGGTTCCTTAAAAGGAATTTTCACTATGAACTTCCCATCCGCTCCAACTTGCATGCTTTCACAGAACATTTTCTCACATTCATTGTCTTCCATAGACAAAGACTCTTCAACTCCCGGAGTTTCCTCTATTTTCCAAAACTTTTCCAACTGGCCTTGAATGTCCAAAAGAGTAAGATGACATTTATTCTCTCTCTTTCTTTTATTTTCCTGAATTTTACTGTCTCCAAAAGACATAGTTCCAGCCATTATCCATCCCAACCTCGTCTTTTGCAAAATTGGATGCTCTGGTCCCAACTTAACTTGACCAACGCAAAGGACTTCATAAAAGAAATTCACACCCAATAATAAATGTACTTCAGCTGGTTTATAAAATTCAGGATCAGCCAAATGTATATTGCCAGGGATACTCAATTTTGAACGGGGTATATTTTGACTGGGAATTAAGCCACTAATTTTATCAACAATCAAACAAGAGATATTCTTTTGATACCGGTTTCGACAGGATGAGATATCAACATTACACCGAAAACCAATTGGTGAATAATTATTCCCAATGCCAGCCAACGTAACTTCAATAGGTTCCTTTGGCAAATTTAATTGCTCCACCATTGCTCTACTGATTAAATTTGGTTGAGATCCTGTGTCCAAAAGAGCTCTGCATGTATGCCTACATCCATGACCGTCAACTACCTGAACTAACGCTGTAGACAACAAAATCTCTCCAGAAACTTCATCCCCATTTTCCAACCATACTGACTTTACATGTGTCATATTAGAAGTTCCACTACCAACTGACTGCCCTTCTCCACATTCAACAACCTCATGCTCACCATTCTCTTGACCTTCATTACATCCGCGCTTACTACCTGACTGGCCATTATTTACCTCTCCAACTACTGGGGAATTATAATGCAACAGTGTGTGATGCTTCAGCCCACATTTACCACACCCATCAAGACTACACATTTTGCTGAAATGATTAGTTTTTTGTAAACAGTTCAAACACAACCCTAACCTTTTTGCCTGATGGAATCTCGAAAATACATTTAATCTTAAGAATTTTGCACAATTACTAATGTTATGTCTACCTTTACAGCGAATACAAAGTGTACCTGTTTCAGTACCTATAAATGTTTTATGATAATTTTTCTGTTTTACCCAATTATTTTTATTTTCAATTTTAAACTCACTTCTTTTATCTTTATTAGGATTATTTCTTTCAATATTCTTTAAGGTATCTACTCTACTACTTAAAAATTCTTTAAAAAATTCTAAATTAGCTATTTCCCGCTTAGGCCTAACTTCTTCCCACTTTCTAAATGAATTTTGATCTAATTTTTTGCTCATTAAATGCACAATTATTGGATCCCAAGAATCAATGATGATGTCTAATTTTTCAAGTGCAAATAAACTTTCAATGATCGCGTCTAACATTTCCCTTAAACCTACAGCAGATTCTTTAGTTAAATTCTTAAAATTTAATAATACATCTAAATGATGTCCAACTAATAACGGTGCATCATCGTACCTATCACATAATAGTTTCCACACAACTTCGTAATTTTCTGCAGTCATTTTTCTCATTTTAATCATTTTTTCAGGTTCACCTTGTAAAGCATCTTTTAAAAAATGATATTTTTCGACATTAGAAACTGCACTATTATTATGTACCAATGACTCAAATGTCTCTTTAAACTCTAACCATTGTTCTACATTACCATCAAACTTTGGAATAGGTATATGAGGTAATTTGGGCCTGGCTTGAGGAGCCACCCCTGACCTTATACTACTTCCTTCTGGCGAATTTTGATTATTTTTATTCCCACCCATAAGTTTATTAGCAAAAGAAATTATTTTAAAATAAGAATCCTCAAAGGAGGTTCTCTCACATATCTCTACTTCATTATCTTCCTCAAGACTTAATAGGTCAATGTCATTTTGAATTTCTTCAAATTGATCTAATAATTCTTTAGCTCTACCTAATCTAATTTCTAACTCTGTACCCTCACTTTGCAAATTACTAACATCAAAACCCTCCAAAAACTTTTCAAAATTAGTCAATTTACTTTTAACCGTAGCCCTCTTTCTTTTTAGTTTCTTTACCTCTTCCGCCATTGTAATTATTTACGATTTATTTTATTCAAATAAGCGACTCTACTTACACAAATCGTATAAAATTAAGAAAAGGATATAAAATAAAGGATCGGACTCACCAATATCCGGCTCGAAGGACCATATGTTTCGGATATAAATCCCTTTTATTTCTGTTTATTACATACAATAATATTACAACCAACATACATATCGTTTTAAAACATTTATAATTAAAAATATATGCCATGCGACCTGAACCAAAACAAGGTCGATCATATTCTACTAAAAATGTTTGCTTTTCATCCCCTATTCATTCGGCGAGGTGATAAGCTCCGTCCACTACCAGCGTTGCCGGATCAACTTTAAGTCCTGAACACTGAGTTTTTGGCAAAGTTGTATGCAATATATATGAGATATCGGCAGTTACGAAAAGATGAGGCAGGTAGTGAAGTTGTTGGCAAGCTTTTTAGAGTTAAAGCAAAACAAAAAGCGTTGCACGTCATAATTGTGATGTTGCCTTATTTAAAAAAAAGTCGGGGTTTGTCAACAAAAAACAATTCAAACATTTCATTTGTTGTCAGTCATGATGATATAATTATTTGTTGTCTTGTGTCATTCAAATTCTAGAGATAATATTTTGTTCTCATAAGAGCAGAATTTTTAATTTTATTAAAACCATAATATAAGAAGAAACAACCTTAAATATTTATATTTACAACTTGATAATAACAGTTTTCGATACTGATGGTTTTCTTCATTAAATATTGGAAAGGCCAAGAGAGCAGTATATTCGATATTTTAAATAGGCGCTGTTTATTTGGCAACAATGCTTTCTCGCATAACAATACAGCTCTTAAATAAATTTTTAATGATATTTTTATTTTTTTAAATATTGTGTTGCTATCATTGACGAATTACGTCATTGAGTTCTATAACGTGCAACGCTTTTTGTTTTGCATTTACTTCAGTTATTTAATAAATTAAATACTTTTGAAGAAGTTGCAGATATCAAGCAGTTGCTTTTTGCATCTTCTTACATGAAACTTGTTGTCTTGAAACAGTTTATATGGATCCTTTATATGATCTAAATAAACATCAATTAACATTGATATTTTTCATTGTGTATGTGACCGGTGAACATAAAAGTGGTCCTAAATGAAAACATTACCTTTTGTTAAGAATACAATTCGCAGTCACATTTAATCACTTAGTATCAGATGTAGTTTTTGAAGGTGCTAACAATTGTGAATTTATTGCAACTCCTTAAGCTAATAGTTACGACTGAGTCAATAGAAATAATGATTCGAATAAATGTCGTATTTAATGTCAAAATTTTAAAAGGCATGTGTAATTTTTTTATTTTGAAATTCAAGTTAAACAAAACACCGGCTTATCACTGTGTAGACCGAAGACGATGTAGTGGTAAAAACTATTTAGAGTGTTTGGTAACTAACACTCGATTACATAGCTTATCTATTAAAAAAGAAACAAAAAAGTTTTTGAGTTATTTATGGTTAATAAAAAAGAATTATGATGGCGTTTTACAACGGCAATAAAAATGCTGCGAGTAAATTTTTAGAAACGGAAATAGCAAAAAAGAGAGCCGCAGTCGATATATCAGTTAAATATTGTAACGTGATAAATATTCAAAACAAAGATACCTATCAAAATAATCTGTACAGGAACGTGTCTAAGCATATAATTGCAAAATCCGCTTTTCTGCGGTATAAATAAATGAATATTTTGCTTGAAAACCAAATAGTCTAATAGTATATTAAACAACGCATTTCATATGGCTTTCTGTTATGACACAAGTTCAAGTTTAAAAAAAAAAAACGTTTTTTAAGGGACGAGTGTCACAAAAGCCATATGAAATTAGTTGTTTATAATATTTTTTTATATTTTGCCATTTTATCAATTTTGTTGGTAGCACTGTGTAATTTATAACATTTGACAGTTTTGGAATTTAAATTATCAAATGTTAATGTTTTAAAATATTTTAAAATGAAAATGTATCTATTATACATCATATACCTACTAAGAAAATAGTATTAAATATAACCGATGTATAAATTGAATCTAACCATTAGGACAAGATATATTATCGGGTATACAATAATTCCTAGTTTTATACTAAGATGGGATTAACGTACGAATCGCAACTGACCCTATTAATCCCTTCGGACCAATCGCGCCTTTAATAGGTACATACTTATTGCTTTTTTATAAGATTAGATTATCGTACGAAGCGTTGGGTGCCCAAAAGGACAACTTATAGTAGCAATCAATAACCAATTCAAGCAATACATCTTATTGAAAATCGCATATATACATGTCGATAAATAACTTCTTTAATCCTTATCTGGTAAATTTTGCCTTTCTATAATTTGTATTTGCAAATATTCGCCATGGTTTTCATTAAAAACACCTGTTCTGCGTTGAAACGCTTATTTATAAAATCTTGTCCCCAGCATACCTAGTAGACATTTTCTAAGCAGCAATATATTTTATATTTCCAATACATATATCATACCGAAAACCGTTTACACTACCACTACACCAACACACACTTTTATATGCCTGACGCGCGTTTCGATAACCAAGTTATCTTCTTCAGAGACCGAAGGTAAACTCAGTTGTATTTAATACCTAATACGATGCTAATACGCTCTATCATTCCAATAAATACGAATCTATATCTATAAAATATTAAATTTAATACATACACAATGGTGTTAAAGCAGATTGCCTAAATGCAGTCATCCATTTTTCTTGAAAACCACTATACCTATGTATAGGTAGTATGTGTAAATATTTATATTTAAACTACTGTAGCATATTTCATTTTCCCTAAATACAAAATTTTGAAATTGCTGCGAGGCTCTATCAAGAACCTCTTCGTTGTCAATTGGTAATTTTATTTCTTCAATCTCCTTTTCGAGACGTTCCTTGTAAAAATTTCAATCAGTCGACTTGGGAATCCTATACTCCTCGATTACCGACTCCAATGAATCCGAGTTCGGCAATCCGACATCGATGCTTCATCAGAAATAATAAATAGGCATGATAAGGTGTACCCAGAAAAAAGATTTGGATAAAAACTGAAATTTATAATAAGGAAGATGCGGATGAAAAAATAAATAATTGAAAGATCTCCAAACGAGCAGATTTGATTTGATTAATAGGACTTCAAAAACTGGTATACGTGGAAGAAAATAGCAACGAACTTGGAAATTAGAAAAGGCATAGAGCAAGCAAGAATTTAGTTTGCAGAAAAGTTAAATATGAAAATCTTTGGAAAATTGCAATATAAGTTGATATAAGAATTCGAAAAACAAAATTTAGATATCCTGGATATCATAGAAACAAAAAAGGAAGGAAAAGAAGAAAGGAACAACAAGATAAGCAGATGAAGAAGCATGAAGAAATAGTTCTTCAAATGGGTTGTCTAGCTACTTCTTACAGCAAATAGTGACTGTACGTAGTGAGCCATCCCAACAAGTGAACGAACTACGAAATAAAATGGATACAAAAATTGATGCAAAAATAGATGAAAAGATTCAGAAACTGCAAAAGAAATTTAGGTCTTGCTTCTAAATCGAGATATTCACCATATCGATGAAGATGCAGAAAAGATGGAAACTTGCAACGGGTATGTCGAATGACGAGGAAATAGAGACGCCGCGCATCTCCATTTATAATAGTGTAAAGAGCAGGGAGATTATTACCACAAGAAGACGGCGCCTCATAAGATACTGGAATTGTGAAGGACAATATCACTTGAGAAACCTCTGACCACGAAAGAAGAGATCTATCGAGGCGTGTGTCTAAAACTACTGAAAAAGTGGAAAGGCCGTATATTGTTAAAAATAAGATCAATGACGTGATTTATCGAATTTCTAGAGTGACCACAGGAAGTAGTTACAGTAACTGCAAAGAAATGGTTTAAGGTATGACCAGGATCATGCTTAGGAAGATCATATACACGGGTATGAATGTATTTAAGTAGGGGGCAGTAAACCGGTTTGACAGATAGGATTGAGGACTTAAAAAGATAAGAAGAATCTGACGGTAGTGATGTGAATTTTGTATATCGACGGAACACCTCATTTATATATAATTAGGTTTTAATTCTTAAAGCCATTCAGTTTAGTTCAATCTTCGATTCGAACAGTTGTCAACTTGGCAGTTGTAAAAAGTTTCCAGCTCAATTCTTTCAAATCGTGACAGTTTAGAAAGTACACACAAGTGTTTCATTGTGCAGAGCATCAGAGAAGATAATATGCAGAGCACCAGAGGAGATGGACTTAATAAAAATAGAGAAAATGAGGAAAAGCAGCAGGATATGACAATATTACAACAGAAGTGCTACAGAACTTAGGAGAACGTGGACTTGAGGTCGTAACAGATTTATTAAATAAAATATGGAGGAAGGAGACAATACCACAACACTAGGAGCTGGGGATAATATTGACCTTATTTAAAACAGGAGACAGTAGCGAATGCAGCATCTATAGAGAGATAAAAATAATAAGTAGGGTCGTAAAGATTTATGAAATTATTTTAAAATCAAGAATCAATTGAAGTCGCAGATTAGGTTCAGAAAAGGAAAGAGTAAGTAGGATCATATTTTCACTATAAGGCAAATCATAGAAAAAAAGCTATCTACAAAAGCAAAGGCTTCATAGATACACAAAAAGTACTTAATAGCGTCCCAAGAAAACAAATATGGCAAATTTTACAAAGAAGGATATTGGAAGTAGGTACGGCTAATAAATAACATAAAATATATTTACAAATTAACTAGAAGCTATGTCAGGAAAGATAATGAAAAATTACAGGAATTTAGCACAACGGAGAGCATCTAAAAGAAAACCTGATGATATGGACGTATTGATTGAAAAAAAATAGAAAAAGTATTGAACGCAAAGTACTAAGAGAAATATCAGGAGAAACAAAAATAACTGTGCACAAAACCGTTTTTTGTCCAATTTTAAAAAATGATTCTGAAAACTACAGGCAACCAAAATAAAGTACTTAAGGCGTGTTAAAGGTATTACTAGAAGGAACAGAGTAAGTAATGAAACGTAGAGCCAAAAACAACTAAAGTTGTTTGGACACCTAACATGAATGAATAGAGAAATACCAGTAAAGAAAGTATAGCAAACCAATACGTTGAGCAAGACACAGAGGAAGACCAAGAAAAATATTGGTTATCTTAAAAGAAATAAATACGTCATGGAATTCATGCAATAGTTCTTGTAAAATTGCCAGAAAAAAAACAAGAATAGACAAAGTTTACGAAAAAGAAAAGAGAATCCCCCTACATTTTGTACTTCATTTGTAAAAATGTACAAGCCATTTGTTAATATTTTCCACAAAGGGTTACGGGTTTGGGAAAATCGACCTAGGATAATCGTCAGCAATGGCTTTCAACTGAAATATGATTGATGGATATTAATAATTGAGATAATCCATTCGAATGTTACAAATTTAATTACATCAAATGGGGCTGTCTCCTATAGAGATGTATTAATATGTTTAAATTACATCTTAACGGGTATATGAGATTATCCTTAGATTTAAACCTAAAATATTTAGTCAGTAGAATATCAAATGGTTTTCATAATTATATATCTAGCGATTTTGGACGACATATATTAGATACTAATTTGGTAAATATTTACGGGCTTTTAACAAATAATGATAATTCTACTATAATGGTTAACTAGGGGGTTTATGAAGAATAAAAGTTGCAAATTAGTTAGACCATCAACTGTATCAGATGGTAATACATTTACCACTCAAGATGTGAGAAGTGCAAAACAAATAGCAGCACTTCGATATTGAAGAAATAACAGGACTTATAAACAGGACTTACAAAATGGTACATATCCATACATACTAGATTTAAGATAATTAACATTTTTCAATGTAATTATGATTATTGTTTTTAATATTTAAGGTACATTAATTAAAATATCAAAAACAACATATTTCAAAAACAACTTTATATATTGTTTGAGTGCTTCATTGAAAGCACTACAAACTTTCATAACACTCCTTGATACAGTTTGCTGGGACACTTTGATTGTATACATGAGACTGCTAAATGAATCTCCTGTTGCTAGGAACCGTAAAGTAATTGCCAGTCTTTCTCTAGCAGATACAGCAACTCTGTAATTAGTATCCTTTTTTTTATAACTGGTTCAATCATTGTTAACAGGTGCTCGAAATCTTGCAACGACATACGACAAAAATTTTGAAACTGTCCAGCAACTAAATCACTTAAAAGATTATTTCCTCCATAAATGTCCCTACTTTTAAATACTGGTGTAACCCAATAACGACGTTTCCTCCGGGTCTTTCGTTTTTCTTGTAAAAAATGGTTAATTACTATAACAGCAGCACTAGCTACTTTCGTTTCCATCGTGCGCGTGTCAATGTAAACTGGAACTTTTTGCTCCTCGACGAACATAGCGCGCAAACTTGCGCCGCTCTGTGTCGTTCTGCGCCGCGCTGCTCGGCACAGCTCGGCACAGAGCAGAGCGGAGCAGAACAGAGCGTCCGGTGGGATGCCGCCTTAAGAACGTAGCAGACCTCTTGATGAAGCAGATTATATGTCGTGTTAGTGTGCCTGTTGAATAATATTCATATTGGAGTAAAAACTTTGAGAGCAATTTATGCTAGGAAGTTTGCAAAAAGGTAAGACCAGAACAACTCCACTTCACCCATAATATGAATGAATGATCGAACAAATTAACCCAACTCTCATCTTTTATCTTTCAAAAGTTATTTCCAAACATCAACTGGGGCGAACATTCTCCACATCAACCGTAAATGAGTCTTCTAGACAAACACCATTAAAAGCGGGAGATAATACTTCCATGTGACTAACTTTACCAATCTGTGCAAAAAATAGTAAATATTCATAAGCTATTTAAATCTAATTTGCATCTGGCCAGTGATCAAATGAAATGATATTACATTCCACGGACTAAAAAACCCAACTTACCGAAGAGTGGTTATATAATCCTCGAAGCAAACTAGGCTAGTATCCGAAACTACAACAAAATTGGAGAAGACCGTATATCGTAAAGAAGAAAATTTATTATGTGATTTACCGATTTATCAAAGCTTCCAGAAGAAAGCCAATAGTACTACACTTTGATCGATTTACACCCTTCGTTGATAATAAAACTGCAGTAATACAGTATCTTATTAAAGAGAACCATGCTATTTACTTCAAGATCATCCTACCGATGCAAACAGGGTTTAATTTACAGCCTTCTGGAAAAATATTATATATTGGGAGTTAAATACATAGCAGGTAGTTCCACCCTTATAATGGACCAAACTCGGTTAAGTACCCCAGTTTAAATAGTTTAGTCAGAATTGGTAGCAGATTGTCCAGTCCTTTTTGAATGGGGCAAGAAAGAGACCATGCTTCTCTGGAGATTTATGAATTAAAATTGGTTTATATTCTATTTCAAATTTTCCGGTTTAACGATTTCGGCAAATCATTTCAGTTTTATTTCCTAGGTCGTGCTCCCACCGTCTTAGGTATGAGGATCGCTTCTGAGTCTCAATATTTGTTAAAGTGATTTATAACTAGAGCTTAAATTTATATTTTTTTGTTGAAAGAAAACCTCTGGTTCGGTTCCTTGGAGAGAATCTCATGAATAGTAGAATTCTGCCTATTAACCAATTGCTCCATTTTTGAATCCATTACACAGCACCCTTAAATAATTTCTTAATTATTTCAGTTTTCTGTTGAACCAAGGTGTTTATCTATTATTTGTCAGAGCTCACCTGGTGTATGGATGCCGTTCAAGACTGAGTACCCATCCTTCAACTCTCCACCGTCAAAGTATGGATAATACCTTAGATTTAAATTTTTAAAAATGTTTACTCCTCCCGTTTATTTTCACTTCTCTTTGACCAGTACTGCATTGAAGATCATACCAGTAAGCCAAATATTGTCTAGGTTAGAGTTTCATAGAGGGCGTGCAAAAATACAAGTATTAGGACTAAAGCCTAAATTTTACCAGCAACTGCTGAGTAGGCATATAAACCTTATGAGAATCACAATAATGAGTAAAATAATATATCCCAGTAACCTGCAATGATTAAGTGCCAAGCAGGATAAGTTTTCTGTGCAATGTAAAATAATGTTAAAAATCAATATTATTTCCGGATTTATGTGGTTTCAAAAACCCAACCCGAAATTATATTAATATTATGATTATAATTATTATTTTCGGAAGTAAATAAGCCTAAAATATAATATATAATTATTGTTTATTTTAAAACTTAACCTAAAAAAATTAATTGTCATCTCATTGATTCGCTATCTTTCTTATCCTTATTTTTCAATTATTTTTTTGGCATTAATATTGATTTATAAAACTAAGAGAAGAGTGAAAATTGAATTTTTTATCTATATTGTTTTTGTGTCAAGTAAAATCTCGTTTAAATTCAAACTGATATAAACACCCCAAAAAACCTACCTTTCTTTAATTTTTAAACACGAGAGCAGTAATATATTTTTTAAATTAAAAATTACATGTTTTAATATACATTTTTGTAAAAATTAATTCTCAAATAACAAGCTGTTTTATTTATTTTGGTTATAAATCCGGAGCTTTAGTAAGAGTAAACAACCAAAAAATAATTACAAGAGTTACAGAAATACCAATCAAAATGTTAAACCACACAAAAATAGATGTGCGTAATATTAAAAAGCGTGTTTAAAAAGGGCTATGTATGTTTTTACAAATTATCAACGAGTACTGAAAACAGCTCAGGTAATGAAAATTGCTGCATTAAAGAAATCCTGAACTATCAGATCACAGATTACAAATTGGGTTGGCTTGACAGCCTAATACACTGCGACCTTTTAAATTTATTATGCTGCTCGTTGTATTTTAAAACAGCCCATCTAGCCCTACCCTTCTTATGGAGTTCATAAAAACTATTTGAGGTCTCTGTGTACCTTCCCACCATTTAAGAGACTCTCATTTGCTGCTTTTTCTAATGTATTTGCGATTCCAAGGGCGGATTCAGGTCCTGTGAATGGGGCGTTTGCATCGGCCCGGGCCAAATCAGCCTTCTCTTTGCCTCTGATACCCTTGTGTCTCCGGTACCCAGACAAGAAGTGTTAGCTTATTACAGCTTCCCACTTGATTGAGCGCACATACGCAGTTCCACATAAGCTTCTCCACCTTTCCTTTATCTTTATCTAAAAACTTTTATTAAAGTTATACCTAGGGATCGTTTGGTCTACGGGCACCTCTAAAACACGATCTGCTTTTATTTGCTGATAAAAATTTTCCTGGTCGGTACCTTGCCTATAGCTGATTGGGGCCTAACCTTACATCAGTTCTTTAGGACCTTAGGACCTGCTGGGTTGTTGTCCAATCCTGAACCATAGGTCAACATTGATCTTATGATCCTCATGAATTAACAAAGGTTCATCTATTTTCCCGTAAAACCGTCTACATTGTGGACTCCATGTCAGCTTCTGGTCAAATATTATAACTAGATATTTAGCCTGATTTACAAATAAAATCTCTTTCTCCTTGATCGCTGGTGGCTGTAAGCTTTGCATTGGTCTTTATGCTAGCAAATCATCCTTTTACTTCGACTGCCAGATCATCTGCTTATCCGAGACTGTAAAACCCTTTTCCAGATATCCTCCATTAAGGTTGCCTACGGCATAGGAGACATCTTCTTTATACCTTTGCTTCAATGGTAGCTTTACTTAGCAAGGTACTACTTCATAACTATCTAGGGAAATTCGAAGAAAAGTACAATAAATTCGCTAATCCTACAAATAGCTTTTCTTAGTCCTGCAAATCGATTTAAAACCTTATGGTTTATTAAAAATCGGTTAAAATCTCCTCAGTTTTAAATTTATGTTTAAGAAAATAAGAAAAAGCAGTAGAGAGGTTTTATCTCTTTTTATTTATTCATTTCTGCTTATAAATATTTTGAATCCAGTTATATATGCTTAATTGCAGAATAAACTTAATTGACACCTCATTATCAACACTGAAGGGTTGAACTAAAATTGAAACAGTAATTGCTGCTCAGTAACCCTATCAATTCATTTGTAGTGTAACATTTGATTTATATAGTCAATATTAAAACAAAATTATTTGCATATTTTAAAACATATATCAGATTAATAAATAAGTTTAAACAGTTACTTACAAGTCTTTAGATATTTTAGAAATAAAATTTCAAAAATGCAAAACCTGCAAAATTCTGTTAAAATATGTTTAAAGTGATTCAGCATTGATGATAAATTTTACAGTAATAATAACAAGTTTTTTAATATTGCTACCATACACAATTTTCCTAAAAATTAAAAAAAAAAACTTAAATTTGAATTTAAATAAGAATGTTTATTTTTGCAGTGAAAATTTTTTCACATTTTTTTATAAAAATACCGAGTCTACCAATTCAAAGCTGTTTTTGGTGCTAGAGGTAAACTCGGCAAGGCAAATGAGATGAATCATAGGATTGACACCGGTGATACACCACCTTTTTGAAAATTAATTTATTTAGTTTCCTATATTAAGTGCTATTCCTAAACTGTTTGAAAGTATATTGACTGAGCATCTCTCCCGCATATTCAGGAACACTATCATTCCCCAACAGTATGGCTTCTGCGAGGGCAAATCAACTGAAGTTAACTTGCTGAATTACATTAGTCACATAACGGGGGCCTTGGAAAATGGTTGGCAAGTAGATGCTATCTACACTGACTTCTCCAAGGCCTTCGACAGAGTTAATCATGAGCTCTTAATAGCCAAACTAGAAAATTATGGTATAGTAGGACAATTGTTAAATTGGATTAAGGATTATCTTGCAAACAGGAAACAAATAGTACGTGTTAATAATTGTTTGTCAAATGAGATCTCCGTTCTTTCGGGTGTACCTCAAGGTTCTCACTTAGGGCCTTTGTTATTTAACTTATTTATTAATGATATTATTAGCGGTTTTCACTATGGAATCGTGCTTATGTTTGCCGATGATTTAAAAGTTTTTTCAGTGATAAAATCAAGTACGGATGCTAAAAATCTACAATCAGATTTGAATATACTGCATAATTGGTGTTTGGGTAATGGAATGGATCTGAATACGGGAAAATGTCATATTATGAGGTTTCATCGAACTAACACCCCAATATTGTATAACTATACTATTAACAATGTGGTTTTGGAATCTCGAGATATTGTTAAGGACTTAGGAGTGTTTTTGGATACCACACTAAATTTTCAGGAACATATTAAAACCATTGTTAATAAATCTCTGAGTCTACTTGGATATATTAAGCGCATTACCGTTGATTTTACTAATATACATCCTTTAAAAGTGCTCTATTGTTCGTTAGTCAGACCCCACTTGGAATACTGCACATCGGTGTGGTCTCCATATTATTTACTCTATATTAACAAGATCGAAAGCGTTCAGCACAGATTCCTTAGGCACATAGCATTCAAAATGGGTCGATACATGGACTATGAAACCATCCAGCAAAATTTAAATATTGCTACTTTAAAACAGCGGCGTGATCAGCATGACCTGATTATGTTGTTCAAAATAGTTAATTTTTTAATCGAGTGCCCTGACTTGTTAGCCAGAATTAACCTAGAAGTTCCTAGCCGCCAGACTAGGCAGGTTACTTCCTTTCATATTCCGTTTTGCAGGACGAATTATGCACAATTTTCATTTATACCACGAACACTAAGGAGTGCTAATCAATATCCCGAACTTGATTTTTCCACGAGTTTTTGCAGGTTTAAACGATTAGTGTCAAGTATACTTAGGTAACAAGTTGTATTATTGATATTTGCTTCCTTTTGGTTTGCGTATTCTTTTATTGGCGTATTTTTTTTGTATGTTCTGTATTTTATGTAATCTCATATGTTAAGTGTTTTTGTATATTTTTTTTTATCTGTAATGAATTTTTGTGAAATGGGTTCGCCCGTAAATAAATAAATAAATATTTCACACAAAATCTGAGTGATCCATCTTTCTTGTTTACAAGAACTACCGGGGAGACTCAAGAACTGAATTGTTCAACTTAATGATGTCATTAAAAGGACCAGTTATCTCTTGCCAAGGATCGCCGACGCCCTCGATGTTCTGGCCGGCTTTACAAGATTCTTTACTTTAGACTTAGCGGTTATTGGTTATTGAAAAGGGGTTCAATCCCCGGCACTGTGGACTGATGGAGACAACTCTCTGGGAATTTTCTTTCGAAATGTGTCTAGTCCACCTAGATAATAGGCAGAACATTTAGAATATAATATAAGTTTTTATTGGGAAAAATAGTGTAAAGAAGCCGTTGATTCATTACAAAAATCAGTAAACTTTAGCTCCAATTCTTGGCTATTCACTATCAGAAATAAAACTTATTTTAGACACCGAGGCTAGTAATTAAATGTAAGAAGAAGAGCCGTCGTCACTACAGAAATATGGTAATATTTCTGCAAGGCACTATCGAAGTCAGAAAATAATTAGAAGGAAACTACTTGTAGTTGTAAAACCCGTGGAGCATTTCTGCAAACACCAGTATAAATTGCTTTTTTAGTTTTAAAAACTCGAAAGGTCAGATGGCTTAGGAAGCTTCAAAAAAATTACTTCGAAATCGAATAAAGACCTGAAATAAAGCACCCTGTCGACCAGATTTTCTGGTGCCTAGAGGAATCCAACGAAAGTAACACCAGAGCATTGAACCAGCAATCTGGGCAACAAACATGAAAAAATTTCGTTATACTGAAGATCCGTGAATGGAAACGGGTAGACCGTTGGTGCGAAGTATCTGCATATTTCCCCATTTTGAAGACATATTTGGTACAGTAGGACTTCTTAACCCTACATGAAGGCCTCCTAAAAAGAAAGAAATTTCAAAAGAAACTTATTTCGATTGCCAAATATTGGATATTAGCAAAAGCTAGAATCACGGCTATGCGTCCACAATCTGACGGAATGGTGGAACGAATCAAGTGTAATTTAGCCAATTATTGGTTGAAGGTTGGCATTAACACTTTACATTATTTCTAATGCTATCCGAACAGCTGTTAATGCATGTTTTGTACAAACACTTGTGAAGTTCCTTTTTAATAGAGAAATAAGACTGCCGTACTACATAGTGGTGGCTAGAGAGGGAGACCTCTGAAGTAAAATGATGCAGGCGTCCATGAAATGCTTCGTACCTAACTCCAGTTGAACAGTGACCGGATGAAGATGTACTACGACACCCAAATAGAGAATACTAATTACCAAGCAGAAGACTGATGTGGCTTCACAACCTCCGACGATGATGGGGCTATATCCCAAAGTACACAAAAACTGGAAGAGTCCATACATCATACATAAGAAGATTAAAAGTTGCTTATCGTGTCGTCAAAGTTCCAAGGGGAAAGCCCATCATGATCGCCTTGCACTATTTTAGGATAACCATTCTGAAAATGGGCAAGTTCAACCACTGAGAAAATTGGATGACAGAAAAAAGTTAAGGTCAGCATCATTTCAGGAGAAATGGATTTAAGGAGGGAACAGTGTTACGAAGTAAGAGATCATTTTCGTGACGTTAGTTTGACAGCTACTAGATCTTTTCGTTTGAGTTGAATATTATGTTTTTTTTGGTGTTAATGGAAATCTTTTTATATATCGTGCAACTGCAAAAAAATTGTGAGTGACATCTCAAAATTACACAATTTCAGGAAAGGTTCGTAAAGATTATATATTTTTTAATTTAATTCTTTAAGTTTTTAAACTTTAACAGTATGATAATGTTGTACTGTTATTTGAGAAAAAGAACATTGTTGAATATAAACAGTTAATCTGTCAAAAATGCAGAAAGATTAAGATAATAATAGATTTTTTTTAATAGAAATGTCATTTATTATTGTTAATACAAAAGAAAACAAGAAACAATTATATATGTATATAATGCTAACACTTTAACCTAACCTTTTAACATTCCATATTAAAAGCACATGTAGGACCCTTCCATCCTTTTTTTTTCAGACCTATCAAACCACTCTTTATTGGGATAACATTTTTTTGTAAGCTGACTTAAGGTAAATTTCGTACTTCGGTTTTTGGCATAATTCTCCTTAGTATGAAGTCTTTCCAAATATTTTCTATATAATTCATAAACATTGACGTCCGTTAATCTATATTTTTTAGGAAAATTAATTTGCATATCTGATGCCAGAGCTTTAAAGCTTTTAATATAATGTACAACGTGCCAGTTTTTTTAGCTATACGTATAAAATATGCATATTGATCAGGAATATAAATTGTGTTTGTTTTCTTAAATATATTGATTTTTTTATCTATTATCGCATGAATACTTCCTCCTTAATTTGAATAATGTGCTTTAATTACAATGTATGTATTATGGATTTTATATTAAATGATTATGGAGCCTATTTTGTAATCATTGACGATGTCACTCATAGACGAATGTCGTTACGAAATACTTTATATATTTAGTATCATAACGACCGCCATTAGATAACGACAAAATGGCTGATATTATGTCGTTGGCCAACGACAGCTCTCCAGCAGTCGTTATTGGGTTAACAAGTCGTTGATTAAGAGGTTTGCTGTGTTTTTTTTGGATATTAATCCTGAAAAGATTGCTCTTTCAGAAAGATCACATTTTTTTAACTACTATGGATCAACCGTTTCTAAGTGTTTAGAATAAATCAAATAGAAGATAAATTCATATATAATCTAAGCAAAATGACAAAGACATGTCAGTCGTTAAAAATGATCTTTATTGAAAGTTCTATATATCCCTGGAATAGTTGGGTGTAAGGACTACATCCATACCATCGTTTGAAATCCTTGGTTATCCCCCTGATGTTTTTTATAAACAGAAATCTCCTTAATAGGACTGCCTAAACTTTTTTTTTCTAAAAGCTGTTTCCATGTGTTTTAAATTATATCAGGAATTGTAGTATCAAATTTGTTGTCTCTGAACGCTTCATTTCATCCAAATATCCTTGTATATTGGTGGACCAACTTTTAACTTTGTCTTTTTCCAAGTAACTTGAATAAAATACGTGTGAATTAAAAATATTATTTGACAAACCCTTTGAATTCAGGATAATTGATTCCTTGAAACACTGACTCTTGGAAAGAAACAATACTTGACTGTATGTGTACTTCAGCTATCAAAATATTTGGTTTTGAATCACTTTTCAGCTCAAAGATGATATCAGGATATGGTATGAAAAAAACTTTTAGAACCTCAGAAGGATCCTTTTTTGATACCTTTTTTCTGTACATCAACAACAATAGGTAAGATAAGTAATATTGCTAGGAAAATCATTAGTAGTTTAATTAAAATTATAAGAAATAACAAATAAGAAAAAAACAAATTACTTGCCCATATAAACGTTGTTGGCAAAAAATTCTTAAAACCTGTTAACAGCTTCTCCTTAAGCAAAATTTAAAGCATTTGAGGGAAACTCACTTGTATTAATAAACATATTTTTCATAATTAATGTTTCTTTTCTATTAAACACATTGTGTGTATTTAAAAAAATGACCCCTTTTAATGACATCTATAGTAGAATAATTGTATGTATAACTTAAGCCTTGTAAAACATAGTACACTTTACTAGGATGTTCTTTTAAAAGGATAGTAAATATTTGTATGAATGTAACACGTATGTATTCAGAAGTTAATAAAAGAAAAGCTACAAAGTTTAAAAAAAATCTTTGTAATATGTAGGAAAATATAACACATACTGAAAAAATAACTTAAAAAAATTAAAATAACATTTGGGCTTGTCAACTTATTCAATATCTCTCTCAGATAATAATAGTACAGTATTCGCTCAAACAAACGAAACTGAAAAACTCAAGCTGTATTAAACATAAAAAATAACATTTTAAATAATACGAATTTTATGTTATGCTTCAATATAAAATGTGTTCAAATTACTCGCCATTGCGTTCCAAGCGTGTTATTATAAAATAGGCTGATGCATTCCTCTAAAAAAGGCATTTAGTTGCCGGTGAGTTTTGTAAAAATGGCTTGTTTCATCATACCCCATACGTAAGCATGAAGAGTTAGGTTAGGTTGTTGGATCAGGTGAATGAAAAGAATAAGGAAAATTCGGGAAATTCTGCGATCTTCAAAATTTTCTCGATTCAGATCTAGGGATACTGTCGTGGTATCACAAGTAGCCTTATCCTGTTGGAACCATTGGGTATTCAACTTTATGTTTCTGGCACGACAGAATTGTGTGAGATCAATACAAAATTCTCCATATCGTCTGTCAGATGGATGTGGCATTCGTCTGTAAACCATGCATTAGAAAAAAAATATGTTTGGGTTGTTCATAAACCATTTCCAAGACTGAAGCACAATAAACAACTCTTAAACATTCTTCGTGTATAGGTTTCACTCTAATTCATTTTTAGAGATGTTCTGCGGAGACTTCTTTTTTGGTTAATTGTAACATCTATTAAAATAGCCTTCCTTGATTCGCATTTATTATCTCGGTAACTAAATGAGCTTTTGTGTTGGGTTAGAATGCTGTTCGTTGAAATTTTGCAACGACTCTTAACAAGTCCTTATTAGTCGGCGTAGGCTTCTAAAATTTTTCCCGAAATTGATTGGCCACCATTAACAAACTAGGTCCATTTGATCGTCCATTACCGTATGAGCGGAAATGCTACTCAATATTAATATTTTTTTTCTTGGTAAGATGCATTCCAGTTTGTTAGAATAAACAATGTTTAAAAATACCATGACAACTGTCACTTGTTTCACATGACGCAATTATATTTCACAGGTTTCCTGATTTCAGTGTCTTTTGTTTTGGCGCATACCGTACTTACCTTAGCCTAAAAGAAAGCTATATAAGAAAGCTATGGACATAATATTACCTTTTTTTAGAAAATTCTTAAGACGCACTTCATGAAAGCCACATTTACTAATTTCTTATGCATGTTAATTATTCTATTTTTGCCAAATTTTGAGACGTCACCTTCTTCTTTCAAATGCATCATATATTTATTTCAAATTCTGCATATATTTATGATAAAATTAAATTCTTTTTTAAGTAAGTATAAAAGAACCATAAAATTTAAAATTTTTAATGTTATTTTTATTTTTATAACTAACAAATAAAGACCTATTTTGGTTTAAACAAAACAAAGAAAGACAGTAAAAAACTATTGATAATTACTTAAAATAAGAAAAATTAGAAATAATAATAGTAATTGCAAATTAATTACTATATATAATATGTAATACTAGCTGATAAGGCGATTTTCTCACCGCCATATTTTTTTACTAGTAATGCTGTCTAAAATCTAAATTTAAATGATTAATTAAATTCATTTTAATGTACAATTTCCATTTTTCCTTCCAGAGAGATAACAAAAAGTGCACTCAATAAACAATTTTTTGCAGTAAACGTGTCTCGTTGGATTAGCCAAGCATATTTACACCAATATTTGGAAAGGTATCTTCCTATTGCCAATTTCAAGTAATTAATTTGAAAATACTTCCGCCGATATGGCATTCTAAAACTAATAATAATTTATTAGAAATTAATTTGTTCGTCAATGGCAGCTGTATCTAAAAATCATTTCATCATCAGATTGGCATATTTTGTTGTCAACTTTTCACATCATAAATTTAATGTTTTAAAGCAAACATTTTCATTACCAGGTGTTGATCTAGGAATTATTGTACCTCGAAGATTATTTAAAGAAACGATTAATGGATTGTTTAGTGTAACAAAGAAGAAATTAAAAATTAAAAGAAGAATTTCTTAGGTTGAATTTGAAGTTTCCACTATTATTATTATAAATCTTTTTCATAAACACTGTCAAAATAAATGTCAATGTCAGAAAATAATCAAAATAAAATTTCTTCTTTCAATTTAAATTAATTAAAAGAATTAAGCACTCTTTGGCATTTTCAAAAATAAATAACAATTGTTTCGTAATAGTATATTACGTAACGAGTGTGGTAAATAGCATTTTACGCACGAATGGAACAGTTGCGCACGATGCCGCGTAGCGGCGAGTGCGTAATTCCGTGAGTACGTAAAATGCTTTACAGCAATAGTTACGTACTATACTTTACCTACGACCTACTTGTACCTGCATTAATAATCTTTTTGTTAATAATAATTAAACAAGAGCAACAATAGATGTTTTTAATAATTTTATTGTACAATAATTAACTACTTAACATTAGTTATATTGGGTGGAGTTAAATTCATTTCACTGTCACATGACATTTTTTAATAATTGTATAAAACTTCACGCATACAAACAAGTTATAAGAACAATAAAAAATGGGATGTTTTTTGATAATCGTTTTTTCATAAATAATAACGCAGACGTTCAATGTGTAAAAGATTTTAAATTTGTCGGTTCAATGTACTCCTTATTGTAGTAAAACTCATTTCGTCATTTTTGAGTGAATAATTTAGTGTTACTGATCGGTTTCTCGCGTAATATTAAAACATTTAGTGCATTCTTAATATTTAAAACGGTTTCGTATAGTAACTGAAGTGAAATTATAGCACAAAAAAGTGTCTTTTATATGTTACGATTGTATCCACAAGTTGAAACAGCTATGTAAGTATTTTTAAAAAGTATCTCGGTAATAATTATTTTATAAATCTTAAAATAATTAACTTTATTACATAAAAATAAAGTAAATTAATCTGGGAAATGTAATTAAGTACATTTATATTATGATCCATTTTTATACAGACAGAAAGTAGGGTTAATGGAAACGAATCAAATATTTATTTTCAAATAACTCTAAATATATATATATATTAAATGCAATCTTATATCTAATAAGTGTTATCTGCCATTTATATGTGGTATAAAATTCACCTTCAAAGATGTAAATGGGAAATTTTGAATAAAATAGCGACGTCTATTGTTGCTAAGTGGTTGCTAGGGACGACGTGCGTTTATTTTACGTGCGTAAAGAGATACATTACATAGGTTGTAGATTGTGTGTTATTGACGGTTTAGAGGGGTGGTCGTAGGTAAACAATTTTACTAATGTTATTCTGACATCTCTTTTTCATAAAAAATTTTTTTTAAATAAAAGTTTTAAGTATACAATGGTAAATATAAATATAATTAAAACTATAATTTTGGAAAAAAATTTTTTTAGAAAAAGATGTCAGAATAACATTAGTAAAATTGTTTATAAAACAATAGTTATTTATTTTTGAAAATGCCAAAGGGTGCTTAATTTTTTAATTAATTTAAATTGAAAGAAGAAAAATAAATTAAAAGAAGAATTTCTTAGGTTGAATTTGAAGTTTGCAATATTCGCGAAAATTTTTCCGGCAGTTGGCGCTGCATCATTGCATCGCTATTACGTATATGTGGTCTTAACCAGGAGCAGTATGTCACATAATCGAGGCAATACTGATATGGAAGAAGATAAAGATAAAATAAATTATGACAGGTTGGAATTTATAATAAAATATTTATATAAATTATGAGAACTAACACCGTTAGATAATGAAACAGCCCATAATGGGATATAGAACAAGTTAAAACCACCTGCGATGGCAAGATTGTCAAGTAGTGATATTTCTTCAAGTAAGTAAATCAAATGGTTATCAGTCCTGGGTTGGGTGTTAGAAGAAGGATAAAACAGATCAGATTGAAATTGATTAGATTGTTAATTGAATTTCTGGCAATTATCACTTAATTTTTATCATATCATGAAGAATATAGAAGAATATAGAAGAATATATAAAGCATTTAGGAATCAATTAAGATTTGATGTTAATTAAGTGGAAACAAGATTAGTAAAATAATATGGTTAAATAGTTTATTGTGATAATTAATATCTACTTTCATTACTTTCATTAAAATTGTCGGAAATAATAGAACTGTAGTTACTTTTTAATAAACCTCGTAATTGACTGAAAGTTTTTTAACTAATGGATTTATTTTAAGTTTTAGGAAATTTAGGAATTGACAAAATATTGTGACAACAGTGCAAAGTGATTCGATCCTGAAGAATTTAGAAAAATACTTATAAAAGTGGGAAAAATCAAATATTAAATTGTCAGATTGATCAAAGTAATGTTTTAAACATAAACCTGCAAGTAAGTGCAGCTAGAAAAATAATTACATCGATAAAATATAAATAGGTAAACATTGTCCAGAAATGAATGAAAACGGGTATTTTATTGTTTTTATTCCTAATCAACAATAAAATATACAAACATTAATTAGCATAGTTGCCAGACTTTTTAAAATATGGATGGATTAAGACAAGAAATTATAAATTGTAAGAAAGAGCTACAAAACAGTATACAAGCAAGCGAGGTGAAGATATTATTGAAAATTGAAACTACCTTAAATGAAAAAATAAGAAGATTAGAAAAAGAAAATTTGGAACTCAAAGATAAAATAGAGAGGTTAGATAGAAATAGTAGAAAGAATAACATAATCATATTTGGATTTCCGATAGAAGACAATAATATCCCTGTAGCCGATGTGTGTAGTAAATTAGATAGCTTATTAGATATAAAGATTAATACACAAAATATTAGCAATATTTACAAACTTGGAAAAAAAGAAAAAGCTCCGATTAAGGTGGAATTAACATCTACTCTTACGAAAATTGACATTTTAAAGAACTGCAAAAAGCTCAAAGGGAGTAACGTTTCAATAGTGCCCGATTTGACTAAAATTCAGCAGGAGAGAAATAAAATACTCAAGAATTATCTGAAAACATTAAGAGATACAACCCAAGATCGTTGCTATATAAAGGGCGAAAAATTCTATAGAAACAACATACCATACACAGTTGAGGATATTATTGGATTTGAAGAAGGTCAGGCAGGTGTCGAAATAAAACAAACGCAAAGTGAGCCAGAAACTCCAAGAAAAAATTCTGATAATTTTGAAATAGCTGAAACTACAGAAACAGATTAAGATGATAATATAATAAAATATTCCGAAGAAAAAAAGGAAGTACAAAAGAACGTAGGAGCTGAACTAAGAAAAAAGAAAGAAGATGAACTGAAAAATAAAGGTAAAACTAAAAACACCCCATCTACCCCAGCTAGAGAGAGAAAGCCTTCATTGAGGAATAAAAATAATTAATTTTAAAACTGAATCCATTTATTGCAAACTATGAAAATGAAGAAATATTGGGAAAACTCATATATGACATACAAAAATTTAACCAAAACAATTTTTCTACTGAAATTCTAAATTTTAAAATCTTGCATCTGAATATCAGAAGTATTGCAAAAAATTACGATGAGTGCCTAATATTTCTTAATCAGTTTACTGAACAATTTGAAATAATAATATTATCAGAAACTTTCACTATTTTCGATAAAGATGTATACAATATTCCAGGTTACAGCAATGTCTATAGTGAAGGAACATTAAACAAAAACGATGGGATCTTAGTGTTTATTAAAAGTAATATAAATTTTAATTATAATATTGTTCAGATTGCTCATAGTACTGCTATTGAGTTACATATTATTGTTGACAACATAAAATTGATCTTAACAGCCATTTACAGATCACCCAGTACGGATAAAAATAACTTCATTACAGAGCTTTACGATTATCTTCAGATAAGGAAACAAAATAAATTCCATATTGTCATTGGAGATATGAATATAGATCTACTGGAAAACAATAACGATACCGATAATTATAAAAACGTGTTTAACTCTTTTAATTTCATTTCTTATATAAATCAAATCACAAGACCTAGTAGTAAATCATGTATAGACCACATATTTATTAAAAATAATTATTGCATTCAAAATAAATGTAATTCATATGTTTTCAATTATGATATAACTGATCATTTGCCAATCTCAGTTACTTACAATTATGAATCAATTTTTACCCACAAAATTGAGCAAAATAATTATAAAAAATATATAAACTATCAAAATCTAAGAAATATTCTGAAGGATGAACAGTGGATCAATATTTATAACTCGGAAAATATCAATTTAATTATGGAAAACTTTATAGAAAAATTAACTAAATATATCCAGTTACACACAGTCACTATCAAAGTGAATTCGAAAAAAATTAAAAAATCATGGATTAGTCCAGAAATACTAAATATAATAAATGAAAAAAATAAAATGTATAAAGAACTGAAAGTGTATCCTGAAAATATAATACTAAAACAAAATTATAGATGCTTAAAGAACACACTTAGACAAAAAATTAATAATTCTAAAAAGGAATACGCGAATAGAATCATAGAGAACAGTCCAAATTCATCTAGCGGATTATGGAACGCAGTTAATAGTATTTGTCCAAATCGAAAAACAAAAACAACAATAGAGACATTAGAGGTGAATAATGAACTCATAACATCAAAAAATGAAATTGTAAACATATTTAATGATTATTATAGCGACTTAGGTGAAAATTATGCAAATAAAATAAATGACGTAAAAAATTTTTCAGAGAATATTACCAATATAAATAATACTGTGTTTCTTAATCCAGTATCTGAAACAGAAACTATAAATATCATTAATAATTTGAAACCAAAAAAATCCCCAGGATGGGATAATATTAGAATAGAAACTCTAAAAGAAATAAATAATGAAATTGCTAATCCTTTAACTAATATTTTCAATAAATGTTTTCAGAAAGGTAAATTCCCTAATTGTTTAAAAATCGGTACCATTAAACCACTATACAAACATGGTAGCAAACAAAAAGTCGAAAATTACCGCCCTATCTCGTTGTTATCAGTGTTTTCGAAAATACTGGAAAAACTTATAAAAAATAGATTGTATAAATTTCTTGAAAAGTTTCATGTACTCTCTAATAACCAGTTCGGGTTTAGGGAAGGACTTTCTGCTGAGGATGCCATATTGCAGCTAACTTCGAAATTGTACAGAGCGTTGGATAAAAAAAATCCAATTCTCTGCATATTTCTGGATTTATCAAAGGCCTTCGATACTGTTTGTCATGAACGCTTATTAGAGAAACTTCAATTTTACGGTATACGGGGTAAGGCTTATTCTTTATTAAAAGACTATTTATCACAGCGGAAACAAATAGTGAGTATAGACGGAGTCTTGAGCCGTTCCAGGACAATAACCTGTGGTGTTCCACAGGGAACAGTTCTGGGACCTTTATTGTTCACGATTTATACAAATAGTTTATTGCAATCCCAAACATCAGGGAAAATAGTCGGTTTTGCCGATGATATGGCCATAATATATGAGGGTGAAAACTGGAAAGACCTCAAAGCATCTGCAGAACGGGATGTAAGACAAATATGCAACTGGTTTAAATATAACAAATTGACTTTAAACATCCAAAAAACAAATTACTTACCCTTTACATCATATTCTAATCACTTACCTGATTTGGGACCATTAACAATTGATGCCCAAACACAAATTTTTGAAAAAGATAGCATCAAGTACTTAGGAGTTGTAATAGACAGACATTTAAGATGGGACTTACAAGTTAACAACGTCAAGAATAAATTGAGAGGTCTACTGACTAAATTCAGATTCCTGGCTGATTTCTTAACATTGAAAAACCTTAAAATTTTGTATTTCTTGTTGGTGCAATCGCAGTTGCAATATGGGATCCTAAGTTGGGGAGGTGTAACAGAAAGCAATTTGCAAGGTCTTAATGTATTGCAAAAGTGGATTCTGAGAATCATTTATAAAAAAAATATTAACTTTTCTAGCGACAAACTCTTTTCACAAAATAAAATATTTGATGTTAGACAAATTTTCTGTGAAAAGATGTTGACAAATATACATAGAAATAAAATAAAAATACAACCAGTCCAACATTGTCACAACACAAGAGCAAAGGAAAACTTCAATATTCCAATATGTGAGAAAAAAATCGGTCAACGCTCAGTGGAATTTCTGTCAGCAAAAATTTATAATATTTTACCTTTCAACTTAAGAAACATTAAGAATCATAGAACATTTAAACGCTCTGTAAAGGAATGGATGTATAATACTGACAGGAAAATATTCAATAACCTAGTCGACCTTAAATTTTGTATTTGATGTTGTAAATCCTGCCACATTGAATTATAAAGTTAATTTTCCCGATTATGTCAATTTACTCTATTGTGACTAATTCTCAATAAATGAAATTATAAGTATGTTTATTTTTTTCATTTTGGCGGGTTAAATGGTTTTATTTGGATTTTATATTTTGTGATATTTTATGAATGTAGTTTTAATTATGTGAAAAGTCAACGTTACATATTGTGATAATTGTTATAAATCTAATTGATCCTGCCACTTTGAATAAGTAAATATCTTCCGATTATGTCGATTTGCCCTATTGTGACTACTTCCCAATAAATTTATATAGTTGATATTCTAAGTATGTATTTGTTTCATCGTTTTAATTGAATGGTTTTATTTGGATTTTACATTTTTTGGTGTTTGTTTAAATGTATTTTTAATTATGTGAAAATATCACGCACAAGCGTCTTTGGCGCTTCAGTGATTCTATGTTTATTCATGTGTTTTTTTTATCAATTATTACTTTGTATACCTATTATACTGTAATGTTGTAACATTAATGGGAATAATAATGTATATGTTATTATTTTTTATAATTTATATTTATACCTGTATTGTAAAGGATTGATACCTGAATAAACTTTATTATTATTATTAAATGCATATAAAGAAATTTTTATATAGGGAATAGTGTGAATAGCAATAACTAATTTCCAGTTTAAAAGTAAGAAGAAAACAATATTATGTTGATAGAATTTAGTTAATCATTAAACCATGTACTATTCTATCAAACACTATTCAGATATCTAAATTTACTGTCACTTGATATTTTACTTAAATGCATGGAAAAGAAATAAATTGTAAAGTATAATCTCAAATAATTTAAGAAAGTTGGACAGAATCGATATTGGTGATTTGAGATGGAGTTTTGTGATGAAGTAATTTATATATAGCCTGACAAAATATTGGAAAAGATAATAAATAACCGTGATTTGCAGGTTACGTCACAAGAAAAGATTTCCCAATGACCAGGTACCAGGGGCGTGATAAATATAGGTTTTGCAATTAAACATCACGTAATTCCATTACATTTTGTAGTAGTAAAGCACGTCAACATTTTTTAGCCACCTTCACTTCTTTGTGACCATAATTTTTGTCAATTTCATTAATAATGGAACGAAGTGTAAAGAAAAGAGTCAATCATTAACATTTAGGACTCAGTACTAAAAGTTTTCAGGTTTTTAATTCGTTTATCAATAAAACAACCTTTTTTCATAATACATTTTAAAGTAATAGAAATTATTCAATATAAATTGTTTAACGTTAGAAATGTTTTTATTAGAGAATTTATTTTATTTTGTATTTTTAATATAATACCCTATTTAAATGTCCACAATTTTATTAAATTGTGAATATATAAATTTATCAAAATCATTATTTTAAAACATAATATACAATACTACTTAGGAATTGTAAAATTCTATTTCCATTACTTTTAATGTATTAAATTAGACGATTATATTTATAACAACCCCCAGAGAAAGGACAGCTTAGTATTTTGGTTACAGCATATTTACCCTGAGGTCAATTCTCGGGCTACCACAATAGTTGACCGAGAGAGTATTTCAATTAAGACCATAGAAACCTTCAAAGGATTTTCTCTTATTACATATTATATTAACAGAGAATTATACTACCACAAGATATTGCACAATCGACATATATCCAAGTGGGAATTAGTTATAAGATAAAATATTTGTTATACTCGTAAATATAAACAACAAAAATATTTAAAAGTGAGAGATTAATACTAATGCAATGTATAGATACAAAATAATAATCTACAGTTTATATTACAATTATATCATTAATTAAAGTATGTTAGTAAGATAAAATTAAATTATTCCTTACCGATAAGGAAACCCAGAGACATAAAAACTATCTTCACCACCAAAAATTGTTTTAATTGGGTCTATAAAAAATAAATTTCCTACTAAAAAGCAAGATGTTTCTAAGATTGTCATAAAACCTAAATAGGGCCAACCAACCACTGTTTTTTATCTCCTTAATTTCTGTTTTGTTACTTTACGATCAGTAGTCAGCAAATGAAGATATTAGCGAATAGTGGAGAAGCCAGTTTGTGCCTTTGTATCCCAAGGAATAATTTTAAACGTTCCAAAAATGATTGTAAATATTTCAGATGCTGTAAATAACAGGAATGGAGCTATATGTAATAATTAAAATGATTTGTTTTTGCGGTCGTTATATCGGGATAAATTTTAGTTGTGTACTTATAATACAAAAAGTTTATCTTTAATTATAACATTTTTAAATATATTGTTTATTGTACATCATACAATCTACTCTAGGTGTCCTCTATGAGGACAATGATTTTAAATTTTGTAGATCTATTTTGCTGTTCTCTCTATTTAAAGTAGCTCACCAACCTTTCTGATGGAGTTCATCTCCCTTGGCTATTTCATACAGGGTGATTAATTAATCATATATATATATATGATAGATAGAGGTACAGGGTTGCTTTAGAAGCACCTCGGTATCCTCCATATATCCTAACTGTATGGGTATTTCCCAATGAATTACCCTGTATAGCCTACTGCTTTGGTATATTTGGTATATTCTCCCAGTGCAGAAGGGTTTCCCTCGATGCCCAGCTGGAGGTAATGTCCTTGGCAGTGCTTTTAGCTATGCCAAAGAATGGTTCCGGTCCGATAAACGCGGACTCCGTCCCTTTTTTGCCAGAGTGTCGGCGCTTTCATTGCCCTCCACTCCCGCATGCCCAGAGTAGCGTTACTTTGTTATTTGCTCCAATGTTATTAAAGGATTCGATACAGCTCCACACCAGCTTTGAATCAACCTGGTTTGATTTCAGTGCTTTTAAAGCTGCCTGGCTGTCCGAAATTATGTATATGCTTTTGTTTACTAAGGGTTGATCAATCAACTCCCTTGCGCACAAATCTATAGCAAATGTTTCCGCCTGAAAGATAGTAGCGTACTTACCAAGGTTTATTGAAATGGCAACTCTCGGTTTTCTGCTATACACCCCGGCTCCCACACCCAGTGGGTTTTTCGAGCCATCTGTGTATAAAACGCAGTTGGACCCAGAGAAGGAGATTGCACCTCCTTTCCATTCGTCCCTACTTGGGAATAGGACGTTATAGGCCCTTTCCACGTGTACACGTGTGGCAAGCATGTCTGATACCATTCCAAGGACTTGGTGGGAATTTAACTTCCCCACCAGTCCCGCGTGGTCCCATAGTGCTTCCCCCGTTTTCTGGTTACCTATCGACTTGGCTCTGTAAGAGGCGATCCTAGCCTCCTTCTTCAAAAGAATGGAGTTAAACCTAGAAGTCTCTCCATAGCCACAGTCGGAGTGGTGGACTTAGCGCCCGTAATGGACAGGCGCGCAGCTCTCTGCAGACCAGACAACTTCGCTGCAGCAGTTTGTTGTAGTCCTTTCGACGGCCACGCCACTGAGCCATACGTGACCATTGGTTTTATGACCGTTTGATAAATGCAGTAAATCTGTTTGGGATTCATCCCCCACGATTTTCCACAGACCCTTCTGAGATTCCAGAGGGCTTTGTTTATTGTTCTCTCCAGATGGGAGTTTCTATCTAGGATTACCCCCAGATATTTTACCTCCTCCGCAAAAAGAATGAGTTCATCGTATAGAGTCTGCTGACGCAGATTATCCAGCTTCCTCCTTTTGATAAACGAAATAATTACTGTTTTGCAAGGGTTTACCGACATCTGCTCCTCGTCACACCACCTGCATACTATACATAGGGCCATTTGAAGGATCTTCGAGATGATCGCCTCAAATTTTTCCCTAATTATTATAACCAGATCGTTCGCATAGCATTGGAAATCCACTCCCTGCGGGAAGAGAGTCCCCAGAAGTGAGTCAACCAGGAGTGACCACAAAAGGGGCGCACTCCCTGCAGTGATGACACTACGTACCGATTACCAAGCATATTTTTTATCCAGTTACAAATAATCCTGTTCACTCCCCTGTGCTGAAGAGCAGCATATAGAGAGTGAGGTAGTGCGTTGTTAAATGCTCCCTCAATGTCTAGAAAGGCTGCCAGCGTAATTTCTTTGTTCTCAAGAGAGTGGCTGATTTTTCCTACGAGGTTGTTAAGTGCCAAATCCGTGGACTTCCTAACCTGGTAAGCATATTGGTGGGGATTCAAAGAAAAATTCCTTAGGTTCCCCTCACTAATGTGCCTATCTAGAATTCTTTCTAGTGTCTTTAGTACGAACGTTGTGAGGCTGATCGGCCTAAAGGATTTAGGGAGGGAGTTATTTACCGTCCCCGCTTTACGTATATATACGACCCTTGCGGTCAACTAGCTCAGCGGAAGATAACCCCACGCTAGACTCCCCCGTAGTAATTCTGTTAGCAAAGATAGCAACTCCTCTTCATTGTTTTGCAACAGCGCGGGAAAAATGCTGTCCTCTCCTGGTGATTTGTATGGGGTGAAAGCGCTCATCGCCCACTTCACCGTTGAAGGGGTAACCATTTTCGTTGTAGCGAACCAAAAGGAAGAGGGATCGGCTGCAGGTCTTCCAGAGCGAACCTAAAGGAAGAGGGATCGGCTGCAGGTCTTCCAGAAACAGACTGCCAGGAAAGTGGTTCTGTAGTAAGAACTCTAACGTCCGTCTCTTGGAATCCGTGAAGAAACTGTCCGGTCGGTTTGTCGAACCGACTTCCTGTGCTGGATCCCTAGAGAGATTCTTGTGGATTCTTGTTCCGACAGGTACATCCGAAATACTCTGGCAGAATCTCCTCCAAGAATCTCTTTCTGCCTTTCTGATGGCCTTGTTATATTCCGTTAGAGCAGTCCTGTAGATATCCCAGCACCCTGTTTCCTTAGCTCGATTGAAGAAAGATCGAACTTCCTTCCTTTTTTTGTCCAGGCTGCTGCTCCACCAAGGTGACCCTCTATTGTCGCTCTTCTCCTTGAGTGGGCAGTTCTCCTGATATTATAATAGAATTGCGTTCCACATTTGCTCAATCGCTGTTTCTATATCATTTTTGGTTTTATAGACTCAATCCCCCCCTCCAAGTGCACTCGGAGGAACCTTCGGTATCCACTCCAGTCCGTGCATTTTGGATCACGAAATTGAACTATAGGCCTCTCCCCGACCTTCACCTCGAATCTCACATGTCTGTGGTCGGAACAGGAAGGTTCGGTGGAGACTCCCCAGTTGACAATCTTGGTGCTCATAAGCTGAGTGCTAATTATTTAATCTAAAACTTCTTTACGGAGCCTAGTCACGAAAGTTGGTTCAGAACCTTCATTTTTAACTGTAAGTCGCTCCCCTAATATATAATTATAGAGTGACTCGCCCCTTACATTGGTGTTGGTACTTCCCCAGTCCAGATGGTGGGCATTTGCATCACATCCAATGATCAGTTGTCTGTTGTTCCTCTTGCAGAAGGCGATTAAGTCCCGAATTACCGCTGGAGGATGTTGTCCTGGTTCGTCCCCCGGGAAATACGCGGAACAGACTGCTAACTCGAGTCTGTTCTCTCCCACCGGGAGCGAGAGTTGCGCAACTGTGCAAAACCCTGTTAACATAAAATAATAAATGTTATTTCGAATAAGTAGACAAGCTCTAGACTTGCCGCCTGAGCCAACCACCAGCTTACCCGAACAGTTCCCAAGGCCGCTTATTCGGCCTGTGTTGGAGATCCAGGGTTCCTGAATCATTGCCACGTCAATGTTTTCCCTGCCAAAAACCCAGCCAAGGAGGAATGACCCCGCCTTGGTATGTTGTGTATTGGCCTGGAGAAATCCAATGTGGGACGGCATTTTTGGTTTACCGTTGGAGGAGGAGGAGGAGAAGGATCTCTCTTCCCCTCTCCCCTTGGGTTGGGTTCCCCCCCTTTTGGTGCTCTCTTTTTAGCACCTTACCGGACAGGGGGGTTTTTCCCTTCTTGTATTTCGGGGTCGTTTTTGAGGCAGCTGTTGTCTGACTCCGTGAGTCCCCTGCCGGAATCCTAGCAGGAGGATTAACCTCCTCCTTTGACCCCACGGAGGCTACCGAGGTGTCAACAGCGGTAGCCTCTCCAGTTCTTGCATCGATTCCTCATCGACTGCAAACGTCCACGTTTTACCGGGACCCGTAGGTTCCCTACGTAACACACTCCATTCCAGAGTGTGCAGGTCTCGGTTCATTGTCCGTAGACGTTTAAGTACCACATTCCCCTCCAATCTAGGTGTATCCCTATCGTCGAGGATATAGAACACGCAGATATGGGGTGTTATGTTCACACGATAAAAGAACTCTTAATCGGGAACACAAGTTTATTTTTGATCAGACAAAACCAAAGTGACAGGCAGAAAATCTAACTACACGAGGTTGTCAAAATAATCTAAAGCGTTGTCATGAAAAAACACAATTTTGAATTTAAAGTACATAACATTTCTCCCCTCTCTAATTTTTTAAAATTACAGTTACAATCAGTTTATATGAAATTAACAAAGCAAAATCATTTATAAGTCAGACGTTCAACCGGTCGTTTAGACCTAGCAGGTCTTGATCCCCCCTCAAAAATTTCCACCTCTCTGTTTCGCCTTGGGCCAACCGGAATCTCATCATAGTTTCTCGATCTTGGGGCTTGCTCTCGGGGAAAACCAGGAAAAGGTTGAACAATTGGGTTAGGCTGAACTTCCGGGACAGGCTGGATCTCTGGAATAGGCTGGAGGACAGGCTGGACCTCTGGAACAGGCTGGACCTCTGGGACAGGCTGGACCTCTGGGACGGGAACTGGTATGAGAGGCTGCTCAATAACAGGGACATCTGGAAGCTGAGCTTCCGGTTCTTGAGGAACACCCGGCTGGAACTGCAGACCACCTTGAACTTCATCTCGGAGCTGAGGGTGATTCCTGTTTTCTTGAGCAAGGAAATCATCTAAGAAAATGTCGTTGTAGCTTGGGTTGTATCTTGGATCCTGAGAAAGACGATGAGGCACCATTGTAGCTGGCTCAAGTTTGCACTCGATGATCTGATCAACGCTGCGAGCATGCAGAATATCATCTTCGTCTTGAACCGTGTACAGTCTGGAACCCAAGCGTTCTACTATTGTACCTCGAGACCATCGGGGTTTGCGTTGACGATAATCCCGGAATCG
Source organism: Ophraella communa (assembly GCA_035357415.1). Taxonomy (NCBI): domain Eukaryota; kingdom Metazoa; phylum Arthropoda; class Insecta; order Coleoptera; family Chrysomelidae; genus Ophraella; species Ophraella communa. The sequence goes on from CM068980.1 coordinate 25,960,359, forward strand.
AACTGCTTCGCCAACAGCAAACTGACGGTTTGACGCTGGAGCTTCTGACGGTTGTCGAACTTCGCATGATGGTCGCATAGCATCAAAAGGGGTACGGCTCTTCAGGTTTGAGTAGAACAGGTCCATCGGAGTTCGATTCGTAACTGTGCACACAGCAGTACGCATAGCAAAGAGGACTCTGGCAAGACGAGTTGAAATGTCGCCGTCAAGGTGCTTCTTGAAGAGCTCCTTGAAACTGCGGACTCCCCTCTCAACCAGACCATTGGATGACGGATGAAATGGAGGCGTGTTCAGATACCTGACTCCGTTCTTGGAAAGAAACGAACGGAACTCCTGAGACGTCAGTTGTCTGCCATTATCTGAAACAATATATTCAGGAAGGCCGAAATCCGCAAACGTATCTCGAGTATGTTTAATGAGAACCGCTGCAGACATCGATGAAACCATCTTGACCACCGCAAATCGTGAAAAAGCATCCACCATAATCAGAAAGACGTGACCTTCCATCGGACCCAGGTAATCGATATGAACGCGTTCCCATGAACGATTCGCTGAAGGCCATGGTGCTGGAACCGCTGCTGGTGGATTTCTGCGAAGTTCTTGACATGTTGAGCAAAGTTGGACCGTCTTCTCGATGTCTTTGCTCAACCCGGGCCACCAAACGTATGAACGTGCTGCCGACTTTGTCCGAACAATACCGTGGTGAGATGCGTGAATTGCGTCTAGAACCTTCTGGCGTAAAGATGAAGGAACCACCACCTGATCTCCACGAAGTAGAACCCCTTGTAAGGTTGACAACTCGAGACTTCGTTGCCAATATGGTTTCAGGTGGGGCGGGATGTCGTTTGGCCAGCCATTGTTGACAAATTCAACAACCTGAGAAAGTTCCGCATCTCGTTCAGTTTCTTCTGCTACTTGCTTGGACTTGACAGGACCATCTCGAACTTCCAGAAGGTGAATACCAACTGGATCTGGGAACTCGCCTTCAGAAGTTGGTAATGGTAGCCGAGATAAGGCATCAGCATTACCATGAAGACGACCTGGTCTGTAGACGAACTCGTAGTCGTAGGCACCCAGCATCAAAGACCACCGGATCATGCGAGGAGATAAGTGCTCTGGAGTAGGAGCACCTTTCTTGAATATCCCCAGCAACGGTTTATGGTCTGTAATAAAAATGATGTTGGATCGCCCAAACAGGAACTTGTGGAACTTTGTGACACCAAAAATGAAAGAAAGAGCTTCTTTGTCGACCTGACCATAGTTCCGTTCTGTGGGACTCATGGTTCTTGACTTGAACGCTATAGATCGCTCTTCTCCGTTGTCGTATTGATGCGAAAGAACTGCACCAACACCGTAAGCTGAAGCGTCACAAGCGAGGATCAGGGGACGATTGTCTTCGAAGTGGACCAGGACTCGATCACTTGTCAGAAATTTCCTAATCTCTTGAACCGCTCTGACTTGCTCTTCTTTCCAAATCCAATCAGCTTTGTTGTCCAGAAGACGATACAGTGGCTCGAAAATGTTGGCTCGATTCGGAAGGAATCTGTCGTAAAAATTGATAACTCCTAATAGAGCTTGGAGTTCGGTCTTGTTCGTAGGCGTCGGGAAGTTTTGGATTGCTTCGATCTTCTCTTCAGTGGGATGAATGCCATTCGCTGAGATCTTGTATCCAAGGAACTCGACCTCAGGAACTGAGATCTTACATTTCTTCTTTTAGCTTCAACCCAAAAGTATGAAGGCGATCCAGTACTTCTTTCAGCCGTTCGTTGTGGATCTTGTCGGAGCTGCCGGCTACCAGTACGTCGTCCATGAGAATGGCAACGCCTGGTATACCAGCCAGAAGACTATCCATTGTACGTTGAAAAATACCTGGTGCCACAGATATCCCGAACGGAATTCGATGGACAGAGAACAGGCCCAAGATTGTGTTGATGGTGAGTAACAACGCTGATTCATCGTCTACCGTCAACTGTGTGAAGGCCTGATCCAGGTCAAGTTTGGAGAAAACTTTCCCACCAGACAGCTTCACGAAGAGATCTTCCAGAAACGGCAAAGGATACTTGTCCGGTGTAAGAACGGTGTTGATTGTAGCTTTGTAGTCTCCGCACATCCGAATGGAACCATCGCGTTTTGCAACCACGACCACCGGAGTTGCCCACTTGGAAAATGAGACAGGCCGCAAAACGTCTAGGTCCTGAAGTCTTCGGATTTCATCGACGACACGAGACTGCAAGGCGTAAGGCAGTGAACGAGCCTTGAGATACCTTGCTGGTTGATCAGAAGAGATGTCTAGATGGATAGGTGGACCCTTGAACTTTCCTAGTGCTGGACCAGAATCTGAGAGAGCTGGATGATCCGGGGCTGAAAATTTGTTAGTGAGCGAATGAATCCCACAAACAGAAATGCCAAGAGCCTGGAACCAGTTTCTTCCTAGAAGATTGTGACCTTTGCAGCCTTGGACTACGTACAAAGGCACAACCGCTTCATTGTTCTTGAATTGAACGCGGACCATCTTGACACCGAGAATTTTCACTGGATTGTCATGGTAATCGCCGAGAGACAGGTTATGAACTGGTAATAAAGTACCCGAAGAAGGCCAGAACGATTCGAAAATTTCTTGATGCATGACTGTAACTGCTGCGCCGGAATCCACCTCCATCACCACCGTACGACCGTCGACTTGAAGTGTGACCATGATGGCTTCTGGTATCTTCCGTGGCCCAGCTGCTTTTTCCTCCTTAGCCAGAGTGAAAAGCTGGAAATTGTTCGAAGAATGAGAACAACTGCACTGTTGAGATGAAGAACCAGCTGGTTGGGCAGTAACTTGATAGGTGTTTCCCTCGTGGTAACTTCGAACAGCTGACTCTTCATGTGCCTGTGAAGAATGAATGGCACTGTCTTGATAGCTCTGAAATTGCTTTGATTTACCTGGTTTCGACTTGAACTTCTGACGAGATCCCTGGCAAATCTTTGCGACATGACCTTGCTTGTTGCACGTTGTGCAAATCAGCGAACTTGGGTCCAGATGGCATTGCGAGACTTTGTGGCTCCCAGCGCAGCGAAAACAGGTGAAATTCTGCGATGACGATGGCTGAGGCTGCGGTGCAGGCTTCTCGGAAACGTGTTGCCTGGAACAGTCCTGGCGATCCGTGGATTTAGACACCAGACGAACGGCGCCGGTCTCATCAGTTATCTCTTTGATGTCGCCATGTGCTGATTCGGCTCGTAGAGCAATATCAATAGCCTGCTGAAGATTGAGGTCAGATATTTGCAGTAATCTCGAACGTACCTGTCCATCTCGAATGCCACAAACCAGCTGATTCATAATCATGTCGTTTCGAATCGTTCTGAAATTGCAATCAGTTGCCAGTCTTCGAAGTTCAGCAACATATTCATTGACTGGCTGATCAACCTTCTGATTGCAGTGGTGGAACCTGTGATAAGCTGCGACTACATTAACGAGAGGCTTGAAGTGGTCGCTGAGAGCTTGAATGATCTCAGGAAATTCGACCTCGTCAGGATCTCGTGGATGTAAAATGCCGCTCGCTAAAACGTAAAGAGGCTCACCGCAAATCGAGAAAAAGTGTGCACGTTTCATCTCATTGTCCTTGACTCGCATCGACGTGAAATTAAATTGTAGCAGCTTCGACCAATTTTTCCATTCTTGAGGGCGAGAGACATCAAATGGACGAATGTTGGACAAGTTCACCACTACCGAAGGTTGTTCCGCAGCTGCGTTGTTTTGCACGTCACCATTTTTATCAGGCATTTTGAATTGTCAGCTTGAAATCGCCGAAAAATATTGAAATCCTAGGTTGAAATCGCTAGGTCGCACGAATTCGAAATTCCTCGTCGCCAAAATGTTATGTTCACACGATAAAAGAACTCTTAATCGGGAACACAAGTTTATTTTTGATCAGACAAAACCAAAGTGACAGGCAGAAAATCTAACTACACGAGGTTGTCAAAATAATCTAAAGCGTTGTCATGAAAAAACACAATTTTGAATTTAAAGTACATAACATTGGGTTTGGGTATTTCCTCCTTATGCACCAATTTGAGTTTGGCGTCGTGCCGTGGATACAGGTAGGTAACGGCCTGCTCCATCCACTCAACCGTCTTCGCATCGGCGCACTCAAGGATGGGCATTCTTGGGCGGATTGTGCTACCCAGGAAACGGACTTGGGGTCCGTCGTCCGGCACCTCGTCTACTGCGGTCATAATTGACCACTGTACGAGACGCAGTTGCTCGTTTGAGAGACGGACGTTAGGGTGATCGAGGTGGATAATGCCCATTCTGACTCCCTGTGCCAGGTCTCTGTGATCTACCCCGATACAGTCCCGATATGAGGTTTCTTCACCTTCGCTTCCGGGGTGCTGCCATCCGAGCGAGAACGCTTACTAGAAGAACAGGCAGGGGTAGGATCCTTCCTCCCCTTTTGCCCCACCTCCAACAAGCTCTGATCAGCTGGTCGAGTTTTATCTCCTCCCCTCTCATTCAGCTTCCGCAGGAGCTGGGCCGACGCGATATCATATTCAAAGCCGTTCTTCACTAGCCGGCTAAGACGTTTTCTCGTCGCACCGGCGAACCTTGCCCTTTTGTTCAGGTCGAGACATTTGACCAATTTCACGGCTTCGTCCTCGCCTAATTTGGTTTCACCTTTAGAGGATTGAGGGGATGATAACAACTCCCTTTCCACCTCCTCGGTGATCTCCATGACTTCACCAGAAACCTGGCGACCAGTGTGATTATCTCCCTCCATAGTACGGCCAGTACCCTGGTGAACAGGGGAGTTATCCCCCGATGCGATCGCACACAGACGGTCTTGGTCAAACTTTCCTCGGGGATTTGCCTGGTCCCCTCAACTTACAACCCTGGTGTCGGTGGCCTGTAACGGACATCTTGACCCCAACTAATAACTTAAAAGTAAAAATAATTTTAAATGTCTAGACGAGAAATGATTATCATCAGGTCCTTGTGCTGCAAAAAGAAATTTGGTTTTGGACTTACCTAGAAATGAAAACCAATTAAAGAAAATAGATTGTGCAATAATAAATGTATTTCAGGAAAATTTTCATGAAATCACCGAATATACCAACAAAGAAATTAAAATTCAAAGACTGAAATATGCAAAATATATGAACAATAATGATACTGAAGATACAGAGAAGATAATAGAGACACAAAAGAAACCAATAAGGTAGAAATTTAGACATTCTTTGGTTTTTTTAATTATGCTGGAGTACTGTAGATAAATGGAGTATTTACCAATGAACTTTTTAATAAAAAAAATAGCATACCAATATTTCTGGTATCAGTGGCAGAAGCACGTGTTAGATTTTTAATAAACTGCCTGTAATAGTAGCTTTCCGAGAAGAGTTTGAATGATACACAAAATGAAATACTTATATGTCTTTCAGATATATATGTCCTTCAAATTATACAATTGTTCTTTCAAATTAAACAATTAAAATTCTAAGTGCTGTGGTGCTGAAACTGCTTTTGTACTGAAGTTTATACAGCCAAAAGCTTTACACTACGTAATATTCCGGTCTCCTGGTATTATTACGAGAAACTTACCTCTTAATTTCAAGAATGGTTAATGGGATTTCATCTGTATAGACGGCACGTAGGTAAAAAATACAATAATAGAAACATTGAGAAAAAACAAAAAAGAAATTTCTCCATTATTTTTGAGCTCAAGGAGAGAAATAAATTCCGCAATGTTTAGTAAAGGTTTGGATATCATTTGTTGGGTTGGATTTGTTTAAGAATTCGTAGTACACTTTAATTTATTTGGGGTAATTTTTACGTCTCAATTTCGTATATTATGATTTTTAATCAAAAATTAAAATGTCATTTAATAAGTGTTGTTAGGTATTAACTCAGACAATCTTCTTCTTCTTCTTTCCTTTGATGGCTTTACTGCATAGTGAATCGCAAGCTCAATCTGAGGAGTCCGCGATAAAGACTGGCTATGGACCAAACGAGGTCTCTATCTTCTATTTATTTTTAGCTAGGTTAGATTGGTTGTGTGCAGTCCTTTGTTTATATTTTCCTATACTAAGGTTGCTGTTAGTAGGAGTAGGAGGTTTGGGTTTACACATAAAACTGAACGTCCACAAACATAGAAGTATCTATAGTCAAAATGAAAAATAAATAAATAGTAAGTGCCTATATGAAAATTGACTAAATAGAAAAGTTGAGCATTTTATTTTAAAGTGAAATTTTGTTAATAATTGCAAGAAATTTCATCCTGTCATATTTAATTGAAATAAGTTTACTATATAATTTATAATTTGGAATGTTAAATAGACATTCAAAGAATATATTATGATTTTAGTTTAAAAAGGTGTTGTTTCGTTGAACAGTGACCTGTTCACATATTAATAGTTGTTATGTGACTACTATTTTTATATAGGAGATTGCTGAACCATAAGTTGGTGGGATAGGTCAAATAATTTTGTTTCTGTGCTGAGAAAGTCTGGCAACTGTGCAACAAATTGTCAAAGTATTTTGTGATTGTAATTTAATGTAAAAAAATGTTTAAAATATCAATATATATGTCACAGAACAAAACTAGTTCGTACTGAGTGCGATTCTTCTAAGCCAAACTAGTTCATTTTTTATATTTAAGACCAAAGCAATTTTTTCCTAAAATAAACTATTTTCGTTATGCTTGTTGCAATTAATGCACACTTGCCGGTACATCGGTCTTGTTTGATATTTAATTTTTGTAGGTTTGTGCATTTGAATTTATAGCAGTTTGTTTTTCGTGAGCGTAGGCTGTAACTAAGTTAAGAAATTTTCTCGGAATAAAATAAAATTATTTAATGAACTCCACATAACTACAAGTGTTAAGTTTAATTTTAATATTAAAAATTAAATATTATTATATAAATAATAATAATTTTTTGATTTATAAAATACAAGCAGCCATGATTCGGACTAATATTAAAAATTAACCCAAAAAATTAAATTTATGTGCTACGAATTTGACCTTATATACCTTCTTAATAAGATAAAGTTTAGTTAGGACCAGGATGGGTTCAGTTGGGTTTAATTTGTTTAAATTTAATTTAACTTAATAACATAAAGTTTATATAGGGTAGGTTATGCCAGGTAGAGTTAGGAGGACCTTGAATACTCTCATAAAAATATTGCTTAAAAATAATATTCAAATAATTTTGTTTAAGAGACTATTAATAATATGGTAAGAAAAGATTTAAATATTTCCCGTGTTTTGGCACTTACATAAAAACATTTTTTATTAATATATTATACTTATAACCCCCTAGTTTAAATTGTAGGTAAAAAAGTAATTTTTTTGCTTATCCCTTTTCTCTCTCTTTTAATCACCCGAAAAATAAGTAAAATAAAAATTTTCAAAAAATTATTAAAACTGTAAATTGCTGGATTGTACAAAGGACCTCAATAGTAAATATTTAATTCATGTATGAGATGTCATTTTTTATTTTAAACTTTATGATACCGGAAATATGTTGGCGTTATAAAAGAAACCCAAATATATAAGTAAACTCTAGAATTATTTATTTTTCCCTACATTATTTCTTTGTCTTCGTTTCATTTTTGAAAACACATATTTTAACTCTAAAAATTTATATTTTCACACTAAATATTTTTGTAGTGAAATAAATATCTAACATCGTATGTGAATAAATTACTACTGTAAATATCTACTCGTATAGTGGGTTTGTTGTGTTTCTTAAAACTTTCCAATATTTGTTAACCACAAAATATGCTGCTTTACATTATATTGTAACATGACAGTAAATATTTGATTTAGTAAAATACATATTTTTCCCAAATTAAATTAGCAAAGGATGAAAGAAGTTATTTTACAAATTTACCACCCTTTTATTAGGGACTAGGAGAGAGTCAAATTTATAAAAAATTGCTATCTGTGGTAACCTGTGGTACACTAAGCTTAAAACAACTTCTCAAAGTATAATATTTTATTGTACCTAAATCATATAATATCGTAACAATACTTCTATATTAGATCAACATTCAAATACTGCTTACAATATCGTACAAAAACGTGTAAGTAATTCAAAACCCGATTCCTATGATTCGCTACCAGTGGCGTGTCTTCTAATGCATCGGCCAGTCTCCACAGTATCCATAAACTAATACAATAATTTTTTGGTGCATACTGTTTAAATAAATTATCAGTTTTTTTTTTAATTTTAATAATGTGGAAATAGATAGTGAGTATTTTCTAACTGAATGAAGTCATTAACACCTTGTTAACTGAAACCAATGATGAATGTAATTAAGGGACTGCCGATATCCTCCGGAAATTGTAAATTTTAGCGAAATATTATGGCACAGTTTGGTAATAGATTAGTTTGTTAATTCTGTGTTACTATGAAGGCGAGAAAATAAATAAACGAAACATTATCACAGGGGTTTCTGGGGATTTCCACTTTTCCTTGAATTATTGGAACTGTTTCAGTCATAATTATTTCAAAAATTTAATTAGTTCTATCACGAATATATCAGCGGTTCAAGTGTTTGATTATTAAGTACAATTTTTAACCACCTAAAAAAATGCTCAGGATACAAACATAGCCAGTCTCTTCTCTGTTTTAAACTATAAAATAAATCACTACCAAATAATTTTACTAAATTCAAAAATGATTTAAATTATTAGAATAAATAATTCATAGCTGAATTGTATTAAATATTGTTAATAGGCAAAATTATTGTGTCAAGTTTGTCCACTTCCTCAAGAAAAATCATAAATTATTTTTATTATCAATATTCTATAACTTACTTTTATTGTTTCGAAAATATTAAGGGTTTCAAAATGTATAGCAAAAAGTAATAATTCATTAAAAAACCTTATTTATTTACAATATTTTGCTAAAACACATTTTTTTTTATTGTACTAACTCTTACTTTTTGGAAGTCCATCTTATTAAGAATAATAAAAAACTCTTCGTTTCAACGTAACTTCCAAGTAAATGTTTACTTTTATAAATGTTAATCTGACGATGCTAATCAGCGAAACGGCCGTCATTGTAATTTAAAACATATTTTTTCAATAAACTTGGAAGTTACGTTGAAACGAAGAGTTTTTTATTATTCTTGCTAAAACACATTTAAAACTTATTCACCATTTTCCTTAATTATAAGAAAGTTAATGAAAAAAATAAGTTATCGTTTAAATTTTGTGAATAAAGTTTCTCATCTATTTTATCTGAAATTTCTAAATTTTCCAAATATTTCTCAAGGGACAATTAGTAAAATAGACAAGCAGTTCCGTGAGCTCCAACACGTAAAGCAGTAAAAAATAAGCTGAAAAAGCAATAAATGATTAATACCAAATTGTATATCGAGTTTGAAGAAAATCCAGCTTCAATGTTAGCCATTCATCATTATTCCAACATTACGGGAAAATAAAATGCATCCCAATAAAAATATACCAGCTCAAGAATACGTTGTGGAATACAACTTTGATAGGAGAAATTATTTTTACGTTCAAGTGATGAAAATGTTAGATAACAGTCTAATGCAATTATACATTTCACTGTTATGCTAACCGCCTAAATTGCTGCTACTGGGCTAGGGAAAATCCGCATTGGATGAAGGAAGAACATGTACAATATTCCAAAAAGGTTAATGTTAAGGCGAGAATAATAGGTCCATTTTTCATTAATAACACTTGAAATGGCGAAAATTTTCAAGCACTCATTCTAAAATATCAAATATGATATGGTTTCAACAAGATTAAGTACCATCCTATTACCAAATTAATGTTTGGCAGTATCTTAATAAAATTTTTCCAATTACTGGATAGACAAGGATCAATGGAATGAATTCCCATATCCTTCCCCATTTTTTATGAAGATATGTCAAAAATGTTATTTATAACAGTAAGTCCGTCAACATAGATGATCTAAAAAGACAAATAACGCTTACGACTAGATCAATCAATCCTTGACTTATGTGTTAAAAAAGGTAAAAAGAAATTTTTATTTAAGATTTAAGATTTAAGATATTGCCAGGACGTTCGCGGCTATTATTTTAAACATTTACTACGTTAATAATAATAATAATATCGATTTTATTGAATGCAGTTGAACAATGTATCTACAAGGAAAAAGTTATGTTTATAAAAATGAGTTAATACATAAAAAAAATAACCAGAGTAACCGCGAATCAAAAGGCAAAGTTCACTCTCATTTATAAGGAGATACAAATAAACGAGTAGCGTTCTTCCACTTAACCGATAAAAACATCCAATATACATTGGAAGAAATTGGATATTTATAGAATAAAAAACCCTTATAAGGACATTGAAACACATTAAAACTATACAATTCCAAATCCATACAAAAAAATCGTGCACAAATTGTCATGTTAAATACCCAAATTATTTTCAAAAATTAATGTTTTCAATCTTTTTTAAATTTTCTAACTGACAAGGATTTAATGGCGTCAGCCTTGTATACAATGGCGTCAGGTAAAGAATTATAAATGTGGGCAATATTATATGAAAACGAAGAAGTAAAAAGAGCAGGTTTATGTTTAGGAATAGATAATGTATTAGAAAACCTTAAATTTAATGAATGAACTTGGTGTCTGAATTCGACTTTATTGTAATGATAGAAAAGGATTTAAGTAGTGATAATCTATATCCTTGAAACAAGAAGAAATTTTTGGTCTTTGATGGATACCACAGATTAGACAGACACGTGAGCATTAGTTGAAGACGTCTACATTCATTTTGCAACAAAGACGGACCATAAATATTTAATTAAATGTTACAATAAATTTTGAAACCCTTTATATTTCCTAAACAGTTGGGTAAATGACATTGTAGATCAAGTATGTCTAGAATGTTCTGAATAATCCAAAAGTTATATAGTGTACAGGGTGTTCCATTTGGAAAAACAAAATTGTTATTGGTCACGGTCACATGATACACCTTGTATAAAAAATTAGTCCTAAATCAAGCGCACTAGAACTACTAATCAACATGTGCGAATATTCAAACATGGCCCAATTTCTCTGTTTTCGAATTTATTCCATTTAGCTGTTCCACATTGTATAACACATCGATATTAAAATTCACATTAATTATTCATTTAGAGTTCCTTTTACAGAGGAATTCCAAATACTTTTTTAACACTTAAAACAAAATAAAAAATACTTATATTATATTGTGGCCAATCTAAGTCAATTGTAAAAATAAATCGATAAAAAAAATAATGAAAATATAAGGACTCACTTATATAACCGTTTTTCTAGTTTTTACATCGACTTCGCCTTTACTTACCGACAGACTAAAGCAATTCTCATAAATAAAAGTAATCTTAGGGATTTTTCTGTTCGAATGATGAAAATCCATGGGGTAAATGATAACGTATCTACTCTTGCCCTTGGCTACACATATTATGTAGCTTATAGGTACTGATATAAAATGTTTAGTGTGATACTGGAAGTCATTTTATGGTTAAAGGCACGTATACCAATTTATTCAAATAAATTAATTGTATTACTAAAAATATATACAGTATGATGCAAATTTATGGAATAAATTAATTTTTTCAGAAACAGACGACTTTTTGAAAAAAATCTTAAGACACGTCAATTTTAATTTTTGAATGGCCATCAACTGCTATAGATGTGTTGGACATTACGTCATAAGTGATGGCGTAATGACGTCATCGACGATTTTTTAAATACAAACCGAGGTCACGTGGCAGCTCATTTGAAAGGTCTCCTTATTGCCTTTGCAACAATGTAATCATTTGAATATTTATTTCTACAGGGTTAACCAAAACTATTGGTTTATCAATACAATTAACTAAGAATAAATGTTTACTTAAATATAAATAAATTACAACAAATGTACAAATTGCCGACCTTCAGCAATGATGCAATGAGAAAGGCGAGCAGTAAATTCTTTCCTAACGTTTTCGAGGACTTCAGGTGTTATTTGTGCAATTTTCTTTCGAATTCGCTCCTTCAACTCTTATACATTATTCGGTCGATTTTGATAAACTCTGCTCTTTAAATATCCCTACAAAAAAACGTCTAACGGAGTCAAATCTGGAGACCTTGGTGGCCATTCGATAGGCCCCCTTCTACCTATCCACCTTCCTAGAAAAACGTTATTAAGGTAATTTCGTACCTCAACGCCATAGTGTAGGGGAGCCTTATCCTGTTGGTACCATAAATCATTTCTATTTGGAAATAGCTGATTCAGCTGTGGCAACAGATAATTTAGAAGAAATTCCAGATAACTAACAGCAGTTAGGTTTTCCTCAAAAAAATATGGCCCTACAATTTGATTGTTTATAATGCCGCCCCAAACATTCACCTTCTCGGGATATTGTGTCCTATTCTCTTCCACCCAATGTGGATTTTCACTTGCCCAATATGGATATGTCTGGCGGTTTACGTGACCTTTCAGCATAAAAGACGCTTCATCTTAAAAAAGTACCTTTTGTATGAAACCCGGATCTCTGTTATATTATTCCATAACGATTTCGCAGATGTACTTTGTATGGATGCCACTCCCCCTTTTTTAGCACTCTTCCAACAGTTGATTGGTGGAGATTATTATCTAGTGCGATCTGCCTACAACTGGTATGAGAATTTTCTTGAAACGCCAGTACAACGTCCAGTTTTTTTGCTTCAGATATTGATAGTCTACCACTTCTGAGAAGATCTTTAACATGGCTCGTTTCTCTAATTTTTTTTCAATTTTACTTACTGTTGATTGAGTAATTGGATCGCGATTGGGGTATTTAGCATTAAATAAATTACAAACTTTTGCTTGAGTCCTCACTCTATCCCCATCACCAATCATGGTTAAAATCTCGATTCGTTCTGTTAGTTTCATTTTTGTAAATGTTGTTAGAGTAAACATTTGACGTCTATTATTTGACAGATTCACAGATCATTGACAAACAAAGACGAGTCAATGACAATATTGATTTAAATATTTTTGTAAAAATAATTCCGAGTACTTACTACAATAATTAATTTCAAATTATAATGTAGCATTCTTTTCATCAATGTATTTTTTTTTCGGAACCAACAGTGAATGAATATTTATTGTAATTCCATGTTACTTAACAAAGTTCATAATTTTGGTTAACCCTGTAGAAATAAATATTAAAATGATTCCATTATTGCAAAGGCGATAAGGAGACCTTTCAAATAGGTTTATATTTAAAAAAATCGTCGATGACGTCATTACGCCATCACTAATGACGTAATATCCAACACATCTATAGCAGTTGATGGCCATTCAAAAATTAAAATTGCCGTGTTTTAAGATTTTTTGAAACATCGTCTGTTTCTGAAATAATGAATTTATTCCATACATTTGCATCATACTTACAGTGATTTAAACGTATAACATATAAAAAATTCAATATATAGATTTTACAAAATAAACGTCACCCAATATTCCATTAAAAGTGAACAATATGTGACCACACAGTTTAAAAATTTTCCATTTTTTGTGGTATTTTATAGTTTGAAAAATGATTGGAAAAACATTTTTTATATCTTTTTTCCATCGCATTCTCCACTTTTTCGACTAAGTTTACAAGCTCTATACTCACCAAAAACTGGTGATAATAAGCATGTAACGTTACTGTTAATAAATGTGCAAAAAATTAAATATGAAATATGGATTCAACAATAAAAGACGGTTTATTATATATACAGGGTTAGTGTACAATTTAGAACCCCCTTAGTATATCCTCAACTGTTTAATATTTTTAAATAAAATTGCTCATACCCGTCTAAGTAGATCCATAGAATTTAAAAATACCATAAAATTTAATGTACTATTTCCGGTTTAACCGGTAATGCATATCAACTTTGATATTTTAAAAAGTAGACCTTATATATTTTTACATTTTTGAATTTTTTGATAAGTTCTGCATACAGTAAAACTTTCCATTTTTATTTTTATAGACTAAGGCAATAATTGATCGTTTATGACTTAGCCATGGATGAAATGTCAAAGGGTGAGTTAGGTAAAGTTAATTTATGGAAACATCTTAAAAACTTAACAACATAACAATTTATTTAATTTTAACTAAAAATAACACAAATTAAGAAAATTATATTAAATGTTAAAAATTACGCTTTTCTGCTATTTGACAACATCCTAAAGTAAATATTTTTGCAAAAATTCGTTTGGCAATTGCAGCAAAAGTTTCGTATGCGTAACTCTCAGTCATTTAAATTTTTAAGTCTACTTCTGCATACTTTATTTTTAGATAACCCCACAGAAAAAATAGAGAGTAGTAAGACCAACACTACTTGGCCATTCGATAGCACCCCAACGACCTATCTATCGAAAAACTTGATCTAAATAATGGCTCACAATTTTAGAATAATGTGCTGGTGCGCCATCTTGCTAAAACCATATGTTTTTAGCAGGAATTACTAGGTTATTTGGATAACGATAAAAGTATTGCAATAGCGAGTATATTATTTGTTAATAAATCCAAATACTGAAGAAAGGACCAATAATATTATTGTCTATCATTCCTGTTCACACATTTATTTTTTGCGGATACTGCCTATTTACTTACCCCGTTTAACGGGGACTGTTTCTAGACCAGATACGATAGCTATATCTATTCACTTTATGTTCATCTGAGAACATACGGGTGCATAAAAGAGACGAAGCGAGATAGTTGGCTGTCTTAGGTAGCAGGATCTGACCTTAAGTACTAGGAATTTGTCCGATGTATCTAATGTTTCACACACACCAATCATGAGAACCCTGAAACAACATAAATTCCGTCCTTATAAGATACGATGGTTTTAGGAACTGAATGAGGATGATCCCGATTGTCGACATCAGTTCTGTGAATTGGTCAGTGAAATGATTAACGGTAATCAAAACTGCTTGTTCGATATCTGTTTTTCAGACGAGTGCTTATTTTATGTTAACGGCATTGTAAACCGGCATAACTGTCGGTATTGGTCAGATGAAAATCCACAATTATCTCGTGAGGCACATACTCAGCTTCCCCAAAAATTGAATGTTTGGGCGGGTATTTATGGAAATCACATAATCTGCTCTTTTCTTATTCATCCAGCCCTCGTGCAAGTATTGGAGAATGCAGATTATTAAACACCATTTAATGTCGTTTATGTTAACTTAAAGATATTCGGCCGGGCCCCTCATACATTAGAGTAGATATTGGATTGTCTTAGGTGGTATAAGTCAATTAGACTTCTCTGCACTTCGACCTATGAAGATCTTTTGTGCCTTCTACTTGACTCTCGAATGCCAATACTTCTAGCGAAGTTAAGCAGCTTTTTAGAGAACAAATTTTGAACTTCATAAGGAGTGAGCAACTTCTTCTAGGGATTTAAGACGTTTGCAGAACAATGCTACGCATTCGGATGGTATATGTCCCGCCGTTTCTTTGGCGCTTTCGCATAAACGACAGTTTTTACTTTCCGATTTGCCCAATAAATATTTTGAGGTGATAACTCAAAGGGCAGTGTCCAGTGAGAAGACCTACGATGAATTTTATATCTTTTTTGCTCATTTCGAGAAGGCATTTTGCTTTTTCAGGTGATATGTCTACAAACCCTTTAGCTTTACTCAGTCCTGGCGCATTTCTCCAGTGAGATCGTAGTGGATCCTCTTCCCATGAACCGAGGTATTTTTTGATGTGGCTTTTCGTAAGATCACAGATCAAGGTGACCTTGTTATTTCCTACCTTCTCAAGGGATTGCTTACATTGCCAGACTAGCTTTGACTCATAAATAAAAGAACTCAGAGCCCTTAAAGCTGCCTGACTGTCTGCAAAAATATAGTTGTTTGTCCTTCGGATCTCTTCGGAGACACTCTTGGACACTAACATCTATAGCATATATCTTCGCCTGAAAGACAGTTGGGCCGGCGGTATCAAGGGATTCGGACAACCGAAAATTTTTTGTCTCTTACAGTTGTAAGGCACCAGCAGTAGCCTCCCTCATAATGCAAAATTGCAGCGGAGGTAGACCTAGCAACTCCTCTAATGCTGCTGTCGGCCATGTTGTCATTGCTCCTGTAATTCCCTGACTAGCCAGCCTTTGCAATTTCTGCAACTAAGCACATTTCAACCCCCGTCTTCTCAAATGTCCTGCGGCAAATCCAGCTCGCCACTAAGGCTTTTGATAAAAATTTTTTCCAAATGTTTGTTCCATGTTAGTTTTTGATCCAGGATTTCTACTAATTATTTTACCTCTCCGGAAAATTTTATTTCGATATTGTTCATTGTTGAAACGACTAGAGAGTAACTGCGTCTCCTGGTGAATGGTATCAAAATTGTTTGGCCTGTATTGATCTTAAGGCCTTCCTTCTGGCACCATTTCTCTATAATGTTTAGGGCAATTTGCATTAAGTATTAGATAGCTATATTATGCTTGCCCGTAATAGTTACGACCAGGTCATCTGCATACCTTTAAATCGTAAAACCAGAGTTGTCCAGCCAAGGACCACGGGCTTCTCATAATAGTTTATTTTTAAAACTAAAGCACAAGGGAGGAAGAGGCAACAAAGGGGAGGTTTCTTACTGTTTCTCTCTCCTACGTGAAGTGTACAGTGGGATTCCGTAGGGATCTATTTAGTGGTTCATTCCGTTTTTGGTATATTTTGCTGACCTCCCATTTCATATAAAAAGTACAATTACTCTTTTTGCAGATGAAACTACAGTTTATGTAAATGCGAGAACAAATCATATGCAATTCCACATGGATCTAAATTAAGTGTCTAAGTGGATACAAACTTGCTTATTTCCGTTGAAATAAATGTAAATGTGCAGGTTTGCATATAGTTAATCCCAAGTATTCTGTTTAGTCTCAAAAATATTTGGATGTACTTATTATCGAAAACCTAGCGTGGTCAGATTACATTCAAATATGTGTTACAAAGCAAAAAGGTCGGTTTACCAATTATCAATTTTTTTTACAAATAGTTCACCAAAAAATTTTATTACAATATTTAATACTTACACCAAGGCCGATACTGGAATTCGCTGGTAGGGTCTGTAGATTGGATAAGTGACTCCAAACTACTTGAGTAAATCCAAAGATAGGCTTCTGTAGTTTCATTGGGTCGCCGTCGAACTTCTTATGAAGAAAGGTTACAAGTCAAGCAATCTACTTTCATGAGCCGTTAATTACGTATCAAACATTAAATAATAAATTCGGAGTTGATCTATCGTATCTGATTTCCCTAGCTTACGACAATAGACAAAGGGACCACTCTTTTTGGTATAATAGAAATGTGAAAATTGTTTTTTCGGCCAAGTCAGATATTTGATGATTTTACTCAGAAAAGTCCTCAATGCCGAATTACTTAAAAATGTTTATGACTCTTACAAATAATCGCTGAAACTTTGTTACTGTATATGTTACTATTAAGGGCTTTTTTAAATATTTTTTAATTATGCTATAACATAGGTCTAGTTTACTTACCTTATGTAATAAATAAATAAAATCTATTATGAATATTAGGTAGGTACCTATTTTTATTTAATAAATTTGGTAAGTAAACGAATATATTAAATAAAAAAATTAATAAAATTGATAAATTTAAGCAGCTTAATATCAAATCTCAGGACTGTTTAAGTTCTGCAATTATTCAATGAAAATAAATAATATAACAAATATTTAAGAAATAAGGATGTTTCAAATATTGGAACTGTTATATACAACGTTATTAGTCTTTTAAGAGGAAGAAAAATAAATAAAAAAATTAAGTTAAGGAAACAAGGGGGAATGAGATGATGAACATACATGATACTCAATTTCCTGATTATATTACTATTCAGGGTTACAAGACTATAAGTTTTCCATCATCTATATTAGAAATATTTTCTAAAAAGTTTTTTTTGTAAAAAGTTAGTATTAATAAGAAAAAATTGATAAGATGTCAGACTATTCTTTTTATTGCACACTTGGAAAAATTATTGATATCGTCCAGTTTACTGCTGTGGTTTTGTTTGGTTTAGGTATACACTTATAAAGTAGCTCCCTTATTACTTTAAAAACATTTCTTAGATAAACACTAAACTTATTTTCTATCTCTCTTAATGTCTTCTTTGGAGTTTCTTATAGTTCAGTATTGCAGTCATTTACAATAATTTCTTTTATTTGCACATTTTATATTATTTAATTTTTGAGGACTCAACACTGCCATTGATCATTTACATGGGGGTATTTATTTTATGCTTGCCTTGAACTTAAATACAGTATAATAATATTTAAGGGCTCATGATTTTCTTCATGTTTTATTCCAACTTCTTTCAGTATGTTCCTAATGATATAGAACTTTTCTATGCTAATGTCACACATGATAAACTGGTCTTAATGTTAAAATTCTGTTGAAAACTTTGAAAAAACAATAAAAAAATGAATATTTTCAATAATATAAGAAGTTTAAAACAATAATGGTGAGCGCCGTAAATATTCTAACCTGTTAACTGAAGGTGTTTAGGAATTTTTATGAAACATTTTTTTTTTATTCAGAATTTCCGACGACTCAAAGAGAATACTTCAAAATGATAAGCTCTCACGGTGACATTTTACATTTAAACTTTGGGCTTATCGGGAGTCCAACTTTTTATGTCTACACACTTTTTGAATAAATCACGACATTAATGTTCTTGCCAGAATACAGAAATTTTATGTCCACATTTAGGTATGCCGCAAATTGTTTTATGTTTGAAAACATTTTATTGGTAAACAATATAACCGGTGAAATTGGCAATTTAATTTTTAACCTAAATATACAGATATTAATTTAATTCAAAAATACTACCCTTTTTTATTTAAACGAGGATTAATTCAGAATAAGAGTAAAAGTCGTTGCAACTCCAGTAAGGTCATATTTTTGAATCTTCTAAAAATTCGTTTACCTACATAAGCTTTTTATGTAGAGACACGGAAAAACAGTATTAAATTGCTACAAATAACTGATACATTAAACTGATATTGATAACCTACAGTTATTGATATTTACAGTTATACTCTATCAAAGGAAAATATTTAAATTGAAATCTAAAATTTTTCTTCTTAACCTTTTAACTAGGGCTGTAGTCAATGGCGACCTCATGAAACTAGTGAGATACGGGTGTCGTCAATAAGCGATTTAATAAATTATGCTAAGAACTAGGTTTGTTTATCGACTTTTATGAATTTTATCTAAGTTTTGTTAATGTAAAATGTGTGTAGATTGCTTGTTCAATTTATTGATTGTCTAATGCATCAAAAACCATACTTTATAGTGTGAAGTTTTTGTTTATAAATATTATCTTTTTAAAATACAGCTTTAGACAAAACTATTAGGTGCCCTATAGTGACTTGGGGGTGCATAATTCTTTTGGCTTTTAGCTGCATTTCGAAAAGATCATATGAAATGCCAGTTTAGCAGTAATACGGAATACTTGGCCCTATTTGTATACATTTATTAAATCAAAAATGACTTCACAGTCAACCTCTTATGAGACTCGTATTTTAAAACATTCGACAATAGAATTGAGAAACAATGATTTGTGCAGTGACGAAAAAAATTTTTTTCTTACTTACAAATTAGTGAAATTGAAAGGCAAGTGATGATAGCGAAAGAGACAATGATTCACACATTAATTGTGTTCAAGAAACAATTGGAAATTTACTTTAGCAAAATTGCTACACTTTCAATCCATGAATCTATCACATTAATGATAAAAATTCTGGTATCAACCCTCGTGGAAGAAACTAATGGATACCATGATTATTGGTCAACACATCCCATTATTGCGAGTTCTTTTATTAGTAAATATATAACAAGAGACAGATACACACATCTGCAGCATTATATACATTTCGCTAATAACGTTCCACCCCTCCAATAACAATGATGAACTGTTGAACATAGCAGAGTGGAATAGAAAATTTTTAACCTTTTTAAAAGCTGGTTATCGATAAAACTTTGATATTGTTTTACAACATCCAAGAGGCATCAAGACGGAAATAGTTCTGAAGTTAGTTTATAAGGGATTTATAAGGAAATTGATATTCCGCGAAATTACCCGCTAGGTATTTCAGGTACGGTAATAAAAAAAAGGTAAATTATGAGCAGAAAAGTCATCTTTTATATACACAGATAATTGATGTACTAGCCGTAAACTAACAATTTATTCGGATGAACAGAATGCCAATGTACAGTAAAAAAGAAAAAAAAGCACTTTTTTCACAGGGCGACACGTGTAGCCTGTGAAGAAGTACAGAAATGTATTGGCTCTTAGGTGAACAGAAAAACAAGATATGCTAACGTTGTCAATATTTCGTTGGGGAGTAGTGGACAATAATGGAAAATTGGACCTAAAATCTGGCGAACCTATTTGAAAATCAGGTTGCATTATTGATTGTACTAAAAATATGCTAATGATTTAAAAATATAAAAACCCACTTTACCTCCCCTATCCACTTCATTTTATGTCTTAATTTTTTCTCTATCCCGCTTCTCCCGCTGTTAGTACATTTTTTTGGTATTTTAGATATATTTATTCTAGAGAAGTGTGATAGTATCTGAAAAATTGATAATAAATGGTCATTATTTCATTATTTGATTTGGACAGCCTGGCAGCTTCCGGAAGCGATATTATTTCGCTACAGAAGCTTCTTCAGCTAGATCTCTTACTATTACATACTTCTTTTTTGAAGGCTTTCCTGGCATTCCTATAATCGTTCCAGCTGGTTTCGTCCTGCGCTTTACCGCTCTATTGAAGCTCCTGGTGTCCTTTCTCAAGAATTTGAGTTTTGCACTCCACCATTGGACCTTCCTTAGCGGGGCAGCTTTAAGAGGACAAGCCTTTTCATAGCTACCAATTATCAAAGATTCTCTAACTCCTTCTTAAGGTCTTGCCTTGTTCTTATTAGATCGTTTGGAGTGTATTGGCCATCCTTGAGCTCCTTAACGTAGGTTAACCAGTTAGTAGCCCTTGGATTACGCCTTAATGAGAGCGCTTTGACCTCCGCCTTTAAGATAAATTGGATCATTCTGTGATCCGAGGTCGAAATGTCCCCCGACACCCTCCAACTCCCAACGTGATCAGTCAGGTCTTGAGAGGCCAGTGTTGTGTCTATCACTTCCTTACGGATTCGATTGACAAATGTGGGCTCTGTACCTCTGTTTATTTGTAGTCTAGTAGTAGCCAAAAACTCCAGTAAAGCCGCACCGCATACCTTAATGTCAGTGCTACCCCACAAATATTGTAAGTAACTTCAAGATCCTGTTCTGCATCCTTCCTATTCAATACTTCTTTGCCTATTAAATAATCAAAAATTGTATATTGCTTTTTTTATATTGATATAACACAACATTTTTGAAAGTAAAACTTTATTTTATTCTCCTTGCTCCATATAATTATGTTGTTTATATCTTTTTGCAATAATATACAATCATGAACAGTTTGCTTCTTAAATAGTTTGATTTCATCCGCAAATAACCATTTCTCAAAGTACAAAATATAATCTGGAAGATAATGAATAAATAAATAAACAATAGTGGACAAGGTTAGATCCTTGCGGAACTCCCGAGTTAGCATGGCATTTGCCAGATATATTCCCATTATGTTTTACTATAAAATGCCTGTTATGTAGATAGTTGTAATAGTATATTACGTAATGTGTGTGGTAAGTAGCATTTTACGCACGAATTGAATAGTTGTGCACGATGCCGCGTAGCGGCGAGCGCGTAATTCCGTGAGTGCGTAAATCACTGTTTAGTCAATTTAATGTGATAACTAATAACATAACTTATTGAAACATCATATTTTTCTTTCATAATTAAAAATTTGTTTTATCTGCATGCATAAAATTAAAATATTCCCTATACGTTATTAACAACTGCTTCATTTATATTTCGTTAAACCAAAGTAAGTAAGTACATTAGTAATTTTTATTTATTATACAAGTTGAGTTTCCTACTCTCTCATTCAACGAGGTTATTTGACTTAGTAACAAATGATGATCATTAGGGAGTTTATGTGACAAGACACATGAAAACAATGCCGGTTCCATATTTTCGAGCTAATTCTCTATGGTCCTTAGGCACAATTATTCCATAACATTCTTCATCGTTTCAGTTATTGTTCGCAGCCGGTACATGAGACATTCCGCTGTCATTACTTTAAACCTACATAATATGTGTACCCAAGGGAGAAAGTAGATATGTTATCATCTAATCCTTGGATTTTCATCTTTCCTACAAAAATTCCATTTTACTTTATTTACGACTGCGTTTAATTATGTAGATTTTGTTCGCCGTAATTTAAAAACTTTAATTATAAATACTTACAAATGGCCAACGAGACATTAATATTATTTAATATATAATATTTATTTTATACTTTAGATATTTTTTAAGGTTTATGTATGCACCTTTACGTTATTCTTTACTGTCGTGAAATGGAAATAGAAGCTCATAATAGGTTACGTATTTTAGGTATAACATATATGGGAAATACGTTATTTCAATATGTCAATCTGACGATGCTAAGTCTAGCGAAACGGCTGTCATTAAAGTTTAAAAAGCAATTTTTTAAATAAATATTGGAAGTTTTGTTAAAACGAATTTTTTATTATTCTTAATAACGTTATTCCTTATTTTTATGTTTAAGTCTACCAAAATATTACTGTGCATGATTAACTCTTACGTACTTGTTTCAATTAAATATATTTATTCAGTTTACCATAAAAATTAAACTTTTCCTTTTTACATAACTTTTGCAATAATTAGTTTTAACTAATATTTATTAATTATATTGAGTTTTATTAATACTCTTTTTTTTTTCTAGGTTAGTGCAAAGCAGCAGAAAAACTTGTAAGTGAAAAAGTTTAGATGTATATTTTACTAGTATGTAAATCTAGTTACAAGGAAATGAGATTTGAACCGAGTCCATGAAACTGGAAAATGTACTTATAACTTGTTTCCTTTTTTCTCTCATACAGATTTACTCGGTCTAAGCTTTCGTGAAATATTATCCCTCATAAACTCTAAAACAAACACAATTTGTAACAACCGTACTTTAAAATTTAGCACTTATTAACATAAAAGTTGAGTATTTGAATCAGTTGAATTTTTTACTTTTGCCTTTTGAGGAAAACGCTTTATTTCAACTTTTTTAATATTGCAGATAACAATCAGTTAAAGAAAATTAATTATTTTTTTTTGTTAATTATCTTACTAGATAAGGCCAACACAAAGTTAAAGAACGATAAACATAAAACTTTAATGAAATGTCTTATAAATACCAACTTTATACAGAAAACTTTCCCCAGCGGAGTATGTTATAGAAGGTGCACATGTGTGCCACTGCAGTTTACTGCATTTATTGGTAAGAAGTAACCTCATTTAACTCAATCTTTTCCAATTTTTTAAAGTAGGAAAAGAAAATACTTTTTCTAGTAGGTAATCGATTGACTTGGATACACATTTTCTTTGTCAAATAAGCATAAAAATTACATACAAAATTAATTATTTTAAACACTATTAAGGAAAATAATTTAAAGATATATTTTTATTTTTATTCATTATCCAAACGAAAAGTTCAACAACAAGTTGCTTGTCAACATTTGTTGCGATATTTATTGTGAAATATTAATTCACATTTCAATCTAAACATTATTCGGATCGTAAAAAAAATAAATATTTACAAATTATGATAAAGTAGGTACACGTCTTTACCGCTTACTCAAAAAGAACAATAATTTAATGTTAAAATATTCCAACTATAAGGGTAATATAATTTAAGATGGCTACCTATATTTTTGAAAGTCTTATATAGTCGATTCTTTAACCGTACAAAGAAAAATATTGATGTTTTGTTAATATGATGTATTTTTTCCTTTCCATTCATCCCAAAGCCGAATATAGAGAATAGGTACACCTCACGAAAATACCTGTTTAATTCCGTCAGCTGGATATATTTGCTGAAGGATTTTCTTGGAATTCATTTAAAGTAAAATTTTCAGCTTTTCTTCACTGGGTTTACGTTTCTTGTTTTTTTAGAGTTTAGTAAACTTTCATGGTCTGACTAACTTTTGTATAATATGTACTCCATGATTTAGTTGAAAATAGTTTACTTTCGGTGAACTGAAATTTTTTAATGAAAAAACTTCGATTTTTTACCTAAATCTCTAAGAATTAATAATTTTTTCAACTTGTTTGAGCAAATATTTAGTGGATGGAAAGTATTTTTATCTAAAAAATAGTAGTGGGAATATGAAACGAGTTTAATCACAAAAAAAAAGTTTCAAAGAAATATACTAAGTCGATCCAACAATGTTGAATTGAAGATGTGAAACGTTCCAACTAGTTTCGGTGTTGTTAGACCATCATCAAGCTGTAAAAATAGAATACAAATCAAGTCAAAGAGAATTTTTTTTGTAAATAAAATATCAAAAATTAAACAAACTTTATAAATATGTTGAAACATAATTTTCAAAGAAGTTACTTTAAAAGGGAATAGACAATATTAAGCCGAGTTACAATAATCTTAATAAAAAAAATGATAGATCACCTTTGTTGCATCACCTTTTTGATTCTTGGTTAAGTATATTTTAACTCGGCTTTTTGATTTTATATAAATAAAATTTTTTTCTTGTTGACGTGACTTTACTTACATTTAAAATGTTCAATCTGGAACCGTTGGCGATACTGATACCGAAACCGTTTACACTACCACTACACCTTCAGAGATCGAAGGTCTCTGATGAAGATAACTTGGTTATCGAAACGCGCGTCAGGCAGTTAAAAGTGTGTGTGTTGTTGTAGTAGTAGTGTAAACGGTTTCGGTATGTGTTTTACTTACATTGTATTGTATTTTTACAGAAACTAGTTGCAACGATTAAAATTTTTATTTAAACTTTGTGGGATCAACTTTGTGTTGTTCTTTGAACCTTTTTTAAATTCTACCCACATTAGACAAATGGATGACTTCCATGAGTTTAATCATGAAGAAGAGGGACAATATATATAAATAAGATGGTCAACATATGTAAAAATGTATAAAAGACATTAGCATTCATTGGGTTTGCAGGCTTAAAAATTCCATACTCACCAAGCTGGTACATTCCGCGTGCTAATTGTATAAATCCCACTAATATTACTACTGACATTTTACGGTATGAAACACACATCGGGATTCTAATTCACAGCTGTCATTACTACAAAATAAACATAAATAGCTGTCACTGCCAGGTTCAAGAAGCTAATAAAACTTGAATTGTAGCATCATTGGTTTAATTTAACCTCAGTAGTGGTTTTTTGGAGCAATGTATGTATGTATGTATAAATTAGGGGTGATAAGTACACTGCGACCTATAGGATCTATTGTGTCCCCCCTTACTTGCCATGTTCTGATGTTTTCTCAGATTTATAGCAGCTCTTCGAGTCCTATTTTCCTGAGGAAGTTTAGGACATCGTCGGGCTTCAAATCAGGTAGATCCTCTTCTTCTATTTTATGTGCTCCTAGGTATCTAGCCCTAGAATTCTGCAAAGCAGGGCATTCTGAGAGTATGTGTATTGAGGTTTCATCCTCTTTCTTACAGAATCTGCACTTTGCTTCATCTGCTAACCCTAGTTTCTTCATGTGGCTTCTTAACCAGCAATGCCCGGTTAATATTCCCGTTAGAATTCGGAGCCTTTTTTACTGAGGTTGAGGCAGCTAAGAGATCTCTTCTGGTCATAGTTCCCCAGTAGTATCTTAGATTGCCTCAGTCCTTCCAGCTGATTCCAGTACTTGGATTTTTCCTTCTCCATTTCTTCCCTTAGTTTTCCTAAGATTACTCTACTGCTTATCCCACAAGATCGTTCTGGTCCCAAATGTGGGGTTTCAGCTCCTTTTTTTGCCAGCTTATCTGCTGTTACATTCCCCTCTATTCCTATGTGTCCCGGGACCCATTGAAGGGTGACAGTGTTCTTCTGGCCTAGTTCATTTAGTTTGCCTAGGCATTCCCAAACCATCTTCGAACTGATTATATTTGAGCTCAGCGCTTTGATGGCTGCTTGACTATCCGACATGATCACAATCTCTTGTCTGCAGTAGTTTCTTTCAATATTGAATTCCACACATCTTTCGATGGCGCGAACTTCTGCTTGAAAAATGCTCGGGTATGTGCCCAAGCTTTTTGAGTATTTGGCTCTCGGTCCAAAAACTCCTATCCCAGTTGCCTCGTATAGCTTGGAACCGTCCGTATACCACTTTATGGCATTCTGGCAAGTTCCCATTGCTTCAGTGATACATGAACAGGCTAGTCTCTGAATCTTCGAGAGATTTTTCCTCGTCGTACTCAGATTAGCCCTTGCGCCCCAAGCCACTGCCCCATATGTGATTAATGGTCTCACTATTGCTGTGTACATCCATTGCAGAATACGTGAATTACATCCCCAGTTCTTCCCTGCAATGTTCCTGCACACCATGAGGGCCTTGGTTGCTTTGTGTATTACTTCGTCTTCGTGTTTATTCCAGAGTAACCCGCTATCTAGGATTAGCCCTAGATATTTTACCTCTGTTTTCCACTCGACGATGTTCTCCCCTATTTTTATGATTTTTAGATTAGGTTCCTTTTTCCTTGTAAAGGCTATTAGTGTGGTTTTGGTGGGGTTGATGCTGAGTTTTTGGAGCAAATTCAACGAGTTATCTAGCACATCGCCATACAAGGGAACTGCCATATTTAATATATTTACCAAAATAATCATTATGTATTAAATAAAAAAATGTTGGGACGTACAACGTTAATCCAACTAATAATTGCTAATCATTTAGTAACTTGATATCATGGTTTATGAAAGAAGGATCTAAAAGAAGCTAATTTTTGGGAAAGAGGATGACAAGAGTAGTAATCAATAATACAATCAGTGGAAGAAGGTTTTCTATAGACCTCAAAACAAAAAGAATCATTATCCTTAGTTATAAAAGTATTTAAGGAATAAATTTGGTTATTAGTTTCCATTTCTATAGAAAATATAATTCTAAGTTAAGGATAATTTGTATAGGTGATAACGTTGTCTATATCAGAAAGAATGTTTGTAAACAAAACAAAATAATTATCAATACAACATATCTTAAGTAGAATAAAATGTTATTCTTAAAATTAGAATTCAAGAATACAAGAGATTGGAACCGATAGTTAAACCAGAAGATTGTGAATAAAACGAATAATTGAATTTAAAGACATTTTGTTTCAAACATAAGCCCAATAAAGAACATAAATCAAGAAAAATATGTGTAGAATAATTATTAGAAATTAGTATTTTTCTCTTAGATTTTATAATCTCTGGACCAATTCGTATACATAGTACATCCTTTTTCTCAATTGAATCACGTAATCTACTCCAACCAGATTTTCTCCAGGTCGACAACTAAGTTCCATTTCACCAGGAAGTCTCATTTCACGTCCAAATAAGATTTTCGCAGGTGATTCTCTTGTGAATTCATTGATAACAGATCGATAACCCATTGCAAATAGGGAAAGATATTGGTCCCAATCTCTCTGGTGACAGGAGACTGTTTTGGACAGATATATTCCAATGGTCTCTTGACCATTCCATCTGATGAAACGCCGTTGTTCTGATCTTCTTCATTCCCAGCTTGTCACAAATTTCTTGAAATAGATGGCTTTCGAAGTTTCAATCTAGATCTAGAAATCTTTTACCCTTTTTGTGAAATAAATAATAATTTTTTGTCTTCGGAAATTGCCCCGCGATGTCTACATCAATACTTTCAAATGAGCTACCAACATTACACTGTTTCATAGGTGCCCTTAGCTGGAGGTGTCCCGACGAATTTGTAATAAAAATAATGGTACACTACCTAGAAAATAAAAGTTAATGGAGGAAAAAACTCTAAAAGCTCCCTGGGTTATGAGAAACGAAGATATACACAGAGACCAAAGCCAAAGAAGGCACTAGAAACGAACGAGGCAGGAAGCTATTTGAAGCCACACGAGCAAAAAACATCAAAAAGGGTCGGACGAGATAGATGACTACGACGAGGGACCCCCAGATACAGAGCTTCCGCCGATTCTTTACTTTGAAAAACTGGAAGCACTTACACTTGCCTCGTCGAAAATTACACAACCTCGAAAGACAAGAGAATAAAGCCAGAAGAGAAAGAAACTCCTGAAGCCCTCTGCAGAATTAAAGGAGGAAAGGGAAAAACGGGTGCGACGCGAAATAGCGATGAGGTCTTGTCGGAATAACAGGGAGTGCTGTTCGCATAGCAGTTAAACATGTATAGGACACTCATTCACTACAAAATTAAAAGTTGATATTGCGATAAATATTTTGTTAGTTTTTTTGTGGATTTTTGTTAAGATGTTAAATGGAAAATGTGTAAAAGTAAAGTACTTGTAAAGAGGAGAAGAAAAATGGTTCTCATTTGTCCCATAAACAAGAATACTTTATTTCCTGGATCTTGGTTAATAATATAAGGATAGTTTATATTTATAAAAATTTAAGCAAAGAAACTGCATATAAAAATATATTTCTTACGATTATGAACAAAAGTGACAGTAATGGTATTTAGCACCTATTTTAGTCCATCGAATTTACTGTTCTAAACTAAATAGTCAATTTCTAAATAGTGATAGTAGCATATCTCTCTCAAATTAACTGTTTTTCTGCTTATCATTTACCTAAAATGGCAACTGTTTTTAAGTGAAAATATAAATTTTATGTTTGTTGGTTTGGAATTTACCTTTGATATAAAATAATTTAGTGTTTTCTTCCTGGCCTTGTTTTGAATAATTGAATGTTAAACCAATTATAATTTAAATTCAGCTGAATTCAGTTTTTTGTTTCTATGAAAAACATTTAACAAAAGGGAGTTTGCAGACATTTGTGCCCTAGGATATGATGCTTCTGGAATATTCCGATTTGAATATGAAGTTTATACATTCAGTATGTATTCTGCATAATAATATTGTAATGGGTACCAGAAATCATAAATATACATTGGCTCTGATTCGTTAGAACTTTACAGATGCTAATAGAAAGCCAAACAATGCCTAGAGCTATGCAAGAATAAGTCAACATACAACACGAATTTAAAAACTTTCTAAACCAGAATGGAGCAATAAATTTGAAAACAAACGCAAATTAAAAGGATATATTAGTTATCCACATATATTCCTTTGTTTATTAATCTAAACGATGACCTCTAAGGTTTATAAATATTTTACAAATTTTTCCCAATATGCAATATATATAGTATTTTTTCTTTATTTATTCAAAAACCTTAAACTTTACTTTGCAAACCATAGAAATATAACCAAAAAACACCAAAAATATCAAAATGGTTTAATTATAAGTTCCATTGGCATTTACATTTTAATTCCTCATCTATGTATATCTCTCTTTCGACGCCAATAAGTACGAGATCGATCAATCTTAAATTTACATAGTTTGTAATTACTGGAAGCTGAAAATAATGAATTACTGTGTTTGTTTGTCGCTATCCTGCATTAGTTAAGAAATGCCATTTTACACTATTGCAAATATTCTAATTACATTAATGGAAATGGGTAACGGTTCCAGAGATAAAAACTTGTTTGTAGTTAACGTTTTTCTTTATTAAAAGTAAATTGTTAATTAAGTTTCTAATATTCTAATAAATTCAAGGAAAAATATTTTTTCTAAAGAAAAGAAAAGAAAATTTTTAGTACTCTCTAATAGACTTAACATATTTCCCTCTACCACATATTACATTTTACAACGTTCTCAAATAATTTACTTTTTACTTATTCAAGAACAATTTTAGTTATTACATGATACTTTAGAACACTGATTAAAATTTTACAAGGACGTAACCATGCGAGTTCTATGAATTTCGATAAACAAAGATACAATACGTTGCCTAGAGTTAATGTAGACGAAGAAACATATCAAGCCCTGGTCTTTAGGAAACGGACCATCTTCTCCTGAAAATGTTATTGAATTAGATTGGTTTATATCCCACCTCATATTCTTTGGCTTGATAATTTCTTCAAATAATCTTCAGCGTTTCTTCCTAGATCAAGCAAGCAAGTACACCAAAAGATTTAACCCAATTTTCGGTGCAGTGGAATTAGGTTTACTTCATTAAACTAGTACCACTCTGAGACCATTGTTAGGAAATTCGAAGAATAAAATAAAAGATCTTGGAAAAAGTAGTATTTATGAAATAAGTTGTTACCCAAAAGTATTTTAGACAACCAAAAGAACAGTTAAAACTAATTTTAAAAAAATTTAGCTCATTTAAAATAGAAACGCATAGAAATATCTATTGTTTTTTTCTTCTTTCTTGGCATAGACTCAATATCAAGGCATTTTTTGTTTAGACGTACAAGACTAGGCATCGGAAAGGAAGGTAATATCAAACAAAGTTTAAAAACAGAAGTTGTTAGTCTATTAAGATTCATCACATATAGATCGACGAATTTGGGTGTTTTTTTTTTAAATTGGAACATTGGATCGAGAGTCTGAGGTCCGGACCTGGCAACTAAAACTTAAAAAGTTTACATGTCAGCTCCGAAGTAAAATAGTTTTTTTTTGTTAGTTATCGTAGATGAAAAATTCAGTTATTTAAAGTGGAAAAGTGAACCAACGAGACAGAGTCATTTCTGTAAGTAATATCTGAAAATTGTGATTTATATTTTACAACCTGCTTACAATTCATACTAGTATCAAAACAGAACTTTCTGTTTTAAATATGTATCATCCAAGCACTGGAAGTTCTGACTACAAGAGCTTTCAGAATAAAAATTCTTCAAAACAAACCCATCTGCACTCACATAACAAAAATCTCCTTCCAAAGATCAAGCGATTGTTTTGCAGCAATTGATAATGTAAAAATAAGAGTACTTAAGATCTCTGGGAAAATTAATTAATTTAAAAAATTGTTTACATCAAATTTAAAGTCCGAATCATGGATAAAGTTCTTGGGAATGTACTTTGACCAAACACTAAGCTGGAAGCTTCACATTAATGACCTTGTGTTAGCATACAACAAACGACTTAATTAAGTATATATTATTATCATATATTATTTTGCAGTGTATAGAACACTAATTACGATCAAAAATAGATTATGTCTTTAATGTGTAATCAACAGTGAACAAAGTATTATTAAAAAAACTTAATAGTCTCCACCATTATTCTCTTCGCACGATAACTGGAGCTTTCCCATTGATAGTTTATACTGTGCAGTTGCGGAATCTTCTTTAAAAAATAGAAAGATGTCCGTGAGTATAATATACGCTGCTAAAATGAAATCCAATCCAGTAAATACTACCCTAAAAAACTGTTTCTCCCAAAAATTTCCGGCCAAACCTTTATACAGAAGAACTAGAAAATATTTGGAACAATTAAATTACTCCACTACCGAATGTGTTTGTGCTCGATCGGCCTCTATGCCACCATGGATAGTAAAACACCCTACATGCATTACCCACCTCACTTAATTTGGCAAATATTCTACAAACCACACAATAATCAAATCAGCACTTCATGACATTCTAGACAAATATAAGGAGTTCGTTTATATTTACACTGATGGATCCAAATCAAAAAATAGAACAGACACTGCCATTATTGCACCAACTTCCAAACTTATGTTAAAAATCCCTTCAAACTTATCTGTCTTCTCCTCTGAACTATATGCTCTGTATAGAGCCACTCAGATTGCACTTTCTTTAAATATATCATTCTCACAGTCGCCTTAAGTCAGTCTCCAAGCCATTCATAAAATGTACTCGATAATCGGGCTCACAGTTGAAATAAGAGAAATAGTACAATACTCGATACATAAAAAAAAGAAGTAATATTCTGTTGGATTCCTTTACCCATCGACATAAAAGGAAACGAAGGGGAAAATAGGGTGGCCAAGGAAGCCTCCAAAAGTGACTGTGCAAAAGTGAATCTTTTAACAAGTGACGATTTAAAACTAATTAAACAAACAATGTTCAGTGCGTGGGAAAATAAATGGACATCTTCCATAAATAATGAGAAATAAAAGGCCGTTGTCAATGCTGCCAAAAAAACATGAATATAAAGTGTTACTAACGCGCTTACGTCTCGGTCATACGCGACTAACCCACAGCTACCTGTGTGATACCAAGGTAGAACCCAAATGTGAAAGATGAGACTTCAAATTAACTGTTAAACACATACTTATAGAATGCCCATCATTGGCTAACCAAAGAAGATCATCCAGTCTACATCCTGGAAATTATAAACTCCACTTAGTGCATTATCTTGATTTGTTTTACACTAATAATAACATTGTTATATTGTTAGTTATGTAGCACTTAGGTAAATAAAAATACGAGTCGCTAATAACCAAAATGGTTGATGCGAATTATCCAATAAAAAAAAGCTCCGCTGCAGTATATTTATCGGAGAAGAGAATTTGACCTTCATCAGGCTTCTATATAACTCATAGCAAAATGTCTTATTTTTATTACACTAAAAGAGTATGTATTCCAGACTTTCCATTTATCCACAGTAGTCGTGTGAGTCAGTTTCCTTAACCTTTATTCTATTGAAATGTTTTCCGTAGCTTGCGTGTCCAAATCGCATTCTTATTACCATGGTAATATATTTCTTGTACCAAGTTGTACCAAGCTGCTTTGAATGAATCGGGCTGTATTAGAGTGTATTGTGAGTTGTCCAAATTTTTTTGCAATCTGATTCACATGTTTTGAATTGATTAATTTTATAGGTTTCTGAAGTCCTCACCACAAAACTTATATTTTAAGTCTTCTCCAGTAGTAATCGTGGAATTTGCTAATTTGTCAACAAATTTATTGGGTAAACTACCTATATGGTCTTCAATCTAGCCAAAATTATACCAACTTTTCTTTTTTTTATTAATATTGAAACGCGTTACACAGTTAAAAGGTGTGTTTGTGTAGTGATATTCGGTAATGACACTTCCACAATTTATTAGAAAAATTAACTTTTTTATCAATGACAACTCAAGTAAACACTCATCAGCAAACTGAACTATCGAAGTAACGAAGTCACATTTTGCTTTTATGAAATAACTATTTGATGTTGATTAACTTTTGTTTAAACTAGACCTAAACTTGAAAACTCGTTTTGAAGTAATAAGACCTCAGGGATTATCCTGGATATATTTCCTATTGTTCAACCCATGTATACAGCATTAAGATTTGTTTATCCTATTTTTTTATTAAGGAATTTCTTTTTTAAATTTACAAATTTCGCTTTTATTACGTTTATGACACACATTTACTGTTTGCATTGATTTTGTAAATTGGAAACTTTCAAAAACACAAAAATGATGTTATACATTGCCGTTGGTTAGCTGTAAATTTAAACTTTGATTTTTTTTTTAATTTTGAAAAAATCTATAAATATAATGTAGACACAGACGATAAACACATTTGCGGGATATTACTTCACTAACTTTGCCAAACCCAAAGGCACACATAATTTTGTTTGAAACTGCGAATACTTCTTTGGTGTTCCCACTTTTTAAAGCTTTTACACATCATTTAACAACATTAGCGACAAGCAATTTTTTAAAACTTTCCGAAAGGTATACCGATTAAGTTATATATATCAGACAAAAACATATATACGAGAGTTGAAAAATTTAGCGTTATACTCGTAACAATTATAAACAATGTTTGTGTATAATAATGATTAATAATTATACTGTGAGTATGTTAAGGTTTAAATTAATTCTATATTTTTTAAACTAAAATATTTTTACGATATCCTTAGGTTAATTTATAATTTCCAATTGCCCATACGATATTATTAATAACATAAAAGTTTTTCAATGTTTTTGCCCCGAGTTCAAAGTTCCACGTTCTGCTGTTTCCAGTTCTGGTCTTGTTCTGGCTATGAGGATCAGATCATCTGCATTTAATTGAAAATCTATTTGATATGCATCCTTTTACGAATATTTAATTTTTTGTGTTTGTTAATGTAATTCTTAGTAGCATAGTTCCTATGGCTTCCTATAAACGCCGGCTTAAAACCTATAAACAGCATATTTTATTCGAAGCTTTTTATGGTAAATATTTGGTCTGCTATCGATCTTCCTATTCTGAACCTTCCTTGGTATTCTCCTACAATGCTATCAGGTTACTATCAGGCTAATGTTTTGTACACAACACCCATTGGCGATATCACTGTGTAATTTTTACAAAGGAAGGGTTTTGTGCATTTAATAGGTACTTCAACTTATATAATGAATACTACATATTTATCCCCTAATATGTTCATTTTAGGTAGTAAGTTTGCGTTATATCTCGTATAGTAATTGTTTGAGATTAGTGACTTTCTATGTTCCTTGTAAATAAAATTCATTTTATTTTGGGTTTAAAGCTTCTTTAAATTTTTGCTAACCTTTTACTTCAATCACATAAATATTTCTGTGTTTCTGAAACTGTGTTTGCCTTTTCATTGTATTTAATATTTTTTTTCTTGTTATTCCAAAATTTCTGTACCTAAGGTATTTTGCTATTTTGTTTATTTTTTTTTTGTTTTTTTTTTTGTTTTGGCCTAAGCATTTAGCTATTTAGCCAGACTCTACACGTTTATTAAGAACCAACAACAGAGGGAAAAAACAGGGACACTCGCTTCTCGTCCAGGGACCCATCAGGACATTTTTCTTTACTTATTTACAAAACTAGGCCACGGAAAGGAGGTATATTACAAATGGGTTAGACAAAGGTTACGATCTAAACTAACTACAAACAGACATCTAAATCGTGAACATATTTTATTAAAAAATCATATACTTTTTTCTCACCAGTCGCTAATAAAGTTACTATATGGAATGGAGGAAATATCTGAACAGATTTTAAGTTTTCTAATAAATTTTTAAATTGCTGCGAGTATTTCGAGCATTTGAAAAATATATGATTTAGGTCACCTTGTTCATTACAAAATTCACATAGATCTGAGCTATAGATGTTGATCTTCGCAAGATGGGTAGGATATGTCTGAATCTTAATCTTATCAAAGTGGTTATGTATTTTCTTGGTATATTGAAACCCTTAAACCAGTAAGATTTTGGAATAAAGGGTTGTATTAAGGTATACTGGGTTGTTGATTGCTTACAAAATGTATTCCAATAATCTTTCTATCGCTCCATTTGATTTTTCTTAGAGATAATGAATGCATCAGAAACACAGATTCTATCATCTGTAGGATTTTCATTAAAAGAAGTAGTTGCAATCTTAGCAATATCGTCCACATGCTCATTCCCTCTTATACCAATATGAGCTTTTACCCAAATAAATTTAATAATTTTATTCTTATTTTCAAGATTCGTCAGGAGTATTTTAATTTGGCTAATGAAATGATTAGATTTATAATTGGGTATTTTTGAATTTTTTAGAGAGGACAAAACAGATAGTGAATCTGATACTATTAAGGCCGACATATGGTTTAGACTGTCAAAGTATTGTAATGCCTTGAAAATTGCAAATGCTTCAGCACTAAAAATTGAGAGGTTCGTTGGAAGTTTAACAATTTTTTCAATAGCCATAGATGGGATGTAAAAAGCACATCCGGTACCTTTAATTGTTTTAGATGCATCTGTATAAAACACAACGGATTCTGGCCATTTTTGCAATAGTGAATTAAAAGTACATGTATCCATTATAGAGTTATTATAATAAGTTGGTGTGTATACATCAGCTTCATAAAAGAAAGAGAAAAAATCATATAGTTTAAAATTGTTTATACTGCTGATACACTTTACGTTGTGCATATCTCTAAAGGCTCTGCATAGGGTAGGTGAATTTTTATGAGTCCAATAGCTATTTGTTAGATCATCTATATTTAGAGAGCTTATTACAGAATATAATGAACTGTTAAGACATGAAATTTTTATCAAATATTTTTCACTCAAATGATCTCGTCTATAATTCAGTGGCGGTTCTAAGGCTTCAACATGAAGTGGGGCTATAGGGCTAGACTTCATTGCACCCATGCAAATACGAAGAGCAGTGCGTTGAAATATATCAATTTTTTTTAGGATATGATTACTTGCTGACTGATAAAGTATAGATCCATAATCCAGAATTGATCTGATATACGATTTATAAAACAGTAATGCTGTTTCCACATCGGCTCCCCACCAGGTTTTAGAAATAGATTTTAAGAAATTGAGACATTTATTGCTTCTGTCAATTATGTATTCAATGTGTAGTTTCCATGTTAATTTTTGATCTAGGGTCATACCTAGATATTTTATATATTTACAAAAATTAAAAATTTGATTATTTAAAGAGATTGTATTTAGATTAGGAATATTATGTCGTGAGAAAATACACACACTTGATTTATGACTGGATAGATCAAAACCATTTTCATTAAACCAATTTGAGACGCTTTCGTGTAATTTGCTAAGGATTTTAAGGCACTGTTCATACTTTGTTCTTTCGGTATAAACGAGAAAATCGTCAGCATATTAAATTGTTTTAAAAGTTACATTGGGTATGTTAATACTGTGAAAATCGGCTGTATAAAGATTAAAAAGAAAAGGACTCAAAACCGATCCCTGTGGAAGTCCCCAACTATTATGACGTGGTCCTAGTAGTTTATTTTTTTCAGTTCTAACGTGTATACGTCTATTGGTGTAAAAATTAATGATAGTTTCTGCAAGTTTTAAGGGGATTTGAAAAATATTAACCATTTTGTCTTTTAACCGATGTAAACATACGCTATCATAAGCACCTTCTATATCTAAGGATAAAGTAGGTAGATAATTATTTAATCGTAGTAATAAAACTCAAAGTCTATCCACAACGTTTAATAGTGAGGTTCAATAGTAAGTGCAACATGTTTCGGTCTTTAGACCATCATCAGGCTATAAAGAAAAACAATGGTATCAGGAGAATCCAAAAATAGTTATAGTTATTAAAAGATTCCACCAAGGAGGTGGATGCCGTTTACTTTCATACGATTTATATTGAGGTATGGCTATTCCTGCAGCAGTATTAATATTATTGATGAAAGTAGTGTACTGATCACTTAAATTATCTGAATGGTTGTTAGTGTGTGTAAATTTTCCAAGGTCGCTGTGTTCCAGTTAGCTTTTTTAACATTCCATTTATTTTTAGGAGAAACTTGATTTTTATTGTTTTCAGATATTAATTCTATATATATAACATAGTGATTTGATCCTAAGGTATCAGGGATAATTTCCCCATTTATATTTTTTACTAAACTAGGCGAACAAAAGGTTATGTCTATTGCAGAGTCTTTTTGATTTGGACGTCCTAAAACTGTTGGTTTGCCATTATTTAAAACAGTAAGATTTACATCATCCGCAACGTTTATTAGTTGTGAGCCTATTTTATCATTATAATATGAGCCCCATATAGAATGGTGCGCATTAAATTCACCACCTATAATAAACGGATCTTCAAATTGTTCGAAAATGTTTACCCAGTCATCATATGTGGTTTGTACTTTTGGAGGCTTATAAATAGATACAAAATTTAACGTCAGTTTTCCGTATTTAACTTTAATACCGCACACTAAAATATTATTGTTATAGTTTATATTAATTTTGTGTTCAATATATCGAAGAGATTTATGAATCAATATTGCTACACCGGCGTAGCCATCCTGTCTATCTTTACGGACTATGTTGTAACCACTAAAATTATATTTTTGATTAATTTTGAGCCATGTTTCACTTAAAAGAGCTATATGTATATTTTTATTAAAAAGATAATGTTCCAGACTATTTTTATTAGATACAGCAGAACGTGCATTCCACTGTATTATGTTTAAAATTAGTTTTTTGGAATTGAATTTTTATATTTTTTAAGGTAGCCATGTTTCACTTAAAAGAGCTATATGTATATTTTTATTAAAAAGATAATGTTCCAGACTATTTTTATTAGATACAGCAGAACGTGCATTCCACTGTATTATGTTTAAAATTAGTTTTTTGAAATTGAATTTTTATATATTTTTAAGGTATCTTTTAATACCTTTTCTATACTACTAGAAATTACATTGATATCGATAGGGTCAGTGCTTTTACTTGATATAATTTTGTTTAAAAAGTCTAGAATAAAGATAGATAAGTTACTGGTTATATAACTTTTTTTGCTTTTCAAATCCGAATAATTTGGTTTATTTTCGCTATTCAATGAGAGAGGTTGTGACGGTCCAAAGGAAAAAGGAAACATTGGTTTGTGAATGGGTGATTGAGTACCAGGGGAATTTAATTTTCTTTTCTTTTTTGTCGGGTGTATAGAACTTGGCTGAGAAAGATGAGAATTATATTTATTTTTATTATCATAATAATTTGTAGAGCTAGTACTTGGTTGAGATAAGGAGTTATTTTGGCTTTTATGAAGCTCAGGAAAATTTTTGTTGTAATTTGTCAATGGTGCAAAAGAATTACGGCCAACATGACTAGATAAAGTGTTTCCAGATATTTCTTTAGCTTCTTTAAAGGAAGTTTTCTGCTCTATCATAATATTTTTTTTTTTTTTTTGATTCTCATAAAATGGACATTTTTTTGAAATAGATACGTGGTCTGCAGTTTTACAGTGCATGCAGAAAACCGTATTTTTATCACATTCGTGTTTATCATCTTTAATTTCACTACAATTAATACACCTCTCTTGATTACTTTTGCATTGCTTGGATACATGTCCGTATCTTAAACACTTGTAGCATTGTGTTACTCTTCCGACAAACTGTTCAACTGAAAAGTATACTCGATTAAAAGCAATACGATTGGGTAGAATATTACCTTCAAAAGTAACTATTATGGTTTTTTTTGGTATGAATTCAAATGTTTTGTCATCTTTCTGTACTTTCCTATTTAATCTGTATATATTAATAACGCGAGATGGGGATTCAATATTTTCCATTCAATATTTAATGTCATAGCGGGTATCTACATCTCTTATTATACCTTTAGTTTCTAATAAATGATTTGGTATAAATGCTCTTAAATTTTCTGATTTTAATAATGGGTTTTGTACCAGGTTGTTGGCTTCTAGAGGTGATGTTAATAATACCTTAATACGATTTCTACCTATGCTTTTAATTTCTATAATACTTAAAAGTTTCATTTTTTTAAAAAGAATGTGTCCGATAGTCATTGGATGTAATCTACCTAAATTACTATTGTTAGTATTTTCAATATAAACCCATATGTTTTGTACATTGTACTTATCTGATAGTAGATTAAATATTTTCGGTGCGACTTCTTTAGTAGTTGTTTGAAGGTCACTTTCACTTGATTTGTTGCAATTTGTCATGAAATCATTGTTCATATCAATGTCTGTAGTCACTAAAGACAACTTTGTTTTGTTTTTGTCCCCCATGGGGGACAAAAGAATTTTTTAATCAATATATATACAAAATACTTGTATTTTCACTAAACTTTTGAACGTTATCTATCAAATACGAGTAAAACCTGTTAAATTAAAGCGCTATCGTTTGTCCTATTCGTATAAAGGTTCGAACGATACTGTTTTATTTTCTTTAATTCGCCAACAGTTATACCTTTTTAAATTATTTACCTTATCGATGATGTTGTCTACTTCTATTACACACATTTTTTCACCTAACCTAACCTAAACTATCTCCCCGGCACTACTTAAATAAATAGTTCCATTTCCTTTTCATTAAAATTTTCTATCGATTCCTTTAGTTCTTTCTCATCATTTGTTTTTAGCTTTAAACTAGATACTATAATGTTTTTTAATTTGTTTTCTCTTTTGCTGTATTTTATTACTTCATGGCTTTTTTTATTAGATTGGCATCGACCACGTAGGGTCATTAGCATTAGAGTAATAAACACAATAATATATTTAAATATTTAAATTTTGACAACAAATATTGATTTTAAAAAAATTAGGACATTACAGTTACTAAAATTACAGTCAAATTTATTTTACTAACCCTTACTTTTTGGAAGTCCATCTTAATAAGAATAATAAAAAAACTCTTCGTTTTAACTCAACTTCCAAGATCCAAATAATAAAATTAAAATAAAATCTTGGAAGTTCTCCATTATTAAACTGTACTTTGATTAAGTCTTCATTTTATACATAGATAAGACGTAATTGTAACAGAAATATATAAGATATTGTAAAGATCAGCATGATATAGTTTTTTTCTGGTTTTTCTCATTGCACAATTATACTGAACCTAGAGGGAAATACATCCAGGATAGTCCCTTAGGGCTAGTAACATCTAGGCTTTAATATTGTTATCTCTTATTACTTCCATACTTGCTCTAGCCTTACCTACTTATTCAACATCAGGTACCTAGTTACAAATAAGCAAAATGTAACTTCAATATGTCAATCTGACGATGCTAGTTTTTTAGCGAAACAGCTGTAATTGTGATTTTAAACCTAATTTTTCAATTAAACTTGGAAGTTGAGCTAAAAAGAAGAGTTTTTTATTATTCTTAGTAAAATGACATTCTTTTAGTATTTCTGTCACCGTGTTTGGAAGGTGATGATGTAGTCTTTTTAGGGGGAAGGCAGTCGATTAAAATGTGTTTCACGAAAATTGTGGTATCACAAGCATAGCACTTTGGTTCCTCTTTTCTTTTTAACAGGAATTTGCAGGTAGTAGCAGTATGTCCTAATCTGAGTCATGATAAGATAATTTGTTATCGTCGGTTTGTAGGCCAGAAAGTCCATGGGATCACTGAAGATTACGTTTATTTTATGGAGTTTTTTGGTAAATGTATTCCCTTGGGATTGCCAAAAATTTTCTTTTTAAATAGGTATGCATTGTTTCATGTTTATTGAGTCTCTTCTATTTATTGCAGATCTAGCTAAAGTGTCTGCTATCTCGTTGCCCCCTATTCCCATGTAACCCTGTTATAACGTTATATGTATTTATCAGCATTAATGTTGGATGGGAGGTTTAGATTTGGTATAGTGCAGTCAAATAGCTAAGGATATTATCAAAAGTTTTGAAAATTTACTTTGTAGAATAAAATGTCGGAATTTAAAAATAACCAAAGTGCTGAAAAAATGCTGGTCTCTGGTGGGAGTTTGTACAGAAATCGTTGCTCTGAGCAATGAAAACTGGCTCCTACTCCGTCTGCAGATTTTGAGGCATATCATAGAAATTTTTGTACTTTTGGATGGTAGAAGAAAGTTGTTTTTCAAATATTTGGCTTCGATACTTGTTTTCATTATATTTATTGAACAATAAATTACATTTCGGAAGAGAGATGATAAAAAGTAGAGGTTTGGTAGGATTCTATTGACTCGTTCATAAAAAGATACAATTGATGTTTTCTTTTTTGTAGTTGTTGTGGATTCTGTTGAGTATTTCATATTGAAAAGTAAGGTTTTTGATTTACGTTAGAAATGGATGGCTTTCGTTTTAGCGGTTAAGAGTTGGAGTCCAGTATTGTTATACCATGATTCTAT
Source organism: Ophraella communa (assembly GCA_035357415.1). Classification (NCBI taxonomy): domain Eukaryota; kingdom Metazoa; phylum Arthropoda; class Insecta; order Coleoptera; family Chrysomelidae; genus Ophraella; species Ophraella communa. The sequence goes on from CM068980.1 coordinate 26,001,811, forward strand.
GGACTTTAGAGCTTCTGTAATACGTTTATGAAGATATTATGTTTTTGTTTCTTGCTATAACTACGAGATGGTCAGCGTACAGATAAGTTTTTACTGGGTGACTGCAGGACTGCAGAACATTATATATTATTATATTTTTCATTTTACTAATTTATAAATATGGAGGTCGGGATCCAGGCTACGTCGAATCGATTTTGTTGCTTTATACTTTTACTTTCCTGGTTTTAAATTACTTAGAATTAATACGAAATATGACTGCTTCTTATCCATATTCGCAATTTATGTTAAATTGGGACAGAATAATTAAAGACTATTTACTTTCAAATAAAAGGCGAAATCAAGGTGAGATACAACTATTAATCTAACCTAACCTAACCTACATCTCAATAGTAAACTTAATTCTAGGATGGAGACTATTAATATATACTAATTGTTAATTTAATACCTTTGATTTGGTTTGTTAATATTCATAAGCAATTATTATTTATATTTTTTTATATATTACGTTACTGTCTTTCAGTAAATTTTATGTTCATAACCACTTCCTGCAACTATTTTCAACTTAAACTTAAATTTAATTAGTATTAAATTTATTGTACTAACCCTGTCTGTCCAATGCAGTATGTTTCGTTTGCATCCCCAATTAATTCCTACAAAGTTTTTACATAACATCATCAAAGCTGTTGTACCTTTTTAAGTACTTATTTTTTACGTTGGTTTCAGAGCAATTTATTATTTAATGTTAGTAATTGCATTTTAAAACGTATTTTTCGAATAAATAGTGGAAGTATAGTTCAACCGTTCAGTTATTTATTGTTCTTAGTAAAATGGACTTCCACAAAGTAAAGGTTACCACAATCAATTTACAGAAATTCTATCTAGGCATTGTAAACAGAGAAGACACCTTCACAAATTAGGGATCGGTGAGAAAATAGAATGCGCATATTGTGAGACAGGATGAAAACTCTATACATATTCTTGCAAAATGCACTGTCTTAGAATATATAATAGTTCTACACTTTGGAGCATACCAAATAAGTATATATTATAATTATAATAGGAAGCCTTTCAACGCGTTCAGAAGTCATAATATCTGAGATTAATTTCCCATTCCAAAATATGACTCCAGCATCAACTTCAGTTTCACCAAAAAGTTTTTTATATTCTCAGCCATTTTCTTTTTTTATCTTAGATCGTATCTTGAAAACTTTTATTTAAAATTATATTACTGTATCAACTTCTATGGATGGTGCTAAGGCGAACTGATCCTGTGTAAAAAATTTTACAACTGTCGAAAGCTGCAATGACATAATTAATGTAAATATGGATAGTTGGTCTGATATTATTACCTTCATAATAACTTACAATTTCCTCAAATTCTTATTCTGACGTCGAATAAGGGTCGCCAGTCGACAAAGAAAGCTAAGCTATCATAAAATATTTAATTTAGTATTTATTAAGATCACTAAACAAAGAACTTTGTACTTTGAACTTTTATTATTTATTCAAAAAAATGTTTTAGTCAATGACATGATATACTCTGTATACAAAGTACGAGTCATTACAATAAATTTCATTAGTATTCAAATAAATAGATTTAAATAAGTTACTAATTACAAGTCAATTAATTAAAGTATTTAACTAGTATGCATTTAAATTACCAGTCTCTTTTGTGGATTCATCAACTTTTGTAGTGTTGTTTAAATGAAAAGTCCCGTGAGATCTCTCTGATCGATCAAAAATTCTTGAGTTCGCTAAAGATCATCAATCATATTAAACGCATTACCGTGAGCAATATCAAACTAATGTTCAAGTTTATTTAACCAATTTTTCTTTTCAGTTTCATTTTTTCGATTGACATGTTTTTGAACGTATCTGAATTCCGTATGAAGAGTTTTTAATTTATTTATGCAACGTTAATTAGTTTGAGTATGAATCGCAGCATCATTCCAAATCTTGAAAATTTATTTTTAACAATTAGACAGCTTTCATCTATTAAATTATTTGAATTCTTTGGTGATAATACAGGAGTTGCAGATCGTCTCTAATCGTTGGCAACTTTTTGCTATTTATAAAACTGATTGTTTTTCATCTAAAAATAAATTTTGTCTTACATTTATCTATTGATTAACACTTAACTTTAAAAATAAATTTGATAGGTAAAATTACTACACATATGTAAGCTTGTGTACGTGAAATCAAGATGTTGTATATTCCGAATGTTACAATGGTACTAGATTCTTTACATAATTTACTCAGAAAAATACAAAATTTGATTGGAAAGAAAGATGTCAGGATGCTTTTGAAAAAATTAAAAATTACTTATGCTCGGAACCAGTTCTAGCGATATTCAATCCTAATGCACAAACATTTATTTACACAGATGCCAGTATTAAAGGTTTAGGAGCTGTCTTAAAACAAACGCAATTCAATGGTGAACAGAAACCAGTGGTTTATTTCTCAAAAAAAATGAGGCACAGCAGAAGAAGAAGGCGGTGTTTTTAGAATGTCTAGCAATCAAAGAAAGTTTGAAATTTTGGCAACACTGGTTAATGGGTAACTATTTCACCGTCCTAACTGATCATAAACCATTGGAAAATTTAAATGTGAAGAATAGAACAGATGATGAATTAGGTGACATGACACATTACCTATCTCAATATAATTTCAAGATAGTATATAGACCAGGAAAAGAGAATGCAGAAGCAAACTGTCTGAGCAGAAATCCAGTATATGAATGTTATGAAAATAATGAAGAATCTAAAAACAGTAAACTTCGTTACTTTACAGAGTATAACAAAAGATCAAGAACAAAATTAATTAATTAAAGAAGATAAAAACAAATTTATACTGAAAAATGGAATATACTATAAAAAAAATAAGGGGAAAAAGGATAAAATAATATTGAGTGAAGATTATAGTAAAATTTTGATCAAGAAGATTCACGAAAATTATTGTCACACTGGAATAAATCAAACAGAATCAAAAATACGACCATTTTATTCAGCACCTAATCTTTCAAAGAATATTAAAATGATTTGCAAGAATTGCGAAATATGTATAAAAAATGAAACAAGACTTAATAGAAGATTTGGATTAATGTCCCATCTAGGACCAGCTAAGAGACCCTTTCAAATAATGTCGTTAGATACAATTGGTGGATTCGGCGGACAAAAAAATATATGCATTTATTGCTAGACCATTGTACAAGATTTGCATACATTCTATGTTCAAAGAGCCAAAACGCTAAAGATTTCATCAAGCTAATGGAAAAAGTGACAAAAGAGAATAAAATTGAAACATTGTTATCTGATCAATATCCTGCTTTAAACTCTATAGAATTCAAAAACTATTTAAAAGAAAATGATATTGAATTGATTTTTACTGCAGTGGATGCTGCTATTTCAAATGGCTAGAACGAAAGACTAAACCAAACTTTAGTTAACAAGATACGATGTAGATTGAATGAAAGAGGAAGAAAAGTAGCTTGGGCTAGAATTGCAGAAGAATGCACAAATTTATATAATGAAACAAACCATACAGTGACTGGTTTTGCTCCAAAATACTTATTAAATGGAGAATCTATAGACTTATTGCCATTGGAACTAAAAGAAAAAAACAAAAACAGATTTAAAAAAAGATAGGGAAATAGCAATACTCAAAACAAAGAAAGTGCATGATTATAACAAAGCTTGATTTGATAAACAAAGAATTAATTATAATTTTAAAGTAGGAGAAATGGTTTATGTAAGTAATGGAAATAGACTGAATAGATGCAAAATGGATGAAGTTAGAATAGGACCCTTTGAGGTAGAACATAAAATATCGGAGTCAGTGCATAAGATAAAAACAAAACATGGAAGTCGATCAATGGGTCTGTACCACGTCACAAAGCTTATTCCTGTATCTAATGATAATTAATACTTAATTTCATAAACTAAGCAATTTTAAGGGGGGGAGATGTAAGCTTGTGTACGTGACATCAAGATGTGTTCATGACAAATAATTTATTTTTTTTGACAGTTTTGAATTTTTATTTTGAAGTTTGTAAATCGTTAAAAAACTTTGATTATAATATTGAAGCCTATTAAAGATATAGTGAGGCATAGGCATTTAATTGTCGATTTACTATTTTCAGGTTCGTTTATTTCATTAAATTTGTTCGAATTTATAAATAATAAAAGACCACTATTTTTAGGTGAATCAATTTGTGTTTTTGCTTCAAAAATTCTTCATCCATAATCTTATACATATTTTGATTTAAAGCCGATATTTTATGAATTTAGTCAGACATATACCTTCCATTTAAGTTTCAATTTATTTGTTTTAATTGCACAGTAACTCATTTCTGCTATTATACAATTTTTATCACTTCGATACTAATTGATAAAGGTTTACAAAGCATCCACGGTGTTTTAAATACTTCCTTAATTTTGTTCGGGTTTCGCCAGTTCTCAAACCGTTTTAAAAGCGTCAGAATTTTTTTTAACTGTTATATTCAATTTTACAAAAATAATCATAACTTTGTCACAAAAGTTCAAAAAATTAAGAAATAACCAAGTGATCAACTTTAATCCTTCATAACTTTTAAAGAATTGAAGTTATGGAAAATGAGAAAAAAAGTATTTTCAAAAAGTGTCAAATTCCCATGTAATTTTAATGGAAAACTAAATGGTTTGATATTTTTTTGAACAAAAACCCAAAAATTTAGAGGACCTCATAAGAAAAATAATCAATTTTGTCGACACCCTAATGTCTATCCAGGGAGATCTAATCTTCCAGGAAAGGACCAATGTATGTAATCACTAACTGCGCTATTAGCATGTCCAATCTTTTGCCGAGATAAAAAAAGTGTACCACAGTTCTGCTGAAAGAACTAGAAAGAAATTAAAAGGTCACTCATCCACTATATTTTGGAGCTAGAGTTAAAAAGTGTAAATCTATCATGGAATTATTTGAACTAAGCTTATCCAATATCAAAATTAAACTCCATCGGTCATTTTTCTAAGGGGTAAAGAGCAGTGAAATTTCAACGCAAGAATAAAACTATAAAGCCGTTGCTCTACATGGTCATGCTCTAAACATTCTGCAGATACTCTATTGTACTGAAACCAAACCTGGTATGTATATCAAGGAGCTTGAAGCAGACGTTGTGAAATGTATATTTTTAAAAGATCTGCCAACGGCCTGAGGCCTGAGGTCCCAAACCTTGCAGAGAGCACTGCGCCTAGTCCGTTACAAAATTCTGGTAAATACCTTATCAGCCACAGAAAAGTTTTAAGCTGTAACCGAACTATTCTGTGTTCACGTCCAAATTCAAACCATCCCCACACAGTTTAATACAGAACAACAAAGAAAGATCTCAAAAGAGCTGGTAATTCTGATGAAGCGTCAAGAAGTGCTGGAGCTGCGGCGAATATAAACAAGCCAAAAACCACGCAAGATAATCGAAAAAGTTATACTTAATATTTGACGTTTAACGAAATTCTAATACCAGTTAAGCGATTGGCAGCGGTATAGAACGTCAAGAATGTGCTAGAAGTCTACGTGGTATAACTAGCATTAAGAACGTGGAGAAGAATCGGTCAGTAATTAAAAAGTCAGGTAAGTGTAATCACATAAGTCACCTAAACATCCTTTTGGTACTAGTTCTCCTTAAACGGAAGCATAAAAAATAGGGATATCTCATATGGAAAACTGTAACCTCCCAAGTGTTAGTCAATACTATAATTCTTAATTTAAATATTTAATTTTTAGCATAGAACAAAATAAACCATTAAAAAATTTTTACTTTATTTTTTAATATAACATTTTTCATTTTTATTTTTCGTATGCAGCCATGTAAAAAATCTAGATAGGAAAATATATACGAGCATCTCTCACAATTACCGGGGCAATTTTGTCTTCCGCATCACTTCCTGTCATATCTGGTGTTGATAACAAGTTTGTTGGATTTTTATAGACTGCTCAACAGTCAAAAATAACGTAATATTACGAATTATCACAATCACCTGAATGAGAAAAAATTATGTAATGTAAGAAACTACTTAATAATAACATAATAATTATTATGGATTTGATAATATAAATTTTAATAAATAAGACACCATAGTGATATTACGTGACTAGATACACTAATATTTTTTATGATTAACACTGTTGAAATGTTCAGTGCGAGATGTTTCGAGCTGAACAGTAAAAGGATGCATATAAGATGAACTGTGAGCCTTCCTGTAGTTTTAAGAGGGGGGAACAGGGATGAAAGGAGCAGAAGCCGTGAAAATAGCGGTAGAAGAGAAAGAGGTCGCCTACGGCTCTACAGTCGGTAAGTGGAGGGAGCCTAGAGGTAATATGGGGGTCATATATAAGGCGAAAGGATTTCTTCGGAATAGAATTTAGTATTTTGAGGGTTGTGGGAAACGCAGCTCCCCAAAAATGGGAACAATACTCGAGGTTTGGCTGGACTTGAGAGATGTAAAGGGTGTAGATAAATATTTTCCAGTACGAAAAAGAAAGCCGAGTTTTAGGGCATCAATTGAAGTCACCCGCTTGTGCCAGTTTAGTCCACGATTGAAAGAGACGCCTACGACTTACACTTAAGATGATCGCCGAAGGAATTTTAGATTTTTTTTGTGATAGGTGCAGAGTTGCCTTTTAGAAGCGTTGAAATGCACAAGGTTCCTAGCCCCCCATTTCTGGATTGAATTCAAGTCTTGGTTAAGAGAAAATTGTGTTCGTTGTTGGATTTTTTTGCGAATTCAATGCTGGCAGGTACAGTGCTATCGTCTGCATACGAATTCATGCAGTTGGAATCAGAGGAAAAAAAAACATTTATGTAGAAAAGAAAGAGGGTTAGGGCAAGAACTGAACCTTAAGGGACACCAGCATTAATTGGATATTGATTGGAAGAATGTCCACTTACAACTACACAGATTTGACGATTAGTGTATAAGCTGTCAATCCAGATACACAATCCATAGGAAGGACGTTTGTTTAGGAGGGCTGCGTGCCAGACTTGGTCGAAATCAATGAAAATGTCAAAGCACACGACGTAGGATTCGCCATAAAGCTCGATGTATTTTTCCACGAATGGGTAACAGAGGTTAAATATTTCCTACTATATCATGTTTATTAGCTGAAAATATAATTCGGCTCAACCTAAAAGTGTGTCAGAATTTAAAATTTAATGTACATAGAACTGTAGATATTAAATATTAACCAATTTAATAGTAGTGTACACTATCCGTCAAAGTAAACAGTACCGAATATAAAGCAATATATTTATGAATAAATTTTTATAATACATATGTTCAAAATGTGCACCATGGCATTGCAAACAAAACTCTTACCTCAATCTACGGCAATGGGTAATATAAACACTAAATAATGGCGAATGCAGCGGGTCTAATACGTTTTATGGGCATTGTACTCGATTGTACTGGAACACGATTTCGTCCAAAATCATCTAGAAAAATAATTTTCTTGGCCTTTTACACAAGCGTATAAAAGTGCACTAGCGATGCATCTAAAGATTTTAGGAACCGTGACAAGCGAAGAATGAAGTACACGTATATATAAATTAGTGTTATAATACAGTGGTATAAATAAATTAGATTTTATATACCGAGTGTATATAAATTAGTTAATTTAATTGTGTGTTGTAGTAAATAAATAGTAGTTAGCCATTGTGTGTATAATTTATCCCACCTAGTAAAATAAATTTACATTACAATACCGCCAATGTATTTAAACATTCGACGTGTAGATGTTTAACTTATATTCAGTTTAGGTGCTGTTCGTACTAGATTGGAGATTGGGTGATTTGGTTAAACACGCGCCTTTCTTTAACATTGGTAAAAACTGTACTTCGACGACCTGAAGAGCCTTAACGTTGACATAATGCACCCCCAGTACAACGAAATTTCTCAACAAACGCTACCATTACAGCTTTACCGAGGAACACCACCAAATGTTGATGATGTCTTAAGCTTGTATGAAACATGGGCCATTATTCCGCCCACTATATATATAATTAGAAATATTGTTCTACTATAAAAATAAAAATCATTTTCGATAGCCAGGTGGCACTAAAGTCACTGGAATCAAATCGGATTGACTCCAAGTTAGTTTGGAAGTGCCTTCAGGATATAATACGTCTAGGGGAAAATAACAAAGTAACCTTACTTTCGGCACCTGGGCATACCGGCATTGAAGGTAACGAAAAAGCGGACCTTCTAGCCAGAAAAGGTGCTGAAGGAATATTTGTATGCCCGGAGCCATTCCTAGGCATAGCGAATAGCGTAGCCAGAGAAACAATATCGAACTGGGTAGATCGGAGGAAACGTTCTTACTGGTTCGAGCTAGAGGGTTTAAAGCACTCAAAGGCATTTGTAGAAGATCTCTCCAAAAAGAGGTCTCAAGAGCTGCTGAATATGAGCAGACAGGACCTACGAATAATAATAAGACTACTGACTGGACACAGTCGTCTTAATAGGCATATGAAAACAATTGGACTGGCAGAGAGTGCGGACTGCAGATTCTGTCAGGCTGAGGATGAAACGGTCGAGCATATCTTGTGTAACTGCCGAGAGCTCGAGAGAATAAGGATCAATAAATTTGGTCTGCATCAACTCGAGCACAATGACTTCATGGAAGTGTCGCCAACGACCGTGATGAGCTTCATTAGAGGCATAGGACTGATAGAACGACTATAACCTAGGGCTGAGCCACAATAGATCTTTCAGGTCGCAGTGGAAGGGGCGTGAAACGACCACTCATATAGAAGCTAACCTAACCTACTATAAAAACTTTTTTTCTTCGGTAGAAAGAACCATTATAACAAAGATTTTAACCGTAATGTAATGTTAAGTTGACAATGCGGATGCATTAATATAGTTTCGTCACGACACAGAATTTGCCAAATCTGAAATCAAATTTGATTACTGAATGCTGGAATTTTCTCTCTTGAGAGAAAAAATAGAGAATAGTATATTCGGTAACAAGGTTACAGGGTTGCAAAATGACCACCCGTAAATTTTCATTCTACCGAGTAGCAGACTATACTTTCTACACGATCAACGATTTTAAATTCATGAAGTTTGTAATACTTCTCACATTAATCCTTTGAGTTTTTGGTAGTAAATTTTCCAGTATAGTTTTTACACTGTAATTTCAGGTGGTGTATTTTCGCACTATAGTTTTGAATAACCGAATCGAATCGTAACAGCAATAATTTTAACAGTTACTCTAATCTTGCACTACAAAAACAATCAATCACAATTTGATTTCAGAATTGACGAATTCTGTGATGATGGTGAAGAAAAAATTTTCTGCAGGGCCACTGCCCCCATTTAATTTAAATATATTTATATTCTCTCTCTTGTGATAGAATAATATTATCACACTGTTTAGCAATAATAAATGCCTTGACGCAGTTGATTGTCATCGCAGTGCAAGATTTGAGTAACTGTCAAAATTATTGCTGCCACTTTTCGATTCGGAAATATAAAAAATATCATACATTTTTCAAAATTATTGTGTGAAAATTAAAAAGAGTGTAACTATACTGGAAAATTAACTACTAAAAAAGTCAAAGTCAAACTGTTCATGGATTGCAAACAAACACAGAATACAAACTCCTTTGCAAAAATTGTTTTGATTGCATTATCGGAAAAATGGAAATCTACAACAATGTGGAAAATATATTCGATATTAAAAGCATTAACATGAGAGTTCTGTAATATAAATTATCTTTTGTTAGATTCCATTTAAAAATATATAGGTATTTAAAATCTGTCGTGGAGAAAGACTGCTAATCATTTAGAATGAAAATTCGTGGTTCCTTATACTCGCATCGAATTTTCATTCTAACCTTGTTACAAGATATAGATCAGCATTTCTTTTTTCTGAATTATTTTCATAGTAACAAAAACGCATGAACCGAATGGCTATTAGCGAATAATATTTACGATACGATAATATTATACAATCAATTAGCCAATATAGGTTATATACAGTTAAGAACGTTAATTGATGTGAGGAACTTTTTTAGGTGTGTGTACTTTGTGTATCTAGGATATCTGATAGTTTACCGGGTAGTAGATTGGACGATACACGTTGAGTATGCTAATGCCGGGCATTAATTGTTAATTTTTTTACAATTTTTACATTTTTGTTCTTGTTTTGTAGTGAAGAAATAGCCATAAGTCAATCGCTTATAGCCTAATTGAAGTCGAATTAATGACACCTGGTCTTTGCAATTTTTGAGTAATATTGGCCAGGATTTTATTGACTTTTTCACTTCACCAATTTTTGTTGTTGCCGCTTTCCACTTGTTTTGTCACACAACTTTTCGTTTAACTGCCGTTTTTATCACTTACTGCAACTTCCTTGGACGCTCTATCTGCTGCTTCGTTTCCTTGAATTCCTGCATGAGATTTTATCCGGAAAAATTTGTTTGTTTTCGATTTAAGTAGGCAGTATAAAGTCCTTTTTTTAGTGACTAAAGGGTTATTTGAATATATCTGCTGGATTGATTGAATTGAACTAAGATAGTATGAGAAATTTAAGTTTTTTTAGATTTATTTATAGTAAGCATAGCTTGATAGATTGCGTATAATTTAGTCGAGAAAATAAAATAATCTAAAGGAAGTTTGTGTTTGTTTGATGACGTTGGTGTTATGACCGCATCACCTGTTCCTTTGTTTGACTGGAATGCATCCGTGTATATGCTCATAGTCTGCAAAATTTGTAAGCGTTTCATTGGAAGCAGATTTACATAGTCGTGGATTTGACGAGCATTTATTGAATGAGGTGAAGTGTGAAAGGATGGTTTGGTTGCTGTGGCGAGACTGGGAGGAATTGGGACAAAAAACATTTTGGGAGCGTGTAGTCTAGATTTTTTAAGTAGCTTCTGCTTTTTCATAGAAAGGTTTGGCAGTTCTTGTTTTTTTTTTTTAATTTTGGAATTTTTTAGTACAGCAATTTTGTAAAATGGGATTGTTTGGATTTGACCTGATTGTTGTTGCATATGTTAGACTTAGATACAGCCTTCTATCTTCTAAGGAGGGTTAACTTACTTCACAATAAAGGCTTTCAATTTGTGAGGTACGGAAAACCCCTGATACTAAATGTAGTGATAAATTGTAAATGTCCATTTCTTTTAATACTGTTTTGTTTGCTGTAGAATAAACAATCATATATATATAGCTTCAATAGTGTTTGACGGTCAGCACCCCATTTTTTGTAAGCCAGTGTTTTAAGAAGATTCAGTCGTTTGTGGCAGGATAAAATAAGGTATTTAATGGGAAGGTCCCAAGTTGAAGATTATTCGAATATCATGCCTAGGAATTTTACTGAAGCAGTACGTATTAGGCCCTAAATGAATATTTTTAAAATCGTAGTTAATTCAACGTTTTTCTTAGAAAAAAGTATAAGTTTAGTTTTTCAGTAGAAAAGGAAAAACCTGTTGTATGTGACCAGAGTTCAATATGCTGAATAAAATTTTGTGCATGAGAGAATATGTAATTTAAATTTTTACCTTTGCAGAAAACCACAAAATCATCTGCGTATACACGTTCTTTTAATGGCGCTTTTAGGTTGTGTAGAATGTCGTTGATTGCAACTATAAAGAGAGTAGGGCTTATAGCAGAACCTTGAGGCAGACCATTTTCCAGATACATTACATTAGATGTAGTGTCGTTCGTCTTAACCCTGATAGTCCTCTTTTTAAGAAAATTTTTAATGAATATTAAAGTGTGTCTTGAACATTCCAACTATGGAACTTTTTAATGATATTAAAAGGCAGTATTAAAAGCTCTTATTATGTCAAAAAAAAATTACATTTGCTCCTTAGTCTACAATATTGTCCTTGGTCGATCTCTGTCTTCTTAAAGCACTTGGCTGTGGAATAATTAATTTTTGCGTTTCCAAGAACCACAGTAATCTTTGTTAATAATTTTTTACATTAACTTGAAAATGGCACATGTTAAAGATATTGGGCTGTAAGATTGCCGGTCTGCTTTGCACTATTTGGCTTTTATATAGGTATTATTATAAAAGCACGCCATTTTTTAGGAAATTTCTGTTGTAACCAAATTCTGTTAAACAGATCCCGCAAAATTCCGTGTGCACTGGCTGGAAGGTGTTTAAGAAGAGTGGCACGAATATCATCTGGTCCGGAACATGTTTCTTTGAAGCTTGATAAAGCATCTTTATATTCTAATTGAGAAAGGGGTATATTAAGTGAATCCTCTGGGTTGTATGTAATTGTAATTTTCTTTCTTTCTTCTTCTGGCATTTACTAATAATAAAGGCTTTACTGTAGTTGCTATGACTCGAACGGTTTTTGTAAGTGTTGGCAAGAATTGTGGCAATTTTCTTATTGTCAGTAACTATTTTCCTATCTAATTCGAGATTTTTAATATGATGATTCTTATTTAAACTAGAGATTCTTCGTACTTTTTTCCAAAATTCAGTCATGGGGGTCTCAATGTTTAACGTTGTTGTAATATATTCGGCCGAAGATTTGCGTTTGGCGCTCTTAATGACATGTTTTGTTATAGCATGTTGCTTTGAATATTCAACTTTGTTCTGAATTGTTTTATACCGCTTATATTTGTTAAAGGCTTTTTTGCTTGATTCAATGGCACATTTGCATTCACTAGTCCACCATGGAACAGGGTTTCGTTGTTTTAAGCGGGTAGTTTTGCCTATTGATTTCTCTGCTGCTTGCGTGATAATGGCTATAATGTTCTCGTAGTTCTCTTCTATATTGGTAGTGAGTTTGAAAGTCGTCAGACTCTTTCTGATTAAACCTGCAAACAGATACTAGGTTGTCCTCTAAAAGTTCCACTTTGGATTGAAGTATTCTCCATTTTGATTTTTGTTGTTATAAATAATTAGTGGGCAATGGTCACTAAAAGTATACGAAGTCTAATCTGTTCCATGTTAATAGTGGGATGAGGTTCAGTTCCCATATAGAGAGGTCTATACAGGAGGATTCACTAGTTTGTAAGTTGAATCTAGTGAGTCTACCGTCATTTAACACAGACAGGTTAAAGTGTTTAATTACTTCTTCCAGTAACGTTCCTCTATTGCTTGTCGCCCATAATAATCCTGATTTGAGGAATTTGTTGCAGCAAATCTGTTATTTCTTCTGTGTCAACATGGGTTAATGAAGGGAGATATATGTTGCAAATTTAGATAAGGGAAATTGTGTTAAACTTAATACTAATAGCTTCTTAATTTGTTTGGAGGGGAATTTCTGTAGCTTTAATTGATTTTTTTACAGAAATGGTGACGCCGCCACTGGCTTTTGCAGGATTAGTTCGATGTTTGCAATATCTTTTGAATGTATTTAAAGCTTTTGTCTTATCGCTTTTAAAATTGGTACATCTGGGTTGTTTTAGATAGTATGATTTGGAGCATTGGCAAATTGTTGTCAAAACCATTTATGTTCTACTGTATAATTGATAAGAAGCCGGCGAATGTTGAGTAAAAACAAACCTGCTGGATGCGCATTTAAGTGATGGAAAAATATAATTAAGGTTAATAGCACAATTTTGTGAGGAGTGGCTCTCAGTGTCTAATACTTCTGTATCAGAGTAAGTCATTTGTACCTCTATTAATAGTTTCTTTCTAATCTTGGTGCATCTATGGTTCTATGTGTGAAGTAAGGTTATATTTTCGTTATCATGTCTACTAAAGTCGTTAGTGTATTTTCTTATAAGGCTGATTTGATCTTGTGCACCGTAAAAGTTTTTAAACAGATCAGAGACCTAGTAAAACGGTAGGTTCTGCTTGGTGATAAATTCTTTCAGAGGTTTCAAAATAATTTGGGTTGATATATTTTTTTATTTTAGTGTTTTTTGGTTGGTTTAACAAACCGATCGTTAGTTAGCTTGTTTTGTGTCTCTTCTTGGTCTGAAGGAAGAATAACCATTTCGTCAACATTACGTTTAGCAGTAGTTGGTTTGGATACGCTTGTTTCCATGGTCATGAATGGTGGTGATGTGGATGCTGTGGGGTTAAAATGAGGCATTTGGGAGCTTTGTTGAGAGAATGTTTGGCTAGAGGGGCTTGGGGTGCTGTCTCTAGGTGCAGCATGTTTGCAGCTTGCTGCTGTATGACCTTGTCTTTTACATATAAAACACACTAGTGAATGTTGTGACAAGAATATTCTGTAATTAGTATTGTCGTGATTTATAACAATGGATTCAGATATTGTTACTGGTGTTGGTGCTATAAAAATTGGTCTTCTAAAACTATAGATTTGATTATATTCGTTTATAGAGGCGCTAATCTTCAGAAATGATATGGAAGAAAGGGGTTTAATTCCTAATTTTCTAATTTCATCCGTTAATAAAGCATGCGCTATAGTGGGACATACATTAGATAGAATTCACCTTTCTGAAGGGGTAACTAATTTATTATTTATTTTTATAATTCCCTTATGGTCAGTCATGAACTGCTCAACGACGTGTTTGTTTGCAAGATACATACACAAACTCTATTATTTGAAAGCCTTGATGAAAAAATATTATTCTCAGGACCTATTAGTATGCCCAAGAATATAAAGTATTCTTGGAGCTGTATGTTATCGATAGCTGGAAATATAATGGCCTGGTCTTTTGTAGGAAATTGCTGCTCCGTGATTGTAGACGAATATGTTTTTATTGGATTTTCATTTCTGGAACTGCTGTAATCAAAGGTCTTGGTAGTGGAATTTTGCATCTCTTCAATAAAGTTTACAATTTATTGAGATCTGAATACGGACCTGTGTAAAGACAGGTGTATTTATATCACTGTAGATAACGATGGTATGACATTTTTTATTTTAAGCCGATTTGATGAAAGTTATCCAAAACTTGAAAAAACAACTTTCTGGGTAACTTAAATAGTACTTACAGTATAGGTATAGAATATTACTTGTTATTATGCACTAACATCAGAGAACTAAAATATAGGTTTTTAAATCACTTATTTATTATATTTTATTTAAATATATGGTTTTGCTAGGAGCTGACAAATTAACGACTTTAACAGTATTTTTTTCAGAATTAGTGATAAAACAGGTACAATAATTCCAATTTTTCTTTTATTTTTCGGTGTTGTTCTCAACGGCTTTTACACCAATTGTATCATAAAAATTTAAACAAATTTCTAAAAGCTGTTAATAATTACTATTTTCTTCAATTTCTACTTACAAATTATATTTATTTAAATAAGTATCTGAAGTTTTAAATAATTAAAATTATGCCATTATTATACTAGAATTTTTAGTACTTATATCTGCTTAGTTGAGAAGTTTTTAAAATTAAACAAAAAATACTATTTCTAGTGCATTGGCGTACATTAAAAATAAGTTTTAAAAGAAAATTATTTTATATATATTTCTGGAAAATTAAATTTTAATTAATTTGATCTCAGAAAAAACTGTTTCATTTGACAACTTTACCAAATCTTAATCAAGGATTTAATTTTTTTAATTCAGTAGGTATTGCTACGCCCCTGATGGTTAAAAAACGACATAGCAGAGTCTTCACGACTTAGAGCGAGGCAATCCCGGTAGTGTAGCGCTCTCTCCCGGGGCCAATATTACAGCTCGACACTGTTCCGTTCTCCACGCCTCTTTCTGTGTTTCTATGTCTCTCGTGTTACTAACCCTCCCTACAGTCTTCTTTCCTAGTATTGTTATTGCCACTCTTACCATTAAGTTTACTATACCTTTAGCTTCATGTTCACAAATAACTTAACTTGACCAATATTACAAAAGTTTTATT
Organism: Ophraella communa; assembly: GCA_035357415.1. Lineage (NCBI taxonomy): Eukaryota > Metazoa > Arthropoda > Insecta > Coleoptera > Chrysomelidae > Ophraella > Ophraella communa. The sequence goes on from CM068980.1 coordinate 26,017,593, forward strand.
TTGTATAAAATACAACTAAGGTCATGACAAACCAATAACAATGTCCTGGAGAAATCTATTTATTTTTTACTAAGAATAATAAAGAACTATTCGTTTAATCTTAACTTCCACGTTTTATTCAAAAATTCGGTTTTAAATTACAATCCGCTGGAATTAGCATCGTCAGATTGTAATTTGTAATGATATTAATATTAATTTGTAATAAAAGCTATTAAATTGAATTTTAAGTAATAATAAAACCACTATTGATTTTTTGCATTTAAATCGATAGAAAACATATCAAATAATATTTAATATAGGATAATATATGCTAAAATGGACTAGTTTAGTGTTTTTTTATCTTTCATTTTATAAAATAGGACTCCAGTAGTTCAACTGTACAAATAGAATTTTTATAAATCCTAGTTTGAAATTTAAATTTAATACTTACTATGTCATCCGTGCATGGGTCGTGTACCAATAAAATCTATGGAAAATTTACGATGTTGTGTTCGATATATATACGTTAAAATTAACTGACAAACATTTTCTCTCTTATTTGTTGTCATAAAAATAAACCTATCGATATATTTCATCTGTTATTGTCACTTTTAAAATCCGTCAATGGTGACTATTAAACACAGTTCATTATTGGTTTTTAGTTGGCGTTAAATTTAAAACTTACTATTTATTTATTGTTAAATTTTACATAATGAGAAATATTAAATGTAAATTAAATATTCAGTAATATAAGTAACTAGTTATCTTATGCTAAATATTTACTAATACCATTTTAATGAATACTATCATACTAAACTAGTCCATTTTTAATTAAAGTATGCTTATTCACTACAAATATTATTACAGAAAAATGCCTCGGCTAGGGGTGAGTAAGTTCATTAGCTCTGACGTATTTTACACCATTACCTTCCCTAGGAAATTAATATTAGTAGTATATTAAATAATATTGCGAAGTTAATTCTATTATTTTCTTTAGCTTAAAATATTATGTTAAGATAAGTATCAATTTCAGATAGATGTCAGAAAAACTGTCTAAATAATAAAGATAATATTAACAACCGATAAAGAGATTTCCTTGGTGCTGAGCTGTTAAAAAGAAAACTTTTGAATTTAAAACATAACAAAACATAAAACATTGAGCATTAAACTAAATTTTAAAAACAGCATAAATATAAAGGTTATTAAAGTGACATATATTATGGTTAAACTTTACAGAATGGTAATATTCACGAACAGCTGTCCATATGAAAATTTGCGCAATTAACGAAAAAAATTAAACAATAAATAGTAACAAGAAGCAAATATAAGTAAAAACGACGATACTATCAAGATAATGAATAAATGTATTTACAACGTACTACATAATCGAACAATATTAAGTTATGAGAACATAAACAGATTAGTATACCGTATATATTGAAAAGGTACATTTAGGGTAACATAAAATTTTTATTTTAGTTTTATTATTTTCGGAAACATCATAATTTGAAATAAACTGTCAAAGTCAAAAAATAATTTATTAGGTTAAGAAAATTTTTGTAATGTTTTGAATTCTGTAATAATTTAAGTGTAGATAAGAAGTGTAGTGATATTGATTAAGAAAGTTGGTGGCCGGGGATTGGAAGTTTGACAGTGGGAAGAATGAAAAAAAAGTCAAGAATTAAGATAGTTTTTTTGGTAAAAGCAAGTCCAGAAACGTTGAAATAATGATAATTTAAAGATGTTTAAATCGAACCGCAAATAGTTTAATTAATGGTAAAAGAAGATATGCAATTGTAAAAAATAATTAAAATAGAAGAGCATTGAGAGTTTGTTTAAAAAAGTCAAAGAGAATAGAAGTAGAAATGTTTTTATCCATTATTAACCATTATAAAAGGCAACAAGAAAAGGTTTATTATAATTGGTAAAGTAGAAGAAATTAGTTAAAGGTAGTATAAAAATATAAATAACATAAAAAAAAACATAATATAAAAGTGGAAGAAGGTGACCAGTTATATGGTAGACATTATAATAAGTTTAAAGAGCGAATATTGGACAGATAAGACAATAAAAAGGACACTGCGGTAATTAAGGTTAATTAAGGTAGATAAGATTAGATAGAATTTAGTTAGGAAAATAGATAGGAATTAGTAAGGCATCAGTTGACTTTGGGTAATTATTTAAATTTCAATATAATAAAAAATTAAAATAAATTTGTTGTTGGAACCCTACCCTATGAATAATTATTAGTAATTTGAAAATTAAAATTTAAAATTAAATTCTCTATTGAGATAATAATAAAATCATCTCAATATATCGTTTTTTATCGGGGTTGAAAAACTTCCTTCGATGAGGAGATCAACTGACTTCGTTGCTGCTGACTTTAACGCATATCATATTCCATAGTTCCAGGTTAAAAATAAGGGGTCAGTCTCTACGACGACTCGGTAGTATATTGAGAGAAAAAAACGTTCGGCTTTAGTGAACAAAAAAAAATAGTTGCTAGAACTAAAGGTTTCTGTGTACGTGCAAAACGTTTCAGAATAACAGGTATAAACGTTAAGAATAAGTTGATGTTTTAACTCTGTTTTATTCCACCTAAAAAAGTAATTATGTTGCAATTAGTAAATGTTCTCATTCTCTATATTCTAAAATAGCTAACTCGACACCCAACAAACTTATAATTAATAGTCATTTTATTATTACAAAAACTATTACACTTCAAGAAAAAGTTCTTTCAACTAACCATTTTTTATTTTCATTTAAAAATTATCCGATTAATAACTACTAAATTTATATGAGGGAGTCCTTTAGCACTACCACTACAAAAATTTCAGGTCAAAAATGAGGGTCTGTTTTCTAGGCCGTTTTGTTCACTTGTGTTATATAGAATTACTATATTTTTACATTTGAAGTAATTTAAGCACTTCCCGAGTACATACTTTTGCAAAATAAAGATTTTTAATTAATTTTGGGGGAAAAAATGTCATTAGCAGTTATTTTAGGTATATATCTAGTTGAGTGTTTCTAGCCACCATTTACATTAGTAAACATTGACAGTTAAAGTTAGTTCTCATTGGTCGCGTTACTAAGAAATTTCTGTTTGCACCAATAATAGCAGACAGATGTAAAAAATGCAGAGTTGACATTGTTTGCAAACATTAAGTTTCAGTTGTCGTTATTCAGATTCATTTATCTGTGTGCATCTTGATATTTTCTTTGTTTATATTTGTTTTTTTAAGAAGCTGTTATTAGTTAGGTTTCCCACTTATAAAAAAAATGTATCACGATGTTTGAAATGGATTGAGTTAACTGGGAACAAGAACCTTTTACCGCAAAAAAAACAAATGTAAACAAAGAATAAATCAAGATGCACACAGAAAAATGAATCTGAATAATAACACAACGACAACTGAAACTTAATGTTTGTCGCTATTATTGGTGCAAACAGAAATTTCTTAGTAAAGCGACCAATGAGAACTAACTTTAACTGTCAATGTTTACTAATGTAAATGGTGGCTAGAAACATTCAACTAGATATATACCTAAAATAACTGCTAATGACATTTTTTCCCCCAAAATTAATTAAAAATCTTTATTTTGCAAAAGTATGTACTCGGGAAGTGCTTAAATTACTTCAAATGTAAAAATATAGTAATTCTATATAACACAAGTGAACAAAACGGCCTAGAAAACAGACCCTCATTTTTGACCTGAAATTTTTGTAGTGGTAGTGCTAAAGGACTCCCTCATTTGCACACTAAAATATGCTTAGATTTAGCATATGCTTAAAAATCTAACATGATACATTACTATTGCTATTTATAAATATGATTAGTTATATTTTGATACAAAGAATTTTTAAAAATATTTTTTTCTTACCTGTGTTTCACATCAACGTTAAGACAGAACTGCCACAAAACCCTACAGGAAGGTCTACTACTATAAAAGCGATATCACCGCGGTCGTGTTTCCTATGTTGTACTAACGTTAGAAATTATTAATTATAATTAATAATTTACGAACTCTCTACTATGGATGGTGTTAGCATTACTAATCTAATTAATTTAAATTTAAGAGTTCATATTAAATGTTACATCATATAAATATATATTTATAAATTAATTTATATGATACATATGTTTAAAATAGCATTGCAAACAAGTTTCTTGACGTTTCTAAAGATATTTATTTTACTAACCCTTACTGTATTAAAGTCCATCTTATTAAGAACAATAAACAACTAAACGGGTGAATTAAACTGTCACTATTTTTTCGCAAATACGTTTTTTTAAATGCAATGACGGCCGTTTGCTAGAATTAACATCGTCAGATTGTCAATCTGTCAATCGGTAAATACAGTATGGGCCAAAAATCAACGCATGCTTATCATTCCTAAGAATCCAAAGCAACTCAAGTGATTTTTAAGACATTTATGATAATTGTACAAGTCTTAAACTACAACTAATAGTTACATCATTTTGGATTTCAACAAAATCAGTAGAAAGAAATGAATAGTTTCACTTAGTCGGCCTTCCATATTGTACCAAACACAGCTTATATTGCCACAACACCTACACACAGTTTTATCCGTCTACTGCAAGTACGTTTCGATAACCAAGCCCGAGGAGAAATTTACTTTGGTTATCGAAACGCATGTTAAACGGTTAAAAGTGTGTGTTTGTGTAGTGTAAACTGTGTGACGGTATCAATATTGCAAACGCTTTCAGGTTACACATAGTTTTTCTTCTTATTGTTGTTATATCAATCAATATAACATTTTAATATATTAACAATGTTAACAACATATTCGAACTGGCAGGTTCGTTTTTATTTAAATAATGTTTTAGCTTACCTCTAGAAGAAGGCAGGAAAATTCCGTAAAAACGTCGAGGAAAATAAATAATTACAAAGTTGTAAGAACTCACCTACTAACTTTGCTAATCACATTTTATTAGAAAATCATTCTAGTGATGCATTTGACATTTTACATACATGTAATATGGGCATTAGGTTGAATTTGTTAAAATCTTTGGAGATTAGATCTTCTTTATTAAATACCTCAATCTTTTGTCTTAATAAAGAAATACAGCCCAACGATAACTACATTTACTTAAAGTTACGTTTTGATATTATTAAATAACTTTTTTGTAGCTTTCTTCTTCTGTTTATTGATTGTCGGGGTGCTGTTAATTGGTCCACTACTCGCAAATTACTTCTGTTGTATATTTTGAATACCTATTTCATGTTCTAGTGCTCATAGAATTACTCTGTATTATTGTAAAGATTACGTATAACTTTATGCATCCTATTTCCTTTATTTCTTCTTTCGATATTCCTACATTATTCAAATATAACAATGTTTGAACCCCTTCATTATTTTACGTCCTTTCTTATGACCTAAAATCCTGTTTTGTCCCTCTTTGTTCCCTATAAGTTTATTTTAACTTTTGTTTTATAAAATATTTATAATTTTCTTTATATTATCTCTATTTTTTCCTCCGTAATTTATTTTGACATTTTAAATTTTTATTTATATATCTATATATTTTGACTAATGTAACTTTTAATATTGTATATATATATACTATACAGTGTGTTGTATAACTCCGTTACAAACCAAACATATGATTTTTTAAATGGGAACCCCTGTATATTATACCGAATTCGGACTGCTCACATTTTTTTGAAGATTTTGATACAGGGTTTTGATATGTTATACAGAGTCCTTCAGAAGTTATGGACACGTTTGTGTGAAAATCCTAGGTAAATCAACGCTCTATATCTTATTGTACGTTGAAGAAAAAAAAGTATTTTGCCTAACAGAGTTTCGTAATATGATAAAATATCACCGTATTCTATTAAATATTAATTATTTTCCCTTTTGTACACAGGGTGGACGATTACTCAAACCTTTCATTTTCTCTCTTCTTTTAAATGGAACTACGTGAAACTCCATCTTATTAAGAACAGTAAACAACTAAACGGTTAAACAAAACTTCCACTATTTATTCGAAAAATACGTTTTTAAATTCAATGGCAGCTGTTACACTAAAAGCTAGCATCGTAAGATTGACATATTGAAGTTACATTTTGTTTGTTTGTAGCTAGGTACCTGATGTTGATTAGGTAGTATTAAGGTTAGACCAAGTCTGGAAGTAATAAGGCATAACAATAGTAAAGCCTAGATCAGTCTATAATTGTAAGTATTCAATACATCATTGGTAGGCAATTAAAGGCAGTCAATAAATAGTGAGTAAAAAAAATAGTCCTTTATAAATATATGTAAATTACGGGAATGTAAATTTACTCTATGGCTATATGTAGATATATTTTAAAGGATACGTAAATAAATGATAGATAATTAAGTATATAGTTGTAAACAAAATTATATTTTATATAGAAAAAGCCAGTAGACAAATGTGTTAAAGTAATGGTTCGTGTACCAACTCTCATACATATGTGTCAACCTGCTTAAATTACGATGGAAAAATAACGAGATGGGCGTAGTAAACTGTACAATTAAAATTAGCATAATTAAAATGAAAGAGTTCATCGTTAGGAAGGGTTATTAAAAAGGCAACAACATTTTTAATTTTTTACTTTTTCTGTAACCCTACAAATCATTAAATAATAAGGTAACATGTTTGTTTTGAAAACGAGAATTATATCAGTTATGAAGTATTCTATAAATACTATGTCGTTATTTATTTAAAAACATCTTCTTGTACCTATTAAAATGTAATAATTATTGTTTTTGATTTACAAATTAATTGGATTAAGTCAAACAAAACAATACCATCATTAAGCATTTTTTTAATCTTCTTTGTATCAAAAGGGTACATTTTACAGGTCACTTTAAAATAATGCCTTCTGTCAATGGAATATCATTTAGCTTTGATCAATTATCAAACGGCCGCTAAAGCACTTTGTGAAAGCAAGTGTTAAACCAGATAAAATCCATTCGCAACTAGTAACGACCAAAGGGTCCCTGTTTGACCCAGTTAAATAACGAAATTTATAATTGGAATCTGAAAGGCTCTATCAATAAATTGTTAAAAAAAAAATGTAAGATAGAGTAAGAGCAATTTACAAGTCTACTTGATTTCTGGTAATTAGGAACTAATTTAATTATTAGTTATTATTTTTGGTTTTGGTTTTTAATATGCTCATTCCATATTTTTTTATTTCACAATTTAATAGTACCTACTGGACTTAAGTAGTCCAACTACCAAAAATCTTTGTTTATTGATATTTTTACATCCTAAAATTAATATTTGATATTTGTACGCATCCCAACGAAGCGTGGCTTATTGTGACGTTACTTTATGTACAGGCAATAGGTGCCCAACAAAAGTTTTATTTATCTAGGGCCATTAGTCAACTTGGGACAGTTCTCGTTGTGTGAACTATTTGTATTATGACTTCGTCGTTTGATTTAAAATTAGAGTCTAGTACTACAAGTAAATACGTTTTTCTAAAACTTGCTTCTTATTCGACAAAACTAATAAATCAAACTAAATTACTCACAGTTTTTATTAAAAGTATGGTAACATTATGTTGGGACTGCCACAATACTTTTTCCTTATTTTAAATATTTCAATACTCTTCCACATCTAGTGAAATAGTATTTGTCGGAATTATTTTTTGTTGAGGAATCATCACTTTAAAAATGCGGGCTTGAAGCGGTCAATGAAGATATCCTTTAGTCTTCCATTTACCAATAAAATAAGATATATTTTATATTTTATGGATAACTTGGTAAACTCCTTGGCAAGGTTGATGCAAAGAACGCCTAACTGCATCCTCATGAACAAAAACATGTGGTGAACAACTCTGAAGTTCTTTAAATACAAAATTTTTTTGTGAATTCTGATCGGAACTTTTACTAGGATATAAATTGTTCATAAATTCTTGTATATTCCTGAGAAATTCCGTAGATTCTATTTTAGATGATGATCGTGGTGATGAAGTAACTAGTTGGACGGGCACAACAAGAGAAGTTCCATAATCAAGTTCTGCGGCAGAAGTTTAAATATCTTCTTTAAAGACTTGTTTTAAGTAAGACAGTTGGTAACGCTTGTGACAAATAAGAGCACTTTTCATAATTCTGTGATCGCTCAATTAGGTCATTACTCTTGAGATAGTATGGTGTAGTGCGACAAAGTATAATCTCCAAAAGTTTTACAAGTGATTAAAAAAGGTTTAATTCGAATTGATTTGCATCTGATGGCGATAAAGGACCCACAAGAGTAAATCTCATAGGATGAATTGGGACTATGAATATGTCTTTGACTTTTGGCAAGGAATACAGTTTTTTGTCCAATTTTTAAAATCTTTTTTCATGAAAGATCAAACATATTTACACTTAAATATTCTAACAGTTGATTTAATTCCTGGGTAAAAGTTTTTCAGATTTTCTTGTAAAAACAAAAACTAATGGTTTATGATCAGTGAAGATTGTGAATTTCCGACTTTCAAGTAGAAATCTAAAGTACTTTTATTTTAGAAACAGATAAGTTTTTGGAAAAACACCTAATGGTCTCCAAACACTGTTTTTAAGTTGTTGAACAGTAACATCTGAAGCATCCACAATTAATGATACTTTTGTGAAGATAAACGGTAAGCTAGTAAAGTGGCAAATGCTTGTTTAGGCGACCTTATTAGTTTCTTGTTTTTTGGTGGATGTCCGGTCAAAAACTGATTTAATGGGTTCTGAATTTCGGCAGGTTGGATAATAGAGGTGCGGTAATATTTGCCTTGCCAAGCAATCTTGATGATATGCTTTCACTAGTTACAAGATAGCCCAAAAATTCAATTGTATTTTTTTCAAAATCACACCTTTCTGAATGAATAACCACGCCATATTCCTCCAAGCGTTTAAATAGAATTTTGAGATTATATTAATGTTCTCAATTTGATGATGCTATTTAAAAATCATGAAGGTATGGAAAGCAAAAACTAAAATATCTGGTTTTTCTTTTACCTCTGACATGTATGCCCAGCATTTCGTAAATCAAATGGCATCGACAATTCTAATAACCCGAATGGTAATATGATAGCAGTTTTTTCGATATCTTTAGGTATTAGGTATAGTTTGGCTATTAAGTCTGCGATAATTGCCACAAGGTCTCCATTGGCCGTTGGCTTATGTAAAGGACTAGCCCATAGACTTTTTGATGGATGAATTATTCCCTTTGAAAGAAGATAAATTCCTTTTTTGTTTGCTTCTAATTTTTCAGGTTTAAGGCGTCGTGCTCTATTATATTATAACTGGCTGAGCTGTCCTGACAATATGATTGGCTAACTGTCTTGATTCCTTGAGAACCTTACTATTTTTATCAGCTACATCTTTGACATATGGAAGATTTATTTGATGTTAAGATGTTAAATGATAAATTTAAATGATGAAAAATTTTTGGATATCTGTATCTGCATCTGTAAATTGGGAGGGTGAAGCCCAAAAGTTTCATCTGAACTTATACCTCATTATATCCATCGTGCTTCTTCCTGAGCCTTCCCCTTTAGTTCGTCGTCCAGCCTACTAATTCGACGACGTCCTTCAAGGGAGTAGATATAATTTTTATAAACATTATTTGGTAAGAAATTAACAATCAATGAAACTTGCTTTTTTATTTGGCATGCTTGAAAGGAATTGATTGACGGTCTTCTAAAGGACCTTTTTGAATTGCATGAAGAATCAACTAGGTTTCTGTTACTCATACTGGTACCGCTAATATCCCACATATGTTTGATTGGTAAGTATAGATACCGAGCAGGTCATGACATTGAAATTGTTATTTTATTGCAAAAATCTTGTAGTAGCTCTTGCTGTATGAGGTCGGTCATTATGTTGTTGAAAATCAGCAATAATTAACTTTAGTATATATTGAGAGTACTAAATGAATACTAAGGGGGATTTACTACCGTATATTATAGGGCCTTCACAAAAGAGTTCTAGGCTGTTCTACAGAAAATTTGAATTTATGGCATTCTCCGCGTAACCGCCTTACAATTTACCCTTCTATGATTATTGTGACTTCAGAAATTACACATCACGATACCATTGACCATCCGAATGCGATTTAGTGCAATACACTAACTACACACTGTCATTGGAACGCATCAGAATGGCTTTACAATTTAATCAATCAATAAAATCAAATCTTAGTATGTCGGTCTTAGCATTTAAATAACCAAGCGTTATTTTAATATTTTTTTTTCCATTTTTTGCTATATCTAGTTCACTGTTAAAGACTTTCTTAACTTTGTCCACGGTTGCACCATGTACAATTTTGGATCAACTAAAACAATTTCAATCCCGTGCCACTATTTCATCCAGAAAATGGCAAATTCCGTACACTTGTGCTTGTGAAAAATCCATCCACAATAAAGCTTAATAAATAAACATGTTCGCTCATATTTTCTCATATCAAGTTATGTGGGATATGTGACCAAAAAGGAGTAAACTTCAATACACTATACTCTAGTCTGTGAGAATGTACGTTAAATTAATATTACAACTAAGGTATTGTGAATACAGATTATTCTAGTCACACGTAGTAAAATATTTAATTTCAATAGGTTTATCAAATACAATTTTAAGTGTGATGTGCTATTCTTGAAGAAAACCTATTTCACATTCGTGTGATTGTGGCACTCGCACTGGTGGCACATTTTTTACTCATCGTGTAGAATAGATTACTTTCTACACTTGTGACACAATACACTATTACATGCGTTATTTATTTTATTTTAATTTAATTTGTTATTGGCTGTTCTAGATGTTTTAGTGTTTATTTTTCATCAGGGCATTTGCAAATTTTAACCACATATTTTTAATATACGAACTTATTCTCTTATCTAGTTTCATTCTACTTGTAATCATTTGTGTTTTGGAGGAGCTGGCATTCAAATTTTTTTTATTTCTTTCTTTTATTTAATTATATGGTTATTCTATTTTATTTTCTCTTTTACCGTTGAATGACGCTTTTACTCATTTTTGCCAATTTATTTTCCTGTTACTTATTCTTCTTCCTTATATTTTTCTTTTCATGATTCTCTTTAAATATTCTTTTTATATTCTTTCTCAGTTGCTGTATATCATTTTTTATATTTTGTTGATCTGTTTTATTGTTTTTATATTAATTTATTTATCTTTGTTATTTATTATAAAGGAAAAACAGATTCTATGTTTTTTATAGATTCTCTAAAATACTTATAAGGTAATCAAAATAGCGATTTCTACAAAAACTGGTAGCATAATCACTAAGTACATAACTGAAGGTTACTAAAAAACAAGTTAAATGGGTCCAAAAAGCTCTACATGGTCGACATGATCAAGACCTAAACCATTGATAAAATTGCATCAAATAGGTGGCTTGCTGACGGTACCTTGTTTCCAGAGACTGAAGGATTTATGATTGCTATTCAGGATAAACAGTAACAATTACAAAAAATTTGTTATCTGGGTCAAAACTATTGCATCGGACAAGTGTAGACGGTTCCAAAAAACGTCAGAAACGGAACAACACATAACATTAGGACGTTCAATCACAGCCAACACGGATTATTTACGCAGGCACAACCAACTGCGTAACATTATCCACCGTGAAACTGGGCAATAAAAAGGGACTGCAAATACCTATAATACACCCTGTTATAAGTACAATTCACAGTGAGTGCTCTAGAATGTAGATTTTAGACTCTACTACGATAGGTTATCACCGATAGATGGTGGTGGATAAAAATAATAATGAAATAATCAACCATATTATAGATACATTACTAAAAATGAAAAATGTACACTTCACTGGGACAGGTCCGTTATATCGGATAAACCAGTAGCTGCATATAGACCAGACATTATATTATCAATGGAGGAAAAAAACAAATTACATCATTGATGTATCTGTGGAAACCTCAAATAAAATGAGGCTTAAGAAGAAAAAATAAAAATAATACCTATAAGTAATGAAATAAAACGAGTATGCAACCAAGATCAAGTTAATATAATAATACCTATCATAATATCAGAAATAGGAATAATTTCAAAGAACCCAAAATAAAATTTGAAAATATTAAAAATAGTAGAACACTGTCTCATAAAACTTCAAAAGTCCGTCATAACTGATACATGTCTTATCGTCCGATAAGACCCGTTTACTCTTGCGAAAAAAATCATTTGTACTTTAGCTTTGTTTTGACCTCCTTTCTTTTGTTTATATCCTGTATATTCCTTTAAGCGGCGTTGACATTTAGTAATCAAATTTAAAACCTGCATAGTACTAGAGGTATTTCATCATGATTTTTGAAATATTTAGATCAGAGGCAATCAGAAAACACCTAACGAATAGAAAGTATTACAAATTCGAAGAAAACAAATGGAAAACTCTAATAACAGAAACATTAGACGAGAATGGTATGAAATGTGGGTTTCAGGTTAAAACTCACAAAATATATCCTAGAGCAGATACTGCTACATTTCAAGGAAAAATGGAAATGTGGTAATGCTTTGAGAGGGGAAATTTTGTCTATGAAAGGAGAAGTAATCAAAGTGTCATGTTTTAAATCCAAAATTGGCAATAATGAAATATCGAGAGAAATATGCGGCAAAAGGTATTTAAGAGGCGACAAACGATTGGAAGCTACCAACAAATCAAAGTGCCATATGTTTTAGAATCATGACAAAAATAAAAGATTTCAGCTCATCCGCCACCATTTAATACGACCGCAAAGAGGTAAAATTAATTGGCGGCTTTATATTGAAAAGTATAAAAATTTCTTGTGTGGTACAAATTTGCCTATAATTAGTTTTATAATATTGTGTGATCACTTTTTGAATAGACGAAAGTGGGGGTGCTAAAATCATAGAGCAGCGATATTTACAGTATTCGATTTTATTTTTTGACATTTTAAATAATAATATAGATTAACTTTTTGTGGTACAAATTAGCCTTTAATTAGCTCTTAATTATGGACTATTTTTTTTTAATTTAGTCAGTGTGGGGGTGCTAGCTTGATTGGCATAACAACACCTAACAAACAATTTTGACACTTCGAAATTTAGTAATATCATAGGCATTAAAAAAAAAATAAGAAAATAAGAAGCAATATCATTCACGTGCGAATAAAAAACCGTTAATTTTTGTGAATAAATCACTTTGGTTTGTTAAATTTGATCAGAAAATATTAACCTTTGTTAAAATAAATGTCAAATTAATACTTTTATAAAAAAATGGTATGAGTTGCATTATTTATGCAACCAAATATGCAGATAGGTATAGTTTCAGTTCCAAGGTATAATCCTTTAACAGCAACAAAGGAACAAAAAATGGAGAATTATAGGAATTAAACACAAATAAAAAAAAGTTTTCCAAGTTCCAATTAATTTCACCAATAAACATTTTACTTTTAATTTTCATGGAGCCCACGAAAAGAATTAAAATGTTCTTCAGCTAGTAAATAATTCTGTTGTTAATTCCTGATAAAGGTGGTTATTTCATTTTAATTAATATCATTTCAAAAACAAAAACCAATAACAGTTAGAATAAATTTTTAAATAAAGTTTAAATAAGTATTAATAATTATAAGTAATGTTGGGATCATAAAAAAAATGGTGTACATAACTTGTCGGAAAGTGTATTTCTTGCACTCGTTACTTTACTCGTGCGTAATATTTCACTTTCCACACTTGTTATATAATATACTATAACAAACATTATTAACAGGAATAATTTAGCTATGTACGTATCTAACGGAATCTTTTAGCTTAATTTTCACCGGTTTCTAGAACTCAGATTAATTTGAAACTGTGCATATCAAGCTCCGATGACAATGCAATAATGTGATAAGAGTTTTCCATTATTCTTATTAGTACCGCCAGGATTAAAAAAAGTTTCAGTTTAAAATTTTTTATTTAAATATTGAACAGAACAGTGAAGTTTATTCAAATGAAATGATGAGTTTGCGAAATGATTTGTAAGAAATACCACGAAAAACGAATTGATAAATCGAACTAAAAAAATTAAAAAGCAAAATGCTTTTATTGCTTAGTGTACTAAAAAACGGAAAATAAAGTGACAGGGTGGTTTTAAAAAAAATAAACTTAACGTGGGGAGAATGAAAAGTTTAGGAATGGTTTATTTAATTTTAGAAAGGTTAAAGTGGAATTTTAAGGTTCTCGGGACATTTACATTTAAAAGAAACACGTTTTAACAATTTTTATGGAATTAGAGGTAAATGTCGTGACAAGAGCCTGTTATTGTTTCTATTTCATCCTCATTACTCAGCGATTCGCTCTTCTTTATATTATTGATATCGTTTAAAGAGATATTTTTCAATTCTTACATTGCTTTAAATAATTTTTTTATTCAATTCGAACATTTAGTAGTTTGCTGTATACGCCACATTATTGTGATGTCACTGTCGCCATTACTTAAGATAGGTGATAACATTTTTTCCAAACAAACTTTGGCCTCATGGTAGTTAGTTTTAGGGGCTTGTGAGACGGATGTCAAGGTTTCAGTCTTATTCCTGTCTCGGAACCGAGATCTAAAAATGTCTTTCGAAGCCGAGACCACGACCGATCTCGGAAAGACCTTTTTAATTTGTGTGATATTAAAAGAATTTTTTGTGAAAAAAAACTATATATTAAGGGATTTTGAAAAAAGGTTAGTAATAAAAAAAATTTTAAAAAGATTAATTTGACAAAATAAAGGGTTACCTTACAGTATATCTCTATGTTTTAATTCTTTTTCTTAATGTAAATGTTAACCATACTTTGCTAATCTATACTAAATTAAACTAAAAAAAGTATTTTATTGTTCACTTGACAATAATAGAGTCTTTTCACCCATGATACTGGATTTGTAATGAAGGTCTTTACACCTGCGGGCGTAATCATTATGCCAGAGCTTTATGAGCCGCAAACTTTATTCAGTAATTAATAATAATCAGAACTGTCCAAAGCTTTTGAAGTTTTTGGTAGTAACTCCGCGTCAGCTTTTAACACTATTTCCATAATTTCTTGCGGAATATCCTCTTACATTGTGAACACATCATGCAAGAAAGCTTTTTGCAAATGTCCAAATAATTTGGTTGCTAAGAAAATTTTTGCCATAGATACAAACAAAGCAACTTCGACTTTTGATTCATATTGAGCATTTCATATTGAGCAAAAATCGTGTTAAAAGTGAAAAATAAAACGTTGTATGCACCGCGGGCGTAATTTGATTATTTTATGTAATTACATATTGTGGATGACCTCCTTGATGTATGTTTTCCACAGCTCCCGTTTAAATTGCCATTTATTAAAAAAATATGTGGATGACTTGATTTGTGTGGTTCCTGAGGATGGTATAGGTAGATAGTATTCATTACTTACAACGAACATATACAATTTACCATTGAATAAGAACAAGATAATGCAGTTCCATTTTTGGATTTAAAAATGATTAGACATAATAACAAAATCATATTTGACTGGTAGAGAAAACCTACCAACTCTGGAAGATACATGAACTTTAATTCATATAATACAAGAAAAATGAAAGTCAACCTAATTTTAGCAATGAAAACCAGAATAAAAAGATTTTCAACAACACACTGGTAAATAAAAACAGATTTTGAAAAGTATGATTTTCAACGATACAAACATAGATAATGGAGCAGTGCCTGTGTTACCAGATGAAGATATAACACAAGAATACATGATTGTTCCCTCCCTTACATCAATCATATATCAACCAAAATGCAGAAAATATTGCAGGGTCATATATAGTATTAAAATAGCAAACCGTAGTTATTTCCAAACTCAAACAGGATAATAGATTGAGCATTACAAATGTAGTTTACAATATTCTTTGTGGTAGTAGCAGCTTCTACACAGGACAAACTACACAAATGCGTAAGCATAGAATAACACAACATTGCAGTGATGCAGAAACCAAAAAAGATCTTGTGCGTTGAATGAACATGTTTTAGATACTTTTCAAAAAATTAATTATGAAAATCCGTAAAAGAGAAAACAAGAAAACAAATATAGAATTCTTAGAAATATACAAAATCTTAACAACATGTACTCCTATTTACTGATAATGAAGAACGTAAATAATAATGATACAGTTGATTCAATGACATCTTTTATGTAATTATAAACAGTTATGCATTCACAGATTTCCTGGATATGTGGTGTTCAAGGAAGGGGCAGTCCATTGGGAAGTAAGCATCTAGATAATACCTTGAAATTCTTTGGATAATTGACAACTATCGTTGTGTGAGATAACAGAGATCGGCAAGAGCTTTTTTGCGAAGTAGTTGTGAAGGTTTTTTTTACCCTTTGTATAAAATGCCGAATTAAAACCGCAACCAGTAAAAGCATGAATGTCTGACAGCCCGTTACACAATTCCCAATTTTTTCTATTATTTACTTACAGCCTTGAATGTTTGCCGTTTCCAATCTTAATTTAAATTTTCCTTGCACTTTAGAACTTTTTCATATTTCCTAACATTATGTAAAGTATATCAGTGTCTGAACACCTGATCAAAATGTTGCACGATGTCACAATTACTTGGAAAATTATTGTTGTGTCTGCTGTTGTATACAAGTAAAGCATTTTTTAACTGTTCTATTTACCCTAATATTTGTTACGCCTAAAATAATTTTGAATCGTAGTAAACAAATTGTACATTATTTTTTTATGCATATACAATGTGACCGACTTACCAGGGGCCTATTGCACCAAACTACTTTGCCACTTTTCACTTTGCACTTTTCAGTTTGCGAAATTTGAAGTTAAAAGTATACATGATGCACATGAAATTAAATTTAACTTTGCGGTTTTCATGTTTCGCTTTGCGATATGTAAAGTCTGACATTTTCAAGGTGACATTTCAGCTTTTGTCGTTTATACAAATAAGAAAATACTATGAATAATCGGGAAAAGAAGTTTGCAGATTTAAAAAAAAAAATCGGATAGCATATTGGGGACCTTTAATGGTAATAAAATAACATCCCAGGATAAAGAAGCGAGCTAGAAATAAATCCACCAATATGCCCAATCAATTGATTTAAGCACAGTAGAGCGAAAATAGACCCATACAAGAGACAACCTATTTGAAGGAAAAGCGAATAAAGTGGATGACGTAAATTATGCCATTTTTGATGTATTGGAAACCAAAAGTTTGGTTCTAGATGGCCTAGACTAACCGGAAAATGCAGGCATGGAAAATGACCCTCCACCAATATGTCCTTCTACGACACCTGTATAAATCCTTAAAAATTTTAATTTTTCTCTGGTAATTGCCTGTAATTTTTTTAGTTCGTCCCAAGAAAAATATAAAGACGTCACATATCCAAGGAAAAAAAACAAAAACAAAAGTCCCACAAAAAAAACTGAAATTAGAGCTTCTAGAAATCGAGATTTATAAGAAAAAGTTACAAGAACGGAAACTGGAAAAGGAATTAAATTTACCAAATTTAAAATATACGAAAGATTTTTAAAAGGAAGATAATATTAACGAAAAATTAGTTTTTGAATACCACTCTTGCGACAATGAAGAACTCGTATGTGCTGAAGTTTAAATATGTTAAGTTTGGGTAATTTTTCTATTTAACAAATAAATTTTGTTAAAAATTTAAATTAGATAGATGGCTAGTATTTTATGTAACCTTAGTACTAATAAATTAACTGTTTAATACAAAAGTAAATTATTTGATTTTATAGTGTGTAGCAAAAAGAAATAATATTACCTCAGAGTTAAATAACATAGGCTTGCCAAGTAAATTCTTTTGTCAAAATATGTGAAAAGTTTTTAAAATAAATTTTAAAACCAAGACGAATAATAGACAAACGCCTTGGGGGAATAGAAAACTGGGCAAATTAAGAAAAAATGTAAGGATGCTGTGCAATAAAGCAAAAGAATTGAGGAACTGGGAAATATATAGAAGCGCTCTTACAGAATATAATAAAGAGATAAGAAGAGCCAAGCGGGAATCTTGAAGAAAGTTCTGCAAGAGTATATCTGACATACCTGCCAGTGCAAGAATTTACAAGATTCTCTCCAAGAATCCGAACCAGGGGCCGTGTCTTCTCAAAAGACAAGATGGAGCCTATACCGAATCCAAGGGGGAAACATTAGAGCTTTTGTTTTAAAACTATTTCCCAGCTTCAACAATTATTGAGACGCAGAGGTGAACTTTAGACGTAGGACGGTTGCCTCCACATAGGAAGGAAATAAGCGAGCAACTTCCATTTTTGTTCGGGTGTTATGTTCGTAAAAATCATCTGTAACAATATTATTTTATGCATTTCGGTTAATCTAACCATTTTTATGAATTGCAGTCCATGAAATTCAAACGACAATTATAATATTGACAATATCCTGCCGTTAGAATCACTACAAACCAATTTGATAAGGCGTTTTAAACAAACATTGCTATGATAGTTTTTTAAAGGATTTTTTAAATTAATGTTAAAAAAGAACACTTATTTGGTTTTTGCTTAGGTACTGTATTATTATAAATACTGAAACGGGAAATAAATTAGTGGTGTACGTACTCTAACGAATTTCGGTAATAAGATGATTTTATTTTTTATGATATTTTTTGCAATACATTTAAAAACAATAACATTTTGGATACAGAATGACGAGACCTTTCAAATGATATATCACAATCCTATACTTTCCATTTGAATAAAAAAGGGCTTGTAACTGTCACTCAAAGGGGGTTGAAGGTAGGGATCACATTTTCACCTTAAATAATGTCAACATAATTTAAATTTGACGTGTTTCCGGATTTTCTATAAAAATGTAAAGTAATCGAAATAATGAATGTATTCAATAAGGCTTTTCCACACTGTATAGTTAAACCTCTACATTACCTATGTACTTCAATAAAGATGTATCTGTGTTTTTTTTATTAAAAGACCCACTTTGTAATAAGCTATTTCATTTATTCTTTTATTATTCCACATCAACATTGAGAAAAGTTTAAAACGATTAGAAGGATATAGAATTTCCATCTACCATCAAGAGATATGGATAAGTTAACAGCTGATTCAATACTATACTTTTGACACGGCTTTGTGTTTGCTAAATGTGTGTAGAATGGCGCTTGAAATTTAATCCTGTTTTGATCACGATTCTACCATTTGCATGTAAATTATATTTTGATACAGCTTTTTACCCTTTTTTACGACCTATAATGCTTATCGTACATTTCAACGTAGCCAAATTATAAAATTTAAATATTTTTATGATTTAACTGTTATGATCTAAAATTGATATTTTGAATTTTTTTAATTGTTTCATTTTTATAAGTTAGATCTATTTAAACAATTAGACATTGGCATTACCTAGATTAAAGATTTTTTAGGACAAAGTATTTTTTTACCTTATCTAAGACCACATTAACACAGCATAAAATTTTAACTAAGTTGTGTTACAACTTACTCTGTTTGTAGTTGTTAATTTTAAAAAGACAGATAATACTGTTTATGGGTATTATAATGGGGAATGTTTGACATATTAAATAGGACAACAACAAAAAGACATTATTTATAATATTTCTCATAGCAACATTGAAATACTAAAACTGTATATAACTCAAATAACTAAAATGGTTCAATAAATGTTCTTTGAGACTTTAGAGGTAACACGGACAGCGTTTTTCCAAAATACTGACTATCAGGCAGAATTATTGGAGGAAAAAGTTATACCAGAAAAGTTTAGGATTAATTTAACTGGAATAATTTATAATCAATTTTCAAATGAATGTTTGCCTGAAATACAAGAACTACACACTATTTTATTAACAAACTTTTAAGACTCTTGTAATATTTATCGACCGACATTCAATTCCTTTAATATCGCTTCCTCATCATCTCGTATTTTTTGTGACCCGACCTTACCTACCACCACCCCGCCTATTTACCAAGTATAAAACTTAATTTGTACTGTATGTAGACATTTACAATTAATAACGAAATTAAACTAAATAGTGACATGTTTAAATTTGGTACCGAGAGATGGGGTGTTAACAAAAATGAAAATTAATTATAAACTACTAATTAGTAATTTTCTTCAGTAACTGAAGGTAAGCTTAAATTATGGTCGTTTATTTTTCCTATACTACACAATCTTATTTACTATGCTTAATATTATGTAAAACAACTTCTTTGTTTATCAAATACATTTTTATCCTAATAACTGCAAATAATATTTTCCAGATGTACTATTTTATTCATCTAATTTAAGCTATTAATAGATAAGTTACTCCATATTATTAATGCTTCACAGTATATTTTATTTTTATCGCTACTTATAAAAAAACTTCCCTATTAAATTTTAGCATAACTTGACTAGTAAAATAAAAATATATTCCAAAGGAGTTTCATACTCTAACAAATTTAGTTTGTACCAAACTCTTAGTGCACAACAATTTTCATAGACGTTTTAGACTACTGATATTTCCTACCCAATTATACATTAAAAACTAGTATTGGTCATAATAGGTTAAATAAATCTATTTGACACGATATAGTATACTATACCTGTAAAACTACAGTATTTTTAATCCATTAAATTAAAAATAATAAAAAGTAAATAATTTTTTTTTAATTTGTAATCTCATATAATTTCTGAATAATTTATTGTCAATGGTTCTACACACAAACTTGTTCCTCTCAGAATTAATTCCTCTAGGAGCAATATATTCAGGGGAGAACTTCCACCACCCCCATCTCGTCCGATGGGGCCTCGGTCGTCGTGCTGTTGCTGTTCCTTTCCACTATCGTGGTTTATAGATAGTGTCTGACTGTTCTTCTTTTCTTCAGGGTGGTGCTACTTACGTCGCTCCTTTTATGCTTTCTTTATTTTCGCTCGCGTAAGTGTATCCCTATTTAAGATCCTCTTAGGAGATGAGCAAGGTCTCTCGTAGGTAGTTCCTCTTCTGCCTTATTCTTGACGTGTAGTGTGTCTTCTGCTAAAGAACACACAAGCAAAATTCGTTCTCTCATCTTCTCCATTTTGTTTGGTCATTATCTCGAAGATGTTTTTTCTGGGAATGCTGTTGCTTGGTGCTTTAGCGTAGTGCTTGTTGTTCTGTTTTTGTTGTCGTCGATATTGCATCTTCCATCTTTTTCTTTGGGGTATCCCTTGTAGTTCGCGCAGGTGGCTAGTCTCTGCGTCTCTGCGTTTTTTTCAACACCTGACAAATTTCGTCTTCATTTAACAAGTTGCTTGTCCTGTGGCTGAACCCTTGATATTTGTAAAATTGTGTGGATCCGTTGTTCATCCTTAATTTGTCCTTTTCTATCTTGGTATTGAGGATGTATTGTACGTCGTCGATTTTCCTTGCATGATTTTGCTTATCTTGTATGCATTCTTGTTCAAGTTCTCTATTTCTTCGATGTCGCCTTCGGGAGTAAGTCCTTTTACAACTACCCTGGCACTTTTGTTCTCTGGGTCCATGAAAGTGTATCAGTCAATCCCTTGTTGTTGTATTTCCTCTCTGTACTTCATTAGCTTTCTTTAGTCATCTGATATTTTCGTCTTTATTTTGACTCCTGTCCCCTTGTATTTTTCATATGTCGTCTTGGGATGATGTCTGATGCTTGGGATTTCCTTTGTCGTTTTAACCAATATTAGTAGTGGTCTTCTTGTTGTCCTTTGTATTTTAGACAACTGAACCAATTGTTTAAACACTACAATAATTAATTATTATAAATAAGTATCATTACTTTAAATACCTTAAGTTTAATACATAGATTTTTCTGTTAATTGTTAATTGAGTTATTATGGGATTATTATCATTTATTTACTATGCATAAATGGACAATAATGTATTGTATGAAATATTTTTAGAATAAAATAATAGTGTTTCTAAAAGTATGTATCTACTGCAACCAAAATTATCAACAATAAAAAAACAAAAATATTTAGTACGGTCGTGGACAAAGTATAGTTTTCTACTCGCGTATATTCGCTATTATTCCGTAAACTTCACCTTGTGAATAATAGCCATCATTATAAGCATATTGAATAATATACTATTTAAGCTAGGCGAATGTGAAGGAAAAAAAATCAGATCTGTAATATCGTTTTTATGATAATTCTCCATAATATTTACAAAACTTTTGAAAAAATATAATTTTAATCAGTGAAATGTCGTTAGTCAATTGCTGAATAATAATTTCTATTTTTTTAAGAATTAAAAAAATATTCGCAATCAGATAAATCTAGATTTCCTGTAATTGATTTAAAAATAATTACAAGGGCGTTAATTAATCCTTGCTTGTGTCTTTTTTTAATTATTCACTAATAGATTTTAATAACTGTTGTAATCGTGCCAAAGGAGATTTTACTTTGGATCGAAAAACTTTTATAGATAGAGAATTTGAACTAAAAACGTCTCGCATTGGATTTAAAATTCTTTCAAAGATTCTTTATATAATTACTAATGGTATTATTTTTTGGTGAGAGTTTTACTTGACATGTTGCTATTTCTATCTGCACGAGAAATCTGAAAATAAATAATGAATTTTCAACATATTTTTTTATGAGATCTACATTATTTATGTCAGATTTATAGTGTGGTCTAATACGATTGCCAAATTCTTATGCATTCCTAATACTCCAAAAGGACCCTTAAATTTATTTTCTTATTGATTTTTAATTTAAGTTTCTTTAAAATAAACCTTATACTTATTCTGGTTTACATCTCTTAGGACTTTGTCAATTGTAGGAATTTTATTCCGTAAAAAATAATGATGAACCATTCTTCTTATGGCTGACTTATCAAAAGCATCTATATTATTTATTAATTTTTTTCGATTTTGGTTTATTTTCGATACAGATAATGTATAGGTACTTTTAAATTATTTCATGTCATCAAAAACATTTTTCCAACAACTCCAGTATTATCTTCAACCCTTTGTTGAATATCGGTTAACGCTACAGATGGATTATCTTGTAGTTTGCATTATTAACTGTTATTCTTTGGTTCTTTAATTTATATGATTCTTTTAACTCTTTTCCCTGGAGAACTTAGTAGTAAACGTTGGCCGGGTTTATCCGCACACTCAGACATATTTTTTAAAAGTAATTTATACTTTTAACAATAATACTGAAATAATAATGTGCATTTTTAAAATTTACTCTTATAAATTCCTTGTTATAACTACATATATTACTTTAAAAAAATGGTTTAAATTTTTTTTGTCTATAATACCTATATAAGTTCTTAAAAATGCTTTCACTATATCAACAAATGACGTAACGATGAAGAAAATCAATAAAAATAACACAATCAACTCAAAACAACTACCTAACCACATGGACATGTAAGTCGACAGAGCGGAAAAACTAAGTACATATCTGTTAGCACACCTGACAAGATTATACGTATTGTATTGTTTCGTCAATTATAAAGTCGAATATCATGAGCTATGTTTTATTCACTCTGTCGGTAGGTTGCATTTGGATATAGTAGGGGATGGTGGGGACGTTTGGGACACTTTTCAGAAAGTTTGAAAATTTTTTGAAAATAAAACAGACAGTTGTAATTAGTAATGTTTGACTATCAATGTGCATATGATTTTATTTTATAATAATACATAAGATCATTAATAAACACAAAAAAGTCAGAAGTCGCTACTTGACCCAAACCTCCCTTAATATGGAGTTATGGGTCAGGCAATGGAGTTGAATGGGTCACTGATTACTTGTAAGGATTCAGGTGGAAATGTAAAGATTTACACATTTTAAAACTCTATATTAGATATATATTGCATACCAAAGTCAAATAAAGTAAGATTAAAAATAGGAACACAAAGAAAAATATGGAACTCTAAAACAAACAAATAGGTATCATAACAAAACATAAAAACATTTTAATTCAGGTTTTGAAAACTGGTCAAGTCAATATCGAAATTAAAAAATCTTTGTGTTCTGTTGGTACCAGTCACGTTATTTGGAGGACTTAAACGTAAAACTATATCGCCAAGATCAACTTCTGAAATATCCTTTTGATCCGGATAATAAAATATGTTAGAATTTGTCTTCTTGCGCAAGAAATTAATCATATAATTTCCTTGTTCATTTATATCTTCTACGCTTCCAACATAATGCAGATACGTTCGGTTTGTAGCGAATTTGACAACTACATAACTTGCACAGTGATCAAAATCTTCAGGCCTGCGATCATCTTCTGGATCGTATTCAGAAACGTCTGAATCTGGCAGTTCTTCACTTGTTTCATCGCTTTCACTGTCTTCTGGTATCCTTGGTAGATACTTCTTTTTCTTTGCCTTTTTCTGACTAACCTCTTTACAAATATTTCTCTTTACTGTAGCCACTTTTTTCATAGCCCTTTCATTTTATAATCTTTCTAATTCGTTTTTCTCTGGCGTTTCGGTCAGAATTCGAGTATGCCCTTTTGACCGCCCCCGATTTGATGCAATTCTAGGTTTTGCCTTGGGATATGGCATTACGGATTCAGGAGATATGAGGCAATTCTGTGTAGAAGTCATAGGTACAGTGGATGCTTTAGGTGTAGTAGTAGTAGTCGAAGGTAAAAATGAGGTTGAGGCCGTTGGTGGTCTGTCGGTAACTGCAGACATTAGAAAATCGTCAGCTGAAAAAATTTTCGGATTGAAAGGGTTAATGCCGGTTTTCTGAAATCCTGATAGTATGTTTTGCCTCGACATTGCACCATCAAAATATGTTTTGGCTAAACCTGCTATGTGATAAATGGTCTTCCGGGATTTGATGTCATCCAAGCCGAAGAAGATGCATTATAGCGTGCCTTAAACGGGCCATATGCAGATACGTCTAGCGGTTGCAGACGATGGCTGCAATGCGGCGGGAAAGTTAGAATGTGCACACCATATTCTTTGGCTACGGATATTACTTCTACATTGACGTGGCTCTCATGATTGTCAAGTAAAAGTATTGGACCAGTCGATATTAACTCAAATTGATAAGAGATAAGAACGAATATTTAGGTAGTTTGCAGTCTAGATATTTTTAGATCATCTAAGAAGGCATCGAGAGAAGAGAAATAAATTAATTAAGCATACTTCTATTTAATAGCTTTCACAAATTGATTTTAAGAAACTTTGAAATATAAGAGAAATAGTTATATATACAGGGGAAAAAGGTATTACAATTTAGCTCGAGGTTTTGTTATCCCGAGACCGAGAGCAAAAATCTAATATTTTCCCTCTGTAATAGGTATACATTTTTCTGTGACGGAAGAAACGACTATCTATTTGATATAAAAAAAATATTATTACAATATATTAAAGGAACAGAATTGTTGCTGTGTAGAAGTCGTTTTAAACTGGTAGCCTTATAGCGACTGACATGCGTTTCTAAGATCCATTATCTGTCATTTTAATTCCATAATTTGATTTAAAAATTGTAAACTTAGTGGTTGAACAGTAAAAACTTTTTTTATGATCAAAACAGAGACATATTCCATACTACTTATTTCAACTAGAAAATAAAAAAATCATTTCACATGCATTAAACTATGTGAAATTTGGATTCCACAGTGCTACTCCCATACTCTTATGATAAATTATATAATCGAACCTGGGACCTCGTGGTTAACAGACTTCTGCATCACTATTTTAGATTAAATTTGATAGGGAGTGGATATTTGAAAACGCTGATTGTAACTGCCCAAGGAACCAGCTTATGGCAGCTTTGACTATATTTGGAGACCAAAATGTGTCTGTAATAGAAAAAGTTTGCATCTGGAGTGGTAAAAAAGATCCACCCCTAACATGCGACGTAAAAATTATGCCGCAACTGTATCCCCTAAAGGAACATAGATCAACAGAAAGAGACTTGAATACACAGGAAATCAAAGAATTCACAGAGCATGGTGAAACATTCAGTTTATCAAAAGTTAAAATATCGTAATAAATCTAAATGACATAACTTCACTTTAATAGGTACGAAGTCATTGCAATCATAGCGGTATTACCCACCTGTTTCTAATTTTTTTTATAAACAACTGAGCTAGACTTTACTCCAGAATTATATTAGAAGGGTTTTGTTTTTCACAGTATAAACAATATATACATATAAACAAAATCACATAACCTCAATTATTTCCCACAATATTTCATTTGAATTTTACAGCTATTCATACCTGTTACCTTTTTTCATGTAATAATACTTTGTTTTTCACAAAATATATGATATCCATATTGGATAATTTTCGAATATACTGTAGATAGTGGAAATTTAAAAAATTTCTCATGGAGATTTACCTGAAAATAAAATTTCATTGGAAACATGTCAGGAGTACTAACCTGACAGTTGACGTCACCCTTTTCCGGTCTATTCTTTTCAGCTATCTCACCCTTTTTGACATTTGTATCGAGTGTGCTGCAGATGTCAGGTATAGAATATAATAACTAACAATTGTTTATTATATTCCATTTTTTCTTTTAATCTGGATAATTAATAGATATTAATAAATTTATTGTATTAACTCTTACTCTGCGGTCAATTTGATTCTGAGATTTCAACAAATGAATTCGTTCTTACATTTAATAATGCATTCACAAAACCGATGGTTTTATTGTCAAAAGCCATCGTAAAGATCTTAGATAAACATGGTAATTTACATTGCAATTTATATTGTCACAATTTATTTGTAAAGTAAATTTTGTTTCAGAAAGACTTTGTAAAACCCCGTATTTACTTTTAAATAAAATAGATTTTTTAATTTCAGTGATTAATCAAGCTAATTCTAATATCTATTAATTATCTAATACAAACCATAATTTAATATAATTTTAACGATTATAACATAATAGGAGCTGAAATATTTTGGGAAATTGTCTGTATTGGAAAGAAAACATTAGGCAAATATCAACCAATCCTGGATTATTTCGGATCCACGTTATATCAAGCAATCTAAAGCAAACATCGTTTGTTATCTCAACATTGATTTCTCACTAAATGATCAACTTCATCAATTTTTTATGAAATGATCAATTAATCTTAATCTTTGACATCAGAGGCTTCGTCCATGATGACATCTGTATTGATGGCGTTGAAGATGGACGGCACATATTATTCAATAACTTATAATTGTTTATTATGTTTATTTTTTAATTGGAATAATTAAAGAATATTAAACTAATATTCTGTATAAATATGTATAAATAAATCGTGTTTATCCATTATGTTCAATTAACCTTACTTTTAAACGTCAGAGTCTCCGCCCATTGTTTACTTCCATCTTTAGCCATAAATTCAGGGGCATTCAAAATACAAAAATTATTAAATAAAACCATAATTTTGTACTACAGTTAACGCATACATAATACCGTTTTAAGTAGTTGATTTGTATTGTATGTTCAAATAATTATTATCGAACAAGAATATCTGTATCTGTAGCTAGCTAGCCAAGATAAGTCATTAGTAAAGTCATTACTATATTATCGACAAGTGCGTTTGGTTTTAGTTACTTTCTAAGTTTTATAATAAATAAATCATTTTATTGGACCCATCAATTTTTTATTCGAAGGGGAACTACTTTACCGCTCTTTGTATCCCTGTAACTTCAACCCTATATTAGGGGTGAGCACAAACCCTTGATTTTAAATAGGGATGGGTGGTGTTGCGATACCTTATATTAAAGATCTTAGTGAGAACTATCTGATACTGAAATTTAGCTTCAAAATTTCCATCGATGACGAAATTACAGGTAAAATAGTGCAAGAGCACTTAAAACGTTGACGTTACTTAAAATTTCTGGTGTAATTTGACGGTATTCAATAATGAGGCGAGCTTGTAAATCATCCGTGACTAAGGCTGGGTAGTGTAAATCATGAATTTTAGGTAACCTCATAAAAAAGAGTCCAATAGAGCCAGATCTATTGACCTGGGTGGCCACTCAATATGTCTCCTTCTTCCAACCTAGTCTGGATGAAAATGTTCATCCAAGAACTGACGCACCGGTTAAACGGAATGGGGTAATGCACCATCTTGTGAAATTGCATTCTCCAATATTTGCACCAGGGATGAATGAATAACATTTTTCGATTGATATAAATAAATTTCGTCAGCGAGATTTCTGGGTATAAAAAAAGGGTGTGAACTTCATAAATATCCGCCTAAATATTTATATTATGTCGGCAGTTATGTCGGTTTACAATGCCGTTAAGGTAAAATGAACACTCGTCCGAAAAACAGATATCGAACATGTAGCTTTGATTACCGTTTATCATTTCACTGACCAGCTCACAGAACTAAAGTTGGCGAATTTACAATTACTTTGCCACCCGTGTAAGGTTCTTAAAAATTAACGATAGACTATGGTAAATCAAAAACACGGTCCCTATCAATTAATTACTAATTACCTTTGAAATGTTTCGGATACGAATAAATTCTCGACATAAACTAAATATCGCCTCTTTCACTAGCCTTTCATTACCCATGGATGGTATGAGCGAAGTTTCAGGATCAGATAAGATCAGAATGAAGATAATTTTCATGTAAAGAATTTTAACGTCTTTAAAAAATCAGTATTGAAAAGAAAAATAAACCATAACAATGTGGTTGACCAGTAACTTTTTAATTTTCTAATTATTATGATGGAATTTTCTTGTTGTTGGTTTCCAGATTTTACTTCTGAAAAAGTCCCTGTGTGAGATAAATAATAATAAATGAATGAAATATACTATAAAAAACGGTGTAATATCCTGCTAAAACTACATACAATATGAGAAAAAGTTTCTTTTCCAATTTGCAAAGATTTTAATAACTTTTCACGTAAAGGTCTATTCAACTCAACAGAAATTCGTTAACAAATCAATCATTTCCATTCGACCAACTAAATAATTCTAATCAAATAACACTGTTATTCATAACCTCTATTTTCGGGTATGCTGAAACAAACCTTTTTTCGTTCTTTTATTATAATTGGATGCTCGTGATCAACAACATAATCCAACGTCTAGGTCTATCATATCAAATGATAACTCGTTTACGCTGAAGCAGTTGCTTTGTAATTATATTTAGACCCTTCAAGAAAACAAGTTGTTCGTTGATTCATTTAACCATTTCAAGTGAATATAATCTTCTTTATCAACCATAAATCATAAAAAATAGGCACATTCGGGCTTAAGACAAGATTCTCACGAATAAATTTGCCTTCTAGCCTGTTACTGTCGGTTTTCAAACTGAAAGGACTAACACTCACAAATTTAATTGGTTGGTCGGTATGTTTAATTTAGTTTCTTTTTTTCCAGCACATTTTTCGCATTTAGAGGCGGCTTTACAATGAAAAAAAAAATAATATAGTAATTCAAGGGATACAGGATGAATAAGAAGTTTTCAAAGAGACAAAAAAATTAAAAGGTTCTAAAATATGGATTAGCGATGATTACTCAAAGAAAGTACAAGAAGAGAGAAGGTATTTAATCCCACATATGAAACGAGCAAGGCAACAAGGACACAAAGCATTTCTGAAAAGAAACAAATTAGTTATAGATGGTCGTGAATATGATGCAAACGAGTTGACTCCCGAAGAGGAGAAGAGACGTGCGGCAAGCGAAAGTCCTATAAAAGACGGCGACATTCATCAACAAACTAGAAAGGTGATGAAAAAAGATCCAAAAAACTAGCAAAGACAGGGATGATCAGGAAGAAAAATGGTAACGACAAGGCAAAGAAACAGAAAGCGAAAGAAAGTAATAAGAGAACCCGAATTAAAATTGGAACGTGGAATATAAGAACGCTTCTAGCTAATGGTAAAATGGAGGAAGTAGCCAAAGAAATTAAGGAATATAAAATAGAGGTGTTAGCATTACAAGAATTAAGGTGGGGTGGAGAAGGAAGAATAGACAAAGAGGACTTTACACTATTTTATGTACAGACCATTTTTTAGTGCTAGCAAAGGTAAAATTGAAAATTTTGAAAGAAAACAGGAGATTGCACGAAAAGAAAGAATGGAATATAGAAAAACTCGGTGACGAAGACACAGCAAAAAAATATAGGTTAGAAATAGAACAACTCATAAAAGACAATATCAGAGAAAATATTGAGCACGAATGGAACTTCATTAAAAGTACGCTAATAACAGCAGCAGACAAAACATTAGGCAAAAAAAACAACTAAACAAAAAAGAAAGGAATGGTTTGAGGAACAATGTCAAGAATATATAAAACAAAAAAAGGAGGCAAGGAATAAATGGATTAAAACAGGCAATGAAGAAGCATTTAATGAATGTAGGGAAATAAGAAGGATGGCTACAAAAATATGCAAAACAAAAAAACAACAATGGATTGAAGATTACATGAACCAAGTAGAATGTGATAGTAAGGATAATAAGAAACTCTACAACTATGTTAAGAAAACCAGAAATAACCAAATAGACAGCAAACAATGGGAGGAATACTTCACAAACTTGTATAAAGAGAAAAGAAATTCAACCGAAGTGGATATTACTCAAAACAGAAATGATACAAATGCTAAAGAAATGCCGTCCTTCCAAGATTTTCAAGAAGTTATAATAAACCTTAAAGCGGGTAAGGCTACAGGAATTGACCAAATAAAAAACGAGTTAATTAAACAAGGAGGCAAAGAATTGATGCTAAGGTTATACCATCTAATTGCAAAAATATGGGAAGAGGAGACGATGCCAACGGAATGGAAAACAGGGTTATTGGTCCCAATATATAAAAAAGGAAATCCGGCAGAATGTGAAAACTACATACTGACCCAGTCAATAGAGAAATGCTGCGAACATAATATAGAACTACATATCTTATTTGTCGACTTCAAACAAGCTTTCAATATTTTAATCAGAAGCAAGCTTAGTAGAGAAATGCAAGCCATGAATATTCCAGCAAAATTAATTAGACTAGTTATGTTGACAATGGAAAAATCGGAGGCAGTAGTGAATACATCTGAAGGTAACACAAAGCCTTTTAACATCGAAGGCAAGGAGATGCATTGTCCACAACCTTATTCAATATATGCTTAGACGGTGTATTCGAGAACTTGGGTACAAAGGAACAATAATAGATAAATCTGTATAGTTTATTGCATATGCCGATGATATAGCTATAGTCGCAAGAGATAAAAAAAGTTTGACAGAGGCAGTTACTAAACTTGACAAAGAAGCAGAAAAAAGGGGGCTGAAAATTAATGAAAGCAAAACGAAGTACATAAACTGCAACAAAAAAACTTCAGACAGTACAAAGTATATCACTATAGGAACATACAGTTTCGAAAGAATTAAAAATTTTAAAAACCTTGGAGTGACAGTCATCGAAAGAAATGAAAGGAGTGAAGAAATCTCAGAACGTTTACAGGCAGGTAATAGAGCTTTCTACTACTACAAGAAGCTGCTAACTAGCAAAAGCCTAAGTAAAAATACCAAGATGAAATCATACAAAGCCTCCATTAGATCTACAGTTATATACGGAAGCGAAACAATGTGCCTGACAAAAAAAGACGAAGAAAGACTGCGGGTTTTTGAACGGAAAATTTTAAGAAAGATACTGCGCCTTAAAAGGATCCAAGTAAACGAGTATAGACCGCTGATGAACTTGGAAATAAAAGATATTTTTTAGGAGGATATAGTAAATTATATTAAATCGCAAAGAATACGATAGTACGGACATGTATGCAGAAGAGAACCGGATGCAGCAATTAAAAGGGTGAGCAACAGGAGACTAGTAGAAAGCAGACTAAGGGGCAGACCAAAAATAAGATGGGAAGACCAAATTATAACGGATTTAAGAAGGAGGTAAGTACGGGACTAGACTGAAATCATCAAAGAGAGGAAGAAATGAAAGTTACTAGCGGAGAAAGCAAAAACGGACAGCAGAATATAAAACAAAGGAAAAAAAAGCGGAGTGATTCGCCGCAAGCTACGGATCAGTGAGCTCCATTGGAGCGGTTACAATTACCTCGGGAATGTATACCTAACCTATATATATATTTACAATGAAACAATTGAAACAATTATAAACAAATCTGAGAAAAGTATGATAGAAAAGCAGAAAAAAGAGGTCTAAAACTAAATAAAAGCCAAACAAAGTACATGATTCATTTAATGATTGATACAACCCACGATTAATAAACGGAACCATAAACAAGAACTAAGATAATTCAATTCTACTTCTACAACGTTGCCAAAGTATTTACTAATGGATTTAAAATATTTTGCCGGGAAAGAGGACTAAAAAGTGAATATTAAGCCAAAAGTTCATGATCAATTAGAAAAAATATTCATTTTTAATTATTTTTAGTTTCTGAACTATAAACAGGGGATTTTTATTTAATGTGACTAATTACATTTGTTTTTAAACAGTCAATAAATCTAGAAAGAGTAACTAAATCGGCATCACGTTTTTTGTTAATGAAGATTTGTGATCTCGTTAATAGTTTAGTATCTTTATATTTTATATGGATATAGCAAATTAAGTCCTAAGTCGGTAATTACCTTGACAGAAAGAAGTTTAAATGCTTATCTCATGGATATCAATAAAATAATAATCTCCTTTACTATTATTAATAATAATTTATTGTAATACTCCTAGATTGTAAGGTAATTAAAGGATTACTTTTTTTTAAATTTTGCAATAATGTACGGTATTACTTTTATATTTAAAAAGGTTTTAAATAAAATTAATGCGAATGTGACTTGCTTTGTATCACATATCAGCAACAATTAACAAAGTTGTAATTTATAGTAGATTTAGTTTAAATGTAATGGATGGATCACTTTTTGGTGAAATATATTCTGTTTATCATAATTGCATAAAAAGCCTGCCGTAAATTCTATGAAATGGTCATTGTGACCTAACAAACCGAATGTTTTTAATAGCATTGCGATAATCACAGAATTAAGTACAATATTTATGTAAAAAATACCGGAATTGTGGCACAACACGCAAGCCTATAAATAAGGTCGTTAACTAAAATAAATAGTCATAAATATGATAAACAGAATAAAACTATGCCTACTAATCAGATAGCTAATAAATATTCATTTAATTTTGATGAAACAAAAATATTTAAAATCACAAATAGAACTGTAGTTTTAAAGAAGTATTTTAATTATTTGTCAAAAACATAATATAGTTTTAAAATTTAATTCTAAATTTACCAGGCACTTTGTTAGGCAAACTTGAATACTAATAAGATGGAGTATTTTTGTTTATAAATTTATTTCCAAGATAGTTTTATATGTATATTGAATTTAAATAACCATTAAATTTCTTTTATTCTTAATATACTTATCTAATACTCATCTTTAAAAGAAACTTTACTTTAACAATTAGTAGAACAAATCTTATTTAACCCAGTATCAATGGAATATGTTACAGAAAAACTACAGTTAGTACAGGAAATGAAGTTTAAAACAGGTAAAACTATGCAATTCTTTGGTCCTGCATGGATTTACTTGTAATTTTAGCAGAAGGTAGGGAATAGCTCTAGGATCAAAATCTGTATCATACTAAAGGGCGCCAAAGCCTTGGGAGTGTACATTTTATTAGATTTTAACCATAGGAATCGATTGATTCTGAGCAAAAAATGTTTCATAATTTTTTTTTTTATAAAACATATTATTTTTCAAGTTATTCAAGAACATAAACAATTTTTAGAAGAAAAAGTCGACGTTTATAATCGGTTTTTCGGTTTCTTTTAACGCATTTTGTTCATTTTTAATGATAGAGTATTTTTTCTAAAACGATTTTGTAGGGGTTTTCAAGAGCTACAAGAATCTGTAAATTAAATTCCTTAAGATCCCTTGGTTTTTAAATGGGGTGAGTTTAAAGAGCTCAAAAAAGGTGGTGCTCGTTCGTAAATAAATGTTTTAAATAGTTATATCTCTCCAAATATTCACTGAACAGAAAATCTGCGTTAAAAATTGCGAGGTGAAATGCTTAATTTTCTGTACTATATTATAAATTATTCCAACCAAAAAAGATTTGGTAAAAATGTACCTGTTTCTTGAGCCATTAAAAATTTTAATTCTTAGTCCACTATAGAAGCTTTTAGATGAAGCTATATTTATTGACTAGATTATATTAATAATATCTGTTATTAATAGGGTATAGGGTATAGGGTAGGTATCATATGTGTCACATCTGGGTGAAAACTATTTTAACAGAAGGTTCTAGGATTATATGTGTACTAGTTCTTATCTTTGACTTGGTATTCAAACGAATATGACATTCTTCCCATCAATCGCTCAAAGTACTGTATTAATCGAGTAGCCTCCAACGATTTCTTTTATCGAGAAAACTCTCCTTGATCTTTTGATATTTCAGTCTAAGGCCTGTGTTTTGTTTTCTTAAGTGGGTCCTGAATACTCTTCCACTTTCCATTTCAGGTAGGTATATGCACTGTTATAAGAAATTGCAATGCATGACTTCTGCTACCCACATCAATGAATGCCTGTCCCATTTTAGTTACGATTAACTTAGATTAAGACTGATCCAACTGGATTTCAACATGGTGTCTGTGCATTATTGAGAGCTCTTACCGCATAGCTGTATGACCCAGTAGTGATTTAGAGTTCCTTAGTTTTTCGTTTCGCTGGATTTGTTTTTTTTTGTGTTTAGGCAGTTCTGCTACATATGCGGTAATTAATTGGCTACTATGCTTTTAAGATGGGGTTCGCTATTGGTAGATATTTGTTCTTGTTCCCCAAGCTTCTTTGTTTGTATTCTGGATTAGCGTTTGATCTTTTGTCTCAGAATCTCAGCACCACTTGCAGATTCGAAGTCTGACTTTTTCCGGTCACTTGGCGTTATTTGCA
Source organism: Ophraella communa (assembly GCA_035357415.1). NCBI lineage: Eukaryota > Metazoa > Arthropoda > Insecta > Coleoptera > Chrysomelidae > Ophraella > Ophraella communa. The sequence goes on from CM068980.1 coordinate 26,052,379, forward strand.
GTTGTTACTTTACTTAATTCAATTGCCAACTACAGCAAATTTCATACATTGCTATCTTCTTAACTTTCAGCTATTTAGTGTTAAATCAATAAACTCTTGACCACATTTACAGTGGGTTTTTATTTAGCACTTGATCTAATTTAAACTAACTTTATAGGTAATATTGTGATATTGCGTATTTCCTTAGTTTGTTAGTCAATTTCAAAAGATTTAAAAAACTACTTCTTTGATTTTATCATTTAAGTTACCTTCACAGCTATTTCATAAAACATTAAGTTGAGAGAAAACTGCCAATTATTAAACTGTTACGTAGTATTTTAAAAAATCTAAAAAATATAACTTATTTTCAAATGGTACTTTAATATGAATGATTAAAAATGTAAAATATATAAATGTGCTTGTACAACAAAAAGGGTAAAAATTATTTTTTTCCTTGTACAATATAAACTGTAATTAACCCCAAAAGATTATACAATTAACTATAAGGATTCTATAAGTCTACAGAGCTATAGTTGCCTAGGCCTATAAAAATAAATTTGTTGGAATTAATGCTTCATGTTACAAATTTTCCTCATTGTTAAACTAGCATGTACATTTGGAATTTTAACCTTTATTTTAAACTATTTTTCTATCTTCTAAGAAAATATACTTTAAAATGCCGTAAGCATATTCGCCCGACATTAAAACTAATTAACTTTCACCTTTGTAGTACAAAATAATTAAAAATGCCATTTTTATCTTTTTTTATTAATTATTTCAACTCGTCACGGCACAAGCAAACAAAACAACTATGAAAAAATTTTACTGCAAAGGCAATTTATACCTAGTCCACTGAATTAAAAAATGTAGGTAGTATTTAGATGATGCTTTCATACATTTTGCTTATTTTAATACTTACTTGTGTCGTTTCAAATGTGGTCCCCTAAATTATTAATAGTTATATATTTTGCGATATAAAAACATATTAAAATGTTTATTACAGTAATAAATGAGTATGAAAATGTAATTGATTTCTTCCATAAAGCTATCAAAAGGTGTTTACTTAAACAACCCCAAGAAACAGCAGATTTAAATGAGTTTTTGGATAAATTAATAAAATAACCTAAAATATCAGTTATTTAACACTATGACATGAAATTTGCCCTAACTTCTCACGAAATTAGAATTAACATTTCAACAGTCAACCCTAACCAAATTTTAATTTATTCAAAAACACCACTTCGAACAATGCAAATGCTTTTACAAATAATTTTCACTATAATAACGTCATAAATAATAAATTTAGAAATGACAATTGTTACTCATTGACTGGTTCAACATGTAACGCCAAGAAATGTCTTAAATAAATTCGATTATCGTGGAATGAGTAATTATAGTGAAAAGAATCATATTTATCTTAATGAACTATTAATAAACGTTTCTAATTTGTAAGATTTATAATGGATTCCCCAAAAAATTGACCGTCACGGTATTACACTTTAGTATTTCGAATTTGAATTCGTTTACATTACACTACCAGAAAGATATGTACAATAAACAAATAAAAGTTGCTGGTGATGACTAGCAGAGGATGGCACTGGATAATCGTTTTTAAATGAATAAGTATCATCCATTACTAAGGTATTGAATCTGGTCCCGTTGGCGAAACTGATACCGAAACCGTTTACACCACCACTACACCAACATCTGTGTAACGTGTGTTTCAATAACCAAAGTTATCTTCTCCAGAGACCGAGGGTAAACTGTTTCTTGATATTTTGTAATAAAATATCTAAATTTTTACCTAGAACTAGCAAACAATTAGCAAGACCATTTTAAAAACATTACAGGAGCTAAGGGAGCATCTTTTGGACTTGAAGTTGGTTATACCGAAGATAGAATATCGAGAATTAGCGTAAACTTTTCAGCATGATCGAAGTTATCTTATAATACGCCAAACTAGAAGTAAGTACAATCATTATACAACGAAATCCATACCTCTCTATTTCCATGCAGCCATTTAGTTTTGTTTCTTAAGAAGGTGGCAATATTACGAGAACTATTAATTAAAAATAAATGAATGAGAGATACAACTTCAAGAAAATAATTATACCAACTTTTAAGTCGAATGTTCGAAGCCAGTTTTAGAAAAGTTTCAGATCAAGGAAATTCCATGAAAACCAGTCTAAAAGCCTCGAAGAGTTGTAGGCATGGTTAAAGAATATTTAATTAGTGGATGGATCAGTATAGTCCGTTAGTTAATGTTGCGGCTATGGTTTAAAAGTTTAAATGATGTACAGTATGATGGTAGTAAGAGAAGTGAAAAATGAAATAAAATAATGTAAGTCTAAATTATAAATTAGTGTAAAAAACTTTTAGGGAGTAGAAAATAAAATAATTAATGTAATTAAAGTAAAATAAACGACACTATATTTTTTTATTATTGGTAAAGTTGAAGTATTAAGATAAAAACTTATGCTTTGGGAAAGAAGTTTGAAAAATGGAGATTGTTCAATGTTTTTAACTTTTAACCAGTTTTTTAAAGAAAATTATCTTAGCTTAAAAGAAGAAGAAAAAACAATTATGACCCAGTACTTGTCTAGAGTACAGAGTTATTTTAAAGACTACCTGCCAAAAACTGAAATCAAAGATCAGCAGTGGGTAAACGACCCTTTTTAATTTGTCACGCCTCAACACTTCAGCAATGAAGAAGCAGAATAGCTGATTGATATTTCAACGGACTTGTCATTGAAATCAAAATTTCAGTCCCCATCCGTGTTTGAGTTTTGGAGTATTACTGAATATGAATTTCCAGTTTTTAGCAAGAAGGCTGTGCGTGCTGCCATTCCGTTTGCAAGTTCTTACCTTTGCGAGTGTGGTTTTTCCGCTGTTGCAGTGATAGAATCCAAGCATAGAGCAAAGCTTAACATTGAGGGGGAAATTAGGGTTGCTATATTAAAATTTGAAATTGAAAAGAAAACTTATGGACTTTACTAATTTTTGTATACCATAGAATTTTTCTTGTTTTCCGTACGGTTGTGTCATATTAATTTTTTGGCAATAAATCAAGCGCAATACAACTTTGGTGTGTTTAATGTTGTTTTTGACCTCTGTAAAAGATATAGGTACTAATGGGCTTATTCTGTACAAAAATGTTAGCGGTAACAGCGCTGTAATCTTTCAAGGTCGAGAGATGTTATGAAAATATTATTCTGTATGCTCTTACTGTAATTTACATCGATGTATTTTAACATTTTCGCTGTTAAAATAACACCGACCAAAACATTCGACGTTAGGAGTGTTGAAACTGTCAAGCTGTGTTTGTGATATAATTGTAAATTTTCAAGAAGTAAATCAAAATGAACAATATCATTCTATAATAATAATAATAATAATAAAAACAAATATATAAAACTAATAATAATAAATATCTTTCAATAAATATAACGATAACCTAAAAAGTCGGCAATTTATATTAACTAACACAATAAAAGTGAAGTTAGCTGCAATGTAATATTGTTCAGAATATGATTTTTAAACGCGCTGTTAAATTTGATTTAACATCGCGATGTTAGTAAAATCGATGTTAAGTTTACAGCTTTTACGAATATTTGTACAGAATGACCCTATAAATATTTAATTATTGTAATATAATGCATAAAGCAATAATCAGGTCGATTTTGTTTAAGCCTTGTAACCGTAACCATATTATTAAATCTTAAACAATAACAATATTGTATTTTACATTCGTATTCTGTTTGGGCCGTAATAGCAATATTTGTTATTATTTTGATTCATAACAATATTGTTATTATAATGTTGTTATTGTTTTGTGTCATTTTGTAATAAAAAAGAAGAATGTGAGGTTAGTGTTTGCACGAAAACCTACAAAATAAGCAGTAACATTCAAATAAAAAAAACTTTTTAAAAAACCAATGGAGTTATTAGAAAAAAGATTCAATGAACACTTAAGAGCATATAGTTTACAACAACCGGATAAGTCAAACTATGCAAAACACCTACTTGAACATCCAAACTCGCTCATACACACCAATAACATTAATATACTACACATTTGTGATAAAAAAAGATTTAGATTTTCTTGAAGAACTTGAAATAAAAAGACATCTAGCAGATCAACAATTTAAAGTAGTTAATTAAGAAGTAAATCTTGGTTTTCACTATTAAACTGTTTACATTGATTGTCTTCATTGTATACATAGATAAGACATTAATTTATACTTATCTTAGAGGGAAATACATCCAGGATAATTTCTAGGGTTAATACCATCTAGGCTTTACTTTTCTTATGTCTTACTTAGTCTAGCCTTAATACCTGGTGTTAGAAATAAAGAAATAAAACTTATCAGTATGAATCACAGCCGAGTAATTTCGTTATATGACCGCTGTCGGTCTTTCGATCGATGAATAATTTTCATTCGATATCGAGAACTCGTGATTAACAGCCGTCAAGTCGTTACCGAAAAATTTGAGTTCTTAAATTTATTTTTAAAGTGATAGTGACTTTTCCTAACATCAGAAGTGGGATTCGCCCTTTGTCCAAAGGTAGGAGGCCATATTATGTATTACTGTGTCGTATGCACTACGTAAGAATTTTTATTTTTTTTGCAACATTACGGTTGTTTTAATAATTTTTTTATTCGTTCTCTTACGAACTGAGGCGTAATTTAATGTTAGCACTTTGTATTTTTGAATGTTATCGACTTGTTTTTACTGATTTTCGTTGGGTATGAAGTACCATAGATCAAATGGTCAAGAGAAGCGGTACATGAGATCTATCATGAATCTTATTCGAATCGAAACCAAGGTAACGTCAGAATGGTCGAGCTCTCTATGGAAGATCCAACTTGTATTAAATAGCACCTTTCAAAAGTCTATTAAGATGACGCCTCTTAAAGCATTAATTGGAATCGATGGTTCAACTGATACAAAGTCTACTGACGAATTTAAGCTCTGATCTACACCCAAAACGCAATTTAGAGTTAGATCGTAAAAGAATTAAGGTAAACCTTGACGCATCCCTTAAAAACTAACTAGCTGTAAACGAAAAACGTAAGGACAACGCTACCTTCGCCATAGGGGACTTTGTTCTCATGCATCGGGATGAAGAGATGCATAAGGGAAAATTAAATTACGAATTTCAAGGTCCATACGAAATAGTGGGTATCACTTCGGAAGGGCGGTACGAGATTCGGAGAGTAGGGGCGGCACTAATCACAAAGGCTGCAAAAGAACAACATCGACAATGGCCAAAAGCGAACCCTGGTGAGAAAATTATTAATGTAAAATTTCAATTTCATTTCTTAATGTTAAAAGCTGGTACGCTTTACATTTGCTGTGAGATGTTGAAAGCTTGTACGCTTTGCATTTGCCTGTAAGATGTTGAAAGCTTGTACGCTTTGCATTTGTTTGTGAGATGTTGAAAGCTTGTACGCTTTGCATTTGCCTATGAGATGTCGAAAGCTTGTACGCTTTGCATTTGCCTGTAAAATGTTGAAAGCTTGTACGCTTTGCATTTGTTTGTGAGATGTTGAAAGCTTGTACGCTTTGCATTTGCCTATGAGATGTTGAAAGCTTGTACGCTTTGCATTTGCCTGTGAGATGTTGAAAGCTTGTACGCTTTGCATTTGTTTGTGAGATGTTGAAAGCTTGTATGCTTTGCATTTGCCTGTGAGATATTGAAAGCTTGTACGCTTTGCATTTGTCTGTGAAATGTTGAAAGCTTGTACGCTTTGCATTTGCCTGTTGAATGTTTTGTATTTGTTGTAAAGTGTAGAAATTTCGTGCAAATAGTTCTTGTTGAGAGATAATGAAAGCGCGCTTGATCTGTTTTGTTACCAAAATGGCAAACGTTGCATTGGTTGAAAGTCGTTAGTAAATCTAATCTGATAAATTTCCATTATCACCACTAAAATATCTTGTACTTTCAGCTCTGAAGAACAAGATATCCAGGACGAAATGGCTGAAGAACAAAGTCACCCTTAAAAACGCTCTTAATTTAAAATACTTCTTTGTTATAATTTTTTTTGTGTGGTTGTTTTTTTTGGGGTATTTAAAAAAAAATAAATAAAATGTTCACTTATTGTCTTTGTTTTATTGGCACGTCGAGATCGACGTTATTTTCAGGATTGGCCGTGTTAGAAATAAAGAAATAAAACTTATCAGTATGAATCACAGCCGAGTAATTTCGTTATATGACCGCTGTCGGTCTTTCGATCGATGAATAATTTTCATTCGATATCGAGAGCTCGTGATTAACAGCCGTCAAGTCGTTACCGAAAAATTTGATTTCTTAAATTTATTTTTAAAGTGATAGTGACTTTTCCTAACACTAGCTATAAACAAACAAACTGTAAATTTATTGTCAATGTGACGCTAGATTTTAGCAAAACAGCTATCATTGAGTTAAAAAAGCAATTTTTTTAAATGAATAGTAGTTTTGTTTAGAAAGATTTATTTTTAATGTTCTTAGAAAAAATTAAGTTTTAACTATAGGCAAAGTGCACCCACAAAACCACACAGGGGTAGAACCAGTCATTTTGTCACAATTTTTTTTAAACTAAAGCTTAAATCCAAATAATATTTCCTACAAATATTTTGTAAAACTGAACAGAAAGTATTAATGTAACCTGTAGTAGCTTTTTTGTAATGCAGCACTTGTAAATAAAAAAGAATTGTATCCCTTCTTGTTGCCTCTTCCACAAATTGAGCTAACTGTTGTAATAGGTCTGTTCCAACCAAGCAGAGAACCGTTCTAAAATAGTAATTTTTGTGCGCAGTGGTGTAGTGAGTTGCGCAGTGCACTAATTTGGTCTCGTGAGTGGTAATATTACCGTTCTAGAACGGTTCTTTGCTTGGTTGGAACAAACCTATTAAGTCAAGATATGCTCTTTGGTTTAATCAGAAAAGATTTTTAAAAATAAAATACATTTCGAAACAATACCTATCTGCTTTATTTTCTTACCCATTTAAAAAATCGTCTTCAACAAATACTGGAACTCTTCCAACCCCTGTGTCGATGTAATTGTCTGATATCACCTCCACCGTTTCCCAGTAAAGCAGGAGATGATCGGCGGAAGCAGTGTTTTTATATAAATGGCACTCTTGTAGAATAAGAAATTTAACAATATCGTTAGATATTTTGGCAATAGGGTTCATTACCACAACTTGATTAAAACACTTTACCGTATATTTTTAGAAAAATCATGGCGGTGTATTTTCATTCCTATCTCTTAAGGCAACGAATTTTCTATAAAGAATTAAATAGAATTATAGAATAATTTAGTAGGATTCTTTATGGTTTTGGGTACTTAAATTGTTCCAGAACCCCATTCTTAATAATTTATTCTTGACCATTTTATATATAGTCCATCCCTTATTGGGTAGGTTTTTCTTCACGTTAGGTACATCAACCCTTTCTATGAAATATTTATGAGTAACTTGCTGAGCTCAAGGTTTTTCCTTTTCTTCTAGCTTTCATCTATCTTAAACTTTTTTTTGTTGCTTCAATGTCCATATTCTAATTTCTAAGTCATACATTCACCCCTACTCTCCCTGAACAACAATGTTTTTTTAACTTGCTGTTTTTACCATTAGTTTAACTATGTTTTATTAATATATATATTAATTTCTAGTTTATTCATAAAATTCAACTACATTTTTGCAATTATTTGGAAACTTATTTAACCCCTTGCTAATTGCAACTCCCTTAGGTTGGGATTTGCATTTGTATACCTACCTTTGTATTACTTATTGTATTAGCTTGTAATGTGTTATTTCTATTATTGTAGCCTTTATTGTGGGCCTAAACTGGTAGCCTTATACTTACACCTTTATAATAAAAGTTTGTGACTTTGACTGTGCTTTTTCTTTCTTCACAAAATTAAATAATCAATAGTATTTTCTTGCATGTTATTTATGACAGTGAAAACTCCTTCGTATCTTTGAATTGGGAAAAGTAAACAATAAAATAGATTTTTTGTCTTAAATATCTTTACAACTAATTTTTGCCAACTCATCACGTCTATAGGCAACAGCAATTCCAAAAATTAGAACAATCTATAAAAAATCTCCACTAAACTACAATATTGATAATAATCAGCAAGTAAAATTTACCTTGTTTAAGCGTATTTCGTCAGGGGTTTCGAAAGAAAATCTGCATATATACTCGTATTGCATTGTAAAAATGTTTTTGATTTTTTGAGTTAATATCCACACCTTATTTTTAAATTCAGTTAACTTTTTGAACTGACTTAGGTCAATATTATTTATTGTAGATAAGGATGTTTTTAATATTGAGTAAACTAACCACAGTGATGACGAATTTATTGTCTTAGATTTTCATGAAAAATTGACAACAAATACCTTTTCTGAGTATTTACAAAATTTTGCTTTTGATACCACGTTATATTACTTTTCGTATAATGTCTTTGATTTTTGTGGCAACAACTTTAAAGTTAACGCATTTGCAATACTTCTGATTTCAGGAGGTGTACTCGGTATATCACTATTTTCCGTAATTTTCGTTAAATATATCTAAATTAAACGGTCAAATCGTATATTATTTCAATTTTATATCTGTCTGTTTGGATGTTCAATTTGTTATTTGTATTGTGTATACCTACTCACTGGTTGCGACGGACGATGCGCGTTTATCAAACCTTAACGCTCTACATCGATTAAGTGGCGGTACTCAGTAAACATCAAAAAAGGCTTTTTTATCAATTGTAGAAAAATATATATAAATATATTTTATTATACGTATTTACTATAAAATACTAAAAAATAAATTTTATAATGGTTCTTTTGCGTTTATGAAAATTATTTTATTTTGCTGCTAATTGTACATTAATAGCTGTTTGTATATTAAGAGTGGAAAGTGATACTTTGTCGCTTGAGATAAACCTTTGCCGCCCAACGCTCTAGCGAAAGTGACAAAGATATTTCCGCTCGAATTACACACTAGATCACGATCACACGATAACCAAAATATATAGTTTTTGTTATACAGTGTGGAAACCACTTATGGAATAAAATTATTTGTGGAGTTAGTTTAGAAGATAATAAAAAACGCGGGGACCCGTTAACTTTAAAATTCAAATGTAAGCTTTTTAAACATAAATTTAAATGTACAGGGTGATACACGCAAGTCTGGCATCGTCCATGATCTATATTTTTAATGAAACACACTGTATATATACGATCTTAACAAACTATACCATGTAGGGTCTATTATGAATTGTACAGGGTGAAATTTTGAAATTATTTATAATTTTGTTCAAGATAGTAAATACATAATATTATGAAAATAATTATGCTTCACACTTTAAATAATGGTTTTCTTTTTAATTAGATGAATTTAGACCCCGAATTTCTTCACTAAGTATTATATCCCTCTCTACCCTTTACCCCATCTCTTCCCCTCAACATTCTTCTCCGTTTTTGCTTACATTCCTTTCACAACTCCTCTATTTCCTCATTCCACCAGTAATTAGCCTTTCATGCACGCCTGTTGTCACCCTTTCCCTCTTTTTTATAACTCCTTATTACATCATACAACTCATTCACGTCGTGTCCGAGACCCTTTTTATCTCCTTTCTTACTTTCCTTCTCATACTCTCCACTTCAGCTTTTGTCCAACTTCTTCTTTACTCTTCTGGCACCCCAATCTTCATTTTCTTTATATCCTTCTCCACGTACCTATGTAAACTTAAACTATCCTCTTCCTCTATCACTCTCCAACTACTCACTCTTTTTTCCAGCCATTCGTCACATGCTGTTACGTCAATAAACGACGAACCCCCGTCTCCCCTTACGAAGGTGGGCAGCAATCCGTCATTTAGCACCGTTAGCCCGTTGGATGTTAACACCTCCTCCAGGATCTCACCTCTTCTATCCGTTTTTTTCCCGCCCAAACAGTATTCTTAGCGTTGAAGTCTCCTTTCACCATCCTCCTCATGTTTCTTCTTTTCCCTCTTGTTACCCTCAGATCGTCCTCCAACCCAAACATGCTCCTTTTATAATCCTCCAAGCTAATATTCGGGCTAATGTACACGCTAATGTCACCCATGCGCACTCCCACCCATCCGTTTCCCTTCCTCACTTCATCTACCCTCAGTCCGTTTTTCATCACTCTTATTTCCGCATCTCCTGTAACGTCCATAATCCATCCTTGCCTCTCCACATATCTAGCATTTACCTTAGATCCACACACCACTTCCACTTTCCACCTAAAAATTACCTCGTCCAATACATCATGCGCTATCCTGCATTTCCTCAGGTTTATCTGTAAAACCTTCCATTCGCCACTGGTCCTTTCTCCCCCACACTGCCTTCCCCTACCTCCTATTGTACCAAACTCTCCACTAAGGGGTCCAGAGGGGCCACCAAATTTTTTCCCTCCTCATGCCCATCCAGCACCTTTTTCCCCATACAACAATTCTCCTCTGTTCTGTGCCCTCTAACCCCACATGCCCTACAAAGGAACGCCTGTCTGTAGTTCCTGGCCATGTGCTCACATTCCGCAGTAACCACCGTCATCTTCATCCCATTCCTTCCTCTTACCACCTTAATCACCTTAGAACCTTTCCCAGTTAATTCCTCTATTTCCCTTCTTATCTCTTCATCTTCCATCCACCTAACTTAACCTAACCTAACCTAACCAAATATTTCTCTATCAAAATTCATTATTTTGATATTGAATGTTGTATTTTGCGGTTATTATAATGTTTTACAGTTTTTTTATTTATTAATTGTTTTTATGTAAGAACAATAAATAACTGAACAGTTAAACTAAACTTCCACTATTTATTCGAAAAATTCGCTTTAAAATTGAATTACAGCTGTTTCGCTAATAGCTAGCATCGTCAGATTGACATATTGAAATTTTTCGAATAAATAGTGGAAGTTTAGTTTAACTGTTCAGTTATTTATTGTTCTTAGTAAGATGAACTTCCAAAAAGTAAAGGTTAATACAATTAATGTTTTTATGTAAATCAGAATGGCATTAGGTGGATATTTTACTTTTTCTTACACAGTGACATGGTATTTGTTTTTCGCTTATAAAAAAAGGGTTTTAGTGTTTTAAAATATCAGATATTGAACTAAAATTTTTAGGTAGGTCTACAATGATTTCTGTTAATGACTGCCATTCTTTTATTTATTTTAAATAAAAGTTAAATAAAGTTAAATTTCTGCTTTAGAGCGCTAATAGGGTCAAATTGTGACAGATCGCATAAAAAATCAACTTTGCAGTTAAACTTGAACGTTCAAAAGCCTATTTTGGATAGTGATCGTAGAAAAAATATATTTTAATTGTTTAGATTCCTATGTTCCTATAAACAAGATTAAATAGTGACAAATATTTTCGTATTTTTGGCGTTTTAAATCAAAGTCACCTTTCAGGAAACCATAACTTTAATGCTTTATATACAATTCGCACGGATCGCTTTGCAAGTATTTACCTTAATAACTATTTAGCACGCAAAATGCGGTCGCAATTTACTATTCGTAGTTTCAGTTATAAGGTGTTTAAAAATATTAAGCAAATACATAATTGTTTGTGATTACTTTCAAAAATTATATCACTGTGTTAAAATTGGTTTTTAAATAGTTGTTAAAAATTCTATAAAATTAAAAATATACCTTCATAATTATTTTAGATGCTCTCTTAGATAAAACTGAACTTTATAAGAATGCTACTTATACAGACTGTATAATCTTAAACTTATAAAAAATACCTACCTATAAATAATAAATATAAATAAAAAAAAAGTAGGCTTTCTTGTAATTGTCAAAAATATTTTATATCGACTGAAAATATGTTTAGAACAAAAAAACATACTGCAACGGTATAATGTATTGAAACAAATTTTCATCCAAACAGCTATACATTTATAATCAATGCTAGAAAACTAAAAGTTTGTATAAAAATAGGTTAATAATCGATTAAAGTAGGCATTAAAGTTATATTTATTAAGTGAAGTAAATGTCCTGTACGATTATAAATTACGTTTTTCTAAGACTAATTCTAAGCAACAAAACATCATTCCACAATAAAGCATTAATTAATTCATGTATAATTCATAAATTCACAGTAAATAAGGGAGAGAGCTGAAATTAAAACAGACTTTTAAAGCTAATTTACATGCTGAAAAGGAAACCAACATTGGTTAAATTTGAACAGATTTAATTCTACAAATTTTAATTTTTCCTTATCACAATTAGAATATGATCTTCTTTTTTATTTGACATTTTACACCTTATTCCAGTATTAATAATTTTAATATTTTTGCAGACCTGTAATTTATTAATACTACTTAAGTCTATTTTTATATAATTACAAAAATTCGTGAACCATAGGTGTACAATCAGGTCGGTATGGCTATCTTGCCCCTATGGATTCTTAAAGCTAAGTAGCCATTTCATGTTGGGATGGTCTGTTTTGATTTGGAACTTTTTGCCATATAAGTATTTGCTTAATTGTTCCACAGACTACAACTTCGAAGAGCTCACGTACACTTACACAATATTTCTTTTGGGCTTTTTATAATGCCTTGATGAAATGTCCAATAACTCTTTCCTTTTCGTCTCGAAGTTGCGATGAGATATATCTATTTTTTTAGTTAAAAAGTTGTTTGGCATTCGTTGTTTCAACCAAAGATCTAAACTTGTTCAGTAAGTCACGTCAAAGGCGTGGCGATCTTCCCAATCTTAGCGGGGTCTACAGCATCGCCATCTTTGCTCACATGTCCCAAGTAACTGACCAAGTAGCAAGTGACATTTCTTCACATTTAATATTACATTTGACTTTTGCAGTCTCTTAAAATGTCTCTATTAGATTAGCAAAATGTCTCTTATGACCAAACAGGTAGGTACCCCAATCAAGTTTCTCGGGATAAACCCCGTAGAATAGTTGAGGGTGTACAAATCAGTGCATGAAATAAAAGGAAAAAATTATAATATAATATTATGTGTAAAAAATTAGGACGAAATATTTAGAGCCTTCTCCAGCTCACCAACAAAGAAATTCATTACTACGAATTATTTCGGAAAGAGAAAATTTAGGCTTAATGGTAGTGATTCATTGATAGTTTTAGGCAGTAAACTTGCGAATAAAAAAGGTTCTTTGTAGTAAGACTATTTAATTACATTGCTTTTACATTAAGAAAAAAGATGTTGAATGAGCCTATTATATTTATTCAAAAATGAGTCCAAACTGCTCTTTTAGCTCCGACAAAGTTTGTCTCATTGTCGGTCAAAAGTTACATAAATCTTCTTATAGAAAAAATAGTTGAACTGGTATCCAAAGAAGCTTTTTTTCGGGATGAGATGGGGAACTCATGTTCAATGAGTCTGAAACCCAACAATGTTGAACTTACTCTCGAGAGGATGCCTACCAACCAAACCCACCTCAAAAACTCGCCACTACTCCCTCATACACTCTTCACTCATTCATACTACTTGCTATCAGATCATTCCCTTCTACCCCTTTTCTCCAAAACTTCGGTAACCTCCACCCATTGACTTTCAAACCTTACCACCACATCATATGGCTCAGAGAGAAGTGGTATCTCTTAAGCTAGGTTCACTGGTGTATTTGGTAGATAATATACTTTCAAGAAACTCTCGGCTTCTAGGCTATATCTTCGGAATCTTTCCTGGAAAAGATGGACAAATACGAGTTCTTGTTGTTACCGCCAAAGACAAGGAAGGAAAGTCTACAGAATATTGTCAACCAACCATCCGTATGTGTCCACTTGATTGGGAATTGCAAATTAAGGAAGATGGGGTTTCTTAATTTTTCGTTCTTCGTGAATGTGCCCAAGATCGATTATTTTAATCATTTTTATTTAAATAAAATACCAAGTTTTTAACGACGATATATTAATCAAACTTTTACAAAAATCATGACTTTTATAAAATATATATATATTTTCCTGTCACACACTAGCCAACTTGATCATTCATAACTTCGAAAATGCACGGTTACTGTTTACACACTAGGGTCAGCTTTGTCCTAGCTATGGGGGGTAGAAGGAAAGAAAACCAACTAAATGTATTAAAGTGTCCATTGGTGGCGCCATAGTGGCAAGGGAAGTGTCACAGAAAGTTGCATATAGTGGAAAAAAAACGTAAATAGTTGTCATTTTATATACTTCAAAATTTTTACTACATGTCAAGAAAAATAATTAATTTTTTAACCCACTTTAACTTCACTTTATTGATAACCTAAGGAGTGTTACTGACTTCACGTCTGCTTACCGCTGGACAGTTTTTCGACATAATTCTTGTACAAGTTGGTCCTCCTTCCTTCTACCCTCCCTAGTCCTAGCACACAACATAAGCAATCCTTACTGTCCTGTGTGTGAAAAGCGAAATGCTGACATAAAACATGAATTTTATCTGACAAACATATTAACTTAGTTTTATACTTAATTTAAAGGTTTTCTTGGTAGCTAAAAGTAGATAAATAGGGTTATTTAATGTATTTTTTTATATCTTGCACTTATAAAAATCTTCATTATAAAACGCATTTGCGTATCGTAATGTAACTTTTACGCACGCTAATTTTTGTTTTAAATGGTTCGAAACATGAGTGAAGAATCTAATGACAAAACTATTGACAATGACATTTGTGGTTAATAGCAATTTATTAATTTTATATTGTTCTTTAAGAAAGTATGTGTGAATATGAATATCATCTTTTACATATATAATATTTTATTATTGGTGTATTTTAATAGTATATTAAACAACGCATTTCATATGGAATTCTGTTATGACACGAGTTCAAGTTTAAAAAACGAATCGCGGAGCCACGAACGAGTGCCACAACAGCCATATGAAATAAGTTGTTTTTATAATATTTTTTATATTTTGCCATTTTATCATTTTTTAAATTAATTTTTTATTTTTACGTAATTACGAATATTTTGATTTTAAAAAGTATGTCGGCAGCACTGTGTAATTTATAACACTTGACAGTTTTAACATTTAAATTATGAAATTATAATGTTTTCAAATATTTTAAAATGACTAATACACCAATCATAAAATATTATATAAGTAAAAGATGATATTTATATTCACAAATACTTTCTTAAAGAACAATATAAAACTAATAAAATGCTATAAGCTTCAAATGTCATTGTCAATAGTCTTGTCATTAGATACTTCACTCATGTCGCCAACCATTTAAAACAAAAATTTGCGTGCGTAAAAGTTACATAACGATACGCAAATGCGTTTTATAATGAGGATTTTTATAAGTGCAAAATATAAAAAATATTTTAAAACATTAACATTTGATAATTTAAATGTCAAAATTGTCAAATGTTATAAATTACACAGTGCTATCACCATACTTTTTAAAATAAAAATTTTCGTAATTTACATACAAATAATAAATTAATTTAAAAAATAATAAAATGGCGAAATATAAAAAATATAAACAACTTATTTCATATGTCTGTTGTAACACTCGTTCTTTAAAAAACTCATCGCCTCGCGATTCGTTTTTTAAACGTGAACTCGTGTCATAACAGCAAGCCATATGAAATGCGTTGTTTAATATACTATTTTTAATGGGCAATCAAGAATTAAATGTTCTCTTATGCAGGGCTCTTCGTATTCCGTAGTTTCTCTAATCTGAAATTATTATCCAACTACTGAACAGTAATTAAACTTCAATTTATATATGGTCACTATCCCATGTTTGCTAATTGTGAAATATTCAATCCAATGCTTTACTGATTTGAGATTATTTTTAAGTACCTACAATGGTTGGTATTCAAAAATACGTAATATGGACAAAAATAATGATAAAATTAAGACACTTTATATTATCAATATACATTTTATGCATTTTAAAAACTGATCTTCATTAGCTTTAGTTGCAAATCCTTATATTAGGTAATATTCTGACATTTTGTAGATTATTAACACATTTTTAACGTTACTTTATAACGGCTTTACAATAAAAAAACGAACCTGTACCTTAGTCGAATAAAAAAGTTAAGTTAAAGTTAAAGTTAAAGTTAAAGTTAAAGTTAAAGTTAAAGTTAAAGTTAAAGTTAAAGTTAAAGTTAAAGTTAAAGTTAAAGTTAAAGTTAAAGTTAAAGTTAAAGTTAAAGTTAAAGTTAAAGTTAAAGTTAAAGTTAAAGTTGAAGTTGAAGTTGAAGTTGAAGTTAAAGTTAAAGTTAAAGTTAAAGTTAAAGTTAAAGTTAAAGTTAAAGTTAAAGTTAAAGTTAAAGTTAATGTTAAAGTTAAAGTTAAAGTTACAGTTAAAGTTAAAGTTAAAGTTATAGTTAAAGTTAAAGTTAAAGTTAAAGTTAAAGTTAAAGTTAAAGTTAAAGTTAAAGTTAAAGTTAAAGTTAAAGTTAAAGTTAAAGTTAAAGTTAAAGTTGAAGTTGAAGTTGAAGTTGAAGTTGAAGTTGAAGTTGAAGTTGAAGTTGAAGTTGAAGTTGAAGTTGAAGTTGAAGTTGAAGTTGAAGTTGAAGTTGAAGTTGAAGTTGAAGTTGAAGTTGAAGTTGAAGTTGAAGTTGAAGTTGAAGTTAAAGTTGAAGTTAAAGTTGAAGTTAAAGTTGAAGTTAAAGTTGAAGTTAAAGTTGAAGTTAAAGTTGAAGTTAAAGTTGAAGTTAAAGTTGAAGTTAAAGTTGAAGTTAAAGTTAAAGTTAAAGTTAAAGTTAAAGTTAAAGTTAAAGTTAAAGTTAAAGTTAAAGTTAAAGTTAAAGTTAAAGTTAAAGTTAAAGTTAAAGTTAAAGTTAAAGTTAAAGTTAAAGTTAAAGTTAAAGTTAAAGTTAAAGTTAAAGTTAACGTTAATCCCAAAATCCTAAGCCACAGTCGCAACTTATGAGATGGGAGTATTATATTACCATCTAGTTTACCCTTAAAATCAAAGGTGATTTTCTTATTTTAACCACTAAAGTGATTAGTGCAAAATATGTACATGCTAAATTTTTAATTTTACCACTATTGGTCCTTAAATTGAATTTTATGTAAACATGTCTAATGTTTTCTACATTATTTATTTTACTTTTACATATTTAATAAATTCTTGTTTTTAAATATACTTCACACATTTTTTATAAGTTGTTTTGTACGAGGACTTTCAGAAGTAGATGGTAGAGTTTCAGGAACAGGAACTGTTGAAATAGTTTTACTGCTAGTAGTTATTATCTTTTCAGCATAAGGGTAATGAGTCCTTACCTGCATAGAAAAGGTATATATTAGTGAAATATATGTTTAAGTAAAATATCTGTAAATAGATTCGGTCAATATTATTAAACCAATTTGTGGATTTAATAGTTACTTACATATTTCATTCTTGCGATTTTAATAGTAGGTATAGGAATTGGTACTAGTATAACAATTACTGAAGAAGTTCTATTAAATGATTGTTCTGTAAAATGTTGTGAGCATAAAAAGCTATTCTTGTCTGGACTCCAGTTATCTCAATCCACAATATTTAACCATTTCCGTCTAATATCTTCATCCCGTGGGATACTGTGAATGTAATAATGTGTTAATTAATACACAAATACATTTATTGTACAACGTTGCTTTAAAATACAAATAAGAATAAGAATACAAAAAATTGTAAATTAATGATAATCAAAATAAAATATCCTCTTTCCTTTATTGATACGCCTATGTCACTTTAAAAAGATAGGTTAGGGATCAATAAAAAGTATTAATTTAATTTAAACATCAAAATATAGTTTACCTACGACCACCCTTCTAAACCGTCAATAACACACAATCTACAATCTATGCAATGTATCTCTTTACGCACGTAAAATAAACGCACAGCTTCCCTAGCAACCACTTAGCAACAATAGACGTCGCCATTTTAATCAAAATTTCCCATTTACATATTTGAAGGTGAATTTTATACTACATATAAATGGCGGATAACATTTATTAGATATAAGATTGCATTTAATATATATATATATATTGAGATAGATATCTAATAGCTAAAAATTTAATAAGTAGAACTTACCTTATAATTTACAATTAAAGGATATATTAATAAGTTTTATAGAATCAGCATTTACTTTTTCTTTTGTACATCTAAAGTTTCCAAGTCCATAATTTTCACAAGACATACATTTAATATAAACAAAGAATGTAATGGGCATTTTATATTGAATAGGATCCATATTTTGCTATTTTATCACAATCAAATATTTCCAATCCATAATAAGTACACTTTTACATAACAATTCATCTTTGTCCTAGTTTTTTTTTTACAATTCTAAGTTTAATCTGAAACAACAAAAAGTAAATAAAAATCAAAAGTATTAATGGTTTTCACATGTTTAAGAAATCAACATGTAATTTTAGTTAGTTAAATAGTTAAATCAGTATTATAAAAAGAAAGTACTTACAAAATCATAAAAAGACAAATTTTGGTCTTCGATATTGTATAAACAAATATAGCAATAGATCATGAGTACCTAAAAAAGACACAAGAACAATTAAAAACATGTAGCATTTGTGGTGAAACATAGTAAACTAGTTAAGTGGATATATCAATAGTGTTGGACATGATCACAGAATTTTTTTTATAGAACACTTTAATAATAGTGCATAGTAGAATAACTATTGAAAAACTTAGTGTACAAACACTAACAAGGACATTTTATGTAACAAAATGTATTTAGGATAATTAAGTAAGTTGCTTATATAAATTTTAAAATGTTAACCTTTGATAACACAGAAAATATCAGCTTATATAAGGTATAAGTAATACAAATAACAAAATCTTTTAAAAGTTTAAATTGTAGTTGTTAGAGTTTAAAATAGTAGTTATCAGTTAAAATAGGACTAGTTAAGTGGATTTAGAGTAATTTTAAATATAATAGATAGTGTTAATTCAAAATTTGAAAGTCTAAAATAAGTTGACAGCTCAAGGAAGTTGTGTATTTTGAATGTAAAATTTCCTAGGAAAGGTTACTTAGAAAATTATACAAACAGAATTTAAGTAAATATAAGGATGAGATCTATCTGTACATTATCAAAGGTACTATTAGATTTGTAATTTAATTACCTGGATTTTCCAGAATTTTGCTTTATTTTGTATGTAAAAACAATCGAAATCTGTTTTTTTGGTGTCATACTTGTCATTTTCCGGGAAGCCTATAAAAAGGCCGGAAAATTATTATTCGCTCTCTTATGATCCTGGTAGCAGAGCAATTAACATCGTATGTATTAATTGATTATCAACTAGAAGAAATTTTTTTGAATTAATTAAAAGCTGTTTATGTTAAAGTAATACATGTAATATTAAAAATACATACAGTCAAGTAATCAACTATTATTAAATTACTTACCAAAGCAAAAAATTTATCAAATCAGACACTGATTCCAACGAATTTGAAAGATTAAATTGAAGCAGTCTTTCTACAACTGGTCCTTAGCCGCCATATTGGTATTGCTGTTCCGAAAGTAGACGAAGAAGTAGCCGATCCGAACGTTTCATGCCATTCCACTTAGACAGTAGCAATTTTTAGTGAATGAACTTTTGAATAAAAGGTACGTGTCTTAGTTAAGTTTTAGTATTTGTATATTTGTTATTTTGTGACTGTAAATTAATTTTATTTGTATGTATCATCTCCATTCTTTCCATATAGGGCTATTCATTTATTTATTTGTACTAAACATATGAAAACCAATTAATAATTTTTTTTTGTAATATTTCTTTGATATACTAGACATTAAATTTATATTGTGTTAATTATTAAATAATATTTTAATTTGAATCCTACCCTGATAAGAGTCAGATTTTAAATTTAAATTTCAAGACAAATCGTCTGAGCTAGTTGAAATTTTGATAAGGCGCTCAAGCATAGAACTACATAAGAGCAAGTAAACTTCATATAAAATTAAATAGCATTTATTCATAAAACTCAATGAAAACATCAAACAAAACACATAAGAATTGTGAATTATATTATTAAAACTACAAATTACATACTAATTTCAAAGATAAAATAAAAATAAATCATTACATTACAATAATATTATTAAAAATTTAAATCATAATAAATTGACAGGCCCAATGAGGGGCTATTGAATAAATTAGACTAAATAATAAAATTAAATAAACAAAAAAAAATTTTTAAACCATTGTAATATATATATATATTTAAAGTTATTTGGAATTATATATTTAATTCGTTTCTATTAACCCTACTAACTTTCTGTCTGTATAAATGGATCATAATATAAATGTACCTACTTAATTACGTTTCCCAGATTAATTTACGTTTTTTTATGTAATTAAGTTAATTATTTTAACATTTACAAAATTATTATTACCGAGATACTTTTTAAAAATACTTACAAAGCTGTTTCAACTTGTGGTTACAATCGTAACATATGAAAGACACTTTTTACTCGTTTTGTACTATAATTTCACTTCAGTTGCTATACGAAACCGTTTTAAATATTAAGAATGCAGTAAATGTTAATATTACGCGAGAAACCTATCAGTAACACTAAATTAATCACTCAAAAATGACGAAAATGAGTTTTACTACAATAAGGAGTACATTGAACCGCCATATTTAAAATCTTTTACACATTGAGCGTCTGCGCATGCGTCTGACGTCTGACCGCATGCGCACACGTTATTATTTACCAAAAAACGATTATTAAAAACATCCCATTTTTTATTGTTCTTATAACTTGTTTGTATGCGTGAAGTTTAATACAATTATTAAAAAATGACAAGTGATAGTGAAATGAATTTAACTCCACCCAATATAACTAATGTTAAGTATTTAATTATTATACAATAAAATGATTAAAAACATCTATTGTTGCTCTTGTTCAATTATTATTAACAAAAATATTGTTAATGCAGGTACAAGTATGTCGTAGGTAAAGTATAGTACGTAACTATTGCTGTAAAGCATTTTACGCACTCACGGAATTCCATTCGTGCGTAAAATGCTATTTACCACACACGTTACGTAATATACTATTACGTATATATATAATATATATTTATTATAATAATAGCTACCTACTTGAAAAGTAATTTTCTTATGGTCGTTTTTATTAGTCTTTGAGCACCCAAAAGTACTACAACTAACCACTGTCTTTAAAATTATTTACAATATATATACCACTTAAAACTTTGAATTATAAAAACTTACTTATATTTTTAAACAAACCTATTATTAACGAAAAATGTTCTAAACTTAAATAATTAATCCAAATTTTTAACAGAAAACTAAATTTTTATAACTTGTAAACAAACTATGAGTCATAAATGGTTATCAAATACGGCCGACATCCGTCACCAGATTTTATCATTGTAGATATAACATAAACTCCTTCCTTACTACTTTATGTTCTAAGATACCATGTAGGGCCTATTATGAATTGTACAGGGTCAAATTTCTTAACTGAGTATCAATATTTTGGGTTAGATTAACATTTTTTGTCAGGAATAGTTAAAAACTGAATAGATAACTATGCCACTATAATTAAACTAAATCGTAAATAATGACTGTCAGTTGTTGATGTGTTGACATTTAAATATCGTAGTTGTCAATTCTTAATCAAAACCTAATATCTTGCGAAATAATAATGAAATATGTTACTGAGACTCACCGGAGAAAAATTTTAATAATGATTGGTTACGGCGATAATTGCAGAAGTCAAGTTGAAGCGGCAAACTTATTTAATCAGAGGTCTAATATTCATGTACAATTCAGAGAACTTGGACATGTTAAACCATTAAAAAGATTTATGTTTAAAAAGCATACATTTGAATTTTAAAGTTGACGGGTCCCAGCGTTTTTTATTATCTTCTTAACTAACCCCACACATAATTTTATTCCATAAGTGGTTTCCACACTGTATATCAATTAAAACGTTGTAAATTTATCCAATAAAAGTATATTATAAATTTTTAATAAAATTAGGGTTTCTAAAAGGTTAGCGGGTAAGGAAAGTAAAATTGGATTGGAGTATTTAAGAATATGGCAACTGAGGTCGTCAGCACAGAAAAAAAGTATATGCTACGTGTATAATTCAAACAGTTGTAAATTTTTCTAATACATGTACATTATAAATTAAATAGGTTGTTGATCAATATAAAAATATAAATTTACAATATGTTTAGGATTTGTAAAAGGTGTACCGAGTAGGATAGAAGTTGTAGAAGAATAGCAAAATTTGTTTAATTTAATACTTGTGAAACTGATTTATTAAGAAAAACCTACAAAATATGTTTAACTATAATAATTGATTTCAATAATTAACAGTTATTCTTTAAGGTCTAAATGACTAGCTTTTTTGAAAATATATTCAAAAATATCAATTTTTAAATAGTTAATCTAATTATAAACCTAATATTCGTTTAATTTATGTGGTACAAATACCTGGGACTTGCTTGGAACATAAATTTGTATCACTTGGGACACAAACTTCTAGTTAACTGGTAAATGATCGTTATGCTAAAACTGAAATTAAAGGGCAATTAGAAGTAGTTTGAATCTGGATTACTCTTTAATAAAATCTCCCCATGCAAATTAAAACGGGTAATGATGTGTCACAGTTGAATTATATATTGGTAATGGTGCATTATAAAGTCCGGAAGTGTTCTCAAAAGCAACAATTTTAGCTTTCAACATCTTTTGAGGCAAATTCAAGTAGTAGGTACTATTATTCTTGCATGTTATTATTACTTATTGCACAGCTACTTTTATTTTGAAATAATCAGTTAAAATTTAGGGAAATGTATTAATAAATGTTTTAATATTAAATGTTTAAAGGTTATAGATATTGTAATAATGAATTATGTGCCATATTTGTGGGCTATAGTTAGTTAATATAGTAACATTATAAAGCGTAAGAGTTTGTTTGTTTAAATGAGCTTATCTCAGGAACTACTGAGTCAAATCAAGAAATATATTTGTGTTTAATAGTACATTTAACTACTTAGGTAGGGTAAATACTATTAATTAATAACATTAATTATAGTATCAAAACTACTTATAATAATAATATTCATACTGATTTAATTATTTTTGTTGTGTAAGTCTATAAAAAGTGACATATGACATACAATTATATATGGGTAATATTTTTAATTAAAAGAAATGGTTCAAGTAGGAAATAGGAAATGGCTAACAGAAAAGAAAGTTGAAAGCTTTTTGAATATTGAAAAATGACAGAAATGAGTTGTCAAATATTAAGAAAAATATAATTTATAATATTATAATGTATTTATAGTTATAATTATAATCATAATTATGTATTATAAATAATTAATTATATAATTATATTTATAAGCAAATCTTGGTCAGATTATTTCAACCGATTTTTCATGCGCATGCGTCACGGTACAACAATTATGATTAACAATTTGTTTGTAAACCGAGTTGTTCATAGTATTCAATATTTTAATTTTGGTTTGTGTACTTATTTCAAAGCAATTTGATTGACTGTGATGGCTTCTAGAAGCGGAACTAAATGTTCTTTTGAATTGTTGGTGCGAGATACTTTGAGGAGCATTGTTTTTTAGGAAAAGGATAAAAGCTAAAACATCTTTTTTATTCTATGTCTAGATTATTTGCTTGCCCTCACAATAAAGAACCCCAAAAAAGGTCTTATGTTAAGTGAGAGTGAGTAAGAAAACTAGATTTGAATTAATCCCCCTGATATCCACATAATAGACCTCAGGTTTTTAATATGGCAGTATATGGAAAATGTTATAATTATGATTTATTATTCTTAATAAGATGGATCAAATTAATTTATTTTTATATTATTATTTATATTTATGAACTTCACTTATATTTTAAAAAGTATTTAAATAAATGAATAAATACTTTAAGCATTTAGGTATAAACAAATAAGATTTGTAAATTCATTTATTTTTGAATCATGAATAGTATAAATTGGGAGGAATAAAATCAACATTTTGAACATTTACATATTTATATCCTCC
The DNA here is from genome assembly GCA_035357415.1 of Ophraella communa. Lineage (NCBI taxonomy): Eukaryota > Metazoa > Arthropoda > Insecta > Coleoptera > Chrysomelidae > Ophraella > Ophraella communa. The sequence continues at coordinate 26,076,350 of CM068980.1, forward strand.
TTATAATTATTTTAGCTTTAAAAGTGAAATATTTTAAAAATTAAAAAATGCCAGAAGAATAAAATTTTGGATGACGGCAAAATTGGGTACAAAAAGTTGAAATAACAATATTAAGTTTAAATAATATTCATCCAAAAACATTTTTCAATAATTTTTTAGTATTTTGCTCTCCAAAATTTTCTCCGATATATTTTTTATGAATAAAAATGTATCTATGTTTAATTAAAAATATGTACTTGTTCCTTAGTGTATAATTCTGTAAATGGTTTTCAACCACAATTTCAAAAGGACCGCCAGTAAGATTCGCTGATGTATAGGTTATTCTTCTGTTGTTACGAGTATGTATTGTTCTTTAAACGTTTTGTCGATGATTGCATAACTGCCATCCCATCAAATAAAATTGATGATATTATGACAGCTTTTAATAGTTTTCATCCGAAACTTCAATTTACTATAGAAACAGAAGAAAACAATACAATAAATTTCCTGGACATGACACTGATAAAAAATTACAACAAAATAAAAACCAAACTATACAAGAAAAAGACATGGTCCAGCCGATATCTTAATTATAATTCTAATCACCCTAATGCTCAAAAAAACAGTGTATTTATTGGATTGACAGATAGAGCTATTAAACTCACTTCTCCTGAATACCTTCCAGAGGTTCTAAAAGATATAAAATACACCCTAAAAGACAATCACTACCCAATAAATAAAATAGAACGAATTTTTAAACAACGCATAAACAAATTCTATAATAATAACCAAAATAATCTCAGACAAACTCAAACAAATCAGCACAAATACATAGCAATGCCATATACCAACCATCTCTCAAAAAATTAAAACACATGTTATCTAAACATAACATCAACGTATGCCATAAAACTCAAAACACCTTGTCATCATTTTTCACTAGACTAAAAAGCCAAACTACAATTAATAAAAAATCTAATGTTATATATTCTGTACCATGTTTAAATTGCCCAGGAAAATACATAGGTATGACAACCCAACATTTAGAAAATCGACTTAACGGACATAAATATACAAAAAATGCTTCCACAGCGTTACACAAACACGAAGCCACAAAAAAATACAAATTTGACTTTAAAAATACAGAAATTTTAGCACAAGACCCCAATTACTACAAACTAACAGTCAAAGAGATGATACATATAAAGAAAGAAAAGAATTCAATAAACGATAAACAAGACATCAAAAATCTGAGCCAAAGTTACCATAATTTAATTACATAATGAAACACATGAGTCAGTCAAAGAGATGATACATATAAGGAAAGAAAAAAATTCAATAAACGATAAACAAGACATCAATAATCTGAGCCAAATTTATAATTTAATTACATAATGAAACACATGATTTTAATAAACATAAGAGTTTCCAATAGTTTCAACTTGACTCGTATATCATGAAATTTGCTTCTACACTAAGTACTTCATTATTTTATTATTGTTTTTATTGTTCTTAATTGTATGTTTTTATATAGGTATTTAACAAATTGGATTTTATACCTACAACCTTTTATAAAACACCAATACAGTATTAAAATAAATATTTTTGAAAAAGCCCCCAAACAGGAGCGAAACGTTTAATAGATGTTAAATTTTAATTATTAACCTTGAACCCAAGAAAACAAATAATACGAGGGTAGTCTTGACTGATATATATATGAAATTAAAAGTTTTTTTTTGAGGTAAGCAGTCAAATAAAAAAGGGCAATTAATGTAAACTCTTTATATTTGCGAAGCTTTCGAAAATGTTTATTTTCTTTTTCAGCACAAACTAAAATTATAATAAACTTTTAACATTATATTATAATAGTTAAATTAAAAACTTACTATCGTGAGGTTAAATAATTTTTGGCCTCATAAATGCGCACATTATAAAAATTTTTACCAAAATACAAAAAATAAATTAAATTAAAAGAAATGTTAATTTAGAATAAATGTTCAAAATCAAAATTTGACGATTATGTCATGATGACATAAACTATCAGAATTTAAAAATCATTAATCAAAAAGAAGAAGAAATGAAAGAAAATTAAATTTTTAATTTATATGTTACACATCCCGTGATAGTATATAACTGTAGATATTATTTAAATTATCAATATCTGATCTTTTATTAATACAGTTATTTTTATTTATATATACCATCTCAAGAAATTCTCTTTTTTGTAAATTTTTTTCTCGAATTAAAATTTTTGCTTAATTAAAATTAAAAGAATGATTATCACTAAGAACATGTTCGGCCAATGCACATGAGTTAACACCTCTTTTTATATCACTTCTATGAGAAGTCAGTCTTCCAGACAAATTTCTAGAGGTGTGACCTATATATATGTTAAAGGGCGATATTGGAGATATAGGGCTTTCCATTAGAAGATCTTCATTTTTATTGTATCTACGCTATGTTATCAAAAGTAAATAATTTTAACCTTTCTCCAAGCATATCAAATTTAGCCCTGCATGTGGAATATAAAGAATACAAATCATAAGGATAAAAAGGATATGGCAGACGCTTGGTGTCGACTTGCTAACGAATTAAAAAATTCGTATCGAAAATATTTTAAAAAGAAATGGCTTTTTATCATCCACCATCTTCTCTGCAGAACTTTTTGCTTCCTTTGTTTTTATTTAAAATATTTGAGATAAAAAATGTTAAACCTGCGAGAGCTAAAACAATTTCGACGTCCAAGTCTGTCATTCTAGCCTGTCCAGAACACACTAACGCACTTGCAAGCGTGTAAATGATACAAAAGCGTACCAGGTATGTGAAGTTGCCAGATTTTGTTGTCTATACAGCAAAAAATAAAATAAGGCAATAAAAAGTAGATCTTATAATTGTTTTTTAATTGTTGTTTTAAGATATACCCCGTAATCACAATACTTTTATAAGAGAGCAACCAAAATATTTTATCTCTGATTTAGTTGTGTGTTGTGTATCAATTTTCCTTTAATAGCATCTATTACAAATAAAACAGAAATTAAATACTTTCTTATTTGTAAAATGTTATCTCTAATTTCTCCTGTAATTACCTGAAACCAATATGGATTAGTTCAATAAGCACAAATAAAGCAAGTCGGCAGACAGGAAACATATTTGCACTATCAGACTGTTTGTACCTAATCTAACGAAAGTCGTTTAGTAAACATTCTCTGCAATCACACGGCTATTATTTTTGTTGGTCTCTCCTTTTGTTAGAAAGATAAGCTAGGTTACCTACCTGCAGTAATTAATAGAAACAGTATTAAAACAATAGCTATGGACCTAAAGGATTACTGATTTATTTTATTGTTAACCTTAATTTATACTATGTTGTATCGGTTTTATTTATCGTTTTGAACTTACAAATACAGTTATTTGTATGCTATTAGTTTTGACTATCTGTAGTGTACATTTATTCTTCACCTATCAACTTTATCAAACCTAATTTAGATTAAGCACAATAATTCCTAATTTTTGTATTTCAATTTTTACCCTATATATAATTGACATTGAAAACAGATTTAAAACGCCTTTATAATCTCGTTTTAAAGATGGAAAAAATGTAATAAGTAAATTATTGAAGAAAATATTTCCAGTTTTAATTTGTTATTTTTTTTTATAATATTACTGCGTAAAGAAACTGTTATCACACTATAAAAATAGACCATAAAATTTTTAAACATTACTTGGTGAAATCAATTTGTACGTTTGACGTTAGTAGATATAAAAAAATAGCCATAAAGGTATTTTATGTACAAATGAAATAGATAATATTTCAACACTTAGGAACCATTAAGAATTCACTAATTGAATTGCAAATGCAATAAAGAAGCCATAAAAATAAGACTTTATATTTTATAAAAATGGAATATAAAACTGCCCAATATCTACCAAGGATGATATTTATACACTTTTCAGACAGGAAATATAATAAAATCCTAGTAGAGATCGTCCCGTCGACACCTGCGAAAAGTTTATATTCCTAAAAATACTCTTGGAAAGAAATTTATATAAGGTAAATATACCGTGAAATTGAATATCTTTTGCCAGTGTATTTCTAATGCCTTTCGGAAAGAAATTACGAAGGTAAAAAATATTGGATTTTCTTCCAAAATTTCCGATTGTTTTTCAAGTTTTTACGAATATACGAAATACACTCACATTCACATGGGAACAATAATGATGATCAACTTTTTTATCACGGCAAATGGAGTTTTTCATTTTACCCTTGGGGAGGTTTTGTATTTTCCAAGACATAATACGTTCCCTATATTAAGTTTACTTATACATCTTTATAAATAACCCGAAAGGATGTGTTTACCACTTCACCCTTAACTACTTTGCCTTCTTCTTAATCTAAGTATTTTCAGCCTTTCCGACGATTTAGCTTCTCATTTATTTATACGATATTCGAGACACAATTCTTTCATCCCAACAGTATTTACTTTGAAAATGTAGAAACGTATGGGTGAAATAATCCAACGCTAACCATTTACGAAGCATAATAAACATGATGTGTTTAAACAACCTGTAATAATGATTATAGTATTAACTTTATCTTTATTAGTGTACTCTTCAAAATTAATCAATGGGAATTACACCATATCATCGAAAAATATTACTCCTATTGTCATTATCTAGTATTCTACAGTTTCAATTTAGGTGATTTCAATTTTAAATAATTATAAAGTCCTCAACTCAGCTGTTATTTACTATATAGTGTGCTGTGTACAATCCATGTAAGTTATAAATTAATACAATTGAACCATAATTTTCCAGTATTTACTAAAATTATGATTGGCAAAGGTATTAAGATAGAGTGGGTCAAACTCATAGGATAGAATCCAACAATCACCTAAATAGGGCAAGGAATCTTCAATGTTTAAGTTACCGTCGGACTGCTCTATATTTACTGCTGAATTAGTAACAATATATAAGTCTTTGGAATGGATTTACAAAAATGTATCGAACGTCCAAGATTGTGTGATATTGTCTGATTCCAAGTCTGCACTATTATGTTTACAAAATCACACAAAACATATCTATTATAATCCAATGGTATCCAATATAATAAATATCTTAACGCATTTACACAAGTCCGAGAAATCGGTTTCATTTATCTGGGTTAAGGACCACGCAAACGTACCAGGAAATGAAAGAGCCGACGAGCTAGCTAAAATATCTATTAATGCTGGATCACTGCTAGATGTATTATATAAATGGGACGTTGTTCCACTAAGAAAAAAAGTATTATCTGGAAACTGGGATATAGAATGGTCCAACGTCTGCAATAATAATAAGAGCTATTATAGCCAAATATATCCTACTCGACCCCAAGACCCTTTCTGTGAACGAAGTCATCCCATAAGGAAGATCAATACGATGTTTTTCAGATGTATCACTGGACACGCAGCTGTTAAGTCTAAACTTTTTAAAATGAAACTTACTGATACAGAACTTTGTAATTGTGATGGAAGTCTGGATACCATAGAACATTGTCTATTTGGATGCAATCATAATAGTCAAGTAATTCAATTCCTAACTCAGTCGTTACTAAAAGAAAACTTACCTCTGCTACAAAACGTTATCTCTCTCTTTTATATTGCCTGCAGAATATCTACCCATACAATATCTAAAGCACCTTTATTATGCATTGGCAGAAAGTCATCTTAGATACGGAATCCCTGTATGGGGCGCCGCTGCTCGTACACACATTAATGATCTTGAAATTATACAAAAACGATTAATTAGAATAATACATTCAAAACCAAGTAGATATCCTAGTGACGCTCTGTATATGGAAGCTCAAATTATGGATATTAGACAACTTTTTTTCTATAACGCATGTATCAAGTATCATTATAGCGATAATAAAGCTCCTTACCCAGATCATCGATATGATACAAGACAGAAAAATAAACACACCCACCCTATACTAAAGAAGGCGATTTCACAGAAAGCTTATTTCTACATTGCAACTAGAATGTATAATGCATTACCTGAGGAGATTAAATTAATCAAAAATCATAAATCCTATAAAATAACATTAAAAAAATTCATTTTAGAAAAGGAAAGACAATTTTTCTCTAACATAATAGAGCTAAGAGAGTAAAAATAAATAGATATACATTTTGGTTGTGGATTTCTCCCTCTTTGTATGTTTTCATGTTTGATTTTGTGTCTATTTTTTATTTATATTTTTTATTTATATTTTATAAATTGAAATAATCGTATTGCAATGTAATATAATGTTGTGTTTTGTTTTTATTTTTTACTTACTCTTGTATTTTAATAAATGATTTTTATACGTGTTATATTGCAACAAGTGCAGTCGCACTTAGCAATTGCAACGCTTTATTTTTTTTACTATTTTACTATTTTTTGTATGTATATTTGCTGAGTTAAAAAATAAAGATTATTATTATTATTATATTGCCTGCAGAAACCTTAGTATACGAACCATTTTGTGGAAATTCTTTAAGCGATCAAAACGTAAATTTTGATAGAAAGAATACAAATTGTTGATCTTCGTTGTAGGTGAGGCAGTATTTATGTTGTTCCTTTTGTCTTCCCTTTTATTTATTTTTATCCTATCTATCCGTTGCCTTTCTTGTTTGTGTACATAAAGTCGCTATGATGGGCACCTATTGTTAGTGAGGTATATCAACATAGATATTATGGTTTTTCATTTATTCGTGGCTAAAAGGGTCCCCAGGCCCAAAGCCATTAATTGTAAAAAAAAAATTTCAAAATAAATGAATACAACTTATTTATTTGAAATTTAAAAACACAATGAACCAAATGATCTAAGAATGATAATTAATTCATAAAAATAACTGTGGGACTTCGGTGGTAGCTTCTTCTTCTCAGATTACTGCCGACAGTGCCGACTTGCAGTATTGCAATATAGTGCGCTCATGGTTACATTTCTCCTCGCTTCTTTGATGTTTTCTATGTCCTCGAAGGTTTGGAGATTTTCCTTATTAATTCTTCCAAAAGTTGAATTTGGGCTGGTTCCAGTTTAGGCCCAAAAAGGAATTTGGAGATACGTTTTCTTTTCCATAAAATACATAATAAACAGGGAACTAAAACAAATAAAAATAAAACAATTGAAGTGGCGCTGAGGCCGGTAGCTAGTTGCGGTAGATTGTCCATTAGTTCGATCGGTTGAAGTTGGCCATAGGTCTCAGGAATCTTTAATTTTTCTATTTTTATTTCGTGCTCGACAGTTAGTTTAATTGGTATAACTTGTGGTGTGGGAATTTCTTGATGTTTTGGCGTTGAATTGAATACTATCTATGGTAATTGGTTCGTTTGACATTAACATGCTGCTGGTTTTAATCGTTTCATGTTGGATGGTTATTGGTCATTCATTAATACCGAATACAATTAGTAAGGGTGTTTTAATATTAAGATTATAATTTTTTGTTATAATCATGGATGTTAGTATAAACGGTTTGTTATATACGTGACTTGATTCGAAATATTTTAACGGTATGGGAGCCTCCAGAGTCTATCAAAACTTCAAGATTTGACGTTGGTATGGTAAAGAATGGTAGTTATGGAATTATTTGGAGATTATTTAGATTTATTCTGGTGGCGTTTGTCCTTCCAGTTGAAATCTACATTTTCAGAAATGTATTTGGGTTCTTCAGCGGAGGTGGAATTTATATTAAAACAATGGGTAGGTCTAGTTAATATACTCATTGATTGATTTCTTGTGGAAATTTTTAGAACACCACTCATAGGGCTATGAGAATTATTTGGGGTTTGAGGATTTCCGAAATTAGGTCGATTAAAACTTTGGTTATTTCGATTGTTATTATTAAAATTGTTCGGTTGTTGGCTGTAGGAATTTTGTTGGGTAGAAAAATTGGTGTTTCTTTGGAAATTATTTCTAGAAAAATGTTGGGGAGGTCGAGAAAAATTTGATTGACCATTATTGTTTCTAGGAAAACTTTAAATTTTTAAATAGTTATATTTATGCTAAAAATAAATATTAGCAAGAGCTCCGTATTAGTTAAATGTAGCAAAATCAGAACAGATAGAATTGACAATTCTATCTATTTTTGGTTAGGTAATAAGAAATGCTGGGAAAATTGTTAAAAATCAGCATTAAAACCAAAAACTTATAGGTTGTTATATGTAAAACCGAAGAACATAAAAAATTAACTAATATTTAAGTATGGATTAGGAGTTATAATTATAAATTAACAATTGGGGAATAAATATATATTTATTAGAGTTTTAGGAAAGGGGAAATTAGATGGTAAAAGTAAAATTATAATCTCGACAAATCAATTGTCAAACTCAAAATTTAAACATTAAAAATTTCATTAATATTACTAAATTGAGTGTAAATGTCCTTTAGAAAATTTGTAAACGTTATTAAAAGAAGTAGAATTAGGATTTAAAGTGGATTTACTCATAATTAAAGTTATTAATTTTGTGGTAAAATGTCAAAATGACAAAAAGACGTGTTTTTTCTCTCAGCTTTTTCAAGTATTAAGAAGAGTTTTATGATATTAGAAAGGGTTTTAAAATAGAGTTATTATCCATGTTTGTGTACAGGGGGAATAATTGTTCAAAAACTTTTGATTAAAAGAAAAATTTGGCTTATAAATTTCGAAATATGACGTTTAAATTCAGAAGTAGTTTACCTACTATAAGGCATCGATACACGTAAACAAGGAAAGACTATATAAAGCAGCAAAAAATTGATAATATTTCTCAGTCTGAAACAGCTAATCGACACGTGTACAGCTCTTGATAACCTCAATTTTTGAATTTATGTGTTAAAAGTTTGGTAAAAGTCTAAATTCTATTGTTAAATCAGTGGGGAATAGTAAGTGAAGTGATACGACTCAAATAAACATTTTTATATCAATAAAAGTTAGTAATAATCATACATTTAGTGTATAGTTGGATTAGTCAGCAGCACATGGAACAGCAGTAAATCTACAATACCAGCATAGGCTCGTAAATCTGCAGTTGGAGCAAACCTTTTTAACACGAGACGTCGCAGGAACTTTTTGGGGTATGTTAACAATTGAAATTCTATTGTGCACTAACATTTTCGGTATTTCTTTATTTTTATTTGAAACCATATTTCTTAAAACAGATTTTAATTTGCGTAAAATTTATTTGTTTGTGTTGTACGTTTTGGTAGAAGGAACTGTCAAGGAATTATATTTTGACATTTTATTATAAAATTTAAATTTGTCAGATAAAGAACATTTTTAAGGTGTATTTAAGATATTTTGTGGGACAAATACAGAACTCCATCCTAGAGATAAAATCTCATGTATATTTTTTATGAAATAGCATTCGCCATTCAATAGTCGGGCAAAGAAATAAACAATTAAAATATTTTCTAAAATATTTAGGTTATTGCATGGGAATAAAATTTGATATGCATAGGATAAAAAATCAAATTTAAATTCAAATAAATACAAAAACATCCCATATTCAACAGTATATTGAGAGCATAACTGTGTTTTACTATAAATATTATTGTACCAAAAAATGTTCTTGATAATAATTGTTTTATCTTTGTAGGGTCACGGACGGGTCGTGGTGAATTTGGATATGTTGTAACAAAGATAGCATATATTCTACTAATAACTGATCCAGAACTTGGGTTAGCTATCCACAATTTTCCAAGCAGAGGTTTTTACAATGTAGATGTGTCTACAGGAGATGCTTAAGCATAACTTCAGGGACGAAATCAATAGCCAGAAGAAAATATCCAACGGGGTAGATCGAAGTAGACGTTGTTACTGGTTCGAGCTAGAGGGTTTTAAGATACTCACAGGCATTTTTAAGAGATATTTCTAAAAAGAGGTCTTAAGAGCTGCTGAATATGAGAAGACCGGACCTACGAATTATGATAGGACTACTGACTGAACACAGTTGCCTAAATGGGCATAAGAAAACAATTGCAGATTCTGTCAGGCATGGAATAAAACAGCGTAGTATATCTTATGTAACTACCGAAAGCTCGAGGAACTAAGGATCAATTTGGTCTGCATCAACTCAAGGAGTTTATGGAAGTATCGCCAACGACCCTTATAAGCTTTATCAGTGGCAAGGGGCTGATAGAATGATTATAGCCTAGAAGGGAGGTTGATCGTCCACTTACAGAGAACCTTACCTAATAATTGTCATATTCACCTTTTATTTGAAGTTTATTTCTCTTATTTTTATTATTTACTTCTAAACGTGCCATTTAAATCACTTAAACCTTCAAATAACCACAAATAATGTCAAATTATAATTATAATGACAGATACGATACATAAATAGGTTGCTAAAACAAATACACTCGTACTTATAATGAGTAGGAAAAAAAGAATAATTTTGTTTTTAAATGTCTTAAAACATTTGGTCATAGAGAAGAAAAGATTAACTCCCCTAATAATTGGTAGTAGATTTTAATTAAAGGAAAACAAAATTAAGACATATGACATTTCTGTGTAAACCCTGTATATTAAATATAACGATTAATTTACGACTTTTTCAATCACCTTAAACTTTCTGCTAATTAACTCGATAAGATACTGTTGGGCATAAAATTTTTAACGAGATCTTCACATATCAATTTATATTTATATAAAAAATTAATATTTTAATATCATTTACATGTATATATATATATTGTAATGAATATTATGATTTGAGAGAAAGTTTATTGATTTGATTGATTTATTTATTAGATTGATATTACTTATTTAAATGTACTAATAGCAACAAGATCTTTTTCTCAGGGGGTGTTTGGTTATGCTAGTTTCTATTGGGTTATTAGGTAGAAGGTATTTGAATAAAAATTTGATTCAATTATAATTATAAATTTATTATAAAATAGTTAAATTAAAACAGTAATGTTGAAAGTTTTATAATGAAACTAATTAGAAAAAATATTAAAAAGAAAGGCCTTTAGTAATTATAAAAGAACTTACTTGATGTGAAATAAGTTAAACTAACCAATGTTGTTTATGTAATGGCAAGTAAGATTATCAAATTACACTAATTATTAAATATCAAGTAAATTCCTTTGTTATTTTTTTTTAAATTATAAAATTCAACTAACTACTACAAATTTTTTTAATAAATTACAATTTTATCTGACCTTGATATGTAAAGTCCTATTTCCTGATTGGTGGAAAAATCTGTAGGTGATCTATGAAGAACGAAGTGATACGTAGTATTTGCGATTTTGGTAAACTGAAGTTGTTGTTAGACGATTAGTTTCTTGTGTAATTATTGTTCTTTGTTTGTTCCTCAAATTTTAGTGTTGATGGATTATAGTTCCTTTAGTTGTATTAATAATAGTAAGTACTCTTCTTTTTTTTACATCAACCGAAAATGCTTTAATTTCACCTTTTGATTAGTTTTTAATGTCACTTGGCACTTTGTTTTACTTTATAATTGTTTTACTTTGTATTTTTAATGTCACTTTATTATAACTACTTTAAAAACTGTTTGTTCACTTTTTAACTGACTGTTCACACTCACTGATCTTCTCTCTTTTACTTCCAATAATAAACTTCCCTTTTAAAAAACTGTTTGTTCAAATTGACTATTCACACTCAGATCTTCAATGTTTGACTACCAATTATATACTCCCTTCCTAACGACCTCTGTTCAGTCTTTTATAGGTTTCAAACTTCTAGAAGCTTCGTTTTTTTTGTTCTAGAGGTTAGTCATTTCTGGGAAAATATGTGTATCTCTTTCTTTCCTATTTATGACAAGACATTCTTACTTAGTCTATCATCGATCATTCCAGAATAAAAATATAGCAAAATATATCTGTCTCCTTTTTACACATTATCTGTCCTTTTTTTTACACATTATATAATCAATTTTCGCGAAGTTTCTACTAAGTTTTAAATAACATATTTATGTACTAGATATGATATTGATACATTACATAATAAAATAATTTCTAACTTAAAATTCTCTTACAAATTGCACAAAATATATAATAAAATAATACAATATAATAAAATTATTGGATTTTGTTACATTAAACAACTTCTGTTGATATTATACTATTATAACTAAACGTTACAATATATATATATATATACATATATATATATATTTATATATCACTTTCACTTTTTCATAGTATCCTGAAGAAGAATTTAAAATAAATTCGAAAGCTCGATAATTGACAAATAGTTTTACTTACCTTTGGCCGGTATCCTGACTACATCCCCAGATCTGGTACCTGTTTCTTTCTGGGTTCAATCAGATCAAAAATATTTTCGATATTTTTAGTCAATTGTTCAATTTTAAATAGTTTTAGATATATATATATATATATATATATATATATATATATATATATATTGTAATAAATTACAATTGATAAATGTTGACTGAAGATATATTATTATTTTAATTAATGTAATTGTTAAGTTGTTATTTTTATTATTTTAAATTTTTATTATTTTTATGAAAGTTTTGTGGGTCTATAATTTTTAATTATGTATATTTTATTTTTATTTAACCTTTAATTATCCCAAAACACCTTAAAACTTCTTTATCTTCGCTTATTCTTTTAACTGTATACAAATTGTATATTATCAAAGTCAATATATGGAATTTTTTATCTATTATTGTTATTATTTTTAGGTTATTCACATGAATTATCAAACATGAGTAATTCTCTTAACCTCGGTAGTCGATTCAAATAAAAATCAACGATAAAATTATTTATTTCACTTATTATATCTAAAAAACAACGTACCCTTTACCTACACTACGTTACGACTCTGGATAAATGCCTATGCGCAGGTATATTTAAAACACGTGACCATTTCGGTTACATTCGCCCTTAGAACAGGCGTTATGGTGTGTATCAGTTGTTATAAAAATGCATAGAAAATTTTTGTATTCAAATCAAAGTTGTGTTAGAAAATGTTTAATGGATATTGAAATTCATCATTCACAAAAGTTTATAAGTATTTTGAAAGTGATTATGATTATAATGAGTAATAGTAAACACATACCGTATAATTTACTTATTGGGTGTATCTTCCTTCGTGAGATAGACGACGAGTTGATGTTTGGAAATGGAGTCGTCCCAGGAACAGCTATCTCGTTTTCATCTTATTAAAAATGGAAAACTTTTTAACCACTTCTCCAGATATCCAAATTTATTAATGCAGGTTGGTATAGATAAATTTTATTTTAATTTTTACTGATAGATTTTATTAGCATATTCAGTTTCCAGTTGTCCAATATTATAATTCATAGAACTTATACATAAGTTATTTTGCGGCCATTTTTCATTTTACAGGAAGTCAGCCATTAACAATAATTTTCAAAACAATCGAGGGTGGATTGGCTTACAGGTGAAATCAGAATGACCTAATTTTCAATTTTTTTCGGGTTTTTATATGCTCACGCCGCCCGGAAGTTACAAAGATGGCGGATTTTTCGAAAGTCTTTTGTTTATTATAACCTTTTTCCAATGAATTTTTAAAAAATTAAATTTTTAATTTGGCATTTTCTGAATTTCTAATTGATGTATAATGAAAACTATACAACTTATAATATTACAAAAATAAACTCTTCTAATTTTTAAACCCATTTTTCCTTATGAAATTAATGATTTTCTGGAGCTATATAATGGCGGACTTCTTAACAATTTATAATAATAATTTAAACAATTGTGAGCAAATATTTCCTTTTGACATTAAATTTTACCATAAAAAGAAAATTTATATATCCAAATATGGCCAGTAAACTTTTTCTTTTGACAACTATACTTATTTTGGTTTATATTTGCGTTTAAAATTTACTGCGTCATAACAACTTATATGTAAAATTTATCAAATAAACAATATAACAACATTTAAAATTATCGATGAACAATTTAAAATTAAATATCTAATAATACATAGTTTTAATAAACAATAACCCTAAATTAAACACTTAATATTAGATTCATGTCTTTGCATTGTAATCATTCTTTCTTTAGCCTATATTTTCAGTTTGTAATCACTGTATCACTATTTACAGTGTCTTTTCACTAGTTTTATCAGTCACAAGGTCATTTGTAAACTTTTAATTATTTAGTCTTTGTTTACAAACAATTTTAATCACTTTCTTAACAATGTTACATATGATAAATTTCAATATCTTTTTAGATTCTCTCAAGTCAATATCCTGCATCAAATCATGGATTATACCAATTTTATACTATAATCCGATACATTGAAATATGGAATCATCACTTTGATGCTTAAAATGAAGCCAAATATTGGTTTGGTAAGTAATATTATTTATTTGGTTATAATTCTAATCTATGATAATACTTATTTTGTTTTAATTGCTAATGTTTGTTTATTAAATTTAAATTATACTAATCATAAAATTAATTGAATATGGTTAGATATTTTCTACTCTAAATAATGGTTTATAATCAATTATACTTATTTGTTTTATTCTTATAACTGATTACCAAAATATTAACATGCTATACTATATTAACTTTATTATTATCTTATTGATAATTTACTTGGATTAACTTTACTTTATATAACTATTAGAATTGATCTGTAGTTGATATTAAATTAATATAATTCAGCATTGTCATATACTAATGTTTATTTTTATTTTTATTTTTAGCCTGAACATCATAGAATAATGGACTTGATTATTGAATCGACTCCTGATGTTAGTGTTTCTTTATAAGGACTCATCTTTTATCAAGTTAATTTTGTGTGTGTGTGTCAATTAAGATTTATTAAGTAGTTCCAATAAAGAAGTTTTATGGTAAATTCATCATTTAAAAGAAAAACTTCAAACTTATATCCTTTTTTTTATAATTTATCACAATCTTAAATTATATTTTGGTAAGTTATTTTTATTATTAATTTAAAACATTACAATATATAGATAGTTTTCTGGAAAAAAAGCGTTCAGAAAATTTAGTAGATAATAATGTATCATTCTTTTAACCGCGGAAGACTTTCCGAACATTTCATATATATATACAGTCAGATGTAGTCAGGATCACGGCCAAAGGTGAGTATAACTATTTGTCAATTAAGGACTTAGATAACGGAATTGTTTGTAAGCTGCTTAAGAAAAACTAACATTGCCAAGAATTAAACATTGTACAATCACTTTATTACTTAAATAAAACATCACAATTAAATACAATTCTTAAAACCATCTTAACTTGTAAATAAAGAGGTGTAATATAATATGTAATAAAAATAATATTTTAAAATGCCAAAACAAATTTCTTTCTTATCAATATCCCAGAAAAACCTGGAGAAATTAAAAATTACAGTTGGTCTCAGGTAAATCTAAAAGGCCATAAGTTAACGAATATTATTATTATTTACCGATAATCTCACATTAAATGTGGTCTCTTATCTCAAAATTACCGGTCTTGCAGGCAAGGTAATTTTAAGTTGTTACACTGTTTTGTCTATTCATTGAGGAATCTTCTTACAATGCTACATATGTCGAGAATGGCTGACTTCTGAATATTTTTAATTATATTTGGATCCATGTTTAAGATGTTAAGGCTGGTCTTCAGATTACTTGGAACAACTCCTGTGCTGGATGTTACTATGGGTACTACTGTTGCATCACTGAGTTATGTTTTGTATCCACTACTACAATGTTGGGTCGATTATTCGTCACCTGTCTATCGGTGATAATGAACCTATCGTGGAATAGTCTAGAATCTGCATTCTCGAGCACTGCCTATGGATTGTACTTATAATAGGGAAGTAAGTTACAAAATACTGATCAAAAAAGTGAACATTATAAACAATATGACTTGACTAAACAAAGCAATGCAAAATTTAAAAAAGAATTTTAATTATTAAATTCAAATTCAAAAATTACAGATATCTTCAAACTTAACAAGAATCATCAGGAGAAAA
Organism: Ophraella communa; assembly: GCA_035357415.1. Classification (NCBI taxonomy): domain Eukaryota; kingdom Metazoa; phylum Arthropoda; class Insecta; order Coleoptera; family Chrysomelidae; genus Ophraella; species Ophraella communa. The sequence goes on from CM068980.1 coordinate 26,092,279, forward strand.
AACCATAAATCTTGGAACATCAGCACTTAAGCAGACATTATTGGATAAGTAAGAATCATGAAAAATTGGGGAAAGAAAATATTAAAAGAATGGTATTAAAATTTTTTAAAATATTTCAAAAAACTTTTATGTAAAACAAAATATTAAAGGGCACGATATGGTTAGTGGCTTAAAATTAATATGAAAATGAAATGAAATAAGAATGTGTTATCTCAGAAAGAGAGAACCCATGGTTTCAAACAGAAACTAATAAAAGAAGGGTACTTCATGAGGTAGGGTATTAAAAAACCCAGGAAAAAGGATGAGAAAATCGATCCTTCGTTAAAGTAAAGGCCAAGGAAAAGAAAAAGGCGATTAAGCCCTTCGTGAAAGGAGAAATGTTCTCCAACACGCGGAATTATTCCGGAACATGGAGAAATATAGCCATGATTAAACCGAACTGCACCATTAGCACCAAACCAGATAGATGACATCCAATTTAGTAAAAGGAGGAAACAAATAAAAATTATTAACATAGTCAGCACCATAAAACTTTAAGCTTCAAAACTTGCCCTCAGAAAAAGCCAATGAATGTACCACACCAAATGAAAGAATGAATCGGAAACGGAACCACAATATGGGTACGAAATAGAAAGATATTCTGTGATGAGACAGAACAAATATTTAATCTGTGAAATAAGTCAATGACAGGACTATAAAATTATTGAGAACTGGGCTGGCCAAATGCTATTGTGGTGGAGGCCAATAAACTAAACGAGAGACAGAAATCATAAGAAGAAAAATTAGGTTATGTTAGAAAAATGTAGGTAAACAAACCGTAAATAAAACAAATTAAGAAAAGAAATCTGAATGTAATCCAAGAAAAACATAATGTTCAAAAGGCTTAAGCTGTTCATTAAGACAATTGATGTTGGGGTTAGTGACTGCTGCATGTATTTCAAGACTCTCAAGTAAATTCAGTCTGACACCTTTATCACATCTATGTAATAAGTCCATAGTGAAACGTTCTCCCGAATGACCCTCCGAAAGGACATGGTTAGCGAAAGAAGAAGGATAATTGAAATGTCAATACCTTTGATACTTCTTAATAAAACCAATATGCTCAGAAAGGCGTACCTCAAGCCTACGTCCACACTGACCAATATATATCAAATTACAATCAGCACATGAAAGTCTATATATACCCGACCTATGCAAATAAGGAACCGAATCCTTATTATGAACTAGAACCGAACCTAAAAACATTCTGTAACCTATAGGAAATATTACCAAAGGAATTAATGGACCCTGAAAACCTGGTTTCAGTATGAGTAGTTTCATTTAAACAATAGTTAAAGATATCTGGTTTGGTGCTAATGGTGGACATCGGTTTAATCATGGCTATATTTCTCCATGTTCTGGAATAATTCCGCGTGTTGGAGAACATTTCTCCTTTCACGAAGGGCTTAATCGCCTGTTTCTTTTCCTTGGCCTTTACTTTAACCAAGGATCGATTTTCTCATCCTTTTTCCTGGGTTTTTCAATACCCTACCTCATGAAGTACCCTTCTTCTATTAGTTTCTGTTTGAAACTATGGGTTCTCTCTTTCTGAGATAACACATTCTTATTCCATCTCATTTTCATATAAATTTTAAGCCACTAACTATATCGTGCCCTTTAATATTAAGTTTTTTGAAATATTTAAAAAAATGTTATTACCATTCTTTTAATATATTCTTTCCCCAATTTTTCATGTTTCTTACTTATCCAATAATGTCTGCTTAAGTGCTGATGTTCCAAGATTTATGGTTTTTTCTCCTGATAATTCTTGGTAAGTTTGAAGATATCTGTAATTTTTAAATTTAATTTTAATAATTAAAAAATTTTCACCATTTTCCCAAAACATTTGAGAAAAAAATTAGAAAATTTGGTCTCATGCTGTCCAAAATATACCCAATGATAGCTGGATCACCAGATGGAATGTGTGGCGATGCCGTTGTTGAGATCAAATGCCCCACAAGTGCAAAGACATATAAGCATTTGATTAACAATGGAATACCTTCTGCAAAATTCAATACACAGGTGCAGGTCCAAATGTATTTGACAGGATTGGAAAAGGGATACTTTTGTATGGCCAATAGTGATTACACTACAAATAAAAAAGTAAATTATTAGTGTGTCATTTGATGAAACATACATATCCGATTTTCTTAAGATTGTAGAGAGTTTGTGGAAAGAAAATGTATACCCAGTGTTGCTTAGAAGTACATTGTACTTTTATGAAAATATAATGAAAATTATAAATTTTGTAGTTTTATTTAATAAGAGAGTCTTGTAAACATAGTTAAGCACATGCAATTACAATAATATCATCAAGTACTTTTACAAAATTTGTATTTAAACATGCATGAGGCTTTAACATATTAAATTCTCTTAGACGTCTAATTACTCTCTCAACATGTATCCTTAAACTAGCTATCTGCTTTGTTTCTTTTACTTCATGTTTTGATCATTTGGCTCCAGTGACAACACTTGGGGGTCGTACAAGATGCACAAGTGCAGTAAATAGGTATTGTTGTACATGTTTGAACCCTCTATCTGCCATCACACACATGCCAGGTTGTAAACACTCACATAATTCAACTAAACATGTATCAGTGATTCTACCCCCATAGCCTGGTGAAATATAATTTACCAAACCATTTGGTGTACAAGACACTAGATATTTAATGGTGTTACATTTTTTGTATTCTGACCATAAGACTGCTTGATTAACACTTTTAGAAGGCTTTTGCACCTTAATTTCTAGACAGTCTATTATGCAACTTGTGTTATGAAATTTATGCCTGAAAGCCATTGGCAATATGTTTAGTTGACTCTTTATCCAGAGTTAAAAGAAATGGTTTCATAATGCTGGCCAATACAGGTATATTTTTAAAAAATATTTTGCTTGCATACGTTGTACTGAAAAGTCATCGGCAAGCTCTCTTTAAACAAAGCAGTATATGATTTGTAGGAATTGTTGTCTGTTCTTCAATTATGTCCAATAAATACGTACAGCATTTGGGACGACCTATATAAGAACGTGGGTTCTTTATGATTTTAATCAATGTGTACTTCAGAATGTTAAATGCCTCTTCTTTTTTTGTTTCTTCGCTTAATTCACTACAGTCTGACGTGGATTTCATTTGAAGAAATTTTGTCTGTGATATTTCTTGTTAAGATACAGATGGTGAATATGAAGTATCACTGTCAGATTGTTTTAATAGTCTTTTTGAAAATTTAAATGGCCTTGATGTCACTGGTTTAGTAGAACCACAACTTTTTATTTTAAAAGGAGATGTTGATACTGAACAGCGATCAGATGATGTTGACTGGTTTACCACTTTAAATTCTGTCTGGGCAGTTTTACTTCTAAATTTGTAACTTATATATAATTGTACTGATTTATTACATATTTTTGGGTAGGTAGCAGGTCCATCATCGCATTCTATTGTTTGTAATACTGCCAAATAAAAATAAAGGTGTTATATATATGTAACTGTTGTTGATGTAGTTATTGAAAAAATTAAGGAATATGTAGGTATAATTTACCTGGACTTTCTGATGCAGGTTCTACATGTTTCTTAGGTGTACTCTGCTAAATATTTTTCACTTTCTTCAATCCTTTGTTCTTCGAAACACATGGCTGCTCTGTAGTATTAGAAGTTCGTATTCTTTTTTCTGCTTGTCATTCAAATCTTGTGGGGAGACACCCTGACTTCATGTGCACTTTTGAAACTGTACCTATTATATGATACTGAACATAATTATCCATATCATTTGGTACCTGAAAGCAGAATAAAGTTGTTAGATAGATACTAATGTAAACAATAAATAAATGAAATATTACCTCTTACTAGTAATTAACAATTTTATTGATTAATCTTGATATTTCATATACCTCTTAATGATCACATACCTACTAATTAAAGTAAATACTTACGTCAAAATGGTCTTCGCAGAAATATAAGACTGAATTTGAAGAAACAGTTGCAGGATCTCTCCTTGCAAGATTAAGTCACATATCCATAGCTATTTTTTCATTGGAACGTAAACAAACATCTTGTTCAGAGTTTTTATTGATGTATTCTTACATTGTGGAACCGCACACCATCGAAACACATTAGGATTCATGAATATGATAACTATTATAATCGCAAAAAATAAGTAAAAACAAAATAAACTTTTTTAACCACCCTCTTTTAACCTGCAGATGACACGGGTCGCAGTGTAGTATAAATGGTATTTACGAATCGATGATGTCATAGATAGACGCCATTACTATTCTAGCGTTTTGGCGTAAAATTTAAAATGCATTTTTAAAAAGTAAATTTCTCATTTATAAACTCTTTTTTTGCAAAAATAACATTTATTTTAGATAAATTATATACGTGAAAACATCGTGGATCAGTTTTTTAAAATCAGTCATCATGCCTATTGTAATGTTTAATTACAAAACGAATTAAATACCATCTTTGCCAAAGAAAATATCCATCTATTAAAAAAAAACGTAATAAAGTTTAGTTCACAACCAAAATTATAGCAAAGCAAGTTCTTACCTGTTAATATTAAACCGAACTTTTTGATATTATTATACGCACGTGCACGTCCCACTCTATTTTATTCGGCGTAACACCGAATGACGTCGCTTTATGAATACACGTCGGCGCAGTTCGTCAAACAAAAAGAGGTGGATGGTCCTCTATCTCACTTGTTTTAGCACGAAAGCTGCAGCTGTTAGACTGTACGTATACTTTATGTAGACATAACTCTTTTAATGATTATATGCCAAAAAATGAATTTTTTGAATTAATACGGTTTATTATTAAAGGTGCGATACGGTATTTGCTGTAACTTGAGGGTTTCCTGAAAATAAATTTGGCTAACTTGGTACCACATCATTTTGTAGTAGTGCTAAATAGTTATCAAATTTCCATCAACGAAAAAGGGTCCAATAATATGGTTTTCCACAATCCCTGTCCAAACGTTAACCGTCTGAGGGTATTGTGTATGATCTCTCATTCAGTGAGGATTTTTTGTTGTGACCTTCCTTCTTGGAGCGTATTCCTTATGATGCTGTAATATAAATCTGTTAGCTTTAATGTTCAATGTATTTGATATACACATTTATTACTATTACTATTTACATTACTATTTTTTGTTTTAAATACAAATCTAAACATTTTTAAATGTTATAATTTATTTTGGTTATTGAACTAAAAGTTAAAATAACAATCTTTCAATTACTGTCTCTTGTTGAAAAGTGTGATATCCATTGCTATGGCTTCTGGTAAGATTGTTCATTGTGGAAATGGTAGCATTTATACACCTACAATAACGACATTTAATAAAACTTTTTTAAGTTATTAAAACTTTAAATTCTTCGCACGACGAAAAGAAAGATAGTGATCCAACTTGAACGGCTTTGTCTTCACTATATGAAAAGTTCAATGATACATTAATCGATTTAACTTATTCAGAGTTTATTTACTTTTGTCCACTCATCTGCAATTATTAAAAACCTTTTACAAAAAATATCGATGCTGAAGCCACATCCGCTTTTTTTTTCTTCTTAAAAATACAACATCAGTGATAAAAGGTTTGAAAGATTTTTTTTTCATTGGGTACTATGAGGTAGTCTAGTGTGAAGTACCCTTATTAGATGGAATATTATTTCTATCGGTAAGATTATTTAGTGAGTTCATTTTAGTTAAGTAATTGTAGGTGAATTTTGATGTATCATTTGTTTATTTTCTTCAATTTCTACTTAATATGCAACAATCAGTTTAAAAAAACAAAAACCTTTTACATTTATGACCTTATACCCAAGAATATTATACTGACTACACGATAATAAAGGACAAGAAAAACAATAGAAATATAATAGACAGGAAAAAATAGAATATTTAAAATTAATCAATTAAGAGTATTAATGCTTAGAGAATTAATGCTTATGGAAAAAGAGTAAAGACACTGGATATGAAATAAAAATACTAAACTTATTTATTTAAAAAAAAACATCTATAAATAAGTTAGTATTCATACTAAACTGCAAGCATAAATTATCTAATTTAATTAAGAGCTAGTTTTCGCGCCTGTATTCTTATCTGTCTTTTCATCTTATTTCTCAGACTTTCCAAAGAATTTAAGTTTATTTGTTGAGCATTCAAGCGTTGCCATCTCGATATCCTTTGGGAACTGTTCACCATTTTCGCGGACAAGGATATTGCGTTTGTAAGTTGTTTACTTACTAAGAAATACGCTTTGCATCTTCCGTATATACGAATACATTATAAACCTAGGTACTCTTATTTCGTCTGTTAGGAGAAATGTTGCTCACCTGTTAATTTCAGTTTGTACTTATAAAATTTTATACTTGCAATACTGTGAAACTAAAGAGGATTAGAAACTCTTTCAGAACATTCGGCAGAATTTTTGAATTCTCCTAATTGCGAAGTATGAAGTGTTAATAGTCGATTGATAAACAATAAAGATAATTCAATTTTTGGTTATTCAACATTTATTATACTGAAACACACTTGTCGTAATTTTTAATAGTTTATCACCGAAACATAAGGATACAGCGGTACCTACAATTTACAGCTTTACTTCTTTTCCAATAACTGTTATGTCCACTTCCGTGAAATACTAATTTCAATTTCATAGGCCCGTTTGTTCTTGCCGAAATCTAATCTTAGATTAAAAAAACTTTTCCTAGAATCCTTCGCAACCATGCCGGTTAGGTTTTACTTTGAAATCATGGACATATAGTTTGAAACGCAATTTGAAGTGGTTATAGGAAACCGGCATACGGTTGGAAAAGTCGAAACAGAGCTGGAAGAGGGATCACTAATGTGCAATAAGTCAAAGATAGATGAAAGGGTTGAAGTGGAAGATATGGGACCGAATTTTCTGTTATCCAGACCCCTTGGTAAGTATCTTTAAGGTGGAGATACACGCTAAAAAAGACCATTGTCCGGGAGTGTCTCCGTAAAGTCATTAGAAGCACAAACATCTAAAATCCTACAGACCGCCAGGGAGTTCAAACAATCTTTTAAGAAACTGACCAGAAACAACAAGGTCACTTTGATATGGGTGCCAGGTCCCAAAGGGATACAAGGTAACGAGGAAGCTCTCCAGTTCTTTGCAATATTGTAACGTTTATTTATTTTTACTAGTCTTTTTAATTTATTTTTATACTATTTAAATCACTAACACTGTTTAATTTATATAACACAATTTATTTACAATACTTTAATTTATGTAAGACAATATTTCTATTCGCATTATTTATCTAACAACATACTAGGTACTAACTAACTAAAATATTCGAATCGGTCCTTTATATAGGTAAATATTGTTCCAGTCTATTCTGGTAATCGTATCGAGTCTAGATGCTTCGCTCATCGGACGCCGTATATTCTCGAAGATTCTCGCGTCATCTGACTGTTTCGCGTCTGGGTCATAGCGCCAGGGGCGTACTCGCACAACATTGCCCCCTCCTTAAGAGATAGTTCCTCCTGGAACTTTTAAGGAATTGAGACTGGATGGAGATACTTGCAACTGAATCCTCGTCTACAATTTCCAGTTGCATGGAAATAACATGGAATGGTCTTTGATGTCAGCTGGACACGGGGCGAATGGCTGCATACCAACACTTGGACTTCGGTATCTTGAAAGATTACTTCCACCATATTTCGGATGACCCTCCAATCCAATGAGTTGCACTCTATTTTCGGCATGGCTAGCTTCTGTATGTTGGACTCCAATACGTGCTCTCTCAAGTTAAGTAATGATTCCCATATATTTCGATAAGTGGGCTGGTGTTGGTAGGTATTCTTGGTAATCAGATAGAAGAGGCAACGGGAGTCATCTCGAAGTATCAAAGCCTTCCCAGTGGCTGGTAACTGATTTCGAAGTTCTGACAGTCGACCAAACTTCCTTCGAAAGACAGACGCTAATCCTCGGCCGTCGCTGATAGTGGCGGAAACGCTATGGGCCAATGAGTAGTCATCAGGAAGTGTGAACAGGTCTTGCTCTCTCTCAATAGTCACGCCGTATCTAGCTTTCCCAGTACCTCCATATGCACCCATAAATTCTTCGAAAGCAAGGTCGGGTGTATCTTGGACTTGATTTACGACTTCTTCTTCCTGGTCATGATCTCCTTCAAATTTCGCCAGTCGGTTTCGGTGTACTACCTTAGGTTTTCCATTTGGGGTCTTTATTATACGGTATATGACGTCATTGATTCTTTTCTTAATGATGTATGGTCCCTCCCAAGATTGTTGTAGCTTTGGTGAGTACCCTTTCTGTCTTTTCGGGTTAGGGAGCCAGACTTTGTCACCTTCTTGGAAACATCCCTCTATAGCTTGGGTATCATACCGTTTCTTCATCCTGTCACTGGCAACTTGGAGATGGGAACGAACCAAATCATGCATGTCGTCTATTTTTCTTCGTAACTGGATTACATAGTCTTCTCCAGCTATATCCTCTCCAGGTCGGCATCCAAACTCGAGGTCGCATGGTAACCTCATCTCGCGTCCAAACAAGACTTTTGCTGGTGTTTGACCTGTTGATTCATTGACGGCGGATGGATAAGCCATCGCAAAGAGCGAAATATACTGGTCCCAGTCTCTTTGGTGATTGGATACTACTTTTGATAGATATTTGCAGATGGTTTTATTCATGCGTTCTACCATTCCATCCGATTGTGGGTGCAATGCTGTAGTTCTTGTTTTCTTCATTCCTAAATTGTCGCAAATTCCTTGAAAGAGTTGACTTTCGAAGTTCCTTCCTTGGTCACTGTGAATCTCCAAGGGCACTCCATATCGGCAAATAAACTCCTTCACTAGCACGTCTGCGACAGTTGCTGCCTCTTGATTTGGAATGGCGTAGACTTCAACCCACTTCGTAAAATAATCCATTACCACCAACATGTATTTATTCTTATTCTCAGTAGTGGGGAACGGTCCAGCAATATCTAAAGCAATTCTCTCAAATGGGCTACCAACGTTATATTGTTTCATGGGAGCCTTTCCTCTTTTCTGAGGTCCATTACTAGCAGCACAGATGGTACACTTCTTACACCAGTCCTTAACATCCTCGGTACTATTCATCCAATAAAACCTTTCACGAACTCTCTGCAGGGTTTTCTTGACACCAAGATGACCTCCTGATGGACTGTCGTGTAACTGTCGTAGTACTTCGGCTACTCTACTCTTTGGTATAACTAATTGCTTTCTGTTAAGGGAACCGTTATCATTTTCAATTATTCTCTTTAATAAATCGCCTTCCAAAATGAAAGACTCCCACTGAGCCCAATATGATTTAAGGACTGTAGAGAATTTTGACACTTCTTGCCAAGTAGGTCGACGATTTTCTATCTTCCATTCTCTCATTTTCTTTAAAACAGGATCATTATCTTGTTCTTCTTTAATTCTAGTAGGTGCCCAGTCGTCGTTAACTACAGTTGTTCGTAGTATTGCAGTTTCTTTTAATTCTGTCTTACTGCAGTGAGAACACTCTTCTGGGCACGGTCTTCTGGAAAGGGAGTCTGCATTTCTGTGACTTATCCCAGCTCGATGTTCGATCCTAAAGTCGTACTCTTGGAGTCGTTCGATCCACCTGGCAATTTGACCTTCAGGGTTCTTAAACTGCATTAGCCATTTTAGGGCTGCATGGTCCGTCCGGATTAAGAATTTTCTTCCATAAAGATATTGGTAGAAGTGTTCCACCGATTTCACAACTGCCAGAAGTTCTCTTCTCGTAACGCAGTTATTCCGCTCAGGTTTGGAGAGCACTTTACTAAAATAACCCAGGACTCTCTCTTGTCCATCTTGAATCTGTGAAAGGACTCCTCCAATTCCGACATTACTGGCATCTGTATCCAAAATAAATTCTCCTTCCGGTTGTGGGTAGCCTAATATCGGTGCTGCGGTTAAATGCTTCTTCAGAGTTTCAAAAGCCGTTTGACAGTTTTCATCCCAGCAGAACTCTCTCGTTTCCTCTGTAAGGCGTGTTAATGGCTTAGCAATGTCTGAAAACTTTCTGATAAATCTGCGATAGTATGTACATAGACCAAGAAAACTTCTTATTTGATGTTTATCAGTTGGTTGTGGCCATTGTTTGATAGAAGCGACCTTATCCTTACCTACAGACACGCCTTCCTTGCTGACAATATGACCCAGATAATTAACTTTGTCTTGGAATAACTGGCATTTCTTTGGATTCAGCATCAGTTGGGCAGCTTATTCTCGCGTCATCTGACTGTTTCGCGTCTGGGTCATAGCGCCAGGGGCGTACTCGCACAACAATATATTGGAAAGCCAATATACGTCATCCGATTAGATTTTGAACAATCCCTTTTTTGGTAGAATACCCTATTCTCGTTATGGGTTCAAAGAAAGTGGTTTCTGGAGAATTTGTTTTTGTATTATCTGAATGGAGCAGCTTTGTAGGTATTCAGGTAAAGGATAGACACTTAGGCACCTTAGCGATTGATCTTGTTGTGTAACCACAACCCCAATTTGAGTGTTTTGGTTCTGTTACTGAAGGTGCATGGACATGATAGACGTCCAATTCCATTACCAAGCTTTACCAGAATATTCATTTCGGTAGTAGTTTGTTTTGGGGTTGGGGTTGTCATAATCATTGGTCTGGATGCTGCCCTCTAGCTCACCTATTTATGCTAATGCTGTAAAAATGAACTAAAACTTTTTGCTGATTTTCAATTTTAAAAATATTTAAATTATGTTGGTCTTTATGTTATAGGTACTTGCAAAGATTTTATTTAAAATATTTAACAACTAATTTATTTTTTTATTTATATACTATATTTTTATAGAATGTATATTAAATATTACTGAAAATGAGGTAAAATTATATTTAAAGCGGTTCATGTTAAAAATTATATCTTAAATAATTTAAAAAAACTTACATTCTTTATAATATTGTGGAAATTTGACAGTTTTATTATATCACCATTATTTTTCACTTTATGCTCACATAAAACCCAGTAAAGACATAATGAGAAAAGGTCAAAAAGATAAAAAAAAGTTGAATTAGATGCCAATAAATGCTAAATATGAGAAGATCTAAAAGCCAACAAACACTAAATGAAAGAAAATGGGAGTAACAACCTTGATTATGATCAAACTTAAAAAACGAATTACACAAACTAAACACCTCAAAGAAAGATTTTGTTAATAGATACTAAACCTACCCTACTAACACCAACTACCAACTTTTTTCATTAACTTAAACTTTAGAACGCCAAAACTTTTTGCGAAGTGAAGCAGCTTTCTAGACGGGATATTCTTAATTTCATAAAGGGGAAGTGCTACCCTTTCACGCAAAAACGATATTTCCTCTTTCAGATTTACCCATTTTCTTAAGCTGATTCCTCAAAAGAGAGGGTTCAGTGAGAAGACCACAAAAGGGCTTCGAACCAAGAAATTCGTGCCTGGCTGTTTGACCTTAACCAAGAGATTTGGTTAAATTAAAATGCGGTTCCATTGCTCCCACTCCAGCCCTCTCATCTATCTTGGACGCATTTATGTACCACTTGAGTAAGTCTTCTTCCATTTATGTCTCTACTTCTCCAACTGTTTCTGATATCCACATCAAACGGCGTATAAAAGCCAATCCTTACTGGTATGGGGTCCAATAGTTGATTCAAGGATACCAGTCAAAATTATTCCAGGATCCTTAGTTGCAGTCGTAGGGCACCAGTTGCAGCCTCTGTCATAATGCAATATAGCAGCGGAGGTAGACCCAGCATCGCCTGTAGGGCTGTAGACAAGGCAGCCATTGCACTTTTTGCAACTTAGCACAGGACGGTGATTGTGTATTTTTCCACTATACAATTGAAGCATAAGTGACCATGGGTTTGGGATCTTTCTTAAATGATTGTTCCAAGTCAAGTTTTGATCCAGAATGACTCCTAGATATTTAACCTTAATTCCTGCATAAATTCCTTTGATATTAACAGGACACAAAAATTGCAAAACTCCTGTCTTAGACTTATTTTCGGAATTCGTAAGTTTATTTCTATTAGACATACTTTTAAGATTATTAAATGGTTAAATACGAAACATCGAAGTCACTCACTATTGTTTTATTTATTTATTTTAAAAGAGAAATCTCCACCATATCGGTGGAATAATATTAGTTATAGAACTGATGTTCACACTCTTAACTTAAGATATAAGAACACCTTAACTATACCCCGCCATTGAACGCAACCATTTAAACGTTCCTGCTTTTCATATTGTGTGGTTAATATGTTAAATAAGCTGCCAGCCTGGTTTTAAAGTTTAAACGGACATAAACTTAAAAATGAACTTTTCAATTATTATTTAACTAGTTTATATTTAACTAGTTAGCTATGTGCTTTTTTAGGGTTTCTCAGTAGAATCAAATTACTCATACCATAATTGTAGCATTGTAATTGTTTTCTTTGTATAAAAATTGTCACCTTGTTTTTTTGGGTTAGGTGGAAGAGCAGACGGGTGTTGGTACTAATATAAAGCTATTTAATATTTTATAGAAATAGCACCCGTACTGAATCTCGCCCTAATATTGTAACTTATTTATTTTATTTATTATGTAGTTTATGTTAATAAAGACATTTATTATTATCATTATTATTATTATATCATTTATTCTCGTTAGGTACGGATGCTGATCATGTGACGGGCTGTAGGTCAGGTCGTATGATACTAGATTACTGTTGTAGAAAGGTTCTTACTATTATTATTATTATATGGGTAATCTCGAGATAAATATTTCTCGGTATCTTACTAGGGGCCATGGCAATACCTGGTAAGTTTTATTCTCTGATCTGTAGTGTTTTTCTCGTGATGCGACATGTTTCCATAATTGTTGATTTTTGTATCGTAGGAAGAAGATGATGTAGTTGAAGTTTTGTTAACTGTGTCATCGTATTTTTGGTGATAAGTCCAGTTACGCTAACTACTACTGGTATTACAAGAACTGTTTTCAGTTTGTAAATATTTTGGTATTCTGTTGCCAGTTCTTGGTATTTATGTTACTTAGCTTTGTTTGTTCCGCTGTAACGACGTTATGATCACCAGGGTGTGTTATGTCGAAGAAGTATGCTGTTTTATTGGTTTTGTCTAGAAGAGTAATATCTGGGCGGTTGCTAGCAACTGTTATGTCTGTTTGTATTGTAAAGTCCCACATTATTTTATATTCTGAATTCTCTAAAATTGGTTTTGGTACATATTGTTAATGGGGCACTTTTTTTTCTGTATTGAATTTGTATTTATGGGTAAGTTCCTGATGTATTTATTATAGCTGCACTGAGGTTGTGTCTCTTCAAATATTCAGTTTGTGCTATTTTTTCACATGCTGATATGATGTGCTCGATTGTTTCTAGCTTTTTATTGCAGAGCCTGCAAGTATCTTGAACTCCTGGTATCTTTTCTATATATTTTTTGTAGTTTCTTGTTTCTATCACCTTGTCTTGTATAGCTACAATGAATCCTTCTGTTTCGGCGAATAATTCTCCTCTTGTAAGCCAGTTGGTTGAGGCTGTTTTCTCGGATGTTTCTAAAGCTTGGGGATACTTACCATGTACTGTTTTACTCTTCCATTTATCTATTTTTTTATTAATACTTAAAACTGTTTCTTCTTCTTTTCTTTTGTAAATTGGCGTGTATTTATCTATTTCCATTAGCGTTTTATAAAGCTGAGTTGTTCTAGCTTTCTTTTCAAAATATGTCTTTAGTGTAGCAATTTGTTTTTGATGGGACTATAGTATGCTCAGCAGTCCTCTTCCCCCTAATTTTCTTGGCAGGTATAATCTTTCTGTAGCTGATTTCGGATGGTGAATTCTTCGTTTAGTGAGTAATACCCGTATTTTCCTATCTATATCTTTTAGTTCTGTGTTTGACCAACAAAGAACTCCAAAAGAATAAACTAAAACTGGTACTGCCCATGTGTTAATAGCTTTTATCTTGTTTTTGCCATTGAGTGACTGTTTCTATAAGTTTTTCTTTTATTTGTTTTTCGTCTCTTGTAAATTTTTGATGAAAACTTAAATATTTGTATGTATTATTACCTTGTATGTACTTAAAATTGGTTTGTGTATCTACATTATTATTATTATTATTATTATTATTATTATTATTATTATTATTATTATTATTATTATTATTATTATTATTATTATTATTATTATTATTATTATTATTATTATTATTATTATTATTATTATTATTATTATTATTATTATTATTATTATTATTATTATTATTATTATTATTATTATATTATTTCACGATTTTCCTGACTATCCGACATGTTTCTAGGTTTACTGATTTTTGCATGTCTGTTATTAGTTGGAATGGTAGATTATGTTTCGTGAATCCTGCGGGAAGTTCCGGTGGTATGAGTCCTGTGACTGAGATGACTACGGGGAGAATGAGGACTTCATCCATTTTCCACATTGATTTTATTTCCTCTGCTAAGTCCGAGTACTTTCGTATTTTCTCTGATATTGTCTTCTGTATGTTGTGGCCCAGGGGGTGTGCGATATCTATTAACGTTGTGATTTTGTTAATTTTGTCTATCTTTTTTTTTGTCTATTATTATTATTATTATTATCAAAAAAAGACTTATGCACTTACTCAGCTATTGCTGGTAATATTTACCTATCCCGAGCGTAAACGCAAATGGGATTAGGCTCAAAATTTACATATTTAAAAATTTTCTAACAGTATGACATGTGTTTCAAATTGCCGCTTTTTGCAAGTCAATAAAAGTGTTTTTATGAAGATCGAGTTTTTTAAGACTGTCTTCAAGACTTTTAGGAATGAGTCCAGTTGATGATACGATGATCGGTACCTCCTCCACTTTTTCTGCATGCCACATCTGTCCCACTTCTATGGCAAGATCGGTGTACTTTGCCATCTTTTCATTATACTTATCCAAAACGTTGTTATTGTTTGGAACTGCAACATCGACTAACAGCACCGATTTAGCTTTCTTATCCACTACTACAATGTCGGGTCGATTATTCGTCACCTGTCTATCGGTGATAATGGACCTATCGTAGTAGAGTCTAAAATCTGCATTCTCGAGCACTGCCTGTGGATTATACTTGTAGTACGGTGTATAGGTATTTAGCAGTCCATATTTGTTGGCCAGTTTCTGGTGGATAATATTACACAGCTGGTTATGCCTGCGTAAATAATCCGTGTTGGCTATGGTTGAACATCCTGATGTGATGTGTTGTATGGTTTCCGATGTTTGTTGGCACCGTCTACACTTGTCTGTTGTAATAGTTGGGTCCCTGATAACAAATTTTTTGTAGTTGTTCGTATTAATTACTTGATCCTGAATGGCCATCATAAATCCTTCAGTCTCTGGGAACAGGGTACCGTCAGCAAGCCATCTATTTGATGCAATTTTATCAATGTGTGGTTGGTTAAGGTCGTGATGATGTCGACCATGTAGAGCTTTTTGGGCCCATTTTACTTGTTTTTTAGCATCTGTTGTTATTTCCAAGTCCATATGAGGGTCTGCTAAATTTAGAGGCTAGTATTTCTTATCTGCTCCTATGACAGACTTATGTAAATTAGATGACAGTGATTTTGTAATAAAGAAGTCTCGTAATCTATTTATCTGTTTGTTATGTAGATTTACTATATCGCATAAAGCTCTTCCTCCCTCCTTTCTCGGTAGTGTTGTTCTAAGCACTGACGATGTTGGATGGTGACATCTGTACTTTGTCATCATAGTTCGGGTTTTTCTCTGAATATCTTCCAATTCGGTTTTTGTCCATTGTAAAATACCGAAAGAATAGGTCAACACAGGTACGGCATATGTATTAATGGCTCGGTATAGATTTCCTGCGTTCAACTCAGATTTTAACAGGGAACTTACCCTTTGTGAAAACTCATCCCTGATTTTAGCCTTGGACTGTTTTTGGTCTAACAATCTGGCTTGTTGAAATTCCAAGTATTTATAGGTTTCCCCATTCTGTATGGCAGCGATTATATCTCCATTAGGTAGCGCCACATCTCCATTGACAATTTTTCCCTTTTCGATGTACAAAGTACGGCACTTATCTAAACCAAATTTCATGTGTATATCACTGGAGAACCTTTCAGTTATATCCAGAAGATGTTGAATTTGTTGTTTATTGGAAGCAAAAATTTTGATATCATCCATATAAAGGAGATGGGAAACGGTGCAGTTGGTGTTTCTATTAGTCTTAAGATTGAAGCCATATTTTGTGTCGTTAAGCATGTGAGAAAGTGGATTTATTGCCAAACAGAACCACAGTGGACTAAGTGAGTCACCTTGGAATATTCCTCTGCGAATAGCAATTTCATCGGTTTTAAAATGCTGACCATTTATATTTAACTGAAGGTTTGTTTTCCATTGTTTCATCGATGCTTCAAGAAAAGTAACGATGGTAGGATGTACTTTGTAGATGTTTAAAACACGTATAAGCCAGGAATGAGGTACGCTGTCAAATGCCTTACGGTAGTCTACAAAAGCAGTCGAAATGTTGCGACATTGCTTTTGCGCTTGCCTTAGGATCACAGAGTCAATAACAAGTTGTTCTTTGCATCCCTGGTGACCACGTTTACAACCCTTTTGCTCCTCTGCCAAGATGTTATTTTGGTCAACATGCCTGTAAATTCGGTTAGTAATGCAAGATGTTAATATCTTGTAAAGCGTTGGAAGACATGTGATTGGTCTATACTGCGAAGGATCCTGTGTGTTAGCTGTTTTGGGAAGCATATGGGTTAAACCATGAGTGAAAAAGGCTGGAATTTCTTCTGGATGTTGGAGAATGTGTGTAAATTTTGATGCCATTACCTCGTGTAGGCTGTCAAATTTTTTGTACCAGAAATTTTGTAGCTTTCCAACTATTAGTTTCTCCTACGGCTTGGTTTACTTTAGCTGTTGTTATGTTATTAAACAACATTGGAGTAATATTTAGTTTGTGCGTCTCGGATTCTATCCATGCTGCACCCTCGTTGTGTTTTTGAGGATTGGACCATATTAAAGACCAATAGTCAGTAAGGTCATCCTTACTTGCAAGCTTGCGGTAGTTGTTTATTCCGGCACTACTAAGTTGTCTGTAGAACAGCTTTTCATTGGTGTTAAATAAATGGTTTTGCTGTTTCTTTTTAGTGCATTTGACGTAACGAGACAATCGTTTGGATTTCGCCTTTAGCTTTTGCCTAAGAAGGTCCATATATGAACATAAGTGTTCCTTATACCTTGGATGTCCTGTATTGGTTTTAATTTTCTTAAGAATTTTCTTGACCCTATTAGTTAGGCGTCTGGACGGTTTGGCGTTGTTGTCTGTAAGTTGTCCCAATTCCTTCCTTATGTCATTAATGGACTTCTCAAGTCGCTGTTGCCACCAAGGATTATATAGCTTCTGCTTTTCGGTACACTTTTTGTTCGGAAACCGGACTTTTTGGTTGTGACATCGTAGCACTGTAACTGCACCACAGTAGATAAGGGTGTGTATCTCTTTCAGAGTACGGTAGTCCTTGGCACGATCCTTTAAGAGTGAATTAATGCTTGCAAGAATCCTATTGGTGTTCTTATTGGATTTGAGTTTGGGCAATAATGGTCGGTGAATTGGGTTGCTAGCATCAAATTCTAATATTGCTTTAGAAAGTTCGGCAGCAGCATTGTCGTGTTCGTCAGGTTGTATGTTACTGTCTCTGATTGGGTTTTCATCTTGATCAATGTTTGTTGTGTCATCGCTAGTGTAGTCATCAAGTCTTATATTATCCAGCTGATCATTTGTATGTTGGATTACATTATGATTGTCTTCTGTTTGGAGCTCAACAAGTACTTCACTTCGTATTTGTTGCAATAGTGGACCAGGTAGTAAATTGTTTTTAATAATTGTTCGACGCTGGTCAGCAATACGTTGCTCCGTAACATGTTGGAACTCCGGATATTGTTCTATAAACGCTCGTTGAAGGGCGAATCTGTAAGTTGTTAAATCCGTCTCAATCTTGGTGATTTTAATTTTATTATTATTATTATTATTATTATTATTATTATTAATATTATTATTATTATTATTATTATTATTATTATTATTATTATTATTATTATTATTATTATTATTATTATTATTATTATTATTATTATTATTATTATTATTATTATTATTATTATTATTATTATTATTATTATTATTATTATTATTATTTTGTTGTTTCTCAACATTCTTGCTGGTAATCTTTGCATGAGCGGGCGTTTGCCAAGTTCATAACAAGTTGTTTATTGTTGTTGTAGGAAGTTTCTGGTGATGTTTCATGTGTGGAGTATAGTGGCTTTCTGTTTCTGTGTATGTATGTAATGGGGTAGTTTCAGCTGTGTGAGATATTGAATGAACGTATGTGGTGTGATTCCTGTAACAGATATTATGAAAGGTATTATATGTACAGTTTTTTGTTTCCAGATTCTTGCAATTTCTATTGCCAAAGGTTGGTATTTGGTTTTCTTTTCAGAGTATTTGCTGTCTATGTTTGAGTCTGATGGAACTGCAATGTCTATAATATATGTTGTTTAATTTGGCTTGTCTATGAGAGTGATGTCTGGTCTATTGCTAGTAACTGTTTTATCTGTGTGAATTGTGAGGTCCCAATATAACTTGTATTCCTGGTTTTCGAGTACTGTCTGCGGGCAATATTCATAATAGGGTTTTTTGTCTGCATGTAATTTATATTGTAAAGCAATTGATCTATGAATTATTTTAGCCACTGTATTGTGTCGATTGGTGTATTCTGTGCCGGCGAGGTGTTTACATCCTGATGTGATGTGATCTATTGTCTGGGTATTGGTGACATTTTCTGCATTTATCATCAGTTATTGTTGGGTCTTTTAGAATATATTTTCTGTAGTTGTTGGTGGCTATGACCTGATCTTGAATAGCGAGAATATTTCGCTGGTAATATTTACCTATCCCGAGCGTAAACGCAAATAGGATTAGGCTCAAAATTTACATATTTAAAAGTTTCCGAACAGTGTGACTTGTGTTTAAAATTGCCGCTTTTTGCAAGTCAATAAAAGTGTTTTTATGAAGATCGAGTTTTTTAAGGCTGTCTCTAAGACTTTTGGGGATGAGTCCAGTTGATGATACGATGATCGGTACCACCTCCACTTTTTCTACATGCCACATCTGCCCTACTTCTATAGCAAGATCGGTGTACTTTGCTATCTTTTCATTATATTTGTCCAAAATATTGTTGTTGTTTGGAACTGCAACATCGACTAACAGCACTATTATTATTATTATTATTATTATTATTATTATTATTATTATTATTATTATTATTATTATTATTATTATTATTATTATTATTATTATTATTATTATTATTATTATTATTATTATTATTATTATTATTATTATTATTATTATTATTATTATTATTATTATTATTATTATTATTATTATTATTATTATTATTATTATTATTATTATTATTATTATTATTATTATTATTATTATTATTATTATTATTATTATTATTATTATTATTATTATTATTATTATTATTATTATTATTATTATTATTATTAAAATAGTCTCTAAAGAAAGTGATTTAACCAAACGAAACTTTCTAGAAATGGTGTTAACAGTCACACTGATTTGGAGTGTATATCACCAATTTATTTTGCCTTAATTAAGTAATTTGTGTGGTCTTGTCTCTTATACCTATCTGGATTTTGATCTAAATTTATATAAAATATTTATTTATTATTATTATTATTATTATGGGATAGTTTTACATTTTTTTAAAAATCTTTACTTTTTTACTGTTTTGTAAGTTTTTACAATTTTATTCCACTTCGACTTCTTCAAATATTTTAAAAAAATATAATTTTAGATGTAGACTTAGTGGGTGATGTGCTTTAATTAAGAATTTTTTTAGTTTTGTCTTTATACACCTGATGATGGCCCATGGCCGAAACGTTGTAATGCCAATTTTAATATAAATAAACATATATTTTGACCGATACCCAGGAGAAAATTTTAAATCGAAGGTATTTTATAAACAACTTTGGAGTTTTTATAAAGTGTGTATATTACACAAAAACGGATGTATTTAGAACAACTCTTCCTGGAGGTCACCTTTTTGCTGCGGCTGCAGTCACCAATTCCCCTCCTATTATAGCCGTAATAATTTTGGTTCTTAACATTGACCGATGTATCGTAGTAGTCGGGCTTCTGTATTCCTATTTTCCAGTACCTTTTTGAAAGATTTTTACTAGATGTTGTCAAAAGCCTCTCCTATGTCGATTAAGGCACAAAGGGATTTAAAAATAAAATGATTTTGTGTTTTGTATCAAAAATAAAGTTTATTGGCTACTACCACAACCATGCCAAAAATATCATTTAATTGGTACAAGTTTATAGAATATTAACTGCAAAATTTTTGTCCATTTCTCTATGGAGCAGACTATTCCAAATGAAAATTTATCTGTAAAATAAAATAAAAATCAATTTTTATTCTACTATATTTTTATAGCATATTCCGAAAAAAGTGTAATGACTATTTCACAAAACCAATATAAACTTTGCACTACTTATATTTTTTATATTTTGCACTTATAAAAATCTTCATTATAAAAGGCATTTGCGTATCGTAATATAACTTTTACGAACGCAAATTTTTGTTTTAAATGGTTGGCGACATGAGTGAAGTATCTAATGACAAGACTATTGACAATGACATTTGTGACTAATAGCAATCTATTAATTTTATATTGTTCTTTAAGAAAGTATTTGTGAATATGAATATCTTTTTTTACTTATATAATATATTATTAGTGGTGTATTAGTCATTTTAAAATATTGTAATACATTAACATTTCATAATTAAAATGTCAAAACTGTCAAATGTTATAAATTACACAGTGCTACCGACATACTTTTTAAAATCAAAATTTTCGTAATTACATAAAAATAAAAAATTAATTTAAAAAATGGTAAAAAGGGCAAAATATAAAAAATATTATAAACAACTTATTTCACATGGCTGTTGTGGCACTCGTTCTTTAAACTTTTTAAACTTGAACTCGTGTCATAACAGAATTCCATATGAAATGCGTTGTTTAATATACTATTAATAAACTTAATTTGTGTACATAATTTGGGTAACAAATTTTGAATTAATAATTTACTTGGTATAATCAAATAACATCTAGTTTATATTTTTTGCTACCTACCGTTCAAACCAAATAATGAATTTTCAAATTCAATGAGAACTTACTTTTTTGGATCATTGGATATAGACTCCTGATTTTTATTGCTTATGCTGCTGTTTGAGCTGCTGCTTATGCTGCAGCCTGCACTACTGCTTGAGATGCTGCTTGTGCTGCCGATTGTGCCGCTGCTTATGCTGCTTAAGCTGCTTAAGCTGCTTATGCTGCTGATGCTGCTGATGCTGCTAATGCTGCTGATGCTGCTGATGCTGCTGCTGATGCTGCTGATAGTGCTGTCGCTGCTTTTGCTGCGTATTCCACTGCTTCTACTGGAGTTAGAGTTGAAGCTGAAGCCAGAGCTGCTGATATTGCTTAATGCATTAGTTTTTAAAGAAAGGCTTGATATATTAGATACCGATGATTTTGATTCTGATGATGTTGATTTTTGAGTTTGGTAAGATTTATCACTTTTGTCGCTCATCTGAAATCAGTTAAAAAAATTAATAAAAATATTATTAAACATTAAGATATTGTAGGTTTTATATCTAAAAAGTACAAGGAACAATTAAAAAAACTCTTACATTAAAAATGTTAAGGTTTGACAGTGACAGTTTTCATAGATCATACGTAACATAATTTTTATATTATATACCAATTAGAAACGATCCCATTGTAAAATAGATAGAAGGAGCAGTGACGCCATATTTTTCGCACTGTCAAACCAAATGTTTCCAAAAAATTTTCATCGATGGTGTGTTTTATGTGCGTTCTTTACTATTTTATTGTATTTTCTTGTTTTTTTTTTTGAAGTAAATTGCTGTTTTTTCACTGGTAAGTATTCATTCATATGTTTTACATATCACTATAATAGATATACGAAATATTTTCTTAAAATATTATGTCATAACCGTCAAAGTCAAAGTCTTTACTAAAAAATTTTACTTTAAAAACTGAATTTTAAAAGATGTTGCTTATAGGTATGTAATTATTATACTTATACCTTGGCCAGTATAAATCTGGTTGCACGTCACAGCTGACAGAACGAGACTATGTTGGCAAGCATTTAAAATAGTATTTGCTTCTACTAAATGTCAAACGAAGTTTCTTCTTTTTACTTGACTACAATAAATTACGCTAGATTAGTAGTACAGATAAAAACCACAGATAGTTAAAAAGAAGGTTAGGTGTGATAGCCCAAACAAAACTTATTTAAGTGTGATTTTTAATTATGAAAAGAATTTTGTTTTGATATTAATACCTCAAGACTAAATTAGAACGATATATTTTAAGGATTCTGAACTATTTATGTATTTAAGGATAAGTAATAAGAAAAATATATATAATGGTACACTTATTTGTTCTAAAATGTTTTAAAAATTGCAGAAACCAGAATCATCACTGTCACACGAACGTAAATATAAAAATTTCACCTGATAAACCGGATAAACCACATTTGAACGCGGCAACCTTAGAACAAAAAGAAACAGGAAGGAGTCTGTCTATATTAACTTCAAGAACAATTTGCGACAGAAGTCGGCCATCTTGAAGCTACTTGTATGACGCCTTAGAACAAAAAGAAACAGGAAGGAGTCTGTCATATATTAACTTTAAGAAAAAATTGCGACGGAAGTCGGCCATCTTGAAGCTCCTTGTTTGACTCATTGTTTATGTTTACATGTCAAAGCAATATTTGCATATAAATGTCAAAAATGAGCGCATAGGCGTATCATTCGGTTTTTATAAATACTAAATTATTTAGAACATTAATTGTATTCCCACACTTGATTGGTTGAAATTTATTAAAAACAAAAACCTTGATATAATTTTTATTTTTTTTTCGGTACATCAATGGAAACGGAAATTAAATCCCCCTTTCTGGACTCAAGGTCATTTTGCATATACTCCTTCCTGTATCTTTTTGTTCTAAGTATGACGCATTTTTTTTTGTTTACAGTATGCTGTCAAAGCAATATTTGTATATAAATGTAAAAAATGCTAAGAACATAAAATAGTAAGGAAGGAGTTTATGTTATATCTACAATGTTAAAATCTGGCGACGGAAGTCGGCCATATTGGATAACCATTTATGACTCAGTTTGTTTACAAGTTATAAAAATTTAGTTTTCTGTTAAAAATTAATTATTTATTGGTAAGTAGCTATTATTATAATAAATATACATTATATATACGTAAACTATATTTTTATGTTTAAATTAAATTAATACTTTGTATTGATCCCTAACCTATCTAATTAAATAATGGAAAGAGGATATTTTATTTTAATTATCATTAATTTACAATTTTTTGGTTAATCTCATAACTGTATATGTCAATTATTTTTATGTCTATGGAGTATTCTAAAGCAACGTTGTACAATAAATGTATTTGTGTATTAATTAACACATTATTACATTCATTCCCACGGGATGAAAATATTAGACGGAAATGGTTAAATATTGTGGATAAAGATAACTGGAGTCCAGGCAAGAATAGCTTTTTAGGCTCACAACATTTTACAGAACAGTCATTTGAAAGAACTTCTTCAGTAATTGTTATACTAGTACCAAATGCTATACCTACAATTAAAATCGCGAGAATGAAATATGTAAGTAATTATTACATCCACAAATTGCTTTAATAACATTGACCAAATCTATATTTTTTCTCAAATCTATTTACAGATATTTTACTTAAACATATAATAATATATACTAATATATACCTTTTCTATGCAGGTAAGGACTCATTACCCTTATGCTGAAGAGATAATAACTACTAGCAGTGAAAATATTTCACCAGTTCCTGTTCCTGAAACTCTACCATCTACTTCTGAAAGTCCTCGTAGGAAACAACTTATAAAAAGCATCTGTGAAGTATATTTAAAAACAAGAATTTATTTTATATGTAAAAGTAAAATAAATAATGTAGAAAAAATTAGACATGTTTACACAAAATTCAATTTAAGGGCCAATAGTGGTAGAATGAAAAATTTTAATAAAAATTGTATAGTATATAACTGGTTTTATTTCCTTAAATCTAGTACCCCCATTTTAGGCAATGTTATACTATATTTTTTTCTCTACATTCCTTATTAAAATGGTTATTTTAATATACAATGATTTAGTGTCCATACTGAATAATAGATATGTTTCAATAAGGAAATTATTTTTATATTAATAATAATATAGGACGCCACTGTTAAAAAGTAACTTCCGGAAGCCATCTTGGATAACCATCCCGGTCAACTGTCCTTGAACGAGTAATACTTCCTTACTATTTTATGTTCTAGGAAAACATGAGAGCATAGGCGTTTCATTCGGTTCTTCTAAACAAAAAATGATTTACAATACTAATTGTATTTACACACTTGATTGGTTGAGTTTTATTCAAAATAAAAACCCTAATATAAATTTTATTTTTTTACTGTACGTTAATGGAAACGGAAATTAAAATTGACAGTTGGCCGCCATGTGCAAGCTTCTTTCTGGGCTCTGATTCTATGTGAAAATTTTGACTCGAAATTGTCCGCCATGACAGTCGAAATCTTTAGCAATTCTGGGTGATTTCGACTTTTAGTAATATCTAGGGATAATTAATTTATGTTATTGGCATCACATTAATATATAATTGGCACATATTTTTATATTTTGATGTACGTATGTTGTATTAAGGTTAAGTTCATTAGTTGGTTTTGTTCGGGTTGCTTGAATTTTATTTATTATTATAATAATCAAAATGAATTATTTGGAAGCCGAAGGTGATGGTGTAACCAAAAAGTGTCCTTTCAGCAAAAGGAAATGATGTTGGATTTTATATAAGAGCATCTGGATTTTATAAACAATATTCTGAGAGAGAAAAGCCGTGTGGGAAATCTTAAGCACCCTGTTAAACGGGATGAATAGGACAGGGAAAATAAGCCAAAAATGGCAGCGAGTAAGTACACACAACTATTTTACATGTATAAAGCAATATTTTTTTAATAGATTTGTAATATATTGCTACTACCTGCTAAAAGGTATAATAATATAGTTATCATTTTAGGTATGTATTGGTTTGAAAAATAAAGTTAAAAGGAAAGCTAGTTCCATAAAGAAACCTTAAGAGAAACAGCAAGGGTCTCCTTTAAAAATTATATTAACAAAAAACCACAAAAATTATTGATAAGCAACACACCAGCAGTCAGCCAATTGGGATCCCTTTGTCATCTGACATAAATTTATGTCCCTATTTTACTACAAAAATGATGCTTTAGAGGATCAATATTATTATTTTGTAAGTTTTCACATTAATTTCTTAATTATGAATTTATTATTAAAAAGCTCTTTTTTAGATGCCTTCAAGAAACATTCATAAAGAAATCTCTCTGGAAAAGTCCCTCATAAAGTGGTGCTTCCAAGACTCATGAGCTTGGATGAATGTCACACTCCAAAGCAGCAAAGAGAGCTTATTATATTTTTTATTTTCATTGACAGTTTGAAATAGAAGTTTAAATATTATTGGTGATATCTTCAAGCACCATCTTTTTAATTTTCATAAATTCACAAACTTAAGCTTTCATATTTATTTTATTTATATTTTTTAGTTGGGTGACAAATATCAGTTTCATCAATGGCAGGAAGATTTGACAAAACTTACAATACCCTAAACATGGAAAGGGAATCCATAAATTCAAAGCTGTACATATTAGGAAAAGCAAGTAACAAACAGCATTCTCAAATTTTTTTAAAAATAATGGTTATAGTATCTAGGTTAACCCTAGGATACTTTTAGGTTTACTAAAAAAAAATTCTTTTATAAATCATGACATAAAATGCTATGCTATTTTAATTTTTTACCTGATGCAGACATAAATTATGTTGAATTATATTGAACCATCTACACCTAAGTAAATGTTGGGTTTAAAAGGCTATATCTATATGAATCAAAACCTGTTTACTTATTTATGTGGATGCTAGGGTACATGCATTAAGTGAGAGTTTAAAGTATTAAGAAAATTCTTAATCAAATTGATTTGAGACTATTTTTTATTAAAAGTCAAAATGGAAATGTTTTTTTTTGTGCAAAAGAAATATTGTTTGATAAAATTTATTAATAAAATAAAACAAATAGTTATTCAGCACTGTTAGCACAGTAAAAACATCACAATACTATAACTAATGGCAGGATCAACCAGGGGCTGCTGTTGTGTACTAGTGTATACTAGTATCATTTAAAAAAGAATACATATTGCCCAAACTGGCTATCATGCACTGTAGAATGTATTTTTAGTGTCCCACATAATTCCGGATTTCTTCTAATTCCAACTCCGCTATTATATTACTATTATATTACTTGCTCAAATAATGCAACCATTATTTATAATAGAACCTAATTAATGTACAGGAAAAGCTTAATGCTCGATATAATTAATATATTCACAAATTAACACCACCAAAAAATGTATATAACATACTGATGCTAAGTAAACTGACGGGTAACCTCAAAAACAGATATAATGTAATAAGGCAATCCAAACCACGTGATTCAATATGGCCGTCCAGGGCAAATATTTGTGACAGTTCAGGTAGAAAACCATTATGTCGGAAGTTTTTGCTGTGTTTAAAACAATTTTTGTAGTATTTATGTGAGATTTGTTGGCTATTTTGAGATGGAGAGCAGTTATTTAAAGAAGTTATTACAAGAACATCCTGATATTAGTAAAATGTAATGATGAGAACTTGCAAAATATTTTGTTTAATTATTAATGTTATTAAAATGATTGTGAGACAAAATGGTTTAATTTTGATTGTATCAATTTAGGCACTCTTCCGAATGAATGTAGGCATTTTTTACTAAACAAAGCACACAAATAAAGTCAAAAAGTTAATAAAAACTAAGCTTTTATCCTTTATCAAATACAAACACCTTCAATAATCACGAAAACAGACCTTTGCCATAAAATCAAACAATTTATCAGTTACACAAGGCCACGGTCATATACAAATAAACGTTCTTTACTTTCAATATTTGCCCTGGGACGCCATATTGGAATGTATTTGACAGGTTGTTGGATTGCCTAAGTGCTAAATGTCATAATTTCGAGTCGAAATTCTCATTTCGACCGGAAAGATATGGTCGAAATTAATTTCGACTTGTCGCGCTTTCATGTCATATGCTCACTTTGCGATAGCTATGCTAGGTGTGCACAGTCGAATTTCGACTCCGCCATGACGGTCGAAATTATTTCGAGTCGAAATTTTCACTTAGAATCAAAGCCCTGGGCTCAAGATCAATTTGTATATACTTCTTCCTGTTTCTTTTCGTTCTAAGGCGGCAACAGAGTGCAATTTTGCCAATATAAAATATTTTATCATGAGTTATATTCATTTAAAGTTTACATTTTATAAACCACGAGTTGATTTTAATCAAGGGCGCCGGCAGAGAGAGGCAGGGGGATCAGAAAAGATGTTTCTTCTAAATATTGATAAATAATAACACAGTTGCAAATGTAGGCCAATACAGAATTTAGTAAGAACAATAAATAACTGAACGGTTAAACTAAACTTCCACTATTTATGTGAGAAATTCGCTTTAAAATTCAACTACAGCTGTTTCGCTAATAACTAGCATCGTCAGATTGACATTTTGAAATTACATTTTGTTTGTTTGTAACTAGGTACTTGATGTTGATAAGTAGTTAAGGCTAGACCAAGTAAGGAAGTAATAAGACATAACAATATAACAGCCTAGATGTTATTAGCCCTAAGGGATTATCCTGGATGTATATCCCTCTAAGATCAGTATAACTGTGCAATGATATAGAAAAACCAGGAAAAAACCTATATCATGCTGATCTTTACAATAACCTAATATATTTGTTACAATTATGTCTTATATATGTATAAAATGAAGACTCAATCAAAGTAAACAGTTTAATAGTGAAGAACTTCCAGGATTTATTTGCTCACTAACTACTTTAAACTGTTGATCTGCTAGATGTCTTTTAATTTCAAGTTCTTCTAGAAAATCTAAATTTTGTTTTTTATCTCAAATGTCTGAATGTCATTGGTGAGTATAAGTGAGTTTGGATGTTCCAGTAGGTATTTTGCATAGTTCGACTTATCTGGTTGTTGTAAAAAAATCTGGTGTTTACAAAATTAATTGTCCAAAATGTAATGCAGTATATATAGGTCAAACACAAAGAATTTTTGAATAACCAGATAAGTCAAACTATGCAAAACACCTACTGGAATATCCAAACTCACTTATACACACCAAGAAGAACTTGAAATTAAAATACATCTAGCAGATCAACAGTTTAAAGTAGTTAGCCAACAAATAAATCCTGGAAGTTTTTCACTATTAAACTGTTTACTTTGATTGAGTCTTCATTTTATACATAGATAAGACATTATTGTAATATAAATATATTAAGTTATTGTAAAGATCAGCATGATATAGTTTTTTTCCTGGTTTTTCTATATCATTGCACAGTTATACTGATCTTAGAGGGATATACATCCAGGATAATCCTTTAGGGCTAATAACATCTAGGCTTTAATATTGTTATGTCTTATTACTTCCTTACTTGGTCTAGACTTAACTACTTATCAACTTCAAGTACCTAGTTACAAACAAACAAAATGTAATTTCAATATGTCAATTTGACGATGCTAGTTATTAGCGAAACAGCTGTAATTGAATTTTAAAGCGAATTTCTCACATAAATAGTGGAAGTTTAGTTTAACCGTTCAGTAATTTATTGTTCTTATTAAGATGAACTTTCACAAACTAAAGTTTAACACAATCAATTTCACAGAATTTAGCTTCAACAAGAAATATTTAATTAAATTGATTGTACTAACCCTTACTTTTTGAAAGTCCATCTTATTAAGAATAATGAAAAACTCTTCGTTTTACCAAAACTTCCAATATTTATTAAAAAATTGCTTTTTTAAACTATAATGACAGCCGTTTCGCTAGACTTAGCATCGTCAGATTGACATATGTCAATCTGACGATGCTAAGTCTAGCGAAACGGCTGTCATTATAGTTTAAAAAAGCAATTTTTTAATAAATATTGGAAGTTTTGGTAAAACGAAGAGTTTTTCATTATTCTTAAGAAATATTTAAGGTAAAAATTGGCCAAAATCCTGAGTTTGATATACAAAAATATTAAAAATTTTCCGTACCCCCCGGTATGTCGCCCCCCCTGTCAAAATTTCTGCCGGCGCCCTTGATTTGAATTTAACAAAATCAATTAAGAAACCTTTCTTAAAGCATTTATTTGTCTCTTATAACAACTTACGGCCTACGAATTTCAATATTTACCAAGTTTACAGTAAAAAAATATACTGGTTGATAATAGCAAATGAACAAAGAAAATCAAACGAATAGAGCTATTTGTTCACTTTGATGACGTGCAATCAGATTTATACTGCACGAGGTATACGTTTTATTTTTATATATAACAGTTGCTTCTAGTGATTTATTATGTTAGTAATGCTTGTTTTCTTTGGAAACCTTTTCGTTTATAATTCACAGTTCCATAATTTGTGACCTCACACTTCACCTGTCCATTCATGAAGATGTCATCTCATTATGTTTTCATTACTTTAAGAATAAGGCACGTTTCACAATATTGATCGGCGATCAAAGATCCTCGACCAATAACCAACTTGACCGATCAGTTGTCCAATGAGTCATTGGTGAAAGGTTTTCCCGTATCATTAGTCAAGATCATGTAAAAAAGCGTACAGTGTTACGTATTTGCCGTATTTTGTGTAATGCGAAAAAGAAATCCATTGTCCAGAAACATATAGATTTATATTTTTATTCCAGAAATATTTGGTATCGGAAGTGGCATTATTGGAAGTTTACTGTAACACTACAGTCAAAAAAGCAGTGAGTATTAAAAAGTTGATCCTAAGTTGAAACCCTACATAAAAGCCTCTAAATACAAAATTAAAAATGCAACATCCTGCAAAGATGTACCTAATGAAAGAAAAAGAATACGTAAAAGCGAACAAGAAGAGACAAAAGAAGGCCAGGAAATTAAATCTGTTTAAAATTTAAAAATTAATTATACAAGTAGATTAGTTCATCAAAGAGATTTATATAATAAAATATTTTTTAAAAGTAGAGACCAAACTAAGGGATAAGGAAAAAGAAAGCATTAGAATAAAGAAAAACATAAATAAATTAAAGATGATAAATACCGTACCTACGCCATCAACATCAAGCCAATTTATCATTAAATCCTCACGAGATAAAGATTTAATTCAGTTTGAAAGTATTGAAGGGATTAATACCTAGGATAATAAACCGAAAATGCTGACTGCTCTGTAGGAGTTGCGAAAAATCTACCTAAAAGAACATCAGATGGGGAAAGGGTTTGGAAAATTACCATTAGGCATTTGGTGATGCTTATTTGACCGAATTTTTCCATGAGAAGTTACATAATGGGATTTAGCTGCTGAAAGTACATCTTACAAATATTTATGAAGTCCAAAGCGTAGTCAAACAGTACTGGAAGCTGCCAAACAGACAAGCGGGGTATTAAGAAATAACAATAAACTGAAACAAATGGCATGGTGGACAACAGAAAGTTAAAAAAATGGTAAAAGGCGCTAAACAAAAAGGCTGGAAAGTAACATAAAATAAAAAATTATTTCTTAAAGTGCTAAAAATCATAAGGAAAGAAAAACAAACCCAAAGCACAAATATTAAAATCAAAGATGAAGAAATATTAACTAGTGATGTTGAAATAATGAACAGATGGCAGGAATACTTCAAAATGTTACTAACAACAAATAACGATAATCAACTAAAAAATAGTAAATCACCAGGACACGATAAAAGATAAAATAACTGCAAAAATGTTAAAAAATATGGGACCAGAAGCAACAGAAGTATTTAGGCAAATCTGTCAACTAGCATGAAACAATGAAGTAATGCCACAAGACTGTTGAACTACAATAATATTACCTACCAATACATAAGAAAGGAGATTTAAAATACTGCAATACCTACAGGAACATATCCAGCATTAAAAGTATATAAAATAATATTACATAAAAAACTGATACTAGCATACGAACAAACGCTACATGATGCACAAAGCGGATTTCGGACAGGTAGAAACAAAAGTATAATTTGCCTTCATAGGCATTCGATGGAGTACAACGAGACATTATATGGAAAGTTCTTTATAGAAGAAAAGTTAATAACAAGCTAATAAAACCCATTAAAAGTGTTTATGAAATAAACAAAAATTATGTTATTAGCAAAAACAGATCAGAGATATTTGAAACAACAGATGGATTAAGACAAGGAGGAGTACGATAAATTATTGATTAAAGCCTCAATTATTCAATAACAATATGAATGGAAAGTTTTACTGTATGCAGAATTTCACAAGGAATTCAAAAATGGAAAAATATACAGGGTGTTCCATTTAAAATAAAAAAGTTGATATGGATTTCCGGTTTAACCACAAATGGTACATTAAATTTGATAGCGTTTTGAATTCCTTGGATCTTCTTAGAAGGGGATAAGTAATTTCATTTAAAAATATCAAACCGTTGAGGAGATACTTAGGGGGTTCCATACTTTATACTAACCCTGTATATTGCTCTTCCGGTAGCATATCTAAAGAAGCTGTTAATTCTCGAAAGTAGTAAATGTTCGGTTTCTTCTTGCAGTTTCAGCTATTAAGCAGTCTTGAGCAGGAGTTGTAGCTCGTTATTGTCCTCCTGTAGGCTGCAGACTGTTTCCAAATATCGATTCCATCCACGACTGACAACACTTTGGGACATATTTAGCCGTGTAGCAACTTCTTCTTGACTTAAGCCTTCGTTTATCCAACGTAATAATTGATTCAGTTGCACTGTTTCTAATCGCCGTAACGCCATTTTTTTCAGGTAAACAGATTTATGGACTACAGTAACAATGTTAAAGTCACTGCACTTCTACGCGACTAAAATGTTAGTAGTTTGAAATCGAATACCTACAATTCTGGTTAAAGAGATAACAGCGTATAAAAAGAAAAAAAACGACAAAAACAATTTTGCTATAAACAGAGTTTACTGATAGCATGAAACGTATATTTAAAATATTATTTTTGTACGCAATTTTCTGAAATTTAAAAAAAATCCACTTTAATTGTTGAGAAGTGTATATGAAATGGTATACTGGAAAAATATGGAATGTGTATAAATACTAGAAAACCTAAAGTAATGATGAAAGAGAAATAACTAAACAAAAAAAAATTACCATAAATAAGACAATTTATAGGCCAATATTGACTTATGAAAGTGAGTCGTGGGGGTATAAACAAATCGAATAAAAAGCAGGCTACAAGACACGGACATTAATTACCTACGAACAGTTTAGGGACTAACCAGAAGGGACAGAATAAGAAACGAGAAGATCAGGGAAGAGCTGAATGTAGAATCAATTTCAACCAACTTAACTGGTGGGGACACCTACAACGGATAGGTGAAAATAGACAGGTAAAAAGTATATGGGAAGTAAAAATAATAAATAAAAGGGATAGGGGTAGGCCAAAAATTAATGGGAGGCCATTATCACAAAAATTATAGAACAAAGAGGAGAAACAATAAGACAAGCAAGAAGATCAGCCATGGACAGAAAATAATGGAAGGAATATGTTAATAAATAAGATATCTACTCATTTCCATTTTAAAATGATCAAGTTAACATGTTTTAAAATGGGTAAAGGTTAATAGTACCTTTGCAACGTATCACAAAAATGCGTAACTAAGTTTGGTTAGGTTCACTCTCCTCTTCTTTTAAGTTTAAAAGATAAACAACCAAAATTAAACAAGTAAATTTTACCAGGTTAGATTGTTACTACTAATTGTAATTGAAAGAGAAATGAAACATGAATTGTAAAAAACCAAATTTAATCAATACTAGTAAGAAGGAAATTATTTCAAATTGATAATCCAAAACAAAGGAACGAAGAAAGAAGTATATATAATTCTTATAAGTCTTAAGGGAATAGTAAAGGAAATATATATAATTAAAGATCTAGAAATGATATTATAATGAGGTTAATGTAAAAAAATATATATGAATAAACATATAAAGTTAAGGAATTATCGCTACCAGGAATGAGATTATTACTATCTAGCGTAGGTAACAATAAACACAAATCTCTCAAGTTATCGATAAAGAAGCAATGATAATTCTAGCGAAAAAGCTGTGATTTTATTTAAAAATCTACTTTTTAAATAAAAGGTGAAAGTTCAGTTCAAACGTTTATTATTCTTAGTAAGATGGACTTCCACATATTAAGGGTTAGTACAATAAATTTACTAAATGTATTGTATGGATTTTATATTATTTAATTTAAAATGTTGAGGTTTACACCCACCTAATAATTCCATCTAGATTGCGGAAAAGCATAAAATTTTCATTACCAGAATTGTTTAAAATAGAAGTTATAATTTTACTGCTTCTGTTAAAGTAAGACATTCTGGAATTTCGCACTATTCGAAATTATTACCTCATCACTTGAAACACTTGTTTTTACTTTTATTACTTGTCCAGTACGTGCTGGTACAGAAATATAAATTGTTTCACATGAGGTTTTACGATAAAGTAATTTTATTTTAGCGGTGTTTTAGGTGTTAAAAATTGATGATGCAGAATGTGCACTGTATTTTTCGTGTAAATCTCGAAATTTAATACCAAAGGATAATTTTATTTTATTTTATTTTATTAGGAAAATATATGGGAGTTATTATTCCTCAGCTGAGAGTAATTTTGTTTAATTGACGATTTTTGAGTGAAATTTGTTTTAGGGTATTTTCTGCGTAAGTAATAAATTGTAAAGCTTGATTTAGGCTTCATACATCTTATGGTTATTCTGAAAGTTTCTTCTAGTCTACACAAGAACCTAACAAGCCTAAAGTATGAGGACATCTTTCCAAAAATTGATAGAGCTTTTTTTGTTTTGATCCCTAATTCAGCACGCTTATAACGTTGATCTGAAAAACTACTACATATAGCTTATCTCTGTAATCCAAATGTATATTAAAGATTAGTCCGGCATTTTACGGCAGATTAAAGGATTTAGAATATTTCTAAAAGTATTTCCAGAATAATTAAACTTATTATAATGGTAATGTTGTGCGAGTACGCCCCTGGCGCTATGACCCAGACGCGAAGCAGACAGATGATGCGAGAACGTTCTGGAATATACGGCGCTTGATGAGCGAAGCGGGGAATCATCGAGATGATTTCTAGAATAGACTGGAATATGCTCGACAATATTTACCTATATAAAGGACCGATTCGAATATTTTGAGTTAGTTAGTTAGTAGTATGTTGTTAGATAAATGCGAATAGAAATATTGTCTTACATAAATTAAAGTATTGTAAATAAATTGTGTTATATAAATTAAACAGTGTTAGTGATTTAAATAGTATAAAAATAAATTAAAAAGACTAGTAAATAAACGTTACATTGGTGTCAGAAGTGGGATATTGTAAATAAATAGTGTAAAAAAAATAAATAAATATGTCGAAAAAACTTTGTGACTTGAAAGTGACAGAATTGCGTCAAGAGCTGGAGGATCGTGAATTGGAAACAACAGGAAGGAAGACTGAGTTGTTGGAGCGACTTAAGCAAGCATTGGAAAATGATGGTTTAGATCCAGAAAATCATATTTTCGTAGACGACTCTTCTGCTACAATTATTTCTTCCTTAAATAAAGTTTCTTCTGACATTTCTTCTTTGGAAAACAAAGTTTCTTCCGATATGTCTTCTTTGAAGAGTGATATTTCTTCTTTGGAAAATAAAGTTTCTTCTGACATTTCTTCTTTGGAAAAAAAGTTTCTACTGATATGTCTTCTTTAAAAAATGATATTTCTTCTTTGGAAAACAAAGTTTCTTTGGATATTTCTTCTATGGAAAATAAAATGTCTTCATTTGAAAAAAAAATTGAAGAGAAAATAAGAGAAATGGAAAAGCAAATGGAAGAGATGGAAAAAGGAGGTAAAGAAGATATGGAAGATTTAGGAGAGAAAAACAAGGACGAAATGAGAAGCTACAAAGTGGAGCGGAAACCGAAATTGGAAGGCAACGAAAGTTCTGTTCGTGTTAAGGCCCCAACCTTTGACGGAAAGATGTCTTGGGAAAATTATCTTAAACAGTTCGAAACAGCTGCAAGAGCGAACGGTTGATCCCAAAAAGAGAAGGCAATAAACCTCACCATCGCTCTGAGAGGAGACGCTTTGGATGTTCTTCAGACCATACCAGTGAAGGACACAGATGATTTTGAGCAACTGAAGAAAAGCTTGAACATGCGATATGGTCACGAACACTTGGAGAACTTGTACCGATCGCAGTTAAAGACTCGAAAACACAAGCGAGAGGAGACACTTCAAGAGTACGAAGTAGATATTGCCAGATTGGTAAGATTTGCTTACCCTTCAGCTCCAGAACAAATGATGGAATGTTTAGCTGTTGAAGCATTTCTTGATGGACTTCGTGAACACGAAATGGCAAAGACACTCCGTTTAGCTCACCACAAAACATTAGTTGACATCTTGTCTGCTGCGCTTGAGTATGAAGCGGCTTCGAAAGCTTGTGGAGGATACAGTAAAGTAAGGTCTGTAACGGAAGAGGAAGATGAAAATAAGTTAGACCAATTGGTAAACATGATGAAGAACTTTACTGATAAGAAAAAGAAGAATACCATCAGGTGCTGGAATTGTGGTGAAATAGGACATGCTCGCAATTCATGTAAACGTCCTGGGGTCACTACGAATCAAGAAACTACTCCACAGGAAAAACTAAAACGGGCCGGCCTAGAGGGGGCAGCTTCGACCCGGAACGTTTCCAGAAGACCGTGCCCAGAAGAGTGTTCTCACTGCAGTAAGACAGAATTAAAAGAAACTGCAATACTACGAACAACTGTAGTTAACGACGACTGGGCACCTACTAGAATTAAAGAAGAACAAGATAATGATCCTGTTTTAAAGAAAACGAGAGAATGGAAGATAGAAGATCGTCGACCTACATGGCAAGAAGTGTCAAAATTCTCTACAGTCCTTAAATCATATTGGGCTCAGTGGGAGTCTTTCATTTTGGAAGGCGATTTATTAAAGAGAATAATTGAAAATGATGATGGTTCCGTTAACAGGAAGCAATTAGTTATACCAAAGAGTAGAGTAGCCGAAGTACTACGACAGTTACACGACAGTCCATCAGGAGGCCATCTTGGTGTCAAGAAAACCCTGCAAAGAGTTCGTGAAAGGTTTTATTGGATGAATAGTTCCGATGATGTTAAGGACTGGTGTAAGAAGTGTACCATCTGTGCTGCTAGTAATGGACCTCAGAAAAGAGGAAAGGCTCCCATGAAACAATATAACGTTGGTAGCCCATTTGAGAGAATTGCTTTAGATATTGCTGGACCGTTCCCCACTACTGAGAATAAGAATAAATACATGTTGGTAGTAATGGATTATTTTACGAAGTGGGTTGAAGTCTACGCCATTCCAAATCAAGAGGCAGCAACTGTCGCAGACGTGTTAGTGAAGGAGTTTATTTGCCGATATGGAGTGCCCTTGGAGATTCACAGTGACCAAGGAAGGAACTTCGAAAGTCAACTCTTTCAAGGAATTTGCGACAATTTAGGAATGAAGAAAACAAGAACTACAGCATTGCACCCACAATCGGATGGAATGGTAGAACGCATGAATAAAACCATTGGCAAATATCTATCAAAAGTAGTATCCAATCACCAAAGAGACTGGGACCAGTATATTTCGCTCTTTGCAATGGCTTATCGATCCGCCGTCAATGAATCAACAGGTCAAACACCAGCAAAAGTCTTGTTTGGACGCGAGATGAGGTTACCATGCGACCTCGAGTTTGGATGCCGACCTGGAGAGGATATAGCTGGAGAAGACTATGTAATCCAGTTACGAAGAAAAATAGACGACATGCATGATTTGGTTCGCTCCCATCTCCAAGTTGCCAGTGACAGGATGAAGAAACGGTATGATACCCAAGCTATAGAGGGATGTTTTCAAGAAGGTGACAAAGTCTGGCTCCATAACCCGAAAAGACAGAAGGGGTACTCACCAAAGCTACAACAATCTTGGGAGGGACCATACATCATTAAGAAAAGAATCAATGACGTCATATACCGTATAATAAAGACCCCGAATGGAAAACCTAAGGTAGTACACCGAAACCGACTGGCGAAATTTGAAGGAGATCATGACCAGGAAGAAGAAGTCGAGTACGCCCCTGGCGCTATGACCCAGACGCGAAGCAGACAGATGATGCGAGAACGTTCTGGAATATACGGCGCTTGATGAGCGAAGCGGGGAATCATCGAGATGATTTCCAGAATAGACTGGAATATGCTCGACAATATTTACCTATATAAAGGACCGATTCGAATATTTTGAGTTAGTTAGTTAGTAGTATGTTGTTAGATAAATGCGAATAGAAATATTGTCTTACATAAATTAAAGTATTGTAAATAAATTGTGTTATATAAATTAAACAGTGTTAGTGATTTAATTAGTATAAAAATAAACTAAAAAAAAATAGTAAAAAATAAATAAACGTTACAGTAATTATGCATCAAACTAATATAGTATATTAAACAATGCACTTCATATGGCCTTCTGTTATGACACGAGTTCAAGTTTAAAGAACGAGTGTCACAACAGCCATATAAAATAAGTTGTTTATAATATTATTTATATTTTGCCATTTTATCATTTTTTAAATTAATTTATTATTTGTATATAAATTACTAAAATTTTGATTTAAAAAAGTAGGTATGTTGGTAGCTCTGTATAATTTATAACACTTGACAGTTATAAAATTTAAATTATCTAATGTCAATGTTATAAAATATTTTAAAATGAATAATACATCAATAATAATATATTATATAAGTAAAAGATGATATATTTATATTCACAAATACTTTCTTGAAGAACAATATAAAATTAATAAATTGTATTAACCACAAATGTCATTGTCAATAGTCTTGCCATTAGATACTTCACTCATCCTGCCAACGATTTAAAACAAAAATGTGTGTGCGTAAAAGTTACATTACGATACGTAAATAATGAAGATTTTTATAAGTGCAGATTATAAATAAAATACTTTGAACGGATCAACGTTTCACATGACATGACAGTTGTGACCAAATAATATCATATCTAATAATTTTTGTTTAGAATATAAGAAGTATTTTGTTGTGAAAATCGCTATGAAAATGCATGGATAAGCCAACTGATTTTTATTTTTGAATTTTTGAATTTTTGTCTTTGCATCAGTTTACCTCACATTCTGCC
This sequence comes from Ophraella communa, assembly GCA_035357415.1. Taxonomy (NCBI): domain Eukaryota; kingdom Metazoa; phylum Arthropoda; class Insecta; order Coleoptera; family Chrysomelidae; genus Ophraella; species Ophraella communa. The sequence continues at coordinate 26,130,856 of CM068980.1, forward strand.
CTAATCAAGTAAACTTTGTATTTTTCTACTGTGGTTAATAATTTTACTACCTCAACAAAAGTCAATAAAGTTAGTTTCTACACCTAGCAGTGAAAAAAAAATTATTATTATACTTTTCAGGTAGAAAAAAATATATTTCTATGCATTCTCATCCTCATCCGATATGGGTGCAGTTAATTTCTACCTGTATAATTAAATATTTTCTCAATTATCACAATAAGCTTTTGCTTTAATACTATTACTATCTGAGTTTTCTATAAACATAAATAAATTTAATTGCACTTACAAAAATATCAGGATACCACCACTTTAAGAAATCTATTGGATAAGCGGCGCGTGTCTTCTATACAAGTACCTCTGCTTTGCAGGAAAGTGTTGTCTTCGTTGAGAAAAAGCTAGGCACCTCTTTTTCTTAACGACTCAGCTTCGATTTTCATAAATAAATGTCACAGGAAACCGATCCTTCAATAAGTTTGATCCCGATCCTACTGACTGCATTAGTTATAATTTCCGGTCTTCAGAATAACTTTTTAAGAATTTACTATACTATACTCTTTACTGCTGTTTTATAATATTATTGATATTAAAGGTAACAGCTGACTGGCTGAAACATGCAAATTCTAGAAAAGGTAAACTGCTACTACAACTATAAAATGTGCTGCCGTGTTTGGTCAGCAATACTAGTGTTATAACTGATGTAAATATCATTTATCATTTATCATATTCATATTAAATTACAACAATAAATACGTTTAAAATATAGTATTAATAGTATGTTTATGCGAATAACAAGCAGAATATTGTTTTGCTGGATTGCAATTCCTACTTACTTTGTTATACATATAAAGTAAGCCAATTATTTTCAGGATTACAAAGTAGCCAAAAGACATACTAGGTAGACCACGAGCCCTCCAAAAGTCTAGCTTAACCAAAGAGAATTTTTTTGGAAAAATAAAAATTTGCTCAACGATCGAAAATCCTAATTTATTAGTGATTATGTAAGTCCAAAAAATTGTAGCTAATAATAAAATAACCATAATGCTTCTATTTTTTTTTTTAAAAACCATTTCTTATTTTACACATTTAAACAGAAGAACGTTAATAGATATATACAGGTATAGACAAAATAATAAATAATAACCATACTTTGAGCACTTACAATTGTAATTTAGCTTAATTGGATACTAGTGTTATGAATGGTTAGACAGACTTGGCAGCTGGAAAGTGGAAATGATAAGAGAAACAGACGAAATATGGAGATCGTAATTGCCTTAACCTGCTTTAGAATATTTCTCGTCAAATAACATAGACATTATTAACAACAGAAATGTATGCAATTAGGAGGCGGAACCTTGACCATACCCTGTGAAAACAAACAACTTCTATAATTTGTATGTATCAGATGAGTCATCTATATCGGATCATTAACAAATAAGCATAAGATTAGAGTTGGCTGATCGGAAACAGTACCTATAGGGTTTATAAATCGACCAAATAGAATGTTTAAAAGGAAGATCGCGAATGAAAGATTAAAGGATCAGAATTACTACTCGACAATGAAAAAGAACTTAAAAATGTTATTATCAACGCATATGAAATAAGCTATCTCTTAAAACAAAAGCATGGAAGGAGACATAGATGGCTTTTTTACCCAAACCAGAAAGGCTTTCCATGGATAAGCAGAAATATGGATATGGATAACCTCTACAATTTTAGAAATATTTTCGCCTTATAAGTCTAATTTCTAGATTATCACATAGGAAGCAAACATTTTTCACATCACCTCTTTACATAAAACAGTTTTATCTATTATGCAGGCTAAGTTCTCTACAACTGAAACCATAAAGATTACACTATTGGCTAAACAGGAATCGGCATCGTCTGCGATCTCACCGAGTGAATACGCCTGGATTATGGCAAGCTAAAAGGTTTATAAATATTTCACATGAAAGAGCAAAGAGCCTCCTCGAAATGAGCAAAACAAACATTAACATAATATAGTGTTTTTCAAGAAAAATGGTTGACTGCAGTTAAGATACCTGAGGCAACCTCATTATGTATGCCAAATTTAGTCATAAACCTCGAATATGCATGGCAGGTAAAATTTTAAGCGTTTTTGGTCAAATTTGTCAGTATTCATTTCTCGAGAAGTATTCAGTTGTATTTAATACCTAATACGTTGCTATTACGCGTTATCAGCACAGGTTCTACTTAAAATCTTATTAAATTACATAAATTTAATAAAAAAAATATTTAAAATCCGGCCCTTGATACTTTCAGTTATTATTGACAAGCTCTTTCCTACACAATGGGATTAAAGCAGGTAGCTTGACTACAGTCAACCATTTTTCTTGAAATACACTATAGTTAAAATATTTTTGAATATGTTTATAGATTAGTAGACTAAAAATGTAAAATTATATATTATATAGCAAGAACTATTCCAATTATACCTCTCTTAACAGTTTAACCAAATAGGTTTAGAGGTTTTCTCACTATAATAATAATTAACTGAATTACAAATAACTGCGAACTGTGTATAGGCGCTATTGTATTATTGTATAAACCTATTTACAGTTCACACTCATAACTATTATTTATACTTTTTTTGATATATCTTGTTATATTGTTATTTTAAAAATTTTAATAAAATGTCTTAATTTTGACTCGTTACTATGGCAACTAAAAAAAATTCCGGAAACTTTTTCGTGCCTCGCACGATATTTAAGTGGACATTTTTTGACTGCTGAGACCCTCGCCGCTTCACGACTCGGGATAATTTTCAAAATATTCGTGACCTCAAAAAAATTTCCAGAAATAATTTAAGCTCTTGTGATATTATAAGTGAAAATTGTTTCGGACAAATAAATATCAGGAGGTGAGAGATCCGGCAACACTGACCAATTTGTTTATCAATATGGATGCATTTTTAAATATGATTGGTTTAAACAAATCCTCCTACTTTTTTCATAAATAAAAGGCGGAGTTAAGTAGTAAAGTGTTATACACTCTAAATATACGTGATAACTTATTATTTTGATAAACTAATTTTACATATACAACATAAAATACACCAAAAATTTTGTTGTATATAAAATTGTTTACACCATTCACAAGCAAGATTTTTTTTGTTGAATTTCAATTTCTTCGTACTTGCAAAAATGTAGGCCCGGGATTTAAAAGATTACCTACTTATCCAAAATTATGTAAAAATATTAGATAGTGCTTTACTGTTACATTACTGATATTTCCTAATATTAATATGGTAAATACGAGATAATATACCATATTGGTGTTTACATGTAAACTTTTATATATCATCGTGTATTTTGTTAGTAGAGGTAAATTACTGTACCTAAGAGCAATTAAGTGTTTTTTAAACAAATCTGTAGTATAAATAAAATGCACAAAAACTTTAAAACTGATTTGTTCTAGAGAGTGATCACAGTGTAATTATAAGGTACAGTGCCGTTCTGGGATGAGAATCTATTTAGAATCTAATTATTGGTTCTATCCTAATAAATAATTGCAGAAGAATGTAAAACAAGTAGTCTTTGAAAAAAGTAAGAACACCTCTTGTTTACCAAATAAAAGAAAAATTAAAACTATATTGGAAAAAGTATGCGGACAGGAAAAGAAATAATAAATTAAGTATCGTGTTAAAATCAAACTTAACACAACTGTTGTTGTTAAAAGCAACGGAATGGACAAAACTGAAGGGGCTTATGGGTGAAGTGGTACCTGAAATTTAACTGGGCCCTTATTCTTGACTGAAAGAGTAGAACTTCCCGAGAGAAGATTTATTTTGTCTTGCCACTGCAATGACAAAGTAACCAAATAAAATAAAGATAATAGGTTCTCTTGTGAAGATATACTCACTCAGTCAAAAATAAGGGCACTGTTTAAAAAATAAAACCCAGTTAAAGAAATAGTTACTGAAAATAAAACAAATTAAATGAAATTAAACCAAAGTTATATACACTTTATCCTTAAGGTGTGGAACAAATTCATTTTTAGCCCTACAGACCAGTTTAAGAATTAAATCCTAAAAGACATCGACTTTTTATTTTAATTTTAAAACTATATTCTAATATACAGGGTAAAACAATGACAGCGTTATTTTTTTAAATGGAACATCCCCATTTTGTCTTAATTTTCGGATTAGTTTAGCTGAGCCCATTCCAAAAATGTATTACATGTTTCAGGATTATTTCTTAAAATGGCCTGTTTAGCTAAAAATAAATTTGTTCCATACTTAACTGACACAGTTTATATAATTTTGGTTTAATTTCATTTAATTTCATTTTCATTTTCAGTAACTAATTCTTTACAAAAAATCAAAAAAATATATTATTTAGATAGCTCAGGCAAAAATAAATCGTTATGTTTTAGTTTTAGTTCAAAACATAATAAAATTATTATTAAAATTTAATTTAAAATTTTCAGTCTTTTTTATCTGTTCTATATCACGATGAAATAGTAGCTGCCATATTATTACGTCATTCTGCTTTGTAAACTAAAGTGACAGTTAACTTATTTTACTAACTTTTTATAACCTCCAAATATGAGCTTTATTAAAAAAATGTATACTTTTTTATGGAAGTTATGGTGAAAGATATTTTAGATAGATAATGTTTATAGATATTTACATCAAAGTACAAACCGGTTTTATTGTGTAATAGTTCGAGATCTCTTTTTGCACTTTTAAAGTTTTTCTTAAATTTAAATAACTTGGCAATTGAATCCACAATTTGTTCGGTGTTTTTAGACTAGTGTTCTTGCATTTCGGAACAGCATCCCAACGATAAGTGGAATAATAGCTCATTTTTTATATAAAAAGATTTATGATTGAGATACAGAATATCAGCGCATTTGTTTGTGCAGCGAATTGACGTCGCGGCCACAGAGTACTTGTAATATAATATGTTCGTCAAATTATGCGCGAAATTTGAAAATGTAATTTTTCAATTTATTTTTAGGGTACTTATCGACTGAATAAAGATTTTGTGATTTTTTTAATGGTTTGTTAGTATTGTAGGATCTAATTGAGACACTTTTAAAAAATACCCTATTGAACACACAGTTTAATAAAAAAGTAGCAAAATTTTATTAATAAAAGGGTTGGTATCGAGGTTGGAATTGTATCTACATTTAAAATCAATAGTAAAATAGGTATATTTTAAAGAAAAAAAATATACATTGGTTATTGAATATTCCTTACAATCAAAAGATAAAAATACTTAATCAGTTAGCTACTGGTTTTCAGTAAAAAAAAATATTAGGACATCAATTAGAAATATTCAATATTCTAAGTTAAAGAAATTTGCTTAGGGTGGAGATTACCCAAATTTTGGCTACTATTTTCAGATCTGCATCGTTTTTGTGTCATATTTTTCACAGAATATCTTCTATTCTTGACAACCCTATACCTTACCCTAACCTATTTGTCCCACTAAAATAACCTTTTTTATAGCCCGATGATGGCCTCAATGTTAGGCCAAAACTAGTAGCTAGTATTGTTTTTCCATCAAGAATAAAATTCTGTGACATAGACTTTGGGTTTTTTATTTGGTTTCCCATTAGTCACATTTGAGTTATGAATGGTTTACTTCGTTCCTAAAAATAGCGTTTAAATGCCAAAAGACTTTTAAATTTTGTCTATCAAGAACTAAAGATAAAGTTATAAAATGTCTAAAAGTGTAATTTATAAGCTGAGTTGTGATGACTGCTCTTTGGCATAAGTTAGAACAACTAGATCCTTGGACATTTATCCACTAGCGTTTAACTCTTGGATGATGATAATTTTGATCCGCGCATTTGAAATCAATCAATTATTAAATGTTTTTTATTGGAACAAATGGAACATTCAAAGGTTCAATACTCTAATTTAAATGTTAATGTTTTCATTAGTTAAAAAGAGTAGATTATATTTGTTCATAATACGTCTGTTCAACTTCATTAGAGCAATCTTTATAATATAATAATTAAGATACTAATATAAATCTATAACACCCTTAGTGAAAAGTTGTTTAACTACTAGTAAAATCAAATAATCCCAGAAATATAAAGGAAAAATGAATATTTCCTAGCCCGTACTACCATTTGAACTAGAAAACTGTAAATTCCGTACACACGAACTAAGTTGTGTGAAATAAATATCATTCGACACTACCATTTCGCACTCTTATATCAAACTAAAGTAATATATAATTATTAAGATGCCCTAGAATTGAACCCGGGACCTTGTGGTTAACAAACTTCGACAAAGTTTCCACTGCACCACCATGCCTTATATAATAAATCTTAATAAATAAACATGATTTCTTATACTTTTGATATCAATTACTTGAAATGTCTGTTAAAAAAGGTTAAAATTAAAGTTCATTACAATGGACCCAAGTTAGTAAAAATATAACAGAAATTAATATTGGAGCTGCAGCAATGAAAATGTTTGCAGTGCTAATTAGGAGTTAACTAGTAAAATATATAGTTTAAAATAAAATAGAATATATTTTTAATTCGATGGTAAAAAAACTATAGTGTCCCACTCTTGCAAAATACTTATTCCACACTATTTTTTTTTCGGGTTAAGATGGGAAACTCATGTTCGATGGGTTCCTTATAAGCACCCAAAGCTCGCCGTTTCCCCCGCCTCCGAATCACTACCCTATTTCAAAATGGGCGGTGGTTCCTCACATACTCCCGCCATACAATCATACCACTCACGCCATCAAGAATGTTCCCTTCCCCAAATCACAATCTCCACTGCCTCGCTTAGCTCCATCCATTCTTTCCCCCCTCTCAATATTACCTCCACCATGTTCTCCAAATACACTGCCTCTCCAATTTTCCTCACCAACACTTCTTCGTTCTTCAAGCATCTAAACATGTGTCCCTTATCATACTCCAGCTCACACCTCTCGCATATTACAGTCTCTCTTGCTAATCTTATGTAGATACCCCACCCTTGACCCATGTCCAGTGAGCACCTGGGTCAGGAAGTAGTCCACTTCCCCAATCTTCTGGTCCATCCACTCACTGCTACTCCTAATTGCCATTTTTAAAGCACCTTCGCACTCCTCCCACCTTCTCACCATTTACTCCTCCATTCAATACTGAACTTCCACTCTTGTCGCACCCTTCCACCGTCGACTCTTTGCCCTAGCCATAAGTCCAAAGTCCAGCACAGAGGCTGCTATTGCACCCACTGCACCACACTCAACAGAATCCCTCTCTGCACCTGTAGTAGTGACCTTATCCTCGCATAGATTACCGCTCTTTCACCCCACACCTCCGTCCCATAAAGCATACTATGCTTAATCGTCTGACCAATAACTCTCCTCTTCCAATCTCCCGACCCTCTCCCCAGCCAAGCTACCCTAACTTTCACCTTCTGTGCTGCCTTCACCATATGGTGCTTGAAGGAGGGCTATCCAACCACACACGTAGGTATTTCACAGCCTCCACCATAAAAATTTACTTACTCTTCACCATTACTCCCACCTCCCTTGTCTTCCTTCGTCATTTTACTAGCAATCCCACCGTTTTAAATTACGCTACTTTCAATTCGCATTGCTCTGTCTTCCCCACAATCTTCCTACACAGTCTCTCTGCCTTTCCATCTATTTCCGCATTTTCCTTTGCCGTACACACTAGACACACATCATCCGCATAAACTATAATTTCACATCCCTCCTCACATACTATACCATAAACACAAACCTCAACAAACACACAATTCCAGAGCGTCGGTCCCAGTAGCGATCCCTGGGTCACTTTCACCTTCGTTCTGTAAGGCCTTCCCCTAGAAGCGACTGCACACCCAGCAGTTAGGTAATCTTCAATTAAATTAACCAACTCCTCACCCACTCCGAGTATCAACGTTAACACCGTCCACTTGCTGACACTATTAAACGCGTTCCCCACAACGAAGAATACTAGTAATCCAAGTTTTTCCAGTTGCCCTCCCTAGCCCTTTCCACCAAATCCATAACTCTTCTTAGGATAGGATTTTTCTTTTGTAAACTCATGCTAGGTTTTCCTAAAATCCCCATTTCTCCTTACTTCGTTCTTATTCCTAAGTTTATTATTCAATCCATCACTTTATCCATAGCACAAAGCAGACTGATGGACCGTCTTCTTTACCAGTGTCACCTTCCATACCTTCGAAAGTTCTTTCTCCCTCTATATATTGTTAATAAGCTCCCAAGCCATCCACCCCAGGAGCTTTCCTTACCTTGATGCCTCTCACCTCCTCTACTTCCCACTTCTCTAACAACCTTCCCCCCCTATTTTTCCTAACAACCTGCAATTCTGCACTTTCCGAACCATATGCTCCCCTCTTCCTTCTCCACAGTTTTTCTATTATCTTCTTCTCACACTCTTCCTCTAGCTTGTACTTGTACTTGCTTCCACTTATCCTTTTCACCGCTATTTTATAGGCCTTGCCCCATGGATTGTTTTTCAGTTCCCCCAGTAAGTCTTTCCACTTCCTTTTCTTCTCTCTTTCCACTCTCTGTCCCAGTTTCTTTTTCTTCTTATATTCCTCTTTTCCCTTTATCCCACTCCTTCCCCTCAACAAACTCCTCCGTTCTTTCTTACATTCCTTTCCCAGGAAATCGTACTTTGAAATGTATTTTTTGAAGCTAAAGAAGTGTTAGTTTTTTCCTGTTTATATTATTGGTATAAATGTGGATTATAGTATATAACATTACTAGCAAGGTTATAGGGTTTTTACTGGCGAATGGAAGATATAACTGACGAGCCACAGGCGAGTCAGTTACCTCCTTGAGCCAGTAAAACTCGTTACCTTGCGTGTATTGTTTTATATTTTATTTGTTTCTCATTTGTAAAAAGGTTAGATAAATTCCAAAAAAATCTCAATAATTAACATTTGAAATCTTCAAATGACTAAACGTCATATTTTTCAATAAATTTTCTAAGGAAAACAAACCTGCGAACAGGGGCATTTTCTTTCATTTCCAAGCAGCTTTTCAGCATAGACCATTTTGCCCATAAAGTATTAGGGCTAAATCTAGCTGATAGTTGATTCAAGTAGACCAACAAAACATCTTCAGTTACCCCAATCACACTAATGTAAATAATACTATAGGATTTTTACAAGTTGACCATGACGTCATTTCTAGTTAATTATATTGCAAACAAAGTAACTTAAAAATAACTGACAGTAGCTGAGACTACGAATAAAGAATACAAAGGAAGGAATGTTGTCATATTTTAATCTAGCAAATAATCGCGACGGAAGTCGGCCATATTGAAGAACCAAATATGACTCATTCGAATCGTGACATTTGACATAAATAGTTTTTTCATGCTGTTTTATATATTATTTTCTGATTTAAGTAGTTAACTCAACTCTTGAATGGGAAATACTTTTCATCTGCAGGGTTCTATTCATCTGAATTATTAAAAATTAACAAAATATTTTAATAACAACCACATTGTTATCATAGACGTTCCAGTATTTTTTATATAGACCAACTAAGTCAACTATTTATAATTACCTGCTTAGAAGTTTTTAATATAAATTTATATTCCTACAACTTTATGACAATGTATATTACTGTACAGATAATTACAAGCGGATTAATAATTAATACGAGACATAAGTTTATGATACCCTGTGTGTGACACCACTGGTAACCGGAAACTTCAAGTCAGCCATATGCAAGAACCATTGCGGACATCGTCAAATCGTATTATATTCCTTCCTTTTTATTATTTATTCATAGAGCTGAGATTTACTTGTAAGAGCTAGGAAAATTAAACGTGTACAGATTGGTAACAATTCACGCTGTTGCCACGAGCCAATTGCCACGCGTCATTATTGTATTGTACACGTTTGACATTTAGAATTAGCACAGCATTTAGACTAGGAAAGAGAGAGGACAGCGCATGGCAATGAAAACCTTATGCGTGTGATTGAAGCCAATTTTCAAACGTTTGACATATGTTTGGTGGTAAAAAAATTTGGAACGTCGAATTGTATTTTTTTATTTTTTTTATTAATTTTTAAACTATTTCCTTGAACTTTATTTTTATTAATATTACAGCTTTCAGGTAATAGATGTTTAACTAAATCACATATGTTATGTATAATAACTTAAATTAATTGTACATACATTTTGAAAATTGTTTTCATTCAGTTTTAAAGATTATTTTTCAATAGGGGAGTCCCTTCATGGTAGCCAACCTGAAAAAATAGATGAAAAACCACTGCCTTTTTTTTGGGAATGATTCAACTTTGAATGTATAGTTTTCAGCACATTCAGTATACTGTAAAAGTTTTTCTTGTCACGAAGGCCTCATTTATTAGATATTGAATAAAATGTTTTTCGTAGGGATTTTCGGATGTTATGTTTTCACTAAAGGATAACCAATAGAAACCATTATCATATGTCATTTTCTATTTCTTTGTCTGTCAAATGTGTACTATATCAACAACGTGTTGACACTACAGCAGTAGCTTTTTGGAGGTTAAGTGTATGTGTTTTTATTCGTGGTTAAGGTCATTTTGTAGATTCACTTTATTCGCAGAAATCAGCAAGTAGTTATTGAATTATTCTCATTTTTTAACCAAAATTGTCTTGTCTGCTTAGTTTATTGGATTTCTGACTTTTTTCGGTATCAATTTATCCAGATCATGTAATGAAATTCAAACAAAAGCAGAATACAGAACAAATAAAAATCCTTAGAACATAAAATAGTTTATGTTCTAAGTAAAAATCAAAATAGCAAAATTGACAATGATGGCATGAATGAAAATTTTCAATTGTCACAATTCATTACTGAAAACATAACATACGAAAATATCCTACAAAAATCGTTTTTTTCCAATATCTAATAAATGAGACCTTCGTGACACGAAAAACTTTTACAGTATACTGAATGTGGCAAAAACTATACATTCAAAGTTGAATAATTCCCAAAAAAAGGCAGTGGTTTTTCTAGGTTTGCTACCATGAAGGGACTCCCCCATTAATTGTTATTATTTTCTCATAGATGTAATAGTTTTGCAGTGGCGTGGAACAAAAACTTATATTTAAAATAGATTAAAATTGTAATATTTATTAAATAAATATGTTTTAAAATGATGTTTTTTTTTGGAGCAGTACATATTTAAAGACTTTTTTAAATTAGATTTGTAATACGAAATAATGAAAATGATTATTTAATAATCGTATAAGAAAAATCGTATGATACGCCTATGTCAATATTGTCCGCCATTAGTTTGGTGGTAAATGGGTTACATAAATTGATTCCAATGCGCAGTCCTCTCTCTTTCCTTGTCTAAGGCACTACCAGTTAACCTAGATGAAGGAAAAACAACTCTGCGTGACAACACCGCAAAATTTTATGCTCTGACGTCATTGTCAACTTATCGTAAAAATCCTATACTAACTTGTAAAAATTTTGCAAGTTAACTGTCAGTTTTACAAGTTAGTGACTTGATGAAATAAATTTTCTTGATTAATATTGTGTTTTTGGAAACTGACGTTTACAAATAAGATACAAATAAAACTATTAGGACTAAACAAATTTAAAAAAGGAACAGTATTGTATTAAAAGCAAACAATAAATAACTGCTTTTTTTCTGTTACCTGTATAACAAAAAATCAGTACCTACCCACTGAAATACAAAAATGTTACATAAACATGTATTTTAAACATATTATATCAGAATGCAGAAAATGTCTTTTTTAAGGAATATAAATGTGCAACTTTTTTTGCGAGATAATCTACATGATTTAGTTCATTACGTCACCGCAGGAAACATAAACAGCATTGAAATAGCATTTCGAACCCCGTAAAGCTTCTTTCATAACACTTAATGATATCTCACTAAAGCCCTGACGGTAAGATGTCCCTTGTATAAATGTTTGCCTTCTACGGTTTTCGGTTTTACAGCGTACAATTGCAACTGTCAGATATTGTGCTTGCTCCTAGCTTTCTCAACTTTGTGAGAGGTTTTCAATTTATTTTAAATTATATTATTTTCTCCATGGGCGATTTCTTTCGGTTGGCAAATCAGTATTTATTAGCTTAACATTTTAAAACAACAAGTAAAGTATTTTTGAAATACGACGTGTTTTGTTCTAGGAACTATTTTTATCTTTGGTGTATTTTAACTTAAATAAAAATATTTTTGACATTTAATTCAATTATTATTTGATTTTTAATTAACAGGTAGGTACAACTAAGTTAATTGATTTAATTTAAAAAATTAACACAGTTCATTCCAATTAAATTAGTGGTCATTATTTCTGTAGAACAACCAAAATAAATAGAAATAGGAAATAGGTATTAAAGATAACTACCCAAAAGCTTGTAAAAAAAATCATTAAAATCATTGTTTCAGCTTATTAATGATGTTTATGTTCGCAGTTAAAAAATAATTAATTTTTAATGGCTATGGGTGGCTGACATAAATGTAGTTTTTAGCTATTTACAAAGTAATAGATTGTTCTTATTTAATTTATCCAATGACGGTGTTTTATTAAATTGTTAGAAATCGTTATAGTTTTATTAACATTACCAAAAATCAAATTTCTATAACTTTATTCCTATAAACCATATGAAATAAAAATAGTGGCTGTGATGCAATAATATAAATTAATCATCTGGTAGAACAATAAATGTCAATAAAATAGGTCGGTTAAGCTTGAGTTGTATAATAAATCAATTATATCTTACAAAAAGTTGGTGACAAATGACAAATGATAAATAAATATTGCAATGTAAGGCAATACTTTACTAATCCATCACCTATTTTTGACTCGGGTCATGTTAGCTACAGAACATAACAACGGAAGTGTATGAGCAACCGCCGAAAATGATATTTGTATAAGATAATTATTGGATCAACAAAGTATAGTAAAAGTTTTTTAAATTTCAATAATGTATTTAACAATTTAACAACAGTTAAAATGATTTAACATAAAATTGAGGTTAGAAATAACTAATATATATAAAGAATGGACATATAAAATATTATTAATATTATTTAAATGGCACTAAATCAGAACAAACTATTTTGATGACGTGGAAATATAAAATAAGGTTTTCTGTATTAGTTCCCAAACTTTAAACCTCTTTAACCTGTGATTGTGGATGTTAGGGCCCAACCACGAAATGTAAACCAATGAAATGCTATTAAAAATATAGTAAAAATAGTCTTCTACCGTTTCTGACCCCGGACAAACTATTTAAATAATTTAAATATATAAAATAGGATTTTTCTGTTATTTTCTAATTTTTTAACAATTTTTAACTACCATCGTAGATTTTATGTATTTCATTGGTCTGCATTTCGTGGTTGAGCCCTAAAATCTTCGATAGTAGTTTAAAAATATGGTAATTAATAGAGAATGAACTAATTCATATTTTCAGATAATCAAAATAGTTTGTTTGGGTACCAGACTATTGTTTCTATACTTTTTTGAGATATTTCATTATAGGGTTATAAGGGTTTAAATTCTGGAAATATAAAGAAAACCTTATCTTATATTTTCAGCCTTAATTTTATGTTACATAATTTTTAATTTTGGTAAATTGCAAAAGTAATTATTGAATATTAAAAACTTGTTAATACACTTGGATAATTTAATAATTATCTTATACAAAAATCATGTTCCGACGGTTGCTCATACACTCCCGTTGCTACCTTCCGTAGCTAACATGACCCGAGTCTATTTTTGACATTTCTTTTAGATTTCACGATTATTTAGAATTAAATAAAAATAACAGCTACTACTAATATACATTTAGCGGTAAACTTAATATCCTGTAATATTTTTATAAATAAAATGTATGTGGTTATTTTTAGTAAAAATAGCGATAAAATAAAAATGTCGTAAATTATTTGCATAATTAAAGCACGCAATGTTAAGTTATACATAAATATTACTTCTTAATCTGCACCTGATATAAATTTAAACAAATGATATTTTTCTTTGTCAGCAACATATTAATAAACTTTTTTCCACTACTAGCTTCTGAACCTAACTATATTGACTTTTGTTGAGGTAGTTAAGTTGTTCATTATTAACCAATTAAGAGCTAAATCTCAATCCATTTGACAGAATGTGAGATTATTTGAATGAAAAACAAAATGAAAATATATTTTTCCTTACTTATTTAATAACAAAAAATAATATTTAAATAAATAAAATGCCAGTAGTGAAAAAAATGTTATATGAGCCACGGTAGAAAAGTGTATTATAGTCTCGGATCCATTAAGGACATAAAGCTTCGCTTTTCGGTATTTCTTGGACCTCGACAATAATAACCCACTTTTCTATCTTGACGCATCATTACTATTTTGCTATACGTTTTAAACAACTCTTTTAGCCCATTTCCAGATCTTTAATTTTAAAATATTACTAAAATATTACCATGTATATCTGCTAATTAATTTAGCAATGGTTATAATAAAAAATATACTTTAGAAATAAACAAACTTATTTACATTTATAACAAGAATCGTATACCTACAGTTACATAAAAGAACTTAAAGAGCAATTAAAACAATCACAACATAATAAAAACCTACGATAAAAATGTTAAAAATGTATTAGATTAATAAAAAATTTTCGAATTTAAATTCATTTGTTTTTATAAAACGTCTTTGTCGCTCCATATCTAATTGAACTCCCGAAATTTCAAGGATGATTTATAATAACAAGAACAAAACAGGAATTAAAGAATTTTATTTATTTATACCTTCTTCATAAACTACTTCTGTTAATCGACTTTCTCTGATCAACAGAATTAAAATTAGTTGATTTAATAAGATACATGAAGTTGTCGATGAAGGGCAAATGAGAAATGTGATAATTCCCATCGCGACTGACCTGCTACATTAGCTAGTAGATTTGCTACTCGCATGGGGATTTTGGTGTGCCGAAATGTTTGAGTGGTGCTAGTTATTAATTCCACCCTTTGTTACAAAATGATTTGTTTAGTGTTCTTAATATGATAGACTTGCACAAAGTAAGGGTTGGTACAATAAATTTAATAAAAAAATCGATGTTGTAATGTTTTTCTTATTTATTGATACAGTTTTTGTGGGTGGAATAAATTATACACACTATGGCTAACTACTCTCTATTTATTTTATAATATACACTTAAATTAATTAATATGCACATTTAATGTCTAGTTTATTTATACACACCCGATATATCAGTCCTAATTTATTTATACCCTCCGATATAGCACTATTTATATGCACTATTTATATATTCACTACTTTCCGCGCACTAATTGTTCGCTATTAACTAAGACCGTTTTAGCTGATAACTGGCTGCCTCTCGAATCTTCTTTTCTAGTCGACATCATATTTGTGAAAAACGGAAATTATTCTTGAAGCCGCATTCGCCATTGTTTAATATTTTGGACAGGACCGGCTTCTAAACTTAACGAATTAGTAACAGAATTAAGTATTGGGAATTAAGTTATTGGGAGGAGAAAATGTTCTATTTATATTCATAATTTATCCAAATTCGAAAAAGAAACGAGTTATAATAAACAAATGGAAGTCATTAAATATTATGTGCTATCCGTCTTCAACGCTATAGATACAAATGTCATCATGGGTAGAACCTCTGTCGTCATAGATTATCCATCAATATATATATGTACAAAAAATTAATTTAATATTAATGTATTAAAAAACAATTGTTAGTTATTTAATATTCCATGCCGTACATCTGCAGCATGATCGATATATAAATGTCAAAAACAGCAAGAAAACTGACATCTTCCAGATTTATATAAATGGGTTTATGTTCAAATTTGATTTAATTCAGGCGCTTAAAGAAAAAATAGTTTATATTACACGTAGTAAATTTTTTTTTGTATTTCGTCCTTTTAGTGATATAATCTACTAATTTTACGAAAAATTATGCTGTGAAATCGTGTAACAAAAAAAAAATAGTTTTAAGTCTAAAATTACACCGTATTGCTCTATACATCTACACAAAAATTGAGGCTAAATGAAACTGTAAAATACGGTTGGAATTTAGATACCTAATTATTTAAAACTAACAGGGTTTTTTTGGAAACCAAATACTTGTGGCAGTACGGAACATTATGGAAATTATGACGAATCTACCAATAAACCGAAATTATACTTCTGATGAAGTATTTTTTTATTTTTGTAATATTTATTCATTTTGTTTTGTATAGTAAAATGTATCAAATTGTTCAGAGAAAATCGCATAGAAGAAAGTAGTGGGATTTTATCTATCCAAGTGGAGCGTTATGCCCTAGCTGGCTCACTAGCTTTTACTTAGAAATGAAAAACCGACACCGTAGCCATCCCTTTATGCCCTCCTACATCCACCATACTAGCCTCTCTTAGTCAGCAAATATAATAACACCACATAATATCCCAATTAAAGTCCAATGGTTGTTTTATTATTAATTAACATCAAATTTAATAGCTTTAATTATTAATTAATTTTTCTTATTACAAATTTGGCGCTTAACGCAGATATTTCATTTCATCCTCGGTATGAAATGCTGGAATATTATCAATCCAAACTATCGTATGAAGAACTACCAAGATTCTGAAACGCCACCAGAAGTCTTCTACTTTTCCTCCAAATACCTCATTAACATTTTAAATGAATTTTTTTAGAGCATTCACTCTGATCATGAATCAATTGTAATCGGATCAACCTCATCGGCTATTAACAAAGCCTTTTGCTGATCTAATTAGTGGAGATAATTTGAACCTAAAGTTATAAAATATGTTGGTGCTCCTATACATCTGATTTGAGCTAATAGTTCGTTTCAGGCTGATCTCCAATAGGCTGCAGAACCTCTCAGATTCTTGAAATAAAGATGAATGTCTTCGATTGCTCCTTCTTGATATTAACAATTGTCTTGCTACATACTGCTGTAGTGCTTTTGATTCGATAATATTCAAAGAACGATGAAGCATCAAAAATATAATCGTTATGTTGAAATCTTCCTTTCATAGGAAAGGTGCCAAGCAAATTCTTCTGCTTTCGGTTTATTCGTTTTTGCGAATTTATTTATCCTCGCAAACTTATCGCATTCAATAACGCGAGCTATTTATTGTTGTCATTTGCTCCAGATTCCTTTTGACCACAAGAATGCTTAAAAAGAGTTTATTGATGCAAAAATTAAATGAAGATCTTACATTGAAATATTTTAAAAATGAAACTTAATGAATTTAATGGGAATTAGGGTTTTAGTAGCATTTGTTCAATAATTAAATTAAAATTTCTAACTGAATTAAGTAAATTTTTTCTTTATATTTTGTAATTAATAGTATTTGTACAATGTTTAAATATAAAAAATTGTAACAAATGTATCAATCCTGTCGGACCTGATGAGGATAATGAGAAACTGTTATCAAATTATTGCATTGTCATCGGACCTTGATACTTATGCAAAGTTTCAAATTAATCAGACTTCTAGAAACCGGTGCGAATTTAGTTTAAAGATTCTGTTACATACCTATAGTTACAACCCAAGGTAATAAAAAGCGTGTTAATATCCAAACCAGGAGAATAATAGGCAATACGGTTGTTACAATAAAATAAAAATATATAAAATAATTTTGCAATTTTTCATTAATTGTAGTTGGCTGGTACTTATTTAGATAACAAGTTTTTTTTATTCCTGACAAACTAAATTAGCTATATATTGGTGACAGCCGATTTTACTTGGAATCTTGGGGTACAGACACAAAGGGGACCATTGACCCTCACCCTCCTCCATAGCAACATAGCGACTATAGAAGTAGACACCTACCATCACTCCAGCAATGGAGTGGGACTAAGGTGGGGTACTTAATGTTAAGGTGACAGTTGAGCTAGGGTCCATGGTACTGTGCTATGGTCGATAGCCAATGCTCCCCGTTGTGTCCGTGCCCTTAGACTAGTAGAAATTATTCATAAAAGGGTTATCCATAACATATATGAATTGACACCATCCTACATTTATATTAACCCGGTGAAATACCAACGAATAATAATTTTTCTGAAATCGCTTGGAAATGGCTATGTTCTCAGATCAATTTCTGACCCCAAAGTACGCTAATCTGGTACAACAGCCCGTGGCTAGCCAACAAACCTTCCCGTTCTGTACGAGAAAAATATTCCCGGCATAGGCCTATAAAATCTGTCTTCCTTGGTACACATTTTCTATAAAAGGGCATATAAATGTTATTTATTACAAAAGACCTTGGTTTATAAGTTTTGTTTTCAGGTATTTCAATTAAAAGCTCAGATCCCAAATCTTCTATGTCGTTCAATATATTTTCAATATTCTCAAGGCTCAAAACTTTTGATTTTTTGGGTTTGTAGTTGTCACTTTGACGTTTAAAGAAAGCACGAAATTTTAAAATAAAAAATTGCATTTCTAAAAATTTAATTTGAATGCGATTTTAGATAAAATTGTATGTGTATCCCGTAGTAAAAGCGTCTTCCCAGACGCTTGTTTATGCTTGTTGGCCTCGCTTTTACTCCTAGATACACAATGTACTATTACGTAACAAGTCCGGAAAACACTACCTACTTTTTTGGAAAAAGCGTCCGGAAAGTACCAACTTCCCGGACGGTGGCCGAATTTAAAAATGTTGCATTTTTAGTTTTAATGATAAATTACGAATAAACTATTTTTGTTTACCCTGTTTGTGATTGAACAAATTTTGTAATGATGGATATCAAATAAAATCTACCTAGAGTGACACAAAATAAATTTTATTCTTGGTAAACAAGCTCTGTACTTTACGTTGGACCTGTTGTAGAGAAATATATTACATATTTATTGAATTGACTCGCAAAAGGGAGATGATTTTATTCTTTTCTACTACGAGAAGCGAGTCTTTTAGCCTTTTCTAGCCTTTTCAAGCGTTTTCGAAGGAATTAGGAAATCGAGTTGAGGATATGGATATGAAGGAAACGGATTGAGTAGTTGAATCAATTCTGCCATTTTTTGTTTCTGTTCATGTCCATAATTGAATCCTTAATATTTTACTGTTTAGAAAAATATTAAAGAATTCTTTAAATAGTAATAGTAAGAATAATTATTTACTTATATAATAAATTTCTTAAAGAATCAATAATTTATCTGGATGATAAAGTGTCAGTTAGCTAAGGTTTTTTTATATATAGATTTACAAAATTTTTAAAGGATTATGTGATTTTTTATCTTTTGTGTTAAAGTTAACATTCAAAATATATAAATCTCAACTGAACACAATTAAAAGTAATTTTCTTAATATTCTTAATTCAAAATATATAAAACTCAAGTGAATAGAGTTAGAAATAATTTATTTAATATTCTTAGTAAGTTATTATGTTTTTTGGCTACACAATATATTATTTGTATTTAATTTTAAAAATGTATTTTCTATAATCAACGATTATGTCTACTGAACAAGAAAAACGAATGATTACAAAAAATACTATTTTGTGGTGGAGTCTCCAAAATGGTACAACGAAGTTCCATGAGGCACAACGGAAAGGCCGGAATTTACTGACAGATTTTAAATTTTCAACCTTTAAGTTAACTGTCCGCTTATTAAAAATACCCTGGGTTTGACAGGTTTAGTTGAAGCCTACAACGAGCTAATAAACGAGAAAAATTTGAGTTCGTGAATACAATGCTTGGAAACAATCAAACCTATAAAGCGCACTTATTGACGGAACTAGGAACAGATAATCAATTTAATCTGACCTCACTGCAGGATCCTGTGGGATAAAAAGGTATCAAATTAGGGGAGGACCCTTAATGCAGGATCCTATTGCTGAGCTGGTAAGTGTCGCCTTTAAAGAAGGTATTGTCAGAATAATAACCAGAAATTTAGTAGAATTGCGTATTGAGAAAGTGTTAGATTTACAAAGAAATTTTATGAATGTACCGGGAATGTGATGGACAGAAAAACTACACTCTTTTTACAGGAAGCAAATCATAACCGTGATCTTTTAAAAATGTTAAAAAAAATTGTACTTTTTAAAACTTTTTTGCTCAACATATTTAATAACAAAGAAAAATAATAGCACTTAACATTAAAACTTGTTTTTCTCCTTTACAAACTAACAAGTATATTTTGTCGCAGCTGAACCTAACTGTGGGCGCGTTTGTTATAAAACTCTTTTCTTTAAGAAAAGTGAAGATTAATGTAAAAACTAGTATTGTTGAGTTAAATCAAAATTCATGAAATGCATCATGAGATGCGCTGTTCAGATACATGAAAACACTTTAATACTTGTCTCATATACACCGAGTTCAACAACTTAAGTTTTGCTAAGAAAGTTTGGAGTGCAAAAAGTGATATCTGATAAATATTACAAAAGTATTTTGAACAAAATTTTTAAAAAGTCCTTCGAGAATGATTTTTCATAGAAAATAAAATTTATCGTATCTATATTGTCAAACTTTATTCACTGCGAGAACTAGGCAATTCATTACTGATGAAATCGAATTTTAAATATTTAAGAGATGCTTTCCATTTTTATTCTCATGAGAATCTACTTGTTGCTAAATCAGGACTGTCACACTGTCAGCATTAGGAACGTAGACTAAGATCTTCAGTAGGTTATTAATATCTTAAATTAGTTAATAAGGATGTAAGTATATTAGATTCTTGTTTAAACATTTTCTGGAATATAAAATTATTTTTTGCATTTGGATATTCAAGCTAAGGTTTCTTAACAAATTTCTTGACCACTTGAAATATAAATATTATAAATACAAACAAAATAAACAATATTTGTTTATTCAACGAAGATATATTGGTTTTCTAAGACACATCATTGAAAAGTTTAATACAGTGCGTTTATATAGTAAGGCATAAATTAATCAGTAACTAAATAAGTAATAATCCCGGAAATGCTCTAGTATTTTTTTAAAATACCATTTATTTAAATTATAATTAACGAGCTAATAGAAGAAGGAGACAAAGAAAACACACGACAATAGATAGAGATAGATAGAGACAGGAAATGAAAATAAAGGAAGACCCATTACAAGAGAAAAGCTAGAAAACGCAATAAAAAAAAAACAAAAAACTGGAAAAGCCTAATATTATGGTGGTAAAACAGCAGAGATGATTAAATATATGGAGAAATGAGGAAGAAAGACATTTTTAGCACTTTTGCTAAGACAAAACAACGAAATAACTGTAGACTGTGAAGTAGCAATAGTATTACCAATGTTCAAAAAGAAGACTCAAAGCTTTGTCAGAACTACAGAGGAATCTCATTGTTAAGTGCACCAGAAAAAATATGAGTAATCATACTAACTGAACGGATAAAAAATAATGTAGAACAAAACACGGATGAACCCCAAATGGATTTAGAGTGCAGAGGAACGACTATACAAATCAACCAAAAACTATGTAAGAACGAATAAAAAAGTATCAGAAAACTTTGAAACTGCCGCTGGAGTAAGGCAAGTAGGAACACTGAGCCCATATCTGTTCAATGTGGTAATGGACGAAATAATAAAAAACTGTATCAATAAAATAAAGAAAAGAACATGGGGATATAATAACATGAAAAGCAGTAGAAGTTAGAAAATACAAATTAGAAATAAATATTATCAAAACTAAAAGTATGTTGATCGCAAAAAAAGTACGCTGTATAGAAATTTAAGTAGAACAAATGCAAATTCAATAGATTTGACAATTTAAATATTTGGGAATAATAATAACACAAGACGGAAAAATATAAGCAGAAATAGAAGACCGAATAAAAGTTTCCAATAGATTATATCTTCAATTAAAAAGGCATTTACTTATTAAAAAAGGGCTCTCTACAAAAATAAAAGTAAGAATGTTTAATACATTCTACATACCTACACCAACATGAACCTGAAATGTGCACAATGAACAGAAAAGAGAAGCATAGAATAGAGGCTAGTGAAATAAAATTACCAAGAAGGATAGCGAGTGCAAAACTGACAGACATAGTGAGAAATGTAAAAATGAGAAAGAGATTAGGAGTGAAATCGGTGGAAAAAAGAATCCAAGAAAATTCTATGAGATGGTTCGGACATGCGGTAAGAATGTCAACTGCAACGTTGGCAAAGAAAGTTTGGAAAATGGGAAAAGTAAAAAAGAAAACTAGGGGCATAAAGAAATAGGGGACTATCGTGTTAAAACACCTAGGAAATGATGCAATAAGAATGTGTTACTACTAAAAATTTTATTACGGCTTAAAATCTTTTAATTGTCATTATTAGATTGTCTAACAACAACTGTTAGCCGTACTAATAGAACTGCAAAATATTTTTTACCGTCTAAATTTTTACTGTGGCAATAATATTTTTTACTGCAACAGCTAGAAATCAAATACATAATATTTTTATTACCATAACAGTAAACCTTTCTTACTGCATCAGTAATTTTTATTGCTTCCACAGTGACACCATTACCAGTGGTAACCACCTCCGTAAAACACGCGAATTGAATCTGCAAAATAGTAATCTTTTTCGAACTCTGGTGGTGAAATAGTTCTGCAAAATATCTCACGAACCCTTACGATTAATGTCGAAATTAGTCCCGACACGCTAATCGGCAAATCAACCGGGAAAAAATTATTGTCTTTGGTGGTGATTCAGTTGAGACAAGGCACATCTCATCCATCAAGTCCAAGTTTTTCATGTCAGATAGTGTAAAACTACTAAATAAACCATGTAGAATACGAAAACGCATTAAAAATTTTAAAATTCCTGATAATTTTCAACAAAATTGACTGCTTTTGAGTTTCACTGTACTACTTCACCCCGATACTTTCTCACCCAGAACAGTGTTCTGCACATCCCATCAAACAACTGATTACACCAGCCGATTCAGCGTCTAAAGAAACCCTATTTTACATATTTCTAAGCATTTTTAGGAAAAAAACATTTTCACTAATAAAATGGCAGGGCAAATACCTATGAACTGGCAATTTTTTCGCATTGTGCACGTGCATTACAAATACTACTGTTTATTGGCAGTTTTTGTGGTTTTGTTAAGAAGAGAATGAATTTCCAATACGTCAACAATTTAAATAATTGGGTTCAGGAGATTTAGTGAAAACATTAATGGGTAAGTACCAACATATATGTGTAAAAATATTGTAAAAAAGATTTTGACTCTGGCGCACACTCCGGACACTAGGGTTAATATTTCACAATTATATATGTTACACTGGTTACATTTAAGAAGCAAATTCAGCTAGTGTATACGTTACAGTATTTTTAGTTTTATTTTGGGGTTTGAAAACTCAATAATTTCTCCACTTATCAATTTTTATTTTCCATGAATAAGAAAAGTAAATACATTGTTTGTTAATCTTCCAATATTTTTTAGGACCTGTCTGAGCTTGAATCTTTGAGTGAAGCAAGAATTAGTTAATAGCTAAGAGTTATAACATGTTACGTAGGTAATTTACTTTTAATGTTTTTTTTTAATTTGGCTATCTTGTTGGTTTCTCTTTATTGTTTCTGTTATAATGAGTTGTAGATAAAAATAAACATTTTTCAATATTTAAATATTTTTTTAGCACTCCTTTTTTTATATTGGTATATACGAATATGCAGGATATACAGAGCATATCGTAATATTGTCTCACCGCTTTGGTAAAATCATTTTACTACTGTAGTAAAACGGCTTACCTGACAAAATTATTTGTCTTACCACTCTAGTAAAAAATTTTTACCATAGTTGTAGGATAGTCTTAATGTAGTATCGTATGCAATTTCATTGCATTAGTAAGACAAAATTACTGCTTCTGTAAATATATTTTGCCACAGTAGAAACATAGTTTTATTTGAGTAATTCAAAAATTAGTAAATCTTGTATTACTGCCACAGTAAAACCTTCTAGCTGAGGCACATACAATATAATTTTTCTTACTGCCGCAGTATGATTTTTTTTTTCGGTATATGACCGTTTAAATAAAATTTTATCGAAAATATTTGGTTGATTTGGTTCATCATATTATACCCGTATATATTCCAATTCATGGAAAGACGTACTTTATAAGGAGGATAGTTTCCACTGCGGACAAAATTATATTCTCACGTCCTAATTATTTGTATTTCCGCTCTATTTTGCTTACCCTAGATTGTGAATTAGGTTTACGATTTAGGTGCACACCTCTTCTTGAGGTTACATCTTATCGACAAAACCAATAATCATTAATATTTCCACACTGTCATTGAAATTTTTGCCCACCCTATACACCTTCGTGAACGAAGAATATATATAGTTTTAATAAATAGTAAAATAAAATTAAAAATTTACCTCTTTTGAAAATTTTCATTATTATTTATGTAGTAAATACTAAATTTATTCGTTACTTTATGGAGGAACTGTACATATTATCGTTAAAGGATGCTAGTTAATAATTAATTAATACTGGAGAACCAACATAATTATATGTTATATTTTAAACTACAAGAAGTAATATAATTTAATTTGGATAAATAGGTACCTAATGAATTTTTTACCAAAACGATCTATCGTGACCGTAAAATTAGAACAATTGCTATTTTAAAAATAATCGCCATGAGATAAAATATTTTATGCAAATAATAATTACTCAAAAACATGTTACTCTCATTACTGAGATTGCTTTTTTTTTCATACAACAGTCTAACATAAAAATAATTTCAAATACCTGTAACACTCCATTGATTAAAACCGTTTTGGTGTACTTTTGGGACAAAAATATTTTAAGCAAATTCATATTTACCCTTTAGTAAAATCATGTTTGTGGGTCATATTTCAACCTGTCAGCTTGGTAATAAAAAACGGTTCCAAAAAAAGTGTTCCCTTACGTACAAAATTGTAATTTATCTCAATGAAAAAAACATTAACTGCTTTTAACAAAAAGAATTTTCGAAGCGATAGACAGATTTAGCAATAATTGCAAGAGATTGTTTTATTCTGCCTTGAGAGCTGGACATTTGGGAGAGTGTGAAACATAACCTCTAGATGAATAAGGGATGAGTTTGAAGGGAAACACCCGACTTTTTCTCTAGGTATATATACATATTCAATGATATATAGATAAATTCTTTTGCTTAAGCTTGCATTATACGTTCTTTTTAACTATTTTGGTAAACATTCATATAACAAATCAATTAAGGTTTAAGTAAATTATATTGTAGGGATCAATATTATATACATACAATATACAGTGTGGAACTGACAAATGGAATAGATTCAAAATCAGAGCTGGTGTTATCAATATTTTTTTTATTTACGGTGTATCATTTGACCATGGCTAATACCAACTTCGCAACATCCTGACTTTTACTGTTTCGTAAATATTAACAAGTAATTAAATAACCTTTTTTATTAACAAAATTTGTCATTAAACATAAAAAACACTAATTTTAATATAGTAAAGGTTCAAAATGTTAGCCGCGAACGTCTTGGCAACATCCCAAGCTTGAACAAAAATGTCTTCTTACCTTATTTAACATTTCAAGCGTGACTGATCTAGTCGCAAACTTTATTTGTCTTTTTAGTTCATCTAAATTGACGGGCTTTGTTTTATAAATAATATTTATCTAATCTAATGGCGTAAGTTCAGAGGATCATGCATCGGTCGATTTAGAAATATTTGATTAAAATACTACTGAACATTAATTTGGTAATGTGATGGTGCTGAAACCATATTTTGCTGCATTATGATATAAGTTTGCTAGAGCTGGGACGACTGCATTTAGGAAGGATGCTAAATTATTATCGCCATTTAAAGTGTGAATGAAAGATTGAACCCATGATACGATCTCCAATTATTCCCTCCCCATCAATAACCTTTCCGGGATATTGTGGATGTTCTTTCCTTATCCAGTGCAGATTTTCCCTATCATGATAGTGGTTAGCATGACCGTGAAGTGTAAAGATGCACCTATCAGAAATCAAGAAATGGTTTTACGTTATGTTGTTACCTAACATGTCCATCATTTGATCACAAAATCGTCTTCCACAAGTTCTTGATCTGGAGTCATTTTATAGATATCCATGTTATTTCGTTGTAATATTCGAATAAATATTGAAAGCTAATGAATATTTTCTCAATAACTCGTTTTTGTATTTCCAAGATACTCTAAGTAGGTATTAATCCTTATTTTTAGAACAACAGAAACATTTATGAACATTTATATAAACTATTTGGATTGTTGTAAAACATTCTATTAATAAACCAAACATTATAATATAATACCATCCTCCTCTAAATTCTTGACGATGTATTTTTGTTATATTCGAATTAATTTATAGGTTATTATTTTAATAAAACGTAAAATTGGTTGAAATTTTTATTACTGTATCCATGTTAGGAACAAATAAACAACACATTTATGGCTTATTATTTCGCTTATAAATGTTTGTAATAATAAATATAGTTACGTTATTTTATACATATTTTGAAAATAAATTTAATTTTATTACTCTTATTTATAATTAGCTTAACGATTTTGGTGTCAAATTAATATTTAAAAAAAATGAACAATAAATACTAATATTTATTCATCCACGCACTTCACTTTACTTTGGTTGTGTTTCTTTAATTTACTTTATTAAGAGCACAGTAATAATAATAACAGACAATGTTGATCTACACAAAAATTTACTGTAAAAGCATCAAGGAAAAAAAATAAGGATGAACCATGCGACTCAAATGGAAGTCACTGACTGCGATGTATGAAAACATTTCAATTCTAATGTGATGCAAATGAAGAGGAGTAGAGATTTTCGGGTATTTGAAAGTAGTCGAGTCTCTTTTCCAACGTATTTCGCTTATTTTTTTGTCTTAAAAGTTTTTCTGGGGTGGCATAATAAATAAGGGCGGGTTTTTCTGTACTCCATCAATATAATGCTGCAGAGAAACGAGTTACTTCTATCGTGATCCTCAACTAAAACCTTCAATAAAAAATGTTTGGTTAAAAAATGTTTAAACATACACATGCCATAAAGTATACATTGTTAATCCTAAATTATTTTTTTTAATTACCACAGCAAAATAAATTACTTTAAGGACCCTCTTTTTTTAATACAAAATGGTTACTCATTCTAATATTACAAAGCTAAATATTTTTTTGTTTGTTTGAACAGGAACCACTGGTTAAAATAAAAAAAATCTGTTAGTGTTGAATACTACAACAATTGAGAAAGGCTATAGCTATATAACAATTCAAGAATAAAAAAAGTTAATAATATAAATATTGACATTTGTTGTGTAAATAAATGAAAACAGACATACAATGAGAAATTATATATGGATAATATTTTACCATAAAATAGAAGGGATGAAGTAAAAAGAAGCTGACGACGACGAGACTTGATTGACATTTAAATGTAAAAAGTGCCAAAAAAAACTTGTAAAATATTGAGAAAATAAATAATATTTCAGGGAAACTACCGGTTGCGATACAGCTAGTGGATGCACCGCTCGTTCAAAATTTAAACTACTCCCCACCGTTTTTTTACAGAAAGAGGGCTTTAACCGTAAAAATGAATCTTTAGAAAAATATTTACAAAAATTATATAAGAGGCTTTAGATGACTTTTTTAAAGGTATTAGAATCTCTACTTAGATCATCGGTGGAACCAATTCCATCTGACATGGACACGGCATATAAACGTTCAGAGTATTTTATCAACTCCTAAAAAATGACAAAATGATAAAATAATTGAGGTTAGATATTAATATTCGTGTCAAACGCTCGTTACAACTCGGAGGCTTGTCGGGTCGATCGTCTTTGCCACGCCTTTCCTCTTTTATTTTTGGCATCTGTACTGGAATGTAAGCTGATACCACTTTATGACCAATGATTGAAATGAGAGGTGTTTTTGTGTATATTTATATCAGTATTCGATGCAGATAAATTTAGGTAAGCAAAATTTTGCTATTTCCTTATATTTAAATATAAATAACTAATTAGACAGTTTAATCTATTTGTATTTGCCAGCATTCTTAATTGGCGTTAAAGAAGGCCATTAATCATTTATAAAATGTAAATATAATATAATTTAACAGAGCATTATTATAAATATATAGTTGCTTTACATTTAAAACACTTCGCACACAGTCTACGTTGTTAAATTTGAGGTAACTTTTTCTCTGAATCTACAACAATTTATATTATTTCAATAATATTGTCAAATATTTTATATTTAAAGTAACTTGTAATATTTCTATGTAATATTTAATTTTAATGTACTATTTAATTAAAATATAGAATTATGTATCAATATGTTTGGTTTTTATGCTTTCCCAAAATCAATTCATAAGTCATAAACAAGTTGATAAAACGACGTCAAAAAATAACGTAATCATACGTTACAATTTCGTCAATAAAACATGTCTAACGTGGCTAGGTGACGTCTTTGAGCTGTGACATTTTCACGTCATGTATTGGTGTCATGTATGCTGGTGATTTTCTACACATTACCAGTCACTGATAATAAAACGATGCGATGTTCCTAAAAGAGCTTTCGTTTTTTTGCAATAAAAAGTATATGATTGAATATTTTTTATTTAATATCAGAAAGCCAAAATACGTTTTTTATGTAACTAACAAGCATGTTGTTATATTGCTTCAGTTTGTGAATACTTTCAAGACCATCGTCGATTGTTTTTAAGATTTCCAGTCTTCTCTAATGTTTTATATGTATGATGTCGATTTCATGTATATTTAATCAGACAAACCAAAGATGGCAAAAAAACACCTTCAGATGTAGGTACTCAAAACCTATTGCATTACATGTATTAAAATTGAGAAATTAATAATTTTTTAGCTCAAATTTTTAAAAAATAACATAATACACTTAATCACGAACTGATTTCATGAGGTTTATCATTATTTATCTCTTATAGATAAACTCCTAAAAAATTCAAAAAAATGTTGTTGTTCTTAATAATATAAGGACAAAACCACACTAGAACCAGTCTTACATAACTATCCAACAAGGTATAAGGAAAACGTTAGCATAATACCTACGATTGAAAAAGCTTTAATATGCAAAAAGACTTACCTGAGTCCAAAGTTGTAGAATAATTTACCAAATCTTTAAAATAATATTAATTCATATATTCATATTTTTCCTACTACTCAACTAAAAAGCTTTATTTTAGTCCACAATAAGAAATGTTATAGAATGTCAATTTCATCCCAATTTACAAAATCTGGATTATTTACTTATAAAATATATTTAACTTGAGTTTTTGTCCTTATTTGCGCTTGTATTTGATGCTTGCTTTATTAAATATATATACATTTTTATCTTGTTTCTTTTTTGGTAATGTGAAATTTTCAAACTTCCATTTTAAATGATTATAAGTTTACCATATGTAATCGATACGTTGTTGCATCCACATACAAGGTCTTCTTTATGTGGATGTAGTAGTGCTTTACTGAGAATATAAAAATAAACCTTCATTCAATAAACTTGTTAAAAACATGTAACCTGCTGAATATATTTATATATATATATATATATATATATCATCACTTTAAACATCCCACATTCCTACCCGTATACCAGTTTTCCTCAGAAAACTCGTTTTGGTTATTTATAAGTATATTCAAATAAAGAAACATATTTTATGGCAATACTTTACAATATTTGTTTATTAATGAAATTTTAGTTTAAAAATAAATGATGGTTTAAAAATTAATAAATTAATTTAGAGTAAAATGCGTGGGGTGCTAACATATTAAATGTTACAGTTATTCTATTGGTAACTATATACTTAAAAATAACCAAAACAAAAGTTTTCTGAGAAAAACCGGTGTACAGGTGTACTCTTTGTAATTTAAAATTATTTTTTATTTCTGCTAGCAATAAAAGCATTTTTTTTTTCTTTTTTAACTTTTATTTATTTTTCATTTTTTAATTCGAATTATCAATTAATTTTTTGTGGACATGTGGTATTTTCTTACCAATCATTTCGCAATCTCATCATTTTTATTTTAAATTTCCCTTAAGCGTTACTAAAACAAAAAAAAATAATTTTAAATTTTTTAACCCACCCTGTATGCTTTATTTTCCCTTTTACCTTTTCAACAACCTCGAAATTCCACTTAAACTTTCCTAAAACCAAATAAAATATTCCTCAACTTTTCATTCTTCTCCCGTATACTTTATATTATTTAACCCACCCTGTATCTTCATTTTCCACTTTTACTGTCTCAAAAACCTTAAAATTCCACTTTAACCTTCCCAAAACCCAAAAAAGAAGAGTCCTAAACTTTAACCTTTTTTTTTTTCGGGCTGAGATGGGAAACTCATGTTCGATGGGTCCTTTATCCAGAACCCAACAGTGTTGGACTCACCCTAGAGAGGATGCCCACCAACCAAACCCACCTCAAAACTCGCCGTTACCCCCGCCTCGGAATCACTACCCTAGCATACTTCAAGACGGGCGGCGGTCCCTCACACACCCTTCACCCATTCATACTATTCGCCATCAGAACACTCTCTTCTCCTAACCATTCTCTCCACAACCTTGCTAACCTCTACCCATTCTTTCTCTCCTCTCAACATTATCTCCACCATGTTCTCCCAATACACTGCTACCCCGAGTCTCCTCTCCAACTTTTCTAGATCCTCCTTGTTCTTCCAACATCTAAATACATGACCTTCATCATCCTCCACCTCACACCTCACGCATATTCCAGCCTCTCTCTTCCCAATCTTGTGCAGATACCCCACTCTTGACCCATGCCCGGTGAGCACTTGGGTCAAAAAGTAGTTTACCTCCCCAAACTCTCGGTCCATCCACTCACTCCTACTCCCAATCGCCCTTTTTAATGCACCTTCATACCCTTCCCACCTTCTCACCATTTCCTCCTCCATCCAATCCTGAGCTTCCTCTTTTGTGGCACCCTTCCACCGCTGCCTCTTTGCCCTAGCCA
Source organism: Ophraella communa (assembly GCA_035357415.1). Taxonomy (NCBI): domain Eukaryota; kingdom Metazoa; phylum Arthropoda; class Insecta; order Coleoptera; family Chrysomelidae; genus Ophraella; species Ophraella communa. Next base: position 26,161,779 of record CM068980.1, read on the forward strand.
TCAGGTCCAATGGGTATGACCTTGACAGCACAGCTGCTGCTAATGCACCCACCGTCCTGTACCCCTGTACCACTCTCAACAAAATCCCCCTCTGCACCTGTAGTAGTGGCTTTACCCTCACATGTATCCCCGCTCTTTCACCCCACACTTCCGCTCAGTACAGCATACTCTGCTCAATCGTCCTACCAATAACTCTCCTCTTCCATTCTCCCGGCCCTTTTACATTACACATCAATCTCCCCAACCATCCTGCTCGTACTCTCGCCTTCTCTGCTGCCTTCAACATATGGTGCTTGAAAGATAGTTGGCTATCCAACCAAATACCTAGATACTTTACCGACTCCTCCATACGAATTTTCTTCCCCTTCACCATCACCCTAACTTCCCTCGTCTTGCTACGCCCCTTTACGAGCAGTCCCACCGTCTTATCTTCCGCTACTTCCAATCCGCATCGTTCTATCTTCCCCACAATCTTCCTACACATCTTCTCCGCCTTCCTTTCTATCTCTGTCTCTCCCTTTGCCGTACACACCAGGCACACATCATCCGCATACACCGTAATCTCACATCCCTCTTCGCATATAATCCCACAGACCTCGTCAAACACACACTTCCAGAGCGTCGGTCCCAGTACCGATCCCTGGGGCACTCCTACCTCCGTTCTATATCTCCTCCCCCTTGAATCTATTATAACCCGAGCCGATAGGTAATCCTCAACTAAATTAACCAACCCCTCACCCACTCCAAGCCTCAACAAGGCGCTCAACACCGCTCCCTTACTGACACTATTAAACGCGTTCCCCACATCGAAAAACACTAGTAGTGCCAGCTTCTTGTTTCTCCAGCTGCCCTCCCTAGCTTTTTCCGCTAAATCCACCACCTTACCCAGCGCTGAGATACACGATTTTTCTTTCGTGAACCCATGCTGGTTTTCTCCAAAACCCCCATTTCTCCTTACGTCTTCCTCAAGCCTCACCTTTATTATTCCCTCCATCACCTTACTCATACCACACAGCAGACTGATGGGCCTGTAGTCTCCTATCCGCTTTTCTTCCCTACCCGCCTTCCTGACAAGTATAACCTTGGCCACCTTCCATACCTCTGGGAATTCTTCCTCCCTCAGTACCTTGTTAAAGAGTTCCCAGAAATACTCCCCATTCTCCTCCAGTAACCTCTTTATTACATCCCCTTTCAAGCCATCCAATCCAGGGGCTTTTCTTACCTTGATGCCTCTTCCCTCCTCCTCTACCTCCCACTTCTCTACCGACCTTATTCCCCTTATTTCACCGGCCACCCAACAATCCCGCTCTTCTCGACTCATGACCTCCCCTCTTCCTTCTTCAATCGTGAAAAGTTTTTCTATAATCTCCTTCTCCCACTCTTCTTCTAGCACCACGTTTCGGCTTCCTCCCATCCTTTTCACTGCTATTTCATATGCCTTATCCCACGGATTGTTTTCCAGCTCCCCCAGTAACTCCTCCCACTTTTTCCTCTTCTCCCTTTCCACCCTTCGCTCCAGATCCTTCTTCTTCTTCTTATATCCCTCTCTACCCTTTACCCCATCTCTTCCCCTCAACATTCTTCTCCGTTCTTGCTTACATTCCTTCCACAACTCCTCTATTTCCTCATTCCACCAGTAATTAGCCTTCCATGCACGCCTGTTTTCATCCTTTCCCTCTTTTTTACAACTCCTTATTACATCATACAACTCATTCACGTCATGTCCGAGACCCCTTTCTATCTCCTTTCTTACTTTCTTCCTCATACTCTCCACTTCAGCCTTTGTCCAACTTCTTCTTTTCTCTTCTGGCACCACAATCTTCATTTTCTTTATATCCGTCTCCACGTACCTATGTAAACTTAAACTATCCTCTTCCTCTATCACTCTCCAACTACTCACTCTTTTTTCCAGCCATTCGTCACATGCTGTTACGTCAATAAACGAAGAAACCCCGTCTCCCCTTACGAAGGTGGGCAGCAATCCGTCATTTAGCACCGTTAGCCCGTTGGATGTTAATACCTCCTCCAGGATCTCACCTCTTTTATCCGTTTTCTTTCCTCCCCAAACAATATTTTTAGCGTTGAAGTCCCCTGTCACCATCCTCCTCATGTTTCTTCTTTTCCCTTTTGTTACCCTCAGATCGTCCTCCTGCCCAGACATGCTCCTTTTATAATCCTCCAAGCTAATATTCGGGCTAATGTACACGCTAATGTCACCCATGCGCACTCCCACCCATCCGTTTCCCTTCCTTACTTCATCTACTCTCAGTCCGTCTTTTATCACTCTTACTCCCGCCTCTCCTGTAACGTCCATATTCCATCCTTGCTTCTCCACATATCTAGCATTTATCTCAGATCCACACACCACATCCACTTTTCTCCTAAAAAATCACCTCATCCAAAACATCATGCGCTATCCTGCATTTCCCCAGGTTTATTTGTAAAACCTTCCATTCGTCATTGGTCCTTCCTCCCCCACACTGCCTTCCCCTACCTCCTATTGTACCGAACTCCCCTCTAAGGGGTCCAGAGGGGCCACCAAATTTTTTCCCTCCTTATGCCCATCCAGCACCTTTTTCCCCATACAACAATTCTCCCCTGTTCTGTGCCCTCTGACCCCACATGCTCTACAAAGGAACGCCTGCCTGCAGTTCCTGGCCATGTGCTCCTCACTTTTGCACAACCTAGACCCTTAATCTAATTTCTATAAAATTCGGAGATTTCACCGAATTCTACATTGTTCCCATTTTCAAAACGGTGACAAAGGTAGAGACCAATCCTGTATTTTAAAAACTTTCAATTTCAATTTTGTAAATCGTTCTACTATGTAAGTGCATAATTTTTTTCTGAATCGTTTAATTTTGTACATAAGAATATGAGAATACTTAACGGTAGGTACATTAATGTGAATACACATCCTTGATTTTACACCTTTTAATTTTGTAATAACTAAATATGAGCAAGATTGTATACAAAAATTAAATAACTTGACAATGGTGACAAATTTCAATATTTTATTTTAAAATACATTTGTCACTTTTTTTAGTTACGAAAGCAATTTAATATTTTGTTTAATTTGTGTAATTTAGTGGTTGTATCTGTAACGAAAGAATTTGTGTGTGTCATTAGAAAAATATAAGATAAATCTATTGATACAAATTTTCAAATATTAATTATATCAGGATATGCTTAGAATAACAATAACAGGTTGTGCTGAGGATATTATCGTAACATTTTGCATGTAATTTGATACCTATATGATAGTTGTTGAAATAAATGTTTCTTTCGTAGATAAGATTATATTATAAATTATTAATTTAATCTGTTTATTTATATAACAAGAATTAGCATTAAGTACAGTTATGTGCTTCGTAATGGAAATTTGATTTTTAAAAAACTTTATTACCGAAAAATAACACAATGTATTTATTTGTAGAATAGTTTCTTTATAACAATTTCTTCTTCTTTTCATAATACTTTTAAATCGAAATCAGAACTTTACTGTCAATAACTAATCTTGAAAATGTTTCTTACTTTGTATAAATTTAAAATATACTGAATTGTTTATTTATTATTATAACATAGTCTTCGTTACAAGGGATACAACTGTATTCATCACTATTAAATAACATAATATTAATTTATGTTATTTTACAGTAAGTACTATTTAATTATAACCTAACTAGATGAAATAGTACTATTGCTAATACTGATTACTTTGTGTGTGTTATTTTTAACTAGATATTCTTTAATAAATTCACGTGAAAGCTCATGAAATGAAAATTATTTATAAAAACCTAAATAGGAGCTTTAATATCCATCTTTAATAACCGTAAAAATCCCAAATCTGTTATCATGTATTACTTTTATTTCTTAAATTTAATTTAAAAATAATACACAACAGTCATGAAAGGTTAACAATAGTAATTTTAATTAGTATGAAGTTATGAATAATTAGTTATGAATAATAACATATTAACTTATTTATACTAAATAATTAAAACACACGGAAGAAATTGACAAGGCAGTGTTAAACATTTGAATATTAATTAAAATGTTGGTTAAAATAATTTTAATTTAAGTGAATATCCAAATAATAGTTTAAAAATTAAATATTTTATCAAAAATAAAATATAACATTGGTTTAGTTTTAATTAATAACTCGTTTGTATATTATATTAAGTGTAATTTACCTTAGATAAGGTAAGCACAAAGTTGATCCTACGAATTTTAAATTTTCAAATGGTTGTGCAAATAGTTTCAGTGTAAAAATACAAAATAAATTGTACAATGTTTTTTTTTTATAAAATGTACTGTAAGGTTATTGTAACTAAACGAAATAAACCAGTAGTTGAAAAATTGAAAGAAAAAATTTATGTAGGATTATAATCTATGTCGAATTACAGATTTCAAAACAATGTATAAAATTAAAAATTAGAAAGAGGAAGTAAACTATATTATTTGATACCTTAAGAAACAAAAAAAAATATAGCTGTTAACTCTAAAGAATCTGGTAAAGAAATAGTTACTATCGAAGTTACTATCGAATTTAATTCTAATTTAATTTACCAAATTAAAAGATTATGACAGAAAAAGTTGACAATATTTAAACTAATGAAATACCCTTTTGAAATTAAAAGGTATGGTAAGTAGAAAAATGTATAGGTATGTGTGTTTTAAAAATTATTGCTTTAATTTAAATAGCAGTCCAGAAAGCTTCGACTGTATCAATTCAAAGATCCAGATCCAGATCTAAAGCAAACTTCATTCTCTACCAAATCCGTAAAACCTTAAAAGTAATACCATTAAAAAAAATTCAGGTCATCCAAGTCAAAAAAGGTATAGCTGTCCGTTGTGATAATGATTTCAAATTTTACGATTCAATAAATATAACATTATAGCAATTGCGACCATACTTTTAGGACTTATCCAAAATAAACACAAAAAAAACTAACAAGGTCCTTTAAGACAGGTGCTGCCGTCTAGCTTCAGTGGAGGGGGAGTGGTTCTTAAGAGCTCCACAAGATGTAGAGCATATAAAAGATTTTGAATATGGGCGCCAGGTAAATTTACCCCCAGCAAACACCTTTATATTTTCCTACACTCCAAAATTTACCAAACAAGTGTTGGAACTAATTAAAAAAAATAAAGTAAAAAAAATAAAAGACGCAATATTGCTTATATATTTATTTAAATGGCGAATCAAACAAAAGTATCTAGCAGTTACGGCAAGCAGGTGGTAGCAGCAGCAGGTATATGATAAGCTAATATTTTATTCTACCTTCACCGAATATACAATATGTGTATTCAATAAATCCCAAGAATTATTCAAAGCGCAGGCGCAAACTAACCATCATGCAAAATTCTAATAAAATTGGTGTTCATACCACACGTACTTCAAAATCTAAATATACTATACCCTGATTTTTAATAGTACATATAAGAAATTAAGTAAAACTTAATTTATGTAAATTAGAAACAGGACAACCAAAGATATAATTTAGATTAAAATTAATTGATACTAAACGGCGTTATTAATGCAATAAAATTAATTTAATAACAAGCGTCGCTTGAGCTCAGGCGCATGCGCAATCCGGTAAGCAAGTGCGTAATTCGGCAAGATAAGTGCATTAATCTACGCTTAACATAAACGCTAATCAGTAATAAATAAGCTGGGAATATAGATATGTACAGGGTAAATACTAAACTACAGGATATATAAAAAAATGAGCAGAATAGCTACTAATAAGCATAAACAGAAAAAAAAAAATAAACAATTTAAGTTCAACTTGCGTGTATCCTTGAGAGCACTGATGATAACTAGTAGTTTGGACTCCAGTCATAAGCTATTACTGCCTACGGCCACTCACAGAGCTAGTAGATTGCTTAAAATTTCCAACCAAACAAAAAAAAAAACCCTAAAAGGAGAACTTATTTTACTGATCACGAAATATATTTCAACTAATCAATTTAAAATAAATGAAACCCAAAATAACTTATTCTATAATAATTTAAGTCTTAATAGGATTGAATAATGAATTTGACTACGTTAACCCCAATATACCCTATAATAAAATTTTAACAAAACATTCATGATCATTTCTATATTTTAACAGATAAAGTCTGCAATCCGGCAGCACCGCAATATTTTATATCTCTTTTGTTTTAAATTTACCAGCAATGACAATCTTTAAATAAAGCAGGAAACTACTGTAAATATAATAAACAAAAACAATAATGTATAAATAATTTTAACCAAATAAAAGTTTATCATCCACTTTCCAAAAAAAAGAATTATGAATAATATAATGTAATTAATTTTAATAAATAACTTACCCTTATTAAGGGTTTTTTTTTTTCTTGGGGCTTTGGAATCCAATACACCTTTTAAATACAAAATATTTTCACTGCAGTCTCAATGGTAATGGCTTATGAATTTTTATTATTTGGTACTACTTATAAAATATTAGATCCTATTATTTGCAACTTCTTAATATACAACAATAACCAAATGACGTCTGAATGGCAACTCGATGATGGCGTGAACTAAAACTATCCCCGTTTCAAGGCTATAATTTGGACTAACCACTAAATATTTGTCGCACGATACACCCAATAGTCCAACTTTACAAAAATGGCACCTTTGGCATTAATCCCTTTACGGATGTTTACTATAAAACCAGAAATTTGCCACAAGTCCCACAAGCTGTGTTCATTCAATCACCACACCAGTCAAATAATCATCCAAACATGGCTCCCATCACCTACTTCCTTACCCAGAGACCTCTGAAGACCAATCCTACAGTCGTACCGCACAACCGAACAGATTACGATCAGCGCTACTAATTTTCGCTACTCTAATTAGTTACTTACTAAATAGATGACCCTACGGGTGCTTGATAAAATTTAAAATCTTAAAATAATTTAACTAAGGTAATAGTTATTTACACTTAAATAAAATATTAATATTTTACTGTAACAATTCCCCCTTTTCCTGGAGAAATTTTCCCCGAAAATTTCTTCACCAGTAGCTACTTAATCCGACTCTGCATTTAAGGTAGGTTTAAGATCTTTTACATGCCATACCCCTTTAGAGTTACCATCTGCGTCTCTCAACTCATATGTCCACGGGGATATCTTTCTTTTTATGAAAAAGGGTCCCACGAACATGGGAGCCAACTTTTTTGTAAAGTATTTCGACGCATCAGACAACGCATAATTCTTACGCCACACTGTCTGATTTGGAAGATATTCTATATGCCGACGCCTAAGATTATATCGGTCACAACTTTTATCTGCAGCAACTTCTAAACGTTCCTTGATATCAGCGAACATGGCTCTAAAACGTTCGTTACGGCTAATACCACCCAGTTGTGTGCCATCTTCAACATCGACCAACTCTTTGTATGCATAATCATTCCCAGAAAGCAACATGCTGCGACCAAAATTTACAAAAAAGGGAGTTACACAAGTTCCTTCGTGTATACTAGTACGAAGTGCACAACCAATCTCAGGTAACCTTTCATCCCAACAACGATGATTGTCGGAAACGTAGATGGATATCATCGTTTTAATGACCCTATTGACTCTCTCTGTGGGATTTGCGCGAGGATTATAAAAGGCACTGAACTTAAGATTGCAATTGTAAGTCTTTGCCAACTTCAAAAACTCCTTGCTTCGAAATTGCACTCCATTATCACAGACAATTTGTCGGGGCACACCAAACATCAGGAAAACTTCATTTTCAATTTTCCGACAAACAGATATACCAGTTGCTTTCTTCAGTGGCCACATTAACGTGAACTTGCTGAGATAGTCAGTGACAACCAACAGATAACAATTTCCCTGCTTTGACCTAGGAAACGGTCCCATCAGATCTGTAGTGATCATCTCCCATGGGCGATCCGGCTTAGGGTGAGATACCATTTTATCTACTGGTACCGCCTGCGATACAGCACATTCCTTGCAACGACGGACATATTTAGCAACGTCGCTCCTCATCATGGGCCAGTAATACCTCTCGGCCACCCTCGCACAAGTTTTGAACACTCCGCCATGTCCAGAAGTAGCGGGGTTGTGTGCCTCTTGGATTATCATTTTTCGGTCAGACTTAGGGACCACTAGCTTCCATGAATCTGACAGTGGTGCTAATTCAGGGTAGAGAGGGACAACATGTTTCCACAACAGACCGTCTGACTCACGCCAACTAGCAAACTTCTTGGGGCTATTCCTTACCTTCTGGATCATCGATAAATACCATTTATCATCTATCCTAACCTAACCTAACCTAACCTTAAAGTGATTCATCACTGGATCTTCGGTTACCGAGTCTACTACTATTTCTTCACTTGATGAGTTATTGTTTATTAACGGTACTGAGCGCGACAAAGTGTCTGGGACTACATTCAACTTTCCCTTCCTATGCAGCACTTCAAAATCGTACTGCTGTAGGCGGACTGACCATCTACACAGACGACCATTTAAATCTTTTAAATTTTGGAGCCACAATAAACTAAAATGGTCCGTTATAACAGTGAATCTAACAGCTTCCAAGTATGGTCTCAGTTTTTCTACTGCCCACAAGACCGCTAAACACTCCCGCTCGGTAGTGGAATAGTTGCGTTCTTGGCGTGTCAAAGATCTGCTTAAATATGAGATAACCCGCTCACCATCTGGATGTGGTTGAGACAAGACAGCTCCTATCCCATACCCCGACGCGTCGGTCTGAACTATAAACGGCAAAGAATAGTCTGGACAACTCAGTACTGGAGCTGTTACTAAATACTCCTTTATTAACTTGAAGGCATTAGCACACTCTCCACTCCATACAAAACTAACCTTTTTTCTAAGCAGCCTAGTAATAGGGGCAATAATCGTTGAGAACTCGGGGATAAAACGCCTATACCACGAGAATGTCCCGACTAAACGGCGAACTTCACTGACACAAGTTGGGGTTGGTAATTCTAGCATAGCTCTCACCTTGTCAGGATCGACATGTAAACCATTACGATCAATTACATACCCTAGATATTTCATTTCGGGGCGACAGAACTGACATTTTGCTATACTCACGGTAATGTTCGCCTCCTGAAGTCGACGAAACACCTCATCCAGAATCGCCAGATGCTGCTCGAAAGTTTGACTTACTATGACAACGTCGTCCAAGTATACAAATACATACGGACTAAGTCATGCCCTAAAACATTGTCAATCAGACGTTGCCAAGTCGCGGGAGCATTGTGCAAGCCAAATGGCATGCGACAAAACTGGAAGAGACCGCGATTGGGTACGGTGAACGCGGTGTATTGTTTGGATTCATCAGCCATCTTCACTTGCCAGTAGGCGCTCTTGACATCTAAACTAGAAAGATATTTTGCCTCTCTAAGCTTATCCAAGGTGTCAGTCACGGTTGGGAGGGGGTAGCTATCTCTGACTGTCACAGAGTTAAGTTTTCGAAAATCGACGCGAAATCGAAATCCGCCATCTTTCTTTTTAACAAGCAAAATCGGCGATGCCCAAGGACTGTTACTTGGTTCCACAATACCTAGTCGAAGCATCTCATCTAATTCCTTATCAATTTGCTGTTGGACAATGGGGTTGACGCGATAGAAACGTTGCTTAATGGGAGCACTGTTAGTCACAATGACATGTTCAGTTTTATTGGTACACCCTAGTTGGTCTCCCATCAAAGCGATATTCCGATCTAGTACTGCCTGTAATCTGACTTTCTCCAAGGAAGTTAAATGAGTTTGACTCTTAACATGTTCAACTGCATTAACAGCAACGGGTTCACTAGAAAAACTCCATTCATTTTGACGAAGATCGGGTACAATACCCATCTCTCGCCAAAAATCTGCTCCTAGAATTAACAAATGTGGGACATCTGGTGCTACAATCGCCTCCACCAACCTAACACGACCCTTAAGAGAGATTGGAAGCCCTACCACTCCCATTGTGCTGCAACGAGTTCCATTCGCTACTACACAGGACGACTTACGGCTACGATTAATACTTAATCCTAGTTCACAAATAACAGACAGTCCTTGACTACCAATAATAGTATGCGACGCTCCAGACTCTAAGAGTCCCAGAAAAGGTTTTCCTAAAATTTCGACAGTCAGGTAAGGTCGCTCATCACCAGCCGCATGCTCAAGGACATAATCTAATAAAATCTTGTACTTATCGACCGAATCCATACCCCCGACATGCATATCACGGTCATCTAAGCATGTCGTTGGCCTTTTCCCGAACTGCTACACTTGTTACAAGTCCTAATATTAACACCTTCCTTTTTACATCTGTAACAAAATTTATTAGTTTTGACTGTGCATCCTCTGGCAAAATGACCTGACTGGTTACATCTGAAACAAATTTAATGACAACCTTCGACTCAGCCTTGGGGGATTTATTCGTACCAGAAACAGAAGCTTGACAGCTGTCAACATAGCCGTCTTCCACCTGAACATATGCCAAGTCAGGTTCTAAAGCACCTACCCTTCGAGAAGGCGGAACAAAGTTTTCCACGGCCTCCTTTCTAGCTTCTAATTTTCTACCTAACTCTTGCAGATGATTAACCGATGTAACATCCACCAAAGCTAGTTGGTTCTGGTAAAAGGGAGCAATATTCCTAAGTAAAATTTGAAGTTTTGTCTCCTCAGTAATATTACAAGTTAATCGATTGAAATATCCCGTCATGACAGCAATGTAGACACCTATAGACTCATCTGGCCCTTGTGTGCGCTTGCGTATTTCTTCGAACAACTTCTCGTTGTAACTGGGAGATAGATATTCCTCTCGTAGCAAAGCAATGAACTCGTCCCAACTAGCTACTTGGCTCCTGTAAGCCAAATAGAATTGGTAAGCCCTACCAGTGAACAAGTCAATACCAGATTCCAATAAAATATCCTTAGACACATGCCGGGCTAAGCGAAGCTCCTCTACACGTTCAAGGAATGCACCTAAAGAAAGACCCTTTTTGTCACCCGAAAACTTACAGTCCCACTTACTGGGTAATATTGTTTTTATATTCTGAACTGTGGACGTTGCTACAGGCGACGCATTAGATACACCTGCTGTGGGTTGTACAGGAGTTTGAGGAGTAACCGTGGACCTTCTACCCGCTGTTATATTGGCATTAAAAATATCCTGCTGGAGAACACTCAGTTGCAGTGGAGGTGCAGAGGTAGCCTTGAAGTCATCCGCTTTCTGATGTAGGTCTCCCAACAAATGTAAAGCTCTTGCTCGAAGTACTGGTCGTTCGTCTTTATCTTCTGGAATATTATCTATTCGATGAAGCACATAACCTAACTTCGATTCGTATTTTTTATAAATTCCACTAGTTGGGCTGTCATTAAAATCTGCCACCAGCGGTTCCAGCTCACCTAACTTCACTGTGACTGCCATAATATCCTCTTCTGGAGTATACGGATATAATGGGTACTCCACACTATCTCCAGCCTTTTCAAGTCGACGTGCAGTTGATAAACTCTTCCGCATATCTTCCACCGTTCCCGTAGCAACCCCTCTAATATTAACTTCATAAGTTAATTCGTCAACGCTCAGTTTATAAATATCCATCTTATAAGAGAACATATCTATTAATTATGAAATACACGATTTATATACAAAAAAATTATATAAAAGGAAAAAAAAATGTTCTTTTTATTGGATAGTGAGGCCTTATCCTCGCTTGGGGCCAATATGGCTAATGAAGTAGAAATATCTAACACCTTTACAAATGATTAGTTACTAGAACAACACTATATAGGTACAAAATATTTTAGGATCTTATGTTCAGTAGAAAAAAATAATAAATTTTTAAGTCCATATAAATTAAGTACACCCTGGTAATAAATCAAGCTGCTAACTAAAACTAAATCGTAAGGTTCACCTGGCTGCGCCAAATAATCAATAGGTTTGCATTAAGATTTTTTTTACCTAAACTAATACGGGCATTAATTTTGCTTGCGTTTACGCTTTTAATTTACAGGCCCCACGTTGGGCGCCAAAATGCGACCATACTTTTAGGACTTATCCAAAATAAACACAAAAAAAACTAACAAGGTCCTTTAAGACAGGTGCTGCCGTCTAGCTTCAGTGGAGGGGGAGTGGTTCTTAAGAGCTCCACAAGATGTAGAGCATATAAAAGATTTTGAATATGGGCGCCAGGTAAATTTACCCCCAGCAAACACCTTTATATTTTCCTACACTCCAAAATTTACCAAACAAGTGTTGGAACTAATTAAAAAAAAATAAAGTAAAAAAAATAAAAGACGCAATATTGCTTATATATTTATTTAAATGGCGAATCAAACAAAAGTATCTAGCAGTTACGGCAAGCAGGTGGTAGCAGCAGCAGGTATATGATAAGCTAATATTTTATTCTACCTTCACCGAATATACAATATGTGTATTCAATAAATCCCAAGAATTATTCAAAGCGCAGGCGCAAACTAACCATCATGCAAAATTCTAATAAAATTGGTGTTCATACCACACGTACTTCAAAATCTAAATATACTATACCCTGATTTTTAATAGTACATATAAGAAATTAAGTAAAACTTAATTTATGTAAATTAGAAACAGGACAACCAAAGATATAATTTAGATTAAAATTAATTGATACTAAACGGCGTTATTAATGCAATAAAATTAATTTAATAACAAGCGTCGCTTGAGCTCAGGCGCATGCGCAATCCGGTAAGCAAGTGCGTAATTCGGCAAGATAAGTGCATTAATCTACGCTTAACATAAACGCTAATCAGTAATAAATAAGCTGGGAATATAGATATGTACAGGGTAAATACTAAACTACAGGATATATAAAAAAAATGAGCAGAATAGCTACTAATAAGCATAAACAGAAAAAAAAATAAACAATTTAAGTTCAACTTGCGTGTATCCTTGAGAGCACTGATGATAACTAGTAGTTTGGACTCCAGTCATAAGCTATTACTGCCTACGGCCACTCACAGAGCTAGTAGATTGCTTAAAATTTCCAACCAAACAAAAAAAAAACCCTAAAAGGAGAACTTATTTTACTGATCACGAAATATATTTCAACTAATCAATTTAAAATAAATGAAACCCAAAATAACTTATTCTATAATAATTTAAGTCTTAATAGGATTGAATAATGAATTTTACTACGTTAACCCCAATATACCCTATAATAAAATTTTAACAAAACATTCATGATCATTTCTATATTTTAACAGATAAAGTCTGCAATCCGGCAGCACCGCAATATTTTATATCTCTTTTGTTTTAAATTTACCAGCAATGACAATCTTTAAATAAAGCAGGAAACTACTGTAAATATAATAAACAAAAACAATAATGTATAAATAATTTTAACCAAATAAAAGTTTATCATCCACTTTCCAAAAAGAAGAATTATGAATAATATAATGTAATTAATTTTAATAAATAACTTACCTTTATTAAGGGGTTTTTTTCTTCTTGGGGCTTTGGAATCCAATACACCTTTTAAATACAAAATATTTTCACTGCAGTCTCAATGGTAATGGCTTATGAATATTTATTATTTGGTACTACTTATAAAATATTAGATCCTATTATTTGCAACTTCTTAATATACAACAATAACCAAATGACGTCTGAATGGCAACTCGATGATGGCGTGAACTAAAACTATCCCCTTTTCAAGGCTATAATTTGGACTAACCACTAAATATTTGTCGCACGATACACCCAATAGTCCAAATTTACAAAAATGGCACCTTTGGCCCTTTACGGATGTTTACTATAAAACCAGAAATTTGCCACAAGTCCCACAAGCTGTGTTCATTCAATCACCACACCAGTCAAATAATCATCCAAACATGGCTCCCATCACCTACTTCCTTACCCAGAGACCTCTGAAGACCAATCCTACAGTCGTACCGCACAACCGAACAGATTACGATCAGCGCTACTAATTTTCGCTACTCTAATTAGTTACTTACTAAATAGATGACCCTACGGGTGCTTGATAAAATTTAAAATCTTAAAATAATTTAACTAAGGTAATAGTTATTTACACTTAAATAAAATATTAATATTTTACTGTAACACAATTCCTCCTCTTAATCCTCGTGTTTAGGTAGCAGTCTATCTGAAACTCCAGATAAATTTACTAATTATAAAATATAAATTGGATCGGCTTGACAACCTGATACACTGTGACCTTTGCAGATCTATTGTGCTGCACTTGAATTTAAGCACCTTATCTGTCCCAACGCTTCTGACGAAGTTGAATAACCTTGGCTGCTATTTAAGTGTACTTGCGATACCAAAAACGGGTTCAGGTCCTATCAATGGGGTGTTTACACCCCCTCGGACCAATTTATCAGCATTTTCATTGCACCCGATTCACTTGTGCCCCGGTACCTAGACAAATATTAGACTATTGCAACTTCTACTTGAGTGAGCGTACACACACAGCTCCACACAAGCTTATACCAAACTGAGTTCCCTCTAAAGCCGATTGACTATCAGAATGGATTACAATAGACTCGTTCTCTACCTTTCGGGTAATTACTTCCCTAACGCAACTTTGTAAAATTATTGAAATTTGTATTATTAAACACCTTTATATACAAATTTCCCACATTTAAAGTTTTCAACTGCACGGATTTGTCAGTGGTAAATCCACAATAACAAATCTTGTTGATGTTACTCAATTCCTGTGAAAAACATTATATTTATAAAAACTTTTACAAAGTTTTTGACCACTTAAATCACAAAATTCTGTTAAATAAACTAAGTTTTATTTCAATCGCACCTGCGTCATTACAATTATTTTACTCGTACTTGTGGATCGATGGCAATATACACAGTCAGTTTAAATTAAATTCCTTTGTTTAAATCCCTAGTGCAAAAGCCCTTACAGCAATATATTTTGATTATTATATTCATGATACTCCTATAGTATTCAATTTATTACTGATAGCGATTAAAAAAACATTGGCCGAAAATTGCAGCTCTATATTTTTAAACAATTTTACGCCATTTAAAAAAATGATGTATGAATCAATAGAAAACAATAATGGTTGCTCTCTCAGTCTGCCGCATCAACAGGGTTTCCAGAAGTAAACAGGTATATTACTGCATGACAACTCTGTCACTTATTCTACAGTATCTTTTTGTTTACGAAAGGTGAATAACCGATTTATTATTTAGTGCTAATTTTTGGTTATTTTGACAAGTGAATTTTCAGGATGGTCGAAAATCAACCGATTACAATAATATTTTTTTTAATGGGGACTTATATGATTCGTAAAAAGAAAATATATAAATAACAATTAAAAAAATACTACACTACACTCCAAATGCTCGCCCTCTATGGAGAAACTATTATGGAAGCGAATGAGGTTAAATATCTAAGGATAAAAGACACCTGGAATTCTCATTTGGAGAACATACAGAATTAGAGGCAAATAAATCGAATCTCGACACTGTTTCACTAGTGTTGGTCTCTAAGACCGAGTTCGGTGTTGGAAGTGGGGCCTATGGAGGGACACCAAGGATGAATCCAAACCAGAACTTGGGTAAAATATCCACAATTTTTTAGGCAGAGGTTCTTGCAATAGAGATCTGTCTGTAAGAGATACTTAAGCACGACTGCAGGAACAAAACTATAATAATCATTTCCGATAACCACGTGGCACTTAAGTCACTGTAATCAAATTAAATCAACTTCAAATTAGTTTGGAAATGTCTTCGGGATCTAATGCGTCTAGGGGAAAATAATAAAGTAAACTTACTTTGGGACCCTATCATACCGTCATTGAAAAAATAGAAAAAAAGAAAGACTTTCTAGCCAGAAATGTTGCTGAGTACAGAGACCGTTTCTGAAAGGTAGGTATGTACTTTAAATCCACTGTCATTTATTCTACCAGGGAATTTTCTGAAGAGCTGCTTCTTGATAGATTAAAAATGCAAAAACCTTCAACATCGTGAAATAATTCGATCTCTCTGCTTTATCTTAAAATTATAAGCAATTAATACCCCTGAAATGTTAGACGATAAACAGCGCCATTCTTAAAATCCTATATGACTTCCAAATTAATCACACACTGAAAGAAGGGTTTGATTTGAACTTTAAAAGGTTTATAAATATATCACCTAAAGGAGTCTCCTAGAAATTAGTAAAAAAAGCATAAATCTGACTGATCTTATTTATGAGAATAAACCCAAGACTAAACAGCTGCTGATTGTCTTTCTAAACCAGATTTAAAATTGTTCTGGTTTTTAACTCTTTAAAACAAATTATTGTTTATTTTATAGGAACAATTGATCTTATTGCAACAATACCGTTAGATAAATGTTCATACATTGGTCAATTTTAAGTATTTTACAATTATTAATCGTCAAATAAATAAGGAAAATTCAAGGGAATTATTTAGTTAATAATCCTTCATACATTCCTGATGTTGGCAAAATGACCTTTTATACTACGTAATCTACGATTTCTGACACCAATAAGTAATTAACGCATTAAAAATATTAATATTGGAGGTATTACTTTGGTTGTAAAATGGATTTTGTAATGAATGGTTTGTACATATATGTAGAAGCATATTGATTAGTAGAAGAATATTGATAAAGTTTTAATTTTCCTTATGGTAATTACTACTGCCTTTCATTAAAAAATACTATTTTTATTCATTACTTTAATACAAATTAATTCTGATCTATATATATTTATCTTTGAAAATTGCTTAATTTTAATTTTCTTATTAAACTGTGTTTGATTCATTATTTTAATGCATCTGAATTTGATTGCTTTTTTGAAAAAAAATATATACTATCTTATACGATCAGGTTTTATTAGTAAAGCTTAAGGAAAACGAAAAATTTCACAGAATTAACAATATTATTTTTTTGAGATTATTGGATCTTTTATATTAATGAAAATGATAAATTATGATTATATTACTACTTTATATTTTAAAAAATAGCTTTAAGACTTTAATAACATAGTCCTATTAACGTAATTCCAGTATAATTCTTTCTTTGTTTTTTTTTTTGTTAGACACTGGAGGTTAACAGTGGTTTCTCAAAAATCTTTCGTTCTATATTCTACAATTCTACACAAAAGTCGTGATTTTATTCCTCCTTATATTCTAGATAAATATTTATTTTTTAAATATAATGGACTTCCACATAGCAACGGTTAGTACAATACATATTAATACAAAATTCTTTGTTTAATGTTTTTAAATATAATCTTTTTTATGATTGCGATATAGTTAATATTTTTAAATAGATTAAAATTCTGATCATATTGTTTTCCTATATATTCTATTGCTTTAAGCTCAAATAGTCTCTTCTTTTTTCTAGTTTTGTCACAAATAGCATTTGTTACGTTTCATTAAGGTAATGAATGTTTAATTGATATTTTCATTAACTTTTGAAATTTCAAAACTGGTTATATTTATTATAGAAAATATAAACTAAAAATTGTATAAGAATATTAAGGTTTTTAAAAATATTACGCAACTAACATGTAGCGAAACTCCCAACATCTGTCAATATTATTTTGTTTGTGCATGTATGAAATCGCCATGTTTATAATTAGATAGTTGTTATTTGCCAGGACTGTCGTAATCACAGAATAAAAGTATTCTATGTCTAGTTATGCTTCACCTTCTTGGAATGCTGTATTGAAAATTTACTAATAATAAAAATAATAATATCCACGTTTACTATGTACTATTGTTCGCCACATAACTAAAATTTCATATATATCTCAGTGTATTTACTAAGTTATCTGTCAATATTAGCTATGCAATGTCATCAATATGCTCCAATAGGCTATTGTGTTTTATCCATCTTCATAAACACTGTTAAACGGTCAATCTCTTCGCGACCAACAGTAAAGAATATCATACCATCCACTACTTCGTTTACCTTTACCCGTTCTCCAAGTTTCCTCTCCAGCTGTTTTAACACTTCTTCGTTCCTACAACATCTAAACACGTGTCCCTCTTCATCCTCCACCTCACACCGCTCGCACATTCCAGTCTCTCTCTTGCCAATCTTATGTAGATGCCCCACCCATGTCCAGTGAGCAAGGGGAGTAAGAAGTAGTTCATCTCCCTGAATTTCCGATCAATCCACTTTCTCCTACTCCTAATTACCATTTTTAAAGCATCTTCATACCCTTCCCAACTTCTCACCATATTTCCTCCTCCATCCAATACTGAACTTCCTCTCTTGTCGCACCCTTCCACTTCTCTTCCACCCTTCTCTTTGCCCTAGCCCTCCAAGGGTATGACCTCGACAGCACGGCTGCTGCTATTGCACCCACTGTCCTGTACCCCTGCCCCACCGACAACAGAATACCTCTCTGCACGTGCAGTCGTTGCTTTATCCTCGCATGGATCCCTGCTCGTTCATATCACACCTCCGCTCCATACAGCATACTCTGCTTAATCGTCCTACCAATAACTCTCCTCTTCCATTCTCCCCAGCTATGCTGCCCTTAATTTCGCCTTCTGTGCTGCCTTCAGCATATGGTGCTTGAAGGATAGTTGACTATCCAACCATACGCTTAGGTATTTCACCACCTCCTCCATACAAATTTTCTTATCCTTTCCCATTACTCTTTGTCCCTTTACGAGCAATCCCACCGTTTTATCTTCTGCTACTTTCAATCCGCATTGCTCTATCTTCCCCTCAATCCTCCTACACATATTATCTGCCTTTGCTTCTATTTCCGCCTTTCCATTTGCCGTACACACTGTAATCTTATATCCCTCCTTACATACTAAACCACAAACCTCATCAAACACACACTTTCAGAGCGTCGGTCTCATTACCGATCCCTGGGTCACTCCCACCTCCGTTCTGTACCTCCCTCCCCTCGAATCGACTATAACACGAACCGTTAGATGGTCTTAAATTAAATTAACCAACCCCTCACCCACTCCGAGTTTTAACAAAGCACTTAACACCGCCCACTAGCTGACACTATTAAACGCGTTCTCTACATCGAAGAACACTATTAATGCCAGTAATTTCTTTATCACATTTCCTTTCAAGCCATCCACCACAGGAGCTTTCTTTACCTTAATGCCTCTCAACGCTTCCTCTACCTCCCACTTCTCTACCGGCCTTATCCCCCCTATTTTTCCTAACACCCGACAATCCTGCACTTTCCGAATCATTTCCTCTTTTTTATTTCCTTTTTTACTTTGTTACACATACGCTCAGACTCTTTGTCCAAATTATGATTTTCTCTTCCTCATTATTTACTATTCATATTTTCGTCTCCCCGTACCTGTGTAAACTGAGACTATCCTTGTCCTTAAGCACTTTCCAACTACTCACTCTCTTTCCCAGACATTCATCATATACTGTCACGTCAATATACAATGAACTTCCGTCTCGTCTTACAAAGATGGGCAGCAATTTATTAGCCGGTTGGATATTAATACTTCCTCAAGGATACCTCTCCTGTCTGTTTTCTTCCTTCCCCCCATACAGTATTCTTGGCGTTGAAGTCCCCCGTCACTATTCTCCTTATGCTTTTTCTTTTCATCTGTGATACCCTCAGATCGTCCTCCAACACAGAAATGCTCCTTTCATAATCCTCTAGGCTGATATTAGGGCTAATGTACACGCTCTACACCACCATGTCTCCCATTCGCCCTAACACCCATCCGTTTCCCTTCCTTACCTCATCTTCTCTCAGTTCGTCTCCCATCACTCTTATTCCCACCTCTTCCGTATCGTCCATAATCCATCCTTGCTTCTCCATATATTTAGCAGATCCACACACCACACACTTTTCTCATAAAATTTACCTTGTCTATCATATCATGCGCTATCCTGCATTTTCCCAGGTTTATTTGTAAAACCCTCCACCCGTCATTCTTCCTTCCTCCCTCTCGCTGCCTTTTCCTACCTTCTATTTTACCATGCTGTCCACTAATGAGTCCAGACGGGTATTCAAATCTTTTTACTCCTCTTCATTTCCTTTGTCATTGGAAACCTTCTCCTTCATTTTACAACATAGCCTCTCTGCCTTGTGCCCTCTAACCCCACAAACTCTACATTCGTCATTGAGAACATTTTCCCCCATTTTACAACATAGCTTCCCTGTCTTGTGCCCTCTAACCTCTCAAACTTTACAAAGGAACGCCTGTCTCTGGCCATGTGCTTCTGTAAACTAGTATATGGGTATGTAATTTTCCGGAATTTAAAAACTTCTTTCTATCCGGAAAGCTACTTTATTTATTTTTAATGGGAAGTATTTTAATTTTTTATTTTTTAAAACATTGTGCAAATAAGGATACTTTAAATTATTAATATATACACTTTTTTGGCTTAGTAATAATGAATATGGTTTTTAATGTTTTTATCATATTTTTTAACAAGTTCCAATATAAACGATTGTTAATGAAGAATGCCGTATTAGATATATACATAAAATACAATTTCGATCCCCAATATAGTCCACCCTTTGTAGATTTAGTTTAAGTGGAGACACATTAAATTTTGTTTGCAGTAGAATTATATTAATTTCTTCCAGCATAACAATAAAGAGGTAAGGAGTGTGAATAGGTAAGTAGCCTAAGAGTGTCTAATTTAGAAATATATTTATGCAATTAATTATAACCAATTAATTATCTACCTAACATAAAATAGCTATCTACCCCTTTATACACCAAAAACAGAAAATAGGTAAATTATTAAGAACAGTGAACAACTAAACGTTTAAACGAAACTTTTTTTTATTCGAAAAATAGGTTTTTAAATTCAATTACATCTGTTTCGCTAAAAACTAGCATCGTCAGTTTCGTTCATACGTTTATTTGTTTACTGATCTTAATAACATGGACTTTCACATAGTAAAGGTTAGTATAATAAATTTCATTGGATAAATTATAATCCTTTTACAAACACAATATTGCAAGACCTGATATTAATGATCTGTGGTATGCCTTTAATGTTTTACAATAAACAATACAGGATTAAGATTAATTGAACCTCCATCGCTATCCTGTTATTACTCTTATAAAAACGTTTAACCCAGAAAACTATTAAACCTTATATTAGCATTTCTAAATGTTTAAAGCAAATTAATTTGCCTACAAATTAATAAAACAACTTTATATTTAAACTACAATTTAACAAATTACTGGGTACATCTTACTCAGTAATGAAATTTTTAGTAAAGTCTGACTAAAATTCAGGAGGAGCATAAATGTAGGAATTTGATTATTTCCTTCAAACATACATTAATAAAAAAAGTGAATAACAGGTAGTTTATAACTAGGTTACCCTCCATGCTATATCTTCTATACATATTTCAATGTATATCCTTTAGCAGAAAGGTTTAATCATAAAAATTCTTTGATGAGCTTTCATTTACATTTTCCCGAATTATTATTTAGGAAACAATCTTTACCTCAATATTTTTATGGATATCCATTGTCGTGATTACTTAGAGGTTCATTATTATTTCAATTTTTCTTGTACACAATAGTACATTATTTAACAAGCGGTAATAGGTCATAACTCACGCAGATGAAGTTTGCAGCACGAGCCGCAGGCGAGTGCTGTAATTCCTCAAGTGAGTCATGACCATAACCTCAAGTTAAATACTATACTTTATCTACGACTTTAACAATAAATATTAAAATGCAAGTATAGAGAAAGAAATTTATCTATAAACCGTAATGGTAATAGCAATGAATTAAAAGTTTTAAGTAGTAATTATTCATTTTGCTTATTGATGAGATTAACTGTAAAGTTAACAACCCTCATCACTATTCAAAATTAAGGGGTTGTCCTCACCCCTGGTAGGAGATTAAGTTACGGTGATGTAAAGAGCGGAAAGGTAGTTCCTCCTCAAATCAGAAATTGACGGGTCCGGGCGATTTTCCACATTTTCATTTTAAAGTCGGAAAATCGAGGTTAGTAAATATTTTATTTTGTTGTTCACCGCCAAATAAACGGCGGATATTTTTTAATTTTTTTATACGCGATAATTATTTAATTAAATTATTTTTATTTTTTAGAAAACAATAAATGAAAATATTTAATTTCATAAAGTAAACAAACACTGTTATTTTGCCATGATATACCACACTTAAATTAAAGGGAAATATATATAATTATAAAGCATAAAAAAATACATACTTATATATATATAACAATAAATATAAAAACAATAGCTATTTCCTTTATCTACTTAATTCGTTCAATATAAAAGCCTTTAGTTTTAAGATATTCCATATATGGACGGCTAGAACCCTAGCAGATCTGGAGTTATGTTATTAAGAGTTCTAATGAGCGAATTCAAGTCTTTCAAATATTCACAGTTAGGTGATCTTATTACACTAAAAATAGGACATTCAAACAATACATGGTAGAGAGTTTCATACTCATTCCTGTTACAAGCAATACATATAACACTAGGATCTATTTTGTGTGAAGTGCCATATAATGTGAATATCGACTTAAATTTATTACTTGCTCGTAGCTGAGCAATAGTTCGGGTGATCTGGATGGGTAATTTCATAGTTAGATACAATTGGGATGTTTTCGCTGTATATAAGTCATTATAATATAATAAATAAGTGCTTCGTCCCGTCATACTCATATCAATTTCCTGTATTTTATCGAAATATCTACGCAATAACATGTTTTTATTTTTACGTAGTGTATTGTAATCTAAATTTTTCCAAATATCTGTTGCATCAATATTGCTTCTTCACCAAAAATGCCCAATTATATATTTTTCGTTTGCATCAAGGGCACGTTGCCTCTTGAAACATATATTCGGATAACTGCTATTAGGTATCCGAATTTCAATTAATTAATTTCAATAAAAATATCTGTCTCCCAATTGTTTTGACATTCAGGTTAATTCTGTTTGCAATAACAACATGGTTATTAAAGCAAATTTTGCAAAAAACGGCACTTTTAAGCAATATGATCTGTCATTTTATTCAGGTCAATTCTGTTTGCACTAGCATTATTTTTATTTAAAAGATAAAAGATAAGATAACAAGATTTTCAAAATATTATATCCTTATTGTCGATTTTAAGTAATATGCTCTGTCATTTATTATTGGATCTTGGTATAAAGCTGGCTATCTCAGCAAGTTACTATTTATACTTATGATCATAACCAGGGGGATAATCTGTTAAAATGGTGTTTCCCTTATTTTTTATGTGAATTTTTGAAATGAATACCTACGAAAATATATAACAAACATGTAAGTTATTTTAAGTAAAGTACATATATTTTTATCGCAAATACTATTTTTAGAGAAGTTATGAGACTAGAATTTAGACACATCAGAGACTAGCAATTCTTTTGAACTGCCTCGATTAGATAAGAGAGCTACTCTTGACCTTGATAGAAGCCTCAACTACATTTGTGGCACAAGCAAGAAGAAGGGATACCATTCCTTTTCATCTACAAGCAAGTGTAAAAATGAAAAAATGACGTGTATGTTTTAGATATTCACTCCCTTTCAGGTTTTTGCTAGTCTTTTATTTTTTTACCAAGAAAATTACCAAGCAACTATTGGAGGTGATATAAATCTTGGGCTTAGCCAACCAGCTGTAAGCCGAATAATCAATTAAATCAGCAGCATTTTAACTCATAATTTATTACCCCATTACATCAAATTTCCACCTATAGATGAAGATGTAAGAAAAACTAATTAACGGTAAATATTAAACTGATTATATACATTAATAAATCTTTAACCTGATATTTACATTTGAAATTTGGAATTCCTTAATGATACAGAGGCATTTAAGAAGAAAATATCGAGAAGAAAGGGGAAACAATTACCTTCTTGGAGACTCTAGGGTATATTATTCAACCATGGATGATGACCCCCTATTTCTGATGCTCTCCCTGATACTCCTGAATACTATTACAATATATTACACAGGAGAACCAGAAATATGGTTGAAAGGGTTTTTGGAGCCATTTTTCAGATGCCTCAAAAAGGATAGAGTTTTGCACTACAAACATGCAGTAGCAGCTTACATTATTTCTTCTTGTGGAGTTTTGCATAATATATGCAAAAAATATAATATTGAGGATATAATTGGTAAAGATGAGGATGGTAGTAATGATGATCGACAAAATCAAGATAATCAATTAAATCAAAACCTAGAAATTAATGGTAAATATAAATGCTGTTTCTGTGTTATGTACTATTTTTTATATTTGTAAAAAAGTTACTAGTTGCATAAATAAAAATGTAAAAACAAAATAAATTATTGAAAAATAAATAAAACAACAGTGTTAGGAAATCACAGTAAATTAAAACTAAATTAAAATAGAGAAGATGAAATAAAAACTCTACAAACTAAATATTACTAAATATTGAAAAATAATATTTTCAAAAAATAATTGTTCAAAAATAAGAAAATTGTAATTTTACAAACCCCTTAACTCCATTTATTTAAAAATTGCATCAATCATATTTATTAAATTTTGTGAAAATTTTATCACTGGTGTGAGATATTGTTGTCAATTTTCAAATTCGAAATTATGGCATGGCAATAAAAATATTGTTAAGAACATAATTGATAACCAATATTGCGAGACTACCATGTTGTTATTGGTTGTAAGACATAATAATATGGTTACAGTAACAATATTTATAGCAATGTTAATCAGAATCTACCCTATTAATAGGATCTTACTAAAAAGCCGGCTATCTGAGCAAGGTACTTTTTATAATTTTTATAACTACAAGGTGAAAAAATTGTGAAAATGGCGTTTCCATTATTTTTTCAAGTCGATTTATTAAATGAGTATGAAAATATATCAAATAGCTATTTATTTAAGTTTTTTCGAAATGTCCTACTTTATTTTTATAGACATTTTTAGATTAGGGTTTAGACATATAGAGACACCAGTAACCCTTTTAAATTCCCTGAATATTAATTTATAAAGCTTTTCCAAATAAACAAAAGAGCATAACAAGAGTTATTTCAATTTATGTTCAGAATAAAATAATTTTTTTTAATATCATTAAGTCATAATGATAAGAGGTAAATTATACTAGCCATTTCTTTAACTGCACAAACCAGTTGATCTCTGAGTGTATAATTCTGCTTTTGTATTTTGCATATTGGCACTATTGTAAAAGAAAAAATTTGTAACAGAATGACTTGTTCTACTCCTGTTTGGTTTTGTGGGTGCATTTTCCTTGTAGTTAAAACTAATTTTTTTTAACTTTTTACTAATAATTCCATTATCCCGGAAACACTAACCTCACATTCTTCTTTTTGGTCACAAAATGACACAAAATAATAACAATTGCAATTGCAAACGGAATACAAATTTAAACTACCATATTGCTATTGTTTAAAAAATGTAACAATATGATTAAGACAACAATGCTTAAACAGAATCGACCTGATTGCCTTTAATTATTATTAAATGTTATTTAACTGATTTAAATCTAAATTAACGTAATATGTAGGTACGTACACTTTGTAGTACTAACTTTTGGATTTAGCTATACTGGCTATTCTGAATCCGTTGATATATCAACTCTAAGCAAAGAAGATATAAATAATTAAAAAATAACATAAATTAGGGGAACGGTATATCTACAGATTACCTAAATTAAAAATGATCCTACTTTTTAAATGTATTACGGTGGTGGTTTACAGGGACCTAATTTAGTCAGGGTTTGTATAATATATAGATTACCACGTCTGCTTGGCAAGATTTGCTGAAATTTCATTTAATTTATGAGTGTTGCGTGTTTGCATTCAACATAAAAATTATAAAAAGGAAATATTGAAATAATATTTCATATAAAATATACGCAGAAATAAGATTTGGAACTGATTTATTACGATAAAGAGGAAGCTGAGAACATGCGAACGCCAATGTGCTTGGACGTGGAAATATATCATGAATCGAAAATAGTGGTATCATCTATTATTCGAATTCATGTCAAATGCCTTAAGTTTTATTGTCCAGTTATAAAGTAATTTTCTACTTTGAATTAGTTTTTAGTGGTACTTTATTTTATTTTCTATTTTATAATTTTACTCAAACATTATAATAAACAAAATGAAGGGTGGCTATTTTAAATAAGGCCTGCTTAAAACGACTATAAAATTAAAAATAACAATAATTTAATAATAATAAAAATACCTAAATGTGTATTGTCAATTAAAGTTGTAAACTGTTCATTGTAAAGTAAACTTTAGCGGGGTCTTAATTACCTATTTAGAGACTAGGATTGTTAAATGAGATTGACGGAGCACGTTTGTGCTTCGCAAATAAAGAATATGAATATAAAAAGGTTTTTCTAAATATCTTCTTTTAGTAAATGAATATACTTGGGACTTACACACTGCTACTTACGATTCTAGGAATTTACAGCCTTAAGAGGAATACCTTTGCTTATTTGAAATAAACGTTAAACTCCAATAGATACCAACCGATCAATTGGAAGTGTTGAAATTTAGTTCACACTTATTAAAAAAGTAGTAGAGGAGATTTTTTTGAAAAGCCTAATTTCCGAGAAAAAAATTAGTTTACTTTCAATTATTTTTTTTTCAAAAACCGGATGGCATAACTTTTTAGACATCAGTTAGATGTAACCATTCTTAAAATGTACTTTAGATCATACTAACTAAAGGGCTAAAAAATGAGGTAGAACAAAACACGGATGAATCACAAAATGGATTTAGAGAGGGCACAAGAACGGCTGATGCGATATTTATAATCAACCGATAGAAAGAATAGCGGATAGTAATGAATTGATATATTATTTGTGCTTTATTGATGCGTTTGACTTAGTTAACAATGTAAGCAAAGATGTAATTGCCAACAGTCTATAAAAATCGACAAAAAACTTAATAAGAACGAATAATAAAGTATATGGAACAAATAACTTAGGAAATACAAACTCGACATAAATATGGACAAAACTAAAAGTATGATGATCGCAAAAGAACCACGCAGAAATAGAAATTAAATAAAGCAAATGAAAATTCAACAGATTTCGCAGTTTAAATATTTGGGATTAAAAAAATAACACAATAAAACAGAATAAAAACTTTTAGTATTTCCAATTAAAAATGCATATCTTATTAAAAAAGTGCACTCTACAAAAACAAAAATAAAAATGTTTAATACACTGTACATACCTACACTAACGTATGGATCTGAAGTGTGGTCGATAAATAAAAAAAGAGAAGCAAAGAATAAAGGCTAGTGAAATAAAGTTACTAAGAGAAATATCGGGTGTAAAACTAACAGATATAGTAAGATATGTAGAAATAAGAAAGAGATTAGTGGAAAAAAGAATGCAAGAAAATTCGATTGTGGTAAGAATGCCAATCATAAGGTTGGCAAAGATTTTAAAAATGGGAAAAGTAAAAAAGAAAATTAAGGGCAGACCAAGGCGAAAATGGGTTGAGGAAATAGGGGACTACTTGGTGCAAGAGGGGATGAATTGGAAAGGTGCGGAGGAGATGGCTAGGGATAGGTAAAAATGGATAAAGAAGATTGTGGAAGACGTTGGGGAATAAAACACACCTCTATATTGGCAGGTAGCCGGTAGAAAAGGAACAGATTATTTATGTTTGTATGTTATTGTAACGATTATGTAAAAATATTACATTTATACATATTTATTGTAATGAATATTATGATTTAGATGATTATTTATTGACTAATTGATTTGTATTTATGAATTTTAACCTGAGAGTTCATTAAATTAATAAATAAACTGTATGTTCTTACTAGAAAAAATAATAAATTAAAAGCTAAAATTTGCTGAAATTTAAAAAAATCCTAGCGACGCAATTAATCACCGGTTATAATAATCTGAAAAATGTGACAAAATATAGGAACTACTAGTGGGATTCTAAGCACGTCTGTAAGGTATGCAAACAAAAATCTGGAAAAATTAACATGGCAAACCCTATATCTTACAAATTCTGTAGCTTATAGGAAATGCTCAGAATTCTACCATAATATGCGACGAAGGTGTTCAGCATGTCATAGGTCGAGGCAAGAACAATAATTTTTGGTACTAGAAAACCGCGTAAAACGGCTATGGTTTTCTATTTTGTTCAAGCTGACGATTTAAATAGATTTGTTTACGTGATGTCAAAACTATTCTCACATAAATTTCACAGTTTCTCCTTATTTAAAGTTTGCGAATCTTTTTGACGACCCAGTTTGAGCAGTGCTATTACTTTTAGTCATTTAAATCTATATAAGTTCTTACAAGCAGATCTAAAAACTTAAAAGGTAAAAATATCGTTTCGTAAGTTTGCCATTTTCAGCAAAATTATTGTTATTATTATATCCATATAGTTTCATTATTTTATTTTATTAATTCTAATATACTAAATACTTTTTATTTTTAAACACATATTATTAAATAATATGTTTAAAGACTAAATGAATATCAATTAAAATTGTTAACGTGAAAATTGATTAGAGAAATGACAACGGTATCATCTATTTTCCGTATAATATCATGAAGAGAATCGTTTCCGTAGAAAGATTAAATGATCACTTAATAACTGGTCTGAAGCCATTATTTAGTTTAGGAGTTTACGTTTAAACAAGACATAAATCTATGATCGCAGATAGAGGATCGCAATATTCGAATGAAAATAGGGCGGTATAAAGTGATTCATTAGTTTGCTTACTGGACATTAAATCTAGGTAATTGCTTATGTGTTTGACGTCTATGTATTAGTTAGCATGTTATAATCAGCAAAACCGTTATACTTTATTAATATCGATAATTAGACGGTTTGATACGTGCTCATTAAACATTCGGAAACACGCCATTGTTATTGTTATCTTAATTTTTATTTTATGAAGAAAATGTCCGTATACCTATACTTTATTAGTAAAAATTAACAATATTTTGTATTAATGACTAAATATATCGATTCTGCGCATTATAAATAAATAATTTGGAAGAAAATTAACTATGGCTTGTCCAGTATAAATATAATTGCACGTCACAGCTGTCAGAACGGGACTATGTTGCCAAGGATTTAAAATAGTATTAGAATCTAATAAATGTCAAACGAAGTCTCTCTAATATTCTTCTTTTTGTTTGACTACAATACTACACCATTTTTGAACGTGGCAACAGAGCGCAATTTTGCCAACGTCTAAAACATTTTAGCACGAGGTATGTTGGTTTAAAGTTTATATTTTATTATTCCAGGAGTTGTATTTGATATAAAATTAATTACGTAACCTTTCTTAAAGCATTTATTCATTATTTGTAATAATTTGCGGCCTACAAATTTAAATATTTAGCAAATTTACAGTGAAAAAATACTGATTGACAGTAGCAAACGAACGAAGGAAGTCAAACGAACAGAGCGATTTGTTCACTTTGATGACGTGCACTTATATTTATACTGGACAAGCCATATCTGTAAAGTTATTGCTTTGCATCTTTATAACAAAATATACAAAAATCTACAGAAAAATTTTAACTCAGATGTTAAAATATTTTAGAGTAAAGTAATAGTTCTTTAATGAAAATAAAAGTATTTATTATATTTTCAAAACAACGGCTACTAGTTTCGTTCTATATTAGACAATCATCAGGCGGTTAAAGAAATATATGGTATACAAGAAAAACGGTAGGTAAGTGTAAAAAGATTAAAATATTATTTTAATTAAAATTGACAAAACTAAAAATAATAATGTATGTAAATATGAATTACCCATACATATGGACAAAAATTGAAAGTTAAAACAAATTTTTACACACATATTTGGTTACAACAGGTTAACAATTTGCAATAGTAAAAATAAGTCAATAGTGATATATCATAATACAATAGATCGAATTGGAGTAATAAAGACACAATATTGTATATAAATACGGTATTTGCCAAAACAAAGGACACTGAAATCAGGAAGGCTGTGAAAGACAATAGTTACATGGTATTTTTAAACATTGTTTATTCTAACAATCTGTCAAAAAGATTCGAAGTGGTGCTTACAGACGCAAGAAAAAATATTTATTATTGAGTATTATTATTTCCTCTCATACGGGAATGGACGATCAAATGGACCTAGTTTGTTAATGTTTGCTAATCAATTTCGGGAAGAGTTTAAGAGGCCTGTACCAGCTAATAAGGACTTGTTAGAAGTCGTTGCAAAATTTCGACTAACAGAAAGCGTTCTAAATCAACACAAAAGCTGTTGTACTGGTCGTTCAGTTACCGTAACAAAAAATGCGAATCAAGAAAGGTTATTTCAACAGGTGTTAGAATCACCAAAAAGAAGTCTCCGTAGAACATCTCTAATAATGAAATTAAGTGAAACGTCTACTCGTAGAATGTTTAAGAAGATTGATGGGTTTCCCTATAAAATAGAAATTGGGCAACACTTGACAAGACAAGACAAGAAATCAAGAGTTTATTATGCTTCATAGTCTTGGCAATGCTTTATGAACCACCGCTATTTTTTCCTTATGGGTGGTTTACAGACGAATGTCACATCCATCTGAATGGATTTATCAATCGACAGACAAATCGTTTTCTTCGTTTTAAACCACCAGACATCATCATAGTGAACGTGTAACGATTTGGTGTGCAATGACAGTTAATAGATTATTGAGCCCTTACTTCGTGGAAGACGACCGTTGAAAACCTGTTACACTAAATCAAGTGCGATATAGATAACACATTTTGACACCATAATTTATTGATCTCAGAAAATTCCGTCGTGCCAGAAACATACAGTTGAATACCCAATGGTTTCAACAGGATGGGGCTGCTTGTCATACCACGACAGCACCCTTAGATATGATTCGAGAAAATTTTGAAGATCGCGTAATTTCCCGTAACACGAATTTTCCTTACCCTTCTTATTCACCTGATCTAACAACTCTTGATGTTTACGTATGGAGTATGCTGAATCAAGCATTTTTATAGGAAACCCACCGGCCAATATTGACAAGTCCGTGACAAAATTTTGATCTTGTTCAGAAAAAAAGCAGCGGCCTATTTTTGATAACATACTAAGCTATCTTGTTAATCTGGGAACGCTATGGCGAGCACTGTGAACACATTTTGTATAGAAGCGAAACTTAAAATTTGCAATGTTTAAAATGTTGTTATTTAATTTTCCATGTTTTCCTGTTTTCGGTGTCGTTTTTGGCACATTCTGGTAATTAGTTACAAGAAGGCATACGACCGAAGTTTCAAAAGAGGTGTGTAAACCACTGATGTTCTTAAATTTATTTTCCAATAAGTTTGGAAGAGCATACGTTCTATGAAATCTTAAAAAATAAGAAGAAAATCAAAAAATAAGGTCATATCACTGATATGTTTTCATCTAAAAATTTACTTTTTCAGTTACATTAAAATTTTTAATTTCAACAGTGTAACTTTTGGTATATTGTATATTTTATCACTAACTGATTTTTGACACCCTATACATAGTTAATACTAGTATAAATTTAAAATATAAATAACAGTTCGCAAACTATTCCTTGACTAACTTTTTATTAAATTCTCAGTAATCATAATATCAATGCATGCAATGCATGACAATGCAAATAAATTTTTTTAAATGAATTCAGCAATATTTTTCGATATTTGCTAACTTTTTAGCCGTTCAACAAACTTGATTTTTTAACTAAATTGCAATTTAAATACGAAACAAATGTAAAATTGAATGGCTATTATAACATACTTTCAATTAAGGTAGTTTCAGTGCGAGACCACTTTTCAATAAATTGATCCCAAATTTTTTTGATAAATTAATACTAGTATTTTTTATCGATTCTTAGATTTTCAGAATTTTTGTCCATTCAGATCACTTTCCATTTAAATTATGTAAACTGTCGGGTCTATTTAACTAATATAATTCATATAAAAATATTTTCTAGACGGAAATGGAAAAAAAGTGGAATAGGGAAATAATGTTTGCAGAATAGTTTAAAAAAATCCCACCTCACCTTTTTTATCCATTTCCATGCTCTTTATTTTAATTGATTGTGATCTGGCAACGCTGTACGCAGCGCTCAGATAAAGTGTTGAATAAAAAGCGCGAAGTTCAAATCTTTTACAGTTGTAATAAAAGCATTGAAAAAAATATACCACCCTAAATTTTCACCCCACTACTATCAACCCTTAATTTTTTTTGTTAATCAAAATTTGATATTTTATTTTGTCATCGCTTAAAAAAAATTCATATTACTTTCATACAACCCCTATTTTTCATTTGACAGAAGAATGCGTACTGCAAATCTCATCAAAGTTTATAGGCGCTTTCTTTCATTCAGACATAGGAGGGTATATCAAAATGTTGACACTTGACAAGAGGATATTATTTAACAAAACTATTTATAAACAAACCTAATAAAAAATACGCCGTCTCTTCAGCACTTCCACAGAACCGACAATCCTTGATTTGCGCATTATTTGAGGTGGTCCCACAAAGCGCAGCGTCCAGTGAATAGACCTGTGGTCAATTTTATGTATTCCTTGCCAATTTCCAAAAGCCATATTGTCCTTTTTGGTCATAAATTTACAATTCTTTTTAATTTGCAATCCTTTTTTGTAAAAATATGTCTAGATCTACTACTGGCAATTCTGTAGATCTTTAATTGGTCAGATTGCAGCCAGTTTCAATCAGCACTTTTTTGCTTGACATCTCATAATAATTAACACCTCTGGCAGGAACATATGTAATATATTTGTTATAGTTGTTTGTTTACATCTTATCTAAACCCGATATCTAAAAAATAATTTTCAGTACATAAGGGTTATCTAGTTTCCGCGTCAAATTAATACAAGCATATTTCGGAACATGCTCCCTAGTAACTAATCTGATAACTTTTAGTGATATGAACCAGGCTTTTGAAATAACTCCTAGTTTTAAAATGAAGTAAAGCAGTGCACATCCGCTTGTCACCATTTTTTGAATGTAATAATAATAATAAGCTTTATTGTCGAAAAAATTTTTTAAATTGTGGACAAAGCTGTTTAAAAAAAAAAGCAAATCACATAGAACAAAACAGTAATACAAGAGTATTTACAAGTAAATAAAACATAAAACATACAAACATATAAAACTTCACAATATAAAACATTGCGAAAGGTCAGTTGAAAAAAATAATAAAAAATAAATAAAATAAATGTATACTTTATGTATACATTATACAATGAGACTGATAAATAATAAGTAATATAAAAAAATTAAAATTTAAAATTTTAATTTAGTCAGAGTAACAACAAAAAAAAACAACAACAAACAACAAAATAGATAAATATCACAAATTAACTTTCCAGTGCGTGAGATGGTCCAAAATAATTTATGTAAAAAAGTCGTCAACTGCATACAAAACTCTCTCCACCAAGTATGATTTTAAAGCGATACGAAATGCGGTTATTGATGAAATGGACTTTATTTCCAAGGGTAGATTGTTGTGCATTTTCTTAGCGTTATAAAAAATAGAGCTTTTGATTAGTTCCGTGCGAGGTTTTGGTAAATAAAGGTCATACTCTGCACTTCTAAGAGGGTAGTTATGAGATGGTCTGTCTGAGACAGGTAAATGTTTCCGAATTAAGGAAATGGATTCAAAGATAAATAGGGATGGAAGTGTTAATATTTTATGTTTTTTAAAGAATTCCCTACAGTGAGTTTTACTGCTTAGTTTCAGCGTATACCGAACAGCTCTCTTTTGTAATTTAAAAATACGTTCAAATTGAGTCACACAACATGTACCCCAAAATGGAAGTGCATATCGGAGATGTGACTCGAAGAGGGCAAAATAGACTGTTTTGGAAGCTGACAGGTGAAGCTCCCTAGATATTGTTCTCAGTGCGTAACAAGAAGAGCTTAGTTTTTTTGACAAAGCGTCAATGTGTACATCCCATTTTAGAGAGCTGTCAACGACTAGTCCCAAAAATCTCACAGAGTCAACGACCTCTATAGTAGAATTATTCAACATAATAGGTTGAATTGCAGATGTGTATGGTAAAACTTTCGTTTTAGAAACGTTCAAACACATATGGTTAGAATCACACCATGATTTGATGATGGTTAAGTCATGTGAAACGATTCTATGCAGTTCGGTGATATCCGGGTGACTCCAAGAAAAGCTAGTGTCGTCTGCGAATAAACAAATTTTTCCGCCGATGCTCAAGTCAGCAATATCATTGATAAATAGCAAAAACAATATAGGACCCAATACCGAACCTTGTGGGACCCCATATTCTATCTGCTTGCAAGCTGCAGTCTATCACTAAGAAAGGACTCGAACCACCTGATCGAGGTGCCTCTAAATCCATAGTACTGCAATTTTTTAAGTAGTATTTTATGATCCACGCAATGCTACTTAAATGTAATTTATTGTACTAACCCTTACATTGAGGATAAGTACTATTATTTTCTGTATGTAGTTTTGTCATTTGCTTAGATATTACAATAAAATTATTTTTGTTTAAGGTCAGTTGTCAAATAAAATAAGTAAGTAATTTATAATTAATTATAATATTTAAACAATACTTATTAAGATTAAACAATAAACAACTATATTTTCCAAACCAAACCAAAGAGAAAGAAATTGCAACGAAATTATTTTAGTGTAGTAAACAAAAACAAAACAAAAAAACCAAATGCCAAGTAGAAACAATTAAGTCTATAAATAAAACTAAGAAACAGCAATATTACATCTAGACACGAAAATACAACAGATGATGTACATTCGCCTAACAAAACGAGCTCGAAAGAAACCATGTTTTTATTTCAGATTCCTTGTAGCCGAATAAGGGATAAAACATAAAAAATAAGAATTTTTCCGATATTCTTAAGAACAGCAGAATAACAAAAAAATACTTAACACCTTTTTTACTATTGGAGTATAAGCATATTGATCGAAGAATATAAAAATTTATAAATCCAACAAAAGAACGTACCTACCTGACAACTGAAAATCACAAGTTATAATAATTATAATTTGTAAATCGGGGAGAGTAGCATTTTTCGAAATTCTCATAGACCATTTCTTAGTTTATTGTTTGCTATTTTTAATAATTTATTTTTCTTTATTCTTTAAATAGGGAATCAACATACACTTTTAAATAAGCTAATTACTTTAAAAAATGAACATGAAGACATAAAATCAGTATTTCTAAAGAAAAATATTTTTCACAGAAAATTTAGCTATAATTTTCAAATATTCAAATTTGGTTGTGACGTCATGATATGTGTTCACTCCAATTTGTATGCTTGGAATGTTCGTTATTGTAATTATTAGTATTCGTTCACAAGTGAATTCAGTAGAATGTTTATATTTAAGACGTGTTGTTTGGCATGGGTACTTCTTTTATAACCCTTAATTCATTTATGGATTAAAAGAATCAGTCAGTTCCCTAAAAATAGGTAAGACACTCCTAAAGTTTTATTTAATAATTTGATATTTATTAAAAACAGATCCAGAAAAGACAAAATTATTAGACTGTTACAGGTAATAACAAAAGCTAATATCCCCAATCTTGATTTGCTACCTATTAAATCGAAAGAAGCTTGGGGAAATTATCAACTGCGCCCAAACCCGCAATAAAAGTTAGGATAATCTGCCTTTTCGAATTTTACCTGAAAAAGGTCTGCATCGACTGCGCCTCAAGTGAGACAGTACAGTGTCGTCATTAGTTATTTACCTACGCATGAGTGAGTACTAGCTGCTACCAGTGAAAAAATATGAGCTCTATAGTTTTCACGCGAATAGAAAGCGAACGTGGGGGAAACTTAATTTTGGTAAATAATTATACTTTTCGAAAACATAGAGATATAATCAACAGGGTATCGATTTGTTAGGTTAGGTTAGGTTAGGTTAGGTTAGGTTAGGTTAGGTTAGGTTAGGTTAGGTTAGGTTAGGTTAGGTTAGGTTAGGTTAGGTTAGGTTAGGTTAGGTTAGGTTAGGTTGGGTTAGGTTAGGGTTAGGGTTAGGGTTAGGTTAGGTTAGATATACTTTTTTTTAATAAATGTGTTCTGTTCCAGGTACTAATTTTTTAGATATTTAATTTATTTAACATCAACCATATACATGTATAATATGGTATATTATTATGTATAACTAATTAATAAAATTTACACATGGTCAATATAAAAGTATCGTGAATTTGAAAATAACAGCCCGTAGCTTGTAGAGCCCATCATAACAACTTATTCGTTTGTCTCTAGTCCTAGATTTTTGCCTGTTTCTTCAAAACAGGGGTATTCCAAAAATTGAGTGTTTCCTATCCCTTCTGCATCTTCATGCTGTCTACAAATAGTATTTTGGATTTTTCCATGCTACTTAAAAATTTTACCTCTGTTAGTTGTCTATTTTATCCGGTACCATATTCATAACATCAATTCAGTACATGATGCTATGAGACTTGGTATATACCGTATATTCTTAATAAGAGGTCTTTAATTGGTTTTTATTTTATGTATAATCTGTTACATACCTTTCGTAATATACGTTTTAGTTCAGATCACCTCTTTTCTTTATATCGTAGTAATCTCAAATAAGCACTATAATCTCTATGTGCCAAAATGATTTAAAAAATTATATTAGATCGATAACCTATCAAACCCAAATACAAAAGTATTTTAGACTTTGAGATAATTTAAATAAAATAGACAAAACATCAAGGTGGATTAAAAATTCTTCACATATTGTGATACTTCTACAGAATCTTACAAATTAATTGGGATTCATTATTGGAGTCAGTTGCTTCATCAAATTAAAAAAGAATAGAATAGCAAGTAATTTTCCCTTTAGATAAGATTCAAGCTACTCCGGAATGTAAAATTTACCATAGCTTTCACCAAACAATATTTTCAGAATGTCTTTGGTAGCGGGTAGAATTAGTGGCTCTGATATAGTGTGTGGTTTCTAACATTTCTAACATTAACATTTAGCTACTTTGTAAGCCACATTGTATGATCTAAGTTTTTATTAGAAAAATCACGCAGTTTACAGATACATTCCTTGAAATGTTAGTGCTTCTTCAATTTATAGGTTTTAAGCTATCAGCAGGTAATATTTTTTAACAACTAACGCAAGCCAAGAAGGCTTTAATTAAATTTCGCCAGATAAAACGTTCAGTTCATTGGGATTACCACAAACAGTTGGACAATTACACAAATATAGCAAAACGAGATTATCTCAATTGCAAATACAAAACTTCACAAGTAAAGAAAATTGGAAAGCGCTGTTATCCAAGATACACACAAAGAAATTTATAATCATTTAACAATCTAAACAGAAATTTTTTTACAACTACCAATAACTGCAACTGAATAATGAAATATTAAAATTAAATATCAACAATAAAGGGAGATATGTCTCAGAAAAATGTACATTTCAGTTTGTTTAAAATAATGACATTACTAATATCATTATTATTTTGCTGATAAAATTCAAAGCTTTGGTTACGACATCATTAAGCTATGTTGCCCAATAATATATTAGACATATAATTAATACTTGTCTTGAAAATAGTTATTTTCCTTTAAATTGGAAAGTTGCTGTAGTAACGGCCCTTAGTTAAGTTTAGTTCACCCAAAACTTATAATGATTTAAGATCAATAAGCATTTTCCCAGTAATATTAGCAAAATTTATAGGAAAGCAAATAAGATTATTTATGTTTCCTGACGAAAAATCCCATTTTAGAAAGGGATTTTGCTGTGCTAGCAACTGTAAGCTGCTGAGAGCAATAAAATTTCAATTCTAATTTTGCTAGATTATACCAAATCTTTAAATATTTCTAATTTTGACAGGACTACTTGGTGAAACATAATAAAATAAACATTGGCTTCAAGGCAGTATTCTGGGACACTTACTTTTTTTTATTTATATATCAAGAAAATATATGAAAATATATATTATCAATATTATGCGGAAGGTAATCAATTTTCGTTTCCCTCTATTTATAAAGACGAATCGCAGAAAATTGAGTAATATTTTACAAATATCTAAACAAATTAGCAATTTTGTTTTTTTTTGTACCGAAAACTATCAATTTTTTTAAATAATTGTTACAGGTTAGTTTTTGATCACCGGATCTGTGTCTCCTGGTTAACTATATCAAACATTTTTTGCCTGCATAAACCCAAACTCATTCCTTCTGATAACATTTCTCTATTATGTTTAGAAAAATTTGCAATCAGCTTTAGATTACTTATTCATACTTGCCCCTGATGGTGACGACCAGGTCAGAATATATCCCTGATTCATATTTTTCTGTTAAATACATCAGTTGATTTAAGTATTTCGAAATAAATTGTGTTGTTGAGTAGAATCATTTGTTGAGAAAATGAGTTGTAATAATTGCAGAATTAGTTTTTTAAAGAGTATAATTTAATTAGACAAATATTTGCAGTTTTTAATTAAACAAAGCAGATTATATACAAATTGCAAATTTTTAAGGAGTAAATGTACAAAATAGAATATTTGCAAATTGCGGTGCCGTGTGTCGATCTATATATTGAGAAAAGCCGCTGTAGAATTATGTTCATAGCGATAAGTAAGTCATGAATATATATACAGTATGATGCAAATGTATGGAATAAATTCTTTATTTGAGAAACAGACGACGTTTAAAAAAATCTTAAAACACGGCAATTTTAATTTTTGAATGGCCATCAACTGCTATGGATGTGTTGGACATTACGTCATTAGTGATGGCGTAATAACGTCATCGACGATTTTTTTAAATACAAACCGAGGTCACATGACAGCTCATTTGAAAGGTCTCCTTATCGCCTTTGCAGCAATGTAATCATTTAAATATTTATTTCTACAGGGTTAACCAAAATTATAAATTTTGTTAAGTAACATGGAATTACAATAAATATTCATTCACTGAATTAAAATACACTAGAACCGCCACTGGGAATAAAACAAAATAGTGTTTATTGTTGGTTCCGAATAAAAATACATTGATAAAAACAATGCTACATTATAATTTGAAATTAATTTACAAAAATATTTAAATCAATATTGTCATTGACTCGTCAATGATCTGTGAATCTGTCAAATAATATACGTCAAATTTTTAATCTTCAAGTTTTTTGCCGACATTAATAACAGCATTTACAAAAATGAAACCAACAGAACGAATCGAGATTTTAACTATGATTGGTTATGGGGATAGAGTGAGAACTCAAGCAGAAGTTCGTAATTTATTTAATGCTGAATACCCCAATCGCGATCCAATTACTCAATCAACATTAAGTAAAATTGAAAAAAAAAATTTAGAGAAACGGACTATGTTAAAGATCTTCCCAGAAGTGGTAGAACATCAACATCCGAAGCCAAAAAACTGGACGTTGTACTGGCGTTTCAAGAAAATCCTCATACCAGTTCTAGGCAGGTCGCACTAGATAATAATGTCCACCAATCAACTGTTGTAAGAGTGCTAAAAAAGGAGAAGTGGCATCTATACAAACTACATCTGGTCCAGGAGCTATTAGAAGATGACTGATAGAAGAATCGAATTCTGCGAAATCGTTATGAAACAATGTAACAGAGATCCGACTTTCATACAAAAGGTACTTTTTTCAGATGAAGAGTCTTTTATGCTGAACGGTCACGTAAATTGCCAGACATGTCGATATTGGGCAAGTGAAAATCCACATTGGATGGAAGAGTATAGGACACAATATCCCGAAAAGGTGAATGTTTGGGCCGGCATTATAAACAATCAAATTGTAGGGCCATATTTTTTTAAGGAAAACCTAACCGCTGCTAGTTATCTGGAATTCAAAATTATCTGTTGCCACAGCTGAATCAGCTATTTCCAAATAGAAATGATTTATGGTATCAACAGGATGGAGCTCCCCCACACTATGGCGTTGAGGTACGAAATTACCTTAATAACGTTTTCCCAGGAAGGTGAATAGGTAGAAAGGGGCCTATCGAATGGCTACTAAGGTCTCCAGGTCTCCTTTAGACTTTTTTTATGAGCATATTTAAAGAGCAGAGTATATCAAAATCGGCCGAATAATGTAGAAGAGTTGAAGGAGCGAATCCGAACGGAAATTGCAAAAATAACACCTGAAATCCTCGAAAACGTTAGGAAAGAATTTACTGCTCGCCTTTCTCATTGTATTATAGCTGAAATAAATGAATACTTAATTCATTGTTTGTATACCATAATTAAAATATTTATAAAAATTTCGTAAATTAACCAGAAGTAGCTAAAGTAAATAATCACCAAGAATATTCTTAGCCTTCCTTGAATTTACTAATTTTTTTAAACGATCATTATCGTACGGTATCTCAGTCTACATTTGTAAAATATGTGCCTTAAATTCATCATATCTTCAATGTTTGGTAACGACATTTCATCAAAAGTACAGAAAGTATCCATTTAATTTATAGAAAAAAATACGCTAAAGATATCCTACTTTCTTTCCGATTATGTTTACTTTATTTAACTTAGCCTGGCGTCTCCTACTTAATACTGAATCACTTGTGGAGACTTTAATTTATTGACAAACTGTAATCTTCAAAACATAGAAATTTTAGCCCTCAGTGATTAGACTGAGCAGATTTCTCTCGATCAATATTAATGTGCAAAATCAACAGAAAACTATATCGTAGTGATCTTTACAACAGCTCTATTATTTACAACTCAACACTTTTACTCCATATATAACACTTTTTGTTTAATACTTCCATATTTTCAAATATAGAATTTTAACACAACACACACTCATCAGTGCGTCGTTTCATAGAAATATAACAATTATTTCGCTTCAATATTCAGAAACTATTAAAAATAATTAAAAATTTTATTTGTTTGCATGAAAATTGCATTTTGAAATGAAAGCTCCATTTGAGCTTTCATAATAAAATAGTAATTTCCTAAATAATTCCTTCTCACTCTTCGTTTATGAAGCAGGTTGCGTTATCTAGGTAATTTATAGTTAAAGTAGCTAAACATACGTTTTGCTCATGATAATTTATGTTTTATTATATCTATTCATGAAATTATTACCATAAGAGAAAATTCATTTGACGAAAGGAAATAAATTAAACTTGTGAGACGCAAATACCCATTTCACTGATTTACCACTTTTAATTTAAATTATTATTAGTTTATTTTAGAACTCTCTATTTACTTAATAATTACAATAACACAAATTTGCGATGCATTTAGTTTATAATTGAAAATAAATGTAACATTATAATTATATTTTGTGGGCCATTTAACAAGTACTGGGTGGTTATTAATTTTAATTCTGGTTATACCTCTACATTTTTTGTTTTCCCATACCTTTAATGTAATTTTTTTGGAATACTATTGGAAAATACGAGAAAAAATGTTTTTCATTAGATTCACCCTTTGGTAATTCTTCATCAGGTAGTTTAAGAAGTTTGTACTTGATCATTCAGGAAAAGAACATTGAGTGGTGATTCCAGATATTATATAGCATTAAACTAAACATACAGACAGTTTTCCAGGTGTTAATAAAGTAAATAGTTCAATATACAAAGAAACGAAGCTGAAAATAGTCCGTCTTCAGTCTTTCCTCTTCCTTTCGGTCTACCCCTACCTCCTCTATTACCTTGTTTCTCCCCTCTAAGGGGTCCAGAGGGGCTCTTACATTTTTTCCAACCTCTTTGCGTCCCTCAGTCTGCAGACCATTTTCTCTCATTTCACAGACCATCTCCCCTGCCTTATGACCTCTTTTCCCACATTTTCTACAGAGCAATGCCTTTCTGCATTCTCTGGCCAAGTGCCCCTCCCCCTTGCATATCCAACATACGGCCTTTTCCTTCTCTCTCTCCACTCTACACATCGCTGCCTTATGGCCTCTCGCTCCACAGGCAAAGCATCTACCTTCCTCCCTCCCCTCTACAACTGTTACTCTATTCCATCCAAATTTCATTTCCCGCTTTCCCAATAAACATTCCGCCTTCTCCCATTCTGCCCTCACTACTGCCATCTTCATTCCGTTCCTCTCTCTTACCACTTTCATCACCTTAGATTCCTTTCCTACCAATTCTTCTACTCCTTCCTTCACTTCTTCATCATCCATCCAAGGATCTATCCCTATAACTTTGATAGTTTTTAGTGCTCTCCCCGCCACAACCGCCCTTGCACCTGTAACCCTTTCCACCTCTCCCAGCATTCCTTTCACCTCAACCCCTTCTTTTGCCTCTATAATCACCTCCTTATTTTTTGAGACCCTAAGTCTATCAACCCAACTGTTCATTTTTCCCAACCCTTTCTTGATCCTCTCAATGCCCTCCCGATCGATATCTCCCACATCCTTAAGGATGACCGCCTCGTTCCTTTTATCCATTACCCTTTTCCTTTCCGTGTATATTGTCACCCTAGTCCCTCTTATTCTCACCCATGCTAGCATCTTCCTCAACACTTCCGTCTCCATATATTCAAGCTTGTGAATCCCCATGCTGTCGCCGCTTCCTACACACTCAAACATCCGACTCAGTAGCTCGTAGACTTTCTTTTCGTCTCCACTATCCCCTTCCATCCTACAGATACGTTCTTGTTAATTAATTTTTGCTCCTTTCCATTCCGTTGTCCGTATTTCCTTGATCCATTCTATTTCCTCCCCCTCTTCAGCCAGTAACGGAAACCTTTCCCTAAACGATCTATGTACCCCCTTTTCCATTCCACTATCTCCCTTATTTAGCCACACTACTTTAATTGTTTCATCCCCTGCGACTGGATTCCCTATCTTGACTTCTATTCCCTCCCCTCTTTTCTCATCCCACTCCCTATCCTTAACTTCCTTTCATCCTTCCCAGTCCCTTTGTCCTACCTCCCATCTTGATTGTGTTTTCTCCCTCCCCTCTTCCTTTTTCCCTAACTTCTCCAATTCCCTCACCCTTCTCTCTGCCGCCATCTTCTGCTTTTCCAGCTTCTCAACTCTCTCCTTCAGCCGCCTTACCATTTCCTTTAGATCCTCTACATTCTCTTCATCTGCCTCAATATCTACTTTCCCTCCTTTCTTCTCCTTCTGCTTCCTCTTATGCTCCCTATCCTCCAAAGGGGATACATCCTTTCTCTTCACCATCCACTCACTAGGTTCTCCCGCCTTATCCGGTGTTCGTTTTACCTTCCTGGATTTCCCAAATATACCCTTCCTTTCCTTTTCTTCCTCCATTACTTCCTTTTCTATTTTTTCCATAAAATCCATACCACATCCCACGAGTAGCTGGGAATTGACGGTCCACCACCACAGAGCCCGCTTGTGCTGGTAAGGCTGGGTACTCCGGGAGGTCACCAGGTATCCCGGGGGCACCGTTAATGACTGACTTACGCGCAGCCATTCATTCATTGCCACGGTAGCTAACAGAGTGAATTACGGATTGTTTATCGAAGTTTACTCTTCTAGGCTTTTTTCACGGTTGCCTCCGGACGCAGTGGCTACCGCTGCTCAAGTCACACAACATGGCTGCCTCCCCCATGTTGCCGGTTTTTTATCGAGGTTTACTCCTCTATTCCGTTTGATCCGCGAGCAATTATTGGGGTTCCCGTACAGGATCCTTATTCATTGCTTATCCCGAGAGTTGGTCGGTCATGAGGCTCTTACATCTTACATCCGTTTATTAAACTTTTAGGCTAAAACAGGTCACTTTTTGTTTTTCATAATATTGTGAAAAAAGTGACGGGTTTTCAGCCTAAATGTTTAAATAACGCATTACGCAATTATTGTTTTTATTGAATTATGAGATAAGAAGTTTTTTTTTAAATACTTCAAGATTAAGTTTATAGCTCATTGGCCTTCGTATTTGAGCTTGTCTTTCTTTCATTTCTTTTTTGCTTATTATGCCCCTTATAAATATTACATATTTCCTATAGGCTGCTTTGTTTGTTATCATATCTTCTTAAGAATAATAAAAAACTCTTCGTTTTAACAAACTTCCACTATTTATTTAAAAAACTGCTTTTTTAAAACTCAATGACAGCCGTTTCGCTAGACTAATAGCATCGTCAGATTGACATATTGAAGTTACTATTTGTTTGTTTGTAACTAGGTACCTGATGTTTATTAGGTAGTTATAAGGCTAGACCAAGTATGGAAGTAATAAGACATAACAATATTAAAGCCTAGATGTTATTAGCCCTAAGGGATTATACTGGATGTATTTCCCTTTAAGATCAGTATAACTGTGCAATGATATAGAAAAACCAGGAAAAACCTATATCATACTGATCTTTACAATAACTTAATATATTTGTGCTACAATTACGTCGTATCTATGTATAAAATGAAGACTCAATCAAAGCAAACACTTTAAAAGTGGAGAACTTCCCAGATTTATTTGTTCATTAACAACTTTAAATTGTGGATATGCTAGATGTCTTTTTATTTCAAGTTCTTCAAGGAAATCTAAATTTTGTTTTTTATTACAAGTGTGTAGTATTTGGATGTCATTGGTGTGTAAGAGTGAGATTGGATGTTCAAGTAGGTGTTTTGCATAATTTGACTTTATCTGGTTGTTTTAATCTATATGCTCTCAAATGTTCGTTAAATCTTACTTCAAAATTTCTTTGGTGTTAATATACTTAAAAAATATATCTAATTGTCGTTCACTACCTACAAATCCCATCATCAACATATCTATACCAAAATACAACATTGGTTTTATAACTAGAATTAGAGATTTTGTTTTCTAAATTATCCATAAAAATATTTGCTAAAATTGGAAAAATGGGACTTCCCATTGGAAGACCCTCATTTTGAATATATACTTTGTTATCAAAAATAAAATAATTTTGACTAATGCATACATTAAATAAGTCAATTATATCTGATATTATTCCTGGATGGATATTTTTTTCACCTAATATCTTTTTAACTAGAACTCTTCAGGAGGAATTTTAGAGACATATTAGTTACATCAAATG
Organism: Ophraella communa; assembly: GCA_035357415.1. Classification (NCBI taxonomy): domain Eukaryota; kingdom Metazoa; phylum Arthropoda; class Insecta; order Coleoptera; family Chrysomelidae; genus Ophraella; species Ophraella communa. Next base: position 26,206,684 of record CM068980.1, read on the forward strand.
ATGATTATTAGTTACATCAAATTATCAAATATTGTTTTTTGGTATAGATGTTGATGATGTGTTAGCAAGATTTGTAGGTAGCGAACGACAATTAGATATATTTTTTAATTATATTAATACCTTGCATCCTAAAATTAATTTTAATTTAGAAGTTGAAAAAAATAATTCAATTAATTTTCCAGATTAAAAAATTGAAAAAGTTAATAATTTACTAAATTATTCAATTTACAGAAAACCAACACAAACAGATAAAACCATTCCATATAATTTAAATAATCCTATAACACATAAATTAGCAGCTTATAATTCTATGATACATAGGGCATTTTTAATTCCAATGGACAAAATTAACTTTGATAAAGAAATTGATATCATAAAACAAATAGCTAAATAATGACCACCCAATTCATTTGATAAATACATTAATTAATAAAAAAGAACAGAAAGTGTCACTAGAACTAATATTTCCTAAACAAACTAAAGAAATTAAAAGTTATAAAAATATTACATTTTGTGAAAGTATTTCCAATAAAATTTCAAAAATAATATTTTCGGCAACATCAGCATTAATATCATTTAAAACACAAAATAATGTTGGTACAAAATTGTTAAAATGTAAAAACAAAATTGTCCAAAGTGTAATGCTGTATATATAGGTCAAACACAAAGAAATTTTGAAGATTTAAGGAACATTTAAGAGCATATAGATTAAAACAACCACTTTAATTTAACCCACACACCCATCATGCTCTATCTTAATAATTTCTGAAGTTCCTTTCTCCTCTTCTTTTTATATCATAACTCTCTTATTCATCCATTATTCTTCACTTATTCATGGATTTTTAAGTTTTAAATTTAAATTATTTTACAATTTCTACGATCTGCACATACAGGTGAGTTTATATGGATTTTGTGACATATTTGACTTGCTGTTTTGCCATAGTTTTACTTATTACAATATCATGTATCTTTAACTTCTTGCTTTAATTGTGAATTTTACTTCTATTTGTAATTATTTGTCATATTTGAAATGTTTAATCATTGATGTAATCGGACAACCGACACCATTCGCTCTTTTTATAACTATTTTTGATTCTCCTGATACCATTGTTTTCTTTACAGCCTGATGATGGTCTGTAGACCGAAACATTTCGCATTAAATTTGTGAACCTTACTATTAAACGTTGTGGATAGACTTTGAGTTTTATTACTACGATTATCTACATCATCCACATTTGAGAGATGGATTACCTCTTCAATAGGAGGAAAACATTTGTGTGTTACACGAACATAAATGCATTAGCACCCCTTATCAGGTATTCCCTGCCCTCGTCACACTGGGGCAGCAAATACAGCTGCGTGCTGCTAATGTCCACTTTTCGCCATTCTAACACAATATAATATATTTTATAAAAAAATTGAATCCATTTACATGCTACATATTTACGATAATCATTAATTTTATTATTTGTTTATTAAAATAGTTTTGTTAGTAAATTAAATTAGTTTTATCTTAAGATAACGATAAATAAAAAAGAATTTTAAGAATAAAATTTAAAGGATCCAGAATGCCATAATTACCGATTTACAAGTGAGCTAGTAAATATTAGAATATGAGCAGGTCGCAACCTCCATTGTAAAACCAAGACCGGAATTTGAAAGGATGTTCCGCTTCCTCAGCCATCAGTGTTTCCGCTAAATTATGCCTGCAAAATTCACTCAAACCCAGATAACTAATATCTTTACCGTACTATCAACTTATTTACCACTAATATGACATAACTTACATACTTATTAATCTCTAATTTTAATTTTCTAAAAACTCTGCTTTTTACAAATTTCTTTTATATGTTTCTGTTTACGCAATTTGCTTTTTAAGCTTTATTAAATTTTTTATCAAAATTCAAAAAATAGAAATGAATAATTACAAAGTTTTTAACGAAAACCTATATATTTTTTGCCAGAAATTATAATTCTACGTTTTTATACAGACAGTTCTGATAATTATTATAGTTAATAATTCTAGCCAAGTTTCCTAGTACAAAAAAATCATTCGTTAAAATTTCACATTAGGATTTAAAGTTTTTTAGAATGTCAAAGGGAATATGCGGTTTTGATGTACCACTATCCGGTTTGTGGCAGACCAGCACAGCCGGTTACAAACTTTAACGACAGTGTCCCTAATCTGACACTTGCTTGACAGTAATATTAAAGTTAGTTAAGCGTTTGTTCCTTAAATATCCACAAATCGTTTGAGTTTATCACATTAGTGTACATTAAATATGTTGGTTTGATCAATAATATGAAAAATTAATTGCCACTTGCAAATTTTAAAATATACAATACTGAATATTTAAGGTGAATTTTTCTTTACCATTTTATTTAAAAATATATTCGTAAAAGTATTGCAGTAGGTATAATCTTGAACAAAAATTGATGTTTTTGTTTTTATTTCTTTATATTTTTACTGTTAACGACTAAAGGCAGGTAGTTTCAAAAAGTTTTCTCTTGGTTACTGTTGAAAGAGTACTCTTTTAAGTTATTTATTCCAAACCGGTATCGAAGCCGTTGTTACTAATAAACCAAAACAAATAAAACAGTATTAAAGCTGATGTAGTAAATGTTATCACTAATCACAAAATTAAACTCATTCAAATGTCATTATAAAATTCAAATAGTAATTTACGTAACAAGTCCGGAAAATACTGTTTTTTTGGACGAGTGGACAAAATTCTGTCTGCGAGTCCAAAAAAACTATTTTCAGGTGGCCGGCAGCCTTCTGCATTCCATTGTAATCCTCCCAAAACTGGATTATATACTTTAGCCAGATTCTCCTAACAAAGTCTACCTGCTTTGAGACTATATTAAAATTATCATCTTACAATTTTTGAACCAATTGTATCTTATACGGATATCATTTTTCTATTTTCAATATTTTCCTTACAGAACGTTGACTTATTTCATGATTTAGTGACAAATTTGTTTTGGAAGTTTGAGATATTTCCTCTAAATCAATTGCAATATTTTTTTAATAACTTTGTTCATTGTAGTCCGAGGTCTTTCAGGATTTGGCAAATGTTTGACCATCCCAGTTGCATTAAAACGTTGCAATGTTTTAGTAACCGTTTAAAGTGATATAGCATTTGTTTAAGGATGCACATCATTAAAAAATTACACACTTTTTCATGAGTTCTAATCGAATCAAATTGTAAAATATTCTAAAAATTAGCAACAAAAAAATAATGTGTTATATTTAGGAAGATATTATTTATTTATTTATTTAATACCGCGAAGATTAAATTAATTTTAGATAAGTAAATTGGAACAAAAGTTTATTAACAGAACAGAAACATCAGGAATGCAACTAAAATTATAATGAGACGTGTGACAGTGGTATTTGACATTTTTATATAACGTATTGAATTGACCTTTCCTCTGGGGAGATAGTCGCTGATATCAGATCTAGTGAAATAGTGAAAGATAACAAGACCTTGATTATAGTCGGCTATTTTTTTGGTAACTAGATTTTGAGAATATTTTAGTATCAATTTGTTGAGACATAAGTTGACATTAATAATCTGATTAAAGCCGGAGAGTTTTAGCTCGAGCGCATTAATCTTTGATTATTAATGTCAAAGTATGTCGAAACAAATTATAAATATTCGAGAAATTTAGCAACAGCAAAAATAGCAGACTATTAATCAAGGTCGTGTTATATTTAGGAATATTATTTCCTGAGATTTTTTTTAATTTAAAACAATAAATTAGATTACAATATAATTTTTGCAAACTTTTTGCCGTAGAATTCCACATACTTACATTAAAGTGTGTATCCTTTATATTCTTCTCCAATCGTTTTCTCCTTATATTCCATGCCCAGTCTTTCATTATATTGTTTAAATCAATTTTTGATTTTTGTGCATCCAATGTATAGTTGCGTACTTTACAAAATAGCATTAATTGATTCCATATACTATTTTCACTTCTCACTGTATACGCTGGTACCAAAGACTTTACAGCTTTTTCGATGGCCTACCTACTATAGAGCGGGTCACAGTTATTATGCAGCATTGCGTTTATGGACGACGGCGTTGCCATATCGGCATGTTCTTCGAATTTGGTTCCAACTGGAGCGGGAATATAACTTGCCATTGTGTTACTATTATGATTTAAATGTTGACTAAATTATTCATTTGAAAATCGTTTAGTGAGTAATTAAGAATATTTATAATTATGCTTTTAGGTAAATTTTACGCGTTTAAAGGAAAATATTGTAAATCCGCTAAAATATTCAAATTTTATACGTTTAATTATCACGTATAAAGAAATAAATAAATACAGCGGCCTTACAAAAGACCTTTGTCAAATTATGAAATAATAATATAATAATATAATTAATAATAAAAATATGTCAATAATAATAATATATACATAAATTACAAGACGAGTGGTAAAAAAGTCAGCTGTCATCTAAATTTTAAGGGAGAACGATTAACAGAGAAAAGCTAATGAAATCTTGCCGACGTTTCGATGATTTTTCCAAGGATTTTTCTTCTTCTGGCGGGTTGTTGTAACAAACAAAATATAGAATAAGTAAATGAATTAATAATTACGTATTTCAACTTGAATTAAAATTAAACTTTAAAAATGACAATGATTAGCAGGTAATAACTAAAATAAATGAAAATTGAATGGAACATTTGAGGGTTAAGAAATATATTACTGATCTTCATCGTCATCCAAGTCTTCATCTTCATTTAGATTTATTATTATTGGCTCAATGTCTTCCATTAAATGATCTGTTTGCCACATCTTTTTCTCTGTCTTCTCTACCTTTTTTTCATAATTAGACCACTGCATTGGGGTTACTTGCGAATACGCTGCTTTTATAAGTTTTTCCACATCCTCTTTTTTAAAAGTACTATTATTACGAGCCACATATCCTTTCACTTGGCTCCAATAGGATTTAATTCGCAATGATAAGGTGGTAATCGTAGGACTGTTATATTATGTTCCGTGGCAATGTCGTCTATTTTTCTTAGGTCGTAATACTCTCTAAACGCGTTTGCAATAGCCAATAATTCTTTTTTTAAATAATCATCCTCGAAGTAAATCTCTTTTTCCAGTAGCCAGTACTTTATTTGTTCCTTATTCCAAGTTGTCTTTGGAAAAGGTAACTTCGCCGAATGGTATGACGCATTGTCCAACACTACAATATTCTTTGATCCATTTTTCGGCAAATTAGGGATCAATTGATCTTTAAACCAGGCCTCAAAGCCTTCTGCGTCCATTTCGTCGTGGTAATCGTCTGCGCCTTTCTTTGCCAGAAAAGTTTTTTCTGCACCCTCAAGAAAACCGTCTTTCCAGCCTGCATGAAGAAGAACAAATCTCGGTCCTCGTTAGCTTGGAGCCTTCAGTCCTGTTGTTAGTCCTTTGGCAAATGCATCTCGGGCATTTTTTATGGTAGTGTCTTTCCATTCAAAATTTACACTGTGGCCCACATTAATCCATGACTCGTCCAGATATATTACGTTATATCCTTCTTCGCGGAACTTCTTCACTGATCTTAAATATTTTTGCCTCCAGGTGATTATATCAGCTCTTTCTATTAGAATCGAGTCTCTTCCCCTCTTTTCATAAACAAACCCCATATCGTTAAGCAAGCGTCTTAGCGTACTTTTAGAAAAATTTGGTACATTTTCGTCTGAATTTATTTTAGCAAGAACTTTTGCCAGTGTTGGTGGAATATTTTCGGAGTAGAATTCATGCACAGCTTTTCGTATTTGCGATTGGATACCTTCATCGTACGTGATAAGTCTTGAATTCGACTGGCTGCTGTTCCGTCTTCGTTTTTTTGTCGATGTCAAAGGTCCAGTAGCGGCTTCGCTTTTCAGACTATACACTGTTCTCACACTAAGGCCAGTCATTTCAGAAATCAGTTCTATTTTCGCTGTCATACTTTTGTCATCTTTTGTATTCAACGTATACGTTAAAATATTCAATAAAAGCCTCTTGGTTTGACGATGAAGATTTTCACCTTATTTAAATTTTTCAAACGGTGCTGCTAACTGCATGGCTGTTGTTTCAATAATGCCCTTTCGTTTATTAGCAGAAACAGATAGGTACCTACCTATGTTATTACTTACCTGTACATTTACTTACCTCTACATTCCAGGAATATTACATACCGGTTTACGAGGATCAAGGGATCATACAGGTAAAAATAATTAGCATCTTTGTAATTAAATAATATTTTCACTGGCAATAGGATTAGGATTTGTCTGAAAGATTTAGTAGAGACCTAAATAATCCATCAAGTGATCAGGTATATACTGATTACAATCTACATAAATAGATTTGAATTCCATTTTTTAATAATATTTATTATATAGAATATCTGTTTTGCAAAATTCATAATAAAACGTTTCTACGAAAATAAATTGGCTGAGTTAATTGTGGTTCAAGCCGTAACCAAAGCGGCAACAGTGTTGAATATTCGCCCATAAGATTTACATTGGCCTATGCCGGCCACGCTGCATAATAACTGTGACCCGCTCTATAGAAGGTACTTCCTACTACATTGTAATAATAAAAGAAATTATATACATACACTTTTCAGCTAATGTTTTCTTCAAAACTTGGTAAACAATAATAAACAATAAACAGTTTACCTTCGGTCTCTCGAGAAGATAACTTGGTTATCGAAACGAACGTTAGGTAGTTAAAAGTGTGTGTTGATGTGGTGGTAGTATAAACGGTTTCGGTATCAGTTTTGCCAACATTGCCACATTTTTGTTATAACAGTAATGTTATCAAGAACGTCGTACCAGTTTCGCCGAGTGAATCAAGAAAAATATCCTTTATCACCATTCATTATTGTATCGAAATTTGTTTATTGTTGCTAATTTAAAAGTGGGACTTTGTACAGATTGACTCTAAACATTTCTATCACATTGCTGTTCTCGTTCAAATTTACAATTAAATTCCATGGTGCGATTGAGCGCAAGCATTCCTAATCCATGCAACATCTTGAATTTTCTTTATTTAATTCGGCGGTATGTCATATTAGCAAATATAAGTAAACAAAAGAATAAATATAAATTTCAAATAAACAAAAAAAATAAACAAACCAACTAAAACACATACAAAGTTTTGAATGTTTGCAGATCAATTAAAAAATCACCAATGACAATAAAACGATATTAATAATTGATTGTTTAGTCTAAAAAACAATATTTTTAATTGATCTGAAACACTCCGATTAATTAATAATTTTTTTAAGCAAATATTGATAATCGACTTTTAAAAACATAGCAAACAAATATATCGATTATTATGATTAAGTAATTATATTAAGTAATTTTAAAATGTTTATGGTTGTCATTACGTATTACAACAAAATTATTTTATTTGATTGTATTTATTTGATTTAAAATAGAGCGTCTCTCAATGTCTCTGTTTGTCAATTTTCATGAATTAGCACATTTAAATTTAACTTTATAATATTAGTATAGATGATAAATGTATGCAAAAAATGTATTTTGGAAAGTTAACATAAAATGTGCCGAGGATTATAAAAATCAAATATATACCTTTTTATAACAAGCAGCCTTTAAAACAGCTTTATATTGCCATTAATATTTCATATTTAACGAGCACGAAAAACTCACACGGAAGTTTCGAACTAACTGTTGTAAAAAATGAGTATTATTCCTTGGAAATATCTCTTTCGTATGTGTTTGTTTTAAGTAAAGTTAATTGGCACAAAAACCTACAATTTGACTTTTATTTCACCTAGAATATTTTAAATTGTAAAATATAAAATTCATCAACATTCACTATCTGTGAATGTATTTTTCTAACGGCCATATTTTTTTCCATTTAAACTAATCATTACGTATTTGACAGCAGGCTCATTTAGAATACACACTTGTATTCTAAATTACTGGCAGTCTCTTCCGTTATGGATTTAAAAAAATAATCATCTATTTAACATTTACTCTGATAAATATGTTCTCATTAATACATTCATTTAGCCAAAATCCAATTAGTGAAGTTTGTTACAACAGACTTGAAAACCGTACATTGTTTCGTCAGGTATATGCGCAAAAAGAAAAAATCGTTCCAACAAATTTGTGACCAAATACATAAAACATTATATAGGAAGATATCTTGATTATTTCAAAAAAACTACATAAGGATGTTATGTCTTAATTATATAGAAGTTTATTCTAATTTCTGGCCGTTCTAGTACCACAGTCATTATAATCGTATGACTGAACTGACTGTTGGAATATTGACAGGCTGGCTATGAGGTAATAAAATAATTAACAAATTTCAATATACCAATAATACAGTATACGTAGGGTTCATAACATCGACCTATTCGCGGATGCGTTAATTTGTATTTTTTGTTATTTAGTTTTAGTTATATAAACATTAATGACACGTAGATGCTGAAAACGATTCTAAATGGTTTCAATTTACTAGGACAGGCGGTACAGACATACGTGACATAAAAACCACACTACACCATATAATGTGACCAAGTGCAAACTCCAAATTCATCAGAGCCACAGAACAAGGTTCTGCTGAATATGTACGTGTTATGTATGTATTAGTAGTTATTACAGAACAGAAACAAAACACAAAAAGTAAAATTCAATTCTGCCACCTATATGCATCCGCTCCAGTTAAATAAAAAAGTCATTACAAAACATACTAGGAAAATTTTGAATTGAAATCACTTGATGGACAGACATGCAGATACGAATAAATGTGTGAGTTAGTTTTGGTTATTCGACATTGACATGAAAACGTTGCATTTGAAAAATAACAAATAAAGCCTTATCTGGAAATCTGTTCAATACAATTTACGAAATTTTATTGAAAGTAATTTAAATATTTATAATGCATTTTGGAAGAAACTAAACCATATAAAAAATTTAAGCAACATCAGAATGATATTAAAGAACACTAAACACATAACTGTTAAACAATACTTCCACTATTTTAATAGGAAAATTAACTTTTTCGTTAATGACACCTGTTTCGAAATTACATTCATCGTCAAATTGAAGTAAAATTTTGTAAGATAACTATCTAATGTTGATTAATTAGTGCTTAGACTAGACCAAGTAATGAAGTAATAAGATAAAATTATTAACATCTAAATATTATTATCCCTAAGGGATTATCCTAGATATATTTCCTGTAAGACCACTGTAGCTGAGCAATAATACAGAAAAACTAGGAAAAAACTATATTGTACTGATTTTTACAATAAATTTTAACTGTTTAAAAACTGCACTAATTGTGTGAAGGCCATAAAACCAGAACCATATTGTAAGAAGAACCGAACTGTGCATGTTGTGAGATGGACATCAGACCGAGATGTTATTTAATTTTGTTATTAGTGTCTTAGTATTATTGAAAATATGATTCTTGTTAACTAACTAACTTGTTTTGAGCAACTTTTGGTGTTAACAAGAAATCAAAAGAACTTTGCACCCGAAATTTAAAATTTTTTATATCAATAAAACGCTAAGTTAAACCACAATCAATTTAATGTTACAACTAGTTTCTGTCTTGACCATCATTAGGTTAAAAATAAAAAGATACAGTAAGGTAAGGATTAAGACAAGAACTATAACAATAATAAATAATAATAGATATAAAGTTGGACAACATAGTAAAATGAGTGAGGCACAAAAGTAATAAAGAAAAGCTTACCTGATCATGTAAAAGTTAATACATTTGTGCAAAATTAAAAGTTACATCAGTCAAAATATATGAATATGTAGGTAAATAAAATATAAAATACTTATAATAAATTGCGGGGTAAAATAAATTATTAAGTTAAAATAAACATATAGGGAACATAGAGGGACAAAACGGGAATTTTAAAAAACAGCTAAAAGGCTAACAGAAAGGACGTAAAGTAAAGAGAGGATTGAAACATTGTTATACCTAAACAATATAGGAAGATCGAAAGAATAAATAAGAAAGAAAGAAAAAATAAAGGAATTAAATAGTGAAGGATAAAGTTACACATAATCTATAGAATATACAGAGTAATTCTATGAGCATTATAGCATGAAGTATCTCCCACATACATATTATATATTTATAAATTATCTAATGTTCTTAAGAAATATAATATCTACACATTTTTTTTTCTCCAACGTACAATAAGGTACAGAGCGTTGATTTACCTACGATTTTCACATAAATGTGTCCATACCTTCTGAAGGACCCTACACAGAAAAAAAAGAATGTTTGAATTAAGTATTTGGATTTATTTGAAAAATAAATGCTTCACTTAAGACATATTTTTTTCGATTAAGCATTGTTCTTTTATATCTAGTAAATTGATTTATTTCACATAAGAATTCAGTTTATTTCAATACATTTATTTAAAGCAATAAAAATATTTACTTCAATCCAACATCGAAGTATAAAAAAAATAATTATTTCATGCTAATGTTTATTTGTTTAATTCAAATATTTCATTTGCTAAATTTAAAAAAATATATTTATTTGAACATACAGAATCACTTTCTAAGAATATGAAGAATTGAATCAATTAAATCATTTTTTATATCAAAAGAAAAAAATTAAAAAAAAATTTAAATAAGAAGGCTGACTTACTCTGTATATAGTCAATTTGTCTATGTATAATATTTTTGTTAAATAAGTTTGAATATATAAAGGAAAATCAACTTTAATACCTACCTACCTATCAATTCTAATTCTGAATTAAACAGAATTATTTGGTCCAAACAATTAAAATTTTAAATCAAAGAAGAGGTGAGCGTCGCATCTATCGGTACTAGTCGGATTTGCCGAGTTAATGATCGTGCTAGTTTTGTTTTAGAGTTTAGGGTCGGTTACTTGCTACAATTTTATTGCGTTTAGGGTGTTGTGAAGTTAGAATATATAATTTGTAGTGGCTCATTCTTTGATACAGTTTGTGTATTTTTATATAAATGGATCAAGTAAAAGAATTTTTGAACTCCACGAATTTAGCACATCTAGAAAATTTATTTGAAGGTAAGTTCCTATTTAATAACTTAATGATTAATTAAATTATTAAATAATTAATTTAAATAATTAGTTGTATGGGGAAGTAGCTTTTTATCCTTCATTAACGTTTGAAAAATTAATTTATCTGAATTGATGATTTGACTAGCTTTAATAATTTATTAATTGGTATATTCTTAGAGGATGTTAAATTTGTGTGTTAAATTAAATACAATTTCTTATTCTATCTTATCAAAGGAACAACTAAATACTGAATACAAAGTATTCAGTCATACTATCTGTTATTGAAAAATTAATATCTTAAGATGCATTTGATTTGTTTAATTATAAAATTTAATTTATTTGATTTTAAAATTTGAATTATTTGATACTAGAATTTTATTTATTTGGCCCTAGAATTTGATTTATTTGATTTAAGAATTTTTCGAGAAATATAGTAAGTATTATTTTATGTTCTCCACAATAAAAGAAATAGCTTTCTCGGTAACATTGAATAGAAAAAAAAAAAGAAATAAGATCAAATGTAGGTATTTTATTTAAATCTGATTTTATTTTAGATCAGAAATTGGACTCTCTTGATATACTATTAGAATTAACTGAAGAAGATTTAAAAGTTTAACCCCTCTAATTGGGGATCGTCTTAAACTAAAAAAAGGTTTGGACGATTTAAGAAAAAAAAGAAATTCTGTAAGCATCAAATTTATGTCACTAGCTACTCCCTTTTTTCTTAGTTAAAAGACCTGTTGATATTTAATATTTTCTAGCTTAACCCTGCAAAAGAGTCTGAAGAATTATTACCCAAGCGACCTGTTGAAGATTATTTAATGCTGGAGGAAAATTCAGAAAATCCAAACACAAGTTTGTTAAAATATATCGAAAATCTTCCATCTCTTCCCCAATCTCCATCAATTGCTTCTACTAGTACTCTGTCGTCTACATCAGCAAGTGAAATATCCTCATTATCAACTGTTGATTTTGATAGTCTTTTAAATTTGGACATATTAGCTATTTTAAAGGAAAACCTGATTGGTAAAGCTGTTGTCTTGAAAGTACAAAAAAATACTAAATTAGATGCAAAAGACCAAAATCATGTAGCTGAAATAATTATTTCCTACTTTCTTAATAAAGGTTGGAAGTTAAATAATGCATACCTTTCCATTTTGGCAGAGAAAATTGTTGCAGCGCTCCCATCCGAAAAGAAAACAACATATTACATAAGTCCCATCACCAAAAAAAGGTCAAAATTAAATAAACCAGAAGTAGCAAGAGGAAAACTTGTAGATAAACACAGAAATAAACTTTTTGCTATAAGGAAAAAACTTAAATTTTCTGATGAAGTTTGTTCAAAAACAATTGATTCCGAATCCCAAGGTAAGTTTTTTATGCAACAATAGGGAATAATACATTAATTAAATTATTTTTAATACAGATATTTCACAAGAAGCCGAAAATTCAAAATGTTGGTTGAAAATAAATTTTGAACCAAAGGACGAAGTAGTCAAACACTGGGTAACATCATACCCATTAAGGTTTCATTATAGGGGTACTATCAGTAATTTTTATCAAGAATGGCCTATACTAGAAACTCAGTTGGCATTAGAACTAGTAAGTAAAGTTAATCTAAAGTTTTAAAATTATTTTAAAATTTTTTATTATAGATTGATTTGGATTTTGAGAAAAAAATTTCAACCGGAAGGACCGACTTCATTTTAGAAGAATCATTTCATGCATTTTATAAGTATGTTTATGACAGACGAGGAAATCTTCTCAGTACTATAGATCAAGTCTATTCTGAGTTGTTAACTTCTGAACTCACGAAAGGTCAGTAAACTTTTAGGAATATCTCCTTATTAACAAATAATCTAGATTTAATTTATAATCTAATTGTTTTTAATTTTATTCTATGACTTTTTCATTTTTAGATTCCAGAAATGCAATTTTTCTCTATTTGATTACTTGTATGGTCCCACCAAAAGGAAGAGTTCGATTCGGAAAAAACCACTGGAAACCATCACTCACCGAAAGTCGGGATGGGTTATTTATACACGTTAAATGTTATGGTGATCTAGAAGTGGAGAAGCAAAAGCGAGTTGACTTCTGCTATGCCAAAGGTATCACGTTACAACCATATATTGTATTTATTGGCCCTGTACTAGAGAATATTGTTTCTTCATGTGTAATTGTTAATAATACAATTTATAAAGTGAACTCTGTATTAGAAGCGTTGGACTATTGCTTCAAAATTTTTCATGTACTAGATGCTGAATATCCTTTTCAATCTCAGCATTTGTGGTATATAATTCAGTGGCATATGTACAAAATAAAATTAGAAACTGATAAAAAATTACTTTTTTTGAGTGATATTTAATTTTTAGTGCAGGTCTTTGGTCTTTCTAAAACATATTTTTTTATATGTATTTATTTTATTTTATAATTATTCAATATGTCTTGTTTATGTTGCGAATGTTCCCAATCGTTTTTTGCATATGTATAAAATAACATTAGAAACTGATAAAAAAATTACTTTTTTGAGTGATATTTAATCATTGGTGCAGGTCTTTGGTCTTTCTGAAACATCTTTCTTTATACTTATTTTATTTTATACTTATTCAATATGTCTTGTTTATGTTGCGAATGTTCCCAATCGTTTTTTGCTCCCACTAGCCTCTTTCAGCACTTGAAACTAATGCATCCTTTTATGCAAAGGTATGCATGTAAACAAAAACATTGTTTTAGAAGTTTCTCAAATATTTCGTCATTTAAAAAACATTTTTCCACATGTCATTACCAAAATGATGAATGTAACTCACCTGTATTTGTAAACAATTCTACTGAATTAAGTGTTAATTATGACAACATGGACAATGATCCTCTTACGTTTGATTTTGACAATGAGCCCGCAACTGAAGATCCTGAACAAAAAGTTTTATCAATAAATAATTCTTTACTCATTTTTGTTTCAAAACTTTATAATAACCCATCTTTTCCTCGAAATTTAGTACAATTAGTACTAAATGACACTAAGGACCTATTAAATGAAATGTTTCTGTATATTGAACAAAAAACAAAGAAGGATTCACTTGCAAATTTAACTTCAGAAGTAAGGGAAATAAATATAGCCTTCGAAAATTTGCATTCAGAACATTTTCGTTTTAAATTACTCAAGAAAACAGGTAATTTTATTCCTTCAAAATCTTTTTATATTGGTCCTAGAATGACTTTATCAAAAATTAGTACCTGCGAAGAACCAAGTATGAAAATAAGGAATGCAGAAGGTCAAATAATTCCATTAAGAGACTGCCTGAAAAAATATTTAGTGTGACATGTGGAATCGGCTTTAGTGATGACTGACACATGTCAAGTCAACTGCCATTCACGTTGTAGATTTAGACATTTTTAGAATATATAGAAATGCGAATTATCAATGTTTATGTTATGTTAACTGTAGAATGTGGAATAATAAATCTTTAATCATCGGAACTTCTTTATTACAATTATTAAGTTACTTATAAACGATACATGGTGTCAGAAGTGAAGAGAACAACAATAAAATCATTTTGATTTGATATTGTTACAATTTATAAAATAAAAAAAGTCCATGATGGATTCATTTAAACCGCCATCTGATTTAAATCTAACAGAGAATGCTGTTAACAATTGGAATAATTTTAGAAGAAAATTTGATTTATTTCTAGTAGCTACGGACAAAACAAAAGTACCAGAAGCCCGCAAGGTGGCAATGTTTTTAAATTGTATTGGTGACCAAGCATTTGACATTTACAATAATTTTAAGATTGATGAATCTACACTAACTTTGGAAATACTGTATAAAGCCTTCGAAAATTATGTTAAGCCTAGAATAAATATTGTAATAGAAAGGCATAAATTTTTCAGTAGGTCACAGAAACCAGGTGAACCATTTGATTCCTTTTACAATGATCTACAAAAACTATCAAAGAGTTGTAATTTTGCAGACCAAGAAGATTCACTTCTAAGAGATAGAATTGTAATCTCAATTAATGATGAATCATTGCAGGAAAGACTATTAAGAGACCCGGAGCTAACACTTGAGAAAACAGTAGACAGTTGCAGGGCGGCAGAGTTAAGTAAGGCCCAACAAAAATCTTTAAAACAATCTTTGGACTCTTCTGAATTAAATATGAATGTGGACATGGTAAGGAAGAACAGAAGACATACAGTTAGTGACAGAGATGCTAATCCCAATCAAGAATTTGAATGCAAAAGATGTGGCACCAAACACGGACCAGGTAGTTGCCCAGCCTATGGAAAGAAATGCAACAACTGTGGCAAATTAAATCACTTTGCAAGAGGATGCTTCAAAGGATCTAACAACAAGAATAATAAAACTGTAAATGAGGTGACATTTCAAGTAAGTGATTTCTTTGTAGACTCTATTGAAGATAGTAATAGTAATGGTAATGTTTGGACACAAAATGTATCTATTGAAAATAGTAATATAGTTTTTAAGCTAGATACAGGGGCAGACTGTAATATTCTGCCTGTAAGCATATTTAATAAAATAAAATTCAGTCATATGCCTTCAGTTGAAAAAGCTAATATAGTCCTAGAAAGTTATTTTAATGAAAAGCGTTATGCAGTAGGTCATACAGTTCTAAAATGTATTGTTAATAATAATATTTGGAATATCAAGTTTATTTTGCTTAATACAAATAGTATGCCAATTTTAGGGCGTAATGCATGTGAAAAAATGAAGCTATTGTATAAAGTTTGTAATTCTGAAGGTAAGATTTTTTCATTAGAAAGTAATAAATCAGTAGAAAAAACAGAGTTCATAAAAAACAATAACGATATCTTTCAAGGTCTGGGATCGTATCCAAAAAAGTATGATATAGTGCTTAAAAGTAATGCAAACCCAGTAGTCAATGGGTGCAGAAGAGTTCCATTGTCTATTAAAGACAAACTTAAGGAAACTCTTGAAACACTGGAAAATAAGGGTATTATTGAAAAGGTTGATTATGCAACTGATTGGGTTCATAATATTGTGATTGTTGAGAAAGCGGATAAAAGTCTAAGAATATGTTTAGATCCAGTATATCTAAATACTTGCCTAAAAGAGGAAAAATATCCTATTCCAACTGTAGAAGAATTGGGTGCGACTTTGTCAGGTAAGAAAGTATTTAGTGTGCTTGACATGAGAGATGGGTTCCATCAAATTAAATTAACAAACAGAAGCAGTGATATTTGCACTTTTATCACTCCTTTTGGCAAATATAAATACAAGAGACTACCCTTTGGACTTTCGACAGCACCTGAAGTATTTCAAAGAATGAATGTGAGCATATTTGGTGGTATCAATGGAGTCCAAATATACTTTGATGATCTTATAATTGCAGGAGCAAATGAAACTGAACATGATGCAATTTTAAAACAAGTCTTAAATAGAGCTCGCAAGTCCAATGTCAAATTTAATAATAAAAAACTTCAATACAAAGTAAAACAAGTTAAGTATCTTGGCTTGTTGTTTAATGAAAATGGTGTAAGTCCAGACCCAGAACATGTAGAATCAATTCTCAAATTAAAAGCTCCACAAAATAAAAAAGAGCTTCTGAGAATTTTAGGGATGATTAACTACTTGTCTAAGTTTATACCTAATGTGTCGGATATTTCCTCACCACTTCGTGAGCTAACAAAAAACAATGTTCCTTGGTATTGGTCAGTAGACCATGATAATTGTCTCAGTAAGTTAAAGCATTTAATCACGAATGCACCTACATTAAAATTATTTGATGCTAAAGCTCAAATAGAAATTCAAGCAGATGCTTCTCAAAATGGTTTGGGGGCATGTTTAATACAGGGAGGCAGGCCAGTCTCATTTGTTTCTCGAAGTCTAACAGACACTGAGAAAAGATATTCTCAAATTGAAAAGGAACTTTTAGCCATATGCTTCGCATTAGAAAAGTTTCACCAGTTTGTATATGGTAATAAGGTTAAAATATATACAGATCACAGACCATTAATTTCGATCATAAAGAAAGACTTGCATAAAGTCACTGCTCGGTTACAACGTTTAAAATTAAAACTGCTCAAATATCAAATTGATCTCAACTATCTACCAGGTAAATTAATGCTAGTTGCTGACCTTTTATCAAGATCCTATTTAAACAACCCAGTCATGGATGATGAGACACAACTTGAGATGGTTCACAGTCTCAAAACAGAAGTCTCAATGAGTAAAACCAGGATTACACAATTTCAGGAGGCCATCAAAAATGATTCTTTTCTAAAAATATTAAAGGATTATGTATTGGACGGTTGGCCCGTAGGTATTAAAAGTATGCCTGAACAATTGAAAGAATTTTGGCCTATCAAAGACGATATAACTCTCAATAATGGACTGTTATTTTTTGGAGATAAAATAATAGTACCTGTATCTTTAAGAAATGAAATGTTAAATATTGCACATAAACCACATTTTGGTATAGAAAAGACAAAAAAAAGGCTGAGGCAAATATTTTATTGGCCCAAATTGAGTTCTGAGGTGGAGAAGTACATCTCAAGTTGTAGAGTATGTAAAAAATTCAGTCGATCTAATATAAAAGAACCACTAATTCCTCATAGCATTCCATCCTTACCATTTGAAAAGGTTGGTATAGATATCCTAGATTATAAAGGAAAATATTATCTTGCTTTAATGGACTACTATTCTAAATGGTTGGAAGTAGTTCCTCTAGTAAACAAAACGGCAAATGAGGTCAAAAATAGATTAAAGGTTATATTTAGTACTCATGGTATTCCACAGCAAATAGTCTGTGATAATATGCCCTTTTCTAGTTTTGAATTTAAACAATTTGCTGAAGATTGGTCTTTTGAAATAGTTAATTCAAGCCCAATGTATCCAAAGTCAAATGGATTAGCAGAAAAAGCCGTGGGCATTTCGAAGACTATTTTAAAAAAGTCGGAGGAGGATGGAGTAAGTGTATTTGAAGCATTATTAGAATATAGGAATCTACCAGTTTCTGGCATGGATGTCTCCTGCAGAACTTTTAATGTCACGAAAAATGCGAACATTCTTGCCCGTTACAAAATCACAGTTAGAACCCAAAGTTCATAATGTACAGGACTTGTTGAAATTACGTCAAACAAAACAGAAAGAAGATTATGATAGGTCAGCATATGTGAGAGAGGGTTTTCAACCTAATGAAAATGTTGTTTATCAGCACAAGGGTGTTTGGG
Organism: Ophraella communa; assembly: GCA_035357415.1. Classification (NCBI taxonomy): domain Eukaryota; kingdom Metazoa; phylum Arthropoda; class Insecta; order Coleoptera; family Chrysomelidae; genus Ophraella; species Ophraella communa. Next base: position 26,224,942 of record CM068980.1, read on the forward strand.
AACCCGCTGTTGTGACTAAAGTGGAAAACACGCCAAGGTCATATACAATATTAAATGAACGAGGAAATAAAATAAGACGTAATTCTGTCCATCTTAAAAAATCACTCTATAGCCCCGTGGTATCCCCCGAACAAAATGATATATTATCTGAAGCTAGTGAACAAATCTTATCTAATGAAATTCCTCAAAGTGTTAATAGCGACAATAATCTAGTTATAGAAAACTCTAATGTTAAAGATATTATACCAGAAAATTGTGTAATAACCAAATCTGGGCGCCATTCAAAAAAACCTGTAATGTTCAAAGATTATGTATTATAAAATTATTTTAGATTTAAGAAGGGAGATGTGACATGTGGAATCGGCTTTAGTGATGACTGACACATGTCAAGTCAACTGCCATTCACGTTGTAGATTTAGACATTTTTAGAATATATAGAAATGCGAATTATCAATGTTTATGTTATGTTAACTGTAGAATGTGGAATAATAAATCTTTAATCATCGGAACTTCTTTATTACAATTATTAAGTTACTTATAAACGATACATTTAGAATTGCCAGATATTTTTAAAAGTATTGTTACTTATATGAAAGAGGAATGCTCGGTTTCTAATAATACATTGTCAAGCATTTTTCAGGGATCGTTGTGGAAAGGAATACAATCAAACAAAGTTCGTTGGTAGAATTGTCCTACCTTATTATTTATATTTTGATGATTTTGAAACCTGTAATGCTCTAGGTTCTAGAGCTGGTAACTATAAGGTTGGAGCAGTTTATTTTTCACTATGTGCTATTCCACCGAAGTTTGCATCTTTATTGGAAAATATTTTACTTGCTCAACTTTTCTATACTTCTGACAGGACTGCATATGGAAACAGTAAAGTTTTTTCAGTGCTCATCCAGGAGTTACATCTGGAAACAGGTGGTATTACCATTTTTGTTGATTCAAAAATATATAAAGTTTATTTCACGCTACTGTTAATTTTAGGGGACAATAGGTTTGAATTCGATTTTGGGATATAGTCAAAGTTTCCAAGCAGAATATTTTTGTCGATTTTGTAGGGCTACAAAACGTGAAACTGAGAAACAAGTCACAGAAAATAATGAAAAATTAAGAAATGAATTAAACTACGAAAGCGACTGTCAAAATTTGTCTAATGGTGTTAAAGAAGTATGTATTTGGAATCGTTTGTCAAATTTTCACGTCACCAAAAATATATCTTGTGATTTGATGCATGATCTTTTAGAAGGCGTTCTTAGATATGATATGGGAAAAATATTAAATGCATTAATCAACAAAAAATATTTCTCGTTAGAACACTTGAATGATAGAATAAACTTTTTTAAATATAATGAAGCTGATATAGGAAATCTTTTTCCACAAATAAAACTTGAACAACTGAAGAAGCAAATAATAATTATGAGCGCTTCGGAAATGCTAGCTTTTGTAGTATATTTTGGATTCATAGTTGGAGATTTAGTACCGGAAAATGAACCATCTTGGCAAATTTTTATTTTAATTCATAAAATATTGGACATATTACTAAGCAGATCTATATCTGAAAATACATTAAATTATTTAAAAGTATTAATTGAAGAACATCATTCACTATATCAAAAGATCTTTCAAGATAATTTAAAACCAAAGTTTCATATTCTTTTTACACTATCCTAGAATAATTTCTGTTATAGGGCCTGTAAGATCCATTTGGTGTATGAAGTATGAAGCTTTTCACAAAATATTAAAATCTACTGCAAGTGCAGTGACTAGTAGGAAAAACATTATTCTCACCTTATCAATTAAACATCAGTTATTATTTGCTTATAGATTAATCACCAAGAAAGGGTTTCAGAAAGACACTATCGACTTTTCAACAAATGTTGAACAAGTTAAAAATATTTCTAATTGCAATGAATTAATTTTTCCTTTTTTAAAATCACATCAATTAAATATAAATGAAGCAATCTCAGTTCAAAGGGTTTTAGTTAACAATGTGATTTATAGAGTAGGACTAGCTGTACTTGTGTTTTTTGATAGCTTAGATGATAGCTTGTTATTTGGAAAAATACTGCATATCATTATTTTTAATGCAAAAATTGTAGGTTTTGTTTTGTTAGATTTGGAAACAATAGGTTTTCGTTCTCATGAACAGGCATATGAGGTTAGAAAAACCAGCCGGAAACGTTTTGTTGTTCTTAATGACCTACAAAATATATCGCCATATAATTTACACAGTATAATAGATGGTAGTGTATTAATTAGTATCGTACAATAATAATTTAGATTTTTCCTGTGCAATATTTTTTATTTTAAATTTTTGAACATGTTTATAAAATCAAATGTTTTTATTAATAAATTTTGAAAAATTAAAATTTATTTTTTATTATACTACCTATTTACCCTTAATTTCAGAATTCCAAATACTGGATCTAAAACTTCCTTATTATTAATCAAAATAACAACTTAGTTGGATTAACAAAATCATATTTAATTTTGAAGAAATTATATTACAAGATTCAAACACATTTTTTTAATTCAAATAAATATTAGTTTCATATTAAAACTGAACCGATTAATTCAATAGTACAAACTATTGGTTGAAATAAATAGTTTTTTTCTAAAATAACTATGTAATTAAAATCAAAATAAATGTTTATTTGGTGCAAATAAATCATATTCTTGATTCAAATATTGTTCTTTATAAAAACGTAAATAAATGGTATACTTGATTAAAGTGATGCGCTGAAGATAATTTTCAAATAAATTTGATCAACAATTGAAACAATTTAAATAACTTTATTTAAATAAATATTACATTTGTCTTTATAAAATATTTATTCTATTTAAATAAATATTGGGTTTGAAATTCAAGTAAATGGTGTTCTTACTTGAAAAATTACGTTTATTTCGCCATATTGAAATAACATATTCTTTTGTATGAAATAAAATTTATTTGAAACAACTAATTTTTTTTTTCTGTGTATACAACGTAGCAAAACATTATATCAAAAGTTTCAAAAATATGTGAGCAGTCCGAATTCGGTATAATATAAAGGGATTCCCATTTGAAAAATTATATGTTTCGTTTGTAACGGAGTTGTAAAACACTGTATAGTTTAAGGTACTTTCAAAATAAGGACCCTAAAGACATCTATTTTGTTAATAACATTTTTTTATATCTTCTAAAACAACCCATATACCCAAGTTTGTCGTAAGGTTGGTACACCCTGTATATATAAATAAAAACAGCTCCTGTGTATTATTAACGCAGTCGTAATAGTAGGTTGATTTAGACAAACATTATTACTTTTATACTTTTTAAGAACGAAAGTATAGATTTAATAATTATATTAGATTAGATTGCAGAAAGGTGAAACTGCACTGCGACCTGTTAGATCTATTGTGCCCCCAACTAATACTTATTTGATTGTAATCTTATATTATAACATTTGGTACCGCCCTTTGCCCTTGATAAAGGTTAGTAACTGTGTTCACTGTGTCTAAGTAGGTGTTCTGGAGTTTATTTATCATCCTCTCATAATCTGCATTATTCCAGTTTCAATTACCTATGGAGTTCTCGGAGTACCTGTTAGAAATCCTCTAAGAATTCTTAGATTATTTTAAGCTAAATTTTCTAGAGTATTAAATTTTTTGGGGTTTATATTGTCAAGGTGTGTCTTAATTTCATCCCCGGGAGATCTTCCCAGATGTGTTCTTTGAGTTTCTCCTCTATTGTCTTTAGCTCAGATATGTTAATTATTCTTACCTATGCCACAAAAAGTTTCTCGTTCTATGAACTGTGAGTTTGAACCGTTCCTTTCCAGGTTGTTGGCTTCATTGCCCTGGTACCCATAATAAAGTTATGGTATTTTACCTCGTTAAGTTTCTCCAGACAATCGTGGACCATCTTAGACCCGATGACATATGGGACTGCGTATATGCGTATATGGCACTGGTATATGTGTTCAGCAACTCTGAGGCTTTGGTGTAAGTCCAATAGAAAGAACACTAAACACATAACTGTTAAACAATACTTCCACTATTTTAATAGGAAAATTAACTTTTTCGTTAATGACACCTGTTTCGAAATTACATTCATCGTCAAATTGAAGTAAAATTTTGTAAGATAACTATCTAATGTTGATTAATTAGTGCTTAGACTAGACCAAGTAATGAAGTAATAAGATAAAATTATTAACATCTAAATATTATTATCCCTAAGGGATTATCCTAGATATATTTCCTGTAAGACCACTGTAGCTGAGCAATAATACAGAAAAACTAGGAAAAAACTATATTGTACTGATTTTTACAATAAATTTTAACTGTTTAAAAACTGCACTAATTGTGTGAAGGCCATAAAACCAGAACCATATTGTAAGAAGAACCGAACTGTGCATGTTGTGAGATGGACATCAGACCGAGATGTTATTTAATTTTGTTATTAGTGTCTTAGTATTATTGAAAATATGATTCTTGTTAACTAACTAACTTGTTTTGAGCAACTTTTGGTGTTAACAAGAAATCAAAAGAACTTTGCACCCGAAATTTAAAATTTTTTATATCAATAAAACGCTAAGTTAAACCACAATCAATTTAATGTTACAACTAGTTTCTGTCTTGACCATCATTAGGTTAAAAATAAAAAGATACAGTAAGGTAAGGATTAAGACAAGAACTATAACAATAATAAATAATAATAGATATAAAGTTGGACAACATAGTAAAATGAGTGAGGCACAAAAGTAATAAAGAAAAGCTTACCTGATCATGTAAAAGTTAATACATTTGTGCAAAATTAAAAGTTACATCAGTCAAAATATATGAATATGTAGGTAAATAAAATATAAAATACTTATAATAAATTGCGGGGTAAAATAAATTATTAAGTTAAAATAAACATATAGGGAACATAGAGGGACAAAACGGGAATTTTAAAAAACAGCTAAAAGGCTAACAGAAAGGACGTAAAGTAAAGAGAGGATTGAAACATTGTTATACCTAAACAATATAGGAAGATCGAAAGAATAAATAAGAAAGAAAGAAAAAATAAAGGAATTAAATAGTGAAGGATAAAGTTACACATAATCTATAGAATATACAGAGTAATTCTATGAGCATTATAGCATGAAGTATCTCCCACATACATATTATATATTTATAAATTATCTAATGTTCTTAAGAAATATAATATCTACACATTTTTTTTTCTCCAACGTACAATAAGGTACAGAGCGTTGATTTACCTACGATTTTCACATAAATGTGTCCATACCTTCTGAAGGACCCTATACAACGTAGCAAAACATTATATCAAAAGTTTCAAAAATATGTGAGCAGTCCGAATTCGGTATAATATAAAGGGATTCCCATTTGAAAAATTATATGTTTCGTTTGTAACGGAGTTGTAAAACACTGTATAGTTTAAGGTACTTTCAAAATAAGGACCCTAAAGACATCTATTTTGTTAAATTGATTGTACTAACCCTTACTTTTTGGAAGTCCATCTTATTAAGGATAATAAAAAACTCTTCGTTTTAACAAAACTTCCAATATTTATTAAAAAATTGCTTTTTTAAAGGCTCAATGACAGCTGTTTCGCTATGAAGCATCGTCAGATTGACATTTAAGTTAATATTGTTATGTCTTATTACTTCCATACTTGGTCTAGCCTTAATACTACCTAAACATCAGGTACCTAGCTACAAACAAACAAAATGTAACTTAAATGTCAATCTGACGATGCTTCATAGCGAAACAGCTGTCATTGAGCCTTTAAAAAAGCAATTTTTTAATAAATATTGGAAGTTTTGTTAAAACGAAGAGTTTTTTATTATCCTTAATCTATTTTGTTAATAACATTTTTTTATATCTTCTAAAACAACCCATATACCCAAGTTTGTCGTAAGGTTGGTACACCCTGTATATATAAATAAAAACAGCTCCTGTGTATTATTAACGCAGTCGTAATAGTAGGTTGATTTAGACAAACATTATTACTTTTATACTTTTTAAGAACGAAAGTATAGATTTAATAATTATATTAGATTAGATTGCAGAAAGGTGAAACTGCACTGCGACCTGTTAGATCTATTGTGCCCCCAACTAATACTTATTTGATTGTAATCTTATATTATAACATTTGGTACCGCCCTTTGCCCTTGATAAAGGTTAGTAACTGTGTTCACTGTGTCTAAGTAGGTGTTCTGGAGTTTATTTATCATCCTCTCATAATCTGCATTATTCCAGTTTCAATTACCTATGGAGTTCTCGGAGTACCTGTTAGAAATCCTCTAAGAATTCTTAGATTATTTTAAGCTAAATTTTCTAGAGTATTAAATTTTTTGGGGTTTATATTGTCAAGGTGTGTCTTAATTTCATCCCCGGGAGATCTTCCCAGATGTGTTCTTTGAGTTTCTCCTCTATTGTCTTTAGCTCAGATATGTTAATTATTCTTACCTATGCCACAAAAAGTTTCTCGTTCTATGAACTGTGAGTTTGAACCGTTCCTTTCCAGGTTGTTGGCTTCATTGCCCTGGTACCCATAATAAAGTTATGGTATTTTACCTCGTTAAGTTTCTCCAGACAATCGTGGACCATCTTAGACCCGATGACATATGGGACTGCGTATATGCGTATATGGCACTGGTATATGTGTTCAGCAACTCTGAGGCTTTGGTGTAAGTCCAATAGAAAGAACACTAAACACATAACTGTTAAACAATACTTCCACTATTTTAATAGGAAAATTAACTTTTTCGTTAATGACACCTGTTTCGAAATTACATTCATCGTCAAATTGAAGTAAAATTTTGTAAGATAACTATCTAATGTTGATTAATTAGTGCTTAGACTAGACCAAGTAATGAAGTAATAAGATAAAATTATTAACATCTAAATATTATTATCCCTAAGGGATTATCCTAGATATATTTCCTGTAAGACCACTGTAGCTGAGCAATAATACAGAAAAACTAGGAAAAAACTATATTGTACTGATTTTTACAATAAATTTTAACTGTTTAAAAACTGCACTAATTGTGTGAAGGCCATAAAACCAGAACCATATTGTAAGAAGAACCGAACTGTGCATGTTGTGAGATGGACATCAGACCGAGATGTTATTTAATTTTGTTATTAGTGTCTTAGTATTATTGAAAATATGATTCTTGTTAACTAACTAACTTGTTTTGAGCAACTTTTGGTGTTAACAAGAAATCAAAAGAACTTTGCACCCGAAATTTAAAATTTTTTATATCAATAAAACGCTAAGTTAAACCACAATCAATTTAATGTTACAACTAGTTTCTGTCTTGACCATCATTAGGTTAAAAATAAAAAGATACAGTAAGGTAAGGATTAAGACAAGAACTATAACAATAATAAATAATAATAGATATAAAGTTGGACAACATAGTAAAATGAGTGAGGCACAAAAGTAATAAAGAAAAGCTTACCTGATCATGTAAAAGTTAATACATTTGTGCAAAATTAAAAGTTACATCAGTCAAAATATATGAATATGTAGGTAAATAAAATATAAAATACTTATAATAAATTGCGGGGTAAAATAAATTATTAAGTTAAAATAAACATATAGGGAACATAGAGGGACAAAACGGGAATTTTAAAAAACAGCTAAAAGGCTAACAGAAAGGACGTAAAGTAAAGAGAGGATTGAAACATTGTTATACCTAAACAATATAGGAAGATCGAAAGAATAAATAAGAAAGAAAGAAAAAATAAAGGAATTAAATAGTGAAGGATAAAGTTACACATAATCTATAGAATATACAGAGTAATTCTATGAGCATTATAGCATGAAGTATCTCCCACATACATATTATATATTTATAAATTATCTAATGTTCTTAAGAAATATAATATCTACACATTTTTTTTTCTCCAACGTACAATAAGGTACAGAGCGTTGATTTACCTACGATTTTCACATAAATGTGTCCATACCTTCTGAAGGACCCTATACAACGTAGCAAAACATTATATCAAAAGTTTCAAAAATATGTGAGCAGTCCGAATTCGGTATAATATAAAGGGATTCCCATTTGAAAAATTATATGTTTCGTTTGTAACGGAGTTGTAAAACACTGTATAGTTTAAGGTACTTTCAAAATAAGGACCCTAAAGACATCTATTTTGTTAATAACATTTTTTTATATCTTCTAAAACAACCCATATACCCAAGTTTGTCGTAAGGTTGGTACACCCTGTATATATAAATAAAAACAGCTCCTGTGTATTATTAACGCAGTCGTAATAGTAGGTTGATTTAGACAAACATTATTACTTTTATACTTTTTAAGAACGAAAGTATAGATTTAATAATTATATTAGATTAGATTGCAGAAAGGTGAAACTGCACTGCGACCTGTTAGATCTATTGTGCCCCCAACTAATACTTATTTGATTGTAATCTTATATTATAACATTTGGTACCGCCCTTTGCCCTTGATAAAGGTTAGTAACTGTGTTCACTGTGTCTAAGTAGGTGTTCTGGAGTTTATTTATCATCCTCTCATAATCTGCATTATTCCAGTTTCAATTACCTATGGAGTTCTCGGAGTACCTGTTAGAAATCCTCTAAGAATTCTTAGATTATTTTAAGCTAAATTTTCTAGAGTATTAAATTTTTTGGGGTTTATATTGTCAAGGTGTGTCTTAATTTCATCCCCGGGAGATCTTCCCAGATGTGTTCTTTGAGTTTCTCCTCTATTGTCTTTAGCTCAGATATGTTAATTATTCTTACCTATGCCACAAAAAGTTTCTCGTTCTATGAACTGTGAGTTTGAACCGTTCCTTTCCAGGTTGTTGGCTTCATTGCCCTGGTACCCATAATAAAGTTATGGTATTTTACCTCGTTAAGTTTCTCCAGACAATCGTGGACCATCTTAGACCCGATGACATATGGGACTGCGTATATGCGTATATGGCACTGGTATATGTGTTCAGCAACTCTGAGGCTTTGGTGTAAGTCCAATAGAAAGATCGAATATTGGGATACCTCGTGTATCTTTCGCCAGAAAAATGTCTACACAGCATGTTAGTTTTCGTGGCTTTGTTAATCGTGACCTCTAGATGATTTCTCCAGTTGAGTTTACTGTTCATGGTTTTTGCCGAGTTTATGCTTAGCCCCACCGAATTACACCATTGCTCTGTAATATTTAGGCTGTATGTGGTCGTATTATATGCCCTTAAACTTGGAGATAATAACAATGTCATCAGCGTATGCTACACAAGTGTAGCTATGCGCATGCGTCTATTTGAATATTTAAGAATAATTTGATTAGTCGACAAAAGATGTAAAAATTGATTCTTAGACTACGTTGTCACATTCATTAGAATGATTAAGTAGACTAGACTTTGGAAAGAAGAAAATTTTATATTTCGTAATTTTATGGACGTCGTCAGTTATGTTTTGTTACCATTAAAACAAGAGATTTTAATATAAAAGTTAACAACTTGTTAACTAAAAGAGCTTTGACAAGCGTTTATGCAACCGGCCCCAAATCTATTAAATAAATATTATTGTTATTGGAACACAAATTTTTCAGACTTGTATATGTATATAATAATTTTACCTAATAAAATTGCGTTTGTTGACATTAAATTTAAGAAATAACAAACGGCAATGTTTTCATCAGATGTAGATTTTATAATGTTACTGTAGTTAATGTATCTTTTTATTTGTTACAAATAAGTCATCTTTACCAGCGTCAACATTACATTTTTCTTGAAAAAGAAAAGAAAACAATTTTTTTATAAAATAGTTGATAACATTTTTATGCTCACCCTTTCCCACTTAATGTAAGAGGCATATTTACGATCATAGTCAGGGATGGTAATTTTAAAAATTATTAAATTTTTTTTTTATTTTTTATATAGATCATTCTATACTTTGTGAAATAAATAAAATAAAACAATAAGCTTTTACTTACCAGTAAATTCAAAATTTAAGAGCAAACACTTCTCTTTAATAAAAGGGATCTTACAATGTGACATAAATCTCGTTCTATCTCTAACTTTCTTCGGAATTCACAGTTTTACAGTTTAAGATAAGAAAATACGTTTAAACTTACTGTTTTTAAAATTAAAAGGTTTAATAAATTGCTCTAAAAGATACTGAAGAAAATGTACCTATCTTAAACCTTTTTAGTTCAGTATATGTACTATTAATAACCTATTATTTTTATTAAATTAACAACTTATACACATTAATTAAATGTTATTTAAATATCAGCCTGTAAAGCCTGTTTTGCCCATCTTATGAGGTGTGCACGGTTAGTGTTCAAAATAAGTAATGCATTTTTATTAGAAAATAAAATAGATTTACTTTTTCGAAATAATCTACCACTTTAATTACCTTTAATTCATCTTCTAAAGCATTATGTTGCACCCTAAATTATGCCAAAGATCCAGTTTTTCGAAAAAACTTCAGTCAGTTTTCGTTTACATTTTCATTAATTTAGTATAACATGCGTGGGTGTAATTTGGTTAAGACAAAAGCTGGCGTATTTTCTTATGAGATTCCAGTATTTAGCGATGACATTAGTGAATCTATATATGGGATTATAAAGGAACGTTGCTGATATTCGTTGTCAATGTCTGCGACGGCGGATTGCCCGATAGTGTTTGTAGAGCTTGGTTAAGTTTTTGAAATTTTTGAGAAAATGTCCTAATTGATTTATATTTTTAGCACCATCTTAGTCTAGTCACCTTAGGTATTAACCTAGAACAATTGATGTACCTAGCTGTAAACTGTATTTTGGCATCCTAAAACTGCTCTTAAAATTCACGTATCATTCGATGTCTCCAACTTTAAAAAGCGGAGGGTCAAAGATCAATAAAATAGATTTTACGCATTTTTTTCAAATATCTCATTATCTATGGGTTTAAGGCTAATTATATGTATTATCAATATTGTAAACAATTAAATTTTCTACAGCTTTTGTTTAAAACATTTTTATATGTACGTTAAATCGTTTTTGAAATAAAGCTTAAAGCGCGGTTAGAATATTATTTGAAATCTACTGGTAGTCCCGATCGAAATCATTTCTTATAAAGGTTATAAATTATTGATAAATACTTAATTATTAATAATTTTCAGTTTTTTTTATATATATTATTATGTATAACACAATTATACAGTGCGGTCCATATGTATGGAATAAATTCATTTGTAGCGTTATTATGTACTATATAAAAAAAAACCTGAAACAGGTCGATTTTTATTCTTAAATTGACAATTTACAGTATAAAAATATTATCCCCCTTCAGCACCCCTTCGGAATTATAAGCTTGCCTCGAAAATTTTAAATTACAAAGGGGATCGTGTGGCACCTCGTTGGAAAGGGATTTTAGTCCTCTGTTCAGCAATATAAAGTTTTTTAAGTTTGGTGCAATCATAACTGAGAAAATTGATTTTTAAGATGTAAAATTTTGATAATGTCTAACACAAAACTTTACGTAGAATGAAGATAATAATGTCACATAATGATTAGAATGTGTTTTTCAATGTATTTGACACTTAAATTAAATGTTCAACATTTTGTATGACCTCGGGGGTTATTTTGTTAATTTATTCCGTTATCCTAACATTTAAATCAGCAATATTGTTTGGTCTATTAAAATATACTTTAGATTTTAAATAACCCCATAAGAAGTAATCGAGAGGAGTCAAATCGGGGAATCTAGCGGCCATTCGATCGCCCCACGTCTTCCAATCCACCTATTGGGAAAAACCTCGTTTAAATAATTTCTAACAGTACGTGCAAAATGCGGTGGAGCTCCGTCTTGTTGGTAGTAAATAGATCGATCTATCTCATTTGGATGATTAACATCAGGAAAAACTCTTTGTAATGTAGGCACTAAAAAGTTAATCAAAAAATCTAGATAAACCTCACCAGTAACTGTGCCCTCAAAAAAATAAGGGCCCATAATTTTATTGTTAATGATACCAGCCCAAACGTTAACTTTTTTAGGATATTGAGTGTGAGCCTCACACATCCAGTGAGGATTTTCTCTGCTCCAATATCTACAGTTCTGTTTGTTAACCGTTCCGTTTAAATGAAACGTCGCTTCATCAGAAAAACTATTTTGTTTATGAACTGCAAATCTGCGTTCATTCTATCCATCATCAATTCACAGAATTCTTGCCTTCTATCAGGATCATCTTCATTTAACTCCTGAACCAACTGAACTTTGTAAGGGTGGTATTTTTCTTTATGCAGAACTCTCAAAATAGATGATTTACTTACATCATTGTCGGCGGCAAGTTCTCGAGTTGTCTTATGCGGATTTTCCTCAATCTCTAGAAGTACATCTTACCTTTATTTCATCAGTAAATTGAACATTTCTACCTGGTTTTTCAATATTTTTTACATGTCCAGTTTCACGAAACTTTTTTTCAATTTTGCTAACTGTAGACTGCGAAACAGGGTATTTATTATTAAAAATTTCACAAACCTCCTTTTGAGTTCTGGTTTTATTACCACAACCAATCATAATTAAAATGTCTATTCTTTGAGTCTCGGACAAATTTAATACGCGCACAAATATTATACTGACGTCTTGTAGTAACTTTAAATACCTAAATGACAGCAGCCTGCTAGATTTATATCAATTGTTTATTTAGTTTTTTGACTATTATTTTTATATCTTCAAAGTTTTTTCCTAATATTTAGCAGAACAGATACGAAAATACCTGATTATTTCTAAAGTTATTTTAATAGACCAAACAATATCGCCTCGGTTATTGTCAAGAAGTGAATGGTGGTCATTTTGAACATTTAATTTAAGTGTCAAATACATTGAAAAACACATTCTAATCATTATGTGACATTATTATCTTCATTCTACGTAAAGTTTTGTGTTAGAGACATTATCAAAATTTTACATCTTAAAAATCAATTTTCTCAGTTATGATTGCACCAAACTTAAAAAACTTTATATTGCTGAACAGAGGACTAAAATCCCTTTCCAACGAGGTGCCACACGACCCCCTTTGTAATTTAAAATTTTCGAGGGGGTGCTTATAATTCCGAAGGGGTGCTGGAGGGGGATAATATTTTCATACTGTAAATTGTTAATTTAAGAATAAAAATCGACCTGTTTCAGGTTTTTTTCATATGGAACATAATAACGCTACAAATGAATTTATTCCATACATATGGACCGCACTGTATAACATAATGTCTAAATATTTCGTGCTTAATTATTTATTTTCAATTAATTAAAAGTATAATAAATGCATGAAATAACTCTTACATGCCCGTGTAGTTTAAAAGTTGTGGAGTGAAAAATGTTTATCATATTATAATTCAAAATTTAATGTAACAAACTAGGTTAGTTCCGCAAAATTACTTCTTTTTGCTGTTCAAAAAGTTGTTCTCAACCACAAATTAAGAAATTTTAGTGGCGAAATCAACGAATAGATGTCTTTTTGGATCCAATTTATACACAACCTTGAGAACTAGAAGAAAAAAGTCTATGAAACTGTACCCAACAAAGAGCCTGTCAAATCGTTAATAGTTATCCTTCTTGGGGGAAAGATTACCCAAAAGTTATCTACTGTTAATAAGACGTTGACATATTAAGTCATTGTAAATTTGATATTATAAGAAATATTTTGAGGAAAGTTAGTTTTTTCATATATTTTTGGGCCGATTCGATCACTTCTACCGACTATTTTTACCTAAAATAGCAAGTATTCGGGTAGAATACCGCGTGTATTAGTTCTTTTCTGAATATTTCGTATTTTATTTATTCAGCTACTCTTTTACTAATACACTTGAAACGCTGAAAGATTACCCGTGCGTCATTGTATGTAAGCATACGAATAGGATAGAGAAGACAACACTTTATAATTTAATATTATCGTTTGATATTTATAGAAAAGGACAGCACATAGAAAAGGTGTCGGTGATATGATCGTTGAATCGTGACGCACGAGTAATCTTTCAGCGATTCAAGTGTATATGATCTATAATAATGACACTAGTGATGAGCGAGACTGGTCTTGGTCTTGGTCTTGCAGAAAATGTAAGATCAAGACCGAGACCGAGCAGTGCAAGACTTATGCAAGACCAAGACTTAGCATTGCAAGATATACGCAAGACCAAGACCAAGCCTGCAAGAGTCTTGCGGTCTTGCGTCTTTTAAACATATAAACCGAAAAATAAAGCAGCCATGAATTATTTTAAACTCTAAAGTTTTGGTTTTCTAGGATAGTGGTGCCGCAATAAAGCGACCGTAATTTGACGACCGTTCAAGACGGCCGCTATCGGTGAGCACAGATGTAAAATAAGAGTTAACGTTATTGACCGCCTAAATCCATTTTTGTATTTGCTTCCGTTTTGTGTGTTTATAGTTTGTTTTATATCTTGTGTTTAGTTTAATTATTTGACAATAATTAGAGTGTTTTTGTATTAAAAGCAAAAAATGGATGATTTGGGTTTGGCAATGATGATATTTTTGGAAGACAAGTCTTCATCGGAAGAAGAAACGAAAAGGTCAGAAGAAAGTAAGATTTTTAAGAAACGGAAAACTGAAGGCGTCTATGAAACCTTAATATGTCGTCATCTTCAAACAAATGATGAAAAATTTAGATAATATTTTCGTTTGACACCAGTATTGTTTGATTATGTTTTAAATCACCTAAAAGATGACATTGTTTCAAAACCATGCAATAGAAATAAAAATCCAATAACTCCTGAACAAAAACTATGTTTATTTCTAAGGTAAGTTTATGAATAAGCTTTATTAATGTTTACCTTTTAAAAAACTTGGACAATGTTATGAATCATTTGGAGAAAGAAGCATTGTCGTACTCTACTCCGGTGAGAACGCAGGTAGAGGAGTTCTTAACGAAGACAAAGAATAAGCTTGGTTTTGAGGGTTACAATTACTGCTGGTACCATTACAAGCAGAAGTTGATCGGCTGTGTTTAGTTGCTATAGCTACAGTCGTGTATTTATTGACACTATGAAAGATTCAATTGTCAAAATCGCATCTTTTCAAGTATTTAAATAATTTTCAAAGTGATTTTGCTTGTAAAAAAAATATTGATCCTTACTCTTGCGGAAATTAACTTTTCCGTAATTGTTAGGATAGTAACTATTTCATACTTGATTTATCGCTACAATGTAATATAAAAAAACAAAATTTTTATAATGAAAAATACTATCCCTTTCATTTAATCTTTCTTTACTTGTAATGATTTTAAAAACTATTTTTCCCTTTTTTTTTGTAAAAATGGACCCCAGTAAATCTAAAAAAAAAATGCAAGACTTGCAAGAGTCTTGGTGCAAGACCATGACCAAGACCAAGACTGGACCCTGCAAGAACAAGACCAAGACCAAGATTGCTTATTTGACTGCAAGACCAAGACCAAGACCTTGTATGCAAGACCAAGACCAAAACTAACCCGGTCTTGGTCTTGCATTTGCTCATCACTAAATGACACGGACAGCACGATGCTTACATTTTTAATCTTCATGGGTATGCTCTTCAGTTTTGGACACATCAGTGTAACGCGTTTGTCTGAATAGAAAGGTCTTCAATCAGTGTTCTGCCTGTCAAGTAACTATTCAAATCTTATGAAAAATCGTACATGTGAACCAGACTAATTTACTTTACTAATAATTTTCACTCCACACTCTTTAACTCTCGCTATTTTAGCCTATATAGAAAAATATGTTTAAAATATTTTTAACTACGAAAAAAATTCTTTAAAGATATTCTTTACTGAAAACGGAAGATAAAATAATTTTGTTAATGGACAATAAATTGCATAGCTTTTTGAAAAATCAGCTAAATTTTTTTTAAACGGAATCTTATTCTTTAAAGATGCAGGGACATTCCGTACATAATCTTTTAGAATTTTTAAATTAATTCAAGTTTATGTGACGCACTGTTTGTAGGCTCTTGTTTATTGATAAAATTAATTAGTTTTTTGTGTGCATCTTTTTTTTATTCTTGATAAATGCAACCTTTTGCATTTAATTCTAGGAAGCCGCCTTCCAATAAAATAGATCTACCTAATATTGTTACATCTGATTAATTATGTTATTTAATATACAATATTGTAATAATTCCTTTGTAATATTGTAACGATAATAGCGCCTTCCTGGCAGAGCCCGGCTAAGAGAATCTTCCCAAAAAGTGGTTCGACTCCAAGTTAATGCTGTCTATAGGTTGGATTGGTGAATATAAGAGTTAATAGGCGCCACTACCTTTTTATTCGTTTACGGTAAAACAACAATAAATATAAACAAAAGGAGAAAAAGATAGAAATACTTTGTATAAAATTATAAAATTAAATGCAAAGTTATTAATTAATCCAAAAATGAACTGCTAATACCGAACGCGATACACCCTTTAGTTCTTATAGCCAGTGGGTTTATAAATGAAACTGATAGGGAAAAGAATAAGTGTTTATTGAAATAAGTTATTAAATTAATCTGCCGAAGGAAGTTTAAAAAGAAACTTGTACTTGCGAGCTGAACTGAACTTATCTTTAGTTTTTAGTCCGGTGGGCTCCGTTAGTTCTCTAGGGCTGCTTTCATCAGTGGTATTTGCATCAGGAAGGCCTGCTTGTGGTGGTTACATCTGATAGGTCACATCAAAAGGAACTGCTACGGTAATTGCATCTAATGAGTTGCATCAAAGTATACCGCTATGGTAGTTACATCTAAAAGGTTATATCAAAGTGTCAAAGTGAACTGCTTGGCGGTAGTCTTGCCGTGTCCTTCCGTCTGGGCTATATGTCCAGCCAAATGGATACTATAAATTGCAATATAGGCGACTGTCTTCGTCAAATTATCGGTGAGAAATTGGGCATTGTATTGGGGGTATCGTAATTTATAGATGAGGGTTGACAATGGTTTCCGGTTGGGTTGCGTTCATTTAAGGGTATTGTTTCAGGTGCGTTCCATTGTAAGAGGTAGGTTCGGTAGCGGTGGTAAGAGAATGTCTAATATAAGGAGAGTCGGGGTTGATTTTAAGGTTTGTCATGATGGTAATCTAAAGTAAGGTAGCATGGCGATAGACATGTCTCAATATTAAATAATTTGTAAATTGTAAATTGTTTTTAAAAATATATGTTTAATACAAAAGTTATATCTTATTCATGACTGTCGAACAATATAAATTTGTAAATATTTTAGGTAGTGAAATAAACAACAGCCAGCTTTCTTAAAAACCCGCCCGAAAACAGGCAAAACGAGGCAAGGTGGGGGCAAGAGAAATGAATAGTTCGATGTTTAAATATCGCGGCGCCCAAATACAATACCAATTTTAATGAATAGTGGGATATACGCTGGACTCTCCATAAAGCACAAAATTTTACAATGCGTTGCTTATCACTCTAGGGCTTAGATTAGGAAAGCATATGGATACCGCACTTCGCTTTATTTTGAGCTTGCGTTCTGTGACACATTTTTAGCAGACGCCATTATTTATGTGGCAAACAAAGCAAATACAGTGTGTGCTTCATTTGTGAATTTATAAGTGAAAATTATTGAGATTGTGAATTATTTTTGAACCGAATAATGGTGAATTGTTGTGCTTACGGATACCGAAGTCGCAGCGAGAAAAGGAGATAGGAATTTCATTTTACAGGTAAACAAACGATTGTATACAATAACCTTTGTAGATTTTTCTTATTTTAAATGGTTAAAAGAGTTATCTCTGAGTAATGATATTTAAGTATGTAATTATTCAGTCTTTAATTCATCTAATTGTAGTGTTTGGATAACACAGTTTAATAATATTCATTCTAAATCTGCATAAATAATATATTTTCTTGCTTCAAAACAGCCATTATACCAATGGCGTATGTAAGCAATTTTTAAGTTTCTCCAAATAAATCTAGCTATTCATTTCAATAAGAGATTAATGCAAAAAGGACTAACTCAAAACGATAAAAGAATTATTCACTGTAAAATAGGAGAATTTTCACTATAAAAACATGTAGGTATTTTATAGACTTTTTATTTTTTGTTACATCCTTCCTACAGATGTAGAAAAAAGCAAATTATGGATAGGTAACACCAAAATTAAGGATTTGGGAACCAACTAAAAATGATAGGCTTTGGTCAAACACTTTGAGGAGTGTTGGTTATATAAAACTGATGTAAATTCAAGAGTACATTTGCTCCATAAAGCTGTTCCAATAATTTTCCATCAGTTGCCCACATACCTGCAACCCAGGAAGGTATGTACCTACATAACTAATAACAATAAAACACCTTGGCAGTTCTAAGTAAAACATAATTTAAATTTCTTGTGAATTGGAAATATTATATAAATATTATAAATATTATAAAAATATTGTTTTTTCTAGGCAAAAAAGAGAGCACCGTTCGAATATATTAAGAGTACAGAACCCAGTCCTTCTACTTCCTCAACACAGTCATTAAACCCAACAGCTGACTGTCCTGGTTAAAAATACTGAAATGGAAGTTACTTCAAGAAACTATTAGAAGCTAAGAGAAGACTAGAAAAATTAGGGTATTGAAACAATCTATAAACAGGCTAAAAAGAAAAGTTGTTTCCCTTAAACAAATAATAACCCGTTTGAAAAATAAGAACTTGATTGATAATGAAAAAGCCATTTTATTAGAAAATGTAAGTAGTGTAAATAAGCAAGTGTTACAATAAAATATAATAATAAAATAAAAAATACCCACCTGAATTACGAAAATTTGCATTGACTTTAAATTTTTTCTCTTTTATAAAGCTTACAAGTATATCAAGACAGTATTTGAAACGTGTTTGCCCCATAGAAGCACTATTGGAAAATGGCTGCAAACTATGCAGCTCCTGGTTTCACAATTGAATCATTTAATACTCTGAGTAAAATTCAAATAAACCATTACTTTGTTCTCTTATCATTGATGAGATGTCAATTCGGCAGCACTTGGTATGAAATGGTAAAAGTTTCCACGGTTAGTCATTTTTGGGGTTGATTTGGATGATGATTCAAATGAATTAGCCAAAGAAGCTGTTGTTTTAATGATAGTTGCAATTAATGACACATGGAAGCTTCCACTTGGCTATTTTTTGTCTAATGATTTAAATGGTGAACAAAAATGTTCTATAGTCAAACATCACTATTACTATCAGCAAATAAACAGTTTTAATTTAAGTATTTATTTAATGTTATGGTAGTTATAGATTAATTATGTTAATGTTTTCATAACAAATATAGATTTTTTATAATTACTAGTAAATTTTATTTGTTATTTATATACTCCTTGATTAATATAATATAGTTAGTATTTTGTAATATAAATATGATTTTTTTTTTGTTTTATCATACCTATTAAATGTACCTATATGTAACTTTGCTGAATTTTATTCAGTTCCTTCCTTTGATACCAACCTATTATTTGTATCTAAGAAACATACAATTATTACCTATTACGTGGGTAAAATGTATTGTAAACATTATGTTACGCCACTGACCCCATCGATTATGTGGCAAGTGGTAACAGTTTCACGACTCGGGTTACGCGTCCACTCTCTTTCCTTGTCTAAGGTCTAGGGTATGTCATCGTTATGGATAATGCCAGCTAGTTACCAAATACAGTCATACCTGGATAAGTGAGAACTGGATAAGTGGGAGTAATAGCCAGGACACGTCATTAGAAACTCTCAAAACCTCTATTAGCGAGAAACAGAGACCTCTATAAGAGAGAGTCGTTTGTCCCTCATGGACCTCCGCAAGTGACACTGCTACATATCCATACCTCTACAAGCCCTTATTTATTTATATTACTTAGGAGGAACAAATAATGAAAAAACAGATTAAATATCTTATTCTTAACTTTCGTGGAAATTCCTACTATTATTTTAATGAGATTGTGCCCCCTTAAACTCTCACGTATCCAGGTTTGACTGTAGTTAATGAAAAAAACAAATATTATCATCCTATGGCGTATGGAAAAAAACCTTAAAATTTAATAAGGGTCTTTTTTCAAATAGACTTTAGCAGGGGGCCAACCTTTTTCACTGAAGGGCCACACTGTAAATTTTTGAGGGATAGGGGGGCCGGCTGAAAGTCGGTTAAGGGTACACCCATACATTTTTATAATTGAGAGCACAGCGGTGATTTTTGAGACTTTCGTGCCTTAGTTTCTATAATTTTGTTGTTGGCTAAAAGAATTTTCTGCAATTAAAAAATCTGTTACTATATTTGCTATAAAATAATATTTGTTTTGTAAAAAAAAAGTTATTTTAAGGAGGCCTGATAAAAACACGGTATAATAAAAAACCAACCAAGCAATTTACTATAAAATGTACTTTATTGAATTTTAAAGACAAATTTACAATACCTACATGTGTTTAAAGCTTAAAAAAATTCATTTTTAGTGAAAGGATTGCATTTGTTTCATACTTAATATTTCAACCCATTTAGGGTCAAACTTTCTAGTTCCCATCATTAGGATTGATTTCAAGTGTTCATCTGTCAAGGACGATCTGTATTTAGATTTAACAAACATTATTTTTAAAAAAATCGGCAGTCACTTGTATGTAGATCCAAATAGACAAAACATAGCACGAGCATGGTTTTTTATGTTTTTATAGTCTTTTTCTGGGAGAAAAATGTAAAATGAAAGTAGGTTACCTTCTTTGTAGCAATACTGGAAATTGGTCTTGAGGGGGTAATTAGATGTTAGCTCGATGACTTCAAGTCGAACTTCTGCAGGTACTTTGTCTATGTTGCCGTCAAAAGGGTATTGAAACAACTGAATGTCTTCTGACGCAGGTCAAAGTCTTTAAAGCGGTCCTCAAACTCTTGCCGTAGCTTACACATGATTCCTAAGCAGTAATTTTTGGGAAAGGAAGCAGTTGATAATGGACATAAATTCTGTCAAGATGCAAAGTGTCAAAGTTTATAGATCCTTAATGCTTCTCCAAAAGTATGAAATTAGTTCTAAAAGCATTTACATGTCAGTTTCAAAGTTTAAAACTTACATTTTGTTTCATAATGTCTGCGGACATTAAATTCTTATAGAACAGCAACAGTCTCGTTGCGAATAAGATATAACTCCTTATTTTTATTGTGGATCATAAAATAAACATTGGTCCATTGTTTGTTAACGACACGGCACTCTAAATCAACTTTTCTTTTTAACAACAAGCCATTGTTATAAAAAATTTATTTTCTTACCTGCTCCAACATTACCTATTTCTGGTCGACTGTGTAATCTTGATATGACCGACTGCTCTTGTGTAAGGTAAGAGATTTATGATTGTTATCGAATTATCTATAGTATTTGTTGATTACATTTGCAAAAATATTGTGACGGGTTTGTATGACAGATGCGAGAGGAATGAATGTATTTTGATGTGGGGCTGATTGCCATAAAGTGTAGAGTCCGTGAATGAGGAAGAAGTTTTGACAGAAACTTGACATGATATATAATTATTTTAGGTTGGTAGTTATTCGAGAACATTCTAGTAATATTTGGATTTTAATAAATAGTTATTTCCAGAAAAATCGAGATGTCAAAAATTTAGGTATATAAAGCGGGTTATTCGCGTTGAGGAGTAGTTAGTGTTCGTTTAACCTTTGTGAAATTTAAAAGTAAAAAGTGACAGTTAGTAATTTGTAACCAGCTGAGTTCTTGTATTCAAACAATTTGTAAATAATTTGTATTTAAAATCCTCACAAGTGTTTCAATATTTTATGAATTGTACCACCTAAATTATATAACAAATTTTTTCTGCAAACGTGTTAACAATGCCATTTTTAGCACTCCATAAAAGCCTTACAAATGTCACTTTAAGGCACTGAGTGCCTTAAAATGTTTATGGCACTGCTGTCAAAAGTAAATTGTCAGATTTTGAAAGCAAACGTCAAAATATTTAGATTTTATTTATTAACATTAATATTAACAGTACAATTTGTGCAATTTGACAAATTAATTTCTTGCACTGCTGTTTTACCATTTTCTATGGCTGATTCTTAAACAATTATATCAACAATGGTTGCTAGGGTCCGTAATATACGATGCAATTTAAAATTATCTCCTTTGGACGTATTAATACAGGTTTTTAAAATTTAATCCAAACTGTATAATTACTTTATTTGAACGTTTGTAGAAAAAATATTGTACGATATACGTGTTAAAAGTACCTTTTAAGGCACTTATGTGAATTGCAAACCTTCACATGCGTGCCTTAAACATGTACTTTTAATACTTTTATCATAAATAACTATTAAGGAATGTTTAACCATTGAACTATTTCATACGGTTAGATCAGAGAAATTAGTTCCTCAATAAGTGACAACGCCGCACAGCTTTTCTGAATGATACCACGCCCAGAAGCGGTTTTACTATGAAATTTGACAGTCTCGTTAACTATTTCAAGCATTGTTGCCGAAGCAAATTCGACAATATTTTGGAGTAATATTGGTGTTTTTGGCGAAACTATAGGTAATATTAAGTGAAATTTAGTTAAAAAGTTAAAATATTTGTTTACAAAAATTTTATCCAGTGGCGTAGCGATGATGATAATCGATTGGTATTCTCTGTAATAGTCTTGTAATCATTTCGACAAAACAAACAGGGTTTAATGAATGGATCGTTGCGTCTCCTCTGATAATAGGTCTATAGTTCGATAAACTTGACAATACCGTTTGACGATACCGATTGCCGTTCATAGACATTATTTCTATTAGTAAACTTTACGTTGCTGGAGTTACCTATTAAGGCAATTCTTAAAAGGAAATATATTAGATAAAAATGACTTTTGATCTATAGTATGCGACCTGCTGACCGTAGTTTGTAGAGCCCTGGAGCTCAATTCTCGACTCATCGAACGGTACAAGGTCAATCGAATAATGACGTCATTCGAAGGAAAATTGTCAGTGATACATTCTTGGGTGATCGATTGATCTTCGAATGCGAATAAATCATAATCGAATACAGCGAGTGGACATTTACCCTTCGTAAACAGAAAAAAGCATTCGTGTAGGGTTATACTAAGGTTAGGTTTTTTCAAATTTTGTGTTCCTAATTTTTAATAATGGATGAACTTTTGTATTTAAACTTAATAGATGAAATGGAAGAGGCAGAAATTGATGTTGAGAATTTGCATGTAGTTAAGAGGCATGCAGGCGATCCATTTACACATTTATCAAATAGTATGTTCATTGAAATTTTTCGAATGTCCAAAGAACTTTGTCGATTTTTGATAAATTTATTAGAACCGTATGTGAGACCTGCAATTAGACCCACTGACTTAGACAATTCATTAAAGGTAAGAGAATAGGTGTTTACAGCTTTTAATTTCTTTGGTTTAAAATTTAAAATAAAATTTATCTTACAGGTTTTAGTAGCCCTTCGTTTCTTTGCTAGTGGAAGCTATCAAATGGATATAGGGTCAAACTATTTTCTAAACGTTTCACAGTCCTCGGTAAGCCGATCTGTAAGAGAGGTGACTGAAGCTTTGAACCATCCAGATGTTTTTAACGCATGGGTAAAATTTCCTAATATCTTTGATGAACTGAATGCAGTTAGACGGAGGTAGCCATCTACTTCTTTTTATTTTTAATAAATCCAATGAAACATTTATGTGTCCAAAAATAGTGCCTATTATAAATTTAAACATTTAATTTATAGGTTTTTTGAAGAACACAATATTCCTGGTGTCGTTGGGTGCATTGACTGCACTCACGTGGCAATTTTTCCTCCGAAAATTGACGATCCAGAATATCCAGAACATGTTTATGTTAATAGAAAGGGTTATCACTCTATAAATGCACAATTGGTAGGTTGAAGAAACAAATATTGAATTTTTTATAAGAATTTTTCTGTAGGTTTGTGATAGTACTTTAAAAATTACGAATGTAAGTGCCAGGTATCCAGGCTCTACCAATGACGCTTTTGTTTGGAATAACTCCCATTTACAAGTATTGCTGAGACGCTTACATACGGCTGGCCATAAGGATTATTATTTATTAGGTAAACAAATTATTTTCTCATAGATGGCCTCACCTCTCACAAGCCACTTTAAAAGTAAGAAATCTTACAAAATACCCATCTCGATTCTTTGTGGAAGGTGTCTCCAGTTGCAGACAATGTTCGTGTCTTTGTCTGCAATGAACCTGCCCACAGCTGAGGAAGCCTAACAGACAGAAAACAGCTGTCCGGTGGTGGTCTCGGGGACATTTTTCATAAAGATCAATTCTAGTATTTCGACTCTCTGAAAATTAAGAAGAACTATTCTTTCTAGTAAAACAAGTTTCTTATCTTTTGCCTTCCTAATGAAATATTTTAGTAAATAAGTAACTTGAAATAACAATGTGTGACTGATTTTTTGTGGCTCATAACAAATTGTTCCATTATCCCTCATTTTTTACAGGTGATTCTGGATATCCTTTAAGGACATGGCTTTTCACACCTCTGGAGAAAGAACCAGTGCCCAATACTCCAGATTATCACTATAATTCAACTCACAAGAGAACAAGGAGTATTATTGAACGGTGTATTGGTGTTCTGAAAATGCGGTTTCGATGCTTATTAAAGCATAGAGTGCTGCATTACACTCCACAAATCGCTTGCAAAATTATTAATGCTTGTGTTGTCCTTCACAATTTATGCATAGAAAATGGAATGCCAGAAATTGAAGAAGAAAACAATGATTTTGATTTTGGTTTGTAAAAACTACATAATATAATTCATATCATTTTTTTTTTGGCTCTACGAAAGACGGAGATATAACAATTTGTACTAAATATACGAAAAAAATGAACAAAGCCGACTGCGTTGTCGAATGTGACTTGTTAAGGGTAAGGAAAAATGTACACAAAATTTTCTTGTTATCTTTAGTATATAGAAAGAAAGAAAGAATTTATTAACTACGTTATGTACCTAATACATTTGTAGCAAGTCAAAACACATGTAAACTAACCTAAGACAAAGACGAGTATTATTTGTTTTTATTTTCCTTGCCCTTAACAAGTCACATTCAACATTTCTTAGAACCAAACCTCACATTTTAGCAAACTTTCGTAGATTTAGTACCAATTGTTATATCTCCCACTTTCGTAGAATTAACCAATATCCTTTTTTGATTTTAGGTATTCTACCAAATGTGCAAAATGTGATTGACAATGAATTTGATCATAATCGGCGTATTAACCCTGAGTTAGCAGAGGGTCGAAGAATGAGGTACAGACTAATACAAAATGTTTTTAACTAATAAGTGTGTTTTATAATTATTATGAAAATAAAAAAATGAATAATAATATATCCAGATTAAAATTATTTATTTTAAATGTTTGTTTTATTTAAAGTTTTATAAATTTTCGAGTCCGCCAGCAATTCTTTCCAACGCTGATGCACATTGTGTTTTAGCGGTAGCTATCTCCTTCAAAATTTTTAATTTTTCTTCGTAGTATTTTTCCTTCATTGCTAATTTTTTTGCCAAATGTTTTTCATATGACTCCACTGCAGCTGTCGTATGCTTTAACCGTGTAGGAGTTCTTTTGGGAATTTTTCTAATGTTATACTCCTTTGCATGAATTTTTTTGGATGGGGTTTCTTGCCGCTCCTCGCATATTTCTTGCAACGGTCCTAGTTCAATTATGCTTGAACTACAACCCTCCTTCACTTTATCGACGTTATTAATATTACTATCTGTAACATTTAAAAGTAGAATTTCAGAAAAATGTTACATAATTATATATTTTAACTTACTTTCGTCTTCTTTTTGTGAATCAAATGCCATATTGAACTCTACAATTGACTCTTGAACATTTTCATGACCTTCAACCGAGACAGTTCTAACAATATCCAAAATATCATCTTCGACTTTACTCAAACTGTCTTCTATAAAAGGTCCACCTCCTGTACCTTCCCTGTTCATTTTATTTCTGCTTGCTTTGCTTTTTGTTCGGCTGCACATATCTTGCCATGTCTGAAAGATTATGGATCTAAACATTTATCTATACCTAATTAAGATTGAGTACAATTACCTTTCTCCACTGTTTCCAGTCTTTATTTGCTCCTGGAATGCTATTTAGAATTGTACTTAGTTCAATCCAGCTTTGCTGAGCGTCCTTGTATGTGAAAGTATTAGTAAATTTACCAGTAATAAGATGTGGTCTTTTCTTCAAATACTCCGTCATTGTACTTTTTTGCCTTTCCGTTGGGTTAGGCCCTTTTTTTTTCATTTGTTTTATTGTTTGTGTATCCATTATTTATGTAGTTAAAAATAATCACACTGTTAAGTTAGGTTAGGTATGTAAGTTTCGTTTCAATTCAAAACAAATCCAAGTCGATTACAGTGTTGCCAAGTATTTCGGTGAGCAGTTCGAACACTGCTTTACGAAGGGTGGTTGAGAATAAGAAACCGTGCAACCACACGCAAACGAAGGCTTCGAATTAATTCGAATTCGCGTCAGTTCGAGTGATGTCGAGAATTGAGCTGCTGGACTAAATCAACAGAATATAACGACTTAAATCTTCTCTTTTCAAATTTGTTATATTTTTCTTAAACATAATTTTATGTTAGTTTCTGCAAAACTTCCTTAAAATTAACCGTCCAAGAAAAAAATTACGGCTGTTATTATCAATATTTCCTATTGTTGTGACCACCATGTACCATGTACAAGTGGTACTGATTTAAAAATTTAATTTTTTATAATAACTATTAATTTTGAGTTTTTTACCATTTATTATTGAATGCTGATTCTACTGCTTATATGGATAATTTTGAAGTTTATGTTAATGATTTTTCTATTCGTGAAAAGATTTTCTACCTCGGCAAAATCGGTGACCTCTTTTCATTTATGTTAAACTTTTCACTTTCATTTCAATTTGCAAGTAATGCAGTATTTTTTTACTTACGGTAGCGGTTTTCGACTTTAATCGCTTTCAAGTTCTATTTTCCAATTCTCTATTGGCTTTCCGACGTTAATCAAGAGAACTTTTGGCGAATAAGCATTGTCGTGTTGATTGAATACACCGTGACTAATGCCAATATCTTTACCTTAAAACGATGGGTACAAAATGCCAATGCATTTTAATCGCAAAGATTTTTTGAATCCTAAAGGAACGACTAAATATTTTTAAAAAATTTAAACTTAGAATAAAGATAGTACCAAGAGCCAAAAACCAGTATAAATGTATATAATGTTTATTTAAATTAGTTACAGGGGTATACAGAGAAAATTAAATAAGTTTTTTAATATATAATAATTTATTAGGTTAGGTTAGGTTATGTTATGTTAGGTTAGGTTAGGGTAGGGTAGGTTAGGTCAGGTCAGGGCAGATTAGGTTAGGTTAGGTTAGGTTAGGTTAGGTTAGGTTAGGTTAGGTTAGGTTAGGTTAGGTGAGCGGGACATTTCCCGCCTCTTCACTGCGGCCAAGCTCTGGCCTATTGTGGCTCACCCCTAAGGGTTACAATTCGCCATCCAGACTTCTTAACATAATTTATTAGAACGAAATGTGTTTTTTATATGAAAGACTTTCGACTCTTAACAATTCTTTTGCGCAATCATTCTGTCGCACACGTCAGTAACCCATGTTTGAGACACTTTTGTTATTGGCTGTTTAATATATTATGCGCCAAGGTAGAAAAGTGAGTTATTATTTTCGAGATCTTTAGTGGATCGGAGACAAAAACACACTTTTCTATCATGGCTCATCTAGCATTTTTTTCCTAGTTCTTAAAATATTAGTTTTAAAAACTAATTAAAATTTTTTACGAGTCACCAGTCACTCCCGTTTCACATGACATGACAATAACAAGCCAATCAATTACATATCCAATAATTTTTTTTTGACTTAATAACAAGTATTGTGTTGTAAAAATCAGTATGAAAATACATGAATAAGTCAATTGATTTTCATTTTTAATAATTATGTGGACCATTAACGTAATAAATAATGTTTGTCTTTGCATCAGTTAACCTTACATTCTGTCGTATAAATTGAGGTTTAGCTCTAATTAAGTAGACTCTGTATTTTTTTACCTTGGTTAATAATACACAACATTACTACCTCAGCAAAAGTCAATAAAGTCTTTAAGTGAAAAAAATACTTTATACATAGGGTATTTTAGTCTAATTATTAAAAATAGTTTTTTAGAAGTTTATTTAGGTACATCCCCAAAGTACGTACCAAATGGGAAACTTAAATAGTATGGAAACCACTTATGGAATAAAATTATTTGTGGGGTTAGTTTAGAAAATTATAAAAACGCTGGGACCCGTCAACTTTAAAAATTCAAATGTGAGCTTTTTAAACATAAATTTAAATGTACAGGGTGATACACGCAAGTATGGCATCGTCCATGATCTATAATTTTAATGAAACACTCTGTATATTTTTATGATTTTAAAAGCTCCTTAACAATACGATATAAACGTGCTATACCATGTAGGGTCTATTATAAATTGTACAGGGTAAAATTTTGAAATTATTTATAATTTTGTTCAAGATAGTAAATACATAAAATTGTGAAAATAGTAATGTTACTTTAAATAATGATTTTTTTTTATTAGCTGAATGCAGACCTCAAATTCCTTCACCAAGTATCAATATTTTGGGTTTTGTTAACATTTTTTGTCAAGAATAGGTAAAAGCTGTATAGGTAACTATGCCAATATAATTAAACTAAATCAGTAAAAAGTGTATGTCAGTAGTTGATGTGTTGACATTTAAATGTCGTAGTTGTCAATTCTTAATCAAAAACTAATATATTTCGAAGTAATAATGAAATATTTAACTGAGACTCAACGGATTGAAATTTTAATGATGATTGGTTATGGCGATAATTGCAGAAGATAAGGTGAAGTGGCAAATTTATTTAATCATAGGTATCCTCAGTTGCCTAATATTTCACAAGGTGCTGTGTCTAAAATTCATGCACAATTCAGAGAACTTGGATATGTCAAACCATTAAAGAGAAAACCGCACTTCGTTGAAGATGATGTGAAAGTGGATATTATTTTAAACGTCGTGGAGACTCCAACGTTAAGTTCACGTCAACTTTCTCGTCAAAATAATGTGAATCACATAACTGTCCTAAGGTGTTTCCATAAAGAAAACTTTATCCATATAAATTGACTTTTGTGCAAGAACTAATAGCAGACGATCCAGACTGTAAAATGAATTTCTGTGAAAGAATTATGAATAAATTGAACAGATATGAAATAGCTGTTGGTACAATTCTTTTTTCCGATGAATCAACATTCACATTGAACGGAAACTAAACAGACAAAACTGTAGATACTGGCCAGAGGAGAATCCTCATTGGATGCGTGAGACACATATTCAGTTTCCTCAAAAGTTGAACGTTTGGGCATAGGTGATGATATTATTGGTCCTATTTTTGTAGATGGAAATTTGACAGCTGAAAAATATTTAAGCATGATTAGAGACGCAGTTTTTCCTGAGTTGGCCAACTTATATCCCAACGCAATAGATCCGAACCTACCGAATGAAAATATCTGGTTCCAGCAGGACGGAGCAACACCCCATTATGCTTTAATCGTAAGAAATTACTTAAATGAAATTTTTTCTAATAAATGGATTGGACGAAGAGATACTATCGAGTGGCCAGCTAGATCGCCGAACTTTACGCCCTTGGATTTTTTTCTGTGGGGTTATCTCAAGAACAAAGTATATACAACACAGCCAACTAGCATAGCAACTAGCACCCTAAAGGATAACTACAGAAATAGGGGCTTTTTCACCTCAAACAAAGTTCGGGACGACCCAGAAGCGGTTATACTATGAAATTTGAAGCAGTATCTTTAATTATTTCAAGTATTGTTGCCGAAGCAAACTCAACGATATTTTGGAGTAATATTGGTGCTTTTGGCCAAATTATAGGTAATATTAAGTGAAATTTAGTGAAAGAAATGGTTCGACATTGGCAAGTGTGTAAAAAACGGACTATTTCACCTCAAACTTTAAACAAAGTTCAGGACGACTTTTATAGGAAACTGTGTTATTGCCCACAACAAGGTGAAGAACATTTTAAGCAAGTATTTTATGTATTTACTATCTTGAACAAAATTATAAATAATTTCAAAATTTTACCCTGTACAATTTATAATAGACCCTACATGGTATAGCACGTTTATATCGTATTGTTAAGGAGCTTTTAAAATCATAAAAATATACAGAGTGTTTCATTAAAATTATAGATCATGGACGATGCCATACTTGCGTGTATCACTCTGTACATTTAAATTTATGTTTAAAAAGCTCACATTCGAATTTCAAAGACGACGAGTCCCACCGTTTTTTATAATCTTCTAAACTAACCCCACAAATAATTTTATTACATAAGTGGTTTTCACACTGTATTTTATGGGTTCTTCGATAAAAAATTATTCCTCATAAAATAGTGCATCGCCTGAAACTTAAAATGTACCAACAAAATGTGATGAAAGAAGCGTAGATAATATTCGAAAATGTTTCTTTTTTATTCAAGAGTAAAGTGCCCTTGTTTCAGTAAATATCAAAAAATTTTATTTAAAAAAGTTGTTTATCATTAAAAAATACATCAAGATTTTATGCCATCAAGGAGAATTTTTTAATTTTTTTTTAAATGTTTTAAAAGAAAAAAGTTTTGCTTTAAATGATAATTAAATGACATCTTGTATACAACAGATTATTTAAAAGACCTTGTAATTTACAAATTGCCCAATACTAGTACTTATTTTGTACAATTTTGTTTGAAAATACTGTTCAATTTTCCTTGTCGAATAAAATGAACAATATTGTATAACTCGATTTAGGAATTCTTAACTACAATTTGCGTTTCACGACATGCTAGGTAATACCTAAGAGAGATAGGAAATACCTAATATTAAGACAGCTAGCTACCACTGCCTAAAGCGTTTAGGAAATACTTAACCTCAAAATAGTTTGTTATTTTTGTTGACAGCATTGAAAGTATAGATTTTATGTTTGTTTTTCTATTTAAAAAAAATATGCGAGCTGTACGTTTTATAGAACGTCTTGAAAGGTTCGATAAATACATTTGTTAAGATGACATTTGTCGAAACAGCTGTCATTAAATTTAATTTTTCAATAAAAAGTGGAAATTATTTTTATTCTTCTTTCCCCATCTCTCATAATTGGGTATTTTATGATCTCCGCCCGTTTGGTTTACAGTTTAAAATTAAACAGTAACACCAATTATAAGCAAAATTTATCCGATTCCAATTTTTAGCTAGGTATTTCTTACCTAAGAATTTCTTAGGTTTGTGAAATCCGTCTTAGGTAAAGTATCAAATGTAGGTATTTCCTAGCTTAGAAATTACTTAGGTAGGAAGTACCTAAAATCAAGTTGGTGAAATCGGGCATTAGTCATATATATCATATTATACCGCTTCACTTTTGGAAGCATGGACATAATTTTTTAACCATTGTGTTTTGTATCGATTGCCAAAGATATAGGTATTTGAGGATTATGATATCATGCCCTCATTAACAAGTAGAAACCAATTTATATTGATTGACTCACATATTCTTTATTTATTCCTCTATATCAACACCATTCTCCCAAAGATATTAATATTTGTTATTCCATTTGCAATGCCGCAAAAGGTGTAACGAAAGTAAAACACTGTCCATTTTATTTTTAAGTTGTTTATTGGAAAAGCAATTATAGAATTTAAGATGTATTTTGATGATTGACAGCTTTAATAAAAAGCTTGATGTAAAATTATTTATGATCAGTAATTAATTTTTAAACGCGTTCCTGCATTGCGATTTTAAAAAATTTACATAAAGTAGAAATTAAAGCTTGTTAAAATCCAATTAAAACGTTAATAAATAAATTCACTAAATTAAATTAACAAGCAGGGTTGTTAGCTTGTATTGAACATTGTTGTTTGAGTTAAAATTAATTTCCTAATAAGTCTAATCAAGTGATGGACGTCAAAATAGAATGTACACAATCAAGAATTAAAGGAGCAAAATCATTTTAAAATTCCAAAAGCCTTTTTATATTAATTTAAGTTGAAAGTCTTACAAAAGTTGTATGCTACTAAAGCATTTCATAGTTTGAAAATATCTCTTTTACGACCACACAAAGAATAAAGAAATCGTAGAGTTACTTAAAATGTTGTGTTAACCAACATATTGGAAACTTAAGTTTACAAATATAAATATTTTTATCTTATACTTAAACTTACTTATTTTATACATAGATACTTATTTGTGAATTAATGTATAATACAACAAAAATTCCATTTAGGGCTCACAAAAAAATTATAATAAGAAGCATTGAATAATTTTTTGAATAACTTTATGATTATTTGTATCAATAAAGTATTCAATTCAAAGAACACAAAAATAAGTAACCAGCAATTAATTATTATAGAGATTTGAAACAGTTGGTGTTATATGTAAGTACTCGTACAAGCATATATTTTAAGATGAAAACTAAGTACCAAATGTTTGCACCAAACATGTCATAAAAACGATTAAAAAGCACTTTAAATATTGTTACAAAAAGTAAATACGAACATAACTTTTTATTAAATTGGTTACTTAAAAATCGATGCTACATCTAAGAAAAATTTAGTTTTGACTGTTAAGATGAACGTTTAATATTCTAAAATAGGTAATTAAAAAGAAAATGGGTTCTTTTACAACATTTACAGCTAAAACAAGTGTTTCATTAGTATTATATTAGCGTGTTCAACAGCAATGGCTACTCACATGGAAACGAGTACAATAGCACCATTTTTAAATAGAAAAATTCCTCTTCTAAACAGATATTTTACAAAAAAATTAATAATTTCCAAATCACTTAATAAGTAACATTCTAAAAATGAATTAATTAAAAGCATTATTCTAGACATATTTTTCATTATCCTCTTCAATGCTGAACTGATGAGATTTTGTATAAGGTGTATTGCTGTAATAATAGTGGGTTTGGAAAGTATTTGAGAAATGTGGACACAGAAGAATCTCTCCAGGAACTTGGAACATCTTGGATGAAGAGGAAAGGGAACAAGATGGGCTGTGTATGTCATTTAGGAGTGGAAACTAAAAGTGGTTTTGGGATGATTTAGGTGTTCTGGAAGAGGGCGTGAGATTTAGAGATATTACTTTTAGCGTTCCTCGGCCACTGTTCTTAGTGAGGACCTCCTCGGACACTGACCGAAGAATTGTCAGAATTGGCCATCTTAAATAAGAGCGAGGAGTAGAAACTTCCCTCTTATTTGAACGGAGTGGAAAATCTGTGGTATTTGGAAGTTCTAGAAGTAGCATGCTACACTTCTCGAAATGAAAAAGTCATTATTTGGGAGATTGGAGATAGTTAGGCTTATATTTCTACCTTTTGTTTGAAAGTAATTATTTAATATTACCAAAAACAAAGGAATTAATGATATTTCAACGAGGTTATAGTTTAACTAGGACGACTGATTTTGCTGTAATTGCAATATGCTCGAAGCTACTGTTGATTGTAACCCATGTTAAATAATTTTTTTAATGATGGTTGTATTCAGTTTTTATTATTCTCAAAAGTAAAATTCTTTATTTTTTTTATTTCTGGATCGTTACCAATTTACGGTCCTTAGAAAAGTTTTTATTTCTCATAGAAAAAATGTAAGGTCAAATCTGGGCTGTCCTTAGAGTAAAAAAGACTGAAAACCGTAAATTAAACTACTTAAACTTTATTAAAAATATGAATAAAAAGGTATGTTTAAAAATATGCCTATTAATCATTGTCACATACGTACTATTTTTATATTTTGCACTTATAAAAATCTTCATTATAATACGCATTAGCGTATCGTAATGTAACTTTTACGCACGGAAATTTTTGTTTTAAATGGTTGGCAACATAAGTGAAGTATCTAACGACAAGACTATTGATAATGATATTTGAGGCGAATAGCAGAACTTGAGCTCGTGTCCTAACAGAAAGCCATATGAATTGCGTTGTTTAATATACTATTTTATTTCAGGAACTGACAACACTAATGTCAATTACTAAAACCTGGCAACACCATAATAAAGTTTAACATTTTTTACCAAAATATTTGTCTACATTGAGTTAAGAAAATCAATTAAGCCAAAAAATAAACATTTTAAAATTTTTTTTGTACAATTTTCCATTTTGACATGGATTATCTCAACAAGAATGTTTCTTTATATGGCAATAAAGTACTATCAAAAACCACATAATATGATAAATTTAATCTTGGTCGTAAGTTCGGTCACCAACGAATTCTTTGAAGGTCGTACAAAATCAGTTGTTATGCCACAAAACATCGATGCCCTGTGCATTCAATTGTACCTGAACAGTTAGTTGTAACAAAATTGCATTCGTTGGATATCTCCTAATTTATCAACCGCTTCAAAACACGTGTATAAAATCATGACAGGTCACGAATAATGAATATATGTGTATATGAGCCGGAAAAAAATCGAGAAATACGAATAAGTTATGGGCGTGCAGCAATATATTTAAATTGTACCTTTCAACCAAAATTGCTCTTTTAAGCCTCTTTTTACAAAAATAACTGTTTAGGTAAGCCATAAATAAAACAAGAAGTAAAGAACTCAACCTTGAATTTCAACTTTTTTCGATACATTTGCCCTTTACTTTAAAACCCTAATTCTAGAGCTTCGCCATTCAAAAAAAGTTTCCCCCGTAGAGTCTCATAAAGTCAAAAAGTTTTTTAAGTCTACGAGCTGATCGTAAAGTATTCTTCAGGTTAAATGTAAATAATGATTGATTATTGAGCTTGGTACAATAACGTTGTAACCGCAGTAGCGGTTTTTTCCATTCATATTTGATGCTTTCCATATTTAGTTTTATATTTCACAGCCAGACCTTATTTTAGATTTATAATAAAGATTAATTACTAAACTGCTATATTGGGGATATATATATATATATATATATATATATATATATATATATATATATATATGATGTTGTCTTACATATTCTACGCACTGTTATATCAGAATGATATACCATGTTACCATTGTTAAGCCACAGCAAAGTATAACCAATATTATTATTAAAAAACATATAAGCATTCAAATATATACTTATTTAAAAAGGAATAATTTCAAATTCTACTTTAGGTACATTCGTATTAGCCGTCTTTCTTTTTAAAAATGAGAAATAATGAATGAAATACGTTGTATAAGATACTTAGATTCACTTCCCAATCAACTGGCACAGTGTAAAGTGTATTTTGTGTGAAAATCGCTCATCTTCGCTATGAGATTAAAAACCGTAAACAAATAACTTTGTAGTAAAACAAAACACTATTTTATCAAAAAATTTTATTTGGCAAAAAATAAATTGAAATTGAAAAAATATTTCATCTACAAATTGACATATGCATAGTGTTCTTAATAATAATAAATTTCATTTCTATCAGATATTACGATGTGTGCTATTAACATGAAATACACTTTAATCTGTGTCAGCTGTTTGAAAAGCTAGTTTATGTTTCCAAACAAATAGAATATTAGAGACATATCTCCTTACGGGAAACATAATGCAAATACAGCTTATCAAATTTTCAATGAAAGTCAAATAAAATATGTTTTTTTCCAATCATGTGGTTATTTTTGTTAGCTCATTAAAAATTCTTAAACAGTGGCATCCAGCTAATCCGTAAGTACCCTAGATTATAACGAGTTTTCACTCGAATCAGCTATCATTAGGCGAATAAAATCTTGATATTTTTTTAAGATATATAGCAATATATTGAGTTTTCTCTCGAATCAGAATTAAAAGAATAAAATGTGGATAATTTTTTATCACAGTACAAAATTTAAAAAAAAGACAAGTGACAAGTGATAAAAAGTCACGTGTATTGTAGTATACACGTTCAAACTGCTACCAGAGAAAACCTTCTCTGCAGCTACTTTGGTCAAGTTTTGTGTTTAAGAATAAAAGCTATGCAGTAACTGTAGCAATTGCAGCCTATGGGAAAATCAAAATATTTAGTATGGAACTAAAAACATCATGTATAAATCATTATAGAGGGGAGCCCACGATGCAAAATCGGGATTTACTTGAGCGTCATAGAGACCTATTGGGTTGAGAAGCTTAGGTGATAAAAAGAAAAAATGTTACATAATGTACACCTTTTCATCGATGGGGGGAGCGGCTATAGATTTTCAAAAATATAAAAAAAACTGTTGCATGGACATACTCGAGGGCGTCAGGTATTGATATCACGTATGTCCTGCATATTTTTAAAAATGTACGTCTGTTAATCTGAAGGTTTCCATGATGGGGGTGGTCGTACATAAGGGTTGAAAATGTAAAAAAAATTTTTTTTTCAAGCGCGTCAGATTTTTTGAGGGGAGGTTAAATGAACCTAAAAAAAGCTGTTACATAATAATCTAACGGTTTGGATGTGACGCAGACTCGCGACCGTTATTAGAATTTGCAAAAGAAAATCGCCATTTTGAAATACTCAAGCGCGTCAGATTAAGATATATATGGTCCATATTTATGCCCTAGCCGCTTCAGTATCATAATCTGACGATTATCTAGAGGGATTCGCCTAATCTGAAAATTTAATTTTTTTTTTCTAATTATTGAACTTAATTAATTAAAAAGCTTAGGAAATAGCATGCAAATAAAAAAGTTTATGGTTTTTTTTTAGTTCAATAATTATATTTATCATAAGAAAATAAGTATAAGCAATAAATTAGCAAAACGTTGGAAATACGTTGTAAAAAATATCATGTCATGAATGAGTCTACTGACATGGCGTCATGGCAACTGAAACCAGAGTGGGGACAGAATGAGAGAGCAATAGATAGAGAAAGAGTGAGAGAGCAATAGCAATGAGGAGAGGAGAATATAGTAGTTGGGGAGCCCAAGAGGCTAAATGGTAAGTCACCTTAGCGCTGCGAGAACCTATCGGATCATAAAGATTAGATACTAAAAAGAAAAAAAGTAGGAACTTATTTTTAAATAATATAAAAAAAATTTATTATAAAGAAATACTCGAGTGCGTTAGACATTAATATCGTATACGCCCTATGTGCTTCCGGTAACAGAGAAGTATTATACTGCAGCTTACAAGTTGGGGGTGGCAGCACGAAGGGGTAGAAAATGAAAAAAAAATTATTTAAGCTCATCAGATATTCAGGGGTAATGTTAGGTTAGGTTAGATTAAGTGAACTCTATTCAAAAGACTGACTATTTGGACGCAGTCAGAACTCACAGCTGATTTTTGAAAATGTAAAAAAAATAGTGACCTTGAAATACTCAAGCTCATCACATTTATATTAAACTATCAATTTGTTTATGCTATAGTCCACAAAATACTACTGGTGATGGAATTTATCTTATAAACTGAGCAACTGAGTTGCTTAAAGAAATCAAGCAACTCAGTTTCGTTTAGAATTAAATCCACAGACTTATCGCCACTAATGGAAGTAATAAGTACCATTACAAACATGTAATTGAATTACATGGTCCTTATTTTCTTAGGTGAAAATAATCTTCACCAGCTTTAAAGTTGTAGTTTTATTTTCCAACTAACACATAATAAGAAGTTTTGATGAGATAATTGTTTATTAGCATTTAAAATAATAAAAAAAATTAACTATAATTAACAAAGTTTAAAAAAATTGGTTTCTTATCGTTTTGATGTCATACACCTCTAATATGCTGATTAAAATAAATTGTGACTTAATAATAGGAATAACAACATACTAACAAAATACTAACCAGAAAGTTTTATATAACTTGAACTCATTTTGCTGCATATTCACAGCTGAACTTATTACTTTAAATGAAGCCCTGGAATAGGTTATAAAGAATAGCAACCTCTATCAACATTTTATAAATATTTCGTATTTAAATCTGCTATACGAATACTTAAGCATCCCTCGAACAATATTTAAGCAATTCTATCATAGCTGATATGGTACAAAAACAACTGAACTTAACGAAGATCGGTAAAAGTACCACATTTATATAGATAAAGGGACATTCGAACATAAAAAGTAACGAACAAGTTGATCATTTGCCATTTCACTTTCATGCACAGATACACAGATGTAGTTGGAATGAATAAGGAAGTAAAGGTTTTTGATGTTATATGTGTATTGCTATACTTAATTGTTTTAAATGTTCTATTAAATTAATCTAATTTATTTAAGCCTTGTCATTCTTATTATGTTTACTTACTTACGTAACTGCCTTACATTAACTTGTAAGGAATTGGAATTAAGTAACCCTTTAGCAGTAAAACCTTCATGATAAGATCGTTTTATCTTTATATCTTTTACATAAAAGATAATTACATTAAATAAATAAAAACATTCATCGTTTATAGAAAACATTACCGAACGAAATAATTTATAATTTGGACACTGAGGTATTTAACTTGTTATTAATGTATTAAAAGTGAGCTTGATTGTGTTAAACTGATTCATTGCTGCTGGATTTGTTCAATTTGAATGAAGATTGTAATTTTAACCACAAAAGACTACTAGTTTTATGAATGCATCCCTTGGCAATAGATTACATTTATACAGGGTTTTTTAACTTTAATGCACAATACTTTCTTAAGTATTTTAATATTACATAATATAAGGACATGTAATCTGTTGATACAAAATAGTTTTAAATAATTTTTTATGTGAAAACGATTTA
Organism: Ophraella communa; assembly: GCA_035357415.1. Taxonomy (NCBI): domain Eukaryota; kingdom Metazoa; phylum Arthropoda; class Insecta; order Coleoptera; family Chrysomelidae; genus Ophraella; species Ophraella communa. The sequence goes on from CM068980.1 coordinate 26,263,603, forward strand.
TTTTCAGATCTGCTGTTGGTCAACGCAGGCATGGCCTCTTCCGCATCTGGATACAACTCCCTTCCTGAGAGTGAAACCCTTCCTCCCCTACCAATAGGACCACCTGCAATTCCACAAAATCGCTTTGATCCCTACTTCGATGTTATGACTCCAAGCAACGTCACAGCCCTTGTTGGAAAATCAGCTTATCTCAGTTGTCGAGTTAGAAATTTAGGAAATAAAACGGTAAGATATTTTTTATTGACTGAAAATCTTTAAAGGTGTAGCTACAGACTCTAAATGGCCTAAAGTTCTTTTACTACCTAAGAATTTCTATTTATTGACGTTTTCTCTTTCGAAAACTTTTTATTGAGGGGGAAACTACATTTAAGGTTTATGTGTTTGAGATATGAATCATTTACGCAAAGGTTTATTAATATAATATACAGGTAGGTACTTCATTTTGAAAATGTAAGCCTAACTTTTGATTACATAGATTGTGTTCCTATCCTTATATTTAGAAAATAAGGATGTTTTATCGTTAACACTCAAAAACTGTTAAAATACCCAATTTTGTTGTATGTATTGGGATCTATTGTGTCCCCCCTTACTGGCCATGGGTCTGATATTCTCTTAGACTTATAGCAGCTACTATTTTTTAAGAAATTTTAGGCCATCATCGGGCTTCAAATCAGGTAGATCTTCATCTTCTATTTTAAGTGCTCATAAGTATCTGGCCCTAGAATTATGCAAGGCAGGGTATTTTGCTACAATAATGCTTAAACGAATTGTTTTAGCTCTTTATTCTAATACAAATCTGTTATTATAATTACGATAATAAATTTTCGCTTATAATATCACAAGAGCTTAAATTATTTCCGGAAATTTTTTTGAGGGCACGGTTATTTTGAATTAATAAAAGTAAACTCTTTATACTTTTTTTCAAGCTTTGCCTTGAAAATGGAAATAAATTTTCCGAAAGCTTGGAAAAAAGTATAAAGAGTTTACTTTTATTAATTGCTGCATACCCCAATATTACTGGTTTAATATATATGTATACCTCGTCACAAAAATTATGCCATAATTTTAAAAATTGAATTATTATGTAAAATAAAATATCACATATTCAGAATATTTTAATATGAGTGTATGGTATTCTTTAAATGTATAAAAGCGCAAAATATTCACAGGTTTAATTGCCTTTTTGTTGAAAAACAAAAAATGAATAAATTTTGATAAATCCTATTTATATTTGTATTATTTACATTTTAAAAATTTTTCGTGTGCAGCTTGTTTAATTTTTCATTTGGAGAAAAATGAGTAATTTAACCCCAAAACAACCAGCTAAAATTGTGGCTTTAGTTGAAGATGGACGCTCTCAGCAATATGTTGCTGAAGTCATGGGAATCATCCAATCCAGCGTTTCTAGAGTCTTAAGAAGGTGTAGAAGACCAGTTCCAGGACGTCCTCGGTATACTAAATCTGTAGATAACCGTTATTTAAGAATTTAGACTTTGCGAACTCGTCATGCTACAGCCAGGCAACTGCAAAATGTTCTCTCTGGAGTCCGTAATGTTAGAATATCTGTCAATACGGTTATAAACAGATAAAGGAATTTTGGAATTAGACCCGGAAGGCCTGTTACTGCTCCATTGTTAACCAGAGCACACCGTGTAGCACGTTCAGGGTCGCAAGAGAACATGTTAATTGGGATATTAACGATTGGGTTAATATTCTATTCTATTTACGGATGAACATCTGTTCTAAAGGCAACGCGGAGTTAATTGTGTTTCGTAGGGGATCACTGACAGCTAATCGGTATATAAGAGAGGTTCTTGAGCAAAATATTGCCATTTGTTCCCATCATTGGAGATAATTTTATTCTCATGCACGATAACGCTCGCCCGCACGTTGCCAAAACAACAATGGAATACTTCAAGAGGTTGGTATCCAAGTTTTAGATTGGCCAGCAGTTAGTCTATACTTACACCCAATTTAACAGGACAGGCGCATAAAAACTCGCTCCAGACATACTTAATGAGCTGGAAAATGTTTTAATAGAAGAATGGGAAAATTTGGATTTAGATTACCTAAGTGACCTGATAAGAAGGTGGCAATACCAGATACTAAAATGTTAAATTTATAGTTTAAATTTTTTATTTTGTTACTTTATGTTATTTTATTTTTCGAAAATGATTGTTATTTTCATTATTTATGCCAATTATTTTCTGATTTTTAATTTCAATTAAATAAACTGCTTTACATAATTCCAAATTCATTTCCTATCATTTCCGGAAAAAAAGGAAAAGAGAATAATAAAAATTTATTCATAACTGGCTTTATATATATATATTTTCTAATTGCTGAGTGGAAGATTTAGGAGATGATGGAACCAAATTCCGTCTGATAGAATTTTGAATGTTTAACATAGAAACAGAACTTATTTCTATTGAAAATGCCCTCTTACAAAACGGTTTCGAGAAAATCATATCCAAAGACCTATCAGACCTATTGTCACTGACAATATTAGTAAAGCTCTTAGAACTGCCAATATCCAAACCATCATCACAACTCACAACAACTCTCCCAATTGGTCCGGTCTGTAAAAGAAAAATTTCCAAATGAAAGCCATGGTGTATATGAGATCCCCTGTAGTGATTGTCCTTAAACTTACATAGGTCAAACTAACCGTCGAATCCAAACCAGAATTTCTGAACATTCCCTATCCGTAAAATATTTAGACTCAAAGAATGCTCTAGTCCAACATAAAATTTAAACAGGTCGTACTATTGACTTCCCGAATTCCCGAACCCTAGCCAACAGTCGTTTCTTAAAACCTCGAATAATTAGAGAAGCAATAGAAATCGAAAAGCGCCCAAAGTGTATGAACAATCGGGATGACGCACAACGACGCACCAAAATGGAAACCTCTAACTACCCGCCAACAATCATTCCCGCCTTCGGTTCCCCCTCCCCCTTCACCACTCCTGAACATATAAACCCGACAACTACCGAAACTCGTCAGTTGTCCTTGAGGAGTAGGCAGCTTGATAACTCAGTGACAACTAGGGATTAAAGTACGACTAATATATCTGATTTCTTTTCCTGTTATTTTTGTCCAATATAAATATAATTGCACGTCACAGCTGTCAGAACGGGACTATGTTGCCAACCATTTAAAATAGAATCAGAATCTAATAAATATCAAACGAAGTTTCTCTAATATTCTTCTTTTTATTTGACTACAATACTACACCGTTTTTGAACGCGGCAATAGAGCGCAACATCTAAAACATTTTAGCACGAGGTATGTTCGTTTGAAGTTTATATTTTATTAGTCCAGGAGTTGTATTTGATATAAAATTAATTACGAAACCTTTCTTATAGCATTTATTTATTAATAGATGTACAAATACTGAAAATAATTTCAGATACAAGGTGCAGTCAATGTTGTTTCATGGAAAACGGTCAAGCTTGGTATAGTTTCTTTACCTTGGGAGCAGGTAGAAACAATTTTCTACTTTTCATTTATTTATTATTTGTAATAGCTTGCGGCCTTCGAATTTAAATATTTAGCAAATTTACAGTGAAAAAAGATACTGATTGACAGTAGCAAACGAACGAAGGAAGTCAAACGAACAGAGCGATTTGTTCACTTTGATGACGTGCACTTATATTTATACTGGACAAGCCATATTTTTGATAATTATTCCATGTCCCAAAGAGTTTGTACTTCTTAAAAATTTCTGTTTAATGTGTTATGGAAATGGTACCTATTTTCGTATAAATTTTTGTTTACTGTAATTTAATTTTACTTTACATTACTATTTTTTCTGTTTGTTCTTCTAGAAGCAGTTATTTTTATTTATTTTTTCTAGAAATATACTTTACCTACATCTCAACTAGACATTGCATAAAGCAGTAGTGTAGGTATATATTAACTAAATTATCATATCATATCTATATCTATCAATATTCAAAGTAACATGGCTTTAAATCTATTCGATAGGTTCTTCTTTCTTCTATGTGTCTTTTTTAATTACTTTAATTACTTTTTTTATTTTTATTATTATTATTGTTTGGTAGCATTTTTTCTTGAGCATATCTATTGAACTAAGTGACTACTGCTTTGCCCCTAGATTTAATAGGCGAAAAATATTATTTTATTAATTTAAAACAATATTTAAAAAATGTTTTACAAGAATCTTTATTTTTCTAGAATATTGATAAACAAAAGAAGGAATATAAATTATTATTTTAAACCTTACATCAATAAGTTGTACCAAATGCACTAACAAAAAAATTAAAAAAAAAAATTAACATTATAAGAACCACAAAAGAAAGAAAAAATTAATTATATTTTAATGAAACAAATCATGCCGCCCTATTGAACTATTAAAGTTCAAAATTAAGTTCTGTGATGTCGATAAATTAGCTGATACAATATCTTCACCTAAAGCTTGTATTCTCCAATCTTGATGTTCAGTCACAACTCTGAAGATCCTGGAAAGTTCGATGATGTGGCCAACTGGTGTTTGAAGCTATGGCAAATTATAATCTAAAATTAATATCAACGACACAATTTTGATATCATTGTTCGTTTATTTCAACCCCCCTAGTACTCGCCTCTGGTTGCATTCCAGAGTCAGTATTAGATTGACTTCTCTCTGTAAATTGTATGCAGAAGAGAATAAAGAGCGGGTCGCATAGACATATTTTAAAATGTCTTTTTTATGCCAGGACGGAGAAGTGTATTTATTTAGTAGATTTTCCTTCCGGTTAGTAAGTAATATATTAAAAAAATGTATTATACATGAATGTTCATTTAATTTTTAGAAATTTGTGAGTAAACATTATCTACTACCTTGTCTATTCCTAAACTTCGCCACTGAACAACAGATTTTTCTAATTAAAACGATATTTTATAAAGATTTGCCCCCTTCAAAGCAAGTATTTACACCGTAAAGACTTAGATACAAAATAATAATTATTTGGGAAACAATCAAAAGTAGATTAAGTAGATTAGCACTTACCGTATGGAAAATAAAAAACAAATATAAAAAACAAAACAATTTACATAAACATTTTTAACTAATTTAATACACAAACAAATAAACATAAATACAAAAATTGGCTGTTAGAGTTCAGGTAACGTCAACGATGCTGCTGCCTCTAGCGGACAGAACCAATAGTTTCATAATTGTCTAAATTTACTATTTTGTTTTACAAAACTAAATACCCAACACTATTAGCAAAAATAGTAGGAATGCGGTTAAATTGTGTGATTGTAGAATTTGACCTGCGATAAACTTCACTGATATTTAGTAACAGTGCTGGTTGAGCGATGATATATAAAAAAGCGAAAAGTATTATAGATCTACATAGTTTTACTTGTGCCTTTAACGATAGATGTTACACGATATTTTGAACTAGTTAAATGCATTAACATTCTGTTGCTAAACAAAAATGATGTAAAAATAGAAATAGACGCCATAAGCCTGGTGATGCGTCGTAAAAAACGGTTTCAGTGGGTTTCAATTGACCTGGGCAGATTATCCAAAGGTATTGCAGTTTGAAAGGAAGAATTTTATCCCAATCAACTCTGCACTAAGTTTTTCGCATATCTGCAATGTGCAAGTCTCCTATTTTTTCATTCTTTTAAATAATTTCTAATAGGTAAACAATTAAGGTTTATCCTATGATATTGCCTAATTATTTATAATTTTCAAATTATTCCTTCATAAAGTAGTGGTTATGAGCTTCCTGTTTGCATTTTACGAATTGGCAATAGCGAAGGTGGAAAGTAAATAGACATCCTGTGCTTGTTTGTTAATGTTTATGGATGTGTATTTTGGAAATATAGTTTCTGTGTTTAATCCAAAATAATAATATCATTAATAAAAAATAAAAAGCAAAAAACTTAAATACCAACAAACAAATGGAAGAAACGTAAACCAATCAATCCGATCCCCTTCTTTTTATTCTGTATAATTTGTGGCCAGTGCTGCTAGGGCTATCCGGCCAAGTTCGATATTAATCAAAGCAAATAAATAATAAATTTTTTAATCCTGAAGACAGAAAGCGTTTCATATTATAATAAAAATGCAGTATTACTACCATAAGTTGATTTTACAGTTTTGATTCATAAATAAAGCAAATAGTAAATGCGCTATTGCCACTTTTGAAAACATGAACACAGTGCTTTAAAAATTAAATACCCGAGTTTAATTTACAATTAAAAAAATTATGCAAGCTAAGAGCTAAAATCTTGGTAATATGGTTATTTTGGTAACTTTCAGTAATTAGTTTACTGATATTTCGATTGGAAGGGATAATCCTATTGGATCAAATTTGGCACTTTGTGACAGTTTTGATAGTAGTTGAAATAGTGGAGTTATATAAAAACTAATTATTGCGAGGGTTTCATTGAATGCCTAATGCCAAAATGCGGGCAATGAAAATAATCAAATTATTTTATAATGAAACAAAACAGTTATTATTTATGAGTTTTATTTAAATTGTTCGAGTGGGAAATTTTGTTTGTAGAGCGAATGAAGATATGTTCAATGCTTTCAAACTAATATGAGTTGTCGCATGGTAGTTTTTTTTAAATACATTATTTATTTTAAAAGAATATTTTAGTAAAAAAAGGGTATAAATAAATTAAATTTAGAATTTGCTTAACTTTAAATTATAAGGTAAGTGGTTTATTTTCAACAATAAAAAGAAACCATATTATGGAAAGAAAAGAGAAGTATCTATTTTCATCAAACTGCTCATTTAATATTTAAAATTTTACTATCCCTTGCCTTTAACGTGTACAACCTTCAATTATGTTATAAAATATCAACAGAATTTAAAAGTAAGCAGTAAATTTGAGATTTCAATTTAAAACGCTCTCTTGTAATTTGTACGTAATGTCCATGGTTTATTACTATTTTAGGTATTAGCGCCAACCTACGGCATTTTCCCATTAGTTCATAATGTTCTTAAAAATTACCAAAGTAATTCATGTAGATATTAATGCTATAAAAGCTTCAAAGGGAGTTGGACCGCGACCCAATATTCGGAATTTGAAAATACTTTTAAAACTATGTTCACGGACAGGGGAGGACCGCCAAGCGCCACTATTCATTAAAATTAATACTATATTTAGGCGGCGCGGTGTTTAAACATCGAACTATTTCTTTTCTCATGTCCCCTTACCTCGCGTCGTATCTACATTGATACCTGTTTACGGACGAATATTTATTTTAAAATCGAGTTCGGACGGTTTTTTTAGTTTACTACATGCAATATTTATAAATTTATTCCGTTTGATATAAATTGTTATGAAGGAGATATAACTTTCGTGTGAAAAAGTTATTTTTAGAGAACAATTTCAAATTACATCCTATAATTTATTTAATTGTAGCGTGGAGTAAAAATAAATAGTAAAGCAAATTTGCAATAATTGTCAACAATAGAGTAAAAAAGTCGGGGTTTAGTTTTTTTAATGTCTCGAAAAATATTCAAGATTTTAAAAAAAATAAAACAAGATTTGAAAATAAAATTTAATTTGCTGTCTCCATTCCCGAAACTATATATCCAATATTTATAATTTTTACAGAGCTCTGAAAATAGTGCCGAAAACGGGTAGTCTAACTTTTATGCGCACTGCCACACTCTGACGCAGTAACTAAAAAAATTATTTAAATATATTAAATTTGAATACTAAGGAATGATAACATTCAAGTACTATATTCGGATATATGAATAAACAATAATCCAAGGTTACAAAAATATCATCTCATTCCCAATTTTTTGGGTTTTGTTAATTAACCACTTTTTTGAAGTAAATGTTAACAAAAAAATCGCTATAAATATTTAGCCTTAGAATTTGTTTTACTTCTTCCCATTATTTTAAATAGTCTAACAGTTGGAAAAATTTATAAATTTACATATTCTTATTTTTTACAACAATTAAAAAAACCAAAATATAAGATTAAAAAAATAATTATTAATACATAATACATAAATATTAAAAGCTACATAAAAATATTTTTTAACAGCATTGTTTAAAAAATTGTTATAAACAGATGGAATTGATGAACTAATTAAAAATTTATTTTCTTAATTTATTGGTTGATACAATTTATGATTTTTAGTGAAAACACGGTTTCTTAAAAAAAATTATCTGTTGCTAAAATTGTTAATTAATCAATATTTAATACCAAAGACCTAAAGTATAATTGGCGTATATGCCATAATTCCAAAGTTATTTAAATAATAAAAGCAAAAGAAATAATTGATTAAAAAATTTTCCAAGAAGGGTAAAAAATATTAATTGGTTAAATAAAAAATATTAAAAACAATGGAAAAAATATTGTTAGTTTTCCAATGTCCCCATTTTAATTTTTATTAGTTTTGGTGTTTTGAAATTTTTCTGCAAAAAAGATCTGCAGGATCTCTAAATTATTATTTTCATAAACACAAAACACATTTATTATGATCTGTTCAAATCTGCAAACAATTTAAATATGAATTCTAATATAAACATATTTACATAATACCTATATATCATATTTAACAATGTGTCTAGGTTCACTTCACACTTAATGGAAAATAATCGAGAAAGTCACAATCAAGAAACGTTCAGAGTTGTTTACCCTACTAAGGTCAGTATAAAACTAATAATTCCTAGAGAAAATAAACGGGTGGCGCCATCTCTCCGCCAACATCATTTTGCAGCGAAAAATCGCTTACTAGGTTGCGTCTCTTGTTATATTTCTCACTCAACGCTACAACATAGACGGCTCAAAAACAGAAAAAGGTGTGTAGGTAAAATCTGGGGCGGTATGCCATAGTGTTCCAGGCAGAGACAGCTGCCATTTACTGTGGAGCCCTTGAAATCAACAGGCAAAAGGTACAAGGAAGGACTATTGCTATATTCTCACATAGTTATGTGGCCATAAAGGCGTTAAACGCAACGGAGGTCAATTCAAGGCTGGTCTGGGGCTGCATTGAAGTGGCAGAAGTGGCAGCAAAAACAAGCTCACAATAGCGAGGGTAACTATATCTGTAATTCTGGAAGGGTGGGTCGCCCCACTGCACTTAGGCCACATTTGGCCCTAGCCTAACCTACCTATTGGCTCGTCAACCATCCTACCTCTTTGAAGTAGGTGATAATGTCGCCTGTAGGCAGCTTCCTCAAATTGGCATGTGTTAGCCAGTTCTTGCCGAATACAGAAAGTCTTATTAGAGAGAGTGCCGGACAATCACAAAGGACGTGCTCAACTGTCTTATCCTCTTGTTCACATCCTCTACATAGTGGGCTGTCAGATAAACCCAACCTGTTCAGATGTTTTCGTAAATGACAATGGCCTTTAAGTATACCTGTGACCAACCGCAGGTCCTTTCTGGTCATGGCCACGTGTTTCTTGACTGCTTTTCTATTCGGGTATTTCAAAAATTCCTTAGATAGTCAGCAACCTTTTTCTTCGTCCCATCTTCCCCTGAATTTGTCAAGAGAGCGTTCCTTTACTAGGTCAACCACCGATAATGCCTGCAAGCTGACAAGACTGCCAGGGCCCCAAGAGCCTTTGGGAGGCATCCTTCCTAGCCAACGAGTCAGCTATGAGGTTGCCTTTTGAAATGCCATGACCTTTTATCCAGCCTAGAGTAAACACATTGTTATTGCAGGCTTCGGTAAAGGCCATATGACATTCTAATACTAGACCTGATGTGATCCGTGGACTATTCAGGGCTAAAAGTACTTGTCTGCTGTCCGTAAGGATACGGATGTTTTTACCAATGATTTCTCTTTTGGCAATCTCTTTTGCGGCTATGGAGACGGCAGTTAGCTCTGTCTGAGCTATACTGGCATTACAACTGCGAGGGTTCCCAGCTATAATAGGCACAAAGGGAACGAAGAGATGGACCTACTAGCCCGTTAAGATGCAGCAATGCCTTTTAACAGACTAGAACCCTTCTGTGGCTTAACAAAATCCACCATAAACTTGCATATGGATTATAAATGAGCGACAGGAGAAGGAATTCATAACAGATCCCACGTCAAAAGTAAAAGATTATCTGCTAAAACACAAAAGACAGAGAATTCGAGAATATCTATATGCATATACTATCAGGAAGAAACAAAAACCTCTAAGCGCATTCTTTGTGAATGTGGAGGTATTTCAAGGCAGAGATTTCTAACTATACGGCTAGAAGCTACGAGGGGGAATCACTGTGCAGTTTAATGACTCTTAGAAAACACCAGACTGAAGTAGATTCTATATTATAAAACGATCTAAAAAGGTCAAGGTAGGAACAGGCGAGTAGCTATACAGTCCCTACATAATCTAATCTAATGTATTAATGTGTGTCAGCTTTTGGCAGAGAAAAGGATACAGTTGCCAAAGATTTTATAGTTAATAAACTAAATTATAATATTTATTTTTATGGTTGAGATTAGAGCGTTTAAAAATAATAGGATTAATTAAGAACATTAAAAATAGAATTTTTTGAAACTATTTATTTAAAAAACTGGATTTTTAAAAAAGTTCTTTTTTTAATGGATGGATGGACTTCCACAAAGTAAAGATTACTACAATCAATTTCATTAATGATTAATATGATTAATGTCACAAAATGAAATTATGTCAAGTTTAGCAAAGTGAAGTGGAAACCTACCGTGATTGCATTTTAACCTCTATATGGTTGCAGCTCAGTTTTTGGGAAAGTAGTATTTAAATGTGTGGGAAATCAGTTAAAAGACTATAAAGAAGGCTGTATAAGTTGTTGGAGTTATTAGTTAAGTCAATTTATGTCGCCATTTATTTTTTAATGAGTTAGTTTAAGATAAGTAGTTACTATACTTTAGATGAAATATATCTAAACGGTTTTTGCAGTTTGGACTAATTTTTGATCAAGAAATTATTATATACTGTTACGTGGACTATAAATGATAGACTGTGGTGTACGAACTTTAAAACGTATAATGTAAAAACAAATCGTTTATATCAAAAATGATAAACGTAATTGCTATCCCAAATTTCTGTGACATTCACCACCCTCTACTGTCTTTTAAGGTTGACAAATCTGTCACTTTGACGTTCGTAACAATACTTATTTATATTGTTTTTAATTTATATCACTTCAAATAAAACTGAAACGTAGTAAAAGTTAAATTTATATATCAACTAAATAACAAAAGACAATGATTTAAAGATATGCTTGTTTTTTGTACAAAGTCCGACAGAGTCTGTTCCAAAAAAATTTGCTTATTTTACAGCTTTATGTAAATAGGTATTTCTATCCTAGAGATTTTCTATATAGCATTAATTTTTCTCCGAAACATTCATAACTAACTAATTATTACATTGTGCGTAATTAATAAATTGTATTTTTATTCTCGTCATTAAATTACAGCTTTAGCTATTTTAAATCATACCACTCGGCAATGATTATGCTGTATCCATACATCACACGAGAGTTATCAATTACCAATGTTCTGCAGAAGACTTTTATTGGAAATTATCATTCTAATAATCGTTGTATATTGACATTTTCCACTAGTGGATAATTAAACTTTAAGTTAAATTAGAATGTTATAATATGTAAAGAGATTTTACACCAATAAAAACCTTACTCCCTTATACAATTATGTAATACACTAAACGTTTAAGATATGAAAAACCCTGTAGAAGTTGAATAAATTATTTTCCGACAGATGTTCACAAATAAAACAATCAAGTAAGAAAATTAAGTTAAATTGGATGATATGTTTTCAAAATATTAGGATGAACAATTAGTATAATATGTGTTAATCTCTTCTTTGGTAGTATCTCGCGGTAACTCTTAGCTAAATTGAAATTTGGGGATGTAAGTGTGATTACTCTTAAACTACGAGTAAAGTTTGCGAAACTTCGAATGTATCCACATCTCTAGATAACGCGCCGGGAGCAAATACCACAAAATATCTTTAAGAAGGTTTTAGAGCCATTTACACGTATTTATATATGGTTTTGGTACATAAAGATTGGGTGGAATTATAAATTTAGAACATTATTGAATACTTATAAATTTCAATTCAAAGTATTGGTATTATTTGGCTACCTTGGTTTTAAAATTTTATGGATAATGGCATTAGTTTTAGTTGTCACTTAAACCATAGAATATAAAAACTAAGGAAGGAGGCTAACACCTATTCCAAAAGTTGGTACTTTACGACAGAAATGATTCATAATTATTTTTATTAATGGTTTTTTAACATTTAGACAGTACTGTTTTAGTGTTTACCTGCTTAAATTTATGTAGGTTTGTGATTTTTTACCAAAAATTACTTAACTCAATTATGCTTTACACTACTGAAATTAACCTTGAATTCGCTGTAGTGGATTCAGCTTAGCCAAAAATGGTTAGTTGCGTAGCTTGTGGTCGTTCTCAGACGAAAAATACTAAAGCCAAGCGGACTACGTTTCACCAGTAAGTATTATTTTTTTTGATAATTATTAGTATGTAGAAAATTCAACTAAATTTTTTTAAGTAGCCACTGCTGTTGAAACACCTATTATATTACATTCTAAAGTGGGTAATTCAAAGTTAGGTTACTTTATATAATAATTCAGAGGCATCCGTATATGCATCTTTCAATGTTAGGTAAAGTTCAATAATAATATAGATACAGATAAAAGTATTGTTAGTTATTGTTATTATTTAGCAGTTGAATTTAGAAAACCTATTTTTTATCAAAAAAGGTATTTACATAAGATGTGCTTAAGAAAGAAGAGCTGGATTTTTTTGTAAATAAACTGACACCATAAAAAATTCCTTTCTATGTAGTCTGCATTTTAATGATAATTGTTTTGATAGAAATTCATCATGCAAGTTTCGCATCTTTAAAATTGATATTTGACGATAAACTTTAAAAGGTTTTCTTGAAAAGAAAATCAAGAGATGTGTCAAAATAATATAATATACAATATAAAAAAAAGAAATAAAATTTGATAAATGAAGGATTTAATGACGCAATACTGCAAACGTTTGGAGCAAACAATGATTTAATTAGTAGATTGTTTAAAAAATCTTCAAAGCAAAAGAAAATATTCTCAAAGTAAACATTCCTTTCCTATAACTCTTCATTTATCTTCACCAAAAGGCTAAAATTTTGTTAGGGACAAAATTTGAAAATTGTTTGCCGCTATCAAAAACATTAAATGGTTTGCAAACATAATATTTCCCTCAAAGTGACTGATTGGTTAATAAGCAATTCGTTATTTGATTTCATGAAAAACCATGACAATCTCCCTCTTAAGAATCACAAACTTTTATTTATAAAGTATATAATTAATTGTTATGTAACATTAATGCATTTTATTGGTAAAAATATAAAAACTGGGGATAAAAAAAGAAATTATTGCAATAAAATTGCTTTGTTTAAGGGCCAATTAAAAAATTAAAATAGATTTACAATATTAGGACCATACCGTACGTAAGTGCTTTACTGAATATGCACAGCTATGTAATATTCATATTTTTAATAAATGTGTATAGAAATATGGTTTATAAATGTCTTAAGTACTACAACTTTCTTACATCAGTATTTGTATTTTTGAAATTGATATAACATTAAAATTGATACGCCACTGACAAACCGGAAACTGTTGACGCCATATTGAAACACCATCTCGAACTATTTGTGTTTATATATAACGCTTCTTCCTCTGTTTTTATATTCAAAGGTTTCAACGTATGTAAAGTAATTACGTGTATAGGATTTTATATTTAGTTAATAATTATAAAAGTTTAGTATTCATTCTTTATAGAATAAAAAAATAAATTTAAAAACCAACTTATAGTTCAAACCAAACTCTTCTTTCAGTGCATCAAAGATTATCGAATTCTCTCTAACGCATTAAGTTGGGAGTTCATGATTAATAAATACACAGAACATGAAAAATGATGTAGCGTTGCCGTGTTAAAACGACTTCTACTTGTGGATGTCTTATTGTGACATCCACTAAATCAATATCCAATCAATGTTGCGAATTAAGATAATTTGACGTAAAAGTAAGTTGACAATTCTCATCCAGGTTAGTATTTTCCGTCATTGTATAGAAAAACATTTATTTTATACCTCATTATTTATATTTTAAATATGATACGAAAATATAATGATAATATAATAATAATAACGTAAACTTTTCATATTTTGCTAATTATGATTATGAAAAATAAAACAGTTTTAACATTAAACATTTAATGCTAAAACTGTTTTATTTGTAAAAATTTACCTGATTTATATGATTTATATTTTAATGTGTTGTAATGTCTCTTCTGAAGAGGTTTTATCTTTTAACGAAGTAACTCTGATGATGGCCTTATAAGTCGAAAGCGCTCAGTTACCGAATTAATAAAACTTTGCACACTTAACCTTTTTTTATATACAAAAAAATTTTCTTTTCTTTATTATTTCATCAAGTGTGTATAAAGTCTACAGTCTTTCATTTATTTACAGATTAGAAAGGTTATTGATAGCTGACTCTAATAATAAAAATACATTTCTTTAAATAACAAAATAAATGTATTTATTCTTTTGGGGAGTAAATTAGGAAAACTTTTGTATTCCACCTGGTGTCCTTGGGTATCGTTTTGTTTTTGGAGGATCATCAGAACTATGAGAGATGCTGGTTTCTGAAAAAAAATATTATATATTATATTTATAATATTTTGATAAATTCTCATTTAATTGAATATAGTAGCTATTAAAATAAATTATATTTTTGGACTAGAAAGTTGCCAATACCCATAAAACACTCATGATTAGAAATGGAGGGTAAAATATTTCAAAACAATTCATTTACTGCATAAATTCGCCATTATTTCTATAACTGTAAAATTCTTGGGCAGATATGATAAACAATTTACACAAAATATTTCTAGAATACTTAACTAATAAATAATTGAGAATAAAAAACACACCTCCACTTGCTGAAGCCCTCGCTCATACTAGAGAATTTAATAATTTTTATCTAACTGACAAAAATTACCTATATATATGTACAATAACTTATGATGCAATTTTTAATATTCATAATGTTATATTCCCCTAATTATTCGAAATCAAGTCATGTTAATATAGTCCTGCTTAAAATCGTATTGGCAGATCATCCTAATAAAATAATCATCTATACTGACAGATCTGAGACATACTATGGGGTTGGATGTGCAATATACATTTACAATAAAGACCGGTCTTTTCGCTACAAGCTCCCCGACATATTATGTAGTATATATACTGCGGAACTTTACGCTCTCCTACAAGGTATTTTATGGCTAATTATTAACGGTAAGAGGGAAGGGGTAATCATATCTGAGTCAGAATTAACTGCTATAAAAGGTATTATTGCGGGAAAAATAAATTGCTCTATTTTATGTAAGATTAAAAGAGTTCTATTTGAACTGAATGTAATATTTATTTGGGTTAAAGGTCATATTGGAATATATGGCAATGAAAAAGCTGATCAATTATCCAAAGAAAGAATAGTGGATGGAGTGTTTTGTAATATTTAAACTGGAAAGGATGATGTTAACGTAATAAAAAGGAAAACATATTTATTATGGCGTAAACATTGGGAAAATATAGTGAAACCCTCTAAAAATATATATTTTCAAATACATACTTCATTACCATTATCTCCAGCCTATATTTTTTCCTATTCAACGGCAAGTATATTTAGAATGAAAATAAATCTTGGAAAGCACCCCGCGCATTTGGCCAAACTTGGAAGAATTAAGTCACCAACATGTAATTGTAAAGATCATGCATACGCAGATCTTAATCATATTTTTTATTGCAGTAAATGCCTCGAAAATACTAATAAACCCATTACATCACTTGTTAAACAAAATTATGCCTTACCAATAAACCTCACACATAATTTGAGCACCGCCAACCGTAATACTTTAGATTTGCTAGCTAACTTCATCAAAGAAACAAAAATGAACCTTTAAATATTATCATAACCCAAAATTCTGTGGCTAATGAACTTGTTTCCGAGCCAAAATTCTTTCACACCACCACCAAAATATATATCATAAATAAAAGTTAAAATTTAAATTTTTTAAATTGGCTTTATAAGATATTAGTGCATAAGATATAAGTGCATTCACATACAGTAGTAGTGCAGGCAATTTAAATAACGCGGCTAAATTAATATGTATTCAAATTTGACCAGAATACAAATTGGAACTTGTACTCGGACATCAGATTTTTCGTTAAGTTTTATATTGTAATTGAAAAGATAATGACTTTTAAATTTACTTTTAGTATGTTTTTTAAAATTTTAAAATTTGTGATCATGGATTATAACGTCAAAAGTTAAAAAAAGTCTTGAGAATAAGAAATATGAGTTTAAAAAAAGGTTTATTACCTGCACACAAATTTGAATAATGTACGAATTTAGTTTTGGTGGCGCTTTTATTTAAATGTAAGTCTAATTCCAAACTAGTAGTAGTACTCTCAATGGCGTTAAAAAATAGAGGAGCAAACAAGCCATTTCAGCTGTAAAAATAAGTATATAGATGATTGAAATAAATTTAAACAAATGAGATGGTCAATTATCCAACTGAATTCCTAATCCTGGGTATGTATTAATTTTGTTACACATTCTGAATCAGCCAAAATTGTGCAACGGATCAAGAGTGACTTATAAAAAATATTGATTTAAACTACTATAATAAAAAAAAGCTTAAAGGCGAGGATTTGCTTGTTCCAAGAATACTACTAGTGCAAACTGCCAGTTCTTTTGACTTATTAAATTAAAATATAAAACAACTAACTAACCTTGATTAAATTTTAATGGCATTATATGGACGCTGTCAACTAGAAGTCGCTTTAACAACCTCAAACACAGACCACGGAAGTCGCCACTATCGAAAATAAAATCACAACCAACAGGAAATCCATTAATGACATTATTATTAATTACAATTTTGAATTTAAATGTTGTCAGCAATATTGTTTGATAGTTAGTATTGTATTTTCTTAATAATTATTATATTTTCTCGTCAGTAGTTATATTTTCCAGTTATTGCAGTTAATTTATTAAAATATGGTTTTTATGTGTTCTGTTACAGGTGCCTTTATAAAAATAGTTATAAAAAAGTGCACTGTTTACCTAAGGATCTACAGGTAAGAATTAATTTTTTTAAAGCTTAAGCGTATACCAATGTATTAGTATATGATGTATATTATATTATTTTTATGTTACATTATATTTATAGATTCGAAGAAAATGGTGTAATGCTTTAAATAGACCAAATTTGAGTAATGTGACTGGAAAGGACCGGTAAAAATTTAGAATCTGCATTGACCACTTTACAAAACACTACTTTTTCTCACAGAATAGAAATGTTACAGATTTTTAAAATTTTGATTGTGACTTAAAGCCAAAATTTTTTAAATAACAAGAGCTTACATAATTTTTTTCAGGCATCCACCTTCCAGATTCGCATTATTCAGACCTGATCTCTTTAACCAATAGGGAAATTGAAATACCTACTATTAAAGGTTAGTGTACAATTTTATTCTCAATTTCTAATTATGAGTCTTATATTGACAACTCAGTTTTATAATATGTAATATTTCTTTTTCAGAAACCAGCATCTCTTATTGTTCTGTTTATCCTTTAATATAAGCTACTCCCAGAATACCAGAATGCAATAGATCTATTTTAAAAATGATTGGGAAAACAAGAAAAATAAATGTGGCTCCTAATGGTAACAAAATTATTTTGCAAAAATAAAGAATTATTACCTACTTATTTTTATTTCTATAGAAGTCAATATCAAATTGTTAACAATATTAAAATACTTTAAAAATATATTTATTATATTTATTAGAATATTCTTAATATATTTTAAAATAAATGGTTTAAATTAACCAATAAAATTAAAATACAATTATATAGTTAGTACTCATGTCACGAGTAGCGCTGTAAACACGTTTTTAAAAAACCCTTAAAGTCGGCTATATATAAACTTATTTCCAATCTATGATTCCATGTCTTGTTGATCATTATGGTTGGGTCTTAAAAAATAAATAAGTTCAGATAAGCTTCTTGCCCTGTCCAAAATTGTGAAATCCTCTTCTTGACTTATACTATGGTCTTCGTCTACCATGTGTTGGAAAATAGCACTTTTTGGAATGGTTTTAGATCTTTTACAAGTACGTGGAGTAATACCCAAGTCTTCACACCTATAAAGAGCAAAATGACGTGAGGTTTTCCCCACGTACGTTGTACAACTACTACATGTGAATTTTTAAATTATATTCGAGGCTAAACTCTTAGGTAATTTATCCTTAACTTTAAAATGGGAACCAGTGTTCTAAAGATGGAAATGTTTTTTTGAGAACATATATACTGTATGAACCAAGATAGGAAATTTTTAGATATAATCTTAGCTTCTCTTTTTCTTGGATATTAGGTAGACTATACTTTTTGGAAAGAAAATCTTCTATAAATTCTTCAATAAAATTAGATATAAAACTATTTCTTAACAAAATTGTTTTAATTCGTTCATATTCTTCATAGATCAATTTATAGGAAGAGCAAAGCATAAAAGCCCGATGAAAAAGGATATATACTAGACCCATTTGTTATTTATTGTATATAAAATTCCCAACGTTAGTATTTACGACAAATAGTCATTTCAAGATACTGTAGAGTATTATTGACTTCAAGTTCAGAGCTAAATTTTATATATCCATGATGTTTATTTAAGTTATAAGGGAATTGCTCAATATGACTTCGTTTTCTAAATATAAGAGATATGAAAAAATTTGGTTAGATAATTTTGCCATCCATTTAAAACCCATATTTTATAGACGATATGTTGATGATTACATCCTGAACATTAAGGGAGCCCTTTTTATTTATTTTTTGAGACCTAGACTCAAACTTCAACAAGACATGGAATGTTTGAGGTTGTTAAAGTGACGTCAATATAATGCCATTAAAAGTTTGTTTAGATAAGTTATTTTGAATTTTGTATTTTAATTTTATATGTTAATAATATGTACATTAATAATTTACATTTCTGACGATGAATGCAGAGTCATTTGAAATGTTAAATAAATGAATTTAGTTCTTTTGAATTCAAACCTTTCTACTTTTCAGTACTCTATGCATTCGCAATTACTATTAATAAATCGAGAGATCAAGAAAACCCATATAATTTTCAGCAACCAAACTACAGATGCCGAGAAAAACTATCATTCGCTTGAACTTGAACTGCTTGTAATATTAAGGACATTAGATACATTCAAATACTACTTGGCTGGCAATGAATTCACCATTATCACAGACTGTAATGCTATTAAAAATCCCTTAGGTAAACAAACAATTATACCACGTATAGCTACGTAGGTCTTGATGTTATAAGACTACTCTTTTAATATCCAGCATAAAGCCATAACCCAATTACGACCTGTAGATGCATTAAGTCGCAATTTTTTTCACAGAGGGCAATATAAAATAGGTTATAATAATTCGTGAAAACGATTATTTAAAAAAATATATTTTTAAAATTGGACATTAAAATCAATAAATAGTACCGTAATATTGGTATAGACGTTTTCACATTAGAGAAACAAGGTGAAAAAATTAAATATTACCATATTAACAAAAAGGTCATGGGGGAATACTTTGAACATATACATAAAGATGTCTTTCTTTTTTCAAATCAAGTCTATTTGATTGTTATTGATTATTTTTCTAGATACGGGCAATCGTATCCACTAACAAGTGTCAATTGTACAGCTATCATAGATAGTCTTTTAAAATTCATTAAATACATACATATACAGGGTGTGGCGCAACAAGTTTTGATTAAAAGTAATGGCGGATACAGTTATGTTAAAAATCTGAAATAACGAAGCTGTAAATTTTAGATAACGCTGAGTTCAAATATAATGTTGTCCTGAATGTGGCACTTCCGGTTATACCGGAAATAGACATCAACTTTGTTATTTTATACAGAACCTAATATTTTTTATTTTATTTTCGAATTCCACATGAAATTTTAGATATAATTTGTGCACAATGTCCTATACTAAAAATGAAGTATTTTCGAGATATTTAGTTTTTTTCAAAACTTTGAAAACATCCTAGTCCACATTAAATAACGATATCTCCATTAATATCGAAGCTGTGACGTGAAATTGTAACCAATAAACAACAAGGGCTTGCCTGTTTACTCCATATGGCCAACTCATTAATATTTCATACAGGGTGTTTTCTTAGCCTTCCGGCTTGTCGACTTCCTAGAGTAGTTGCACTGGAAATGGTAATGCATAAAACTTTTTGGTTTGACAGTTGGACAAAACTGTTTAATAGATATGGGGTTAATTTTAGTGCTTCTCTTGATGAGGTAACATTATGGGAATATCAGATGTCGGTTCTAATAGACAGAATAAGGGAGGTACATCGGGATACTTGTGAGTCAAATGCTAGGGAATCGAATAGGTACATCTTTTATAAAGAGCTCAACCATAATGCTGGCATGTCCTCAATTTACAGGTCGCCGCAAAATATGAATTTAAGAGAACTAAGTTGGCTTTTTAAGATGAGAGGTGAACTATTGTATTTACTTACTGTTTGTAAGTTATCTATTTAAATTAATACAAAATACCTAATCAACGTTTTTAATGATATCCGTAAATAATAATCCTTTCATGCAATTGGTTACTTTTCAGAAGTAATAATATGAAAAAATAATTAAATATCACCTTAAATCCCTTTACTTACCCTGTATATATATATATATATACATATATATAACGGTTGAAAGATTTGATAGAACAGTTAGAACGTTTTATTTTGACAGTTTTTTTACAAGTTTGTATTTCATAGTAAATAATGGCAAATGTAGGATTTAGTAATGATGATTTTTAAAATCTTATTATTATTAATTACGGCGAGTGTGACAGAATTGTTCAACGGAATTGCCGGGTTTTTGCAGAAATATATCCATATCGACCAAAAGCAACTGGTGATATTGTAAGAAGATTCCTTAAAAACTGCCGTCAGTTTGGTCAATTTAAAACAAAAATTAATAAAAATAAACCACTAGTGGACAATGACATAAACGAAATTATTTTTTTTGGGTTATTTCACGGCCTCTCCAAATGCCTCCATTAGAGATTGTGAGAGAGATCTTACTTTGTCGACGAGAACAATTCATCGCATTTTAAAAAAACACAAATGGAAACCATTTTCATATTATTTGGTGCATCACTTACAGTTATGCGATCTTCCTGGAGGGGTAGAATTCTGTGAATGGTTTTTAATAAAGACCCGAGAGGATGAAAACTTCATAAACAAGGTTATATGGTGTGATGAAGCAAAGTTTGGCAAAAATGGATTATTTAATCGACATAACTCCCATTTTTAGTCTATTGAAAATCCACATGTTAGTAGAGAACGTTGTTTCCTAGATAGTTGGAGTTTTAATGTTTTTTGTGCAATAAAAGATGATAAAATTTTAGCATTACAATTTTATGATGAGAATTTAAATGGTGAAAGATATTGCCACATTTTAGAAGCATCCATACGACCGACGTTACATACGTTAAGAAATGGAGAGGCGGCTTCAGCTTGGTATCAGCAAGATGGAGCACCTCCTCATAACTTTGGGCCTGTTGCTCAGCATCTTTACGACATGTTTGATGATAGACGGATTACCAATCAGGGTCCGTTTCATTGGCCAGCTCACTCTCCTGACTTGGCTCTTTTAGATTTTAAAATTTGGGGTTACATTAAAAACCAGGTATTTTCCAAACCTGTTACGAGAAAGGAAGATATGTTGCAGAGAGTTTTACTTGCTTTTAATTCTCCAACACCCGACCATATTTCCAGAATTACAAGACATACCTAATTAAAAAGGATTCATAAATGTTTAGAATTAGATGGTGCTAATTTTGACCACTTATTGTAAAACTTTATTTGTTTAATATTACATTTAGTTATTTTTGTTTGTAAGTTATCTATTTAAATTAATACAAAATACCTAGTCAACATTTTTAATGATATCCGCAATTAATTATCCTTTCATGCAGTTGGTTACTTTTCAGAAGTAATAACATGAAATAGTATATTAAACAACGCATTTCATATGGAATTCTGTTATGACACGAGTTCAAGTTTAAAAAACGAATCGCGAAGCGATGAGTGTCACAACAGCCATATGAAATAAGTTGTTTATAATATTTTTTATATTTTGCCATTTTATCATTTTTTAAATTAATTTTAAGAATTTTGATTTTAAAAAGTATGTTGGTAGCACTGTGTAGTTTATAATATTTGACAATTTTGACATTTAAATTATGAAATGTTAATGTTTTCAAATATTTTAAAATGACTAATACAACAATAATAATATATAATATAATTAAAAGATGACATTCGTATTCACAAATACTTTCTTAAAGTACAATATAAAATTAATAAATTGCTATTAGCCACAAATGTCATTGTCAAGAGTCTTGCCATTAGATACTTCACTCATGTCGCCAACCATTTAAAACAAAAATTTGCGTGCGTAAAAGTTACATTACGATACGCAACGGCGTTTTATAATGAAGATTTTTATGAGTGCAAAATATAAAAAATAATTAAATATCACCTTAAATCATGGGTATCATGGGTTACCCTTTATTAATGTTGAAATAATTAAGTGTTGTTATGTTTTAACTAAGATATTGAAATATCTCAAAAGTGGTTGGATTTAGGTATAGCGAATACCGATATCAAACGAATTGGCTAAAAAAAAATACATCGAAAAATGTAATAAAATACAGGGTGTTCTATTTAAAGTAAGCAACTTAAAAATAATTTAAATTGTGCATGTTGGCGGCTAAGTTTAAAACACCCTGTATGAAATATCAATGAGTTGGACATATGGACTTAACGGGCAAGCCCTTGTTGTTTACTGTTTATAATTTCACGTCACTAGCTTCTATATTAATGGAGATATCGTTATTTAATTTGGACTAGGATTTTTTCAAAATTTTGAGAAAAAAAGAAATATCTCGAAAATACTTTATTTTTGGTATAGGACATTGTGCACAAATTGTATCTAAAATTTCATGTAGAATTCGAAAATAAAATAAAAAATATTAGGTTCTATTTAAAATAACAAAGTTGACGTCTATATCCGGTATAACATTATTTATTTGAACTCAGCGTCATCAAAAACCTACAGCTTCGCCACACCCTGTATATATATATATATTAGGGCGTTTTTTTTTCTCGGAACCAGGCTCAAATGTTTCGTTTAGATGCCAAAATAGGCCTGTGAAAATATGAGCCCTTAATATTAATATTAAGGTAGTCCGCATCGCACTTTTCGATTTCCCATAAGAATAACACAGAAAAAAATTTTTTTTTTCTTTTGATTTTTATAACTAATGAACGATATATTGTATTGCAATACCCATTCATTATTTTTGTAGAGAATTTAACGCTCTACAAAAAAGGTTTGAAGTCAATTTTTGATAAATCAACTCAGTCAAAAGTTATTCAAGATCAAAGTTTAACTTACCCTCAATTCAGCTGTTTTTTTATAATACTCTCAAATTTATAAGTTTACGGGTTTTAAAACAAATGAAAAGTTTATTTCTAAGTTCTCAGCGTTAAAAAAAATTACAACTATTATCTTTCGTTCTTGAATATTGGTGTAATTTTATTCAAAAAATATTTTTATATGATTTGCGTTTGAAAATAGCTGAAATTGTATGTATGTATGTATGTTTTGAAAAGTTATCAGTGTTTTTAAGTTTTTATTGCTTATAACAATTTAGAAATATATTAATTTTAATAAATTTGAAATTTTTGTATCTAAAAATATTTTTTATACATTTGCATTAAATTGATCTTGCTGTAGAGTTGTCTTATTATATATTTTGCCAAATCAGTCAATAAAACAGCTGAATTGAGGGTAAGTTAAACTTTGATCTTGAATAACTTTTGACTGAGTTGATTTATCAAAAATTGAATTCAAACCTTTTTTGTAGAGCGTTAAATTCTCTACAAAAATAATGAATGGGTATTGCAATACAATATATCGTTCATTAGTTATAAAAATCAAAAGAAAAAAAAAAAAATTTCCTGTGTTATTCTTATGGGAAATCGAAAAGTGCGATTTTTTTTTTTTTTTTTGAAACGCCCTATATATATATATATATATATATATATATATATATATATATATATATATATATATATAATTTCTTTACTTTAATTTTGGGTATAGTAGTCAATATATGAAGGGCTTACTATACCCAAAAATTAAAGTAAAGAAATTGTTTTTTTTTCCAAACTAGTCAAAAAAATTGTGACTACTATA
This sequence comes from Ophraella communa, assembly GCA_035357415.1. Classification (NCBI taxonomy): domain Eukaryota; kingdom Metazoa; phylum Arthropoda; class Insecta; order Coleoptera; family Chrysomelidae; genus Ophraella; species Ophraella communa. Next base: position 26,287,969 of record CM068980.1, read on the forward strand.
TATATATATATATATATATATATATGATTACTAAGTTTTCTGGAAAAACCGCGTTTAGAAGAATTTTTTTTTCTCGACGTTTCGACTCCCACTTTGGAGCTATTATCAAGAGAGAGTAAGGATAGGTTAGGATGGATAGGGTTTAGTACGATTTCGTGGTCTCAATCTGCCTACTCCACTAGTCGTACTATACCCGCCAGTTGTCACTGAGGTCTCAATCTGCCTACTGTCTCTGAGGAGTAGGCAGATTGAGACCTATAATAGTGAGCAATATCAATGTAGCAACTACAACGAAATAAGCAAAAGAACATTAACATTAAGTTTAAAAATTAAAACAATAATAAAACTCATAAGACGTAATTTGGACATCATGATTTTGAGGAAAACGCTGCATCGGTGACAGTTTCAACATTTTTTTATATATAGTACATCTAAGTTTATGGATTTATCTGAAATATTATCTAAAAAAAAAGGAAAATAAAACCAATTAATAAATCACTCTAAATTATACTAAGTAAAAGAACAACTAATGATCTATTGGAAATATGAAAACAAAAATATTCAACAAACAATAGTATAATAATTGTTCGAGTAATAGAAATTAACAATAATTATAAAACTAATTTGATCAATACTAAACTAATTTAAAACAATGAAACTATAGCATTAATTCTATAAATAAAACAAAATAGGTACCTGACCACATATAAGAAATATAAAGTTTAATATTAATTGGTACAAATTTACAAACAAATATAAAATATTAGAAGATAAATACTTGGAGAACAGTGTAAATAAGAGTTATTAAGAAACTAGAGGTATAAATGGAAATAAATATGATTTATATATGGAAGATATACAAGTGTGTATAAGATGAGATGATATGAAATGTTTATTGGTGATGATTTAAGAAGATATAAAGATTATATGATGAATCTGAAATGATAAGTATAAGATTATGATAATTGTATGTATAGTAGAAGAAAGATGAGGGGATAAGAAGTTGATAGTTGAAGGAAATATATTATAATCTATTTTCAAAATACTCCAAGTAATATGATAAAACAATATGAACAAGATTTTAAACTTTATAGCTATAAATTGCTTATATATAGGAACCAATTAATTTAAACCTAGTATAAACAATTAAAAGACATAAGAATATTATCCAATTTAACAGGAATAAACTATAGGTACAGTCCAATAAATTATAGTTTCATTGAGGGAAAATGTATCAAATAAACTTAAATGTAAACAAGAGATATAAGTAAAAGAAGTTAAGAACTAACAACACTCAGACAAGATGATAAAATATCTATCAAGATCTGTACTTACTTAGAGTGATTCAATTAAGAAAATACAATCTTATTAATATACAGTTCAAAACCATATCAAATATATGTAATGTTAAAATGTTGCTATTTATTCAAGAAAATAAATAATTTAAAAAAAATCCTCAGATGAAGATGTTTTCAAAATCCTAAAACATATAAAATATTTAGATCAAATTAACATAACATATTAATTAAAAACGTATGCAAATTTAATTTGTAGTTAATAAACAAAACAGATGATTTAAAAATTTGACATATTTGATTTGATTTGATCACAGAACTAAGAATCAGGTCAGAGACTGTGCACGAAAACTTAAAATCATAGAACAGTAAGAATACTTCTTCCTTTTTATTAAATGTTCACGAAACAAATGTTTGTACCTTGGTTAGTATAAAAAAAATATCGTATGATATACTTAGAATTTCAAAATGTTTAACAGATTATTTAAAAAAATTTCTTTATGACTATACAAATATTTTTAAATAATCGGGGGCTGATTGTAATAATTAAATATTCTATAATAGTATAATGAGCATTATCAACAGAAGTTGTTTAATATTAACTTAATCAAATAATTTTAATTATATTGTTTTATTTTATTATATATTTTGTGTATTTGTAAGAGAATTTTAAGTTAGAAATTCTTTTTTTTGTAATGTATCAATATTATATCTAGTACATAAATATGTTATTTAAGACTTACTAGAAATTTCGGGAAAATTGATTATATAATGTGTAAAAAAAAGACAGATAATGTGAAAAAAGGAGACAGATATATTTTTACTATATTTCATTCTGGAATGATCGATGATAGACGAAGTGAGAATGTCTTGTTATAAATAGGAAAGAAAGAGATACACATATTTTCCCAGAAATGACTAATCTCTAGAACAAAAAAACGAAGCTTCTAGAAGTTTGAAACCTATAAAAAACTGAATAGAGGTCAAAGGAGGGAGTTTATTATTGGAAGTCAAAGAGAGAAGATCAGTGAGTGTGAACAGTCAGTTAAAAAGTGAACAAATAGTTTTTAAAGTAGTTATAATAAAGTGACGTTAAAAATACAAAGTAAAACAATTATAAAGTAAAACAAAGTGACATTAAAAACTAATCAAAAGGTGAAATTAAAAAAAAATTTCGGTCGATAAAAAAGATAAAAATAATAAAAAAATAATTTAAATAGATTTTTAGTAAATATAAAAAGATAAACTATCTTCATATTATCAAAGATATAATCAAAAATGTAAAATTATTACCTCATTTTTTGGAAATTGAGGTTATTTTTTCAATTATAAACAATTGAATGCAATTTTTTGATGTCAAATTTGTCATAATCTGGCGAGTATAAAAAGGCCAAAAAAATTGAGATCGCTCTCTTGTTCCGGTCCGATTTAAGCAGAACACGTTGAATAGTAATTAAATGACATTAATTAAATGACATAAAAAAATTCATTTTATGTTAAATTAAAACATTTAACACCAAAAAAATTAGTATTAAAGTATTGTAAAAATATTAAATCACGGCATTTTCCGCCTGACGTAGACGAAATTCCATAAGACTCAGATATACGAGGTATGTAGCGAGCAATTATAACAATTAAAATTTAGTGCATTATAAAAAATTTTAAATATTTAGTTTCTCTTGAATCCTACCCAAGATAAAGAGTTGGATTTCAAATTCAAATAGATAAATAATTTCACTGAGCTAGCTAAAAACTTTTATAAGACGCCCAACAACATCAAACATAAAAATAATTAAGTAAACAATTATAAAACAATAAAACAAATAAAATTATAAAACAAATAAAACCTATAATAATAAATCATTACAAATTAATAAATTGGAGTAATTAATAAAATATAAAATTATAATAAATATAAATCTATTATTCAATATGAAACCTTGGAGTAAACCTTGAACTACTATGTTTCGTAAATGAACAGTTAAACGTTGCGTGCTTGAGACTAGCCAAACCATCAGTACTATTTATTTTCACTCTAGAAGGAAAATCGAAAAATATTTAACATTACAATGTATTAAAATAATTAATAAAATCTTGGATTTAAGACCGTACTGATGGCAAAAAAATATGGCGGCTTCGCCGGGTCCGCTAGTTTGGTATAAACTGGTGGTAATAATTTACAACACCCAGACAGGTTCTTAATTCATTGATATTCGTCGGTCTTAAACTGTTTAAGATTGCATCGATTTTTTCTTTTATGGAATGAAATCTTGTCGTTTGTATTGGCCAAATACGATATGGATGCTTTAATAAACTGACATTTATCTTTGTTAAGATGAAGGCCACTGTTACGTAAACTATTTAAAAGACTGCCCAACCTTTGGCATTTGGTGCAAATGTTACATCAAAACATCTAACGTTTTACTCTATCGTTCCTTTAGACTCACTGATGGCCAGCATCATACTGCTTTTTGGAGAATATGAATATAAATATAATTAAGAACAATAAACAACTAAAAGGTTGAATTAAACTTTAACTATTTATTCATAAAATATGAAACGCAATGACGGCCGTTTCACTAATTCTATAGCGAATAAATAATTCATAAATTTATATATATAGAATTAGCGAAACGGCCATCATTGCATTTCAGATTTTATGAATAAATAGTAAAAGTTTAATTCAACCTTTTAGTTGTTTATTGTTCGTAATAAGATGGACTTTCACGTAGTAAGGGTTAGTACAATAAATATAAATATATTTAGTTCATGAAATTACATGTCACTTTCTCGGCACATAAACAGTAGCAATTTTTTGTAACAATTGGTACCACCGGAGTTTCCTATTCCCAACATGTTACTAGTTCTATTACATGTACTTATATACGTTTTGATTAAGACAACTTCTTGTGAAAAGGTTAGCTGTGTTATATGTGTATTCATAATTATTAAACTTGAACTAATAACACTTTGGCATATTTTGGAGTTAATATCACGGATTGACCAGTTCGCGTTTACAATTGCCCCAGTTGAATAAAAGTTAAATAGTAAACGGATTTTTGGGGAAATTGTAAACACTTCTAATTGTTAGGAACAATTATTGTAAACACAATTTGTTTTTTCACCCAGAAATACGATGGTGAGAAACTAAGAACGAAAAATATTCAAAGATATTCCGATATAGATCCTGTTAATGCCATAAATGATGTTACGAACAAAAATAAAACGTTCAGGGAAGCCTCAATTTATCAACCAAAAAATGGTATAAAAAATCCCGTTGCTATTTTGAAAGCCGGCCTGCTTTACCTGCTGATGTAGGAAATACTTTAGCAAGTGGTCTTATTGCTCGCGCTTGAATGGGATGGCTTGCTAACGAGAAGGAGTTGTGTAGTTTGGTTAGCGAATATGTTACATTGATGGATTTGAAAACTCTAACCTAACATACCTTCACACAATTGGTATTGGGGATGTATGAAAAGGCATCCAAAGTTGTCATTTAAGAAGCCTGAGCATCTACAAAAGATTCGGAAATACGCCAGAGATCCTTTCGTAGTCTACGACTTTTACTAAAAGATTAATGATCTGATGAGTGAAAAATCACTCGACTAGTCTGAATTTAGTAGTGATCCCTCCAGAGTAAGAGCGATTGGTAAAGAAGGAAAAGCTTTGAGTCGAGTTTCGGGAGACTCATAACGAGAGTCGACAACAGTATTATCCTGCATTGCTGCAGACGGTACGTACCTCCTCCCTCCATTTATTGTGTTGGCCCAGGTACGTTGGATATCTGAAAAAGCATATCCAGGAACGTTGTATGGAGCATCACTTTTTCTATTGGTTTGTGACATCGTTTATTTCCGATGTGAATGTCCGCAGACATAGGCATAACCAACCTAATCAAGCAGCTATTCTACTGTTCGACGGCCACTGCAGTCATGTGAGCGGTCGTATTGTACATACTGCTATTTAAAACAACATATTACTCTATCGATTTCCCAGTCACTTAACTGATAAGATACAACTTTTGGACAAGTGTGTTTTCGGCCTTGTGTATATCAAATGGGATAAAATATTAGATGCCCATGGCAAGTCTGAAATGGGCAAATCGTCGGGTAGACTAAGTAAACAAAAAATTGTAGAGCTATTAGCCGAAGTTCGGAGAGAGGGTATAACAGCATCAAACATTATATCAGGGTTTAAAAATACTGGTATATTTCCTATTGACTCGTCAATGTTGGGGTAATAGCAAACGGTTTTCACAAATAATGATAAAATGTATGTTTAAATTTGTATTTCTTGCACTCATTAAGTTTCTGCACTCGTACGTAATATTTCACTTTCCACTCTCGTTATATATTTATAAATGCAACTTGGTTATACTATGGGTAAACAGAAACAACCAAAAATGGAGAATTACAGAAGAATTTGGTAATAGAACATGTTTTTAAGAACAATAAATAACTGCACAGTTAAACTAAACTTCCACTATTTATTTAAAAAATTCGCTTTAAAATCAATTACAGCTGTTTCGCTATAACTAGCATCGTCAGATTGACATATTGAAATTACATGTTGTTTGTTTGTAACTAGGTGCTTGATGTTGATAAGGAGTTAAGGCTAGACCAAGTAAGGAAGTAATAAGACATAACAATATTAAAGCCTATATATTATTAGCCCTAAGGGATTATCCTGGATGTATTTCCCTCTAAGATCAGTATAACTGTGCAATGATATAGAAAAACCAGGAAAAAACTATATCATGCTGATCTTTACAATAACTTAATATATTCATGTTACAATAATGTCTTATCTATGTATAAAATGAAGACTCAATCAAAGTAAACAGTTTAATAGTGGAGAACTTCCAAGATTTATTTGTTCATTAACTACTTTAAACTGTTGATCTGCTAGATGTCTTTTAATTTCAAGTTCTTCTAGAAAATCTAAATTTTGTTTTTTATCACAAATGTGTAGAATATGAATGTCATTGGTGTGTATAAGTGAGTTTGGATCTTCCAGTAGGTGTTTTGCATAGTTCGACTTATCTGGTTGTTGTAATCTATATGCTCTTAAGTGTTCATTAAATCTTACTTCAAAATTTCTTTGTGTTTGACCTATATATACTGCATTACATTTTGGACAATTAATTTTGTAAACACCAGATTTTTTTAATTTTGGTAGTTTTGTTTTTACATTTAACAATTTTGTTCCAATACTATTTTGTGTTTTAAATGATATTAATGCTGATGTTGCCGAAGTTTTATTTTTGAAATTGCATTGGAAATATTTCCACAATATGTAATACTTTTATAGCTTTTAATTTCTTTAGTTTGTTTTGGAAATATTAGTTCTAGTGACATTTTTTGTTCTTTCTTATTAATTAATTTATTTATCAAATGTATTGGATAGCCATTAGATGTAGCTATTTGTTTTATGATCTCAATTTCTTTATTAAAATTACTTTTGTTCATTGGAATTGAAAATGCTCTATGTATCATGGAATTATAAGCTGCTAATTTATGTGATAGTGGATGATTTGAATTATATGGTATGGTTACATCTGTTTGTGTAGGTTTTCTGTATATTGAATAATTTAATGAATTATTAACTTTTTCAATTCTTAAATCTAGAAAATTAACTGAATTATTTTCTTCAACTTCTAAAGTAAAATTAATTTTAGGATGCAAGGTATTAATATAATTAAAAAATATATCTAACTGCCGTTCGCTACCTACAAAACCTGCTAACACATCATCAACATATCTATACCAAAATACAATATTGTTTTTATAACTAGAATTAAAGATTTTGTTTTCTAAATTATCCATAAATATATTTGCCAAAATTGGAGAAATAGGACTTCCCATGGGAAGACCCTCATTTTGAATATAAACTTTGTTATCAAAAGTAAAATAATTTTGACTAATGCATACATCAAATAGATGTACAATTATGTCTGATATTATACCTGGATGGATATTTCTTTCATCTAATAGCTTTTTAACTAGAACTATACATTCTTTAGGTGGTATTTTTGAGAACATATTAGTTACGTCAAACGATACTAATTTAGTATTATTTTGTAAATTACATTTATTCAATTTTTTTATCAAATCTAATGAATTTTGTACTGAATATTTAGATGTGTAACCATAATTGTTTAGGATACTATTTAATTTTTTAGCTACTTTAGTATTAGGAGTGTTAACATACGAAACTACCGGTCCAATTGGTTTTGAATCTTTAAACCAAACCTTAAAGTCAAAGTCAAAGTATTAAAAATGACATTTTAGCTTTAAAATCAATCAAAAATAAAGTAGATGAAAATAACCTAATTATAATAAAATCAGATAAGGGTAACTCAACAGTAATTTAAAAAAAAAAAGATTATAAATCTAAAGTGAATGATTTCATAATGTCAAGTAGTGTCAAAATTCTAAAAAACGATCCTACACAGAGATTTTCTAACCAAATAAGAGAACATGTAAATCATTCAAATTACCTATTTAATGAGTTCGATAAAAAATACCTAGTAAATAAAAATCCTCAATGTCCAGAATTATATGGAAACAAACAAACTTTATGTTCTAAGGTTTGCCGTTGTGTCAAAAATTCCATGCTCCTAGTGCCATCTGCGCTAACTTTCCAAAAATATGACAGAGATGTGACATTTCATAAACTTGTGAACTAAACAAGGATAGAGCTAGCAGGACTATTTTTTTGGACAATCGAACAAAAATGCTCATGTACTTGACCGTCTCTTTGGTTGTCTCTGATAGTATCCTAAACAATTATGGTTACACATCTAAATATTCAGTACAAAATTCATTAGATTTGATAAAAAAATTGAATAAATGTAATTTACAAAATAATACTAAATTAGTATCGTTTGACGTAACTAATATGTTCTCACAAATACCACCTAAAGAATGTATAGTTCTAGTTAAAAAGCTATTAGATGAAAGAAATATCCATCCAGGTATAATATCAGACATAATTGTACATCTATTTGATGTATGCATTAGTCAAAATTATTTTACTTTTGATAACAAAGTTTATACTCAAAATGAGGGTCTTCCCATGGGAAGTCCTATTTCTCCAATTTTGGCAAATATATTTATGGATAAATTAGAAAACAAAATCTTTAATTCTAGTTATAAAAACAATATTGTATTTTGGTATAGATATGTTGATGATGTGTTAGCAGGTTTTGTAGGTAGCGAACGGCAGTTAGATATATTTTTTAATTATATTAATACCTTGCATGCTAAAATTAATTTTACTTTAGAAGTTGAAGAAAATAATTCAATTAATTTTCTAGATTTAAGAATTGAAAAAGTTAATAATTCATTAAATTATTCAATATACAGAAAACCTACACAAACAGATGTAACCATACCATATAATTCAAATCATCCACTATCACATAAATTAGCAGCTTATAATTCCATGATACATAGAGCATTTTCAATTCCAATGAACAAAAGTAATTTTAATAAAGAAATTGAGATCATAAAACAAATAGCTACATCTAATGGCTATCCAATACATTTGATAAATAAATTAATTAATAAGAAAGAACAAAAAATGTCACTAGAACTAATATTTCCAAAACAAACTAAAGAAATTAAAAGCTATAAAAGTATTACATATTGTGGAAATATTTCCAATGCAATTTCAAAAATAAAACTTCGGCAACATCAGCATTAATATCATTTAAAACACAAAATAGTATTGGAACAAAATTGTTAAATGTGAAAACAAAATTACCAAAATTAAAAAATCTGGTGTTTACAAAATTAATTGTCCAAAATGTAATGCAGTATATATAGGTCAAACACAAAGAAATTTTGAAGTAAGATTTAATGAACACTTAAGAGCATATAGATTACAACAACCAGATAAGTCGAACTATGCAAAACACCTACTGGAAGATCCAAACTCACTTATACACACCAATGACATTCATATTCTACACATTTGTGATAAAAAACAAAATTTAGATTTTCTAGAAGAACTTGAAATTAAAAGACATCTAGCAGATCAACAGTTTAAAGTAGTTAATGAACAAATAAATCTTGGAAGTTCTCCACTATTAAACTGTTTACTTTGATTGAGTCTTCATTTTATACATAGATAAGACATTATTGTAACATAAATATATTAAGTTATTGTAAAGATCAGCATGATATAGTTTTTTCCTGGTTTTTCTATATCATTGCACAGTTATACTGATCTTAGAGGAAAATACATCCAGGATAATCCCTTAGGGCTAATAACATCTAGGCTTTAATATTGTTATGTCTTCTTACTTCCTTACTTGGTCTAGCCTTAACTCCTTATCAACATCAAGCACCTAGTTACAAACAAACAACATGTAATTTCAATATGTCAATCTGACGATGCTAGTTATAGCGAAACAGCTGTAATTGATTTTAAAGCGAATTTTTCAAATAAATAGTGGAAGTTTAGTTTAACTGTGCAGTTATTTATTGTTAATAGTAAGATGAACTTCCAAAAAGTAGAGGTTAACACAATCATTTTCAGAACATGTTTTGTTTGGGCTGATGTTATTCTGAATTTTTATATAATATTACATACTAACAAAACTACGAGAGTCTGTTACATACTGAATTGAATTGTTTGCGCTAGGAGTTGTACATAGGGGTGATTGGCGCATACAGGTAGCTAATAAAGAAATTTGCTGTGAATTCCTGAGAAAGGTGATTAATTAATTATATTTCCATGCAATATCTAAACTCGTTTAAATCCTAATTTTTAACATGACTAGCAATTAAAATGTATTAAATAAATAAAGTTGAAAAATTCATTATTATAAGAATTATTGGGACGAAAAATCGTGTACACAACCCGTTTGAAAGTGTATTTCTTACATTCGTTAAGTTTTCCTTCTCGCCGTTACGCGGCTCATGCTAAACTTCACTCTTACGTAATATTTCACTTTTTACACTATATTATTATATAATTTACTATTTCAACATTTGCAGCAACCACTTTTCTTAAATATGTTTAATGATTTCAAAAATATTATGAAGCTTGTTTGCAACGCCATGTTGCACATTTTGAACATACGTATTGTAAAAAATAATTCATAAATATTTTTTTACATTCGGTACGGTTTATTTTTTGCGGAAACTGTAGTAGTAACAATGACCTATAACTTCCTATAATGAATAGGTAATTATTAAATACTGATGGCACTTTTACACCTGTAGACCAACTAACCTTATATTGAAGCTTGTTCAGTTTTTTAATGTTCATATTTTCCATTATTTTTTGTAATGTAGGTATGTGTAATCAGAAAAACTTTTGGAGTCCTTTTTGTTAAATCATTTTAAAAACAAATAATTAATTTTATATCAAAATAACTGATTCTTTTTTTATTTTTTTTATTTACTGAAGGTTTTAATAAGTATTTTTCAAAATATATTAGATTTTATCCCAGTAATATTTTGCCAATTAGTTGTTTAAAATAATATTTCCTATTTATATAAAGTTTTTATTAAAGCTGATTGCCATATACTCATAAAATCTACCATATCTAAAATGTATACAAGAGTCCATCAAATTTTGCAAAATGGATGAGTTGACACTGGAAGTCATATTATATATACAGTCCGGAGCTTCACTAAATAGTTTTACCTACTTTATACTAGTACACATAATAATTAAACAAGACTAAATAACTTTCAAAATAGTTTTCAAGATAAGAAAAGAAGACTGACTGAAACTATTTCAAGATTTAAAGTGGTATGTTGTTGACAATAACCTTTTGAAATCCACGAATATTTTAGGATTATATACATTTTAAAGCTACATAAATGTTTGAAATATAAAATCTAAGAAAGACTTGGTTAACTGAACCACTGAATAGATTTAAGATATGAAATGAAAGATAAGTTTAGCCTTTCTTACAAGTCAATTTTTAAAAATTATGTTTAATAGTTAATAAGTTACACTAATCTAAACTCAACATAGGTCAAATTTTTTTGTAAAAAATGTCTAATATTTCCCGTTTTTTAATTCTGATTGGTTTGTCAAGTTCGGTGTTTTCCCGACGTAACCAATACCGAACGCAAAGCAAAGTTTGTCAAAAAAATTTATTGTAGCTGTATTGACCTATTACTTTTTTCGTGATATAGTAGCCAAAATACCACACGTGATTGAATTTATCATATAAGTCTGGTGATTTACTTCTAAACGAAACTGAGTTGCTTAAAAACACCACGAGTCCGTGAAATATACACGTACAATAACGCTAAAGCCACAATAGATCTTTCAGGTCGCAGTGAAAGGGACGTGAAACGACCACTTACATAGAACGCTAAAGCACTGCAACATGCAATGTATCAATTAATTATACCAGAAATCAGAAAGCGAATACCTAGTTTTCCCTTGGAGTGCGACGCACATAATTTCATAGGTAAGCAAACTATCCTCATGCACCTCGTGGGCCTTAATTCAGATTCATTTTCCGTTTATATGATGACTAATTCGCTAGTGCCAAAATAAATATTCAATCAACAAAAAGAGACACCGTATTAAAGTATGTAAAATTTATTAAATCAAGTTTAACGCTTTCAGCCTTAGGCCATCATCAGGACACTATTCTAACACTTGTATGTATGAGTTAGAATAGTTTTTTGAAGTTTAACCACTTAAGCTGGGTTTTTTTGGAAGATTGTTTTAATACTTGTATTTTATTGTATTGTATTTTAGTGTTCTGATGATGGCGTATGGCTGAAAGCGCTCGACTTGATTTAATAAATTTTACATGCCTGTAGACTTCACCAGAATTTTTGTAAAATTCACTTGTTATTAAAAATAGATGTTTACGTTACTAGTCCGGTAAGTAGGTACACTTTTACAGTAAGAGTACTTCGTTTCGCTTCTTGGTCTTTAATGTACCTCGACGCAAATAACTCACTTTTTTACATTTGGCGCATAATTACTATTATTTTATTCTTAAATAATGTTAGTCAAAACTTATATTATACTTATTACTTCTGAGGATATTTTTGTGGCAGCATTTTCGCACAAATTTTACTATGCAGTATAATATAAGTGACATAAAAATCCGAACACCCAGTTAAATGATTTTAGTTTTATAAAATTTTGTATAAGTACCTACTTACTGAAGCATAATAAGTAAATAATAATAATTTCAAAATGATTGCATTGCTTTAAAGCCCTTTTACCTTTAATAATGTGTGGATGCACCCCGACGTGTTACGCATCCTCCAACGCGCCTAGACGTGCTTCTGATCAGGTGGTCAATGTCCTCCTGTGGTATCTCATTCCAGGCAACCACCAACTCCTCTCGAAGTTCTTCTAGAGTCTGAGGAGGACGTTGCAAATTGAGCAATCTCCTACCCATCATATCCCACGCGTGCTCAATTGGGGATAAGTCGGGAGATCTTGGTGGCCAAGGTAACAATGTGACATCATTATATTGAAAGAAGTCTATTGTGACTCTTGCGACATGTGGTCGGGCATTATCTTGTTGGAAAATTGGATTTGCCAGGGTATCAAGATAGGGTAAAAGATGGGGTTCTAAAACTTCTTGGATATAATGCTGCGCGTTCATGTTACCTCTGATGAAGATTAAAGGTGATCTCGAACCATAAGCTATAGCACCCCAAACCATAACTCCAACAGTTTGATGAACATGCCTTTCAACAAAAAGCCGTGGATTTCTCCTTTCACCACGTCGACTTCTAACCCTCGCTCGACCATCGTGCATCCCTAAACAAAATCGAGACTCGTCACTAAAGACAATACTGTTCCATTCCTGATCCCAGAGTGACCGTTCTCTGCACCACTCAAGGCGATTACGTCGGTGTTCTGGAGTTAAATGGAGGACCCAGTTTGGTCGGTATAAAAACAGTCCAAAACGCCTTCTTCGTCGATAAACACTTAGCATGCCAATGGGTCTTCCGTGTTCTGCAAACCATTCATTTGCAATGGATCTGGTAGTGGAGAAACAGTTCCCTAGGGCTATTAATCTTAGGCGGCTATCTTCACGATCTGTTATTTTACGGGGGCGTCCAGAGCCCCTTGCCCTTTCCGTAACACCTTCTCGAAGCCATGCCTGACAACACCTAACCACGGTGTCTACACTTTTTTGCACTCTAACTGCAATTTCCCGAAATGAAAATCCAGCTTTCCGAAGTCCCACTGTACGACCCCTATCAAACTCACTAAGTTGACGAAATCGTACAGGTCTCAGCACTCTAGGCATCGTAACCAATCGTAAAGAATGTCAAGAACCAAAATCCGCAAAATTTGGATTTTTACTACGGCTACAGTATTAATTTTTGGATTGTTAGTGGATTTCTAAAAAGGCAGTCTAAAAACCGGACTCTTCAACTGAGAAGGCTGAAAATCTAAACAATTGTTTATTTCAGAAAAATAAATAAATTCACCAAATTTTATTAAAATAAAATCATTTAAACTGGTTGTTCGGATTTTTATGTCACTTATACATAATTATTGCAGTATAATACATAATTATTGAATTAAAACAGTTTTGCGAAATGTCAACAAAAAAATGCTTCTTTGAACAAAATCAGTGCTTCTTCTTCTTCTTTTATTGAGAAGCAATTTAATTGTGTAGGTCAATAGGCAGGGATCAGTTTTATGTGAGATTAGGTTTATTTATTTTTAAACAAATCTGCCCTTCCAGACAACTCTTCTGAAAAACTTTAATATAAATACATTTAGAATTAGAATAGTTAATATGTGAGTAGCAAAGAATACAGATATTTTAATTTTAAAATAATGAAATTTAACAAATAAAATTTGAAATTAACTCAAATTGGTTAGGTTAGGTTAGGTTAGGTTAGGTAATTTAACAAATAAAATTTAAAATTAACTCAAATTGGTGGTATTATACCATCAAGCTAATTGTGTTGTAATATTTTTTAAAAGTTACTTCATTTTTATGCTTGTAATATTTTTCGAAAAACCAGTTGAATAGCTTAACTACCTGATATGCGAAAGATCCACAGAACACACTTATCTGATGTCTGATTCGTTGGGATTTCTATTTTTTTATGTCCAATGTTGATATTAGGTATGTCTGTTCCGAATCTGATTTTATAATAGAAATACACTTACTAGACCATAAATAACGGGTTCAATTAGGTTTCTAACACATCTATCCCCTATCATAGTGCCTGGAGTAGGAATAAGCTGTGTACGACGACCATGCATTATGTCTCTCCAAAACATTACTGATCCTCTTTGGTATAGAACCACTCTCCTCGCAAAAGTTAGTCTTTCTTGTAGTCCTGGCCCTCTCCAAACTCTTTTTTGCTAACATCACTGACTAAACCGAATCTGGTTTCGTCCGAAAAAAGGACATTTGGCCATTGAGCTAAAATCCAGTCTCTGTGTTCCTGTGCCCACTGTATAAGTGTGTCCTTTATGTACTCCTTTACTTGCTGGGTACTCTTAATGGTCTCGATCGCAAATTGAATCTGGGAATTTTTTTCATTCCAGTACTTGTAGTACCGGAAATTAATCGACCATATGTTCTTCTTAAATGAGTTCGGACGCCCAGTTCCACGTCTCCAGTCAACGCTGTTAGTTTCCTAGTACAAATGCATTATTCCGATAACTGATGAGAGAGGTATCTCTAGTCTATCCACGATTTAATGATACGGCAGACCTTCATCATGCAAAGCATCTATTCTTGCTCTATTAAACAATAACTTAAACAGGCTAAATCGATATGAATTTTGGCGATGTGAGTGTTATAAATATACTTTAAAAAAAGAAATTAGAAGTTAAATATTGTTGTGCGAGTACGCCCCTGGCGCTATGACCCAGACGCGAAGCAGTCAGATGACGCGAGAATCTTCGAGAATATACGGCGTCCGACGAGCGAAGCATCTAGACTCGATACGATCGAGAATAGACTGGAGTATGCTGGAACAATACTTACCTATATATAAAGGACCGATTTGAATATTTGGAGTTAGTTAGTAGTATGTTGTTAGATAAATGCGATTAGAAATATTGTCTTATATAAATTAAAGTATTGTAAATAAATTGTGTTATATAAATTAAACAGTGTTAGTGATTTAATTAGTATGAAAATAAATTAAAAAGACTAGTAAAAATAAATAAACGTTACATTGGTGTCAGAAGTGGGATATTGTAAATAAATAAGGTAAAAAAAAATAAATAAATAAATATGTCGAAAAAACTTTGTGACTTGAAAGTGACAGAATTACGTCAAGAGCTGGAGGATCGTGAATTGGAAACAACAGGAAGGAAGACTGAATTGTTGCAGCGACTTAAGCAAGCATTGGAAAATGATGGTTTAGATCCAGAAAATTATATTTTCGTAGACGACTCTTCTGCTACAATTATTTCTTCCTTAAATAAAGTCTCTTCCGATATGTCTTCTTTGAAGAGTGATATTTCTTCTTTGGAAAATAAAGTTTGTTCCGACATGTCTTCTTTGAAGAGTGATATTTCTTCCGAAATGTCTTGTTTAAAAAATGATATTTCTTCTTTGGAAAACAAAGTTTCTACTGATATGTCTTCTTTAAAAAATGATATTTAGTCTTTGGAATAAAGTTTCTTCTGACATTTCTTCTTTGGAAAACAAAGTTTCTTTGGATATTTCTTCTATGGAAAATAAAATGTCTTCATTTGAAAAAAAAAAATGAAGAGAAAATAAGAGAAATGGAAAAGCAAATGGAAGAGATGGAAAAAGGAGGTAAAGAAGATATGGATGATTTAGGAGAGGAAAACAAGGACGAAATGAGAAGCTACAAAGTGGAGCGGAAACCGAAATTGGAAGGCAACGAAAGTTCCGTTCGTGTTAAGGCCCCAACCTTTGACGGAAAGATGTCTTGGGAAAATTATCTCAAACAGTTCGAAACAGCTGCAAGAGCGAACGGATGGTCCCAAAAAGAGAAGGCAATAAACCTCACCATCGCTCTGAGAGGAGACGCTTTGGATGTTCTTCAGACCATACCAGTGGAGGACACAGATGATTATGAGCAACTGAAGAAAAGCTTGAACATGCGATATGGTCACGAACACTTGGAGAACTTGCACCGATCGCAGTTGAAGACTCGAAAACAGAAGCGAGAGGAGACACTTCAAGAGTACGAAGTAGATATTGCCAGATTGGTAAGATTTGCTTACCCTTCAGCTCCAGAACAAATGATGGAATGTTTAGCTGTTGAAGCATTTCTTAATGGACTTCGTGACAACGAAATGGCAAAAACACTCCGTTTAGCCCACCACAAAACATTAGTGGACATCTTGTCTGCCGCGCTTGAGTATGAAGCGGCTTCGAAAGCTTGTGGAGGATACAGTAAAGTAAGGTCCGTAACGGAAGAGGAAGATGAAAATAAGTTAGACCAATTAGTAAACATGATGAAGAACTTTACTGATAAGAAAAAGAAGAAGACCATCAGGTGCTGGAATTGTGGTGAAATAGGACATGTTCGCAATTCATGTAAACGCCCTGGGGTCACTACGAATCAAGAAACTACTCCACAGGAAAACTAAAACGGGTCGGCCTAGAGGGGGCAGCTTCGACCCGGAACGTTTCCAAAGACCCTCTCATATTAATAGCCTCTTTAAAATGCCGCGAAGACAGTGTATATGTAGATGGTGAAGTCAACGGTAAAAAGTATACACTATTGGTGTATACTGGAGCGACCAGAACGATTATACGGCCAACAACTATAAATAGCCGTAAGAAGCTTTTACCAACAAGGCTACGACTGCGAACTGCCACAGGTGATAGAGCCAACATCCTTGGAGAAGTCCAGGTTCAAATAGGAATTGGCTCAGAAAAGTTCACGCATACTGTTATTGTCGCTGATATTGAGGAAGATGTCATATTAGGAATGGATGTGATGAACTCACATGGTTTCCAACTGGATTTCAAGAACAGAGTTATCAAAGTCGGTTCCGAAGAAATATTCCTTCATCCATATGAGGACAAAACCGTGCCAGCCGTTGTCCAGGAGGATACTGTGGTACCTGGTAGAAGCGAAACGATCATAGTGGCCAGACTGCAAGGAACTATTGACGAAGGAATACCTGTGATGATGGAACCATGGAACCATGATGAGGAGGTCGGTCGAGGAATTTTGATAGGAAAAGGATTGGTCACTTCTGCTAAAGAAATTCCAGTACGAGTTATAAATGTCAATGATCACCCAATTACGATCAAGAAAGAAACCAAAGTTGGAACCTCCGTACCAGTAACATCTATAATTCGACAGACATCTATTCCCGATAATTCCAACGATAAGTTTGAACAAATGGTGGCGGTTGCTGGTACATCTTTAAACTGAGAAGAGAAACGAAAAATGAAAGATTTTCTTCATCGGTATCGCAACATTTTTGTACCAAGGGGAGGTAAGACAGGACGTACCTCTGCTGTAAAACATAAAATCGACACGGGTGATGCCAAGCCAATTCGTCAATCAGCTAGAAGATTACCACAGGCAAAGAGGCAAGAAGCTGAAAGGATTGTTCGAGAAATGGAAGAAGATGGAGTGATAGAACCTTCTACCAGTCCATGGGTCTCTCCGGTAGTCTTGGTCAAGAAAAAGGATGGAACTACGAGGTTCTGTGTAGACTACCGTCAGTTGAACAATGTTACCAATAAGGACAGTTATCCTCTACCTCGAATCGACGACACCCTGGACACTCTAGCTGGAAGTAAATTATTTTCTACCTTAGATTTAAAGTCTGGTTATTGGCAGGTAGAAATGGACCCAAGAGACAAAGAAAAGACAGCCTTTACCACCGGTTCTGGATTATTTCAGTTCAATGTCATGCCATTCGGACTATGTAATGTTCCTGCGACATTTGAAAGACTGATGGAGAACGTATTGAGAGGGTTGTTTTGGAAAACGTGCCTGGTCTACTTAGACGACATCATAGTCTTGGGGGAGACATTCGAAGAACATCTGAAAAACTTAGAAGATGTTTTTAAAAGACTTCAAGCTGCCCAACTGATGCTGAATCCAAAGAAATGCCAGTTATTCCAAGACAAAGTTAATTATCTGGGTCATATTGTCAGCAAGGAAGGCGTGTCTGTAGATAAGGACAAGGTTTCTTCTATCAAACAATGGCCACAACCAACTGATAAACATCAAATAAGAAGTTTTCTTGGTCTATGTACATACTATCGCAGATTTATCAGAAAGTTTTCAGACATTGCTAAGCCATTAACACGCCTTACAGAGGAAACGAGAGAGTTCTGCTGGGATGAAAACTGTCAAACGGCTTTTGAAACTCTGAAGAAGCATC
Source organism: Ophraella communa (assembly GCA_035357415.1). Classification (NCBI taxonomy): domain Eukaryota; kingdom Metazoa; phylum Arthropoda; class Insecta; order Coleoptera; family Chrysomelidae; genus Ophraella; species Ophraella communa. The sequence continues at coordinate 26,306,577 of CM068980.1, forward strand.
TAACCGCAGCACCGATATTAGACTACCCACAACCGGAAGGAGAATTTATTTTGGATACAGATGCCAGTAATGCGAAATTGGAGGAGTCCTTTCACAGATTCAAGATGGACAAGAGAGAGTCCTGGGTTATTTTAGTAAAGTACTCTCCAAACCTGAGCGGAATTACACTTCTACCAATATCTTTATGGAAGAAAATTCTTAATCCGGACGGACCATGCAGCCCTAAAATGGCTAATGCAGTTTAAGAACCCTGAAGGTCAAATTGCCAGGTGGATCGAACGACTCCAAGAGTACGACTTTAGGATCGAACATCGAGCTGGGATAAGTCACAGAAATGCAGACTCCCTTTCCAGAAGACCGTGCCCAGAAGAGTGTTCTCACTGCAGTAAGACAGAATTAAAAGAAACTGCAATACTACGAACAACTGTAGTTAACGACGATTGGGCACCTACTAGAATTAAAGAAGAACAAGATAATGATCCTGTTTTAAAGAAAATGAGAGAATGGAAGATAGAAGATCGTCGACCTACTTGGCAAGAAGTGTCAAAATTCTCTACAGTCCTTAAATCATATTGGGCTCAGTGGGAGTCTTTCATTTTGGAAGGCGATTTATTAAAGAGAATAATTGAAAATGATGACGGTTCCGTTAACAAAAAGCAATTAGTTATACCAAAGAGTAGAGTAGCCGAAGTACTACGATAGTTACACGACAGTCCATCAGGAGGTCATCTTGGTGTTAAGAAAACCCTGCAGAGAGTTCGTGAAAGGTTTTATTGGATGAATAGTTCCGATGATGTTAAGGACTGGTGTAAGAAGTGTACTATCTGTGCTGCTAGTAATGGACCTCAGAAAAGAGGAAAGGCTCCCATGAAACAATATAACGTTGGTAGCCCATTTGAGAGAATTGCTTTAGATATTGCTGGACCGTTCCCCACTACTGAGAATAAGAATAAATACATGTTGGTGGTAATGGATTATTTTACGAAGTGGGTTGAAGACTACGCCATTCCAAATCAAGAGGCAGCAACTGTCGCAGACGTGCTAGTGAAGGAGTTTATTTGCCGATATGGAGTGCCCTTGGAGATTCACAGTGACCAAGGAAGGAACTTCGAAAGTCAACTCTTTCAAGGAATTTGCGACAATTTAGGAATGAAGAAAACAAGAACTACAGCATTGCGTCCACAATCGGATGGAATGGTAGAACGCATGAATAAAACCATTGGCAAATATCTATCAAAAGTAGTATCCAATCACCAAAGGGACTGGGACCAGTATATTTCGCTCTTTGCAATGGCTTATCGATCCGCCGTCAATAAATCAACAGGTCAAACACCAGCAAAAGTCTTGTTTGGACGTGAGATGAGGTTACCATGCGACCTCGAGTTTGGATGCCGACCTGGAGAGGATATAGCTGGAGAAGACTATGTAATCCAGTTACGAAGAAAAATGGACGACATGCATGATTTGGTCCGCTCCCATCTTCAAGTTGCCAGTCACAGGATGAAGAAACGGTATGATACCCAAGCTATAGAGGGATGTTTCCAAGAAGGTGACAAAGTCTGGCTCCATAACCCAAAAAGACAGAAGGGGTACTCACCAAAGCTACAACAATCTTGGGAGGGTCCATACATCATCAAGAAAAGAATCAATGACGTCATATACCGTATAATAAAGACCCCGAATGGAAAACCTAAGGTAGTACACCGAATCCGACTAGCGAAATTTGAAGGAGATCATGACCAGGAAGAAGAAGTCGTAAATCAAGTCCAAGATACACCCGACCTTGCTTTCGAAGAATTTATGGGTGCATATGGAGGTACTGGGAAAGCTAGATACGGCGTGACTATTGAGAAACAGCAAGACCTGTTCACACTTCCTGATGACTACTCATTGGCCCATAGCGTTTCCGCCACTATTAGCGACGGCCGAGGATTAGCGTCTGTCTTTCGAAGGAAGTTTGGTCGATTGTCAGAACTTCGAAATCAGTTACCAGCCACTGGGAAGCGAGATGACTCCCGTTGCCTCTTCTATCTGATTACCAAGAATACCTACCAAGACCAGCCCACTTATCGAAATATATGGGAATCATTACTTAACTTGAGAGAGCACGTATTGGAGTCCAACGTACAGAAGCTAGCCATGCCGAAAATAGAGTGCAACTCATTGGATTGGTGGGTCATCCGAAATATGGTGGAAGTAATCTTTCAAGATACCGAAGTCCAAGTGTTGGTATGCAGCCATTCGCCCCGTGTCCAGCTGACATCAAAGACCATTCCATGTTATTTCCATGCAACTGGAAATTGTAGACGAGGATTCAGTTGCAAGTATCTCCATCTAGTCTCAATTCCTTAAAAGTTCCAGGAGGAACTATCTCTTAAGGAGGGGGCAATGTTGTGCGAGTACGCCCCTGGCGCTATGACCCAGACGCGAGAATCTTCGAGAATATACGGCGTCCGACGAGCGAAGCATCTAAACTCGATACGATCGAGAATAGACTGGAGTATGCTGGAACAATACTTACCTATATATAAAGGACCGATTTGAATATTTGGAGTTAGTTAGTAGTATGTTGTTAGATAAATGCGATTAGAAATATTGTCTTATATAAATTAAAGTATTGTAAATAAATTGTGTTATATAAATTAAACAGTGTTAGTGATTTAAATAGTATAAAAATAAATTAAAAAGACTAGTAAAAATAAATAAACGTTACAATATTAAAAGGTTAAATATTAAAGAATAGATAAACCCATTTTTAAAATCTATTATTTTTTTACGTTTCCCTTTTATGAATAAAATACAGGACAAAATCGTGTAATTGCACTATTTAAAATGCAAAGCTACTCTTGCACATATTACATGTTATACTATTTATCAATATTTCTTTAATACTATAAAATAACAATTTTTAATTATAGTTAATTTTAAGAGCTTCTTTTTCGTAAAAAGTGTATTATTTCAGATATTATTTTTAATAGAGCTTTTTGGTTACAGTTATTTTTCATAGTACTTATCAGCAAAGTTTTTGATAAACTATCCTAAAGAAAACGTGTTAGTAAGCTAATATTACATACATATCGTATTTCATAAAATACACTGATTAAAACTCGCTATTATTTTATCATTCATATCAAATTGCAATAATTACAAGCAGTAGTTATCTCGTTTTGCTGAATTGCACTCTCTATTCGTAAGAAGTAGCCTAGGTTTTAAATGATTTCAAAATAGATAAAAGCATTGGAAAGACCTCGAGATGAATCTAAAATTAGATAAAAGTCTAGGCAGTGCATTACTTAACAAGATGATTGGAAGTAAGAAACCAGTGCGAATTTATTATTATTTATTATCGCTCATTTCTCATCTCTTCCTTTAGAAATTAAATTCTTGTAAAATTTAAAAGATCTTTAGATCTTTAATTAAATTTTCCTAAATTATTTTATACTGGAAAAACTTAAATTTAAATACTGGAAAAATCAAAAACAATATATTCCTGTTTAGGTAGTTCATATTAAAAAATAACATTTTACTTTGGTATTTTAATAATGAAACAAATTTGGACTTTTTTAAAGAATAACCATTTTATTGATTACCACTACAATCATATAAAAAAGTGTTTAAAAAATGTTAATTGTAAGATATGTTCGTCCACATAGTTGGCTCTTCCAGAAGAAAATTTACCTGTAAATAAAAAAAGTCAATTTTAATTATTTTTCAATGTTTATATTTTCATTTACATACTATGTATAAAAGTGTCTAATGTGTCAATTTCAAAAAAAAAACAGGTGAATTCTACATTGTTTTTAATAGAAAATAAAATTAACTAATGAATTTTTAAATTTAATGAGAACTTACTTCATTTGGCCGTTTGATGTAGACACCTTACCGCTGCCATCGCTGCATTTTAGGCGTTTGGCACCAGCTGGACCGGGACTGGAGCTAGAGTTACTGCGGGATCCATTTGTTTTTGAAGGAGAGTTTAACCTCTCGGATGATGATTTTAAACTGAAATACATTGAATTCTCAGTTTGGGAAGATTTGTCACATCTGTCACTCATCTGAAACCAATTAAAATTGTTTAATTTTTTAAATTCATTAAAAATTAAAATAGTAAGGATGTATTATAATTTATTTAATATAAAATTGTTCAAATCCCATACTTATAATGCCTACTGATTTTAAGTTCTGCAAATATTATTTTAGTATTTTTGTTCCTTTTTTATGTTTACAATAACTTTCAATAATTTTTACAATGGTATAATATTGAGAATAATAAAAAACTCTTCGTTTTAACAAAACTTCCACTATTTATTTTTTATTATTCTTAATAAGATGGACTTTCAAAAAGTAAGGGTTAGTACAATCAATTTAATGGTATAGATTATATTCGCATTACAACATAGATTTAATAAACTTTTTTTTAAATGTATTATTTTTTTTTATTTAGGTGTTTTGTTTAAGCTTAGCATTTCTATTTAAATTAAGTTTAAAACGTTTTCAGTTACAAATTACTTTTTTTAATAAATATAAACTTTATACTTTCAAAATTAGTTTTTAATAAATAAAGAAAAGTTAGTAGATTTATATTATTATTTGAACTAGTTCAGGTTAAATATTGATAATATCTGAAAAATATACTTATATCAATAAAAAGAGTATTACCTTTATATGTATTAGAATGATCAAACTTGAAAGCACTTTAATCCAAAACCAAAACCAAAGTAAGAGTGGTGTGAAATACTGAACATAACAGTAACTACCCCACTACACCTCCCACTACAAGTTCAACCAATCAGATTCAAAGTTTTCTCAATAACAACGATGCCTATGTTAATATATATCCGTATGTCTACTGAAAACTACCTGAATTGCAATTTTTATTGGCAAATGTAGTATCTGTATTTGTTAATGGTGGAGGCCCAAAAACTTAGCCTCGCTAAGTGTGTTTGTTAATATTGATTTTTTTAAAAACATTTTTACTTTTTTGTACATACCAGTAATATCAACATATTTTTTGATTGGTAATCTTAAACAAAATATATGATACTAATGTATGTATGTAGAAAGATAGAGGGTTGTATCGCTGCGACCTTAGACAATATAGGTGTTCTACATCACTACAGCCGCGTCTCTTATGGTATCTTTCTTAACTTGCAGTATCCAGATAGCATTCCTGTTAGTATTATTAGGTTTACTTAAATCGAGATAATGTATTGACCCTTTTTGAGATGTAACTACCCAACAAGGCTTTTACCTATGTTATCCCTGGTAGATTCTTCCAAAGAACAGCCAAGAAAGAGTAACTGTGTTATTCTTCCCAATTCGTTTAGTCTTTCATACTTTCATACCAAATTTTGATATTATTATATTCGAATTGAGCTGTTTGATTGCTGCTGAGCTGTCAGAGATAATAATTATATTTTGTCTGCTTTATTTCTTTTCAATATTGAATTACACACATATAAAATAAATTATAATACACAGATCTCCAAGGTAAATTACAATAGTCCAAATACTTAAGCGAGTGTAGTATATCGGTTGATCCATATTTACTAAATCTTCCTTTTGTTTCTTTCTTTCGTGGATTTAAATTTATTGGATTGGTACGAATAATATTGATATATTTTCTATTCATTGGTATAACTGAAATAAATGTTAATGTACTTCATATTAAATACCTTTTTATATCTATTAATTGTTTAATTAAATACTCCAAGTTAATTTGGAAAATCCAGGATCTCATACGTCTAGAGAAAATAACAAAGTAACTTTACTTTTCCCACTTGAACATACTAGCATTGAAGGGAACGAAAAAACGAACCTTCTAGCCAAAAAAGTGCTGAAGGAATATTTATGGTCTAGGAACCAAGGTATCGTACTGGGTAGATTGAATTAGACGTGCTAACTGGTTCAATCTAGAGGGTTTAAGACACAAAAACGTATTTGTATATTCTGCGCTTATAAAAATCTTCCTTATAAAACGCATTTGCGTATCGTAATGTAACTTTAACGCACACAAATTTTTGTGTGCGTTAAGTATAATACCAAACTATACAATTGGAAACTAAGTACGATATCCGCCAAAATAAACAGTACCGAAACAGAGAGTGCTGTGGAGTTGTTTATGTAATATGGATTTGTCATATTTGACTTAATTGTCATTAGTTGAAATATTAATAGTACGCTGCAGTTAAATTTGATTTAAAAATGGTTCTAACAACGGAAAAAAAGTGTTTTTGGTAGAGCATTATTTTCGTTCATGCGGAAAAGGTCGTAATGATGGTCCAAGCTTAGAACAGGTGTCAATAAAATAAAAATAGTAAAAGTATGATGTTGGCTGTTGTTGAAATATTTCGTCGCACTGGTAGTGTATTGTGTCAACGTAAAGGTTCTTTAGGTCGTCGAAAAACAGTATGCACTAACGAAAATGAAGGACGTGTTTTTAACCAGGTTGTGCAATCACCTCAAAGAAGTCTTTGAACGTCCTGAGGTCATTGTAGAGAAACCACTCCACAGTCTTCGAGTTACCGTTTGGTGCGCGGTATCTGGTAATGGAATGATTGGTCCTTATTTCGTTGAAGATGATAATCAGAATCCACTTACTGTCAACCAAGAATGTTATAGAGAGGAAATTATTATACCTTTTGTGAGAGATCTAAATAACTTTTGCCGTGCACGAAATCTACAGTTTCTCACGAAATGGTTCCAACAAGCCATACAGCTGTGCTCACCTTAGACTTACTCCGTCAGTATTTCGATAATAGAATAATTTCTCGGGGAACAGACTTTGAATATCCTTCTCATTCACCTGATTTGACGCCACCTGACGCATACGTTTGGGGCATAATGAAGGAAAAAATATTTCATTCGGAAAATCGGACGGCGAATATTGCCGAACTACGGTAGTTTCATCAACCACTTTTTATAAATATGTTTATTGACTTACAAAATCGATATAAAGCTTGTTTGCGTCGAAATGGTGAACATTTTGAACACTTACATTATAGAAATTAAAAATTAATTTTTATTTTTATTTTCGGTACTGTTTATTTTGGCGGATACTGTACTATTCTTTAAACTGTAATTTTTAATTACTTTTAACAACTCTATAGGATTTATAATAAAATTAAGTATAGTATTTATTTTAGCAAACGAAATAGCAACCTGTATTGTCTCTAAAATATTGTAAATTGTTTAATATAACATCGTTATTGTTTGAAAGTAATAAAATGCTTCTTGTACATATATAGAATGAACTTTTACTTGTTTTTGTAAAAAGTCAATTTATTAGAAAATTAGGTATTGTTACAAAATCGTCGGAGGCCGCTTCTGTCTACATAAACTCTAAATAATGGCGAATGCGCTCCTTCCAGTTGTCATTGTTCTCTGTTGTTTCCGAACGTGGTCATCTAGAAAAAGAACTTTCGACGTCAAAAAAGCGTCAGAACGGTATATAAAGGCGACTCGCTGCGCGAATGAGTTCAGTTGTAACCTAAGGATCTTAGGAAGCATGGAAAGCGAAAAATAAAGTAAAGTATATATATACATATATTTTTAGTTTTAGGATTTTCAATTTTTATTTTTTCACAATCTAATGCTTTTCTTAAAATAATTGGACCTTAAAATTGGTTCTTTTGTTTACCTGTCATATTTTAAATTTTTTATATGTTTTTAACTTAATGGAAAGTTTTCAAGAACGGCGGAACTGGCACTGTGCGGAGTTGAGTCGCACCTCAACGTGGAAATAGTTCCTTACTTTATATACAATAAACTCACGCTCAACCCGAGAAAGACGCAATACATGGTCCTACGTGGTAGTTTCAGAGCCAAAACATATCTTTTCTCCAGTCTTAAACTCCAGCCAAGTTCTAGTATAAAGTATCTTGGATACATTATACAGCCAAACACTCTCCACAGTGAGCACATCTATGGGAGGATAACTCAGGCCAAAGTGGTGATGCGGGTCCTATATCCAATGATTGGCCCAAAAAGTAAACTTACCATCAAAAATAAACTTCTACTTTATAAACACGTAATTCGGCCAACATTGATTTATGTTTACCCCGTGTTCTACTCAGCCTCTAAGGGAGCCTTCCAGTGACTGTAAGTTGTGCAGAATAAATGTCTGCGCATGGCGGTATGGAAAGGCGGACCTCGCTATCCGAGGAATACATGGTTACATGAGTTCACAAATTTTTCATTCATTAAAGACTATGTTTACAATTTAGCAAAAAGATTCTATAAATACAGCATTCCAGATAGACTGAACCAAATTATAAGGAAGCGGGCAGTTTATACTAAGAAAAGATATATTTTACTACATGAAGAAATTTTTAATGCATCTCCTTTACATCCACCGCAAGGTTAAGTACTCTCAACCCTTTTATTTTGATTATTCACTCAGTAATAGATACACTTTATTAATTTTAACTACATGATATCCAAATTCAAAAGGTCTTTTTACAAACACAAACGGAGTGAATGACAGAATGTATTAGCGTGAATGAAGAATGAATGAACCGTCTAATTTTAATCAATTTTCTATATATTTACATTTTATCTAAACATTTAAAGATTATAACCAAATATGTATCGGTGTGCAAACCTGTTTTTCTGAGTTTTCAGGTACATATAAGCTAATTGGGAGTCATAATTAAGTGATCGGACGGATCTATGGTGGATTATAAACTAATTCAAGGACTGGGTAATGCTTACTGCAAGGAACCAGTGACGGGGCTGACAGATTGGTAACACATGGAAAGGAAGAGGAGCTTAAAATATTTTTCTATATTTTGTACGGCTTTTCTGTCAATCTATGTAAACAAATATTATAAAATTTTAGATTATTAAAGATGTTTTAAAGGAGGGTTTTCATATTTTTTTTCATTATTATTATAAATTACTTTTTGTTTTTTGTTTTAAACACATTTCTTTTACAAAAGTGCTTGAGTATTTTCTTTATGTGTATTTCAAATTGGTTATGAACAGCAGATGGTAAAGTTGACATAGGATTTTACTTACAGTGTGTCCTGGTATTAGGTCAAATGGAGCAAATCCTGTAGTTGAATCTATATGACTATTATAAGCTATAATTGCATAGGGCAATAAAGAATATTATTTTATTTTTATCCTTTAATAATCTTAAATTTTCTATAATACTTGAATGAAATCGTTTTACTGGTGGATTAGACTTTTTGATATTGTGTTGTAAAATGTATTGTAATATGTTCTTCTGCAATACCAATATATGTCAAAACTTGACAGGCTGACAAAGCGTTGCCAAAATATGGCACTGCTGGATCACATTTGGAAAATTATTCTAAAACAGTTAAAATTATGTGTTTCATTTTTATAAGTATCAATATGTATTATTTCAATAGGATTTAAGGGTGTACCTAATAGTCAATATTAATGGGTCGACAATGGATTTCCTCTTATTTCCAATTTCACATTTATTCAATATAATTTTTAACGTATTTTTCAATAATTATTATTTTTTAAAAATTTAACAGTTTTATGAACTCCTTTATGTATATAATATATAAGCTAGGTACATTCTTTCATCTGGCATCACAAGATTAATTAATTTATTACATCCAATTAACTTTATTTTTATTAAATATTTATTAAATTTTCAATTTTCTTAAATTTTTTTTTAAATATGTATAATGTGTTGTTACTGGCGTTGTACACAAATTTAAACAATCTAACGGGGAATACGCAAAAAACTAAGATACTTCAATTTTTTAGAACAGAATTTTAAAAACCTTCTTATTCTTTTTATTTTAACATACTTCCATTAGAAATTAAAAAAAAATGTAGTTACCTTGGAGTTACATTCATCTCTTCTGGTTTATTTCAAGAAATGACTGTGAACAAAATTAAACAAGTTATTGGCTCAGTTTTGCCGATATTGCCTATAACGCTAAAATTGATACATGGTGCCTTTAAAATCAAATATTGGAATCCTTGCTTCTTAGCATTCTATCGAACTGTTTACCTGTTTGGAGTCTAAAATATGTATACGTTTTAGAAAACATATAGGTCACATTTTTAACAAGGATACTCTTAGTTCCTCGTAATACGCCCGATTATGTATTTGACTATAGTGCTTTCAAAAAAACAAAATTGGCTTGAAAAAATACCTAATATCCCCGAAAACAGACTATAAACAACAGATCAAATTAATAAACTCGATAAATATAAAATATAACTGGAAGGCTCGAGTAAGGAAAAATTTTAAACTCATTAACTCATTAACCAGTAACACGTTACGGAAAATAAAAAGAAAATTATATAGCGATTACTACAATAAATTATATTCATCCGACCATTCTTTGTTACAAAACTGTCACTTTTGACTGTGTTCGCAGTTTTAAAAACACCAGTTACTTATTCACGTAACGCGTATAATTACCCAACTACATTTAATTAATCAATACCGTATAAAATTTTCACTTATAATATAACAAAAGCTTAAATTATTTCCGGAAATTTTTTGAGGGCATGAATATTTTGAAAATTGTTCCGAGTCGCGAGGTTTCAGCGTCCTATGTCGTTTAAGCTGTCAAAAAATTTCCACTTAAAAATCATGGCGCCACGAAAAAGTTTTCTGAAATTTTTTAAATTGCCATGGTAACGAGTCAAAATTAAGACATTTTATTGGTTAAAAAGTAGAGGTGTGACATTTTCACTTAAAATACCACAAGAGCCTACATTATTCCCTGACATTTTTTTGAGGACACGAATATTTTGAAAATTATCCCTAACGACTCTGAAGAATTTTCTTAAAATATATGTGCTCGAAAAAAAAATCCAGAAATAATTTAAACTTACGTTTAAATTTCTTTAGTAAAAAATTGTCACACCATAATTTGTAAAAATGTTTATTATGTCCAATGTGACATCTGTCACAAAATTAATTACTAGTTTAAACGTCTGTACCATAGAGAAATATAATATATTTTTATTTGTCTATGGTCTGTACGTTGAGGTTTGAGCGTTATCTATGATTTCAGCTGTCAAAAAATGTTCACTTAAAAGTAGAGGTGCGAAATTTTCAATAAATAATATATAAATAAAATATAAACGAAACACTTCTTGTTGTTTTTAAAGTGTCCAATCTACACCGCTGTAAAACTTTTGAATTTTTCGACAATACCGTGTAACGGTAAACAGGCTAAAACGATTTATAATTCTATAACAAATATATTAAAATAAAGATTTTTCATCATAAACGAATAAGATACTTATTAATTTTCGTTTTCTTTGTCCTCTTTCATTTTTTTCTTCTTTTAGGTCTGTTATCAATAACAATGTAACCAAACCATTACTGTAACTTTTGTTTAGAAGCAATAAAGATTATTATTATTAAAAGACTTATACACTTACTTAGCAATTGCTGGTAATATTTATCTACACGAGCGTAAACGCATATGGAATTAGTCTCAAAATTTACATATTTAAAAATCCGAATTTAAAATTGCTGTTTTTACAAGTCAATAATAATCATACGATGATCAGTGCCACCTCCACTTTTCTGCATGCATGCCACATCTGCCCTACTTCTATAGCAATATTGGTGTAATTTACTATGTTTTCAATATATTTGTCGAGAATATTGTTAATGCAACATTAACTAGCACTCATTTAGCATTTTTATCCACCACCAACTGTCTATCGGTGTAATGGTGTATTCAGCAATAAAGTATGTGTATTCAGCAGTCCATATTTGTTAGCCAGTTTCCGGTAGATAATGTTACAAAGTTAGTTGCGTCTGCAAAAAAAGGAATTAATTAATGTCAAAGTACATGTCGTAAAAATAGGAATTGTATTGATTTTATTACAATTAAAAAATGAATTATTAATTATTTTTATAATTACTTTTATATTCACTTTGCGGATAAAACAAGAAATTATTACAGAATGAAGAAGCGAACCGGAACGAAGAAAATTGTGAAATAGGTACTAATAGCAAATTGCACTAACTTTCAAAGATCCCCCAAAATTAAAGTTATCTTAAGCTTAAGGGGGGGTTGTGTAAAAATTATATTTGGAGTTAAACTCGGTTTAAGATGACAGCTGACAAATTTTGTATGGCGTAGACACAATCTAAACACCATTTAGCACCTAGGGGTTATTTCCCGATACATTAGAGTGCACCCATGTAAAATTCGGAAATGTATCACCTAAAACTGAGATTAACTTTAAGTAAGCTTTATATGACCAACCCCAAGTGAGTTGTTTTCTATACTATACAATTTAAGGAAAAATATAAATTCCTCAAAACTAGTGTAAAAACAAAGCAGGGTAGTTAATAATAAAATGTGAACTTTTAAAAGTTTATTCGTTCGAAAGAAAACAAAAATACAAAAATTCGTAATTCGTGTACATCTTGGTACATTGGTACAAACTACATACATATATTATAATAATATCATACAAATCTTGCATTATTAGTCTGGGACCGTTTAATCAAAAAAATCTGAGCATTTAAGAGCTCACATTCTGCCACTAAAAGCTGCTTTAAAATTTCTGCTTAATGCAGTTCTTGTCTCAATTATTGGAGACCAACGTATGGGTAGGAAATTGCACTCAAAACGACATAACGATCTTGTAACGTCAGTAGTTTTCCAAGTATTTTTCTATACTATCTAATAATATATATTATTTCCAACACATTTGATTGGTTTTGCTTTTAATTTGACTAATTTATTTTGTAGTTATTATACTAGGCAAAAGGGTACCTCGAAATATATTGGTCTCAGTTTGCAAATCAAACAGATAGGTAGATGTGAGTTTGAGCGAGCGTTAGTGACCGGCTCGAAAAGGAAATTTCTTGACTTTGCATCTCACGCATTTAAAAGTAATTAAAAAATGTAATTGTACTTATGAAAAGTAATTTTATTTAGATAAATGAAATAACATAATTTAATATAATTACAAAGTATAATTCCACTTCAGATTTTTCTGCAATTACAATTCCAAATTACTTGAAGAAAAAAATGTACTTAAATGCAATTACAAAGTACATGACAAAAAAGTAATTGGTATTATTAATTACTTTTTAATCAGGAATTACCCAGCTTTGCCGTCTACACTTGTCCAATGTAATGTTTCTGATGTTTAAGGTTCTGCATTAGAAAACCTTTCGGTTATATCTAGAAGATGGGGTCTATTCTGTAACTATTCCGTTAAATTTTAAAGGCAGTTAAAAATAATGTACAACATTTGGCAACATTGATATAAGTTAGCTTTGTCAATCAAAGAAAGCAAAAAATAAGAAATTCCAACCTATAATAGTGAAATATAGTTTTATTTTAATATTTTTGTGTTGAAACAATTAATTGAATTTGTCTAGAGCTTAAAAAATAACAAGAAAACAAAAAGAATATTTTATAAGTTTCCTGATAGAAAAGAAAATATTGATGGGCAGCAAGATAAAACCTATGGATTTATTTAAATTAAATGAACTGTGGAGATGAATTACAACGAAATTAAATAGTCTGTGTTCACCTAAAACAATAAAACAGTGGAAAGATGTAATCATTTAAAAAACACTATACTTTTGTTTTATAATACATTTAAGCAAGGCGAAAAATCTGTATCATAATGAAATTACATTACAATACTGATTTTTAAATCTTTAAAAAAATAAGCTATCTGTGTTAATGGCTATAATTATATAAAATACTATTATAATATTTAGAACCATTTTATAAGAAATGTTATTTTAGACTTTAAGTGAAGGGAGGCAAATATTAAAAGTCGCACAAGGGACAACAAATATGGTCCCCAAGGCACATGAGGAGGTGGTCCAGATAAACCTTTGACTTGAAGAAAGTCTACTGGCTCTTATTTTAACTATTAATGCAGAAGGAGCAGATTTGATGGAGGCTGGAATCTCTCAAAATTTAAATAATTCAGTTAAAGAAATACCATACAGATTATATTTATAAATATTGAGTCTGATACTATACCTACTTATAACGAGACCCAAAATACACCTTCATATAATGAAGCTGGCAATGCATCTATATATAATGGGACTGTAAACATAGTAATTACCTATTAGGAAATATTCATAGTATTTTTTAAACTCTTTTTCAAAACTAATTAATATTTATTCATTTCATATTATTTTAAGGAATTCTCAACCAAGGAAGCACCTTAATTGGAAAAAGTAAACCTAACCTAACCTAACCTAACCTAAACTTCCTCAGGAAAATAGGACTCGAAGAGCTGCTATAAATCTGAGAAAACATCAGAACATGGCAAGTAAGGGGGGACACAATAGATCATATGGGTCGCAGTGTAATCATCACCCCTAACTCATTGATACATTCATACATTATATGACATAACAAGGGTTTGCGGACTTAGGCTCAATCGTCCCATTTGAGGCATTTCTTTTAACATACAAAAGTAACCGAGCTCAAAAAATATTTCTGGCTTTAGCGACTGCCACAAACAATAAATACATCTAAAAACTGTACCACATTTTAGAGACGTGGGCACATAAAACAATTTACAATCTGAATCTCCAAACCGAACAATTTTCCCGTACATTAACAATCAGCCATTTAGTGACTTGAGTACGTTTCTATGTTAAGAATTATAAAATTATTACTAGCTATTTTTCTACGATTACACTTTTTACAATAATAAAAGTTGTCTTTAGGATTTTATACTCGTATTTAACCGAAAGGTCTCTATTACTTATGTCCACATTGTTGTTTATATGATTATTCACTACGATCACCTTTAAAGATCTTTACCTGGTCATTTCAAAATAATAAAAAATAAGTTAAAAAAATAATAACGTAAGTGTAAACTGTATAAAGTGTACTGTATAATAAATATTTTGATTGTAAAAATCAAAAAATACTACCTGCACGCTAAAGAATTGGGTATTATTTTTATTCTGGAGAAAAAACTATTCAAATTATGCGTACCCAAAGAGGTACATTATAATGTACATATTTAGAAAATTTTTATTATGCTCAATCTTTAAAATTTCAGGTATCATGGATAAGGCACCGAGATATCCACATTCTAACAGTCGGCAGTTACACGTACACAAGCGATCAAAGATTTCAAGCTAATCATCATCCAGAAACCGATGACTGGACTTTACAGATCAAATGGGCGCAGAAAAGGGATGCTGGAACTTATGAATGTCAAATCAGTACTCAGCCTGTAAAAAGTTACTTCGTCAACCTAAATGTTGTTGGTAAGTTCCTATACAAAAATAAAACATAATTTTGTACAAGAGGACTTTAATCAGGTGATGGTAAAATACCAAACTTAGTCCGGTCATTTGTTTGCCATGCTGCGGACGCATAACTCGAGTCAGTCCACTTTTCCACCACTTTAGTCCAACAGGTCCGTGATCGCCCATGCTTCCTTTTCTCTTCAGGTCGTGCTTGAACAATTAGTTTTTCCATGTTAACGTGGCGTCCGATATGTCCGAAAAACTTAAACAATCGTACATATATCAAATGGGAGAGAGATAGAGTCTATGGCCCATTTGACATATTCCAAACGACAGTCTCTAGACTGGTTTGACTTCGTTTAGGATGGAAACTTTTGTTCCTCTGGTTGTCCATGGGATCCAAAACTTTCTCCACCACACCCACATCTCAAAAACATCTATTAGTAACGAATGTTCAAGTCTCCGAAGAGTAAGAAAAAACTGAGAAAATCAGGGTATTAAACAGTTTGATTTTTTTGGCTTTCCTTATATTACGATCTTTCCATACTTGAATAATTGCGTCTAGCATTCCGGGAAATTTCTATGCGTCTTCTAATTTCATATTAGCATAAACCGAATTTATGCAACATCGATCCTAGGTAAATAAATGTATCCACTACTTTAAAGCTACCTATAGTTCTAGACTGATTGTGATGTTAATTATCGCTGTTAACGATCATAATTTTGGTCTTATTGATGTTTATTTTTTGAACCAAAGTCTAAACTCACGACTGAATCAATTCCAAAAGCTCTCTCACAATGCTCACAATCAAGGTTGTATCATCTGCGAATCGTATACATTAGATACATTAGAACGCCATACTACCGAGCTTTTTCTATAGGCTGTCTTGCATTAAAGATATTCTCACGAGTTCCCCGTCCCTTGAATTTGTATATAGGTAACTTTACTTTTAAAATAAAACTACAGTTTTTAATAATTTAAACCCCAAAAAACTGTATTAAATAAAGTGTAAACATAGATAATTAACTGGCAAATAAATATTTTAAAACTAATAATTATTTTAAAAAGCGTTTTAGACCTACAGTAGTGGATAATATATAACGCCATATTGCGATGTGACGAATTAACATGCCTTAACTGTAATTCAATTTACGATTTCAAATAAGTTGTCTTTGATCAGCGATTCGAAATAGCTTGTTACTTTTATTGTCTTTCCTTTAAATCGCAACAGTGAATGTGTTACTTATAACATCAATAAGAAAATTCTTATATAAATACAAAGCCTTGGAGATAAAATTTTATTTTTGAGATTTGTTAACTGATTTGTTTGAATTAAAATATAGTTTTTAAAACAACAGGATGCTAGTAGGTACATAATAGAGCATTAATTTACACTAAGATAAGATACTAGGCCACAAGAACCGACCGATTTTTACTCGCGCTTACCTATATGATGCGCGAATAGTTTCTTTTATTTTAACGATGTTTGAAACCAGATTTGGCAACTTTTATGGGTAAAACATATTGGTAGGAAGAAACCAAAAAAATACATGGGTACCAACTTGTCAATAGCCATTTATTTCAAACAAAACATACATACCTATTATTATTCTAATTCAGAACAAATAAAAACAACATATTATACAGTAATTTGGTATTAGGTAGATATAAAAAAAATATGGAAAAAAATAAACAACATATAATGTAATGTAGTGTCTTATAGTAATAGTAAAATTAACAAAGGATTGAATACCTAGTGGAATTGAAATATTCAGTCACAAACCAAGTTCTTCTTTATTCTGATAGAATACAGTAATTTTGGTATTCGAAATAATGTTTTAAAATGTATACGGTATTTTCGCTATGTAACAAAAAATATATAAAATTACGAGTATAAAAGTTTTATTTTTGTTTAAAAAATCTAAATAGTTTTGGCATTCCGACGGAAACTTGACGGATAAGTATTTCAGCTGATTTGGAAATTTTGAGGGAAAGACGTCAGGTTAAAGCTTAAGTTTTTTTACTGGGCATTAATAAAACTTTTCATCTTCTCTTATTATAAATTTAACATAAAAATACTCAATACAAATTGCAGAGTGTCTAGATATATTAAAATTAAGCCGTCAATTTCTTCGTCCTATTCTTTTGAAACAAAAACACTGATAATATTACCAGTAACAAAATTTATGGTACTAACCCTTACTGTGTGAAAGTTCATCTTATTCAGAACAATAAACAACTAAAAGGTTGTATTAACTTTCACTATTTATTCTATAAATACTTTAATTGCAATGAAGTGTAACTTTAATATGTCAATCTGACGATGCTATTTCGATAGCGAAACGGCTGTCATTGCAATTAAAGTATTTATAGAATAAATAGTGAAAGTTAATACAACCTTTTAGTTGTTTATTGTTCTGAATTACCAGTAACCTTCTTTTTATCGTAATTATTGCTGCAACCTGGAACACAACATCGTTTCCAAAGTAAAACAACTTTGAAATTAATTATTTAAATTTATTTTTGTTGATTTTTGACCTGCAAACTTGCACTTTATCTGTTTATTTAGTGCGGAGCACACACTTGTCATCCGATCGTCCCGCGAAGGTTTGAGATCCCGATCTGTCGGTTCTCGTAACGTAGGCGGCCAGTGAGACAGCGCTATATATGCGGCCTAGAGTAATATAACCATTAGTAATTTGGTCAATTTTGAAATTCCTTTTACCTTTTAATAAAGGTGGAAAACGAACAATTTTTATTAATTATTATATTTTTTTCATACTGCCTTTGGTTTTAAACGCAATAAAATATGAAACTGAAATGACCTATTTGATCATTTTATAAGGAAATCATGTAAACTGCTGTGAAAAAAGTATGTTACTTGATTTATTCTTAACATGGTTGATTTGCTTTATAAATAAAAAATGAACATCGGTTACCAAGGAACAATGTAAATAAAGGCAGACATATTAAATTTTTCTGCACACACGAAATATCTGCGGAGAAAATGGATCTGAAATTAGATGAAATTGCTAAGAAAACTGCGGAAGCGATAGGGCAAATCATTCCAGTTAAGTCTGCGAAAAGATATGAAAAATAATATGCCCTGTTTTGCAACTGGCGTGAACAACACAATTTGAAAAGTAGTACTGATGAAAATGTGATGTTGGCTTACTTTTTGGATGTGGTAAGAATATTCTTTCCAACAGTTTAAATTTTCAGTCGAAAGCATTCAACCCTTCTTCATTATGGTGCAAATACTTGCCACTTCCCGGACTCAAACGAGTCCGAGAAATGGCACTTTACCGTCCAGATAAAAAATAATAATTTACGAATATGTAGTTTACAAAAGTTCTGTAGATGGTATTTTACAGAATCTGCAACTTTGCTATTCTATAATGTTGTCTGCAACTCACTGAATTACAGATAGACATTTGATTTACTGTACGTCAAAGTTCGATATTTCTAACCTATAAATTTATCCAAACACCACAAATAGCAAAATATTTCATTTGAATAAAGATGCCAGATAATCTTATTAACAATGACTGTCCATCTAACCAAGAAAAAAAGAAACGGAAGACTGGAAAATACAACCTCAGAACAGTACGAGATGTAAGAAATAGAAAATGATTATGCTTTCAAAAGTAACACAGTCAATCCCACTATGGACCAAAATTATATACACAATAAGTGGAAAGAGCTAATATTAAAATTAAATGCAGTTGGACATGGCCCTGCATTGTCCAACTGCATTGTTTTAAAAATAAAATTAACTCCATTGGAAGACAGGGCATTTACAGAATTTGCAAATGCAACTAGATTTTAAATGTAAAAATGTAAATTTTTACACTCTGTCTTTCCATTGTAAAGCCCGTTTGTAATTATCAATGATTCATTACAAGTTTTAGTCAATTTTTTAGGATCCTAAATTCAGGACCATAAACATTGAAACAATAAAATTAAATGTATGCAATGTTTAAAGTTTTAATAATTTATTTAGGATGTGATCAGGCGCACTGCAGTAGGCGGGAAGCCTCCTTAACTTTTAAATGGTGTTTAGCTAAGCTACTTTATGCGTACTGTGCTACTGTTAATGCAATTATTTCTAACTTTACGCTGAACTATAAACATGGATGCTAAATTTTTATTACTAACAGCAGCAGCTGTTATAGATATAATGATAATTAATATTGCAAGAAAGAGAAAAGCTATAAACAAGAGCAGAGTAATACGAAAGCCTTGGTTAAAAAGAAGGAGTAAAAAAGGCTTGGATCAATGAAGAACTGGCAGTACAAGATCCAGAATCTTATAATAATTTTTACGCGTATCAGAGGAACAATTTAATTTTTTACTTTGCTTGGTTAAAAATGATATAGAAAAAGAGAAATCTCTGATGCAAGAAACTATCTCTGCAAGCAGCAGGTTGGTATATAGAAGTCGTTTTAAATGTACATACTTTACTATTAATTTATTTTGGCAGGTTACAAATTACTTTACGATTCTTAGCTTATGCATACAAGTAACAAATAACGAAATAATTTTCTATTCTATTAAAATAACAATAACTAAAGTAGAGGTTATGTTATCTTACAGAGTCAGTTATACCAATTTCTACAAAAATAAACAACATTGAAGTAAATTACCCCATATTTTTGCACTATAATCTGTCAATTAATTGATAGAAAATAGGACCGGTTCTATAAATATATCACGTCAATTAAAATTGAAGAGAAATAGGACAAGTTTTGATGATTTAAAAATTGACAAAAAAATTGACACAAAATGTGTATGTATTTATCAATTATTTAGGATCCTAAAAAATTGACTAAAACTTGTAATTAATCATTGATAATTACAAACGGACTTAATTTAATAATATGGATCTAGGAACCTGAAACTTGCAATATGTTTGTGATTATTTATGTTTTTATTAGTTTATTATTCTGTTTAGGATTGTTTTTTTTTACGTTCTATTACCTTATTATTATAGATGTTTTTAATATTTGTGAAAATGTACTTTAAATATTTTATATTGAAATTGGCATTTTAAAGGGTGGCTGTATCTTCCATAATAAAATATTTACAAAGAAATACAGAGAGAAACAAAAGTTTAAGAATAGACGTTTGATTCCAGTTGTAGTCCATATTTTGT
Organism: Ophraella communa; assembly: GCA_035357415.1. Classification (NCBI taxonomy): domain Eukaryota; kingdom Metazoa; phylum Arthropoda; class Insecta; order Coleoptera; family Chrysomelidae; genus Ophraella; species Ophraella communa. Next base: position 26,326,944 of record CM068980.1, read on the forward strand.
TAAATTATAGCATTAAAAAAAGTTGGGGGGTGAAAGGGGTGTTGATCCCATCTGAAAATCCATAATAAATCAAAATAAGTGAATGCAACTGTTTCTCTACTAGTATTTCCTATAAATTTCATACATTAACGTTAAACCGTTTTAGAGTAATGTTAAAAAAAATATATTTAAATTTTTAACTTTGGCACCCTGTAACTTTTTTTGTGTGCACTATTGTATATAGGTAAGTGGGGTTCAATCAACATATTTTTGACCCGAGAATCTGTGGTATGATTTATGACCATTCTTTTCGGGTCACCCGTATATGCCACACTTTCTCTTCCCAATTGAAATATACTTTTTTGCAGCTGGATTGTCAATGTGATCATTTTCTTCTGGATATTCAATTTCTACATGAGTACCATCAGAAACCCCCAACACACCTCGAACACCATATTTTCTAAAAAATCTAAAAATGATTTTTATTACATATATTCAAACTATAACATCTAATTTTTGGCTACCCTTGTTTGACATTCAACATCCCCTCATTTGAGTAGGAAATTTTACCCAGATTGGTAACAATTCTTGAACAATTACCGAGCAAATCTCCCTAATTGATCTGCTAACAGTAGGTTGACTTGCCGACAACCAAGCACTTGTACCCTACACTTAAAAAATAAAGGGTAAGAAGCACCTTTAAATTATCCAATAATTCACATATATATTAATACCTACTTTCTTTTTTATCAAGTGAAATAGATTAATTATTTTTAATTGTAATGTGTGGCTTTATTCCTAAAACATAATTTTATCATTACCGCCCTTTCTTCTACGGAATTCACCATTTTAATTCTACTAAAAATTTACAATCGCTTTGACGCACGTGTAACATTCTTAAAAATCCACGATAAGCTAAATTAAATCATAAACAAGGTCCGTATATTTTATGGACAAAAAAGAATACGCGTCCAGCGAATTTCCACATTATCATTTTAAAGTCGGAAAATCGAGGTCTTAAGTTTTCGTTGGACCTCCTTGTATGTAGAAACAAATAATATAATCACAATATTTATAGATTAAATAATAATTTTTTTATGTAAAGAAAGTTACAAAATTTTAAACATTTTAATTTATTAATATGGTTTCAAATTTAATATATTAATTTTTATATTAAAATTTCTTTCAGAAGACGTAGCTAGTGATGAACCTGCTAAAGATGAGGAGACTATAGACCCAAATATAGAGTGTAATAATATATATTTAAAAATAAATTTTAGTACTGGTAAATGTGTAAAATGGTTAACAAAAATAACTTTTTAACTTTACTGCTTTGACTAATAATAGTTTTTAACCTGCATGGATTTTAATCAATTTTTATTAACTCAATCAATAAGCGATTTGAATTATTACTGTTGCTTAATATTAGCATGTTAAAGAGTGTTTTTAATTAAGTTTCTTCTAACGTTTGTACCATGTCTGCAAAATTTAGTAGAGAAGTACAAATCATAAATCAAAATTTCCTTCACAGCTGTTTTTTTAAAAGCGAATAACAAAACGTTGGTGGTAGTAAAAATGTGCAAACTAAAGCAATTTTTAATATGAGTGGAAAGTTCTGAATGCATGTTCGTTCAAATAAATTTATTAGATAAAGTAACATACGTATTATATCATTCACAACATCGAAAACTTCTTTACATTAAAAATAATATAAACAATTATTTAAAAAAATTATGTTATGTAAATAAATATAAAACGGATTTTATAAACACTCCTTGTAATTTACGCTGCTTATATAATATATTAGATATTATAGAATATTTGCATTCCTTATTATTTGTGTTTGTTTTTAGTGCCCACTGCTCAAATTCTAGGAGGACCAGATTTACATGTAGACAAAGGCAGTACGATAAATCTAACGTGTTCTATAAAATTCAGTCCAGAACCGCCAGCATATATTTTCTGGTACCATCATGATGACGTAAGTAATTTTTTAATTTATAACAAATATTTTATATAATTGTCAAAAAATCGTGAAAAATAAAATATGTCTGCTGCAATAGTTGCTGTCCGAACTTTTTTACATGACTCTTGAATTAGGTACAAATAAAATACACCATCATGTACCTCTACAGGGTTAGAATAAAGTATGAAACCCTCTATCTAATTTTTTAATGAAAAACCAAACAAAAAACCCAAATTCTTTGTCACAGAATTTTACTAATGTACAGTATCCGCCAAAATAAATAGTACCAAAAATAAAAATAAAAATTAATTTTTAATTACTGTAATGTAAGTGTTCAAAATGTTTACCATTTCGACGCAAATAGGCTTTATATCGATTTTGTAAGTCAATAAACATATTTATAAAAATTGATTGATGGAACTGCCGAAAAATATTTTGTATTCTTTCCCATAGTTCGGCAATATTCGCCGGCGGATTTTCCGAATGAAATATTTTTTCCTTCATTATGCCCTAAATGTATGCGTCAGGTAGCGTCAGATCAGGTGAATGAGAAAGATATTCGAAGTCTGTTCCCCGAGAAATTATTAATTAGTGGATTCTGATTACCATTTTCAACGAAATAAGGACCAATCATTCCATAACCAGATACCGCGCACCAAACGGTAACTCGAAGACTGTGGAGTGGTTTCTCTACAATAACATCAGGACGTTCAAATCCAAGGAATCTGGTTGTTTGTCGATTAATATAGCCACTAAGATGAACGTGACTCTGGTCTGAAAACCATATGTTTTTCAAAAATTCGGGATCTTCGTAAATTAAACTCAATATGCGACCACAGTAAATTTCTCTTGCACGTTTGTCCGCAGCATTTAGTCGTTGTCCAACTTGAATACAGTATGGATAACCATCAATTGATTTGAACATGCGACGTAAAGAGGTTTCACTAATGTTGAGTTTACATGCAGTTCTTACAAGACTTCTTTGAGGTGATTTCACAACTATAGTTCCTATAGAAGTGCGTGGTCATGGCGTCTGATAATAACAGTTGCCGTGGTATCCGGTATCCTTGTGGCAGTAGTTCTTGATCTGTTCCTAAATAGGATTATCTTATATCAATACGAGTAGTTGAGAAATAAACAGGCTATGGACAGAAAGGTTTTTGGCCGATCTGCTAGTTTTTGCCTTTAGTTATTACGGTGGAAAGAATGAGGGTTTTACAAATATATCTAGGGAAATGCAGGATAGCGCATGATATGTTGGATGAAGTGGTTTTTAGGAGAAAAGTGGATGTGGTATGTAGATCTGAGGTAAATGCTAGATATATAGAGAAGCAAGGATGGATTATGGACGATACCGGAGAGGCGGGAATAAGAGTGATGAAAGACGGACTGATAGTAGATGAGGTAAGAAAGTAGGGTGAATGGGGATATGGTGGTGTAAATTAGCCCTAATATCAGCATGGAGGATTATAAAAGGAGCATTTCTGGGTTGGGGACGATCTAAGGTTAATAAAGGGGAAAATATAAAGCAGAAGGAGAATAATGATGGGGGACTTCAACGCTAAGAATACTGTATGGGGGGAGAAGAAAACGGACAGGTGAGGTGAGATACTGGAGGAGGTATTAACATCGAACAGGCTAAAGGTGTTAAATGATGGATTGCTGCCCACCTTTGTAAGAGGGGACGGGGGTTCGTCGTATATTGACTTGACAGCATATAATGAATGTCTCAGAAAGAGAATAAGTTATTGGAGAGTGCTAGAGGACGAGGAATGTCAGAGTTTACGAAAGAAAAATCCTGTATCTCTGCGCTGAGAAGAGTGGTTGATTTGCTGGAAAGGGCTAGGCAGAGCAACTGAAGAAATAAGAAGCGGGCATTACTAGTGTTCTTCGATGTGGGGAACGCGTTTAATAGTGTTAACAATTGGGCGGTGTTGAGTGCGATGTTGAGGCTCGGAATGGATGAGGGGTTGGTTAATTTAGTTGAAGATTACCTAACGGCTTGGTTTATAGTCGATTCGAGAGGGAGGAAGTACAGAACGAAGGTGGGAGTGCCCCAGGGATCGGTACTGGGACCGACCCTCTGGAAGTGTGTGTTTGATGAGGTTTGTGGTATAGTATGTGAGCAGGGATGTCATATTATAGTGTATGTGGATGATGTAAGTCTGGTGTGTACGGCAAAGGGAGAGGCGGAAATAGAAGGAAAGGCGAAGAGGATTTGTAGAAAGAGTTTGAGAAAAATAGAGCAATGCGGATTAAAAACCTTGTATGTAAATGTATTTTAGTGACTTTATGCATTTTCCAAGTGAATGTCTGGGGTGTTTACTATTTTTTGTTAAAAAATAACATAAAACGGGTTCTGCTAGCATAAAACATGAAGCCTATTTTCTCCGACCATTCGTCCAGATGAGATATGCATTCTTGCGTCAGAGATTTTAGATTGTTCACGTTCTTGCTTTTGCAGGTAACTAAGTAATCAGTATACAAACAACCTTTTATGGGTGGTTTCATTACTATATTAAAAAGGGTGGGGCTAATCACGGATCCTTGAGAAATTCCATTTTTTGTTTGTTTTAAATCGGACATGGTTCCGTTTACTAATATCTATTAAAAGCTTTTTTGCTGGCTCTTAAAGCTACTTTGCAATCATTATTCTACCATGAGACCGGAGTGTGTTTGGTGTTGTTTGCTCAATTGATATAGTTGCTGCATGTTTTATGGTTCTAAAAATTGTTCTAGGGATTCGTCTATGGTAGGTAGGATAGCGCAAGATTGAATGTTTTCTTCAATAAAATAGAGTTGCTAGTCAGCAGTTTTATGTTTCCATTTAGAATGGAAGTTTTGTTTGGTATTATTCTTTGTATCGTTGTATATATGTTAATAATGGGGTAATGGTCACTACTGTAGGTATAATCCAGTCTGTCCCATGTTAATAAAGGAGTTAGCAAGGATGGATTCTCTTCATTCTCTATTCAAAAATGTTATTGTTTTTAAATTTAATGCAAAAATTAACATAAAAAAATTAATATCATGTTGTTACCGAAATTCGCTACAATACAATCATAAACTAAAATGTAATGCAAACCGTAATAAAATGTAGAACACGAAAAAGAACTATGAATGTTAATGAAGTAGATGTTCAAAATGTTCTCCGCGAACGTCTTGGCAACATCCTATTCTCAAATAAAACTGTCTTCTAACATTATTTAACATATCAGGCGTGATGGACCTAATCGCAAGCGTTATTCGTTCTTTTAAGTCATTTAAATCAGAAGGTTTAGTTTTGTATACATGGCTCTTCACATATCCCCATAAAAAGAAATCTAATAATGTAAGATCAGGTGATCGCGCTGACCATTCAATCGATCCTCGCCTCCCTATCCACCGATTGGGAAATATTGTATCGAGGTACTGCCGGACATTAAGTTGGTAATGTGGTGGTGCTCCATTCTGTTGAAACCATATCGTATTCGCTGGAACTTGAGGGTTACCTGGATCAGGATATAAATTTGCCAACGTTGGAATGACATAATTTTGAAGTAGTGCCAAATAATTGTTGCCATTCAAGTTGCCCTCAATAAAAAAGGGACCAATGATATTGTTCCCTACAATCCCTGCCCAAACATTAACCTTTTGAGGGTATTGAGTGTGTTCTTCTCTCATCCAGTGAGGATTTTCCGTGGACTAGTAGCAGCAATTTTGCCGATTAGCATGACCGTTAAGTAAAAAAGTACACTCATCAGAAAACATAACGTCTTCTAATTGGATAATATTGTTATCCAACATGTCCATCATTTGCTCACAAAAAAAGTTCTCCTATCAAAATCGTCTTCCATGAGCTCCTGAGTAGGTATCATCTTATACGGATGCAATTTATTTTCTTTTAATATGTTTGCTATCGATGTATGGCTAGCATTGAATGTAGTGGATGCCTGTCTACTCGATGTATGTGGGTTTTCCTGAAACTCAAGCAACACATCTAATTTGAGTTCATCACTCAGTGCATTGGCAGCTACTTTTTTTATCTGCCTTACATGACCAAACTCGAGAAACTGCTTTTCTATTTTACTTATTGTTCCTTGGGATATAGGCGGTAAATTAGGAAATTTCTCATGAAATAGGCGAGTTACTTCCTGTTGTGTTCGGATGTTATCTCCGTAACCAATCGTTTGTAAAACTGTTATTTTATGCATTTCCGTTAATCTAACCATTTTTCAGAATTGAATTGAACAAACTTTATACTTAAATTACAACAATGACAGCTTAAATAAAACAATTTACTACTGCTTGTTAAAATAGCGTTGCCAAGGAAATTCTTTAAAGTTTTTTAATGGTTACCATCTAAAAACCACATTGCTTTGGTTTTGTTCACTTTCTCATTATCAAGACCTAAACGGGAAATAAGTTTTAAGTATATTGTAATAAGTTTCGAGTATATTTTAGCGCATTTTGGTAACAACATGATATTAATTTTTTTTATGTTAATTTTTGCATTAAATTTAAAAACAATAACATTTTTGAATAGAGAATGAAGAGACCTTTCAAATGATATATCACAAGCCTATACTTCCCATTTAAAAAATTGGGGGTTGTACCTGTCATTCTAAGGGGGTTGAAGGTAGGGTTTTTTTCACGTTAAAGAATGTCAAGTTATAATTTAAATTTGACGTGTTTCGGGATTTTTTATAAATATGTACAGTAACCGAAATAATGAATTTATTCCATTTGGCTTTTACACACTGTATACGCCTTTATGTTTTTTAACAATTTCTAAATGAACTGGTAAGAGGCATTTTCCATAACAATCACGGCATTTTCTTGTTGTTCGTAAACTCTTTTAAAATAAATTTTTAAGAGACATTCATCTCCTAATGGTAGTCAACACTATTATAACAAACTATTATCAAACTATCATTATCAGCATTAACATTTCTTAGGACTTTGTCAATTGTAGAAATTTCATTCTGGAAAAAATATTGATGAATCATTCTTCTTATGGATATAGTAATTATTGATTTTTTTCCAATTTTGGTTTGTTGTTGATACAGATAATATGTGGGTACTTTTATATTCGTTTATGATATTAAAAACACTTTTTGAACAAACTCCAACTATCTGCAACCCTTGAATATCGGTTAACGAAATGGATTATCTTGTAATTCGCATTTAAAAGTATTAACTATTATTTCTTTGGTTCTTAAATCTATATGATTCTTTTTAACTATTTTTCATGCAGCATTAAAAGTTGATTATACCAGTTATTTTTATAGACCAATTTAATTTAAAATTTCTGATAGCATTTGTCTCTAGTTTTCAAACAGTTAATTTTTACTGCAGTAAATATTAGGCATACATTTTTTAATAGTGTATTACTGAGAAATTCAAAAATAAATATTTAAATATGTTTTTTTTTTATTTAAACAAAATCGGTGACGCCATTTGAAAGTAGTGAAGTTATTATTACCTACATCCAGCATCTAGTTTTACTATGGGGAGCGCTGCTGGAAATAAAATTGACCGAAAATTGGACCAAAAAAGTTTAATGTATTTCATTCTAAACGCCGTTTGTTCGGCTGTGATAAACTATAGGACCTACTTAAATAAGAACCATCATTTATTAAATAATATTAATTAAAACAATATTAAAAATTATTTTTCAAACCACTTTACCCTGTTCTATGTTTTCTCTGTTTTTCATTTACAGGTTATAAGTTACGATTCCAGCCGTGGCGGTGTAAGTGTAATTACGGAAAAGGGTGATGTCACCACAAGCTTCCTGCTGATCCAACATGCTGATATATCGGACTCTGGAAAGTATTCCTGTAGTCCTTCAAACGCAGATGTTGCAAGTGTCAGAGTACATGTTTTAAACGGTGAGTTTCATTAATTAAAACTGAAATATTATTCGTAACTAAACAAGTAAACTTTTTATTTTAAATTTCTTATTAATATTATAATAATTATTAATAATATCAACAGTTTGGTAATTTAACAGAATTGTATTTTGTACTTACTTTACGGATTTACAAGGTGTAGTCGCTGCCATTAGAGTTACGTATGAGACGAATTGCCTTATTCTGAATGAGATGTTTGGAAGTGGTTGCTTAAGAAAAACCCCTGGAAATCGCAACTTACTTAACTTTTCTAAACCGTTTTAATCGTGCCGTATCCAAACATCAACTGACTGGGTCTGTCAAAAATTATTTCATCTTAATAAAAAGTAATAGCATGTGGAACATGCTAGAATGTCAGAATAAAAATCCAGTAAAAAAATTTGAATCTATGTTGAGGTAATTTTTTTTAATTTAATTGCAATTTTGTAAAACAATTCTATAGACAGAAAATTTTGTATGATTTATGTTGGACAAGATTTTTAGATTTCCAAGTCAAGATAGAAGTGCCTTCTGCTTCTATGCTAATTTGGAAAGTAGTGTCGTCTGTGTAATATTGAATTGGATTAAATGAGGTAAAAATTAAGTAATATTGGTAATAAAGAGCAGAAAATCGAAGCAAGAACCTATAGATCTCAGAAGGTTCTAGCCCAGTTATATTTTTCACAAATACGAGTACTTAAAATAATTAAAAAACTTTAACAATCAATTTGAATTACCAACAATTTTTTCACTTCCTTACATAATAATTTTAACCACCTTAATATAAAGCGTCATCCCTAAAGTTTGTGCATCCCCTAAAATTAAAGATACACCAATAAAATGTGGCGAAAGATGCGTAATATACGAGGTGCATTAAAAAATGTGATTTTGTGTGAAGACCAAAGTGCCCTTATTTCAGTAAATATCAAAAATTTCATGTCATGAACATTTAGGAAAAGTTTTAATTTTTTCCATTTTTTTTTAAATTGTGGCTAGAAAAAAATCATTTGCTTTAATTATATTTATATGACATCTTGTATACAACAGTTTATTTAAAAGAGTAATCTACAAATTGCCCAATTATTGTGCAAATTATGGTAATTTTTTTTTATTTATTAGAAGAGACTTCAAAAATTTGGTGCAAAGTTCTTTTGATTTTTTGTTGACACCAAAAATTAATCAAAACAAGTTATTATCTTAACAAGAATATAATTTTCAATAATACTGAGACACTAAACATCAAAATTAAATTTCATCGCAGTATATTGTCCATCTTTTAATATGCACAGTTTGGTTCTTCCTACAACATTATGACTGCACTCGTAATGTGCTCTGGTTTTATCACCTTCACACAATTAATCATTACAGGTTTTAAATTTTCTTTATACCTAAAAGGACGGTGTTTGTAATCCTCGTTCTTCAATAGTCCCCAAAAGAAAAAATCCATTGAGGTTAAGTGAGTGTGCTGGCATGGAATATTCTGAGTAACGTCCTATTCATTTTCCATCGCATGTTTTATTTAAACATTGTCATATTGCTGCGGTATATGATTCTTAATTGGAAACAAATCTTGTTGCAAAAATTGCAAAAAACGGTTTCCAGTAAGATTCTCATCAAAGAAAAAGGGACCAATGATAGTATTATTTAACATTTCACACAAGACCTTTACATTGGACCAATGAATATTGGTCCTTGGACTTTATAGTGAAATTAGGATTTTCTGTAACCCACCACCTACAGCACTGTAATTTTACTGTTCCATTAGCTAAAAATGTTGATATCATTCGGAAAATTCAAACCTCGGAGACAAATCCCTTTCCTGTAAAGTATTAATAAATTTTGGTTTAAAAGATTTGAACTTATTTTTTTTAAGATTTTTTGTACAGTAGTACAAGGTACATCAAGAGATGTTGATGTCTCACCAGTTTCGAGTACCGTTAAACATACTTCCTCTTCTATCTCTGTAGAAACCTTTGTATTTGCGTAAGCCTTTTTAAAGTTGTTATTAATACTGTCCGTTTCTTTAAATTTATTAAAAATACGTGTAAATGTAGTGTGACTCACATTGCGAATGGAATTTCTGACATTAAAGATGTCCACAACTTGTCTGCTATTTATTATCAAAAACAACTATGTTATAAGCTTTTAGAAAATTTTTGACATTAATTGTTTTGATAAAAACATTTTATGTAAAACATTCGTTTGTTATCCAAAGCCAACTTAAAACAATTATTGTAGAAACAGAAGATTGTCAACAACGAGACGTGATCAATCTGTGCTAAGATAATTTAATTTTAATGCTTAGTGCCTCAATATTATTGAAAATAATATTCTTGTTTAGATAATAACTTGTTTTGAACAATTTTTGGTGTCCACAAAAAATCAACAGCACTTTGCAACAAAAATGTAGTCTCTTCTAATAAGTAAAAAAATTTACTATAATTTGCAAAATAATTGGAAAATATGTAAATTACAAACTCTAAAATAAACTGTTGTATACAAGATGTTTAATTATCATTTTTGTTTATTATTATTATATTTTTGTTATAGCCACCATTTCAAAAAAAATTAAAAAAATTTAAATTTTTCCTAGATGGCCCTGACTTGAAACCTTGAGTTATTTTTTAATGATAATAGTTATTTATGTACCAAGGATGAAAGTCTCAATTACAAGCCGAATCTGCACATTGCTGTCAGTGGCAAAGTCGAGGACAGCAAGCAGATGAGGCGTAATCGGCACTTTTTTCCGAAGTACATATTAATGTTTTTCGTCGACCTCACTAGTTAGCCATTTGAGTAATTCATAAGTATACATACCTCTTATACCTACCTTTTTTAATGTTATGTTTTATTTTTAATAAAACGAACAAAATTTAAGTAACTATTCTTTAAAATTAATATTAAACGTACAATTAATAGAATTATTAAAATTGATTCCTGCTGTTGAAGTCGATGCAAGTGACAAATGTATATTTTTTGTATTTAATGAAGAAATATCATTAAAATAATTTTTTTTTCCATTACTCTCCTGTAAAATTTTACCTGTTAAATTGCTTTTTGAGACATTAATTTTATTTGGAATAGAATCTTCAACATGTTGAAGATTTCTAACCGCCATGTTTTTTCAATGATAGAATATACGCACCTGCATTTACCAACAGTGCAGCAGATGTACGTATGTAACAATGGCCAGTATACTTTAGTTCATTGGGTAAATGTAAAAATTTTGCGATTAAGCTGGGTATTTTTGCAAATGTGTGAATACCAACAACTTGTACAGTATACTTTCCTAATCTGAAGTTAATAAAAAAAGGAGTTATGCTCGCAATGCTTCGGTCTAAAGGCTGCATAAGATCGTAATATTTTTAAAGGACTTAGAAGACATCTACACCTTCTGGGCGTAGTCGAAGACCCAGACTGCCCAAACTGTGGTGAGGAGGAAACTTCTTACCACTTCTTGAGCACCTGTGAGGTGTACGCACAACTCAGACAAGACATCTTTGGGGTGCGAAGTATCGAGAAAGTAGACTTGCATACCCTTCCTCCAAGGGACATCATGGGCTTCATACGAAGGTCGAGGCGTTTCAAGAGGGCGCCGAACGAGTGAAATACAGAGGGGGGAGAACCTGTGGTATGCCAAAAAGGGCCCGAAGGGCCTGCTTGCCAGGCATCAGCTACCCCGCCCGCTACATTCATTCATTCAAGAACTGATGCCATCACAAAGTTCATCTGTGACTGTAAAAATATGCCTTTTGCCAGCAATTCCAATAATGAAACAAAGCTGTAATTTACAATAATTATATAGTACCAAAACAGTAAAATTGGTCAAAATATTTTACCTTGTACATAAGATGTGTCTCATCTGGAGCATCACACAGGAATCTATTTATTTTATCCCGAGTAAATATCTGTGACTTTTTGGCTCAATATCCAACATGTTGTTTTTTAAAAATGCTTGAAGTTTAAAAAATTTGCTAATATCTAGATTTTCTTTAATCGAAAAAGTAGATTTCAGCATTGAATAAGAATACCACAACGTCAATGATTTGCAATTTTTGGCTTTAAATGAGAAGTACCCAAAAAATATATTTTTTGCAAAATTTTTTTGTGTTATTGACACCACTTTAAAAACACTTCACTTTCATAAAGTACCCTAGACTTTTAAGGTAATAAACCTACAGAAACTAGATGTCAATTTTTATTTAATTGCCTGTTATTAATTCTGTGACATATTCAGTGCGGACGAAAAAGGTTTGCGGACGAAAAATGTAGATGTTAAATAATACGTCAATTTTCGTCCTAAAATTAGTATGAAAAATGTCGACGAAAAACAACTTTTTAAAATAAAATTTTCGAATATACCTCGTATATTACGAGTCTTTGCCATATTTTGTTGATGCATTTTTAGTTTTTGGGGATGCACAAACTTTTATGAGGAATAACTTTTTATCGAAAATCTCATAATAAATAAGTGCAGACTTTGGGGATGGATAGGTATATAGGATGGAAATGAAAAACGTTTTCATTGCTAATAAAAAAAGTGGTTAAGGTTTTCATACAGAAACGTATTTATATTTTATTTGTGTACCTAAATACTTAAAGTTGTTTAATTTTTACAGGCGAGAGACCAGCAGCCATGCAGACCGGCTCAGCAGGACTATCCAACAGTTCTTTTAATATATTTGCTTTGATTATAGTTTCTTATATTTATACCACCTACTACTTCAGCAACTTAGACTCAAATACTGCAAGCTGGAGGTAGCTATCTTTTGGAGTCTAAATTGTAAATAGCTGGAGTTCTGCTAAATGTCAGTTCTTAAAGAAATTGTGTTAAAATAGATTATTTTATCGGAATGTCTCGTATCATACAAAAAAAACTATTTCCCAACTTTTATGTAACTTTATTTCAATTAAGATTTGAAGTAAAGCTCCTAAAAGGCTTAATAATAGAAACTATTTTAAACGGATAGTTATATCAACATTCTTTTTATTAAATCCTTACAGGGGTTTCTCTGGCAAAATGTGTACTTCATATATATATTTATATTCCCACGACTAAACACAGTAAATGGTCAGTAGAATTTGTTAGTTTCGGGATAAAGTATAAACTTTTATATATTTACTAGATATTACCAAATATTATTATTATTTATGGTTTGTTTCGTAATGAAAGTATCTTGTTTTTACGTTATAGTTGCGGTAAAAATCTCGTCTTAATATTGATTGTACTACTGTATCTATAATCTATCCAGCTATCTTTTAACGTAGACATTAAGTTGTTTTGCAAACCAACCTGGTTAAATTAGAAACTAAAACCAGTTATTCTGTCAACTAAAAAATATTTTGTGAAAATTTAGTTATAACATAGTTATATTGATGTTATCGAACATAAACGCTCCAAAAATATGTTTTAAGAAAAACTATCAAAGATGACATATTCCACATCACTTTAAGTTAGGCTAATAAACCCAGATGTTGGCAGTTAATTTATAGAAATGCACTTAAAAAAATTAATAAATTAACAGCCATCACGCTCCATGAATCGCAATTAGTTGACATGAAAGTTCACGACAAAACATGTAATGATGGACAGATTCACTCGTTACTTCATCAAAGAAGGTAAACTGCAATGGAAGGATACAATGATGAGAACAAGAGTTCTGTTGTATGAAAATAAGTTGATAAAATCTTTCGTGTTAACAATGATATTCGAAATACCTATCTCTGTGTTTACAGAAATTTTAAAAAGTTACCCTTCTTAACACTCTTAAATAGTAACAAAAATCAATACATAGGAACAATATATGTAAAATAATGAGACTTGATGAATGATACGTACAAGAAAAAATATCTTTGTCATTATTCATTTTATTAATTATGATGCACGTGGAAAATTTTTCAGAATTTTCAAATTTTACAATATTACCTTAATATATTTTCTTTTACTTTACTTCTTTTTCATCCACAATTTAATATTTTATGATTTTTTAAACATTTTTACTAATGTAATTTTTGACATTACTTTATCAAAGCATTGAAGTTTGCATGATTAGGTAAGCTTTTTCTTAATTACTTTTGTACTTATTTGTTTAGCGTACCTCACTTATTCTACTTAATATTTACGCCGTTCTTTATGTTCCTTAACTGTATCTTTTTATTTTTAGCCTTATGATGGTCTAAGACCAAAACTAGTAGCGCTTTTTATAATAATATTTACATTCAATTATTGTGGTTTATCTTGGTGTTTTATTGATATTTTAAAAATTAATAACTAAGGGCAGTTGCATACCCTTCTTAGAAGAAAAGCAGAAACATAATTTGGTCTAGTGGTATTTTTAGGGTTAATTGATCCTTCTTCATTGTAACCAATAACTGTTGTAGGTGGGGAACACAAATATCAGTTGAATTTTGAGCTTGAGGTGTTGAAATTACATGTGATTTACAGAAAAACATTTGGGGTAAATGTAACTATAAAGTGCAAATATTTCCAGTTTCTGTGGGTTTAAATATTATATGAAGCAACATACATGCCATAATTTTACAATTAAAGCCAAGCATTAGAATAATACTGCATACTAATAATTTTTATAATAAACATTGGATTAATGTTTAGGTGTAAAAACTTATGGTCACAATATCCATAAATTAATTAATTTATTTTTCCACTTCATAAATCAAATGCTACAACTACAAAAATACTTGTTCAGTACGAGACAATCTGTAAAATGCCAAATTTCTCTTGTAGACTATATTATATCGGAAGTTACATCGACATTTTCCAGTGAAATCTTCGTATAATCCTTGAAAAAAATATATATATAATACGAGTTAAAACACCGCATTATTCAATAAATGTTGATTGTTAATATTTAAGAAATTTTGTAAATATGTAAGTTAAGTACTTATATTATTATTTTGCAATGATTTTTTTAAGGAAACAGTACAAAGTTGATTTCAGTGTTATTGGTCAGTATTTATATTACATGAAGCTATTAAAATGTAATAATTTATTTCATACACTGACATACAGTTTGATCTTAAATAAATTATTGCTAATATCCAGATAGATACAAATTCAAAACTATGCTACTTTTAAATACTAGCAATACCTTGCAATGAAAAGACAAAGTTTTATTTTCATTGTAAATTTTGAAATACTATTTATGTCAGTAAAACAAATGGCTATTTAAATATAATATATTTAATTTACTACTTTTTATATACATACAAATTATTTTACGAACATAAGTGTGTGAAGACCTTTTATCTTATATATACAGATAACGTGCACCATTTGACAAAATCTGCATTTTGATTTTCCGTCATTCAAGTATTTAACCAGCAATGTCCAGTAAAAATGAGTGTCAAAACAAGCTGGCTTTTTATTTAAACTAATCATGTTGTTCAAAAACTGCATTAAATTATTTTTGTTTTACGACTATATGAATAATATGAAAAAGTTAAAGTTTGATTCCCTTTGGAAATAGGTAAACGTGAAAAAATGCAGCTGTACATTTAATAGAACTCTTTTTGTGGTACGATGCACTATAATTACTCTCGCCAGTACAATGATTATTTAATGACGCTCAGATAAGCTATAAATGTTCATGATTACTTTCAGTTTTATGGTTTGGAAAATACGTGGCAGTTACCTTATAATAAATGTTACCATCCATTGCTTAAAGTTGAATATCGTGTATAAATAAATATCCAATAAATGGTCTTTATCCAAAATCGGCAGTAAATACTGGAAATCCTCACTAAAATCAGACAGATGAGTCACTAAAATATAAAACTATTATGTATTGTTGGTTTACATACAATACTAAGCGTATTAATTGACTAAATTCTTATCCACTGAAGATGTGTTTGATTTATTTTGAATTTTGTTATGGCCCAAAATCATTTTATTGTTAAAAATAGTTAATCTGTAAGGTGTGTAAGCAAAAACCTGTAAAAACTAACATGGCAAACCTTATACCTTACCTGTAGCTTATAGGAAATGCTCAGAATTACAGCACTAGAATCAATAATTCTAATAAAAATTATGACAAATTAAAGAGTCATCTATCGGAAGTTTCGTCAATCGCATTGATGTCATACATTTGAAATGAATTGCGTGCGTTCGAAATAGTGTATCGTGGTTACATTTTTAAGTAATTTAGTCAAAAAATACGATTTTGGATCAAATTTACTGTGTACCACGGCATTAACTTGCATTTTTATCACTCACGTGATTAGTTGCCTCGGCAACTACTAATTGCTTGTTAATGCCTTCTTACGCAAATAATTATTATTTTATCTAATTAAACCAAAATACCACACCCATTTTAATTATTAATGGATTTTTAAATTAAATGTGCTTATATAATTTTAAAATGTCAAAATATTAGGGCGGAACAGTGAGATAGCATAATGACGTTGTGGTGATGATATGTGATAAATGTGTAATGAAATTATTTATTTAAAAAAAAGAAATTTCTTAGCATATGTAAAAATTTTGTAAAAATAAATAACAAATAGCATTAACAAATAGAAGTGTTAAATAAATAATACAGTAATGCAACATGGGAAAACTTTTTAAAAGCAATGGAAATTTTACTTCAGCCAACGTTGAAAAAAACTGAAGATTTTATTAATTTAGTAACTACTATAAACGATAAGTAATAAAAAACTATAATTAAATAGATTGTAAGAAAATTTATTACGTACTTTTGTTAACACAATAACAAGAATCTGTGGAATGATTTAATTAAGATAAATTTAAAACTGTATTATATTTAACCTAAATATTTATTACAGACAAACAGCATGTTCTATGTAAGTTCAGCCAATCTAAAAAAGCTACTATTCATAGAAACATTTTTTAATTCTGTTTAACAGGAGGAAATCCAAGTTACAAAATTTGTTAATTATTTCCAAAAAAATGTTTGTGATTCTATTCAAGAAAACTTTATACAGAGTGAAAAGTTTAACTGGAACAAATTCTGTAATTTTTTTTTTTTTAATTAATTAATTATTATTTATTATTCATTCAAATACAAATACAATACAAGTATAATGTCGATCCTACATTATTATATGGTTCTATAAATTTTATATTTAGGATTATTATATACAATATACAATACAATATATAAATATCGACATGCAATATACCATATACAACAATTAATCAATAAATTTAAGTTAATAAAAGTAATATTGACGTAAGAAAAATAGTAATTATCATCCAGAGAACATTCACAATCACTAAAATTGTTCCTATGAATTAAAATAAGAGATACTACAAAAAAAAGAAAGAAAAAAAACCATATCGAAACATGCACCTAAGTGACTAAACACTTGTATGTGCATGGTACGATGTTAATATTTAGGTAAAATAGGTAAGTAATAATTAGTTCCTTATTCGTTTTTTATAGTTTGTTGTTTTTATTTACAAGATACGATCTATTTCATTACTATTGCAAAATATGAATGTCTTACATTGTTTTACAAATTGTTTGTATCTAGTTATCGTCCTAATATGTGTAGGCAGCATATTAAAAATTTTTGGCGCTAAAATTGACACAAATCTTTGATTTGCATCATATTTTCTATATGGTACTATTAGCATATTATTAATAATTTGCCTTGTTTGATATCTATGATTCACGTATTTTTTTACTTTAGATTTAAAACAGAAGATGCAGTTACTAAGATAATACAAGGAACGGACATTTAAAATATCAGTATTATAAAGATGTTTTGTCGAATATAATCTATTTTTAAACAGAATAATTCGTAAAATATAGTTCTGGATTACATTTAATTGATTTAAAACATTGCTATAGACCCCCCCCCAGACAATGATCCCATATCTTAGTAAAGATTCCACTAAGGATTTGTAAATTTGAAGAAGCAGATTTTTTGGCATGAACCTGCGCATTATATAAAATTTATGTATAAGGTGCCTAATTTTGTTTGACAAGTCTTGAATATGTGTAGTCCATTTTAAATTTTTATCGATTGTAATTCCTAAGTATTTTATATTAAACGTTTCTTTTACAATAGTATTAGATTTTGTTAATTTGATAGAGCTGAAACTAGGTCTAGTAGCATCATTCAATGTAAAAGCTATATAAAAGGTTTTTTCTATATTTAAGGTTAATTTATTCAGATCAAGCCAATCTTTAATTATTTCAAGACCCTTAATAACTTTTTGTTTAACTGTATCCCATGATTTATCTTTAAATAATAGAACTGTGTCATCTGCATAAGAGATAGACATGCCGTTTAGATTTAAATTTAGAAGAGAATTTATATATGTTATAAATAGGAGTGGGCCCAGAACTGTTCCTTGAGGAACTCCAATTTTTACTGTTAGTGGATCACTAAGTGTATTTCTGATTTTACCCATTTGTTGTCTCCCATTTAAAAAGTTTTTAAAGACTTCCAACACAGTACCTCTGATACCATAATTCTCAAGAACAGAAATTAGTTGTCGGTGAGGTACTGTGTCGAAGGCCTTCGCAAGGTCCAGAAAAACGGCTATTACTTTTTCATTATTGTCAAGACTAATTTTTATATTATTTATTAGTTCAATCATAGCATCACTTGTACTGACTGTTGGTATAAATCCAAACTGATTTTGATTAATTATATTCAGGGAAGAAAGATAATCGAACAGTCTAGCCTTGAGAGATTTCTCAAAGATTTTTGCAAAATTTGAAATGACACTTATAGGTCGATAATTAGTAATATCAGCTTTACTCCCCTTTTTAAAGATTGGTGTTACTATGGATTTTTTAAAATGAGATGGTATTTTACCAGATAAAAATATGTTATTAATTATATGGACTAAAGGTTCTATTAGTTGCATGTGATGTTTTTTTATTATTAGTGCCGGTATTCCATCTAGACCAGGAGCACTGTTATTTTTTAGGCTGTTTATATGCAGTATGATTTCTTTATTCGTAACAGGTTTAAGTGCCATTGACTTCATAAGATTTGGGTAATTAATATTTATATTTGAAGATGGTTGCTGTATTTTAGACAACATATCAATACCTATATTTACAGAGAAGGTGTTGCAAAAGTTTGCCATTTCTGTTTCATCTGTAAATGGTTTTCCTTCATTATTTAGTATGCTCAACCCAGCAGTATTTTTATTTTTATTTTTATTTTCATTTGTCGCATCAGAAATTATTTCATATATTTTTTTTGTTTTACCCATATTTTTATTTATTAAATTTCTATAATAGGAGTTTTTAGTATGTTGTATAAGTTTGTTGAGGTAGTTTCTGTAATTTTTATATTCATGTTTTAAGTCAATATCATTTTTGTTTATCCCTACGTTTTATAGATTTGATTATGCCAGTAGTTATCCAGGGTTTTATTTTTTTGTAATTCCGATCAGTAACAGTTTTAGTGGTGTGACATTGATCGAAAATAGATTTCAGTTTGTGAATGAAGTTTTGATATGCTAATTAAGGGTCATTTGTAGATATAACATTGTCCCAGTTTACAACATTTATCATATTTTCAAATATTTGTTCATCAAATATAGTTAATGATTTTTTATTAACGTTTTGTATTAAATTATTGGGGCCCTTAGTTTTAGAAATATTTAAAAAAATAGGAAAATGATCAGTAGTATTAGAGTCTAATACTAATGCGTCATATAATGTGCTACCGAGATCTAAGTATTTCCTCACAAAAATGTGATCTAAGCAAGTCTGGCTCTCTGGGGTTACCCTAGTGTAGGTAGTTGCTTTCGTGGGATTGAGTATATCAATATTTATGTCCCCAATGAAAATGTCTACATTGCAACTTTTATAGCTTATTAGAAAAGATTCAAGTTCACTTAAAAAAATATTGTCATTTATGGAGGGGGCTCTATAGCATGCAGATATGGAAAAACTTACTTTATGCAGCTTAAATGTTAGATTTGAAATTGTCACATTACTCAGAGGCAGAATAACATGATTTATGCATGGATTGATACAATCTCTAACAAAAATAAGCACTCCGTCATTTTGATTATTTCTACTATTATTAAAAAATGTTTGATATCCATTAATTGTGTAGTTGTCAACATTATTAATATTTCTAGTTTCACTAAAAACTATAACATCCACATCTCTCAGTTTAAAAGCTTCAAGCAATGTTAAAAATGAGTCAAAATTTTTTTTGGCACTACGAATGTTGATATGGATTATTTTTAGTACAGATATTTTACTACTTAAGCTAAGGTTAAAACTTTGAAATTGATCTACATTGTATCTCTTATTTATGTCGTACAAGATCTCAATTTCTTCGAGTTCTATTTCATTAATTATTTCTAATTCTGAAACATTCATTTTTAATTTATTATAAAGTATACCTAGTAAAATCAATTTAATAAATAAACGATAAAACCAGTACTTTTTTGCTATTTACAAGATAACATGAAATAAATCTGAACAAGAAACTAATTACCTTCTCAGGTCGTGTACCAACTGCACACGCGTACCTAACTATTTAAATTTGTTAAGATAAAGATGATGCATATAATATGAAAAGTGAATTGTAGTGTTCTTGAAAAAGATCTAATAAAAATCGTAAATAAAAGGAATAGATCTGGATTAAGAAAAAGAACAGAAAAGAAAAATTACTAGTTTTAAGAGAAATAGCCGATCACTGAAACAATTGTTTATATTTATTTAATTAAAGTTAGTACATCTTCCTCGGATTGGATTTTGTATATTTTTTCTTCTCCGTCGGGTTTCACAAATATATTTCCAAAATTGGTCCAAGTTTTACATCCTTTATCGAGTTTCGACAAAGTAAGTTTTAAGAGATTCATTTGCTCTTTTGTTAGATCTTCTCTTATGATGAGTTTGCTATTCATTAGAGATTTTTTATTAGTATACACCAAGTTTCTCTGATCTGCATTATTGAATTTTACTATCAGTGGTCGTGATTTATTATCCTTAATTTTTCCCAATCTGAAGCAGCTTAATATATGTTGTTGATTTATCGGTAACTTCATTGTTCTATTAAATACTTCAAGTACAACTTCGACACAGTTCTCTCTAACATTCTCACGTACTCCGTATATTAAAATATTTTTCTTGCGTACATCTTTTTCATAATTTTCATATTTTTTACTAAATGATTGAATAAGATTTTCATGTTTGTTTACTTTTTGTTCTAAACTGTTAATCCCTTCTCTTACAGATAATAATTCGTTTTCAAATTTTTCAGTAACCACTTTAAATATTGAATCACTTAGATGTGAAATAAATTGATCTGAGGTAATTACCTTGTTTACAATAGATTTAATTGTCTGGTGCAATTCATCCTCACCCTTTTTTTGTGAACGAGTATCTACATTAGCTGGCATTGTGAATTGCAGAAACAAGATAGAAAAATTCAATTTACTCACAAAAAATATAACGTTTTCCAGCTGTACTTCTCTAACACTCTTCTGTGTCCTTAAACACTACTCTTATAAATTTTTCAAAATTTTTTAGTGGTCACTTTTCCATGTAATTTCACTAATTATAGTCAGACACGACGTGACACACGACTACTCACACTGAAACATCGAATCGAACATCAAAATTTAATTTAATAAATAAAGGTTTGTCGCAAAATTCCTGAAACACGTCAACTTTTATTTTCTATGGGGCATAAATTAAAGAGGTTTGTTTATTTTCTTAATTATATTAAGGGTTGTAGCGACCCCCAACTTTTTCTTTTAATGAAAGGGTAGGTTGATCTTTTTTTTTATTTTAAAGCTTTTTCAAATGCAAATATAAGTAGGTAGTTTTTTTTTTTTTACAAGCACTGTGTTAGAAAAAAATAAAATACCGAAATGTTTTTTAATACTACTTTAATGCAATAAATGTTCAAAATTCCCTCCATTTTGTTGCTGACAATATCCCAATCGATCATAAAAACGATTCCTAACATTTTGTAATACTTCCGGCGTTATTTGAATAATTTCGTCTCTGATTCTTTTCTGAAGTTCGGCTATGTCGTTAGGTTTAGTAGTATAAATCTTACTTTTTAAATATCTCCATAAAAAAAATCAAATGGGGTGAAATAGGGTGATCTTGCTGGCGATTCAATTGGGCCCCTTCTTCCAATCCACCTATTCGGAAACACTTCGATGAGATAGGTCCGTACAATTTGAGCAAAATGTGGTGATGCCCCATCTTGTTGAAACCACATCTGTTGGTCAAATAAATTGGAATCCAAATTATCGGGGAATAAAATCCTTAAAGTAGGAACCAATTCATTTTGGAGCATAGTTAGGTATGTTTCTCCAGTTACATTTTCATCGAAGAAAAAAGGACCCACTATGCGATTCCCAATAATTCCAGCCCAGACGTTTCTTTTTTGGGGCCTTTGGGCATCTAATAACGGCAGTTATGCCGATTTACGTGTCCATGTAATGTGAACGTAGCTTCATCAGAAAACAGCACCCATTCCAAAGGAATTTGACCACCATCGATAAATGCCATAAATCGTTCGCAAAAATCAAGTCTACGATCAGGATCGTCTTCGTTAAGCTCGTGAAGGTTTTGCATCTTATATGGGTACTTTTTGGCATCTTTGAAAACTTTTAAAACGCTTGTGTGTCTGACACCATGAACGCGAGCTACTTCCCTAGCTGGAGTAAAAGGATTTTCTTCAACTTCCAGCAACATGTTCAACCGGGTTTCTTCGTCGATTTGTAAAGGCCTTTTTCGAGAAATATCTCTTACATGGCCCAACTTTCGATATCGACTTTCAATTTTGCTAATCGTACTTCGATTAATTGGAGGCAATTCTGGATGAACTTCAACAAACAAACGAGCAACTTCAGCCTGTGTTCGACTTCTGTTCCCATATCCGATCATCTGTAAAATTTCGATACGGTGCGTTTCGGTTAAATAAGACATTTTCTTATTTTATTGGCTTATAAATTTGTTGTAGAAATTTAAAACAAATACCTGAATACAACTCAATCACATTAAGTTTTAATTAGTGAAATACCTGATAGCAGGTTAGAAAAAGGAAGGATTTCTTATTGTGGCTTATCAAGTAGTAAAAACAAAGTGTAAGTACATGGACGTAGTAGTTGGAAAATATTCGGGATAATTTTTATATTGGATTAGGATATTGTCAGCAACAAAATGGAGGGCATTTTGAACATTTATTGCATTAAAGTAGTATTAAAAAACATTTCGGTATTTTATTTTTTTCTAACACATTGTAAAAAAAAACAAAAAAAAAATGCCTACTTGTATTTGCAATTGAAAAAGCTTTAAAATAAAAAAAAGATCAACCTACCCTTTCATTAAAAAAAAAGTTGGGGGTCGCTGCAACCCTTAATATAATTAAGAAAATAAACAAACCTCTTTATTTTATGCCCCATAGAAAATAAAAGTTGACGTGTTTCAGGAATTTTGCGACAAACCTTTATTTATTAAATTACAGAATTTGTTCCAGTTAAACTTTCCACTCTGTATATACGTATATTGTTTACAAAAACGTTTTTCTACATTGATGATTATACATATATGAAAACTGGTTTTTATATTTTAAATAGTGGATATTTAGGTAAAAATTCGTTATTATGTTTAATTGCCTAAATAAACTACACCACAGAAAAAATAAATTGTTTCAATACCTACTTTAACAGTAAAAAACCAAAAATTTCAATTAATTAAAATCCAATTATTTTTAATAGTACCTACTCGGTCAATACCAAACAACAGTAAATAATAGGTTGAATTTGCATGACTGCAATATAACTTAATTAAATGTGTATACATTTTCTCTTTTCGTGATTTTAATACAATAATAAATAGTGAAATAATTGTAATTACCTAAACTGAAAATAACAGTTACCATAGGTAAAGACTATTTTGAGCTAATAGATAAGTAACTATCAAGATTATTATACAGAATGTTTTTAACTCCATACTAAAATCAACAAGTAACAAGAAAGCATAACAATGTGCTAAAAATAGAGTGGAAACGCTTCAGTACATTTTTTGGGAAATGAGATTTATATCCAAATTAAAAATCATAAAAATAAGAATGTTAATTAAAATACCTAAAGGTACCTAAAATACCAAACCTACTAAAAAAATATGAAAAGTAAAATCCAGTTTTTCACACGGTTTGTAAAAAATAAACAGAGCAATTATAAGGAATTATATTATCACTTTTAAGCCTCTCATTTATCGCAGTAGACCTTTATTGCCAATAGTTCTACACAAAATGTAATACTACATAATAATAAAGCCTTACAATATTTTAGACCATTAAATGACTCACTATAAATGAGTACAATGTTGCTATATTAAACTTTGCTCTCAGTTTTGAGTGAAAAACAATTACATTGCTCACCCAAATACTTATAACGACAAAATAAATATCATACAGCTTTTTGAAACGATAGTTTTTTAGAAAACTAACCGAATGGTATCAAAAATCATAAAAACTATGTTCCTAACCCAACCAAGAATATGCTATACGGAATGTAATTGATATTTGCAGAGAACTAATCTTTTAATGGTGGTTAATTAACCTAAGATATTGGATTATAGTATCGTTCTTCTTAAAAAAACGGGGATCGATTTTATTAAAATAAGAAAATAAAGAGGTAAATACATACGTTTTCGTATAGTGAGTGGTATAGATAGATACGTTTTCGTAGGAGTGAGAAATGATTCTCTCGTAGGAATGATTCGAGAATACGGGTCCAGAACGTTTTTATAAGATAATTAATCACAAGTATACACCGCACAATAATATGGTTTCAGAAGAAAATTAAGATAAAAATAAATCTTATTTAAGCAAGTCTCATTCATAGAGGAATTATTAAAAAAATAACAGAAATGTATGGCACCATTTGTTTTGTATTAAACTAGATTGCTTAAGATTATTATTTAACTATTATTTCAACGAAACCGTATAGGAATATTTTTTTAATTGTGTTTATCCATATAGGCATAACGGTTTAAGTTTCATATACCTAAGGTTTTATCTAATCTAGCCGAGAACCGATCAGCAATCCTTCTGCTAATCGGTTATTGATAACAACTGCCTAATGTTATAATTTATTAACGATAAAAAGAAGATGATGTCATTATATATATATATATCAATAGATAGTGCAATTTCCAGTCTAAGGGTTGGCAAAACTTCAAGACTTTGTCAAGTCAGCTGGAAAAATTCCCCAGATTTTTTAACGTTTATTGACATTTGATCATCGTCTTAGTATTTGCAAATTTTCTGATACTTTTTAATTCATTATTTCTTTAAGATTAAAAAGACAGTTATTTTCATAACTAATTATTTAGGCAAATCTGCAGGGTGTAATTAAACACATTAAAATGCCCAAGCAACTGAACAGTAAATGTCAAGAGAGGATAAAAACATTGTTAAGTGATTTTGAATGAGAATGTATGAATGATTATCTAGGAAATAGACTCATTAGATCACAAAATTATTCAGATGATATACATTCACTTCATGTTTCAAATAATGTAGGAGTGATGACACAAAACAAGGTATATCTTCATAAGTGAAGCGATGAATATCAGACCAATTTCCTTAACGTTATCTACAGAATTCTATACGTATAAACGTCCGCAGTATCTTTATAAATAATACTGATAAAGTACTTTTTTCTCTTGTAAAACTATTTTTCCTACGACCACATATGAAAGTGCTAGTTTGCACACTTATTTGTACTTAAGAAAGTAGAGCAGTTCGAATTCGGTATAATATACAGGGGTTCCCATTTAAAAAATCATATGTTTGGTTTGTAACGGAGTTATACAACACTCTGTATAGTTTGAGGTAATTTTAAAATATGGACCCTAAAGACATCTACAATTTTTGTTAATAACATTTTTTGATATCTTCTAAAACAATCCATATACCGAACGCTGTCATAAGGTTGGTACACCCTGTATGAAAACACATACATGCAATACAAAGTAATCTACATTTAAAAGTAATGAACTACCACAGCTTCTAGCATGGTCAGTCTAGTTAAAATAGACACAACATACCCTTCGGTTGTTATACAATGCCTGTGGAGCAATATTCTTGATCTCTTCACTATTAATTCTGTTAACCCACACAAATTTTTTGGAAAACTATACATTTTGTTGAAATCTGCACAACCAGGCACACAACATTTTTTTTCGAACTCATAATGTACATATACTTTAATTTAACCCTACAATGCGCAATTTTCTGTACAAGTTGGAAAAAAATAATTTCTCGTGTATTTTATTGTCTAGAACTTCACAAAAATAGTTAAAAAAATCTGAATCATGTATTTTTTCGGAAATTGAATGAAAACCTGTTGTATCATATTTAGGACAAAGCGTATTTAATATTATAATACGTAATACATTACATCAGTACCTACAATTTCTAATTTTTATGAAATTTCACAAAGCAATTGTGGTTTTTATTCAGACACAAATATACTCCACATTTGCTACACTTTATTTGAGAGCAATATTTACATGTGGGAAACTTGCAACGTTGCCTGGTTTCAGTATAAATGGGCCAATGCGACTCCCCATCCATTCTAAAATCCTTTGTTGGAATGTAATAAGTTGTCACGGAGCGTTTCTTCTTTTCTGCGATTTTATTTTCCACATCAGATGGCCTCCCTATCTTTGGTATCCGCTCTGGCCCAGTTCTGCAAAGGAAATCAGCAATTTCTGCTCTATACGCTGCCAATGGTAGTATTTTCTTTTCGCCCCTTTGGGTCGCAGTTCTTTTATATAGCAGCCAAACATTTACCAGAGTAATATCCAGCAAATGGTAGAAAAGCCTCATGTACCATTTTTGCTCCGCATGACAATTTTGTAACGACCAATTAGGCTGTCTAGGAGGTCCACTCCTCCCATGTGCCTATTGTATTCAAAAACAAGATTTGGACATTGAACCTCCACTGTTTTCTTTTGTTTTTTGTCGTAACGCTTTACCGTACCTTTTGGGAGTTCTCTTGTGACAGTAGAATTGTGACAGCGAATTAAAAAACAGTATGACCTTGGCCGCTTAAGATTCAATTCTATAGTAATATTAAAACAAAAAGCGTTGCACGTCATAATTGTGATGTTGCCATAAATCAAAACTAGTAAGAAAAGTCAAGATTTATCAATTTTAATAATCAGAGAAACCATAATTGTACCATAGAACAGAAATAATTACATACAGTTCTGAGATTCGATTGATGCGATGTCAGTGATGATGACAAATTTGTATCAGTTCAATCCTACGAATAAAGAATAAAAAGGAAGGAGTATAATACGATTTGACGATGTCCGCGTTGGTTCTTGCATATGGCTAACTTGAAGTTTCCGGTTACCAGTGGTGTCACACACAGGATATTATATACTTATGCCTCGTATTAATTGTTAAAAAAAAATAACTGTTTTTCGCTTGTATTTATCTGTACAGTAATATATATTGTCATATTGTCATGAGGTTGTAGAAATAAAACAATTAATTAATATAAATTTAAATTAAAAACTTTTAAGTAGGTAATTATAAATAGTTGACTTAGTTGGTCTATATTGTGAAGGTATGTTTTAGGGTGAAATCAAAATTTATTTTAGTTTAATTATTAATTTCGGAGATATGTCAAAATTTGAAGTTTATGTCAAATTTAAATTAGGTAAAATAAAATAATAAAAAATTTCTGTAATGTAAAAAATATTGTATTAGGTTAAGGATAGATAAGTAGTGCAAGTGAGAGAGTGGGAAGTTGGGTTGCCAGGAGAAAGAAGTTTGACAGGAGTTTTGAAAAAAGTCAGACAGAAAGAAATTTAATTTAAAATTTTAAAAGAAGTCATAAATATTGAGAAGAATATAATTTAAATAAGTAATAGTTGAAAGTAAAAGTAAAAGGAGCATAAGAATGGAAAAGCTTCCATCAATTTGATAGTTTACTGGATAAAATAAAGTTCAACAGTGTGTGAGTACCTATATAAAAAGTAAAGGAGATTAACGAAATTTTTAAAGAAAAAACGAATTAAAAAGGATAATAAAATAATAAAAAGAAACAAAAATAAAAGCATAGTCGTTGTACCTACAGACAAGTTTAGACAAGAGATTTGGTTCTATAGAAGTGAAGAAATATAAGGTGAAACAAGGAGATAAAGACAATAAAAAGAACATTGCGGTAGATAAGGTTAGTTTAGGTAGTTAAGATTAGATAAGTTTGTTAGGGCAATACATAAGTTAGATAGGTTAGATAGGAATTAGTTAGAAAGAATAAATTTTATTTGGTTATTTATAAAAAAAATATAACAAAAAAATTAAAGATAAATTTTGATAGCACCCTACCTTAATTTGTAAAATTTTAAAATTAAAAGTTAATTTTAATAAATTAAATTAAGTAGGTGAGCATAATCATCACAATATAAATAATAAAGGAACGTTTATGATAACAATTCTATGTGGTTGTCATTAAAATATTTTTTAAATTTTCAATAATTCAGATAAATAGAAAAAGAAATAGAAAAGTAATTTCCAATCAAGAGTTGGGTTAACTACTTAAATCAGAAAATAATATATAAAACAGCATGAAAAAACTATATATGTCAAATGTCACGATTCGAATGAGTCATATTTGGTTCTTCAATATGGCCGACTTCCGTCGTGATTATTTGCTAGATTAAAATATGACAACGTTCCTTCCTTTCTATTCTTTATTCGTAGGTTCCATCAGTTGTCTTATGTCATTTAAAAAACCTTAATTATATGGTTATTTTGTATCCAGTTGAAAATTAAAATGTCGAAAATACTGGAAATACAAATTTAGTTTAAACAAAAGACTGAATTAAAATGCAATAAAAATAGTAAACAAGTTAAAATATATAATATGTTAATGTAATTTTGAACCACTGAGATAATTTTATTACCACCACTATATCAGAAA
This sequence comes from Ophraella communa, assembly GCA_035357415.1. Taxonomy (NCBI): domain Eukaryota; kingdom Metazoa; phylum Arthropoda; class Insecta; order Coleoptera; family Chrysomelidae; genus Ophraella; species Ophraella communa. The sequence continues at coordinate 26,355,694 of CM068980.1, forward strand.
ATCAGAAGAAATAACCTTAAATAATATTTTATAACTTGATAAGGACAATTTCCGATTCTATAATAGTTTTCTTCGTTTAATATTTGGAGAAGACGAAGATAACAGTAAATCCGATATTTTATTTCCAAGTTTGACAACAGCGCTTTCCTGTAAAATAATGCCGCTCTAAAATAACTAAATTTTAAATGAGAGATACTTTTATTATTTAAATATTGTGTTGTTATAACTGACGAATGAGGACATTAAATCTATGATGTGCAACGCTTTTTGTTTTACTATAGTTCATTAATATTTTGTGTTTAACCCCCTTCGATTCAAAATAATTAAATGTTAATTAGAATATAGAATAATTGTTAACTATTTCTTGTATCTGATCCATAATATTTCATAAATATTATATATTAAATAAATCAAGCCAATTATACTAGCCTTTTGTTTTTAAATAAATATTTTGGCTTACGCACTACGAGGCAAAAACCAATTAAAAAAAATCAAACTGACTTTTCTAGTTTTCATTAAGTAAAGAAAATAATGACAGCTTGGCAACATCACAATATTTTGTTTTGCAACGTCATCGTCTTTTTATCGTAAATAAACTATTATATGAAGATTAAACCAGACTGATTTGTAAATGGTTTTCTGTTATGATGATAATTTTTTTCTCTAGTAGAAATCAGGTATTTTGAGGTCATTTAATTGAAAAAACCAATCAGAACATTATATTTAAAACAATCCATGGGCTGTTTTCACTCTATTAAGTACGTTGCCATGGATGCATGTTTATTTTGACGTTTCAAATATTTAATATTTCGAAATATCGCAATTTGTTCTGTATGTGTTTCTATAATTAGCAAAAAATTTTCTATCCGAATAATCCTCGAACAATGATAGTTGTTCGAAAATTTTATAGCAACTTTCTCAAGCTTGTTGCTATTGAAATCTGTTACAAAATTTTTTCGAACAATTGTCCTTGGGTTGTTACCTCTAATAAATTTTTACTCTAGTAGATATCCAATAAAATCAGTTAATTTGAGGTCATTTCATTGAACACAACCAATCAAAACACAATTACGCTCTATTAAGTACGTTGCCAAGGAGATTGATACATACATTGATTTTGACGTTCCAAATATTTAATATTTCGAAATGTCACGTTTAGTTTTGATTACTGACGAGAATAGTAATGAAATTTTAAAAGCAAATATACCAAAAAATACTGTTAATTATAATGAACAAAAAATTTTCTATTCGAATAACCGTCGAATATTGGTAAATGCTCAAAAACTTTCTCAAGCTTGTTGCGTATTGGCAACAGACCTCCGCCTGAACAGACAGGAGCATTGTTCTAAACATGATTCACAATTAGTAATTTGATCTAATGCAATTTTGTATAGCTTAGTATTACACTAATGCTATTTTTAATTGTCTTGTAATATAAATTGTCGTACAAGACCAACATTTTAACTTAAAAATTAAATTCATCAAATTTAAACACATACTAAACTGAACCGTTTTTTTTTTGGTCTGTTTTGTTTTGGTTTGTTAACAAACCAAGATTATCTTGAAAATTTTTCAAACATAATATTTAAGTATTAATTATATACAATATGTAAAGGAAACAAACAAAAAATTATTTATATAGGAAATAAATTAAAAAAAAAAACCGATACTAAACACACATTACATGCAATTTAAATATCTGGCGTGCGTTTCGATAAGTAAGATATGTTCTTACCGAAGGTAAGATAAAATATGTCTAACTATATAGTATGGTATCAAAGGACATGTCTATAATTTACTCTGTAGTAATTTGAATAATTGAACTCAGAAAGTTTTAATGATTCGCCAGAGAAGTGGCAAAACAACTGTTATATGTGGAGTACCACATGAAACCGTTTTGGCCTGTACTCTTTTGCATTTACATCAACTCACTGCTTGATTTAGCAGTAGGGTGTTCAATCGTATTATTTGCATATATTCCAGTAATTATTTTTTCTGATGTAACCTGGTAGAAGTTAAAAATAAAGCTGACATTGAAATGTTATCTGTATTAAATTAGCTGTCTACTTCTGTCTGTGCCGCATATGCTTTAATCGAGCTAATCTGTCTTTTTCTGATTGTGAGGCTCGATAATCAGCGTTATGTTGACGCATATGCTATAATGGAGTTGCTCTTTCTTCTTCTGAGTGTGATGATTGATAAGTAGGGTTATGTTGCCGCGTATGCTGTAATTGAGCTGTTCTGTCTTTTTCTGACTGTGAAGCTTGATATTCAGCGTTATATTGCGGAATATGCTGTAATCGAGCTGCTCTGTCTTCTGATTGTGAGCCTCTTTATTGTTTCCTATATAGTCGCCTTTTAGTTTTCCTCTCGACCATTTCGTAAGCTCTGAAAGTTTGTCTTTCAGTTTTTGTCCGTTTTCGTCAATATCCTCTTTTTTTGTGTAATTTTTGTTTCCACGAATAATAGAAAATTAAACGGTCGACTGGATAAGACTGGATCATCCATGGGACGTCTCCGTCTTGGGTATAAAAGCCGCCTTTGCCTCCTTCCAAGCCTTGGGTATGTATCCGAGGATCAGGCTGGCTTTGAAAAGTCGTTGTAATTACGGCTGTAACAGAGCCAAACCATTTTGGAGTAAGGCTGGAAAAATTCCATCCTTACCTGTCGATTTAAAAGGTTTGAAGCTTTTAATTACCCGTTAAATTTTTGTAATAGTAAAGAGTCTACTGCGACTCTTTTGGTTGGGAGCTTAATGGATTATCTTCTAATTTCGACTGAGATCCAGGAAAGTGAGTCTATAATAGCACTCTAAGACTAAGTAAGCCGATCCTGTTAGTGTGGTTTTTTGCGAGTACTTTTTGTAGTCGCTGTGCTGGGGCTAATTCCGTTATCACTTCTTAGACCTTAGGAGTTTTTTATTGTGCAGAGTCAGAACCTCCCAGGTTCCTATACTTTTAACTCTGTTGAGGAGCTGCCTAGCTCTTCTTCTGAGATTGGGTAGCTCTTTGTTCCACCAAGGCACCTCCTTTCTGGTTGTCTTTTATTTTAAGGGGCAGCTTATTTCATATGCCTTAATTATAACATTTTGAAATTGCTGTGAGGCTCTTTCAATATCAAGTGGTAATTCCTTTAATCTAATTTTCGTGATGTTCCTTGTAAACATCCCAATCAGTCGATTTAGGAACCCTGTACTCCTCAATAACTGCCCAAGTCGAATCTTATGTGTCGGTGATCCGACATCGATGTTTCATCAGAGGCATTCCAGTTGTATATACTATTTGTTATGAACGAATTAGCCAGGGTGGTGTCTAGTACCTGGTGTCTAGTACCACCTCTGAAGGTGGTTGTTCAGTAGAATCACCAGGGAAATAGACCAAGGCACTAACAATCTGCCTTTTGTCTGCTTCAGTTGGCAGTTCCACTATATCGGTTCCCAAATCTGCTTTGATGAATTCTGTAACAGGTATAAATTTAACATTTTTAACGAGCAACAGAGCTGCCCGTGGATTGTCAGAATTGTCACAATATAGTAACATACTTGATTTAAATGCAAGGCCTTGTATTCGTCCTTTATTGATCCAAGGCTCCTGTAGGAGTCCTATAGCCAAATTTTCCTCAATAAACCTTCTTCTAAGCACGCTAGATGCTGTTTTGAATGTAGAAGGTTTATTTAGAGACACTTAAGCCGTTGGGTTTTTCAGAGTTCGTCTTCCCCTTTTTGAGGTGACTTAACGTCCTCTTTACAGGAGACCATCTCCATGGCCAAATTTTGTTTTTGGCCCATTAATGATCCCACGAGAAGTTAGGGAAAGTTAGGTCACCTATGACAGAGCTCCGCATGCCATAGAAAGACTAATTTAAACCGAAATTCTTATAATAGCAGGTAGACTAACCTCTAACCATGCATTCCTCGGCTGTTCCACCTTGAAGTTGTTTATTGTGGTTTCCTTCCACTTAACCGGTTGATCAAGGCAAGCCCCCACATCCAATCTAATCATTAAGACTTGTTAGATACGGTCTGTACCGGGCATGGGAAGTTACTGAGCCACTCCACCAACGTCAAGGTCTTAGCTCTTAGGAGTGGATCAAGTATATGTTAATGATCGAACATTTTTAAAAGTTATCAAGCGTTGTCATTTATCTTAAATATCTTTATTAATCTCAAATTGTATAATGTTTGTTTACATAGATTTACGGACAAGCCGTACAAAATATAATGAAATATTTTGTGCTGTTCTTCATTTCTATGCGTTACTAATTTCTCAGCCCCGTCACTGGTTCCTTACAATATACATTACCCAGTCGTTGAGTTTATGATCCACCATAGATCCGTCCAATTACTAAACTATGACTCCCAATTAGCTTTTGTCAGACATGTACCTGTAAACTCAGAAAAACAGGTTTGCACACCGAAACATATTTAGGTAAAGTTTTTAAATGTATAAATGTATAAATATATAGAAAAACCAATTAAAGTTGAGACGGTTCATTCATTCCTTATTCACGCTAATAAATACAAACATTCTATCATTCACTCCGTCTGTGGTTGCCTAGGCGACAGCACTGATCCTTGCGGCTTTTTGATTTTTAAACTTTTGCATATTAAAGTTAACCTACAAGATATTTCCACCATAGGAAAAAAAGATAACCCCTGTGCCCAACCAGCCCCGGTGTTCCCTATTTTATGTTATTGTCAAATTCAAGTTTTAGTTAAGTCCGTACCAATATAATTTATCATTTCCAAAAAAAACTTGAAATGCCTTGGACCGATGAAGACACCTTTCATTAATCTCCTTTGCGAAATCCTAAAAATAGTCTTAAAAAACCCAAATGTCGACATATGGTATTATATTTTTTATTAAATTGTAGTAATTCATTGTTTTTTAATTTTTTAATGGGGTAAATCACCCGAAAATAATTTGTTTTGCAAAAAAGAGAGAACAGTTGTATTTATTATTAAATACTATTTATATAATTAAAATTTGTAAAAGAAATTTATTATCATCAGCACGACAATTTTATAAGGATGGACTATCACATCATCAAAGGAAAAGTAGGTAAAACTTGTACTTCAATCAATAATATTTTACATATATGTTTTTATGGATAGTGCCTTTTAAAAATGTAATGGAAATTTTATTTTGAATTATTTAAATAAAAGTATAAAGTATACATCTTTAGCATTTGAAAAAACTATTGGCTTTTTTTGAAGTCCAAAATCGCTCTTATACTTACAATTTCGTTATTTCGCACAAAAATGCATTACATTTTGACCTAGAACAAACTTTATCTACTAGGTACTGCAATTACTAAGTGTTTAATTATGTTACATATTTTTTACTTACTTTTCATGAAATAAAATTGCAACAATTTATGTTGTATTTTACTATTTTTAATTTTACATTTTTGATTCCAATCTTCATTAGTGTTTAATAATTAATTAATTCTGGTGGGAGCATATATGGCCGAAAGCACTTTTAACTGCTAATACATAAAAAATACACCAAAAAATAATACAAAATCTACATAATAATCTTACATTTATTGTGAAATGTGGACAAAGTTTACAGTCTTTTTATAAATTACTACCCCTACATTTTAAGACATTTTTTCGTTACAGTTATATAAATAATAAATATTATAAAAACAATAATAATAATAATAAACATAACATACACCAAATTGCATATTTCAAATTACTAATGGCTTAAAATCATGATGTAATATTTTCTAAGAAAAATTAAAATAAAAAAAAATCAGGAATTTCCTAAATGTTGTAATTACCTTTACACAAAAAAAAATAAAACAGCTTCCGAAGTAAAATGTTTAAACAATTATTTAAGAACAGTAATACATAATAAACCAACCCAATAAAGCAACAAATAACACTAAAAATTTAAATTAAATTCAAGAAATAACAAAGATTTAAAAAGAAAATGTCTAGACAAGAAAAGCAATTAATTAGTTAACCACATAACCAGAAAACATTTTTATACGAACAAAAAGTTAACGAAGAATAATTGTAAAATCGCTATTAGATGGAGACAAAGAAATTAATCCATCAGCGACAAATTTGATTGTGAATTATAAAATAATTTATCAAGTTTTTAATAAATGTAAAATGCTTAATTTAATTCTTAGTCTTAACAGTTTGGTCGTATATTGGTAATATTTGTTGGTAATAAATCGGTAATATCGTTTTAAATATACTTTAATAACTATTATGGTTATCTGTTTATTAGCAAACAATCAATTTAACCGAATATTTTTTGTAATTTTGGGCTCACAAGTAATTGATATGCCAATATGGCATTGGTTACTATTTTTAATATGTAAAAATTGTAAATATTTAATTATAGGGAAACTTTTGTGAATAGAATACATTTAGTTAATGGATCAATAAATAAAATGAATTTGTAATACTGTCAGAATATTCACATAAAACATACTGGTTATAAATAATATGTAAATAGATATAAATGAAAAATAAATGAATGTAAAAAGATATTTATATGTTTTGTTAAAATTTTAAAATTTATTAAGTTTAAATCACAATTGTAACAAATTATTGTACACTCTAATTCAATTTTAAATAAGTTTTAAAACTAAATGTATACAAAACATACCAATTTTTAATTTAGTATGTATAGCATGTAATTTACTATTACAATAATAATACTTAAATTTTGGAAATATCTTTTGTATCATTTCGAACACCAACATACTCCTCCAACCTTTTTTTCAATTTCCTTCCTCATCCATCACTCTCTAGTCGACACAGCAACCGTTTCTTCTTAGCTCTAGTCATTATATCTGATGGGTAGGTTCTTGAATGTATCGCTGCTGTCAGTTCACCAACTCTTCTGTACCCATGCGCCACTCTTAGCAAAATCCCTCTCTGTACCCGCAGGATTGAGCTAATCCTGGCATTTACTGGCAAGATCATTCACCCCTTACTTTCGCCCTATACAGCGTACTCTGCTCAATCGTCCTACCAATAACTCTCCTCTTTCAATCTCTCGGTACTTTCACATTACACATCAATCTCCCCTTCTTATTACCTTTTGTGTTGCCTTCATTATGTGGACTTTGAAGAATAGATGGCTATTCAACCACACCCCTAAGTATTTCGCAGACTCCTCGATACAAAGTCTTCTTCCCATCATCACCGTCAGCAGAGATACATGTGGCCCCTTTGGCAAACCCATGCTGATTTTTCCTAAAACCCCCATTTCTACTAACATCCTCCCAAGTCCTAACCTTCATTAACCCTTCCAACGCTATACCCACAAAACACAGTAGGCTAGTGGGTCTATAGTCAGCACTCTGTTGAATAGTTCGCAGAAATACTCCCCATTTTCATTCAGCAATCTCTTTTTCATATCTTTATCATGAATTACCCTGTATATTTTTACATTTTTGGACTGGTTACTGGTCTTTGTTTTCTGTTTCCAAAAATATGTTTTTAAGTTAATAAATGTTCAAAAACTTAGTTTTAATAGTTACTGTATTGTAATGTATAATGAAAAAGATAACATTAAGGTAAGCTATTAAAAATGACAACTAATGTTTGATAATTGACATTTTTCTGATAAAGTAATTAAAATGGTTAATAGTAAGAAAGAAAAAGTGCACTAAAAAAAGTCCAACAAAGAACACAATCAATTCAGCTTCGTTTTGAAGTAAATCGTTTAATATGAACTGTTTTATGGTAAGTTAATAGTTCCATTATTTCCTATTAGTACTAGGAATACATTATTTAAATCATTCCGAAGGGAATACTATGCGGAGGTACGCCATCCTGCATTCAAATCATATCGTCACTTTCGGAAAATTCTGTAAAAGAACATTTTTCACTTCTGGGAAAAGTATTTTTAGATAGCTAACTACATTTAAGGTATTCGTTTAATCCTTTTGTTGGTGAAGGAAATGCTCAGAATTCCAGAGAGATGAAAACTACCATCAAACCACCATTTGATTGTTCATAGAACTAGAATTAGAAGCTGAGATATAAGCTATTCCTGGGCCTTATAGGATTCGAGGCATTATCGGCATAAAACAACAACCCAGGGCAACCGGCGCCATGTGGCTATGAACACATCGAAGCATTGCTGGAGAAAGTACTGAAAGTGGTAACTACGAAAAAGAGATGCCCTATGAAATACTGGACCTGCAGTGAACTTGGTCACATAAATAGCATTTGCCCACGCTATGGAAAGACTGGCATCGTGGCCAGGGCAGTACATGTAAACGTAGTCGTCTCTCTTGCCGATTTTCTTTAAATAGGTTATGAAGCAACCATGACCTACCGAATGGCACCAACAAACGCATTATACGTCATTATTGATGCGATTCCAGCGTACCTGCCAGCAGGGCACGTTGATACAATCATCCAGACAATGCAAACTAAAAAATGACAAGAAGAATGGGATCAGAATAGAGAAAGGGGGCAGTGGTGCAAAAAACGAATTCCAAACATTAACATGGTTGAAATGCGAACACCGAAGAGCAGACTAGTAATTTTTAACCCTATTGAAGTAGGGCTGGATATATGCCAACAAGTTCTAATGCTTTAGGTAGGGAGAAGCCCTGAAAAAACTCGGAGTAATTTAAATATCAATAAAATCTAATGTATAAGAAATGTTTGTATTGTATTGAAACTTTGTAGGTTTGTAGTAATATTGTGACACCTCGTATTACAATTCATTTAATAAGTTATAAAAATACGTGTGGTCAGTAGCCAATATTGTTAGTATTTACACAGGTACTCGAAGAGACCTGAATGTTTGAGTAAACATAAACTTGACCTCCAATATATAAACAAGCGATTCAAGTAAGAACAGGTATTGATTAATTGTGATTCATGCGGTCAACGTTTCATATATATTAATTGCAATATAAGCTCGAAGAAGATATAGGTGTTTTAAGTAATTAAGATGTAGTAATAGTTATACAAGAGATATCTCTTACATCCTCTCTTGCAAGATGAATATACCCAACTAGAGTATTTAGCGTTATCCGTTGCCCAACACTGATATATAATATTACATGGCGATCCTGCAAACCCAAGGCAATAAGAAGAAATATGGTACGTAGTTTTATATAATTATGGGTACGTCTATAAAGCAAAAAGTAACAGAAAATGGAGTTGTGAACAATAACTTCACTGTTCAAGCGTTCACACTGGACGTTGAGGCAAATTCATCTGGTCCATCTGGAAGACGCACAGAAGAACGATGAAAAGAAATATCCTGAGACAGCTAGTCAACAAAGCACCACCAAAAAAAAAAAACGTTTACCTCATTAATGTCTGTGACTTGGGAACAATTATATGATAGATTAAATTTATGTTGGGAAGAAATTCAAAAGAACAGTAAACGTGTGCTAAAAAGGGATGTACCGAAAGGCACAATAATTAGAGTAGAGATAATAAATAACTTAGTTTTAGTAGATATAGTATACCTAAATTAATAGGACAGTTATCCGTTGCCCAACACTGATATTTAATTTTACAGGTTTCCGCTGACATCATATCTCGAAAATTTTGTTTATCTGATATAATCCAAAGCAGGATTTTATACGTCCCGGTACACCCGTACCGGGTGTACCGTGTATCTCAGTTATAGTCTTTCCAATATTAATTGCTAAAATCAATTTAAAAGTGTCATATAGAGTTAGTTTACTAGGCTTCAAAGTAGAAAGAATGGCATGAAAACGATATATTTGTCCCGTTAAACATCCACTCTGTATCGTCGGAACCCAGCTCTCTCTAGACTGGTAGTTGTACAGCGCAAAAACAAGTGGGGCACGCACACAACTTGTTGACGGCTTTTAATGGTCCGCTGTATTCTGTTGCGTGTAGGAGTCTCGGGGTGATTTTTTGTGGTAGTTTTATTATAGCTCAAAAAGTCGGTGTCTAGTGCGGAGGCGGAGAGTCCAGATTTTTATTTGGGGCAGTTGAGTATTAACTTTAGATATATCTTTGTTTCGGTAATTCATTTTTAATAATTGGTTTACGTATTGTAATTTTTGCCCATATTAATTGATAACCTTAAATTAGTTACAATTATGGCAGCGTTTTGGAGACCTTTTGAATCAGAAAATAGATATCCAGATAATCAAAATTTAAATTCACAAGATATTATATCACCAACAGGTGAAGTTAGTAGCGAATTTTGCAATAAAGATTTACATGGACAATGCCTATCATTCGCGGATAAATAAACTTTCAAATTCTAGTTCAAATAAGGCAGATATTTAAGAATTTATGAAAAATAGGAACATTAGTCCGGAAAAGGTAACGACAAAGAAATAATTACTAAGAAGTATAAAAGCGCTTAATTTAAAAAACGATTATGTGATCGACAATATTTGTAATACACACGGACATACACTCTTACGATTACCTCCATATTATTGCGTATTTAATCCGATTGAACTGGTGTGGGGCATCATAAAAACAAATTACGGAAAGTTAACCAATCGCCAACTTTGACCGAAAAAGTACTTGGTAACATACGACAAGTAATAACAGAATTAGACGATAATATTTGGAAAAACTGCGTGAAACATGTCATTGAGAAAGAAAATGAATACCCATCAGTGCCTTCCGTAAAATACCTCATTATTCGACCTGGCACCGATTCTAGTTCCGAACCCAGCAATTCTGACGTTGAGTAAGTGTGGTTTTTGTTGATTTACTTTGTGTTATTTATTTTTTTATTATTATTTAAATATTTAGATTTTTCTTTGTTTTCACACATAGCAGAATACGTTTATGCGTATTTTGGTAGGAATGTTTTTCTTCAGTTTTTTTTATTTTTTATATTTACAATTAAAAATTTTATTTTATAAATTATATTTTTTTATTCTAGTTATTAGAAATATTTTATTCAGTTGTTTTATTTACAGTTTAAACATTTATTTTTTATTCTAGTCGTATTAACCAACATACCCATCCTTCGTAGTACGTATTGTTTTATTCAGTTGTTATAATTAAAGTTAAGTTTTTCTATACGCCTATGGAGACAATGATCCGACAAAGGAAATTTTGCCGCTAGGCTAGGCCCCTTTGTAGCATTTTATTTTAGTTATACTATACTACCGTTACAAACATAAAGTGTAAAAATCTTAAAAGATAAATAAACTTAATATGATACTTAATGAAATATCCCAATGGGAAATACAGAAGATGAAATCTTTGTAAAAATGGTGTGACGATATTAGAACTGAAGAAATAATGCATGATAAAGGGATCTAATTCTTTGATGAATGTGACGAAGTAGTAATTTTTCCAGAAATAATAGTACTTTCTTGTAAAAATATCCCGGTCTGTATCACGATAATTATCCAAACCCAGGTTAAAGGAGGTTTAAAAATACAACGCAGAGCTTCCAGAAAAGGTAGCCGTTAATGCAGCGTTAATGCTAGTGATTATGTAGTTTGTCGCCCGTGCCCTTGAGCTTCGCTAGGATGGTCTTGGCGGGGGCACTCCCGTGCCCACAGAAATACAACGGTTGAATATGTTGAGAATGACATCTACAAGACGATTTTTAAACTGTGTAAGCTGGCTGCGTTTTATTTTAATGCAGTGTGTATCTAATTCTATCCGTTGCTATACTAGTAGTACATAAATGTAACAGATGGCAGTAGTAGTCATTATACTCAAAAATATGTAGATTATTAGATCTCTATTTTGTACATATACAGATGGCATACAAAATACCCTGATATTGTGATTTTAATAGACACGTTGTTATGGTTAAAAAAGGGTTAAAATCTTTAAAATATACAATTTATAGAGTAAGTCTATTATTAGGTAAAAAAATATTTAATGTTGCATAGGTATTTTGTAAATTACGGAGTAGTAAGAATGTATTTAGGAAAAATGAACAATAACAATTAAAAATAATAGATCAGAAGTTGATTGGATGGTTTCCATGAAGATTAATTAGAAATTGGCCAATTAGTTAGAGAGTAGGTAAAATATGTTTAAAATAAGAATTTAAAAAAGTGTAAGGAAGTAAAAGAAGGTGGAAAGACTATTAAACAGTTAGTTTTAGCTTAATAATTATAGATAAGTTTTGCTACATAGTTTTGTTGGTTCTGTTTTTCTATTTTATTAAACTTTTAATGGTTATAATATGCAAAAAGTAAATTTAAATTAGCTAGCTGAGTTAATTTTTGTAAACTGTAATAATGAATACTAATTTATTTCTTGCATACAAAAAAAAATTTAGCATGTAATATTTGTAAAGAAATTTTTTTTTAAATCATGGCAAATCACATGAATGTATTTTTATATTATGGCTATCATAAAGGAAACTATCAAAACGACATCTTATTGGAATCGCAATTTTTTTTAGATCAAAGATGTATGAAGAATTCTTTTATTTACACTTAAAAGTCGTTTATTTAATTTCATATTAAATTGATATTGTATTGAAAATATTATCAATGTTTACAGTCTTCCAAACATTTTGATTTGAATCTGATGACTAATCAGCAAACCTCTAAAAACAATAATAGGTATGTTCAAGCAGCAGTTAAACGTGCGCAGTGAGTTAATAGTGTTAAATATTAGTTTCTTGCGCACGTCTCAAACCGTTTGATACTAAGTTTGATTGCTGCTTATACAGATCTACTATCTACCTATAACATTTGAATATCAGGGTATATTAAAAATACAACCATATATATACAGAAAACATTTACATAATGTAATAAAATAAGAATGTTGTTATTAATAATAAGCGGTTGGCTTTACGGTGAATTTTCTGAAGGACTGGAACAAACCTAATACATTTCACAATTTAATTATACCCCTATTAAAAATGTTGATGATCATACAATAAATTCACCAGAATTAAAAATAAAAAACATAATAAATACGTTTAGCCGAAAATTTCAGTATATATCTCTAATATTTTGATTAACAAAACAAGAGTGAATAGTTTTAGATATACCTATTTAGCACAAATATGATAAACACTAAGAAGTAGTTTTATTAATGATATTTTTACTGCTACTTCGTGTTTAGATTACACAAGAAAAAGTAGTTTATTAATTTATTTTAATTGGCCTAATTACTTATAAGAAAATGATAATAAAATTCGATATAGGTGTGTTTAACAATGAAAATAAAAGATGCACAATCGAAACAGCTATTAGATGAATAAAGCTAATATTAAAATTAAATAAATAAATTATAAATAACAAATTATTAAACTATATGTTTATTATGTAATCTAAATTTGTACAACATACCCAAAGTAAGGACTTTTTGTTTTGCTACTTCATACCTAAAAAAATAGTTACCTATAAAAGCTTCAAAAAAGCACGCTCAATTTGCAATCCGTTTTTTTTTGCTTTGTGTTGACAACCAACATGTTACTAAAGTTTGTGTGAATTGTGAATTTCTCTAATTATTATATGGTGCATAATTTATGAGAAACTCTGTATATAAACTATACTTGCTTCGATTCTACGGGATTCTTACAACAATAAGAGCTTTGTTGTTAAAAATTTATTTCATAGATTTATTTGATCTAAAAATTTATCTATATTAAAATATGTTCAGCAAAAGGATATTATTTAAAACATAACAGTACCAAATAAGGGTTGATATAGGAAATCAAGATACAAAATTGTGTAAAAGAAGCGATTGCATTGCGTAGGTGTGTTTAGAATAAGCTGCAGAAACGCAAGACAACGCGGGGGGTCGTTGACCATCATGTCAAGGTCAGGGCCTCGTTGTGGATGAATCAAGATAACCGTGCGGTACCAGTGCGGGTACCAGCAAAACTGACAGTGGTGGTACTCCTACACATATTCCGTTGGTAATATTAACAAGAATCAATTAGTTTAAAGTTGGAAGTCAACGGTAAATTCCGGAAGTAAATTCCGTACTGCACATCAGCTAATTTATTGCGCAATGGTGTAGTTAAACAATGAGCGAGTGTTAATAGTGTAGATTCTGTGTCATTCGGTCGTTTATACAAAAATGCAGTACAAGGCCCGGGAAATACTTATTCTCGTCTTTTTCTTAGGGGTACAAGCACAAGATGACTCCCTTTCTGGTAGTTTTCTTTCAGGTAAGAATGTTATCTGCTACCCAAAAAATATATAAGTGTATCAACTTTAATTTGATATTCTTATTAGACAACGGTGTTATTTACTGTTATATGAAACAATTTTATGAGGTTTTAAATAATTTTATTATATTTTTGTTCCGGTAATGTTTAGTAATATATATTAAGATCAAATTTAAATTTTTACCTACATGTCGAATGAAATATAAAAGATTAAATAATATGAAAAAGTTAATCAAAACTTTTAATTAATTTAATAAATAATATCCTATATAAATGAACTAAAACAGTCCCGTTATGGTTAAACCGTTTAAGTGGTCAATGTCTAAAAACGTATTTTTAGGTTGAATATTTATGTCTGCGGTACTTACAACGTCAGATTTAAATACATTTGATGTGGCAAAATAAGAAATTTACAAGTAATTTATGTTATAGTTTTATGTAAAAAGTACTTATAGGTACATTAGTAATATTAATTTAAAGCTTACGTACATTAAAATTAAAAAAGGCTAATAAAAAAATAACTTAACTAAACTTAATAATTTTTGTTCAATTTTACCATAAACATCTACTGTAATTTTCAGTGGTTCTATATCGTCGACAAAACTGTTAAATATAATTGCCTATTGAATAATAAATTGCATTTTTATATTAAAAATTATATTTCTTAATAACCTTTATTTATTTCGAAAATTAACCAAAGCTGCTGCATAATAGGTAGGTACAAAATAATATGTTACTATAAGCGTTAAAAGAAATATTATTCTTACCAAATGCTCTTTGATAAGGCTTTTTGATTGGATTATATTTTGCACATTAACACATTCAAAAAGGAGCCTTATAACGTAGGAAAATGCATAATCATATCTATTAACCAATAAATATAAAAAGTTATTAAAAGAACTAATATTCCATAGTGGTTAGTTATTTCTTATAATTCTATAATACATAGTAAATTCCTTTATGTGACGAACGTAAACCTTTCTATGTGATAGGAATAATATTTTTGGGTTACGTGTTCCATAAATATAATATAGCCTAATAATATAAACACATGTTTAGCTTTCCTCCTACATTATTTTTATTATTTTGTTGTTTTATTTTTTTTATTGTTTTTAGGTCTTTTGGACACAATTACTAGTACTGCTGACGTAAAAGATTGCCCGGGCGTTTGCATTCACGCTATTGCTACAATACTTTGTTACAGTGTTCTGGAAGATGTCACTTGTCCATCATCAATGAAATGTTGTATATATTCTCCATTGCCAAATACCACAATAACTGCCGAAACAGCCACAAAGTCTGAAACTACAACATTCCAATTTACCACAGTAACTACTCCGACACTGTCACCTACAACTACCTCAAAACAAGTAAGTAGGTACAAAAATGGAGTAAGTTCGTGTTATGTTTACATAAAATATATACGTATTACTTTAAGTATCACATTTACCAATGAAAATGTCGATTTCCTTTTTTGTCATTAAATATGAATAAAGGAGCAGATATTTTCCTCAACTATTATTCAGGTCACCACACAATTAAATTTTAATAAGTATACTTAATTTCTCATTCGCATTTATATTTTAAATGAATATTCACTAGAAATTTTTTTATTGATACATGTAAATGCTTAAAAATATTTAGTTCATAGAAGAATACCTCATTTCAAGTTTTTAGCTTTTTGGACAGTAGGTGAATAAATGCGTTTCATTATTGAGTGGTAAAAAAACAATTCAGTTATTTTAAAAATATTATATTGACAACAATGATAACACTTAGATTGGTATCATATTAAAAACCAATTTTAACAAATTTCCCCTTTGTTCAACTTTAATTTTTGTAATAGACGAAAAAAGTTGTGACGCGAACTGTCAAGTTGTTGGTCCTGACAATGTTTCTAATGAATTTGGATTTGAATACAAATCTCCATAAGTGAATTTTTGAATGCATATATTGGTTATACTGTGAAAAACAAAACTTTTCTGATGTAATTTTAAAGTAAAGTCTGGTTTAGTTATTTGTAAAAAAAATCAGAAACAGATAATACCAGTTACAAAATTTTAATAAATACCTATTAGAATGAATTGAGGTTATGTCTTAAGGTTTGTCATTAGATTACATTTTTTTTTTTACTTTTCGTGGACTGTACAAGATCCTAATAATTTTTATCAAATTCGTTGAACAAGAGCCATGTATGTCCATCAAATATTTTTAGTTTGTCCTTGAATCCTTCGATTCTCTGTGCAGTCAAGTCTCTCTCTGTCGATCTATGCACCTTTGGGGGATACAATTATGGCATTCTTTTCAGATCGCGTGTTAGGGGTGGATCTTTTTTAATGCTCGAAGTGCAAGCTTTGTCTATTATAGACACATGGTGTCGAAATATACTCAAAGAGGTCATGTGATGGCACATGAATTGTCCCCTTGAACGGTTAAAATCAGCGTTTTCTATCATCTATCAGAATCAAATATCATGTTATCAATATGGGCCGATTCTACTGGATTTTCTCCTCTTGATATTAGTTTTTCCTCATCCTTGAAATAACGTACAATAGCTGAAAACTTGATAACGTGGTTTCCACGTAAATAAAAAGAAAGTAGAATTAATCTCAAATACCTGACAGTTGCCGTCACACTTTTCCGAACTATTATTTGGAATTAATTCACGTTTGCACATGCAACTTGTACGAGTCATACAATACTTGCTTTTCATGCCAAATAATGAGTATGTTTCCTATTCCCTAGATATGATAATAAATTTGATGGCACTTTATAACTACACATAAAGTGTGTACAAATGCTCTCTTATATTGGCTAATCTTGGCCAGTGGTTGTTAAGATAGAATTTCCGTTTAGTTGAGAGAGCCTAGCATTCACACATGATGTGCTCGACTGTTTCCTTTGCATAGAGGTGTGTTACTTAATTTCCCGAAATTATTTTAAAAATTTGTAGTAGTAGTGCTTGTTTACTCTCTGTATGATTGCCTATTGATTTATCTGTAATTTGGTTGCTGGTTATTTCATTTGCTACTCTGGTTATGCCAGTCAGCTTCATCTGATCTACGCTTGCGTATTTTCCTATAACCCATTGATTTTCTATGTCCAGAGATTCTAATTAAACGCCACATCCCCCTCCATATTTTGTTTTAGATCCGTCTGGGTAGATATCTATTGTACCTACTTTCGTTTCTTCTGCATGCTTTAGTGATATAGTGTAGGGTATGCTAAATTCAAACTTGGGCGCAACACAGTTCATATTCGCCTGCAAAAGCGGGGTTTTATCCACCTTCCATAGCGAATACTTTGCCGCACCGCACTCTACTTTAGATTTTAAACCAACCATAAGGAAACGTAGTCTCGTCAGCGCCACCTCTTTGACAAAAACGTCCAGGGGTGTGATATTTAATATTACTTCCATTGCCCGGGTTGGTGTAGTTTTAATGGCTCCTAGCATGTTAAGGTATGCCACTCTTTGTCTCTGTTCTAATTTTTTGTTAGCTTTAAGATTCTCTACTCTTCTTTTTTGGCAAAAACCATTTCTGTCTTGTTAGGATTGACTGACAGGCACACCATGCCTCTGTGATTTTTAGAGCCTCATGTATAGTGTGACAGAGTGCGTTCGAATTTATCCGTTATCCATTATACACAGCGTAGGCTATTGTGTATAAGTTGTATATTTTTAAAGATCTTATACGGCTGTCCGGCACAATGTTTTACAATAGAGGTGATAGCACCCCTCACTGTGGACAGCTTTTCTCTGCCTCATGATCGTTATCTCTTGACTAGATTCGGAGAACCGAGTATTCTTTCATCGTCCCTAAAAATGCACTTCTCATATTTTTATGACCAATCATCATAATGTTTGCTATGAGGGTTATACAAAAACAAGCCTAATATCACTTATGTACAAGGGGTGAGGTGATTTGTAGGTGAAATTAGGATCATTTATAAAGTGTATGGTTTTAAATATATTCAAAGCGTGAAAGGAGACTTAATTTGTTTATAATATATGAGTATCTAATGGACATTACATAAAAGTTGCATGTAATAATTTTTATTCTGCTCCTTTTTCTTCAAACATACTTTTTCAGGTTAAATCATTAAAATGCCATATCGAAACTACACAACACACACTTTTAACCGCCTGACGCGCGTTTCACTAACCAAGTTATTTTTTTCAGAAACCGAAGGTAAAGTTTACCCTACGCCTTTAGATAAAATTTTCCTTCGGTCTCTGAAGACGATAACTTGGTTATAGAAATACGCGTCAGGCGGTTAAAAGTGTTTGTTGGTGTAATCGTAGTGTAAACGGTATCGTATTAGTTTCGCCAACGGTTCCAGATTCAATATTTTAATTAGAATGGCATAGTATATGTTAAATTATTTAAAAAAAAATAACATACGATTTGTTTTATCAGGTAATATGTAATTAAATTATAATTATCTGTAGTTACGTTTGGAGAAACTAAAATTTCTTTGACTTGTTAATTGTTAAATCAAATATCACTTCACCACAAAATGACTTATTTAAACTATTAGCCTTGAAGAGTATAGACTCCGCAGCTGGATAAAAACTCATTATCATAAATTTTCATTATAACACTTTATTCTATGAACTTAGATCTGTATCATAATAAAATTTATATCATAATGAACTCCATTAAGAAAAATATTTTATTTTTTTAAATAGTTTATTATAAAACAGAAAAAATTATTACTTTAGTGGAAACTGAACAAACTTTTTTTTTATTATTTTTTTTTTCTTTTTAGGTAGCAGTTGAGAAATTATCGAAAAATATAACTACGATTAACGAACCTGGTAAGACATACTATTAAATAGAAAATAATTTTAAAATTATGATCCTCCCCTATAATTCTACAATGAATAACATGCTTTTATTTTAATCAAATTACTCGACAATTGCTAAAAGCCATTATTAATTGATATTATCTATATATGTATATATATAGCGAGGTTCTTTGATAAATTAAAATTAACATCTGGTGACCAGAACAAATTCTACCGTAAACATAAATGGAGCTTTCATCTTAAGCAGCTACGATTGCCGTATAATATTCATTAAGCTCATTTTTTCTATACCAAGACCGTTACTCAGGTAGAATATAGATTGATCTTTAAATAAGTATCATTGATCCTCCAGTTTTAGTGTTCCTCGAAGAGGAAGATATATGTGGGTGCCAGGTCATCGAGGAATATATGCCAATGAACAAAAAAATAACTTTCCAAAAGGATTAATCACCCGTGAGCTTGGCCCATGGCAAAACATTTAGTGGACGTGTGCCAAGAAGGCCAAAGTAAAGACTGGCTACATTTCTTTCGGTCTACTCATATTTAACGAAAAATTAGTCGTACTCCACCAGCAGCAAATTATGCCCGCGTTCAGCCTTAGAGGGTAGAAACCAAGATAAATCACAGCGAATATGGTGAACTAAATAAATAAGACCAATATATATATATGAACAGATAAGATAAATACAATATGAAGAAACACTTGCAAACTATTTCTCAGACCTAAGCTGCAGACTTTTATTGGAATTCTAAGCACATCTGTAAGGTCTGTAAGCAAAAATCTTTAAAATGGACATGGCAAATCCTATACCTTATAGATATTACAGATAGACACAGAAAATGCTGCGAATTCCACTATTTGTTGAGCAAATAATCTAAAACAAACGCATACGACTGTGAAGCACTAACTACAAACAAGCAATTTTTTGAGTTAATTAAATGACCCCCCTAGACCTTCAAAAAATATTAATTTTTTATTACTGCAAAACTATATTTATGTACTTTATCAAACTATTTTTAGGATCTTGCAATAGTAGTGAATTTAAGGGAGTTTGTGTAGCTGAAAACATAGCTAATTACTGTGAAGCCATTCTTACCACAAACGATCTCTGCGCAACAGGTTTACGATGTTGTGTATCTAGCGTCACTTTTGGGGATAAAATACCAGCAAACTTAGTTTATCCAAATAAAACTAAAACCAACTACAGTAAAATTGAGACAAGAACCACTGCTAGGCCAGTACTAACGACTTCAATCGTTCCTACCAAAAGAACGACGGTAACTACAATGTCTTCTCCAATTCTAAAAGAATGCAAAGGAGAATGCGTCAATGGGTTAGTTGCTCTATTTTGTGATGAGATTGATTCCGAAGCCGATTGTGAGGATGGAAACAGCTGCTGCCTTACTAATCCATCGGTAAGTATATTTTCGTTTTTAACAACTTAAACATTAAATTATTTAACAATTTAATCAATATATTAGCACATACTTTTGAAATACCAATAAACTGCAGTAAAAATAAATAGTGATCTGTGGAATTTTGTATACAAAGACCTAAGAAGGGTAAGAAAAGCTTTCTGTTATAGTATAAACACATATAACTAACACAAGTAAAATACATTCATTATTGTACACGAGACTACAGGTCAGACTATTATAAGTGCCAGTATAGAGTGGTAGGTATCCCTAGTAATAGAAAGTTGAAGAACTTATAATAGGAGACACATTATTACTGTTTGTTGGGCCAGACTCAATTTGAGGAGTAACCAAAAAGGGCTTTGCACTCCTAAGTTACTTTCATGTAAAATATCACTTGCCTGTAATATTCCCGTGATATATACAGCTTCTAGATATGTAAAGTACCTGGTATTAAAACAACGATACCTAAATTTATTATTAAATTTTGGTCAGTTGGTCATGTTGATATCAAACACTAATTACACTACCGCTACACCACACCCACTTTTAAACTATCTTCAGAGACTACAGGTGAACTCAAACTAGTTTGCCTGTATCAGGTAGTTAAAAAGTGTATACTGGTGGAATGTAATTTCTCCTAATTATTTACGTTGTTATAAAATAAATATATTTTTTAAATGAACAAATATCAAAATATGAAACTAAAAAAACGTTTTTATCTGAGGAAACCAAGAAGTCTTGCCTGAAGATGTGTTAACTCTTTAATTTTCTTTGATTTGACTTTACATTCTATTGTATTTTCTTCAAACTTATTAGTTATAGTAAAAATACTAATATGTGAGTAAAACTAATTGTCAATAATCAAGCTTTCGAAGGTATTTTAAATTCGTCTTCTGGATACTAATAACGAGAAGTGAACATTAGTACTAAAAGTTTGCTAATGCTAAGTTAATAAAAGGACTTACTTAACGCAAGTTTGTGTAAACTGCTTAAGTAAACTCTTAAGTTTAGAAGATGGAAGCTCGCCTATATCTAATTTTGATGACTCAATATAACTTTGCACATGCAGTCAAGTAGTTTGTTTTCATACATTTTTCCGTTATTGAATGCAATACCTGTGGGCTTGACATAATTGATGTAGTACCTGGTTGGCATGGCAAGCTTTCCGAATTTAACATAAATAGGTATAAATACAGTTTCGTAGGTTAACTTACCTACCGGCTACTTATAAATATTTTCTTTTTTTTTTAATTAATGAAGGGTTGCCAATTTGGTGAGCACCAACCAGACATTTTCTATCAAATAAGTTTTTTTTAAGAATTGATAAGTAAGATTTTTTTTAAACAAATTATTTTCGCCAGCTTATAGCCTTTTAGATTTACTTGAGACCAACTTTTATTTTTAATTTCTCCAGGTTTTCCTTGGATGTTGATAAATCAGAAATTTGTTTTACCATTTTAAAGTGTTATTTTTATTACATATTTTATTATACCTCTTTATTTACAAGTTAAAATGGTTTTAAGAATTGTTTTTAATTGTGATGTTTTATTTATTTTTTCTTGAATTAATTATACAGTGTTTTTATTCTTGACAATGTTAGTTTTACTTAAGCAGCTTACACAAACTTCCGTTAAGTAAGTCCTTTTATTAACTTAGTGTTAGCATAATTTTAGTACTATTGTTTACTTCTCGTTCTTAGTATACTGAAGAAGAATTTAAAATAAATTCGAAAGCTTGATAATTGACAAATAGTTTTACACACCTTTGGCCGTGACCCTGACTACCAGATCCTGACCCCAGATATGGTACTTGTTTCTTTCTGGGTTTTTCATAAGATCAAGAATATTTTCATTATTTCTTAGTCATTTTTTTAATTGTATATATATATATATATATATATATACATATATATAATAATAATTTTTTATATTTATGTATTCAAATTTGTATATTTTTATGTAAAATTCACTAGCCTATTGAAAATTTCTGAACCATTAATTTAAAATATGTGTTACTTGTTTGTAGTCAGATAATGATCCAGAACCTGAAAAATCAGCATCTCCCACTTACAGACCAACCACCACATCCAAACCTGTTTCACGGGATCCTGGACCAATTTGTCCTGGTTTTTGTTTATTAAATATAATGGCAGCGTTTTGTGAAAGGCCTTCAGTTCTAATTCCACACACATCTAATTGCAAGAGAGGATCTGTTTGTTGCGACAATACTAGAGCTGCTACTTCAGTACCAAAACCTAAACCCAAGCCACCTTATCACACAACAACAACTACAACGACCACTGTAGATCCTAGACCAGAATGTCCAGGATCTTGTATAGTTTCATATTTGAGATTTACTTGTTTCAGTAAGTATATTGCATTGTGTGTGGTCACTTTAGATTCTATATTTTTTAATTCTAACCAAATTAAACAAATCTTTCTTTTTATAATAATTCATCCACATTGTATGATTTAGTTTATGCTTTTTAAGTAACATCAAAAGAGATCAAAAATTTAAGTGTTGAGTAATATCACTAAACGAATGCCTAGCTTTCCAGAATGTATAATACAAAAAAATTAGAAATTAAGAAATAAACATAATGCAAAATATATAGTTATTATAAACAATAAGGCAAACTTTATAGCCTGCTTTCATGGCTCTTTTTTAGGAAATGCTGAAATGACGGAAATTTTTAAATGCAAAAAAGGTGGAACAAAGTGTTGCGCACCAAAATCACTTATCAAAGACGTTTTAAGTCAAAAAGATGATACATCTGTAGAGGAAAACACTATACACTCTATGAGTATATCTTATACTACAATATCTCCAATCACTTATACGCAACCTCCATGTAAGTTTTTTTACCAAACATTTAATTAAAATTTACAAATAATTTCCCGCTTTAGCACCTACGAGTATCTATTTGTTTATTGACGCTTTGTACTTTTAGCAACTGAAATGGCTAGATTAACTTCAACAACTTCTAGATCCCCGGTGTACAGTAAATATGTATGTGGTGTAAAAGGAACTGCACGTTCTGGAAGAGTTGTAGGTGGTGAAGATGGTGAACAAGGCGAATGGTGTTGGCAAGTTGCATTAATTAATTCATTAAATCAATATTTGTGTGGAGCTGCCTTGATTGGAACCCAATGGGTCTTGACTGCTGCACATTGTGTTACTAAGTAAATATATTTTTTCATATTTATATACTCTTATTACTCAATTAACGGGATCTTTTACCTACATAAGATAATGGATTTAGTTGTTTATAAATATTATCTTGTTAAATTTTAACTCGGATTCAAAAAATTGTTTTAAAATTAATTAATAACTAATTCTGGGACTGTTAGCTATATTTTATACCAAATTATGGTTAAGCTAAATTTGGTCTTCATGATGGTGTGGTGGTTTAAAATAATCTTCACAGTAAGGTGTGTTGGCACTTGTCAAAAAAATTTTTTTAAGTATGAAACGCATGGCAGCAAAATTTTGTCCCAAATTTTTGAATTTTTATCGAAGTTGCTCAGGAGTCACTTCATTAAGTCAAAGAAAATATAGAATTACTGAAATGAGTTATAATAGTTGACGAAACATGAGTTTATTGATATGACGTAGAAACTAAGGTTCAATCTTCCCAATGGATGCATTCTCGTTCGTCAAAACCGAAAAAGCCATGGGAGAGGTCTAACGTAAAGGTTATCCTGGGCTGTGTTCTTCGATTTTAATAGCATCGTGCATCACGAATTCTTTTCACGAGCTCAAACGGTCAATAAGGAGTACTATCTACTAGTTCTTACGTGAAGCTATCTGAAGAAACGCCAGGATTTGCAGAAAAACCGTTCATGGCTTTTGCACCAAGTAACTGGATCTACCCTAAGTTCATCGCTTGTTCGTGAGTTTTTGGCCAAAAACAATACTGTACTGTGTTACTTTTTTTATTTACAAAATTAAAAATATACTTAAAAGGTCGTCGGATTACAAGCATCAATTACATTACATTAAAAGTTCAACACTGAAAGAGCTAAGGCTATCCTAAATTTTAGAAGTATTCAGGGATCGCAAGGAGTACATATCTAATGCAACAACATTAATGTAGATGAATAAATAAATATTTTTTCCACAAAATGAAAATTTCCTTTATTTACTGAATACGCATGATATATACAGTCTATAAACAAAAAAAATCAAAAACAATTTTTTCATAAAAATAATACACCTAAAGACTGCAGACTTTGTACGTACTTTCAAATATTGTAGATGAAAGGTATAAGTATTTTTTTAAAAATATCCTATTTGGGATGGTTGATTTTATTTATAAATTATGTATTATTATTAAATTTATCATTTTTGTATTAATGTTTTATTCTATTTAATTGTACAAGTATTGTTTGTTTTTGGCAGTTTTAATGTGTTATATAGTTTCTACCTTAGTGGTTTACACAGGTCTAACAATTTTATAATATTTAAAAAAATACTTTCTACCTTCATCTACAATTTTTGTATCTGTATCTCATTATTTTTTTAAGTTGCCATTAGACAAAAGCTCTTTTAGCCACAAAGAGGATTCCCCATTAAACTGACACGAATATTTATTTCAGGCTAAAAATTATGTTTTATTATTTTTAGTATTGTTCGTTCGGGTGATGCGATATATGTTCGCGTTGGAGATCACGACTTAACCAGAAAATACGGAAACTCAGAAGCACAAACTTTAAGAGTGGCAACAACTTACATCCATCACAATCATAACAGTCAAACCTTGGATAATGACATTGCACTTTTAAAACTACACGGCCAAGCAGAGTTAAAGAATGGTGTGTGTCTTGTTTGTTTGCCTGCAAGGGGTGTTAGTCATGCTGCAGGAAAAAGATGTACCGTGACTGGTTATGGATACATGGGAGAAGGTATAAAAAAATATAAATAAATATCTAATTTAATTTTATTGAATAGTTGTTATTTTTGTATAGCTGGTCCAATTCCATTGAAAGTGAGAGAAGCGGAAATTCCAATCGTAAGTGATGCTGAGTGCATTAGAAAAATAAACGCAGTTACTGAGAAAATCTTCATCCTTCCTGCAAGTAGCTTTTGCGCTGGTGGGGAAGAAGGAAACGACGCCTGTCAGGGTGACGGTGGAGGGCCCCTAGTGTGTCAAGACGATGGATTTTATGAATTGGCCGGACTTGTTTCATGGGGATTTGGATGTGGAAGATTAGATGTACCAGGTGTATATGTTAAAGTTTCGTCATTCATTGGTTGGGTCAACCAAATTATTAGTGTTAATACAATATAACTGTTATTTCTAGAAACTAAACCAAAAATATGAATGAAAATTTGGAAATTTTCACTTGTAGTTTTTACAAAAATGAAATTTTTAATAAGAAAGACAATATTTAATTTGAAGTTTTTAGAAATTCTATTTTATAAAGTGAGTAATAAAATTAAAACTTGAGTAATTTATAAAAGACTGAAATGTCAATATTTCGACTGCAGCATTCAATACTTAAATTAATATTTATTATCACAACTTAAACTTATTACATTAAATATTTTACACAATATGAATTTATCGTACGAACCAATTTTAGTGGGCATTACTTTTAGAATTGTTTAACACCTGTATAGTAAATTTAACACCTTGTTACGAACACCAGATATCTTACATTTTTTTATATTTTTTCTTATTTGTATTATACTTTTCTTAATAAAAAAACACAAATGCTGACTGAAACTTGTGTTATGCAATTATCCATGTGTCTCATCAACAAAATTAAGGAAAGCAACAATTGCTAATGCAAGTATATAAACGGAGTCTAATATTGGGAAAAAATGCAGCACGATTGCGGAACCAGGACGAATTTTACAAACCAGTGGAAAATGTAGTGCAGGTTCGTTTAATCCCTTGGGACGTCAGTCTGCTCTGCGGCACCACTTTCCACATAGAACACATAGAAAATTTGGCCGGTACTCACTGCCAGGTACATTTTACCTCTGGGCCCTTATTCTTATCCAGTGGATATGAATACTCCTGTAGGAAAGTCCGCCATATTTCTGTTCCTTATTTTGATTTAACTTTTCTTTCATAGTAATAAAATAATTAAAATCATAAAAACACAAAACACAGGTCGGGGAGAAAATAATAATAAAATTCCTAATGTTAATTTGAAAATTAAAGTTTGGTAATTCAGTTACTATAATAATTAAATTTCCATATACTTAAACATTAAACGAATTTTTTCAAAACCATAATATCAAGTTGGCGGAGACGATAACTGAAAAAGTTTTTGACCGATTACTATGAATTTTTTTTATTATTTTCTATCAAAAATTTTGAAATTAATTTTATCGAACCAAAAATAAAAAAATAGTAAATTAAATAGTAGAATAAAAAAAATATTTTATTATTTTATCATTTGAAATAAATTAGATGCCAATTTCAAAAATATGTAATGACTTTCTCATTAAAAACAATTAAAACTTAAAGGTTTACATGTAGCTCTCCCCCTTAAAAAACTATATTTTAAGGAAAATTCAAATTTGAGTATGAGCATTTAAGAACACTGTAAGTAGGTTCTCTTCTTTAAATAGTTACAAGTAAATATAAACACTTTTACAGACCCGAGTTACCTTGACTATCAGGGACCCTATTCTCATTACACGAATAGGAAGTACTCATATTTCTCTCGATCGTATTCTGAACTAAGGGAAAGTGACTGACTTTGTTGCCAAATTTATCACAAGCAGTAGAGCTACCGAGTAGTTAATACATTCAAAAAGTAGTAAACTAAACGCAACCATCTGTGGTATACATTTTATTGTATCCCATCTGCTAATTTGTGTTCTTTGTTTTATTTGAATTAGTGCTCTGTATAAGTACCCAGAAGGATACATTGAAACAGTTTTTATAAAAGCACTCCGAACTGTAAACTTGAATAGTAAATATTATAAATTACATGTATAAAATTACCATGTATAAACCAAAAGCAAAACATAAGAAAATTATTCACAAAGATGACACAAAAATAATTATCAGACAGAGAAAGGCTTATGAACGTTACGAAAAATTA
This sequence comes from Ophraella communa, assembly GCA_035357415.1. Lineage (NCBI taxonomy): Eukaryota > Metazoa > Arthropoda > Insecta > Coleoptera > Chrysomelidae > Ophraella > Ophraella communa. The sequence goes on from CM068980.1 coordinate 26,383,083, forward strand.
ATTTGTATTCACTGCGCATGCGATCCGCTTGAAAATACCCGATTCTCTTGGTTTATAGTGAGAGAAAAAATTCCATCAAAAAGTTGTAGGAAAGGAGCAGTATTCCAATGAGTGAGGAAAATAGGGTTAACGTGATTTCGATAGAAATATGGCGGACTTTCCTATAGGAGTATTCATATCCACTTGATGAGAATAAGGGCCCAGAGGTAAAATGTACCTGGCAGTGGGTATCCAAATTTAAATATTTTAAGTGTAAGTCCATAATCCTCCATAGCTAGTGTAGGTACGTTGTGCGTCGACATTTTTGAAGGCAACGACATATCTGACAAGCAAAACACTCCTTAACTGAATGGTTACATTGGATGAGGATTCATGCTTAATCGCGCGATGTAGAACATAAAAAAACTCACTAATTTAAATATGTGCGGTTATATTAATTGCGCTTTTGTCAGATGTTATCGTGGAGAAGAACAAACACATTTGATTTTCTCGGCGATATCGGACGATTATCAACTGCCTCCTGTGTCTAGAATCAATACTTTTCCAAAAATTTCAATAAGTTTGGAGTCGTTGGTGGATTTTATTTAGTGTATAATTAAATGTGGAAGGTAACATTTTGAAGTACTAATAAAACTTTTGTGGCTGCTTGCTTAACTCCCTGAAAAGGGTTACGTATGCTCCTTCCTGGTCTCTCTTTAAATACATACAATGAACCCAATATTTCCTTTTCTTATATAACAGCATACATTTCAAACAACTATTTTAAATCGTATAATAAATCTCCTTTGCAAACCATGTAACCACGCAATCGTACGACAAACATTACGATCACGCACAACTAAAAATCGCACGTACGAGTATCTGCATCTAATGTAACCTTACACTAATTCATTGGTAAAGTTAACTCTCTTTTTTGTATAATTTCTATTTATTTACAAAAAATGCTTCCGAAAAGCTAAGCTCAGTGCAATGAGTGAAAAATTAATTGTATAAATAAAAGTATACATAACCTAACTTACTAGTAGTGTTATGTGCCTCTCATATATTTATCTATGCTGTCATAGATATCAATATATGTCTGTCATGGCATTTTTGAGTTTGTTGATATATATGTCGGCGTCAATTAGTGAAATCCGTCATTACCTGAAATCCCTAGTCATTTCACGTATTGCCGGCAAACGGCGTAACTCTACATTTGGTACACCGTTCGCCTAATTATTTCAGTCAAATGTTGTAATTAACCTAATGATTTCAGTTACCCTGTTTGCCGGGTTTAGTCGAACACTGTAATTGTAATTTACATCTGTTGTGTACTGATTTTTTGTGAAAACTGAAATGTCGAAGCATTAAGAATTGTTTTATAAGAAGTTAGATGACTATTACTCCAGTCGTAGCAAGAAATTGGCGGAGGTAAGTTAATTATTTCAAACATAACCTCAAACTACTGCAAGTGCAAGCAACCTACAAAATCAGTTGAAATTCGTACACTGTTGTCACGTTTAATACTGGGCTGTTATTTCGTACAGTTTCAGAAGAATAGTTCCTACCACAAAGTAATTGGACGTTAACCATATAAAGCATTATTTGGAGTTGACCCCAAAGCTGGATTTTTTCCTGTAAATCTACCTAGAGATTTATTGGATAAAGTTAAAAATGAAGATGACTTGCGTATGTTAGAAGAAAATATGGAAAATGAAAACCTTCAAGAAGAACTACAGCCTGAAGAAATAGAAGAGCAAGATAGCATGGGGGACATGGTTGATGGTCACAAGGATATTGTCGAGGATGTTATTGACTCGATTGCTGAGGGTCAAGAATTGATGATTACCAGTGATACCCCGGAGCAAATAGAAGAAGAATTGACGTTATGCATTACATGCCCTAAAGATGGAGGTAAATGTATATTATGTAAAAAGACAGTAATAATTAAAGAAAACAGACATGATGCGAGCCGGGGCCTAAAGCGAGCAGCAGCGAATAAACTTCCATCAATAAATATAGGTTCGTGCGTCCTTTTATCTATTGACAAGATTGATAGAGGTCCTTCTGACATGCAAAATTTGATGTGTGTTGTAACAGATTACAAAAATGGGGTCTATCAAGTCGGATGTGTAGCTGGTCGAATCAAATTATGGTTCAATCGACCTGATTTAATGGAAACTAAAGAGGCATTTCTTCAAGCAGATTATGTTCCTGAAAAGTTTGTATCAGTACGAGAAGCTGTGCAGTCGCTCTCACTTTCCGGAGGTCAAGGATATTTTAACTGTTCATGTAAACCAGCGAAAAAACAATGTTTGTCAAATAGATGTTTTTGTGTAAAGAAAAAAGTTCTTTGTAATTCAAGGTGTCATAAAAGCGCACCTTGCGCTAATAAATAATAAACCATATTATCACTCATTTCCTCTTATATTTTTGTATCTAGCTATTATTGTGTTACGTTCCTATTTGTTCGTTCTATGGTTTTTTATATTAGGTATGTATACTTTAGAATTTCATCTCAGAATCATATTTTATTTTTTGTACTTGTCCTGATATAATTACATACTGATAATAAATGAGTTTATGTTTTAAATTTAATACTTAATACGTTTTCATGCAGTACCCACTGGCAACACTGTCCTAATTACAATGATTGACTAAAATCGGCAAACAGGGTAACTGAAATCATTTAGTTAATTACAGTGTTTGACTGAAATAATTCAGTCATTACAGGGAATGTCTGAAACTATTAGGCAAACGGTGTACCAAATGTAGAGTTACGCTGTTTGTCGGCAATACGTGAAATGACTAGGCATTTCAGGGAATGACGGATTTCACTAATTGACGCCGACATATTATATACAAAAGCACAACAAAATATTTTTGGCTTTAGAAAGACAGATGCTTTAAGTAAGTCTAGTGTTTTTTTCTGTACAGTGTGGAGCAGCCAAATGGAATAAATTCGAAAACAGATAAATGGGAACATGTTTGAGAAATAGCTCCCACCCGTCGATCAGTATTTCTATTGCGTTTCTTTTATCATTTTTTTTATACAAGGGTCATGTAACCGTGGCCAAAGCCAAATTTGTTTTTTCAAATTCCACACCATGTACATTAATGTTTGGATTATTCAGAAAATTCTAGACATATTTCATGAATAATATCTTACACCCAACTTTTACTGTTTTGGAAATATTATTAAAGGTTTCAAAATTTATTACAAAAAGTAACAATTAATTAAAGAACCTTATTTATTTACAGAAATTTTTTAACATACTTAAAACCTATTTCCCATTTTCTTTAATTATAAGAAAGTAAATAAAAACTACTAAGTACTATTGCTGATAATACTGTGGACATTGTTTGCCAATACGTTCTCAAGTGTCTATTTTTTTCTGATCTTAGTAAGACTCCAATACTATTTGATTTCTTAAACAACTTTTATGAAATGATTCTAACAGAGAATAAGGTAAGAGATGTTATTCTTGAGAAAAAAACTGGGAGTAGTCTAGGGCTTAATGGGATACATATTAAAATGTTTATATTACAGAAGGTTAACATAATACAATTTTACTGGTTATTTGGTTTTTTAAAGCATAAAATCACTTTATGTTTTTTTATCTCTACACAATTTATACACTCATGGAAATAAAAGATATATTATTTTCTTGCATTTGCCACATACAATTTAGGTAGGTATCTATGAAAAATAATATATTTGGCTGTAATTCTCCATAGTTGTTACTATATAGTCGTAGTGTGTAGACGTGCTTTCTATTCGTTCTGTTCTGGTTTGACTTTATAGACTAATTTATTGGGATTATTTGGTATCATTGTGAAGAGCATTGATTAGACTATCTGTTAGTAAGTGTTAATTTGTAATCCACTTTCATCTTATCAAGATATTTCTCGTTATATTTCACCTAACATTGGACTTTTTCTTGTCAACTAATTTACAAGTCATTAGCTGTGCCAGTTTTTTTTCTTCTCACCTTAAACGATTTATTAAATAGTCCAGTACATTTCTGTTATTAATTTAAAATTGTGAATAATCATGGCCTGTTGCAAGTGCAAAGTAACTATCACAAAGGATGCTGCTACACTGATGTGCGATAGTTGCAGCCGCACTGTGCATAGGGAATGCTCATATTTGAATGCATCTGAACTTAAAGTCATGGATTTAAAGGAAAAAAGACTCTTAAGATTTTATTGTGAGGAATGTCAGTCTGGTCTTAGACTTATACCTGCTTTGATGTGTAGAATTGATAAGCTGGAAGCCGAATTGGATTCGATTAAATCACAACAAAGTAACTTTTTTACAGAGGAAAAGGTAGTTAGTGAATGGTCGTCAGCAAAGAGCAAATAACATAATGATTTTTAATCTTCCCGAATGCAACAACCAGCGTACAAGTGATGTCGATTTGGTTAACGACATATTGAAAGAAATAGCTGTAAATAACAGTACTGAAGTTGTAAAAGTGCTTAGAACTGGAAAGGTTAATAAAAATGGTACCCGTCCACTAAAAGTAACTTTTAAAAATCCGTCCGATGTGTTGAAAGTTTTAAAAAATAGAAAGAAGATCAACAAAAAAAGAAATATTTATATGGAGCCCGATATGACTTTGGTACAGAGGGACAATTTAAAGAAGCTTAAAGAAGAGGTCAGACACAGAAAGGAGAATGGTGAGAATGTTTATATTAAATATTTTAGCGGCAATCCAAAGATAGTTGCAAATTTAAACTAAAACAGCCCAACCAGACAGCACTTTCTTGTATTTACCAAAACGTGAGAGGACTTAACACAAAAATTGACTCCTTCTACTCTTACCTTAGTGATATGGAAAGTGATATTGTAGTGATTTCTGAAACATGGATCCAATCAGCAGTACAAAACTCGGAAATATTCCCAGGTGATTATCAAGTATTTAGAAAAGATCGTAATCTTGCTGGTACTGGTCTGACAAACGGCGGTGGAGTAATGTTAGCTTTTAAGGATTTTATTAACTGTATTAAAGTGGACACTTCTTTTTTTGATCTAAATTTCATTGGCATTGATTTGTTAATTTGTAAGTGTCAAGTGCATCATAGGTCCTTTATGACTGTATTGTTGTATATTCCCCCCTCGACTACTATAAATACTTTAGAATGTTTTTTTGAATGCTTGGAATGTTTTGATGCCTTGCATGGTACTGATATTTTGGTCCTTGGCGATTTTAATGTAAGTAATTTTGCTAATCACAATCTGGGTGACCGGAACTACTATGCTATTAACCATTTTATTAACTTTTATGATTTAAAACAATTTAATAGTATTCGAAACCATTTAAATCGTCTGTTAGATCTTGTTTTGTCGAATATGAGATGTGAAGTTGTTAAAAACGTACCCCCTATAGTCTCAGAAGATAGTCACCATCCTTCACTATTTATAACAGTCGTGAATTTGTCTGAACGCGTAGATGTCTTTCAACCAAACTTATACAAGAAAACCTACAACTTTAGACGAGCTAATTACTCTATGTTATATGAATCTATTGCAGGTATTGATTGGGGAAATTTATCACAATTAAATGACGTCAATCAGTTGACCGATGAGTTCTATGCTAAACTTTATTCAACCCTTAATGACTTTGTCCCCACATATAGAAATTTTAAACGGAAATTTCCTCCGTGGTATAATTCTGATATCATCCACAATATCAAGCTTAAAGAGAAATATCTTCGTAAGTATAGGAAAACAAATAACATTTATTTCTATGATCAATTTAAGCAGCTAAGGAAAAATAGTAAATTGGAAATCAAACTTGCTTATCACTCTTACACACAAAAAATTGAGAACAACATAACAAATGACTCACGGCAATTTTGGTCATACATTAATACCAAAAACAAAAGTTCTCGCATTCCTGCCTGTATGTCGTATAATAATGAAACTTATTCTAATCCACAAGATATAGTGAATAAATTTGCTGAATTCTTTGAAAGTGTTTTTGTGACATCAATTGGTTCTGACAATTATACTGCTACAACTTTTTTTAAGTCCAACTTTTGTGATGAAATCATAAATATTAACAAAATTACTGAAAAAGAAATAATCGCGGCTGGCAGTAAATTGAAAAACAAAATGACCTCTGGATTCGATAATATTCCATCTTTTTTTGTTAGAGATTGTATTTCTGTTTTAGCTCATCCATTAAAAATTGTATTTAATGCTGCTTTACAATCGTGCAATTTTCCAGACATTTGGAAAGAAGGTAAAATTATTCCAGTATTTAAATCTGGCAATCGATCAAAAATTTCTAACTATCGCCCTATATCAATATTATCAAATTTCTCAAAACTTTTTGAAATGGTAATATATAATCGTATATATCCTTCCGTCTCTAAATATATATCTACTTTTCAACATGGTTTCATGAGTAAGAGATCAACTGTAACTAATTTACTTTCAGTAACTCAAACATTATCTGAAACTGTGGATACGGGTGGTCAGATGGATGTTATATATACGGATTTCTCAAAGGCTTTTGATAGAATGGATCACAGTATATTGATCAAGAAATTAATTCAGTTCGGATTCTCTTCAAATTTTATCATGTTTTGTCAGTCCTATTTGAAAGCTAGAAAACAATTTATTTTTCACATTTTTCACCTCATATAAATATACAGCCAATTCAGGTGTTCCCCAGGGATCAAATCTTGGGCCTTTACTGTTCATTTTATTCATAAATGATATTGATCATTATTTAGACTCAGGCAGGCTACTTTATGCAGATGACATGAAAATATTTCTTCCCATATATGATGTCACTGACTGTATAAAACTACAATCCAACCTAGATATACTACATAACTGGTGTTCTGAAAACAAATTAACATTAAATGTTTCCAAATGTAAAGTAGTATCATACACCAAGAAAAAAATCAAGGTTGGATTTGACTATAACATTGATGGAGATTGTTTGGCACGTCATTTAAGCACTAAAGATTTAGGGGTGATATTTGATTCGCAATTGAATTTTATAGAACATATTGAGACTAAAGTATCGGAAGCGTGTAGATTGTATGGTTTTATTGTAAGGAATTCTCGTGGTTTTCAGAATATCGCTGCGTTAAAAGCTCTTTATTTTTCTTATATTCGCTCCAAATTTGAATATTGTTCAATTATTTGGTATCCATATTATAGCAATCATACTGCTAAGCTGGAATCTGTTCAGAAAAAGTTTTTAAAATATTTGGATTTCAAAACAAGTGGAGCTTATCCTTCAAGAGGCGTTGACTATCAATTTCTCTTTGAAAATTTTAATTTTGAAAGCTTAGCTCTTTGTAGAATATTATCATCATTATCTATTTTATATAAATTATTTCACAATGAAATCTTTTGTCCGGAAATTCTAAGTAAGATAAACCTAAGTGTACCTAAATATAACAATAGACATTATTTACCTTTTTATTGTGTAGCATCAAGGACTAATTTATTACTAAAATCGCCAATAAACACTATGTGCAATAATTTCAATAACTTATGTAGATCATGTGATTTATTTATTGATAATGTTAATGTTATAACAAATACTGCTAGCTCTAACTATTTAAAATAATTGTAAACTTGTATTCGTTTTTAGCATGCTACTTTTCTAACTCTAATGTATTTATTATATTGCTCTGTAAAGGGATTGATATCTGTTGGGCAATAAAGGCTATTATTATTATTATCATTATTATTATTATTATTATTATTATTATTATTATTATTATTATTATTATTATTATTATTATTATTATTATTATTATTATTATTATTATTATTATTATTATTATTATTATTATTATTATTATTATTATTATTATTATTATTATTATTATTATTATTATTATTATTATTATTATTATTATTATTATATCAATGTTTGACGTTTTGGTTCCACAATCTTAGTGGCTAGTTCATCTGAGCCAATAATATGTCAATAAATTCCCGGTTCGATTCAAACGCTTGAATTACTGTAAGGAACCCAACTGCGAACCCAAACACATGCGAGCATGGTGGGGTTGATGTGCCTTACAAACAATAAGCCGAAGTTTCGTATCTGTTTTATTATTTCATCCTGGGGGTTTCGTGAATATCAAAATTTGAATTTAGAGGCCGGAAAAGTTACAAGTTGAACAAGGAAAGATACACGGGCATTCTTCCGTGTTACCCCCCACTATGTAAATGAGTAGCTGACCCCTTAATATACATATAGGAAGTGTTATTAATTGATTCACACGTGCTTTATAGTAAATAAGAGTTATTTTATTAAAATTTGTGATACATTATTTTCAATCAATTTTTCACACAAAATGTAAGTATCCATCATATTTTTGTTATAAAAATAAGAGAAGGTTAGGTAAAATTTGGTTTGGTTAGGTATAGGTTAGGTTTATGTTAGATTTTATAAATGTTGTCATTTACAAGCTAATACCTGTAGTGCTACGACCTGGATTAATTGTTTTATATATATATATATATATATATATATAGTGGGGGGTAACACGGAAGAATCTCCAGATACACCAGTTAAGAAATCACCCATTCTAAAACGAGTAAAAAACAGAAACAAACAAACGACACTTCTTCTCTTCGCTAAAAACCCGGCTGACAAATTCACTCTTATTTTTTATTAGCCTACACCAGCTCTAAATAATAATCTTTCAACACTAATTATCTCAAAATTATGCTTTAATATTAGCAAAAAATATAATTAAGGTTTGATTAGAAAATATCAGGAAAAATTATCCAAAAATTTGGATAAAAACTTTATTTTTTTTATTCTCGCAAAACATATCTAATATAAAAATTAAAAACTATGGATTCATTAAATACCTCAGTAGACAAATTAAATAATTTTATTTATAAATAACTCAGATATTAGGTACCAAGTTATACTTCCACAAAGAGTAAACATTTTGAAAATATTAACAGAAGCGACATGCCCTGGATGGGCGTGTCCGTGTCGCTGTATATATATTTGCGTGTAGTTACAATCGATATTTTGAATCCATAACCAAAACACAATGCGATAAGTGTTATCACTGTCATCTGTGCAAAAATAAAAATTATCAGAATCGTTAATATTGCCTCGTGATTGGCTAGTTTCGATTACCTTTCTTGTAGTGAAATATCGCGATATATTTCTACCGGCTACAAGTAATATTATTATTTCGAAATTACCTCAAAACTCATATAGGATTAGATGTTACAAAAAAAATTGGAAATTAAAAAATATTAAAAAAATAAGGAACAACCTGTAGGTTTTAATTAGGTTACTTGATATTTGCAAATTGACAGAATTAACTGTTACTTTGTATTTTTTGTACACAAGGATCTGCCATAAAAATTTAAAACCTACAGATTTTTCGGAGTTTAGTTTTGAATACCTCTGCAAAAAATTAAATAATTTTATTAAAAATATAAGGGAGATATTAGAGAAGAACTGAAAGAGTGCACCAAATAAGCAGCCTTATTTTCTAGAGATTTAAATTTAAAACATAATGCAACGTTGCTGTGCAATAAATTTTAAGTGTACCTATTTCATTTAAGAAACCTTCTTAACTAAAGCCAATGTCGCCAATGAGTTTATTATATTATTTTTAATAATTTTTAAAACCTTAACCCAGAAAGTTTATTTAAACTGAATTGGCCCAGTCAATATATTAGAGATTTGTTGTTTAAACGTCTTTATTTTTTATAAACCTTTGTGGTACTTTTTATTTTTAAATCTTCTGATCATTCCCTCAGAGTTAGGTCGGATACTGAAAAAAAGTATCCGGATACCGGATACGGATACTCAAAATGTATCCGGATACTTTTTAAAAATTGTAAATTTTGTAATTGTTGTAATGCATTTTTTTATATCTTCTATAGATTTTTTAGGGATTTTTTACAGTATCGGCGGGCGATAAATATTTAAAAGTATCCAAATATCAAAAAAAGTATCCGGATACCGGATACTTTAAAATTTGGTCACGGATACGGATACCGGATACAAAATTTAAAGTATCCGGATACAGAAGTATCCGGATACTACCCAGCTCTGCACTCCCTTTACTATTGTGTATGATAAAACAGGTTCGTGGAGCTATACAAATTTATTACAATTATTTCATTAATTTTTACTTTGTTTTAAAATTTTTAAATTCATTAAAGAAACTTTTAATATTTTGTATAACAATTGACACTCATCTATTTTATATATATTTATAATTTTTGTTTCAATCAGATATTTCTTCTTTTTCTTCTGTTTTTTTATTTTCATATACTAGATTTTTAGTAAAAATTTCATAAAAATCCGTTAAGCTATTTTTTTTTTAATCTTAAAAACTATAAAAAACTATTGAAATAATAAATAAGAACAATAAATAACTGCACAGTTAAACTAAACTTCCACTATTTATTCGAAAAATTCGCTTTAAAATTCAATTACAGCTGTTTCGCTATAACTAGCATTGTCAGATTGACATTTGAAATTACATGTTGTTTGTTTGTAACTAGGTACTTGATGTTGATAAGGAGTTAAGGCTAGACCAAGTAAGGAAGTAATAAGACATAACAATATTAAAGCCTAGATGTTATTAGCCCTAAGGGATTATCCTGGATGTATTTCCCTCTAAGATCAGTATAACTGTGCAATGATATAGAAAAACCAGGAAAAAACTATGTAAACAGTTTAATAGTGGAGAACTTCCAAGATGTATTTGTTCATTAACTACTTTAAACTGTTGATCTGCTAGATGTCTTTTAATTTCAAGTTCTTCTAGAAAATCTAAATTTTGTTTTTTATCACAAATGTGTAGAATATGAATGTCATTGGTATGTATAAGTGAGTTTGGATGTTCCAGTAGGTGTTTTGCATAGTTCGACTTATCTGGTTGTTGTAATCTATATGCTCTCAAGTGTTCATTAAATCTTACTTCAAAATTTCTTTGTGTTTGACCTATATATACTGCATTACATTTTGGACAATTAATTTTGTAAACACCAGATTTTTTTAATTTTGGTAGTTTTGTTTTTACATTTAACAATTTTGTTCCAATACTATTTTGTGTTTTAAATGATATTAATGCTGATGTTGCCGAAGATATTATTATTGAAATTGCTTGGAAATATTTCCACAATATGTAATACTTTTATAGCTTTTAATTTCTTTAGTTTGTTTTGGAAATATTAGTTCTAGTGACATTTTTTGTTCTTTCTTATTAATTAATTTATTTATCAAATGTATTGGATAGCCATTAGATGTAGCTATTTGTTTTATGATCTCAATTTCCTTATTAAAATTACTTTTGTTCATTGGAATTGAAAATGCTCTATGTATCATGGAATTATAAGTCAACATTGTCAGGTTTAATTAAGTTTATTACAATCAATAAGCCAAATAAGAAAAAATGTCTTGAAAATACACCCCCCCCGCCTTGAAGGATCATACCTTTCAAGATCCCAACACATGAAATAAAACGAAATTCGCTAATTTTTACAGGCAACGGATAAAGTTTAGAGAATAACCTTTTAATTATACGATTGACACTTTTTAAAGTGGCCACTGGTAATGTTTCTACTTGGTCCTGGTTTGTAATTCAGATATATAGGTTTTTGACCACTGGCGTCAACACTGCTGCTCGATCCCTTGTATTTTCTGATACCTGGAGAAAATATTATATGGTATATCCATTACTAATGATTTCGGAAGATACGTTAATCTTTTGACGATTAGAAAGTGTGTAGGAGTTAACACATAGTAAGAGGGTGTGAATTTACGATAGCTTCTAACCGACACAATACTGGAAAAAAATCTTCGTAATTTAAAATAGTATTACCAAGGATTCGGTCCTGGCCAGTTGTGAGGAAAGGTGAGTTGATTAGTGCTCCGTAAAAATCTTCGAATTTCGGTGACTTACGAGCAATTAAAACAACTCAGATACATTATCAAGTGCATAAGAGTGTAAAGTGTTCTTTTAAAGAATAAAACAGTAAGCAATCCCTAAAAAACCATTAGTATTTAATAAATTTATAGTTGAATACACGGATAAAGGCCACCAAAGGTTCGACGGGTTGACCGGCCTGGCGGCTTTTTGTGCTGTGTAATCTAGATAAGAAATTTAACTAGCTTTGGAAAGCACAGAGTCGAATTTAAAAATTTATAATAAATTCTATAAAAATAAAATGAGCGACGAAGAGAATATAAAAAAGAGGAGGAGTGATAGAGAAGAAGGGGAAGCGGAATTTGAGGAAATATTCAAAAGAAGCAAAAAAATGGGTAGATCTCCACTAAAAACTCATAAAAATTTGGAAGAAAATATAGAAATTATGATAAAGATGATACAGAAAATGGGTGAGAGTATAAATGATATGTCCACAGAACTCAAAAATATAAGAGAGGAACAAACAACATATAGAGAAGAAATCAAAGAAAATAAAAAATTAGAGGAAGAAAATCAAAGAATAAAGAAAGCAGTACTAAATATGGAAAACAGAATGGAACGCATGGAAAAAAATGCAAGAAAAAATAATGTAATCATACAAGGTTTGGAAATGAAAACAAGCAAAACCGTAGAACCCAAACAAACCATACAAGATATAATGGAAAAAGAGCTGAAAATAAATGTAAATGTGGAAAATGTCATCAAAATCGGTGAGAAAATATGTTTAATACAACTAAAAGATTTTGCGGATAAAATGAAAATAATGGAAAATAAATACAAACTTAAGAACGCAGGATATAATATATATCCAAAATGACATGTCAAAGGAAGATAGAAATATACAGTCACAAATAAGATTAAGAGCCAAACAGGAAAGAGAACGTGGTAAAACAACAAAAATAGGATACAAAAAACTTATAATCGGAACTGAAGAATATAAATGGGACAATGCAGAAGAAAAACTAGTAAAAATAAATAAACATTTAAGTACAAAAAACTAAGGAATGATATAACGACTGATAAACACGAAAACATGGACAAGACAAGGCGAGGAACAGGAATATCAGAAGCATAAAAGGAAAAGAAATTGAGTTACAAAAAGAATTTGAAAATATGGAGCTAAATATATTAGCGGTAACAGAAACGAAAAAAAAAAGTAAGGGAATAATAGAAATGGAACATGGACATCTTTTTATGTATAGTGGGGTACCATACAACATAAGAGCAGCTGCTGGAGTAGGAGTAATAATAAACAAAAAAATAAAACACCAATTACTAAAATGGGAAGGAATATCAGAACGAATTATGACATTAGAAATTGAAGAAGATAAAACAGAAAAAATAATCAAAAACTATTTTACAAAGCTCTGAAAAACATGAAAGATAATAAAAAAAAGTTTGAATCCGGAATAAAAGATGTAAATGGTAGAATTATAGTAGACGATGAAAAGATAATGAATAGATGGAAAGAATATGTTTGCAACCTTCTGAATAAAGGACAGAATAAATACAATCCAGAAGTAAAGACAGAGAGGATCATAAGAGATTATAATAAAATTACTAGTGCTGAACTAGAGGAAGCCATAACAAAACTTAAAAATGGTAAATCACCAGGACATGACAAAATTACGACAGAAATGATAAAACACCTAGGAGTTAAAGGAAAAGGTTTACTTCTACAATTAATTAATAAAAACATGGAAGAGGAGAAAATACCAGAAGATTGGGAGATTGGTGTAATTCTACCAATCCACAAGAAGGGAGATAATAAAGACTGCAATAATTACAGAGGAATCACAATACTCAGTACAGTACTCAAACTATATGCCAAATATTAAATAACAGAATAAAACAAAAGGTTGAAAAAGAACTATCAGAAGCACAAAGTGGTTTCAGAAAGGGAAGGAGCGCACAGGATCACATATTTACTTTACAACAAATAATGTATAAAAAAAAGGATAGGGATAAAAGCGTATTCATGGCATTTATTGATTTGGAAAAAGCTTTCGACAGGGTCAAAAGGGAAAAAGTATGGGAAATATTATACAAAAAAAGAATCAATGAAAAGTTAATTAAAAACATCCAAAGCATATACAAAACAACGAAAAATTATGTGATCGGCAAAAACAGAAAATCTGAAATATTCAAGACAGAAGATGGACTACGACAAAAGAATGCCACCAAACAGTAAAGGCATTGCACACAGGATATCATATGATGGAAAAAGTGGAAATATCAGAATGCGCTTTTGCTGATGATCTGGTATTATTCGCAAACACGGAAAAACAATTACAAGAAAGTATGAACGTTTGGAACACAACACTGAAAAAATATGGTATGAATATCAACAAAGAAAAAACTTAAGTAATGGCAGTAACAGAAAAAGAACAAGTAATTAATATACATATAGAAAATAAAACGTTAGAACAAGTCCATGATTATAAATACTTAGGAGTAACAATTGATGAAGAGGGAAAACAGGATATAGAAATAAATAAAAGAATTGACCAAACAGTTAAATGTTTTTATGCTTTAAACAAAAACTTTTTAGTTAGAAAACAGATAAGTAGAAAAACAAAAATAAACATTTATAAGGCAATGTATAGGCCAATCCTAACCTACGGCTGTGAAACCTGGATTATGACCGATAGACAAAGAAGCAAAGTACAGGCCCTTGAAATGAAATATTTGAGAAAGGTCATAGGAGTAACTAAAATGCATAAAATAACGAATGACGTAATTAGGAAAGAACTTGATATTGAATCTATTACAGACTTTATAGACAGAAGGAAATTAAGTTGGTGGGGCCACGTACAAAGAATGAATAATTCGAGAACAGTAAAGAAAGTGTGGCAGGCAAAAATTCATGGAAAAAGAAAAAGAGGAAGACCAAGATTAACATGGGATACAACAATAGAACATATTTTTAGAAAAAGAAAAATCACATGGAAGCAAGCGACAACACTGACGAAAAATAAGAAGGACTGGAGTAAATTTGTATATCAAACAATGTAAAAATGAACTTATCCTACACCAGTAATGGTAGAAGAATTTTGATTGACAAAAATAAATTATGAGACTAAATATTTTTACAACTCTCTCAATTCAAAGGAAGCACCTACAAAGTTTTTACCATTATCTGAACACACTATAGTTAGTTTTCCTCTTCTGGATACGAATCTTCTGAATGCAGCTATAAAGCTGTCCGTTAGTAACAATCTCTAAATTTATTGCATGTGTGACAAAACATATGTATAAATAAACACACATAACCTTTATAACATTTAATACTTCGTCCCTGAGCACCCCGGTTGTTAAGGTTGTTAAGACCATATGCGTTCTCTTGGTAAGTTTCCCATTAATACTTGCATATTTAACACATTTGTAAGTTATTTTTTTAATTAAATTTGAATTATCTAGTATTTTTCGCGCAATGAACCCATAACCATTTGAGGACCTGCGTGAATTAGTCAAATAGGTTCATGCCAATAATTTCTAACAAGAGATGTTTTAATTCCATAGGCCCTGCTTCAGCAAGGCCTGAACATTCTCCTCCCTTACCTAGGGAGAATATTTCGGGCCAGCATTGAGCTTGGATGGGTCCCCAAAAAATGGAAAAGAACTGAAGTTGTCTTCATTCGCAAAGCTGGGAAGCCAAATCCTTTAGACCAATTAGTTTCACATAATTTCTGTTCAAAACAATGGAAAAGATGGTAGGTATATATTTATTAGAAAGAAGCTTAAAGCAGCACCCTTTTCAACCAACACAAGCACGATTACAGGCAAGGTAGGTCGGCAGAGTCAGCTCTCCATGCCATAATGCAGAGGGAGGAAAAGGCGCTGGAATTCAAGGAAGTAGCCTTAGCTGTCTTTTTCGACGTAGAAGGCGCCTTAGACAAGGAGACAGCAAGCCTCATTGAGACGGAATTGCTGTCTAGAGGAACCTGGATAACATCCGGTCTCAAAACCGGGAAGATGATAGCAACACTAGAAGGCCCCTCATAGGAGCTCCGCGCGGACGATGGCTGTCCCCAGGGCAGCTGCCTCTCGCCTCGTCTGTGGAACCTTATCATGGATGGCCTCCTGGAACGGCTTACTAAAGACGGATTCTATGCACAAGCGTATTTCGACACCGAACCGGTCGTAATAACCGGGAGGTTTGTCTCCACGGTATGCAAGCGCATGCCAGTAGCCTGCAACATCATTGAGCGATGGTGCAACGAGGTAGGCCTCTCAGTTAATACCAAGAAAACCGAAATGGTTTTGTTCACAAAAAGAAAAAAAAATAAAGATGCTAAGCCACCGAAGATGTTCGGCACGTTTCTAAAATTTCTGGAAGAGGCTAAATACCTTGGGGTGTTACTGGATAAAAAGGTGACATGCAAACCACTTATTGACAAGGCAATAAGCAATTGAATAATCACACTGTGGCAACTGCGCCAAGTTGCAGGGAAAAACTAGGGAATAAATCCCAAGGTTCTCCATTGGTTCTACACCGGAATCGTTAGACCGAGGATCCGATACAGGTCCATGGTTTGGTGGCCAGTGGTGGAGAGGCAAAGGGTGACTCGCAAGCTGGCGCATGTACAGACGGTTACAGGCATAGGAGTCACTGGAGCACTAGGGACAATACAAGCGCTTAATGTCCTCCTGGGATTGCCGCCTTTGCCCATATGGATCATTATAAGCGCAATGGCGGCTTTTATAAGGCTTAGAAATAATGGGCATTGGAAAGAGCATGGCGAAGACCACACAAGAATAGCACATAGGACAGAAACAGAGCTTCCGCTCCTGGCTCTCAAGGCTGTCCCAAAAGCAGATAAAGTAAGTACGGAAAACGAGTACAAGGTCGTAATCCCACCAAGGGGGTAGTGGGGCGACGAACAAGTAGAGTTTTCCCCAGGGAGCATAGTATGTTATACAGATGGCTCTCGCATGGCAAAGACGTCAGGAGCAGGTGTTCTGATAGAAGACTTAGGGGTTCAAAAGAGCTATGCTCTTGGTAAATACTCTACGGTATTCTAGTCAGAAATATTTGCCATCCTCAAAGCTGCAGAACTAATAGAAGACCGGGACAACTCGGAAAGCCCCTTCAGCATTTGCTCAGATAGCCAGGCCGCTCTAAAGGCGATTTGTAGCTGCAGGACCAGCAGCAGTCCTAGACAGACTGGCCTCAAGACGAGATGTAACCCTATTGTGGGTACCGGGATATAACGGTATAGTAGTCAACGAGCGGGCAGATGAACTTGCCAGACAGGGAGCCAACAAACCTTGCTACGGACCCGAGCCAATAATAGGGCTAAGCAGAGAACAAGCCTCAACTCTACTCAAGAAATAGGCGGAGGATTAGAAGAACAATGGAACAACTGCAGAGGCCTTAGGCAGATGAAACAAACAATCGCCTATCCTGACAAAGCTGGGACAAAGTGGTTACTAGATAAATCTAGATCATAGCTGCGCCTGCTTGTCGGTATCCTTACAGAGGGGGGGCAGGCATCAGCCACCCCTCCAGCTACATTCATTCATACCTAACATCTGAGTTATTTATAAATAATATCATTTTTATATTAAATATATTTCACGAGATAAAAAAATTAACAACTAAAATTTTTATCCAATATCAATTTTTGAAAACCTAGTGGGTGACCCTGATATTAATATCATTTAGAGATAATTAGTTACGAAATATTATTATTATTATTTAGAACTAGAGGTTTTTAAATGTGTCTCTTTCCTAGTCCAATTTGTCACTTTTCCAGTCCCTAAATTGTAATTTTGATATTTATGAAACCTCAAGAAAAGTCAAACATTTCATGATATAAATGACATATTTATGGACTACAGTAATAATGTTAAAGTCACTGCAAGCACTTCTACGCGACTAAAACTTGAAATTGAATTCCTACAATTCTGGTTAAAGAGATAGCGTATATAAAAAAAAAAACAACAACAATTTGCTATAGACAATTTACTGATATATATTTAAAATATTATTTTTGTACGCAATTTTCTGAAATTTGAAAAATATCCACTTCAATTATTGAGCAGTGTACTTTGGTAATAATAATGTTTACGAATCTGTTCTTAGCAGAACAAAATAATATCTCTAAAGCTTAAATCACACAAGACAATAATTATGTCATCATCACTGACATCAATCAAATCTTTTAAATGATTACAATAATATGAGTTGCCTGCTACGAATAAAGAATAAGGTATTATATACTTATGCCTCGTATTAATTGTTAAAAAAAATAACTGTTTTCCGCTTGTATATATCTGTACAGTAATATACATTATCATGAGGTTGTAGGAATAAAACAATTAATTAATATAAATTTAGAATAAAAACTTCTAAGTAGGTAATTATAAATAGTTGACTTAGTTGGTCTATATAAATAATAAAGGAACGTTTATGATAACAATTCTATGTGGTTGTCATTAAAATATTTTTTAAATTTTTAATAATTCAGATAAATAGAAAAAGAAATAGAAAAGTAATTTCCAATCAAGAGTTGGGTGAACTACTTAAATCAGAAAATAATATATAAAACAGCATGAAAAAACTATATATGTCAAATGTCACGATTCGAATGAGTCATATTTGGTTCTACAATATGGCCGACTTCCGTCGTGATTATTTGCTAGATTAAAATATGACAACATTCCTTCCTTTCTATTCTTTATTCGTAGGTTGCCTGATTTTTAGGGTTTATAAATCGCGACCTATCTTGTTAGTTTTTAAATTTGGTAACATCAAAATTATGACGTGCAGCACTTTTTGTTTTGCGATTACTCTAATTGAAAAATTCACACCAATCAAATAAATGTCACTTCAAACCCTGCCGGTCTACCTTTATTATTTATTACCTGTCAACTATTGACAGCTTACAAACATTTTTCCGAATATTTTATTTAAATCACACGTAATTTTGTTACAATGAACATTGATAATGAAGACCTTTATAAATGGATCGACTGTCATACTATAACTCGACATAAACGAAATATTAATAGAGATTTTTCGGATGCTGTGCCTTTAGCAGAAATTTTAAAGCATCACTATCCGAAGTTAGTTGATCTTCACAATTACAGTCCCAGAAACGCCCTGTCTAACAAGTTGATAAATTGGGAGCTCTTAAATAAAAAAGTTCTTAATAAAATAAACATTAACCTGACGAAAAAGAACAGACAAGATTTAGCCAATGGAAAACCTGGTGCAATGGAACGTTTATTGTCAATAATAAAATCAAAAGTGGAAAATAAAAAAATATCTGGTGATCAGGAAACTGACGATAAAGTATATTGCATAGAAGTTTTAACAAATTTTTCAGAAGATGTAATTCCTATTAAAATTAATAATGGTGTCGAAATAATAGACAGAAAGTTAGTGACTGTAGATACTTTTGAAAAGATGAAGAAGGAAATAGAGGAAAAACAAGAGACCATAAATTTGTTAACCAATAAGGTAGATCATTTGGAAAAGTTAATAGATCTTAAAGAAGAAAGAATTAAGGATTTAACGAAACAAATACAGTCGGTAATAATTCTGAAGAATCTTCATTCAATTTAGAGTCACCAAAATCAATATTTTTTAATTTATCCTAAACAGTTTCTATTTATTAATAAATTATAGTTTAATACCAATTATGTTATAATATAACTTTTAAATTATCTTTTGTTACTAACATTTATTGTTGCTCCCAGTATGCTTTAAACTAAAATATTAAAAACCGAAGTTGTATTTAAATAAATTAAATTGTTGTAACTGAGTTGTTAGTTTATTTTCAGTCAATTGTTAGTAACTTTTCTTGAAACAACCTTTGTAAAAGTGAAGGTTTTCTTGACATTTATCAATAGAGTTTGCCTGTAATTATCAAATTATTAAAATGTACTATTTTTATAGATTTTGATACATGACAAATCTGCCACCACTTCTAGAGAAAGGAAATTAATGAAAATAATTACAAATAAACAAACCCATCTTAGGAAACTTGCCAAAGAAAGAGCAAACAACATTAAATAATTATGCAACCTTAATGAAAGTTCAATTGTAAAGGACCTTTTTAAAGATATGTCATCAAACACAGCAAACTTTCTTTTATCACAAATAAAAGCATCCAAAAAGCAACCAAAAGGAAGAAGTTTTGGCATTGTCACTACTGAAGAGAGGTCCACGCTGCTACAATTTATTAAGATAAATTGTTTCAATGCCATCCATAAAAACGTTACTAAATTCACTGAGGCAGGTACCATTTGAAAGTGGAATCAATATTCATATGATTGAGCATATTAATATTTCATTAAAAAATATGTCACATAGACTTTGTGCCATAGTTTTTGATGAAATGGACATTAAAGAACATATATAATAAGATTCCCATGCTGACAGTATTAGTGGATATGAACAAAAAGGACAAAACCAGCAAATACAGCACTGGTATTTATGCTAAAAGGGCTGCATTACCACGGGAAACAACCCATTGCCTACTTTTTTTCAACTGGTCCAGTTAGTGGTACAGAGCATTCCTTGAAATTGGTTGAAGTTATTGAAACATGCCAAAGAGTTGCAAATGTCAATATTGTTGTAACAATCAATAACTGTGGAACAAACAATAACACTGCTTTAAAAAAACTGGGTTCTTCTGTATTAAACCCCTACATAGTTGTAGGAGGGAAGGAAACTTTTACAATTTTTGACCCTCCTCATTTATTAAAATGATTTGTATCATTATTTAGGAAATATGATATAGAATTAGAGGTGGAAAGTCTACAAAATACATTGCTACATGCTAAATTTACTGATATTCGCAAGGCTCATGCAATTGACTCATCATCACCTCTTATTTTTAAAGCTATGCATGAAATAAAAGCTCACCATATGGAACCAAAATTAAAATTTGCCATGAAAGTCAATTTAGCTGCTCAAATAATGAATAATACACTGATATTGGTAAAAACTACATTTTGTAAACTTAAATATTTTGTTATAAGTGAATTAGAACAAAGATCGATAGCAACGGCAACTTTGGTGTACCAAGTGGATGAGCTGTTTGATAGTTTTAATGGCAGCTCTAAACGTCCACCATCTGGAAAAAAATTAAAATGTTTGTTGTTTTATTTCTAATGAATCTTCCCATGTTATTTATTGGCCAAAGGCATGGAAGTTTTTAAGAAAAACAAAAAGTGGTGGTTTCAAATCAAGTAAACCACCATCAAATATTGGATGGCTTACCACAATAAAATGTATTGAGGGATTGTGGAAATATCTTCAAAGCAAAGAGCATTTTCAATCGCTGAAGCCCCGAATATTGAATCAAGATGCAATTGATAATTTATTTGGGGCAATCAGGTCTGGTTTGGAGTGTGAAAAAGTTTTGAATGGATTAATAAACTTTGGAGCTGGTACTAATTGTGAGGAAGATGATGGCATTCTGTTGTCAAATCTAAGGCAGTACCTCACAATAGATCTGGTCCAACCAGAGGTATTGAATGAGGAAGTTGTATATGAAGGACAGCAGAATGTAGAATTGTTGACAAGTAATGTTGCTGATGCACAGGTTCGCTATCAGTTGCATATGTGGGAGGATTCATTATAAAACACATTCTACAATCATTTGTTTGCCAAACATGTAAAAATGATCTGGGAGATTCACGAGCTTCCCAAAATCTATTTTATTGCTTTTAAAGAGTGGGCTAATAATGAAAGTCATTTGATATATCCAGCAGAGGCTCCAATAGTTGCACTTGGGACTGGAATAAGCTTGCTTGAGAATTTTCTTGAAGCCCGCTCTACTATGTCAAATTTAAGTAAACATATAGAAAGTATGCTAGAGCAAAAAATACATTTTAGTTGGATTACATGTTTAGTACATAGGGAGTTGGTAATAAAATCCTTTATTAAGGGAGTTTGGAAGATCGGTATAGCTTGGTGGTGTAAAATAAAAAATAGAGAGTTTGTCAATGAGACTAAAATGTTGAATCTGGAACCGTTGGCGAAACTGATACCGAAAACCGTTTACACTACCACTACACCAACACACACTATTAATTGTCAAGACAGTTAATAGTGTGTGATGGTGTAGTGGTAGTGTAAATGGTTTTCGGTTGTCAATGAGAAGCAATTAACAATAAATAAAAAAATTTAAACATATTGTTAGAAATCACCCGAACGAGAAGTAAAATTCTTTATCATTTGAATCTACTTGTTTACAAAAGCCGCTGCCGGTCAAAGGGATTATCGAATGGGTAAGGCCCTAAAAATATTTGGATGGGTCGTCATTCTGACAATCTCGGTGCTCCGGTTCACATGCTGCTTCAATTTAGTATTTTTGTTGTATTTTAAATTAAAAAAAAGAAATATTTGATGTTAGAAACACTATGAAAATAAACTCGTTTTTCGTCTATAACTGTGGGATTGTGCTTAACGCTTACAGTGAACTTTCTTATTAAACGCCGTTATAAGAAGTTGAAAAACACTTAACTTGTGGAAATGGCTACCAAGGAGGGAGATTCGACTCAAACACTTTTGGCTGAACTAGTTAGAGCTATAACGTCACAGCGATCCGGTGATCAGGTAGATTTGCCCTATTTCAGACCCGAAAATAATGAATCCAGTAAATGGGTAAGTCAAGTTGTAATTATCAAAATTGAAACAGGCTGGTCTAACGTTCAAACCCTAATAAGAATTGGTCTATTTTTACTGATTGAGGCAAAAAGATGGTTCGAATTTTGGAACCCAGATAACAGAGACTGGGCAACTTTTTGTATTGATTTGATTGAAGCTTTTCTACCAAAAAGAAACCTTGGTCGTATGCTAGAAGACGCAGTTAAATTTTCTAGTTCTTTTATAAACACTTATGAATCTTATGTACATGAAAAGTCTGCAATGTTAAAAAGTGTACGTGCAAAATGGTGTGAGACTGATTTAGTAGAATTAATCGTTTATGGAATATCAGAATTAGATATACGCAATGCTGCTATGAATGCTAACTGTCATACAATTTCCGAGTTACTGGTGTTTTTGTCTTCCTTTGTAAAACCTATTCGTACTTATGAGAGGCAAAAAAAAATTGCTGGCCGCGACGCTTTTTTCCCTCAAGAGAAAATACCCCTTTTCTGACAAACAAGCAAGTGGGTTTGCTAAAGGTGTTATCAATGTGGCAAAATGGGACATGCGAAGGCAAATTCTCGAGTCAAAAATCTAAAACCATTATCTGACAATCGAAGTTTCTCTGCCAATCAACCTGAAGTGCCAAGTACTTCACAAAATCCCGAAACTTGTACCTTTTGTGCGAAGAAGGGCCACAATTGTTTTACAAAAGCTGCAATTGAAAAGCGGCGCAGTATTAACCTGTGTACAACTATTCAAAAACCTGTGGGTTCGACGAAAGTTTGTGGTTGATGGTCATGAATTTTGGGCTTTAATTGATACTGGAGCTGATTTATCGCTGATTTCTGATAAATTTTTACATTTCTTTGAGAACAAGGTTATTCCATGTTCCATCAATTTTTAGGGGGATTACAAATGTAACCGTTGAGGCAACAAAAAAAATTCATAGGCTCCACAAATATTTCTGGTATTGATTTTCCAGTTAGTTATGTTTTTGTTGACGCTAATTATCTTGATTATGATATTCTGATTGGTCGTAATATTTTTGGCACGGCAACTAAAAACGATCTGGTGTCCCGAATAGCTCGTTGGTGGGTTTATCTTCAGGATTTTAATTTTGAAATTGTATATCGCGAAGGAAGTAATCTTCCACATGTCCATTTTCTAAGCAGAAATCCTACCAATGCAATTCTTCGAGTTTCTCATAATAATTGGGCCTACATTGAACTGAAAGGAAATGGGGAAATTCAAAGTTTATTACAAAAACTCAGAGACGGTAACCTAGACTCAAACCAATATGTCAAGAAAAACCAAATGTTATACCACAAACACTTCAATACAGATGGAACGGAAAACTTACAGTGGTTCGTTCCCAGGAAAAGCCGATTGGGCCTTCTTTTGATATTTCATGATGAACAATGTCATGTAGGACATGAAAAAAACATACAAATCTATTGCTGAACATTTTTGGTTTCCACGAATGCGGCAATTTGTTTAATGTTACATAAAACATTGCGTTATTTGTGCCGAGAAGAAAACGAGGACTGGGCCGTGCATCCAGTCGAAATTCCCAAAGAACCGTTTCACACTTAGATTGCTTAGGACCATGACCCGTGTCATCCGAGGGCTATAATTACATTTTGGTTATAGTGGATTTTTTCCAAATATTGCATTATCATGCCTATGAAAACGGTAACTACAGCTGAATCTCGTGAGAAGTTACATGTCTTAGCGCCATTTGGAACACCCAGCCGAATAGTAATGGATACTTCTTTTAAAAATAAAACATTTCCAAAATATCTGGATCAATGGAACATCGATTATCATTTTGTTACTCCAGATGTACTTAGAGGAAACGGACAAGTTGAACGGTATATTCGAACTATTAGAAACTTGTTAAGAATCGAAACTAAAGTGAAATCAGAATGGCCGAGTGAATTATGGAAAATTCAACTTGTTCTTAACACAACTATTCAGAAGTCAATAAACTGTAGCCCATTGCAATTGCTTTTGGGCATCCAGAGTTCAACACCGTTTATACAAGCTTTGTTAAGAAATGTGACTAAGGACTTAACTCCAATACGCAACTGTTCTTTTGACCGGCAATGGGTAACTGAAAAACTGTCCACAGTTCATGATTTTGATACCAACAAAAAAAAAAGAAGAGACAACCTGAATTACTCACCAGGTGATTTTGTACTAATGCATCGCGACTCTCAGATGCATATTAGTAAGAGCGACTATGAGTTCCTTGGTCTCTATGAGGCAATGAATTGTTTGCAAAATGGTCGGTACGAAATCAAGAAAGTTGGTACGAATATTATTACCAAAGCAGCTAAGGAGCAGCTTAGACCATGGCCTATACAATGGTCTTTGAGCGTTGATCTGAAAGATATTTTAGGGTTTTTAGAGTGAGATAGTGACTCGGAAGTAAATGATGGTGAATAAACTTTGTTACTGTCTCGTTGTGATTATGTCAGTTATTTTGGTCTCTACTCCGTTAGTGATAGAGCCAGATAAAGGCTGAGGTCTTTACATGTATAACATAAAATTTGTTTGTTTTTGGTCTCTACTCCGTTAGTGATAGAGCCATATGTGAAGCTGCGGTCTTCCCAAATATAATTTGACTTTATTTATTTACTTTTTCTGTTTTATTGGTCTTTGTCTCGGAAGTAGCAAAGCCAGGTGTGAAGCTGCGGTCTTCACAAATATAATTAGACTTTATTTATTTACTTTTTCTGTTTTATTGGTCTTTGTCTCGGAAGTAGCAAAGCCAGGTGTGAGGCTGCGGTCTTCACAAATATAATTTGACTTTATTTATTTTTTTTGTCTGTTTCATTGGTCTTTGTCTCGGAAGTAGCAAAGTCAGGTGTGAAGCTGCGGTGTTTACAAATATAATTTGACTTTATTTATTTACTTTTTCTGTTTTGTTGGTCTTTGTCTTGGAAGTAGCAAAGCCAGGTGTGAAGCTGCGGTCTTCACAAATATAATTTGACTTTATTTATTTACTTTGTCTGTTTTATTGGTCTTTGTCTGGGAAGTAGCAAAGCCAGGTGTGAAGCTGCGGTCTTCACAAATATAATTTGACTTTATTTATTTACTTTGTCTGTTTTATTGGTCTTTGTCTCGGAAGTAGCAATGCCAGGTGTGAGGCTGAGGTCTTCACAAATATAACTTGACTTTAATTATTTACTTTGTCTGTTTCATTGGTCTTTGTCTCGGAAGTAGCAAAGCCAGGTGTGAAGCTGCGGTCTTCACAAATATAGTTTGACTTTATTTATTTACTTTGTCTGTTTTATTGGTATTAGTGAGGGGTGAGGCCCTAAAAATATTTGGATGGGTCGTCATTCTGATAATCTCGGTGCTCGGGTTCGTATGCCGCTTTAATTTAGTATTTTTGTTGTATTTTAAATTAAAATAAATATAAGTTATAGACGAAAATCGAGTTTATTTTCATATTGTTTCTAACAATATATATATTTTAATCACCAAATTTTTAAATTTTACAATTAAGTATATTTAGGCTCAATAATAATTATAAAATAACTAAATTTAAAACTTTTTTTAAAAATATAAATGTATGTTATTGACAAAATAAATTGTTTATATTATCTGACTTTTTTTATTGAGCATTATTGTTTGTAAAAGTCGCCATATTTACTGTGAACATACAGCTTGTTTGCATCTTGTCGCATCTTGTTTACGAAAATGTACATTCAAATTTCCCGCTCAAATGTACATTTAAACCTAGCTGTTTTATTAGACATAAAAAGACCATTTAGTATTAGAAGAAGACAACACTAGCGATATCTACGTTACCTTCCCACTCAGTAGGTCAGTTAAGTTGTAAAGAAATCTAAAAATTAACACTGAGTTATCCGTCTCGTTGGTTGTCTCTAATCCAAAATACTAACAGAAGCATAATCGATAAGATGCTCATTACATAAATCATCTCAAGGAAAGAGAGGCGACTCCCTCTTTCCCGCGCATTCGAAATTGAACATCAGCGCTGCATTGCCCAAATTAACAATTTTGTACGGTTAGTTGCATACCTCCTGAATACTTTTATAATTCACCTAACACGATATTAACAAAAATTTTATGAATTTGAAACACATCAAATTTGCCATCATAGTGTTAGGTAAATTACAGAAGTATAAAATAAATAGGTACTAGAGATTAATATGATAAAAACAAACAAATATTAATTTTTTTTATTTATTTGTTTGCATCAACTACCAATGAGTAACACAATTGCTACAACTTATAATAAATTCCAATATGTTTATGGGTTAATTTTGAGTGACTTAAACGTAAACAATTAACTTTACTTGATTTGCCCAACTAGAATTGTAGTATTTAATTGATGCCATGATTTCAAAAATGGTTTTATTTGTTGAAGTTTCGGCTGAGATATATTCTACACATACACAAGATGTATTTGTAATCATAAACAAGTATACATTTTCTAATAAATGTTATATTAGATAACTATGTTTCTGAATTCTTAGCCTAAGCACTAGGGTGGCAAGATATCCGGGAGACAAAAGTGTGGCATGGGGTGGTTGTATTGGAGTTGTATCTTTAACATTACTAAAAATGTTGTTTAAGGTAAGACATGTTTTACTTGTAATTTTAATATTATTTAATGGTTTAAAAATTCTCCTTAATTTAGATGAAATGTCTCCAATGTATGGTAATGATATATATAATTTTGTATTATTGGTTTGAATGTCTAATTTTTTATTATTTTGACCATATATATATTTATCTTGTAAGAATTATTATTTAATACATATTTTATTAATTTATTCGGATAACCATTTTCTAAAAACATTTCATGTAAAATTTTTATTATGAAAAATAGGATCCAAAATCAATGTTATTCTTTTTTTCATTTGCATTATTAAATTAATTTTAGTCGAAAATTTATGATATGACCAAAAATTCATTATTCTACCAGAATTTATTGGTTTTCTGTACCAATCTATAGTAATAGTATTATCTTTTCTAATAAATTTTGTGTCTAAAAATTGTACACTATGTTCTTCGTCCTCTTTTTCTAATGTAAATTGAATATGAGGATCATACTCGTTTAAGACCCCGTCGAGGAAACTAGGCAGTCAGTACCTGCCTAAGGTAGGTGGAGATTGGCGTTTCGCTTACAACGTGAATCGTAAGCCACCAGTGAGAGTTCCTGTTTCCAAGCGCTAGATGATACGACTTACTTGGATGTCGGAGTAGCTCTGCCGATTGCTTCGCCTGCGTTGACCTATGTATCGAATCATTCATACCGAGTTGGTAGCATATAAAACTGCCATCTTTCTGTCGGTGTTCCAACTGTCCGTCGTATCTTCTCATAATTTCTTTTCCAGTTGATAACTCGTTTGTACATATAACGACATTGTCGTTACACCCCCCTCAGTTCAAAAAAAAAATAATTCTTGAATGTAATGAAAAGCAAAGATTTTGTTTAGATAAAAGTAAAACAAAACTAAAATCCTGAATTAAATAAACTTAACGATCATATATGAAAAAAAAAACTGGTTTTAGTATTTTATTTTCAACTTCTTTCCATCTGGTAATGTTAGTCTATATTTGCGTGTTTTGTTCGTTGGCTTATTTCTTAGTTCCTCCAGCACCAGGTCTACTAGCCTTATCTTTGTTTGAAGTGACTGTGGTTGTTTTATTGCCTGCAGAAACTCTTCCAATCATCTTCCCGGTGTCGGCGGGACGGTTTCTCTCTTCCCCTTCGGAGAGGTCATAATTTTCACTTACTATTAATATGTCTTCCATTGTTCGACTTACTATGCTATCGGAACTTATCGTATGCCATGGTTTTTCCGGTATTGGTGTTGCTTGCATTTTTCCGGGTGTCAACTGTTGCGATGGTTTATACTGCTGGCAGTTTGTGCAGTTCCTGATAAACTTCGCTGTGTCTCGAAACATGCCAGGCCAGTAATATTTTCTTGCTAATTTTTCTTTGGTTTTTTCTATTCCTAAATGCCCTGCTTTTGTCGAACAGTGGTTCTCTTCAATAAGAACCTTTTGTTTATCACTTGGAATGCACAATTTCCATGGCGTTGACATTTCTGCTTTTTTCAAATCGTATCTGTCCCAGAAATGTCTATGTAATCTACCGTTCATAATAGCATAATCTGGGAATTTTTGAGGTTGAGCTTCTACTTTCTTTCATTTTTTACTATACCAGTCATGTGTTATCTCGTTGGTTAACGAGCTGATCAAATCGACTGGGTTGCGTGATGAAGAGTCGGTTAGTGTATTCTGCGCACCTTTTTCTTTTTCGGGCAGCTCGTTGTTATTATTATAACAACTTACGTCTTTATCGGTTCGGTTCTCTGGACCAATGGTTAATGCAATTTGGTTTTTGTCGAAACGTCTTTGTAACTCTATATCTGTCTCTCTTGTGGAGACCGGTTCCGTAATTTCTTTTACGCTTGTTTCAAGTTTTGACTCTTTTTGCCTGTTCACCTGACTGAGGTCTATGTGTATCAATTTGCTATAAATTTCTAGTTCCTCTAACTCTGTTTGCTCGCTCCGAAATAACGTTTCCCAAGGTATTTTCCTATCTGAAATATCTTTTACTCCTAAAATTGCTTCGGATTCTAGGTTTGGTATGTAGAAAAACTTGGTTTTGCCGTAGTTCCCGGCTATTGTGCATGGGATGATGATACTCCTTTTTATCTTCACTTTACTACCATTCGCTAATACTACTGAGGTTGTTTCCGATGTACCTCCGTTTATGGACATGATTAATTTCTTCAGTCCAGTTTTCCCTATATAAGAATATTGCGAACCAGTATCTATTAAGGTGTTTAATGTAAGTCCATTATTTGTGGAAATTTTAATATGCGGTCTTTCGTCCGTTGGTTTCGAATCCGTTTTAATGGCCTTTATTGAGGGCTTCGTCTTGCCTCCTGAAGAGTCTGCCCTTCTCCCGTTTCCCTGCTTCTGACAGTGGCAGTTGATAGCAGTTATTCCTATCATTCCGCAATGACTGCAGAATAGTATCGGTTTTGCGTAGCATTTATCACGGTTGTGTCCTCTTTTCCCGCATTTCCAGCAGCAGCTTTGTCTGTCGTAATTTAGTATTTTATTTGTTTCGTGGGTGTCCCGTCCGGTATAATAATTGGCCGTGTTTCCGAACTTCGGTCTCTCTCCGTCTTTAATTTCTTTTTTTATCTCTTCGATTTCTTTTACCAGTCGTGTCAGCTGTCTAATTGAGTAAATTTCATTCCTACGAATATGTAACTTGTATTTTGCGTTCATATTTCTATATATTCTTTCCAATTGTTGGCTGTCGTTAAAACCGGTGTGTCGTCTCATTAGTTTTTGTATGTCTGTGACAAATTGTTTAAACGGTTCGTTGTCTTTATGCTTTCTTTCTATAATTTTCTCTTCTAAGTGCGTCGATAAATCTATCGGTATATAGAAAGAACTAAAATCTTCTATGAAGTCCTGCCAACACTCCCATAGGTGTCTGTTATTCGGATACCACAGGATCGCTTTTCCTCGTAAAATTTCGGGTAATGCCCTTAATAAAGTCTCGTCTCCTACTTGATACATTTCTTTAAATTCCTGAATTCTTTCTATAAATTCTATAGGGTCTTTATGCTCGTTAAATTGTAAGTTCCATCTTCTGATTTTTTCAACTTCTGCGCAATCTATTTGCGGGTGTACTGGATTTGTTTGTGTGTCATCTGCCTCTTTATGTTCCGACGAATCGTGTACAGTTTGTCGTTCTTCTTGTTGTTGATTTTCTAGTTGATCTTTTTCGTTGTCGTCATGTAGTTTTCTCACAAATTTAGACATCCTTACCCGTAATGTGTCTAAGTTCCCTGTTGCATTTAAATTAAATTTTTCTAATTCCTTTATAAGGTCTTCTTTTCTTAATTTGTAAATACATCCTACTTTTGTGTCGGCGATTTCTAAACCAGCGGTAGCTCCTTCTTCCTGAATTGACATTTTTGTATCTGTACAAACTATTTTAAATCGGTAAAAAAATATACGAATTAAACAACCCTTCGTCGTCTAGTTACTCTTTATTTGAACTCTTTGTTCTTTTATCTATGCGACCTAACGTATCTAGTATTTTTACTCGGGCGCCAGTTTATGTAACGTTGCCTGGCCCCGAATCCTACTCGGGCGCCAGCTTATGTAACGCTGCCTCGTCGCGCACCCTTTATTCTGAGAGTGGCTAAGGCGTTAAGTTACTTTTGCCGCTTAGGGTAGCTATGGTAGAACAAAGATACGGGTTGTGTTACTAGATATTTATTGTCTTGCACAAAACAAACATAGATTTATACAACTATATACATATTCACAATATTTTCGAGAATCTTCCTTTACCAGCCGAAACCATCTACCATCATTGCCCATATGGTCATCCGTTAGTTCTGCAATAAATGGTTAGCATATATACAATAGACGTAAAGGTATTATGTACGGGGGGTTATCCCTTCGGATCAATACTCCGGAGAAATAGCGTATTATAAAGGGCAATATCCTTTACAGGGTGAGGATAAGTCGCACGGGATCAATACTCCCGTGGACCGGATACACGGATAAATCGGAGAGGATCAGTACTCCTTCCGATCGGGTAACGGCGAAGGTCAATACCCTTCACCGGGTAGGAAGCGGTGCCGTCGACGATCAATACTCGTCTAAGACCCCGTCGAGGAAACTAGGCAGTCAGTACCTGCCTAAGGTAGGTGGAGATTGGCGTTTCGCTTAC
This sequence comes from Ophraella communa, assembly GCA_035357415.1. NCBI lineage: Eukaryota > Metazoa > Arthropoda > Insecta > Coleoptera > Chrysomelidae > Ophraella > Ophraella communa. The sequence goes on from CM068980.1 coordinate 26,414,384, forward strand.
AACGTGAATCGTAAGCCACCAGTGAGAGTTCCTGTTTCCAAGCGCTAGTCGATACGACTTACTTGGATGCAGTGTTGCCACAAGCTTTTTATCTTATTATACATGGCGCAGACTCAAATTATACACAATTATACACACCTTGGAAAATTTATTGTGTGACAAATAATACTTAAAAACTGAGTTTAAGGTAATAAATTAAACTTTACACATTTTTCTAAGCTTTAGCAAATGTTATAAAAACAGTAATCTTAACTAAAGGCTGATTGTCTTAGTTAAAAGAGATACAGCAAAAACAGAAGAAAAAATGTTAAAGGAATAAGAAGAAGACATTTTAAAATAATACATATATTTAAAATAAAAAAAAAAAATAAAAATAATAATCTATCCTAAAGTAATAATAAAACTGAAAACTTAAAAAACTGCAATCATTGGTTACAGTGAAACAACAAAATTTAAAAAGAAAAAAATAACATCCTGTCTTTTAAAGTAATAATTAAACTAATGAGAACTTGAAAACCATAATAGTTTACAGTGGAACAATAAACCTAATGAAATAAACATTATATTTTTTTCTGCAACATGTTTGCACTCGGCTCATATTTTAATACACCGCCACTATCTGAGACACCCTCTTTTGTAAAAAATATAGATCGAAGGGTACTCGTTTCCAGTCTATTTCGTTGATTTGTTTTAGTCAACTGTAACTGGCTAAACACTCTTTCTACCGAAGCATTAGAAAAAGGAAGAATTAGCAAAAGACTAATCACAATTTTGAGGTTTGGAAATATATCCATGCCAATACTATTTTTTAATTCAAATAATTTGAACCAATATGCATCTGCAGAGTCAGATGTGTTTAAATTATAGGAATCGTAATTCAATGCATGTAATCTCCATTTGTTATCAAGTTGTTGAGGGTTCACCACATTTTTTAAAAATGGAAATCTTTCAAGAATATGAACCAGAGATTTAACATCATAGATTTGAGCTTTATGGGCTTATTCTGTACAAAAATGTTAGCGGTAACAGCGCTGTAAACTTTCAAGGTCGAGAGATGTTATGAAAATGCTATTCTGTACGCTTTACTGTAATTTACATCGATGTATTTTAACATTTTCGCTGTTAAAATAACGCCGACCAAAATATTCGACGTTAGGAGTGTTGAAACTGTCAAACTGTGTTTGTAATAGAATTGTAAATTTTCAAGAATTAAATCAAAATGAACAATATCATTCCATAATAATAATAATAAAAATAAATATATAAAACTAATAATAATCAATAACTTTCAATAAACATAACGATAACCTAAAAAGTCGGCAATTTATATTAACCAACAATAAAAGTGAAGTTAGCTGCAATGTAATATTGTTCAGAATACGATTTTTAACCGCGCTGTTAAATTTGATTTAACATCGCGATGTTAGTAACATCGATGTTAAGTTTACAGCTGTTACGAATATTTGTACAGAATGACCCTTTTAGTTGGCTCCACTATTGAAATAATATTAAAAATAGAATCCGAAAAATCAAACCTCTGCTTTACTTCAGAGACTAGTTCTATATAAAAATTTTGGCAGGATTTAAAAAATGTGTCAAATTCATTTCTGTTTAAAATAGGGTCAGTTCTCATAATTGCAAGGCTTTCATATGCTGATATTCCAACATATATTTGATCTATCTTTACATGAAAGTTTGAATTTTTGTGATCTATTCCGAAAATATCTACATTTCTCAAATATTTAATTTCAATAAAATTACTACAAAGTGTTTTCAATAATTTTTCGCATTCTGGTTTAAGACGGTACAATAAAGGTGTTTCAGACTGGAACAGGGTGTTAAAATCAGTCATTAAACCCAAAACGTAGGACATAAATTCTAAATAAACCTTTGTAAATGAATTGTTAAAAGTACCTAACATTTCTTCAGTTGTCTTTGATGGATCTGAGAATACCAATTCTCTGAAATATTCTTTTAATGGAACAAACTGTTCTAAAACCCTGTCGACACACGCTTTTAATGACAACCATCTCGTAATTGATGGTGAAAAGATGCGGTGAATTTCAGTTTGAAAAAATATTTGAAACTCTTTGAATTTAGCTATTCTAGAATAGCTTCTATTGAAATGTGACCCAACATTTCTTAAAAGATCTTCCACCGAACGAGGAAGTGTTAAACATGCTTTTGAGGCAGCTAAATGTGCCAAATGACATGAGCACTTAATACATACTATGTGTGGTAGTTCACTTTTTAAGAGAGAGTTCACAGAATGATTCTCCCCGAACATAACGTTTGTAGTATCCGCACTAAAACCCACTAAATTCTGAAAAGGAATTTCTTTATTTAAGAATTAAGAATAACATTCTTAATATTTTCAAACAGATTTGTAGCTGAGCCTGATTCCATATCCACCATTCCAAAAAATCTTGTAACAACCCTACCTCTATCATCACAATATATCACGGTATATGCACACTGTTTAATTGTACTCCTATCTGTAGTCTCATCCATTATCAAAGAAAAATATTTTGACTTCAATGTATTATTTAAATCATTTTCAAATGTCAGTCCCAATACATCTTTCATCAATTTAGTAGACTTAGTTCTCTTCACTGCCATTTGTTTAGCAATTGCTGAATCTGGGAAAATGTTTTCCATTAATGGGGATAATGTATCCATCAGTGAGAAAGGGAGATTGTTAGTTGCCAATAAAGAACATAACTTTAGTTCAGCTCTTCTTACTTTCTGTTCTACTTTAACATTTTTGTTTAGGTCTTCAATTCTATGAGTATTAGAAACTTGTTTAAGACGATATTTATGTTTATCTGAGTTACTATGTTTAAGTATAACAGCTTTGTGAGCACTCATACTGGAATTGCACACTCTACATTTGGCAATATCACTGCCAGTTTTTGGATCTTTCAATTTTGATTTTTCTAACCAATCTCTAAATTCTGGATCTTGCAACCAATCTGAAAAGAACTTATAAGGCCTTTTTTTGTAAGTTTTTCTTTTATTTTGTGCATTTGGCTTGGGTGGTGTGTCTTCATTTTTTGAACTTGAATTTTCCACATCCATTTCTACACCTTCAACCTGAGTATTATCATATTCCATATTCTAAAAAAACATATTATGATACTTTAATATTTAAACAATACATTTTCCGTTAAACTTACGGATATGCTACTGGTGCCAGCGGTTTTCTCTTCCATTTCCCAATTGTCAAATTAAAAAATCAAAAATCAAATACTAAATCTTATGAATAAAGAATAATAGATCGTAGATCAAACCTCAAATCACTAATCAGTCAAATCAAATAATGACATTGACAATTGACATAAGACAACCGACACAAAACAACACCCGATGGGAGTGAAGTTAGAATTTTTTGATGAAAGTAAACGACCATTGAACGAATGCCTATCGGTGCTTTAGCTTTAACGCAGTTAGAAAATGAGTTTCTCTAGTAGAAAACTTATTTCCCAGATAATGTGAATATTATACACCATTATACACAAATTCACGAAGATCCACACGAATGTACACAGGCCTTCAAATTATACACAATGTGTATAATTATACACAAAACGACAACACTGCTTGGATGTCGGAGTAGCTCTGCCGATTGCTTCGCCTGCGTTGACCTATGTATCGAATCATTCATACCGAGTTGGTAGCATATAAAACTGCCATCTTTCTGCCGGTGTTCCAACTGTCCGTCGTATCTTCTCATAATTTATTTTTCCTACGACCACATATGAAAGTGCTAGTTTGCACACTTATTTGTACTTAAGAAAGGTGCTAATATCAATACACGTATTGAAAAGTAAATATCAATACACGTATTGAAAAGTAAAAAAATATAGTTCTATGATCTGTGACATTTACGTCAAATTTATCAATAGTAAACACATGAATGACAAAGCAAGGACCATTTAATTTTTTTTAAATCTTCCTTGTGTCAAATATTGTATTGTAATTGTCAATACCATAGATTAGAAAGAAGTTTATAGATAGCCGACTCTAACGGTTTTTTAAAAACGTGTTTACAGCGCCGCTCGTGACCTGAGCACTAACTATATAATTGTATTTTAATTTTATTGCTTAATTTAAAATATTTTAAAAATATTCTGATAAATATAATAAATATATTTTTTAAAATATTTTTAAAGTATTTTAATATTGTTAACAATTTGGTATGACTTATATAGAAATAAAAATAAAACAAGTAATAATTCTTTATTTTTGCAAAATAATTTTATTACAATCAGACGTCATATTTATTTTTTTTGTTTCCCCAATTATTTTTAAAATGGATCTATTGCATTCTGGTGTCCTGGGAGTACCTTCTGTTGTTAGAGGATCATCAGAACAGTGAGAGATGCTGGTTTCTGAAAAATAAATATTAAATATTATAAAACTGAGTTGTCAATATAAAACTCATAATTAGAAATTGAGAATAAAATTGTACATTAACCTATAATAGTAAGGTATTTCAACTTCCCTATTTGTAGGCTCTTGTTATTTAAAAAAAGTTTTTGCTTTAATTCACAATCAAAATTTTAAAATCATTCTCTTACCTGGAAGTTTTAGAGTAGGCACAGCATCTAATTATAAATCGGTAACATTTCTATTCTGTGAGAAAAAGCAGTCTTTTGTAAAGTGGTCAATGCAGATTTTAAATTTATAATGGTCATTTCCAGTTATATTAACCAAATCTGGTCTATTTAAAGCATCACACCATTTTCTTCGGATCTACAAATATAATGTAACATAGAAATAATATAATATGCATCTTATACTAATAAATAGGTATACGCTGAAGCTTTAAAAAACCAAATTCTTACCTGTGGATCCTTTGGTAAACAATGCACTTTTTATAGTCATTTTTATAAAGGCAACCCGTAACAGAACACATAAAAACTATATTTTAATAAATAACTGCAGAAACTCTAACTGGAAAATATAAATACTAAGGAGAAAATATAACTATTAACGAGAAAATACAATAATTACTAAAAAAATACAATACTGTCTATCACACAAGTACAAAAACTCTAGCTGGAAAATATATCTACTAACGAGAAAATACAATACCAACTGTCAAACAATATTGTTGACAACATTTAAATTCAGAATTGTTATGTCATTGACGGATTTCCTGTGGATTGTGATTTTATTTTCGATAGTGGCGACTTCCGTGACCTGAGCATTAACTACTAAATTCTAATAAAGAATTTTGATGTGAATTCCTGAGAAAGGTGGTTATTTGATTTTAATTAATTATATTTCCATGCAATATATAAACTCGTTTAAATCCTAATTTTTAACATGACTAACAATTAAAATAAATTTTATAAATAAATTTAAAATATTTATTATGATAAGAAATATTGGGGTCGTAGGAAAAATCGTGTACACAACGCGTTGGAAAGTGTATTTCTTGCACTCGTTACGTTTCCGCACTCGCCACTACGCGGCTCGTGCTAAACTTCACTTGTGCGTAATACTTCACTTTCCACACTCGTTATGTAATATACTATTCCAGTTGATAACTCGTTTGTACATATAACGACATTGTCGTTACATCTCTTTAAATATCTCCACAAAAAAAAAGTGTATCGGAGTCAAATCTGGAGACCTTGGTGGCCATTCGATAGGCCCCCTTCTACCTATCCACCTTCCTGGGAAAAGGTAATTTCGTACCTCAACGTCATAGTGTGTGGGAGCCTTTTCCTGTTGGTACCATAAATCATTTCTATTTGGAAATAGCTGATTCAGCTGTGGCAACAGATAATTTTGAAGAAATTCCAGATAACTAGCACGATGTTTCAAGATGTTTAATGTTAAAGCTGTTTTATTTTTAAAATTTAACTAATTTATGATTTTAATAATTTATGATTTCTTTTAACGTAAGTTGCACCTTTTTCTTATTTCTAAGTTTTATGTTTAACACCGTTTAGGAAGTAACTGACACAACGATTGTCAAAAGGACCCTACACCATGCTATGCTATGGTCGCATTCAGCGCATTCAGTGCAATAAGTTCTGTCAGTAACATTTTTATCAATAGTATGGCCTGAATTTAAATTAAACGCAAAACAAATAGTGCTGCACGTCACATAGAATTCAATGACGTAACTCGTCATAGCATATTTCTCATTTAAAATTTAGTTATTTTATAGCCGTTCTGTTTGGCAAGGAAGTGCTGTTGCCAATAAAAATGCTGATTTAAAATATAGGATAAATTGTTCTCTTAGTCTTCTCCAAATATTAAACGAAGAAAACGGTTAGTATCAAAAACTGTCATTATCAAGTTGTAAATAACTCTTTAAGGTTATTTTAGTGATAATAAAGTTTAAAAATCTGTTCTTAGGAGAATACAATAATATCTCTAAAGTTTGAATGACACAAGACAATAATTATGTCATCATCACTGACATCAATCAAATCGTTAAAATGATTGCAATAATATGAGTTCCCTGATTTTTAAGCTTTATAAATCTCGTTTTTAAATTTGGCAACAGCAAAATTGTGACGTGCAACGCTTTTTGTTTGTTGTTGTTGATTACTCTATTTTAAAAATTCACACCAATCAAATAAATGTTACCTGGAACCCTGCCGGTCTACCTTTATTATTTATTAACTGTCAACTATTGACAGTTTACAAACATTTTTTCGAATTTTTTATTTAAATCACATGTAATTTTGTTAAAATGAATATTGATAATGAAGACCTTCATAAATGGATCGACTGCCACATTATAACTCGACATAAACGAAATATTAATAGAGGTTTTTCGGATGCTGTGCCTTTAGCAGAAATTTTAAAGCATCACTATCCAAAGTTAGTTGATCTTCACAATTACAGTCCCAGAAACGCCCTATCTAACAAGTTGATAAATTGGGAGCTCTTAAATAAAAAAGTTCTTAATAAAATAAACATTAACCTGACGAAAAAGAACAGACAAGATTTAGCCAATGGAAAACCTGGTGCAATGGAACGTTTATTGTCAATAATAAAATCAAAAGTGGAAAATAAAAAAATATCTGGTGATCAGAAAACTGACGATAAAGTATATTGCATAAAAGATTCAACCAATTTTTTAGAAGATGTAGTTCCTATTAAAATCAATAATGGTGTCGAAATAATAGACAGGAAGTTAGTGCCTGTAAACACTTTTGAAAAGATGAAGAAGGAAATAGAGGAAAAACAAGAGACCATAAATATGTTAACCAATAAGGTAGATCATTTGGAAAAGTTAATAGATATTAAAGAAGAAAGAATTAAGGATTTAACTAAACAAATACAGTCGGTAATAATTCTGAAGAATCTTTATTCAATTTAAAGTCACCAAAATCATATATTATAATATTATAACCTTTAAATAACACTAACTAACATTTATAGTTACTAACGGTACTCTTTGCTCCCAGTATGCTTTAAACTAAAATATTAAAAACCGAAGTATTTAAATAAATTAAATTGTTCTAACTGAGTTGTTATTTTATGTTCAATCATATAACCATACTTCACAAACATCTTCTAAGGGTAAGTACAAAAAAATTTGTTTCTTGAAATGGCGTTCATCTTCCAGGAAAATACTTCCATGAATAAAAAAACGAATAGTAATAAGTTAATTAATAATAATTAATTAATATACCATATATATGATATATGAAGCAAATTATCCATTTCTTAAATGGTACTCTTGGTAAATGAAAAGAGGAAAAAAGCAATGTCAATGTCACAGTCGCTTCTTCTAGTTCAGCAGTCTAAGAATAAATGAAATATAAAAATATTTTTACTTTTTTTTGGATTCCTGGGTAATAGTAAGTAACAAAGCTGCTTATATCTGCCCCAGTGGCGACATTAAAATTCTTCTACATAAAATAGGTAATTCCAGTTGAAGCCACAAATGTGCGGTTGTTACTTGTATTACCTCCGTTTGTTATTATGTATATATCATGTATATTTGCCTTTGTGTTAACTCAGTGTTGTTTCCATATTTTTCTATCAGTGTTTTTAGTATTATTCTTCATAGCTATGCCACACTCACGAAACTAGTTTCTTCGGCTACGTTTTCTGGGTTAACCCCAAAAATATTTTATATATCAGAGACAACCAACTTAACGAGTAACTCAATGATAAAATTTTGATAGGTGAAAACTGCACTGGCGAACTGTAAGGAAAGCCATTTGTAGAAGGTGTGCAGTATAGAACTAATAACCCAAGACTTTAGTTCTATGACACGCAGTGAAGTTGCATAACTTCGGCATTATTCGTGTCCTCTTAGGAAAGTTGAAAGTGTGGCGGGAAAATTCAAATATTACGCCAGGTATTCTAGACCCCCGTTTAAACTTCAGTTGCTTGTTAATAAAAGTCAACAATTCCACAATTACCAGGAATTGAATAAAGACTCGATTCTAGTACCAATAATAGAATACAAGTATTTTCACTTATATCCATTCGATGTTATTCTATTTGCAATATTAGAATAGAGTACCAACTCAATTTCAGATCATTGTAGACTTGTTATGTTTGGCAGGCAAGCGACTGATTTATGTGTCCCTTTCTATAAAAATATCTAGTCATGTATAGAATTATATCCGTTCCTAAGAAATTGAGTATACAGTGTGGGCCACAGAAAACAGTCCACCTCGATATTTGGCAGTATTTATTAGATTTTAAGAAAATGAGAGAACAGGTCGATTTTTGTTCCAAGGGGGACACATTTTTACGATACATACATATGTCATTTGTCAACCCCCTTCCTTCCACTTCCCCAACCCCTTATTTTTAAATAGGGAATGTACCATGTGCGGCATATCATTGGAAAGGTATTTAGATGGAGTATTCAGACATAACGATCTTTTCGCCAAAAATTTAGCACTTTGACCCCTTATTGCTACCCCCTATATCCAAAAGGTTGTCAGCCTCCGCGGGAACATTAATTAGCAATACTAAATGAACATGTTTTACGGGAGAAACTCCATATTACTGATGACGATGATTTTTCGGCTCTAGCTCTCCATCTATAACCCCTCAAATGCTTCAAAACGTTCGAAGTGATTTCGAGCAGCGGCTCTACAATTGTTTAATGTATTATAACTGCTGTTTTTCTTCAATACAATTAATTTATGGCTTTTGCAATATTTGTTTGTTTTTATTTACTTCTGATATGACCAGAAGAATGACAAACCATAAGCGTAACGTTACATTTTTAAGAGGTGTTGTACTTTAAATGAATTAAGACTTTTTTTGCAAATATCAAAAAAAAATCGTATAAGATCGTTATGTCTGAATACTCCATCTAATTACCTTTCTAATGATATGCCGCACATGGTACATTCCCTATTTAAAAATAAGGGGTTGGGGAAGTGGAAGGGAGGGGGTTGACAAATGACAGATGTGTGTATCGCAAAAATGTGTCCCTCTTGGAACAAAAATTGACCTGTTTTCTCATTTTTTAAAAATCCAATAAATACTGCCAAATATCGAGGTGGACTGTTTTCTGTGGCCCACACTGTATAAATGTTGTTAACTTGCTGCTATTTGCTACATTTATCCTCATTTTTAGGACTGTAATTAAAGTTTATTAATGAATAAAAATATTTTTTTGATTATACATAATAAATAATATATAAAAAACAAATAAGGAGGAGACAAAATATTTTAATTAAAAAAAAATATAATTAAATTTATTATTATAATGTAAATACATGTTCTTCAAGTTTCATCAGAACCACACACTAAACAATACATTGTTTTGTAATATCTCTACTTACGCCATATTTAGAAGACAACAACAATATCACAACAAACGTAATAAACCACAACAGAAAGGGTAGTTTCGTTTTTTAATTTATAAGTTAGGTCACATGGAAAGAATATACATACACTGTTGCAATGTTTCATATCGAATTTATGGAGGTGTTCAAAATAATAATTTCGTACTTTCATTTCATTTATTTTCAAATGTTTTATATTAGTCCCCAGTACAAGGACCTCTAATTTTTGTGACACATACAACTTTCATACTGAAACACTTGTGAGGACTTTTAACACAATTTATTCACAAATTGTAAGAATACAAGAATTCAGCTGGTTACAAATTACTAACTGTCACTTATTACTATTAAACTTCACGAAAACTGAACGAATACTAACTCCACCACCGCGAATGACCCGCTTTATATATCAAAATACTTGACATCTCGATTTTTCTAGAAATAACTATTTACTAAAATCCAAATATTACTAGAATGTTCGCGAATAACTACCAACCTAAAATAATTATAAATCATGTCAAGTTCCTGTCAAAACCTTCTTCCTCATTCACGGACTCTACCCTTTATGGCAAGCAGCTACATCAAAACACATGTATTCCTCCTACGAATAAAGAATAAAAAGGAAGGAGCATAATACGATTTGACGATGTCCGCAATGGTTCTTGCATATGGCTGACTTGAAGTTTCCGGTTACCAGTGGTGTCACACACAGGGTATTATATACTTATGCCTCGTATTAATTGTTCAAAAAAATAACTGTTTTCCGCTTGTAATTATCTGTACAGTAATATATATGTACAGTAATATATAAATTTAGATTAAAAACTTCTAAGTAGGTAATTAAATAGTTGACTTAGATGGTCTAAATAAAAAATAAAGGAACGTCTATGATAACAATGTGGTTTTCATTAAAATATTTTGTTACTTTTTAATAATTCAGATAAATAGAACCCTACAGATGAAAAGTAATTCCCATTCAAGAGTTGGGTTAATTACTTAAATCAGAAAATAATATATAAAACAGCATGAAAAAACTATACATGTCAAATGTCACGATTCGAATGAGTCATATTTGGTTCTTCAATATGGCCGACTTCCGTCGCGATTATTTGCTACATTAAAATATGACAACGTTACTTCCTTTCAATTCTTTATTCGTAGTATTCCTCTCGCGCATCTGTCACAATCATCCGTCACATTCATCCGTCACACATCTGTCACCCGTTACACTGCCCCCTCCTTAGATTCATTCCTCCCGGAATGTGATAACTCTCCGGAGTAGACTTCAGGGTCATCTTCGGAACTGGTCGAACCCTCTACCCGAAGTTGCTGTACCTCCCTACTGTGGTCACCCTGATATAACGCCAACCTATCATGATGGACTACGACGGGTTTTCCTTTGGGAACTCTAACAATCCGATAGATCACATCATTGATTCTCTTTTTAATCAAATATGGACCTTTCCACTTCTTTTGAAGTTTCGGACACACACCCCGTTTCCGTCGAGGATTATAGAGCCAGACCAATTCCCCAGGTTCATAAGTGTTTCCTGTTGCTCGTGAGTCGTAGTACCTTTTCATCCGGTCACTGGAGAGTTGTAGTTTGTGGCGCACCAGTTCATGAATATTTTCGATCTTCTTCTGAAGATCTCCGACGTATTCTTCACCGGTTGCTATTTCACCAGGCTTGCTCCCATATATCAAATCGCAAGGTAATCTAGTTTCCCTACCAAAGAGGACTTTCGCAGGTGTCTGACCCGTAGATTCGTTGACAGCCGATCGGATAGCCATTAAAAATAGCGGAATATGTTTATCCCAATCTTTCTGATGTTCTGAGACCACTTTCGATAAATAATTTGCAATGGTTCGGTTCATTCGTTCAACCATTCCATCAGACTGTGGATGCATCGCTGTAGTTCTAGTTTTATGGATACCTAATCGTTTGCAGACTTCTTGAAATAGCTTGCTTTCAAAATTTCTTCCCTGATCTGCGTGCAGCTCCAACGGTACCCCAAAACGGCTAATGAACTCGTTGATCAGAATATCGGCCAAGGTAGGGGCTTCTTGGTTGGGAACAGGGTAGGCTTCCACCCATTTAGAAAAATAATCCATCACAACGAAGATGTATTTATTTCCGACCTCACTGGTTGGTAGTGGCCCCAACACATCTACGGCGATTCTTTCGAATGTACTTCCGACAAGGTATTGCTGCATCTCTGCTTTGGGTTTACGATTAGGTTCATTGCTAGCAGCACACGTCGTGCATTTGCGGCACCAATCTTTAACATCGTTGGAGCAATTAACCCAATAAAATCTATCCCGGACTTTTTGCAGCGTCTTTGTAATACCTAGGTGTCCTCCAGATATGTCATCATGAAGTTGTTTTAAAATTTTCGGCACCGTACTTCTTGGGACCACAATTTGTTTCTTGATTTCTGAGCCGTCAGGGTTTTCAACTATCCTTTTAAGGAGCCCTCCGTCTAAAGTCAAAGAATTCCATTGGGCCCAATAGGATTTTAAGACCGGAGAGGACGATGATACCTCTCGCCATAGGGGACGCTGACCCGTTCTTTTCCATTCCAGGATCTTCCTAATAACGTGATCGTTGTTTTGTTCCTCCTTCATTCTGGAGCACAAGTCGTCTGGCACCACTTTTATTAGAGCGAGCTTCTCGTTTTGTTCGAGTCGACTGCAATTTGTGCAATTAGGTGGGCATGGCCTTCGAGAAAGTGCATCGGCGTTACGGTGCTTAGTTCCAGGTCTATGTTCGATTTCAAAATCGTATTCCTGGAGTTTTTCCAACCATCTTGCTATCTGCCCCTCTGGATTTCTAAAGCTCAGTAGCCACTTTAAACTGGCATGGTCTGTTCTAATTAGGAATCTTTTGCCATATAAGTATTTGTAGAAATGTTCCACAGACTTCACAACTGCGAGGAGTTCACGTCTCGTTACACAATAGTTTCTTTCGGATTTTGATAATGTCTTGCTAAAATATCCTAGAACTCTTTTTTTTCCGTCTTGAAGTTGTGAAAGTATAGCTCCGATTCCCACATTGCTAGCGTCGGTATCCAGAATAAGTCTGCCGTCAGGACGAGGATAAGCGAGAACAGGGGCCGAAGTCAATTCTTTCTTTAAAAATTCAAAGGCCTTTTGGCATTCTTCACTCCAACAAAAAGTCTTATCTTGCTCAGTTAGTCTTGTTAAGGGCTTGGCGATGTCTCCAAAATTTCTAACAAATCGTCGGTAATATGAGCAAAGACCCAGGAAGCTGCGAAGTTGATGCTTATCAGAAGGGACCGGCCACTCTTGAACGGCTTGAATCTTGGCGGGGTCTACAGTAACGCCATTCTTGCTTACAACATGTCCCAAATAACTGACCTGTCTCTGGAGCAAGTTACATTTCTTAACATTCAATGTTAGATTCGCCTTTTTCAGTCGTCGAAAAACTTCTTCTAGGTTAGCCAAATGTTCCTTAAAATCCTTACCCATTATAATGATGTCATCTAAGTAGACCAAACAAGATTCCCAGGATAAACCTCGAAGAATAGTTTCCATCAACCTTTCAAAGGTAGCAGGAGCATTGCATAAGCCAAATGGAAGGACGGTAAATTGCCACAAACCTGATCCACTAGTGAAGGCGGTCTTCTCTTTATCAGAAGGATCCATTTCAACCTGCCAGTATCCGCTCTTTAAGTCTAACGTAGAGAAAAGGGTAGATCCACCCAAGGCGTCGAGGGCATCGTCAATCCTCGGAAGGGGATAACTATCCTTCTTCGTAACCTCATTCAACTTCCTATAGTCAACGCAGAACCGCATTGATCCGTCTCTTTTCCTTACCAATACAACGGGAGAAGCCCACGGACTATTGGAAGGTTCAACTATTCCATCCCGAATCATTTCTTGGAGGGCCTTGTCCGCTTCTTCCTTTTTAACTTGAGGCAATCGTCGGGGTACCTGACGAATCGGACGTGCATCGCCAGTCTCAATCTTGTGCTTGACTATGTCGGTCCTTCCCAGTTTACTTCCAGAACCGAAGACAGGTTTATAGCGGTAAATTAAATCTCTTACCTGCTTCTTTTCTATTTTTGACAAAGATGGGTCTAACCTAGTCATTAATTGTTCTATGTCGTTGGTTCTGTCTGATTCAAAGGCTCCTACCTGGTGAATCACGGCCGTTACCGGTTCCAAAGTTCCGATTTCGGTGTTCTTTCGCAGAAGAACTGGATGATCATTCATGTTAATGATTCGGATTGGTACCTCTTTGGCTGATCTAACAAGAGCTTTTCCGACCAGAAGTCCTCTTCCCAATATCTGATCATGGTTCTTGGGTTCTACCATAGCTGGGGTTCCATCCGGCTCTACCTCCTCTAGTCGTGCTGTTACAACACATTCGCACGTCGCTGGAAGCTCGATGTCGTCAGATAGCTTCAACGGGGCGATAGCTTCATGTTTTCGATGTAGAAGCAATTCTTCCTTTTTCGTATGAAGTATCCGCCGTCCCAAATCCAAGCGGAAACAACAGTTGTGCATTACGTCCATACCCAGGATAGCATCTTCATCGATATCAGCCACCAATATCGAATGAGAAAGACAAGTTGAACCAAACTGTAGAGACACGTTAACCTCTCCGTAGACTTTGGCAGGTTCCCCAGTAGCGGTGCGCAGTCTCCAACTGGTGGGCGACATCTTCCTAGCTACGACAACTGTCGGCCGTACCACAGTTTTTGTAGCTCCAGTATCCACCAGCATCAGGGTGGTGTCAATCAGGGCTTCTACGTATAAGCTGCCTACTTGGTGTTTTAATATTGCTATCTTGACCGTAGGAAGGGCTTTGCAATGGTTTGGGGTCGTTGTCGCAGAAGACGTCTCCTTGCGTGGACATGAGTTTTTCACGTGCCCTAGTTCTCCACAATTCCAACATCGTATAGGTCGCCGTCTCCTTGTGGGTAATAATTAGCCTTTCCACTAATCCATCGACGTCGCTGGCGGGTGCTATCACGTTGTTGTCATCAGCAGTAATCTCCCTTATTCGTGCAACTTCCCGTGATGCTTCCGTTACCGCTTCGAATTCAAGTGCAATGGTTAATGCGTCGACAAGGTCTTTTGGTCGGGCCAACCGCACAGCTCTTTGTAACTCCGGGTCCCTAAGGCCATCGGTAAATGTTTAGACTGCTAGACACTCCAGGAACTCTTCTGCTGCTGTCGGATAAGCAAATCGAACCATTCTAGCTACCTCTGCCTCGAACTCCTGGATAGATTCTCCACTCTTCTGTTTACGGTTCTTCAGTTGTGTTCGGTACACGGGTTGTAGATGGGTCTGACCATACCTCATCTCCAGGCGATGTACTAGTAGCTCGAAGTTGTCAGCTAAGTCGGGCTTAAGGGAATGCAAGACATTCAAAGCATCGCCTCGCAACGCTATGGTTAGCGATATTGCCTTCTCCTTGGATGACCATCCGTTCGCCCTGGCCGCCGCGTCGAATTGCTTGACGTAGTTGGACCACGAAGTTGTTCCATCGAAGATAGGAGGTTTCATTGTTGACCGCATCTGTGTAGTGTCTCCGCTTCCCCGTCGTTCGACATCCACGCTGAAGGGTTCCATTCTTTCTGCATCTCCCTCGCCGCGGTGGACGTAGCGATCTTGCCGAAGGACTTCTATTTCTTTCTGAAGTTGTTGAATCATGGCATTCATTTTGGTACCTTCATTGCGTAGTTCGGCTACTTGCTGGGAAACATAGCTTGACATCTCTTCACGCATTTGATGGACGAGTTCTTCTTGTTTCTTCATCTGCTCCTCTTGCTGGCTCTTCATTTGATCTTTCAGCTCTTCTTGTTGACTGGAAATTCTAGTGGCAAGCTCGGCTAATTGTTGTGCTTGGTCTTCTTGCTGGCTTGTAATTCGGTTGGTAAGCTCTTCTTGCTGGTTTTTTATTTGATCTTTCAGCTCTTCTTGTTGACTGGAAATTCTAGTGGCAAGCTCTTCTTGTTGACTGGAAATTCTAGTGGCAAGCTCTTCTTGTTGGCTTTTTATTTGACCGGATAGCTCGGACATTGCTTTGTGCATAGGATCTTCGAATTCCACCGAGTCAGGGTCAATATTTATACTTAAATAGTACTCACGTAATCTATTGATTAAAATAGTTTTTCCTCCGGTGGTATCCAAATCCAATTCTTCCAACTCTCTTCTGAGCTCAGCCACCAACAGTTCACGTAACTTCTTTCCAGGCATTCTTGCTTCTTCACCCCACACCTGACACCAATTTGAAACACTTGTGAGGACTTTTAACACAATTTATTCACAAATTGTAAGAATACAAGAATTCAGCTGGTTACAAATTACTAACTGTCACTTATTACTATTAAACTTCACGAAAACTGAACGAATACTAACTCCACCACCGCGAATGACCCGCTTTATATATCAAAATACTTGACATCTCGATTTTTCTAGAAATAACTATTTACTAAAATCCAAATATTACTAGAATGTTCGCGAATAACTACCAACCTAAAATAATTATAAATCATGTCAAGTTCCTGTCAAAACCTTCTTCCTCATTCACGGACTCTACCCTTTATGGCAAGCAGCTACATCAAAACACATGTATTCCTCTCGCGCATCTGTCACAATCATCCGTCACATTCATCCGTCACACATCTGTCACCCGTTACAATACTTTGTGAGTGCTTTCTTCGCCTCGAGTCCGACAAACTTTTCCTCTCCGAAAATTTTCTGCGCCCCTGCGTTTTTGAATGCACGATTCTCGAAATTGTCGATATTACGTCGCCATGACTCCCCGTACATACAAATTTGAGTTTTTAAAAATTGTTTATTAAAATTATATTAAAAATTGTGGACAACTTGTACGACAAAAATCATGCTGCGTACCCACCCTCAAAATATCGATGTGACGTCACTATGACTCCCCGTACATATAAATTTTATTTTTTTTTAAATTGTTTCATGAAATTACGTTCAAAATTGTGGTAAACTTGTCCGACAAAAATCATGCAGCGTATAGAGTGTCCACCGCTCCGGACAGGGACCCAACTATTATATCGGACAAGTGTAGACGGTGCCCACAAACGTCGGAAACCATACACCATACAAGGTTCTCCAGTGATATACTTATGGAATTTGGTTTAGATAAGTGCAGAACCTGAAACATCGAAAAGGGAAAAATGGTCAATGGAGATGTGGTGCTACCTAATGGAGATATAATCGCTGCCATGCAGAATGGGGAAACCTATAAATATTTGGGATCTCAACAAGCCAGATTGTTAGACCAAAAACAGTCCAAGTTCAAAATCAAAGATCAGTATATACAGAGGGTTAGTTCATTACTAAAATCCGAACTGAACGTAGGAAACCTTAATCGAGCAATTAATACATATGCCGTACCTGTGTTAACTTATTCGTTTGGGATTCTCCGATGAACGAAAACTGAACTGGAAGATATCCAAAGAACAACAAGGACTATGATGACCCAGCACAGATATCACCATCCAACATCGTTTGTACACCGAACAACACTACCGAGAAAGGAGGGAGGAAGAGCTCTATGCGACATAATAAATGTACACAACAAGCAGATAAATAAATTACAAGACTTCTTTATTACTAAATCACTATCATCTAATTTACACAAATTTGTTATAGGAGCAGATAAGAATTATTCCCCTCTAAATTTGGCAGGTCCTAATGTGGATTTGGAAATAACAACAGATGCTGAGAAACAAGTAAAATGGTCCCAAAAAGCTCTTCATGGTCGACATCATCACGACATCAACCACACATCGATAAAATTGCATCAAATAGGTGGCTTGCGGACGGTTCTTTGTTCCCAGAAACTGAAGGATTTATGATGGCTATTCAGGATCAGGTTATAAATACTATAAGAAGATATAAGAATAAGAAGGATATGGAGCGAAGGGTGGAAAGGGAGAAGAGAAAAAAGTGGGAGGAATTACTGGGGGAGCTGGAATACAATCCGGTGTGTAAGGTGAAATATGAAATAGCGGTGAAAAGGATGGGAGGAAGCCAAAACGTGGTGCTAGAAGAAGAGTAGGAGAAGGAGATTATAGAAAAACTATTCACGATGAAGAAGGAAGAGGGAAGGTTATGAGTCGTAGAAAAAGTATAGTACACAACTTCAGATTTAAGCTTATTTTAAGCAACTTTTTTACTTGCATGTAATGAGCTTTTTACAACTCTCGTTATGTAATATACTATTATTGGACATTGGATACGTAAATATTACCAGCAGTTGCTGAGTAAGTCTTTTGATGATAATAATAATAATAATAATAATAATAATAATAATAATAATAATAATAATAATAATAATAATAATAATAATAATAATAATAATAATAATAATAATAATAATAATAATAATAATAATAATAATAATAATAATAATAATAATAATAATAATAATAATAATAATAATAATAATAATAATAATAATAATAATAATAATAATAATAATAATAAACAGTAAAAATCTTGTTAAAGCACTTAACACTTATGCATGCTCTGCACTTGGCTACTCGTTCGGAATTGTGGAATGGAGTAGGACGGATATTGAAAACCTGCAGAGAAAAGCCAGAACGCTCTTGACAAAGGCACATAAATATCACCCTCGAAGTGCTATCGAACGTACAATGCTTCCGAGAAATAAAGGAGGAAGAGGACTAGTGGACATCGGCAAACAAATGGACCAGCAGCTTTTAAATCTACGTTCTTATTTTCACAAGAAGGCAGAATCTTCAACATTACATCGCGCAATATGCGAAGCAGATGACTCGACACCTCTAAGATTGAAGGAACTAGAAATATCTGTTCACCATAAAACAGACAGAGAGAAATTTCAAGCCTGGTTGCAGAAGCCGCTTCATGGACGACATCCAAATGAAGTCACCCAGGACAATGTCGACAGTATAGCGTCGAACTACTGGTTGACAGCAGGGCAGATGTTTCCAGATACCGAAGGCTTCTTGCTAGCTATACAAGACCAGGTTATTCCAACGAGAAACTATCTGAAATACATTATCAGAGATCCCTCAATAGAAAACCACCACTGCCGATATGGTTGTCAAACATCCGAGACAATTCAGCATATAACAGGCGGATGCCAAGCATTTGCTGCATCGGAGTATAAGGAACGACACGATTCTGCAGCCAAGATCCTCCATCAAGAATTAGCAAAGAAATTAGAGCTATTGCATGTTGAAAAATTACCCTATTATAAATATAAGCCGGATTCTGTATTAGAAAATATCAACTTCAAACTGTACTGGGACCGGACCATTCTGACAGACCACACAGTTGCTCATAATAGGCCAGATATTGTAATAGTAGATAAAACAGCTAGGCGAACAACATTAATTGATATAGCCATCCCAAATAATAACAACTTAGAGCAGAAACATAGTGAAAAAATAGCTAAGTACAGAGATCTGGAAGTGCTAATAAAGCGACAATGGGAAATGAACAGCGTTCAAACCATACCCATAATTTTATACACTACAGGAGTCATACCAAAAACTTAGTAGAAAACATAAAGGGACTAGGGCTAAGTCAACACCTATATAAACCTATGCAGAAGGCAGTTCTACTGGCGACCGCTCGCGCTGTCCGAAAGTATATGGGGAATGCAGCAGACCACAACGTCACCTAGGACCCGATAACATGGAAAGGGTTCCCACAGAGCTCAATCCTTTTGATATCAACGATATCTGGGATGAGTGAATTTTCCCCGAAATAAGGGAGTGCGAAGCCATTTGGCTAAGTCTATAATAATAATAATAATATGTATTTAAACACTTTTGGGTACTTTAACACCATTTATTAATAAACTGTTGGAGTATTCGGCCTATTTAGTAAAATGTCATTTATTTTATAATCAAAAAGCACTGGATTAAGTCATGATCATACACTTTGAAGTATTTAATTAAAGGTAATTCCTTGAAGTTAAGTTCAAGAGATTCACACAAGTCGTTGATAAAAATTAAAACTAAAAGTGGTCCCAAATTAGAGCCTTGAGGCACACCACTGGTTGCATAATAAGTATTAGATACAAGTCCATTAAAATATTGACTGCGGTTGAATAAGTAGCTTTTCAGAAGCATATACATTCCTTCATGAAATCCTAGAGATTCAATTTTCTTTAACCGAATTATGTGACTGATCTTGTTAAACGCTTTGAAGAAATCTGTGTAAATTGCGTCCACCTGACCTCTGTTATCTAATGTTTCACATAAATATTGAGTAATTACAGATAAATTACTTATTGTCGATCTTACATTAGTAAAACCATTTTGATGAATAGATATTAAGGTTTTAGTGGCCAAATAGATTCTGTAAATAATCGATTCAAAAACTTTCGAGACATTATTTTATATTGAAATAGGTCTATACCTAATTGTCAACTTCGGAACGGTCATATTGTTTGTGGATAGGACACACTTTTGCTAATTTCCATTTGTTTGGAAAGACCGACGTTTTTATTATTAAATTAAAAATTATACGAAGAGGAAAAATTAATGATAAAAAACAATCTTTAAAAAGGAATGAAGGAATGTTATGTGGACCAGATGTGAATTTATTTTTTAGTTTTCGCCCAGCCTCTTTAATTTCAATCTCCGAAATGGGTTCGCAGCTAAACAAGTTTTTATCGAAATTGATTTCAAATAGTTCATTTTATATTTCAGGTGTAGAATATGCACCTTCAAAAAATCTCGCAAAGGAATTAACAATTTCTTGTGGTCTCTTTTCTCGATATTAAAACTCATTGAACCTGGAATTCTGGATGTGTTACTTTTTTTATGAATAAAAGACCAGAACGGTTTTGGTTCATCTTTCAACCCATTTTGGATATTATTCAAATATGAAGTGTAAGCCTTTCTAATTTTATTTTTAATTTTTTGTTTACATCTACCGAATTGCAGATAATAATTCATATTTTTTGTGGATTTAAATTTTTTATGCAATTTTGCTTTGTTTTTTATAAGTTTTATAATCTCACTTGAGTACCAAGCCGGATAGTTACGTTTAAATTTAGTAGACATTGGAACGTGAGAGTCAAGGATATTGTAGAATTTGTTATAAAAACATTGGATCGCCACATCAAATTCAGTACAATTTTCCAAAAAAGGCCAATCAGTTGCTAAGAATTCATTATATAAAGTTAGGTAATTTGCTTTTTTAAAATTATAGTTCCTATTATTAACATTAGATTAAAATAAACTTTGTTTTTTTTTTCAATTCACTGATCCAAATAGACAATGCTGGATGATATGAATCCTCGTTTACTAGTGGTAAATAGTCTTTTAATACAGTACAATTGATGTTGCTAATAACTAAGTCCAATAATTTATTATTATTATTTAAGATCTGATTATATTGCCCCATATTAAGAAAAGCCAGAAAATGAGTCACGATTTAAACAGAATTCAGATGAAAACTATTTACAACTGTCAAATTGACAATTGCTCCATTCGATAATAGAACTAAAACTGACATTCAACTGAGAATTACATCCCATTTATACATAAATAAAGGGTGTGTTCGGGGAGCACGCTATTTGCGCCATTTGGCGCTATCTAGTACTATTCCTCGTTTGCGTTATATGGCTGTTGGGGCTACATAGCTCGAAAGCGTGCTCCCCGAACACACCCAAAATGTTCTAAAAATATCCAGATTAAGGCTGTTTGATCAATGCACTCTTTCAGTGTTTACCTAATATCTCGGCTATTTATGAATAATATCGTTTCATTTTTTGCAGAGACATTCAAAAGAAAACTCCGAACAATCTGTAGGCTTTACATTTTTATATTAGGTTTCTGTTAAAAAAAACTAATATTTAATTTTGTCAATTTTCAAATATCAAATTTGGTACCCTACAGATTAGATTGTTCCTTATTTTTTTCTTTATTTTTATGAATAACAATTTTTTCTAAAATGAAAACTTAATATTATTGGGAACTATTAAAAGTATCTCGCGCGCTCTCGCCTTCTTGCTACTGCTATTACATCGCGTTAGTGAGAATAATTATTATATTATCAAATTCGCCAGGGTCAAACTGTAAGATTTGAGTGAAACTTTTATTATTTCAATGCCTTTTAAGATGCCTTTTAAGATGTAAAAAAAGCTAACCGAATGTGATCATTAGAAGTGTTTAAAAATCAAAAAACAGAAAAAAGACGTCAAACGTTATAGCCCGATAGATATGTATGTACAATATATTCTTCTCCTCCTGCTTACCATGCTAATATGGAATATATTGTATAAGTTCCTATTTTCCACTAACTGTGATATATATTGTAGCAGAACTAATTTAGTTAATTTATCCACCACCACAATAGCAGGGTCAGTGTAGCAGAGATTGAAATCGGCATTTCTCAGAACTACTTTATTCAAGAGAAAACCAGAAAACGGTAGTATGATAACAATTGGGCTGACGGATAGTGCAGATTGTTCAGTGTACTCGTTCAGTGTAAAATGTCGAACGTACCTATGTAAGTCAAGTGAGCAACGTCACTTGTCATATATATGAAGCATGTCAATTTTATGTATTACTTGAGATCAAAAATAAAAGTTTATTTAATATAGTTAATCCTGTGTGTATTCTTAATATTAAATAACAAATAGTAATTGTTAAACATGGCGCTGCGAAAGCAAAAAGATATTAAAGTAGAAAATAACACAGGAAAGTATAAAATATTATATTGTAAAAGTGAGGACAAAGTTGTTTTGGAACCCCTAAAAAATGGCAAATTTAAGCCTAGGGTCAGTAAAACTACCTCCAGATTTTGATCTGCAAAGACAGAACGCTGCTATAGAATGGAAATTTTGGAAGACAGCGTTTGAAGACTATTTATTAGCTACCGGCAATCACGAGGCGACCGATAAAGTAAAATTATCATTGCTGAGAAATATTATGGGAACGGAATCAGCTGGAATTATGGCAACTTTCAATGTACCTACAGGACAGAATGATGAATATAACTGCATGATAGATCTAATCTCTAAATATGTGAATCCAAGGGTAAATGAGTGTTTCGAACGGTATAACTTTCTCAAAAGAACACAGAAGGGGAGTCTTTTGAGCACTTCTTAACTGAATGCAGACATCTAATTAAATCCTGCAACGGATGAAACCGTGGAAGATAAGGCTTTAAGGGACAAAATTTTGATGGGGATAACAGATGCCACAACAAGAGAAGCCCTACTGAGGATTGATAAGTTAACTCTGGAAAAAGCTATCCACTTCTGTAGGACGAGTGAGCAAAGTAAGAGTCAAAGTCTCCAGTTTCAAAATGCTACCAGTGAAGCAAGAGTTGAGGTAAATCTAAACCAAATTAAGAACAGGACACATGTAAGTACAAAGTTTAACAGATATGGCAGTAAAAAAACTAATGATCGTAGTAAGATATCGGAACCGACCGATACCTTTCGGTGCACACGATGTCAAACACAGCATGGGCCACTGAAATGTCCAGCTTATGGCCAAAAGTGTAATGTAATACCACTAAGAGTTTTTAAAACTGTGAATAAGCAATTTAGAGTCAGAACAACATCATATACATTAAAAGCATTTGAGGGTACAGTTACAAAGCCAATAGGCATAGTTAATTTAGAATGTAAATTTAAAAATAAAACAACATCTGAAGATTTTGCAATTGTTGAAAGCGCTAGCCGAATTTTGATTGGTGGACAAACTTGCTTAAATTTAAATTTAGTAAAAAGAATAAATTCAGTTAACCAAAGGAATGTTGTAGACCTAAATAAACAAAAATTTATTGAGGAAAATTTTTATATTTTTAATGGTACAGATGTGTTTCCTGGGAAGTGCCACATAACCACAGACCACAGTTTTGAACCAGTATGACACCCTCCAACAAGGATACCCATAGCAGTCCGTGAAGCATTCCAAGACGAGTTAGTGAGACTATGCAAGAGAAAGGCTATAGCGAAAGTGGATGAAATAGATCCGAGAGCCAGTATTAATAGAATCGTACTAGTAGAAAAAACTTCAGGTAATATCAGATTATGTTTAGACCCAAAAGACCTGAATAAAAGTATAATCAGAAAACCTCGTACAGTATTGACCATTGAAGAGATCAGTGCAAAACTAAATGGTAAGAAGCTATTCACTGTATTTGATTTATCAGAAGGATATCATCATTTGACATTGGATGAAGAGTCCTCTTGGAAGTGTTGCTTTGCAACCCCTTTTGGAATCTGTCGGTACTTGGTGTTACCATATGGATTGTCAGATTCACAGGACTTATTTGAAGAGCAGATTGAGAAAAATTTTGGAGATTTAAAAAATGTAATTAACTGCCATGATGATATGATAGTATTTGGTGCTACCCAAGAAGAACATGATGATGCAGTAAATCAAGTTGTAAACCGAGCTAGGCAGGTCAATGCTAAATTCAATAAAGATAAACTTCAATTCTGCCAAAATAAAGTAAAATTCATGGGCAAAATATTTACAGATGATGGAATGCAAGTGGACCCAGATCGTGTAGAGGCACTAAATAAGTTAGAACCACCCAAAAGAAAAATTGTCTACAGAGGATAATTGGCTCATTCAATTATATGAGAAGA
This sequence comes from Ophraella communa, assembly GCA_035357415.1. NCBI lineage: Eukaryota > Metazoa > Arthropoda > Insecta > Coleoptera > Chrysomelidae > Ophraella > Ophraella communa. The sequence continues at coordinate 26,438,796 of CM068980.1, forward strand.
TATGTACCATACATGGCTGAAGTAATGAGACCCCTCTGTGAGCTTTTGAAAGCCAATATTGAATGGCAGTGGCTCCCGAAACATGAGCAAATTTTAAATGAGTTAAAGAAAATTGTTACCCAAACACCAGCACTAAATCTTTTTGACACTACCAAGAAAATAATAATCCAATGTGATGCATCTAAGGATGGAATAGGATGCTGCATGTTTCAAGAACACGATAAAATATTAAAGTTAGTAGCATGCGCATCTCGAACCATGAACGACCACGAAATCAACTACAGCCAAACTGAAAAAGAGTTGTTGACAATTTATTTCAGTACACAAAAGTTTCACAATTTTATTTACAGAGCTAACGTAGATGTACAGACGAACCATAAACCGCTAATTCCTATAATGAAGAAACCTATCTGTAAAATAGGCTCAGTACGTTTACAGAGATTAATCTTGAAATTGTTAAAATATAATCTAAATGTATATTACGTTTCAGGAAAACAAATCCATTTTGCTGACATGTTATCAAGAGCTAGTTTAAAGGTAACCACGCATGACCCCGAAATGTCAGAAATGGTACACACAGTATCCATCCACCTACTAATGTCAGATGAAATAGAACTACAGTTTAGACAAGAAACAGCTAATGATGAAACATTAAGAAAAATTTCAGATTTCTACTATCATGGATGGCCACCGATAAAGCAGATTCCACTGGAGTGTAAACCCTACTATTTCATAAGGAACGATTTGTATGTCGAGGCTGGACTTGTCTTCAATAACAATAAATTGGTTGTACCTAGTAATCTAAAATCTTTCATCCTAAAACTACTACATAAAGGACACTTAGGAGTAAACAAAACAATCCATAAAGCTAGGAAAATATTCTTTTGGATGAACATGACTGATATCATATCATTCATTAAACAATGCAAAACATGTGAGAAATACATGCCCACTAATAGAAGAGAACCACTACTACCTCATTCGGTACCAAAATCACGTTTTAATAAAATTGGAGCTGACATATTAGAATTCGGTTCAAAACCTTACTTGGTATTGATTGATCATTTTTCACACTGGATAGAAATGAGCCCATTAAAGGATAAAACAGCAAACGCCGTCATAGATGCTATGCAGAATACATTTACTAAATTTGGATATCCTCAACACATAATAGCATTATACCATTCATTATACCATAATACCATTCATTTCAGTAAGATGCAAAGAATATTACAGGGACAAAGATATCACTATTTCGACGTGCACACCACACTACCACCAGAGCAACGGATTTGCTGAAAAAGCTGTAAATATTTCAAAACAGATACTTAGAAAATGCTTAGATGAAAAAAAGGACTACAGAGACCTTCTTCTAGAGTATATTAATGCATTAATAATAAACTTAAATGCAACTCCAGCTCAAATATTGCACAGCAGAATGTTACAAACACAACTACACAATGACCACCCTAATGATCCTACTAACGATGTAAGTAATCTCTTTGAACCAATTAATAATAATATAGTCAATAACACAAATATTCCAAATATTCCCGACTGTAAGCGTTCCAAATACGGTAGGCATATTAAAGCCCCTGCTAGGCTTAACCTTTAGGGGGAAGGTGTTCAGTGTACTCGTTCAGTGTAAAATGGCGAACGTACCTATGTAAGTCAAGTGAACAACGTCACTTGTCATATAATAATAATAATAATAATAATAATAATAATAATAATAATAATAATAATAATAATAATAATAATAATATGAAGCATGTCAATTTTATGTATTACTTGAGATCAAAAATAAAAGTATTTAATATATTTAATGCTGTGTTTATTCTTAATATTAAATAACAAATAGTAATTGTTAAACACAGGTTATATCAGTATTGCATTGATAGAACGTTCTATATTGGGCAATAAGTTCCGTGAGTACCTAACATGTTTATCAATGGGTGCGTTCACCCGACTTCAGCAGCTGACTTAAAGCTCTCAACAGTTTAGTGATAAAATGAGTTGACAGCTTAAAAATAGGTGAACGCATTGTTGAATTTCAGCGTTATTATTTGACGTTTTCAACATCTGTTGAGGTTGACAAGTCACATAACCTCAATCTAGCATGGAGAACATTCAGCGAGTAATTCTAATGGAATTGATGAATGATGAACTAAATTTTGGCCAGATAGGGGCTATTGTAGGTAATTTAGTTCAGGCATTCGATATAGTGGCACCTGACAGAGTAGTTCCTGTTCGAAATGAGGATTATTATGAGAATGTTATACAAAATTACAGTGCTGATGATTTTCATAATCATTTTAGATTGTCCATTATTGGTCGGTCACCCTCCTCATTTAATACCAAATTAAATAAAACTCATATCAATATATAGAGTTAATAAACTTTAAACACAAAATCGAAACGCGAAACCAATAAAAAAATATTAAGGTTATGGACAATTTGTAAATGTCAAAACAAATTCTGCGCTTAGTTGGAAAGCAGAAATAATTACCGCTTCAAGAAATTTGCAGCTGCTTACATCCAGCGCCTAGTCAACGGGTCGGCTGAACGCGATCGCTTACTCAACTTCTCAACTGTTGACGTCGGGTGAACGCACCCAATAGTATGACCTAAATTTAAATTAAACGCAAAACAAAAAGTGCTGCACGTCATATAGAATTCAATGACATAATTCGTAATAGCATATGTCTCATTAAAAATGTTGTTATTTTACTGCCGTTCTGTTTGGCAAGAAAGCGCTGTTGCTAAAAAAAATGCTAATTTAAAATGTAAGATACACTGTTCTCTTAGTCTTCTCCAAATTGATATTAAACAAAATCTGTCATTTTCAAGTTGTAAATAACTATTTAAGGTTATTTCTTCTGATATTTTGGTAATAAAAAAGTTGTTCTTAGGAGGACACAATAATATCTCTAAAGTTAAAATGACACAAGACAATAATTATATCATCATCACTGACATCAATCAAATTGTTTAAATGATAGCAATAATATGAGTTGCCTGATTTTTAAGAATGGCGAATATTTTTCAGCTTCTTTACTTTCTTTATCTGAGACAGAGATAAAAAAAATGATTTTTCCTTCCTAAATCTTTAAATATTTCCACGACATACCTACACGTACATTTGACCTTGAGACCATAAACAGATGAAAAAGACCTGTGTATATTTTTTATTTTGGATCCAATTTGGAACTTTTTTGTGTTTCGTGGGCGCAGGTGAACAAATTTATTGTTTAAGGATTTAATATATCAATACCTATATAAAAAAATAAAATAAAAAACATTATAATAAAAACGGTCTAAATATATTATATTCCACAAAGATACTATGTTTTAAAATTTTATACATTTTAAGTATGTATTTAGTTTTATATATATTCAATAAAAATATAACTATCTAAACATTGTAAACAATAGACCCATCTCGTTAATGGCTCACATTGAATACTCATGCGCGAACCAACTCCCACTCTCGCAGTTCCCCTAAATGTTCATGCCCCTTATAAAATTGTGTTGGCATGACATGCAAAATAAATCAGTAATCCAAAGTAAAGTAAATCCAAAGAGAAGTCTAGGTACACACACAAAAGTCGTTAATATTAAATACACAAAGACAAGAAAAACATAACAACTAGCAAGCGGCGTACACGAACGAAATAAAAATTAGAACTTCTCCTTTGTGGTGTATGGCCTGGGCTGCCGCGGCTATACGGCAAATAGAAGCTAGCTTTTGACAGCTAAAAGGGTTTTTTTCATTTGAATTGTGGTATTCCTGGGTAGCAATACGTTGTGTTCTATGCCAAGTAGTAGTCATATTTTAGCAGTGGAAGGGGAAAATTCAAAAATATTTGCGCATCAGTATTCAATAAAGAGATAGGTGTATTAGACCCATCTCGTTAATGGCACAAATTGAATACTCGTGCGCGAACCAACTCCCACTCTCATAGTTTCCCCTAAATGTTCGTGCCCCTTATAAAATTGTGTTGGTATGACATGCAAAAGTAATCAGTAATCCAAAGAGAAGTCTAGGTACACACACAAGTCGTTAATATTAAATACACAAAGATAAGAAAAACACAATAACAACTAGCAAGCGACATACATCAACGAAATAAAAATTAGAACTTCTCCTTTGTGGTTTATGGCCTGGGCTGCCGCGGCTATACGGCAAATAGAAGCTAGCTTTTGACAGCTTAAAGGGTTTTTTTTCATTTAAATTGTGGTATTCCTGGGTAGCAATACGTTGTGTTCTATGGCAAGAAGTAGTCATATTTTAGCAGTGGAAGGGGAAAATTCAAAAATATTTGAGTATTCAATAAAGAGATAGGTGTATTAGAATAGACATACGTCTCGGAAAAAAGCGCCACCAAAACTGTTGAACTAAATTGACAGGTTGGTATAATGTTCAATTTTTGCGTGCAACAAATCTCAAAAGAAGTTAAGCTTCTGGCGTTAAAATTCGTGATCACAAATTGTCACACTTTTTCAAAACATACCATCACTTAAACACCAATATCTCTTTTATTACAATATAAAACTCAAGTAAAAAACCTTATCTCCTAGAGAAAGGTCAAAACTATATCCTGATAAAATTTGAATACGTAATGAAGGCGTTCTTTAGATTTGTTGTTTACAAAATGATTGAAATTTTGGGTACAATTCAGGTTTGCCACCCGTTTTCAGCTGTCACATTTTAGACGCTTTTAGCTTTATAAATCCCGATCTATCTTTGGCAACATCAAAATTATGACGTGCAACGCTTTTTGTTTCGCGATTACTCTAATTAAAAAATTCACACCAATCAAATAAATGTCACTTCGAACCCTGCCGGTCTACCTTTATTATTTATTAACTGTCAACTATTGACAGTTTACAAACATTTTTCCGATTTTTTTATTTAAATCACACGTAATTTTGTTACAATGAACATTGATAAAGAAGACCTTCATAAATGGATCGACTGCCCCAGTATAACTCGACATAAACGAAATATTAATAGAGGTTTTTCGGATGCTGTGCCTTTAGCAGAAATTTTAAAGCATCACTATCCAAAGTTAGTTGATCTTCATAATTACAGTCCCAGAAACGCCCTATCTAACAAGTTGATAAATTGGGAGCTCTTAAATAAAAAAGTTCTTAATAAAATAAACATTAACCTGACGAAAAAGAACAAACAAGATTTAGCCAATGGAAAACCTGGTGCAATGGAACGTTTATTGTCAATAATAAAATCAAAAGTGGAAAATAAAAAAATATCTGGTGATCAGGTAACTGAGGATAAAGATAATTGCATAGAAGATTCAACCAATTTTTCAGAAGATGTAATTCCTATTAAAATTAATAGAAATAGTAGAAATTACAGACAGAAAGTTAGTGCCTGTAGATACATTTGAAAATATGGAGAAGGAAATAAAGGAAAAACAAGAGACCATAAATTTGTTAACCGATAAGGTAGATCATTTGGAAAAGTTAATGGATCTTAAAGAAGAAAGAATTAAGGATTTAACGAAACAAATACAGTCGGTAATAATTTTGAAGAATCTGCATTCAATTTAGAGTCACCAAAATCAAGATTTTTTAATTTATCCCAAACTGTTTCTTAATAAATTATAGTTTCATACCAATTATCTTATAATGTTATAACTTTTAAATTCTCATTTGTTATTAACATTTATTACTACTAACGGTACTCTTTGCTCCCAGTATGCTTTAAACTAAAGTATTAAAAACCGAAGGTGTATTCAAATAAATTAAATTGTTATAACTGAGTTGTTAGCTTCTGTTTAATCCTATAACCACACTTCCGTGCCTGCGGAGGGTTGGATGAGGGAGGCTGGAAGTGATTCACCCTTAATCTCTGATGCAAGTTTCCGGGGAGAGGGCTTTCCACCCGACACGGCGCGTCCCAATGGCTCATAAAGTGTCTCCAGGGGGCGTGGTCTGTCAAGGGATTTGGTCTTTTTTGTAAGAGCCTCTAGGGATAAGCAATGAATAAGGATCCCGTATAGGAACCCTAATATTTACTCCCGGAATTAACGGAATAGAGGAGTAAACCTCGATAAAAAAACAGCAGAATGGGGGAGGCAGCCATGTTGTGTGAATTGAGCAGCGGTAGCTACTGCGTCTGGAGCCAACCTTGAAAAAAGCCTATAAGAGTAAACTTCGATAAACAATCCGTAATCCACGCTGTTAGCTACCGTGGCAATGGATGAATGGCTGCGCGTAAGTCAGTCATAAACGGTGCCTCCGGGATACCTGGTGACCTCCCGAAGTACCCAGCCTTATCAGCACAAGCGGGCTCTGTGGTGGTGGACAGACAATTCCCAGCTACTCGTGGGGTGTGGAATGGATTGTAAGGAAATAATAGAACAGGAAGTAATGTAGGAAGAAAAGGAAAAGAAGGGAATTTTTGGTAAATCTAAGCTGAAACGTACTCCAGATAAAGCGGGAGAGTCGGGTGAGTGGACGGGGAAGTGGAAGAAGGTATCTCCTTTGAAGGATAGGGAGCAGAAAAGAAAACAGAAGGAGAAAAGAGGTGAGGATGGAAAGATTGGGAGAATGTAGAGGGTCCGAAGGGAATGGTAAAGCGGCTGGAAGAAAACGTGAAAAAATTAGAGTAACAGAAGATGGCGCAGAAAGAAGGGTCAGGGAATTATAGGGGTTGAAAAGAGAGGAGGATTTAAAGGAGAGGATGCAATCAGGATGGGAGATAGGGCAAAGAGGCTGAAAGGGGTTGAAAGGAGGTAAGAGATAGGGTTTGGGATGTTAAAAAATGAGAAGGGCATAGAGGTGAAGGTGGGAAATCCAGTGGTCGGAGATGACAGAATTAAAGTAGTATGGATAAACAAGGAGATTGTATCGGGAATGGTTTCCGATCCTGGTAGAAAAAGGGGAGGAAATGGAGTGCATTAAGGAACCCGTTTCTTTCTGGGTTTTCATATTTTTGATATTTTTTAATAATTTTTTCAATTATATAATAATACCGTAATACTGTAAAATATCGGCACAAAGATGAATGATTTAAAATTTCTTGGGTTAGGCTCTTATTTATTAGAATAAAAAAACGTTTTGATGTTTCGTTCTGTATTTTTGGCAATTTTACAAATGTTTATCTAAAAATTATTTACAATATATAAATTAAAAAGAGGTTTGAAAATGTAATTTATTAGTGTTTAAAATTTTGTATAAATCTATGTATGGCTTGTCCAGTATAAATATAATTGTACGTTACAGCTGTCAGAACGGGACTATGTTGCCAAGCATTTAAAATAGTATTAGAATCTAATAAATGTCAAACGAAGTTTCTCTAATATTCTTCCTTTTATTTGACTACAATACTACACCATTTTTGAACGCGGCAACAGAGCGCAATTTTGCCAACATCTAAAACATTTTAGCACGAGGTATGTTCGTTTGAAGTTTATATTTTATTAGTCCAGGAGTTGTATTTGATATAAAATTAATTACGTAACCTTCCTTAAAGCATTTATTTATTATTTGTAATAGCTTGCGGCCTACGAATTTAAATATTTAGCAAATTTACAGTGAAAAAAGATACTGATTGACAGTAGCAAACGAACAGAGCGATTTGTTCACTATGATGATGTGCACTTATATTTTACTGGACAAGCCATATAAGTAATACACGTATTCTTACATGTAAATACAAACGGAATATACTTGTTAATTCATACTAAACCAACGGAATTTTTTTAATTTAGTAAATCTTTTCCGTTTATTTTTTTATTAGATTTATTTATTAAGGCCCGTTTATTTTGTTTTTTTTTTAAATATTTATCAAGGAGGTTGTTGTAGTTGAAACTAATATTTTCTATACCCGTTTTATTGTTTAAAGTTTGTATGTCTCGTTAAATCTTGATTACCTATTTTATTGCCTATTTTTTAGAGTTAATATCTTTAGCTAGAACTTTGGTGTCTTTAAAGTTAAAAGAATGTTAGGCTTTTGTTTCATGGTTATGAAGAGCAGTTGGCGCATTATTGGTGTATTTATGTCCGTTTAATCTGTTTTTTAGAAGCTGTGTTGTCATTCCAATATACCTATTTCTTTGGGTAGTCATTACAAGGAATAAACATTTGACATATTCATGGTAGGCGTTTTGTTCTATGTATTTTAAATATGGAGTTTAGTCGATTATGTGCTTTCTGACTTACAATTATATAATGTTTTTTAAATATGAGACATTATTATGAGTATTATTACAGTAAAACAGAAAGCGTTGCTAGTAATAAATTAGTAAATTTAGTAATAAAAATCGGGTTTATCAAGTTTATTAATCAGAGAACTCATACTTATACCCTACAAAAGAAATAATTACATATATACAGTATAAATATAATTGCACGTCACAGCTGTCAGAACGGGACTATGTTGCCAAGCATTTAAAATAGTATTAGAATCTAATAAATGTTAAACGGTGTTTCTCTAATATTCTTCCTTTTATTTAACTACAATACTACACCATTTTTGAACGCGGCAACAGAGCACAATTTTGCCAACATCTAAAACATTTTAGCACGAGGTATGTTCGTTTAAAGTTTATATTTTATTAGTCCAGGAGTTGTATTTGATATAAAATTAATTACGTAACCTTCCTTAAAGCATTTATTTATTATTTGTAATAACTTGCGGCTTACGAGTTTAAATATTTAGCAAATTTACAGTTAAAAAAGATACTGATTGAAAGTAGCAAACGAACGAAGGAAGTAAAACGAACAGAGCAATTTGTTCACTTTGATGACGTGCACTTATATGTATACTGGACAAGCACGAATACATATAACAAGGATGTGAAACTCCTATACCGAGCTATAAGCGCCCGTGGCTGAATTTACGGCTCCTATCTGGGCGGAGTCTAGTCCACGGTCGTTGCGTACTTTGTACTGCGCATCAGTTCGAACATCATACGATCATAACTATTCGAAAACACATGCGGTTGGTTATCTCGCTCGCACAAAGAAAAAGACAGCCTGTTGCGCAGTACGGAGTACGCAACGACCGAGAATTTAACCCTGCCCAGATAGGCGCCTTTTCTCCTGCTACCCTCTCCACTCGAGTTTCACATCCTTGTTATATGTATTCGTGTAGACAAGCCATAGTTCCGGGATGCAGTGTCAGTGATGATGACATATTTGTATTAGTTCTATCAGTTTTGTATCATTTTAAAAACTTTAATTATTTGCTAACTTTTAATTCAGTTGAAAATAAAAATACTTTAAAACACCAATTCGACAATGTCCAATGAATAAATACTAGCTAATTTTATTAACAATTTTAATAAACAAAAACATTTTAAAAGCTAATATTTTGAAGATTACTTTAAAAATTGAAGTATGTTCTGGAAATGCCAAAGTATTTATTATAAACATAAATGGATTGATTGGCACATTTAATAAAATTAAAATGAAACACACGTGCAACAAAAATTTTGACAGTTACTTTAGAAATTATTTTTAAATTTAATACAGATGTCCAAAAGGCAGGAAATGCATAAATTTATTACCACCACAATATCAAAAAATCAGAAGAAATAACCTCAATCTTGATAAGGACTATTTCCGATACTATTAGTTTTCTTCGTTTAATATTTGGACGACGAAGACAATAGCGCTTTCTTGTAAAATAATACCGCCTTAAAAAAGCTAAATTTTAAATGAGATGAGATATTTTGATTTTTTAAATATTGTGTTGTTATTACTGGCGAATGACGTTATTGAGATCCACGACATGCAACGTTTTTTGTTTTAATTTTACTGTATGTTGTTGTTTCGTTAAAAGTTGCCTGATTATTAAACTTGATAAATCCTCACTTATCTTATTATTTTTTAAATATGCGGCAGCATCATAATTATGACGTGCAATGCTTGTTTTCGTTTTCGTCTATACTCTTGTACATTGCCAGAATTTTCAGAGCGAGGTGTTTTTGAAAAAAAATTTACGTTTTAATTTATTTTCTCCCATGGAGAATATGTGGATCTTTATTTTAATCTTTGTTATTGTTCTTTCCTTTTTGAGGTTGATTCCTAATGTTAAGGGAGGTTTGACTCACGGTTTGTAGAATTATGCTCCCTAATATTTAGAATATAGTGCGGTTGCCTCTCTTTGCTGGCAACATGGCGGCCAATACATCACAACTACATCACCATAAGCCAGAATCTGCTAATAAAGGTAGTTTTTGGTAGTTTTCTTATGTTTGCAGTAATTTAAATTGCAGTTTTTTAAATTTTCGTTTTTTTTTAATTTATAAACTTTCCTTAATATATCTATAAACTTATTTTGCATTAAACTTAGGTATATAAATTCTATATGTTTTATAGTTCATCGCGGAGAAAGAGAAACATTTTAAATGAAAACAGAGATCATAAATCTTACAACGAATTTTATTAGTAAAAAAGAGCCACTTATGGCAAAAAAAATTATTTATTTATTAGTTCGACAAAATAGTTTAATTTAACAAATCTCAAGATTCATTATTCAATAAAAGAAAACGTGACACCGATGAAAGTTAAAAATTAGTCGAAAAAATGAGAAATACAGTAACTTAATACTAATTCATAATATAAACTATAACTTAGATAATACATATTATAATTATAAATTTATAAATATTATACATATACAATAGGTAATTTATATAAATCTCGTGTTCACGGTGCTTATGGCCGAACTCTTCCGAAACTCTTCTAGTTTTAAATTTTTACTCAGGTAATGATAATCAATAAAACTGTTTTTTGCCTTTGTTGTATTTACTTTGATTTAAATATTGTAACGTTTATTTATTTTTACTAGTCTTTTAATTTATTTTTATATTATTTAAATCACTAACACTGTTTAATTTACATAACACAATTTATTTACAATACTTTAATTTATGTAAGACAATATTTCTATTCGCATTTATCTAACAACATACTACTAACTAACTAACTAAAATATTCGAATCGGTCCTTTATATAGGTAAATATTGTTCCAGTCTATTCTGGTAATAGTATCGAGTCTAGATGCTTCGCTCATCGGACGTCGTATATTCCAGAACGTTCTCGCATCATCTGTCTGCTTCGCGTCTGGGTCATAGCGCCAGGGGCGTACTCGCACAACATTGCCCCCTCCTTAAGAGATAGTTCCTCCTGGAACTTTTAAGCAATTGAGACTGGATGGAGATACTTGCAACTGAATCCTCGTCTACAATTTCCAGTTGCATGAAAATAACATGGAATGGTCTTTGATGTCAGCTGGACACGGGGCGAATGGCTGCATACCAACACTTGGACTTCGGTATCTTGAAAGATTACTTCCACCATATTTCGGATGACCCTCCAATCCAATGAGTTGCACTCTATTTTCGGCATGGCTAGCTTCTGTATGTTGGACTCCAATACGTGCTCTCTCAAGTTAAGTAATGATTCCCATATATTTCGATAAGTGGGCTGGTCTTGGTAGGTATTCTGGGTAATCAGATAGAAGAGGCAACGGGAGTCATCTCGAAGTATCAAAGCCTTCCCAGTGGCTGGTAACTGATTTCGAAGTTCTGACAGTCGACCAAACTTCCTTCGAAAGACAGACGCTAATCCTCGGCCGTCGCTGATAGTGGCGGAAACGCTATGGGCCAATGAGTAGTCATCAGGAAGTGTGAACAGGTCTTGTTGTCTCTCAATAGTCACGCCGAATCTAGCTTTCCCATTACCTCCATATGCACCCATAAATTCTTCGAAAACAAGGTCGGGTGTATCTTGGACTTGATTTACGACTTCTTCTTCCTGGTTATGATCTCCTTCAAATTTCGCTAGTCGGTTTCGGTGTACTACCTTAGGTTTTCCATTCGGGGTCTTTATTATACGGTATATGACGTCATTGATTCTTTTCTTGATGATGTATGGACCCTCCCAAGATTGTTGTAGCTTTGGTGAGTACCCCTTCTGTCTTTTTGGGTTATGGAGCCAGACTTTGTTACTTTCTTGGAAACATCCCTCTATAGCTTGGGTGTCATACCGTTTCTTCATCCTGTCACTGGCAACTTGGAGATGGGAGCGAACCAAATCATGCATGTCGTCCATTTTTCTTCGTAACTGGATTAAATAGTCTTCTCCAGCTATATCCTCTCCAGGTCGACATCCAAACTCGAGGTCGCATGGTAACCTCATCTCGCGTCCAAACAAGACTTTTGCTGGTGTTTGACCTGTTGATTCATTGACGGCGGATCGATAAGCCATAGCAAAGAGCGAAATATACTGGTCCCAGTCTCTTTGGTGATTGGATACTACTTTTAATAGATATTTGCCAATGGTTTTATTCATGCGTTCTACCATTCCATCCGATTGTGGGTGCAATGCTGTAGTTCTTGTTTTCTTCATTCCTAAATTGTCGCAAATTCCTTGAAAGAGTTGACTTTCGAAGTTCCTTCCTTGGTCACTGTGAATCTCCAAGGGCACTCCATATCGGCAAATAAACTCCTTCACTAGCACGTCTGCGACAGTTGCTGCCTCTTGATTTGGAATGGCGTAGACTTCAACCCACTTCTTAAAATAATCCATTACCACCAACATGTATTTATTCTTATTCTCAGTAGTGGGGAACGGTCCAGCAATATCTAAAGCAATTCTCTCAAATGGGCTACCAACGTTATATTGTTTCATGGGAGCCTTCCCAAGCAACCAAAAGACGTCCATACGACGTCATAATTTAGACGTAATGACGTCATTTTTTGACGTCCCTATGACGTACTCACGACGTGAAAAAGTCACATGATTTTGACGTCATTTGGTGACGTCCCCACGACGTCATAATTTAGAGGTAATGACGACGTTTGGTGACGTCTCCTCGACGTCATATTAAGACATTAGATACACAGTTCTAAATTATTTATAGGATTTTAAAAATGTATAGGAGAAGTTATTAATAATAATAAATTAGTAAATAAAAAATTTTTATTCTATATTCATAAAAATAAAACAATAATACATTATAAACCAAATAAAAATACATAACACATAAAATACATATTACAGTATCAAATATAAAAATATTTCATAAAATGTAGATATTACAAAAAAAAATACACATTAATTATTTTTCGATAACAGCACGCTTAGTTCATATAATATATATTTCATAAATAGTTCATCGATGAATAAAATCACATGCCTCAACTCATACATCTAAACAAAAAGGTAGCCATCTTTTAAAGGTGATTATAATTTTTCTTTTCTGTCTATTTTATTGAGGATGAGCATAGTAGTTGATATTGTATTTCTTAATATAAATCTTACAAAACTTACTTTCATTTCTAATTACTGGGATAACTCTCCTAGCCACAACACAACTTGCACAATTCACGTTAACTTCACAACATATAACAACTACTTTCATCAAGTCGTTGTTTCACGTGTGCTGCTGTTTCACTTGTCAAAAATAACGGAAACGGAAAACACTCCAATGACGAGGAATGTATACAATGAAGCGGGAGATTTAAACAAATCTGTCACTCCGAATTCCAAAGTAAAATAGAGGATTAATCACGAATGTGGATACTATCTAATAAAATAAATTATGTAAGATACAAATCAATCAGAGTGTAGTAGCAACATATTTAAATCAATTATATACCGGGGTAGGGGAAAAATTGTGTGTTGAAATCTGCATCCGTAAGAGAACGTGTGTGTTACGATATGCATTTCTATCGCTGGTATACTGTGAACACACGGTGTTGAAAGGCCGAATCAAATCGTCTTTGGCTAACATTTTTTAGAAAGATAACTTTTTATTAAAGTCACGAAACAGACGTTATACCGACGTCGTTCATAAGACGTCGTTACATCGACGTTGTACCAACGTCTATACACTGACCTATGACGTCTGTGACCAAATATCACCAAATAAGGACGTCGCCACGACGTGATGTTTAGTCAGCTGGTTACCTGGGTTTCCTCTTTTCTGAGGTCCATTACTAGCAGCACAGATGGTACACTTCTTACACCAGTCCTTAACATCATCGGAACTATTCATCCAATAAAACCTTTCACGAACTCTCTGCAGGGTTTTCTTGACACCAAGATGACCCCCTGATGGACTGTCGTGTAACTGTCGTAGTACTTCGGCTACTCTACTCTTTGGTATAACTAATTGCTTTCTGTTAACGGAACCGTCATCATTTTCAATTATTCTCTTTAATAAATCGCCTTCCAAAATGAAAGACTCCCACTGAGCCCAATATGATTTAAGGACTGTAGAGAATTTTGACACTTCTTGCCAAGTAGGTCGACGATCTTCTATCTTCCATTCTCTTATTTTCTTTAAAACAGGATCATTATCTTGTTCTTCTTTAATTCTAGTAGGTGCCCAGTCGTCGTTAACTACAGTTGTTCGTAGTATTGCAGTTTCTTTTAATTCTGTCTTACTGCAGTGAGAACACTCTTCTGGGCACGGTCTTCTGGAAACGTTCCGGGTCGAAGCTGCCCCCTCTAGGCCGGCCCGTTTTAGTTTTTTCTGTAGAGTAGTTTCTTGATTCGTAGTGACCCCAGGACGTTTACATGAATTGCGAGCATGTCCTATTTCACCACAATTCCAGCACCTGATGGTCTTCTTCTTTTTCTTATCAGTAAAGTTCTTCATCATGTTTACTAATTGGTCTAACTTATTTTCATCTTCCTCTTCCGTTACAGACCTTACTTTACTGTATCCTCCACAAGCTTTCGAAGCCGCTTCATACTCAAGCGCAGCAGACAAGATGTCAACTAATGTTTTGTGGTGGGCTAATCGGAGTGTCTTTGCCATTTCGTGGTCGCGAAGTCCATCAAGAAATGCTTCAACAGCTAAACATTCCATCATTTGTTCTGGAGCTGAAGGGTAAGCAAATCTTACCAATCTGGCAATATCTACTTCGTACTCTTGAAGTGTCTCCTCTCGCTTCTGTTTTCGAGTCTTTAACTGCGATCGGTACAAGTTCTCCAAGTGTTCGTGACCATATCGCATGTTCAAGCTTTTCTTCAGTTGCTCAAAATCATCTGTGTCCTCTACTGGTATGGTCTGAAGAACATCCAAAGCGTCTCCTCTCAGAGCGATGGTGAGGTTTATTGCCTTCTCTTTTTTGGACCATCCGTTCGCTCTTGCAGCTGTTTCGAACTGTTTGAGATAATTTTCCCAAGACATCTTTCCGTCAAAGGTTGGGGCCTTAACACGAACGGAACTTTCGCTGCCTTCCAATTTCGGTTTCCGCTCCACTTTGTAGCTTCTCATTTCGTTCTCGTTTTCCTCTCCTAAATCTTCCATATCTTCTTTACCTCCTTTTTCCATCTCTTCCATTTGCTTTTCCATTTCTCTTATTTTCTCTTCAATTTTTTTTTTAAATGAAGACATTTTATTTTCCATAGAAGAAATATCCAAAGAAACTTTGTTTTCCAAAGAAGAAATGTCAGAAGAAACTTTATTTTCCAAAGACGAAATATCATTTTTTAAAGAAGACATATCAGTAGACACTTTGTTTTCTAAAGAAGAAATATCATTTTTTAAGGAAGACATATCGCAAGAAATATCATTTTTTAAACAAGACATTTCGGAAGAAATATCACTTTTCAAAGAAGACATGTCGGAAGAGATATCACTCTTCAAAGATGACATATCGGAAGAAACTTTATTTTCCAAAGAAGAAATATCGGAAGAAACTTTATTTAAGGAAGAAATAATTGTAGCAGAAGAGTCGTCTACGAAAATATGATTTTCTGGATCTAAACCATCATTTTCCAATGCTTGCTTAAGTCGCTCCAACAACTCAGTCTTCCTTTCTGTTGTTTCCAATTCACGATCCTCCAGCTCTTGACGCAATTCTGTCACTTTCAAGTCACAAAGTTTTTTCGACATATTTATTTATTTTTTTTTTACCTTATTTATTTACAATATCCCACTTCTGACACCAATGTAACGTTTATTTATTTTTACTAGTCTTTTAATTTATTTTTATATTATTTAAATCACTAACACTGTTTAATTTATATAACACAATTTATTTACAATACTTTAATTTATGTAAGACAATATTTCTATTCGCATTTTCTAACAACATACTACTAACTAACTAACTAACTAAAATATTCGAATCGGTCCTTTATATAGGTAAATATTGTTCCAGTCTATTCTGGTAATCGTATCGAGTCTAGATGCTTCGCTCATCGGACGTCGTATATTCCAGAACGTTCTCGCATCATCTGTCTGCTTCGCGTCTGGGTCATAGCGCCAGGGGCGTACTCGCACAACAATATATTTTGTCGAAATACTTTTTTTTCTAAGACCCAAAATAAATAGATATAATAATACCTATAGGTACAGTTTTATGATGCAGCTCATTTAATACCGCCTCCATTTATGTATTAAGTGAAAATATATTTTTTTAGTTATCATACCTGTCCACTGTCTCTATTTTTTTTAAATTTCTCCAATAATTATTATATAATACCTTATTTCCTATACACTTCAGATGCTGGGAATTAGATATCGGCATACTTGTGACGTCACGACTGATTGGCTAAAAGTTACGAGAGACAACCATACTAGATATATTCTACAGACCCTGGGATTTGACTGACCCCCCTGATTATATTGGTTATTTCCGAGAAGTTTGGAGATCTCAGATCTCACCTCTTTTATTGTTAATTAACTATTTTCTTCTACAATATTTACCAATTTTTAGTAAGTTTTTTTACTTTTTCATAACAATATCTTCTCTCCTCTTTCTGTCTTAATTTTTACTTTGCTTTCAACCTTTAATTCTTGGTTAATATTTTTTGACCTTGTAAAATTCCATGTTATCAGAATAAATATTTAAATTAATTTCATTACTACAGCTAACAACACCTATGATAAAAGGTTAAGATGAATAATATCATGATAACTAATAATTTCTACAGTACTAGAGTTAGAGTGGTAGGTACGTTTATAATTAATTAATTCCACGTTTAAGTATGGGAGCTGTAATGTCGCATGTGGGGGATATTGCTGTAAACGGGATATTAAATCGGCCATTTCTCTCAACGTGACAGTGAGAAACAGAGGTAGGTTAAGCCTTTTAATAATCTTTTATATAGTAGAAAAAATTGACTTTTACCCTGACGTAATACCTATAAACCCTACGAAAAGAATCGGAGTCAAAATGGCTACTGTTACTTTGTCGTGTGCGGGTCGTGTTGTGTTTGTAGTTAATTTTGTACTTACCTTAAAATAAATATATAAATACAAATAAGCGGTTTTTATAGAATTTATTTGAAAGTAAATGATAAAACGCTTTGAAAAAAACTCGATGTCTCAAAGTAATGAAAGCTGTCATATGAGGCCAAAATTAATTCTTATTAATACATCAGTTTTAACGTTTTTGGTGCTATCTCTTTCCAACATTCTAAGGTCATAATTAAAGTTGAAAAGAACGTATGCAATTGCTTGATAGATAAGTGTGCGTAATTGTTTGATGTATTTTTACAAACAGTGGAAAATGATAAGGTATATATATATTTACTTCTGAATCTTCAAAAAGCAATTTTTTAAATAAAAGTGGAAGTTTCGTAAAAAGTTTAATCTATTAACGTTTTTAGTAACAAGGACTATGATGACCAAGCAGCACAGATATCCCCATCCAATATCGTCAGTGCTTAGAACAACACTGCCAAGAAATGAGGGAGGAAGAGCTCTATGTGACACAATAATTTTACACCACAAGCAGATAAATAAATTACGAGAATTATTTATCACCAAATCACTGTTATCGAATTTATACAAATTTGTTATAGTAGCAGATAAGAATTATTCCTCTCTAAATATGGCAAGTCCTATTGTAGAGTTTTAAATTACAACATATGCTGAGAAAAAGGTAACATGGACCCAAAAAGCTCTACATGGTGAACATCATCACGACCTAAATCAACAACACTTGGATAAAATTGTATTAAATAGTTACCTTTGCTGACGATACCTTGTTCCCAGAAACGGAAGGATTTATGAAGGCTATTCAGGATCAGGTTATAAATACTAACAATTACAAAAAAAATTTTATTAGACACCAAACTATTACATCAGACAAGTGTATAAGGTGCCAAAAAACGTCAGAAACGATACAACACATAACAGGATGTTCAACCATAGCCAACACGGTTTAATTACTCAGGCCCAGCCTGAGTAAGATTATCCACCAGAAACTGGCCAATAAATATGGACGGCTCAATACATATACACAATATTACAAATACAACTCACAGATAGTGCTCGAGAATGCAGATTTTAGACTCTTCTACGATAGGTCCATTATCACCGATAGACAGATGACGAATAATCGACCCGACATTGTAGTGGTGGATAAAAAAAGCTAAATCAGTGTTGCTAGTCGATGTTGCAGTTCCAAAC
The DNA here is from genome assembly GCA_035357415.1 of Ophraella communa. Classification (NCBI taxonomy): domain Eukaryota; kingdom Metazoa; phylum Arthropoda; class Insecta; order Coleoptera; family Chrysomelidae; genus Ophraella; species Ophraella communa. The sequence continues at coordinate 26,457,211 of CM068980.1, forward strand.
AATTTAAATTAAACATTTATCTATAATAATTAATTAAAGTTACTTGTTATTCTTTTTATTTTTATTGATGAAAATAATCGTAGAAAAAGTATAGTACACAACTTGAGTTGCATGCTTATTACGTGCTTGTAAAATTACTTGAGTTTTAAGCTTAGTTTAAGCAACTTTTTTACTCGCATGTAATAAGCTTCTTACAACTCCCGTTTTGTAATATACTATTATTGGATGTTGGATAGGTAAAAATTACCAGCAGTTGCTGAGTTAACGCATGTCTTTTGATAATAATAATAATATGTATTAAAACACTTTTGGGCACTTTAAAACCATTTAACTGTCACGATTTAAACAGAATTCAGCTGAAAAATATTCATACTGTCAAATTGACAACTGCTCGATTTGATGATAGGACTAAAACTGACTCTCAACTGAGAAATACATCCTAAGGTAAAAGCACCATATTCCGTCGTAGTTTAGGGTTTTTGAGTTTGATTATAAATATCAGAGGAACGAATTAAGTCATATCATGCCTGGTATTTTTAAGGCTTGTATTGATATGTCCTGAATGATAGGCATCTATTTTTTTACAAAATGAAATGTCATTTTTAGTAAACAAAAATATTTTTTAAAAATTGACAAAATCTCCTAATTCCGACGTATGTATATGTACTCAGGCCTTATTCCGACCTAAGAGGTCCTTTATTCCGACGTATATTTTTATATTGTATTATTTAAATAAAAGTGGTTGATTATATATTTATATTTATTTATTTAAGTAATAACAATATTTAAAATTAATAATGTTATAAAAAAACAGAAATTTGTTACTTTGTAAGAAAAGCACTTTATCATTGGTACAAAAAAAAATTTACAAATTTAAAAACTTCATTAAATTAAAGAAAACTTTGGCATCTAAAACTTAAATTTATACATATCATTAAAAAAATATGGCACTTTTACTCTAAACCTTTTATCTCAGGAACAGAGTAAAATCCTCTCTTATTTATAAGGCTGGGAGCACTTATGCAAGAAATAATTTCATTTTTTTATTATACTCAATGGTTGGCCATTTCCGATATATTCCAATTTTTTCCATTGCTTTGATTAAATTTTTTTTTTGTTTTTGTCAATAACTGTCAATAACACCAAAAACTATTTGTTCTTGGTGTACTCCTTTTATTTTTTACCGATTAATTTATTAGTGTTTGTTATTTTCATTTTCCTTTCAATTTTTTTTAGCAAGTCTATATTTTTTTTCCTCTTTTGCCATTTTTTCGGCTTCAAGTCGTCTTTGATACTCTACAAACTCATCAACTATGGCAACAATCGGTGTTATCTTTTTGTTATACTTATTAGCTGAGTTCTAGACACTAGAAATCCAGTTTATCCTAGAAAATGAATCCAATCAACTATTAGGCTTTCTTCTTCGGCTGTTAAGATAGGTGGTTTTTCACTTAGCTTAAAAATATCTCTCTGTTGTTTTTTATTCTTCAATGTAGTCTGTGGTATTCCATAAATTCGGGAGGCTTTATATACAGACATACCTTGCCGTATTTCTGTTAAGAGCTTGTACTACTGCATTATGTGAATACCGTTTTTTTGTCTTATTTATCGCTTTAGCTATTGATGTATTTTGCTAAAAAATAAAAAAATGGGTAGGCATAAAAAGATTATAAAATGTACATATTTATTTATTTACTGTTAAAACAACCAAAACAGTAACTAAGTATACGAGTCGGAATTACTTTTTGGACTAGATAAAAAGTCTCCTTATGCCGACGTAATTTTTATTAAGGTTTGTCATATTTGTATTATTACCAATTAAAACACAAAAAATGAAATTTCAAACATACTTTGCTTCTATTTTAAGAGTATTTTTATTATACAAGAGTTTTTTTAGTATAATTGCAAACATTAAGTTTGTTGTAAGTATAAATTTTATCTAAAAACATCTTTTTCAAACATTCTTTTAACATAACAATGCTCCATGTTCTAGTGATAAATGTATAGAACGTATTTTGCTCATAACTATTGTTAATGCCCAACTTAAAGTTTACATATATTTTTTTTATAATTGCAATATATTTAGATTTTAAATTTTGATTTGAATACAACAGAAGAAAATCCTTATTTCGACGTAATACGGCGACATTAGCTCTGGTAACAAAAATGAGCCCTTATTTCGACGTATTTATTTATACGTATTTTTAACAAGTTTATGTCAGAATAATAAACCAAAACCAATCAGAAATTGTTTCTAGCACCTTTTCCTTCACATAAAAGAAAAATGAAGCCCGCTTAGATAACAGAAACATTTATTTTTCAAAATATTTTAAATTATCACATTCGATCTACTTACCAAAATGACGACGTTTTTTACTCAATGTCATACCTAGACTGACCAGGTTAGAACTAAATGCAAACTAGATCCAAATAATCGTGGTTTACTTCCACAATTTTACGCAGTTGTGCAACCTGATAAACACTGTAAAGACTCACGTTGATTGCGCTTAGATATTTTTGGTCAGTTTAAAGAAATTGACCGACTAAGTTTACCCTAAGAAATACGGCGGGATTAGGGCTCGATTCAGCATACGTCGGAATATGGTGCTTTTACCTTATTTATACATAAATAAAATGTTTTAAAAATATCCAGATTAAGGCTGTTTTATCGGTGCACTCTTTCAGTGTTTCCCTAATATCTCGGCTATTTATGAATAATATCGTTTTTGCAGATATTCAACAGAAAACTTCGAACAATCTGTAGGCTTTGGATTTTTATATTAGGTTTCTGTTTAAAAAAAACTCATATTTAATTTTGTCAATTTTCAAATATCAAATTTGGAAACCTACAGATTGTTCCTTATTTTTTTCTTTCTTTTTATAAATAACAATTTTTTGAGGCACGACCTGCTTCTGAAGCAAGTGGCATTTCTAATTTAGACAAAGATAGATCTAGCCTTGTCTTTAATCTCTCGATTTCATTGGTTCTGTGTTTTTCAACAGATCCTGAATCACAGCAGTTACCGATTCCAAGGTTCCGATTTCAGTATTTTTGGCAGATGACCTGGATGTTTATACAAGTTAATCACTCGGATTGATACCTCTTTGGCTGATCGAACAATAGCCCTAACCTCTAGAGATTGGGAAAATCTTTTAACTCAGTTTAGTGGAAAGTTCTTTATTGGTGGGGATCTTAATGGACATCACAGCAGATGGGGCTCTCGTAAGGAATCTGCTCAAGGAAAATGTATAGCTGATGCATTAGATAACACTAATTTAGTTTTGCTAAATGATGGAAGACCTACAAAAGTTACTAGACCCAATGAACTCCCATCGATGGTGGATTTATCTCTCGTTTCAGCCAATCTCATTGGATACACTACATGGAACCCACTCCATGAAACCTTGTATCAACACATACACCCATAGTGATCACTATTGACCTGACAACCTCGCACAATAATTCCATCGTCAAAGTGGAAAGACTCTACAGCAAATTGGGATACCTTTAGATGTCTTATAGAAAGTACATTAGCTAAAAGCTCATTTAATAATTATACCCCAACAGAAAAATTTGGTTTTCTCCTAAAGACTGTTGATGACGCCGTATCCTCTTCTATGAAAATCAAAAATCCATTTCAGCCAAAATCCCGGACTCCAGTCTGGTGGGACAATGAATGTACTAACATAATGATTTCTAGAAAATGTGCATTCAAAAATTACAAGGAAGTATCAAATTTCGAAAATTATATCAAATTTAAACAGATTCAAGCCAAACGTAAACTTATGTTTCTTAACAAGCAGAAAAATTCCTGGATAAACTTTGTGAATATGTTAAATAAAAATTTGGAATTTTGTTAATAAACTTGAGAATAAAAATTATTGTTCAAGAAGATATCCTATATCAAGCCAACTAATAGAATAGTTTTTAGACAAATTCGCCCCTCCACATGTATACCAGCCTATTCAAGGATATAGCAAAACCAGCAGATATAATACTTTTGAAGAACATTTCGATATGGAGGAATTTAACAATGCAGTTAAGACGTCCAATTCTTCAGCCCCAGGACGGGACCAAATCACCTACAATATCGTTCATGAACTTCCTACCATAGCTAAGCAACATCTACTAACAACTTTTAATGATTGGCTTTTCAGTGGTAAATATGTTGAACATATAAAAGAAATAGTTATTAGTCTTATTCTGAAACCTAATAAGGATAAAACACTGTCCTCTTCCTACAGACCAATTTCGTTGATGTCCTGTATAAGCAAAGTATTTGAAAGACTCATTAAGTTTCGCTTAGAATGGCTGGTAGAATATCAACTACTCAATATGGGGTTAGAGCTGGTGTTGATGCGCTGGATGCAATATCGCATTTAGTTACCGACATTCAACTAATGTTTTCCAGAAATAAATATATGGCTTGTCTCTTTTTAGACTTCAAAGGAGCATACGATTCTGTAAACTTAAATATTTTACACAAAAAATTGATGGATTTTGGACTATCTGGAAATATAGCCACTAATATTGTTCATCTTTATAGTAATCGAGTTATATATATTAAAGATCACTTAAATCATTTACATGGACCTAGGACAACTCATACAGGTCTACCTCAAGGGTCTGTATTGAGTCCGTTATTATTTAATATATTTTCAGCAAGTATTCATGGAATTTTTGATCACTCAATCAAATGTATTCAATATGCTGATGACATTTGCATATATACAGAGCGGAACTCGTACTCTGATTGCTTGAATGCTCTGAACTTTATCTTGCAAAGGATCAATACCTGGGTAAGTAATCACGGATTGACCATTTCCCCTGAAAAATCTGCCATACTGATATTTTCTAGACATAGGTTTCGTACGCCTGACAAAACAAACCTGTCTGGATACGAGATTCCTATAGTCAAAGAATATACATATCTAGGCATTTTCCTTGATACAAAACTATTATGGTCAAGTCATATTAACTATATAAAAAACAGATGTGAAAAGGGCATAAACATCCTTAAATGTGTTACCAACCGTATGTGGGGTGCTGATCCAAAAGTTACTTTGACTTTTTATGGAGCTTACGTGCGATCTATAGTAGATTATGGTTGCGTTTTGTATGGTGCCGCTAGTAAAACACATTTGTTAACTATAGACCGAATTCAATATAAATGTTTGAGAATATGCTTGGGTACAATGATGTCTACACCAACTCCTATTCTACTTGCTGAAAGTAAGAAAATTCCGCTTCAAAATCGCCGCGAACTCATGGCTATTAAATATATTTTAAAGTTAAGACAAAATAACAGTATTATTCTAAATCATCCGTATGAGTTATCCATTGCCAATTTAACTAATAAGTATTGGGGCATTAAAAACTCTCCTCCTCTTGCAGAGGCTTTCTTAAAAACTAACGAATATCCCAACATTTATTATAATGAAAAAAGATTCCCAATATTCAGAGCTGATTTTCGGATAATATTAAAAAAACCTAAAGTCATTATACCAAAGTTTACAGAGTTGCCACAAATAAACAACGTTTTACTTAAATCTATATTGAGTGAATACATTGATCACATTAAAATATATACCGATGGTTCTAAGAAAGAGGATGGTTCCGCAGGTTGTGCAGTTTGCATTCCGCATTCAAAGGTATCACTTAAAATTAAACTTCCTACAATATGTTCAATATTTACTGCAGAATCTGTTGCAATCGAAATTAAAAGCTTAAATTCCAATATGATTAAACACAAAAGAAACGGCATTCTATGTTCCATAAAAAATAAATTGTTTAGCAAGGATATCACATTCATTTGGGTGAAAAGCCACACAGGAATTGAGGGTAACGAACTGGTCGACCGAATTGCTAAAGATGCTGCCCACAATGGAATATATTACTCTATTTTCACATTTGAGGACTTATTTCCGCTCTATAAAAAACTAATTTTAGTAAAATGGGAAGAAAAATGGAAGGATATAGCTAAACACTCAAACAGTCAATACTATTCTATTCACCCCACGTTACCAAAAAACAGTCCCTATATTTTTGAATATACAATGCCAAAAAAGTTCTCTACAATTACGCGTTTGAAAGCTAATCATGGTACATTTCCAGCTCATTTAGCCAGGTTAAATACAATTCCTTCTGGATTATGTGTCTGCGATAATTCTACTCAATGTGACATAAATCATATTCTTTTCAAGTGCAACAAACACTCAAACGAGACTTCTCAGCTATACGCAAAACTGGCCGATCTCAATATTCAGACTCCCTTAAACATTACCTATCTGCTATCGTTAGACAGAAGAGATATTTATGAGCTGATAAGTAACTTTCTTTATAAAGTAGGTTTTAAAATTTAAATATATTGTTACATAATTCTGTGGCTAAAGGACTTGCTTTCAAGCCCATCCTCTACACACACACACACAACAATAGCCTTTCCTACCCAAAGTCCTTTTCCCTATTCCTGATCATGCTTGTTGGGTTCTACCATAGCTGGAGTTCATCTGGTTCTACTTCCTCTAGTCGTGCGGTAGCAACACATTCACAAGTTGCGAGAAGTTCGATGAAGTTTAATCGTCTTATCGAAGCGATGGCTTCATGATGCCTATGTAGAAGCAATTCTTCCTTTCCTTCCTTAAAATAATGTAAGAGAATATATGGATATTCAGGCTTTACCTTTTAATCATTCAAATGAACCAAATGTAACATGTTTATTGTCAAATAAATAAAACTATTCTTTGTTTATCCAGCAATATCTAAAATTGAATAATTGTACTTTTTTTGTGATTCTGCTTCACCTATTGCATTAATTAATTTCTGGAGTACAATATATTCTCCTCCTCCTAGTTACCATACTAATATGGAATATTTTGTATACGTTTTCCTTTTTTCCATTAACTGTGATATATTATGTAGTTTATTGTAATTTAAAGATCAATGAAAGTGTGAAACTACACATTAATAACAATATCGGTATTTTTCCTTATTCAATATTGAAATCCGTATTTCTCAGAACTACTTTATTCAAGAGAAAACCAGAAAACGGTAGTACGATAACAATTGGGCAGACAGAGAGTGCAGACAGTATTGCATTGATAGATTATTCTATATTGTGCAATAAGTTTCTTGAGTAACATTTTTACCAATAGTATGGCCTGAATTTAAATAAAACGCAAAACAAAAAGTGCTGCACGTCATAGAATTCAATGACGTACTTCGTGATAGCATATTTCTCATTAAAAATTTTGTTATTTTACAGCTGTTCTGTTTGGAAAGAAAGCGTCGTTGCCAAAAAATTGCTAATTTAAAATGTAGGGTAAACTGTTCTCTTATTAAACGAAGGAAACGGTTAGTATCAAAAACTGTCATTATAAAGTTGTAAATAACTATTTAAGGTTATTTCTTCTGATATTTTGGTGATAATAAAGTTTAAAAATCTGTTCTTAGAACACAATAATATCTCTAAAATTTGAATGGCATAAGACGATAATTATGTCATTATCACTGAGATCAATCAAATCGTTTAAATGATTACAACTTAGACTAGGAAAGAGAGAGGACAGCGCATGGCAATGAAAACCTTATGCGTGTGAGGGAAGTTTCAAACGTTTGGTGGTAAACAAATTTGGAACGTCGAATTGTATTTTTTTAGTTTTTTTATTAATTTTCACCTTTTTTATTACCTGAATAGACATTTGAAAATGGTTAATTGTGCAGTTTATAAGTGCAACAGTCAGAGTGCTAAAAAAGAGGAAGGAATTTCATTTCATAGGTATAAAGTATTTTAAAACTATTTCCTTGAAATTTATTTTTATTAATATTACAGCTTTCAGGTAATAGATGTTTAACTAAATCACATATTATGTATGATAACTTAAATTAATAGTACATGCATTTTGAAAATTGTTTTCATTCAGTTTTAAAGATTATTTTTCAATTAATTGTTATTATTTTCTCATAGATGTGATAGTTTTGCAGTGGCGTGGAATAAAAACATATATTTAAAATAGATAAAATGGATTAAAATTGTAATATTTATTAAATAAATATGTTTTAAAACGATTGTTCTTTTTTTTTGGAGCGGTATAAATTTAAAGACTTTTTTAAATTAGATTTGTAATACGAAATAATGAAAATGATTATTTAATAATCGTATAAGAAAAATCGTATGATACGCCTATGTCAATATTGTCCGCCATTAGTTTGGTGGTAAATGGGTTACATAAATTGATTCCAATGCGCAGTCCACTCTCAAATTGTCAATTTTAATTTCCGTTTTCAATGACGTACTGTAATAAAATAAAACTTATATTAGGGTTTTTATTTTGATTAAATTTCATCCAATCAAGTGTATGAATACATTTAGTGTTGTAAATCATTTTGTGTTTATAAAAACCGAATGATACGCCTATGTGCTCATTTTTGACATTTATATGCAAATATTGCTTTGACAGCATACTGTAAACATAAACAATGCGTCATACAAGAAGCTTCAAGATGGCCGACTTCCGTCGCAAATTTTTCTTAAAGTTAATATATGACAGACTCCTTCCTGTTTATTTTTGTTCTAAGCAATAATATGAGTTGCCTGATTTTTAAACTTTATAAATCTCGACCTATCTTTGGCAACATCAAAATCATCACGTACAACACTTTTTGTTTTGCGATTACTCTAATTGAAAAATTCACACCAATTAAATAAATGTCACTTCGAACCATCCCGGTCTACCTTTATTATTTATTAACTGTCAACTACTGACAGTTTACAAACATTTTTCCGATTTTTTTTTAAATCACACGTAATTTTGTTACAATGAACATTAATAATGAAGACCTTTATAAATGGATCGACTGCCACATTATAACTCGACATAAACGAAATATTAATAGAGGTTTTTCGGATGCTGTGCCTTTAGCAGAAATTTTAAAGCATCACTATCCAAAGTTAGTTGATCTTCACAATTACAGTCCCAGAAACGCCCTATCTAACAAGTTGATAAATTGGGAGCTCTTAAATAAAAAAGTTCTTAATAAAATAAACATTAACCTGACGAAAAAGAACAGACAAGATTTAGCCAATGGAAAACCTGGTGCAATGGAACGTTTATTGTCAATAATAAAATCAAAAGTGGAAAATAAAAAAATATCTGGTGATCAGGAAACTGACGATATAAAAGATTCAGCCAATTTTTCTGAAGATGTAGTTCCTATTAAAATCAATAATGGTGTAGAAATGATAGACAGAAAGTTAGTGCCTGTAGATACTTTTGAAAATATGGAGAAGGAAATAGAGGAAAAACAAGAGACCATAAATATGTTAACCAATAAGGTAGATCATTTGGAAAAGTTAATAGATGTTAAAGAAGAAAGAATTAAGGATTTAACGAAACAAATACAGTCAATCGGTAATAATTCTGAAGAATCTTCATTCAATTTAGAGTCACCAAAATCAAGATTTTTTTTAATTTATCCTAAACCGTTTCTGTTTATTAATAAATTATAGTTTAATACCAATTATATTATAATATTATAACTTTTAAATTCTCTTTTGTTATTAACATTTATTGTTACTAACGGTACTCTTTGCTCCAAGTATGCTTTAAACTAAAATATTAAAAACAGAAGGTGTATTCAAATAAATTAAATTGTTATAACTGAGTTGTTAGTTTATGTTTAATCGTATAACCATACTTCCGTGCCTGCGGAGGGTTGGATAAGGGAGACTGAAAGTGATTCACCCCTAATCTCTCATGCAAATTTTCGGGGAGGGGGCTTTGCACCCGACACAGCGCGTCCCAATGGTTCATAGAGTGTCTCCAGGGAGCGTGGTCTGTCAAGGGATTTAGGCTTTTTTGTAGGAGCCTCTCGGGATAAGCAATGAATAAGGATCCTGCATGGGAACCCTAATATTTGCTCCCGGATCAAACGGAATAGAGGAGTAAACCTCGATTTAAAAAAACGGTAGCATGGTAGTGGCATCCATGTTGTGTGAATTGAGGAGCGGTAACTACTGCGTCCGGAGCCAACCGTGAAAAAAGCCTAGAAGAGTAATCTTCAGTAAACAATCCGTAATCCACGCTGTTCGCTCCCGTGGCAATGGATGAATGGCAGTCATAAACGGTGCATCCGGGATATCTGGTGACCTCCAGAAGTACCCAGTCTTATCAGCACAAGCGGGCTCTGTGGTGGTGGACAGACAATTCCCAGCTACTCCTGGGGTGTGGAATGGATTGTAAGGAAATAATAGAACAGGAAGTAATGGAGGAAGAAAAGGAAAGGAAGGGAATTTTTGGAAAATCTAGGAAGGTGAAACGTACTCCAGATAAAGGGGGAGATATTGACAGTGGGGACAGTGTTGGGCTGCACAGGCTTGAACATATGGGGATGGAAGTATTAAGGAAGATGGTGGCATGGGAAAAAAGACGGGGACAAGGGTGACAATATATACAGAAAAGGAAGGGACAAGGAAAGGAAGCAACGAGGCGGTTATCCTTAAGGATATTGTGGTTCTGAATCGGGAGAAGAAGGAGTTAGGGGAGATGAAGGGGGAGTGCATGATTATTGGACGAGGTGATTTTTAGGAGGGAAGTGGATGTGGTGTGTTGATCTGAGGTAAATGTTAGATATGTGGAGAAGCACGGATGGATTATGGACGATAAGGAGAGGCGGGAATAAGAGTGATGGAAGACGGACTGAGGGTAGATGCAGTGAGGAAGGAAAACGGGTGGGTGTAGACATGTTAGTGTACAGCGTGTATACTAGCCCGAATATCAGCCTGAAGGATTATGAAAGCGGCATGTCTGGGTTGGAGGACGATCTGAGGGTAGCAAAAGGGAAAGGCAGAAACATGAGGAGGATGGTGACAGGGGATTTCAACGCTAAGAATACTGTTTGGGGAAGGAAGAAAACGGATAGGAGAGTTGAGATCCTGGAGGAGATGTTAACATCCAACGGGCTAACGGTGCTAAATGACGGATTGCTGCCTAACTTTGTAAGGGGAGACGGGCATTCGTTGTATATTGATATAACAGCATGTCATGAATAGCTGGAAAAAAGAGTGAGTAGTTGGAGAGTGATAAAGGAAGAGGATAGTTTGAGTTTACACAGGTACGTGGAGACGGATATAAAGAAAATGAAGATTGAGGTGCCAGAAGAGAAAAGAAGTTGGACAAAGGCTGAAGTGGAGAGTATGAGAAAGAAAGTAAGAACGGAGATAGAAAGGGGGCTCGGACATCACGTAAATGAGTTGTATGATGTAATAAACAGTTGTAAAAAAGGGGAAAGGGTAACATAAGGCGTGAATGAAAGGCTAATTACTGGTGGAAAGAGGAAATAGAGGAGCTGTGAAAGAAATGTAAGGAGAAGGATGTTGAGGGTAATATATGTATGGCCCAACTGTTTTTTTTTATTTCAGGTAAGCGGCCAGTAAAACTAATTAAAAATTAATTCATATTTATTATAACTGTTTTCTCAATATTTCGCTAATATACCATTAGCTTCATCAGGACAAAAAATGATGAAGCTAATGATAGCTAAATATAGTGCGGTGGCAACATGGCCGCCAATACGTCATAATTACGTCACCAGAATGCCAGAGTCTGCTGAGCATTGGAGTAAAGGTAGTGTTTGGTAGTTTTATGTTTGCAGTAATTTAAATTGCATTTTTTTTAGTTTTTGTTTTATTTAATTTAATTTATAAACTTTTCTTAATATATCTTTAAACTTATTTTGCACTAAACTTAGGTATATAACATGCCCTGGGCACTCTCCTCAAATGACAGGTCCACGCTTATTAGTTAATACTCAGGTCACGGAAGTCGCCACTATCGAAAATAAAATCACAACCAACAGGAATTCCATTAGAGGCCGTGGATTCTGAGTAGACCTGTGACGTCCACCGGCGCAGTACACAAATTTGTGTTTGAAAATTGTCCTATTAACTATACTAATAATTGCAGCCCTTACTGATTCATTCTGGTCAGTCCGCCGTTTACGTCGTATTGTCTCTTTGAATAGCGCAGTAAATTTTGCTTATTTTTAAATTATATTATTTAGTTTAGTGTATTTTAATTATAGCAGTTATTCAGTTGTGCGCAACTATTTACGACGTCACGGGTCTACTCAGAATCCGTGGCCTCTAATGACACTACAATTTTGTATTTAAATGTTGTCAACAATATTGTTTGACAGTTCGTATTGTATTTTCTCGTTAGTAGATATATTTTCCAATTAGAGTTTTTGTACTTGTGTGATAGAAAGTATTTTCTTAGTAATTATTGTATTTTCTCGTTAATAGTTATATTTTCTCGTTAGTAGTTATATTTTCCAGTTAGAGTTTTTGCAGTTATTTATTAAAATATGGTTTTTATGTGTTCTGTTACGGGTTGCCTTTATAAAAATAACTTTAAAAAAGTTCATTGTTTACCAAAGGATCCACAGATAACTATTTGCATTTTTAAAGCTTCAGCGTATACCTATGTATTAGTATATGATGCATATTATATTATTTTTATGTTACATTATATTTACAGATCCGAAGAAAATGGTGTAATGCTTTAAATAGACCAGATTTGGTTAATGTGACTGGAAAGGACCGGTACAAATTTAGAATCTGCATTGGCCACTTTACAAAACACTGCTTTTTCTCAAAGAATAGAAATGTTTCCGATTTATAATACGATGCTGTGCCTACTCTAAAATTTCCAGGTAAAAGAATGATTTTAAAATTTTGATTGTGAATTAAAGCAAAAACTTAAATAACAAGAGCCTACAAATAGGGAAATTGAAATACCTTACTATTATAGGTTAATGTACAATTTTATTCTCAATTTCTAATTATGAGTCTTATAATGATAACTCAGTTTTATAATATTTAATATTTCTTTTTTAGAAACCAGCATTTCTTATTGTTCTGATGATCCTCTAACAACAGAAGCTACTCTCAGGATACCAGAATGCAATAGATCTATTTTAAAAATTATTGTACTGTCAAGATTTATAGAAATTATATTTAAAATCTTTTACCAAAAATAAAAATCAAAAAACATACCTGTGTATAACACCAATGACAATAAGAGAATGAATCGTGGTTTAAGGTATTGGACTAAGCCACATTAAAGATCGTGTATAAAGTTGGAATTACTGACAGGAATCGTTTATAATAATTAACATGTTAAAAACTCTATACAATAGATGGTGTTAGTGTTAGCCATATAATTAATTTAAAAATACTACGTTTTTAGTTAACATATCATATTACAAAACAATATTCTGGGAGAGAAAAGCCATGTGGGAAATCTTAGGCACCCTGTTAAACAGGATGAATAGGGCAAGAAAACCAAGCCAAAAATGGTAGCGAGTAAGTACAACTATATATATATTGCCATTACCTGCTTAAGAAGGGCGTTTATAATTTGGTAAGACTGTCTGAATTTAGTGAAAAATCTGGTTATTTCTAAATTACAAGAATGTGGAGTAGATGGCGCTAGTGGTTTCAAATTAGTATTTTTATTAAAAATTCAAATATTTTTAGAGCCTGTTGACTTTCTTTATCTAAGACAGAGATGAAAATATGAATTTTGCTTCGTAAATCTTTGACTATTTTCACGATATACCCATATATTTGACCTTGAGACCATAAACAGATGAAAATACTTGTGTATATTTTTTATTAAATACTATTTGTATCCACTTTGGTATTTTGTTGTGTTTCGAGGGCGCAAATGAACAAATTTATTTTTTTAAGGATCCTTTTTTTAACTTCATATTTTGCTAGTCGCATTCTCTATGCTTTCTTTAGGTATTAAGCTTCTGGCGTTAAAATTCGTGATCACAAATTATCAAACTTTTTCAAAACATACCATCACTTAACGCCAATATCTCTTTTATTACAATATAAAACTCAACTAAAAAACCTTATCTCCTAGAGAAAAGTCTAAACTATATGTTGTTAAAATTTGAATACGTAATTTAAAGGCGTTTTTTAGATTTGTTGTTTACAAAATGTTTGAAATTTTGGATACAATTCAGGCTTGCCACCCGTTTTCAGCTGTCACATTTTGGACGCCCCTCTTAAGCATTAGGTGGTAATTCATACTTGAGGACATTTAGCTATATTAACGTGACAACATGGCAGCACAAATCTCAACCAAGCAAGAAAGAGAATAACATAACATGTTGCCAAATTTCTAACGAATATTTAGAAAACGTTTTAAATGAGGGTCAAAATTCAATTTCGTGGTTATCCCACGCTGCTAATTCTGAGATAATCATCAGTAACGTGTCCTATGTCTATTGATGAGATGAAGTATTCATTTCGAAGGAGTTTTTGGCATCAATCACTATTTAATGAAGACAAATTTCCGGTTAACTTGTTTTTAATAGGTGATTTGGTAACATTGGATGTTAAGTGGAAATGGAACATCAACAGATCAATAAGACACCCTTTAACAATTGACGTCATCATGAATACAAATTGGCGTCCTTTCATGGATTTTTTAAAATAGGTTATGAAATTTCATTATTTCGAACAACGAATAAGCTCATAAATCGCATTTATTTATAATAGTTTTGATGGGATGCAAAAATTAATTAGGGTCCGTAACAATACTATGATGTAGTTCAAAGTTCAATATTCAATATGAGTCCAGTCGCCTATTTTGTACCGTAGCTACTATGGGATTTTTTTCACTACTGGCATTCTATTTTTTTAATTCGTTTTTAAAACTAATAAAAAATATTTAATTTTTATAACGTACTTTTTTTCATGATTATATAGACAACAGAGCTGATTTTGTAACCCTAGCCATGGATGAAACCCTTTCTATTCCGTGCGGCGCCAAAGTATGCATCCCCGAACTAAACGAGCATTTCGGTACCACCGAATTCTTTTAGAGGTTCGAGATGCTTCTTATGATTTAAGTGGATCTGGTTACACCCGAGCGGATATTTGCGTTAGGAGCGACATCGATAGCTACGATTCCAATGTTAACAGATTTGTTACCTTAAATTTTGTATAAAAATAATCATCCAAAATTAATTTTTCATATTAAATTTTATATATGAGGACAATTTTTAAACCTAGAATATTTTATTTCCCAACAAATTTACTTACTTTGTTTTGTACCCGCAGAGCTGTCAGAAAGAAGTATTTGGTTACTTTCAAATATAAAGTTACTGTATCTTAGTTCCTTATTTGCAGGCAAAAGTAACTAACTATGTTAGTGCGAGAAAAAGTGATCCAAAGCATGCCTTATCGTTTGCAGGCTTAGGAGGGAATACTAGCTGCTGAATTTCTTAAAATTCTTTTGTTTTAACGAAAAGTAATATTGTTTATTTTCTTTACTTAGCATTTAAATCAAAATTGTTCATTTTATTACTTTCAACAAACTTTGAAATACAAAATCTGTTTTTATTCAAGCAATTCGTTAGTAGACTGTGTTACAAATGAGAAAATTCCGAAAACAAAAAAGGTCTACAATTTCTTTAAATTAGATAAATAAAAGTAACTTAAGATACTTTTTTTAAAAGTAACTTATATTGTATCTAGATCCAAAGTATTTTTGACAGCTCTGCATGCAAATATTCCTGTACAACGTAAATATATGTTTGTCGTTATGATTAAATACCAGAAACATAACTATTTTTATAAAACAGTCTTAAGAAATAAAAAAATGGACTCTTACAAAACGTATATTCTATAAAACAATTATGAAAAACTATGGAAAGTCCGGTGAGTATATATTACATACCTTGATATCAACCATATTAGCAGACGCATTAATATCCGCCATTTTGTGTACAAGTACACAGAACGGTCCTTGCGATTCTAGGATTTTTAGACTCAACCGCATTAAAGTATGTTAGTAAATTTCACAGTTTACGCACTTTGAATACTTCAAAACCATATTTCTTGCTTATTGTCTCTAGTTCTTGCCAATTCATCTTTTGGAATTTCTTTTATAAACAACGAAAAAAGCTAAACATTAATAAATTTATCAATAGAAAATATTTAAAATATCTCAAGAAAGAAGTCAACGTGATAATGCAAGAAAGAGAGGAGCAGAAGTTCAACTAAAGTTATCAAAAGGTAATGTTTTCTTAAAAAAAATAACCTACTAATATTTATTACATTTTATTTCTATAATTTTGTTAAAAAAAGGGTGAACAGTTCCAGTCACTCGAGTCAACAAAAAAAAAGCATTGGGCTCATAAAGAGTAACAAATACAACTTTAAATACAATCTCTATTCATGATACCATTTACAATATGTACCAGAGAAGTAAGTATGATTATAACAATAATACATTTAATATAATTTTATTTCTTTATGCTTTTAGAACAGCACGTAACGGTTCAATCATTGTGGTCCCAACTGAAAGATAAAGAATTAATTAATGGTAGTACCAATTCTTTAAAAAGATTGCTCAAAGAACTTGGATTTAAGTGGATGAAGGATAATCCACGACGAGGATCTAACGTTTTTAAGAGTACAATTTTTGGGAAGTTAAGGAAGCGAAGTATGAAGGTATATATAAATTCGTGTATCTCGGTGAAACTTGAATATTTTAAAATGGCATCATTGGCCTTTCTTGACAAAATGAAAATATAGAGTGTTAAAACCACTAAAACGGATGGCAAAAGGTTTGTTGTAGTACCATAAAATGTTATATGAACATTTAAATATTATTATTGCAGATATATTATTATACTACATGCTGGGAATGAAAAGAAAACTAATTTATAGAGGGTACTGAAGCTATATTTTGTTCAAAAACTCAACCTAGTGATTATCATGGGGAAATTAACCAGTCAAATTTCTTGAAATGGTTTGAATATCAGTTGCTGCAAAACTTAGAGAATCGTTCTCTAATTGTACATGATAATGCACCTTATCACAGTGTGCTATTGCATAAAACTCCGAACTCCGAATATAGGATGGTCAAGTGCTATTGAGGAGTGATTGACAGAAAAAAACATTCCCTATTCCCATATAATGCTCAAAACAGAACTGTTGCACATCGTTTCTTAATAAATATTGAGATATAATCTTACATAATATCATGTATTTTAAACATTTATTTTTAAAATAAACCACCAACCAAGTATATAGTGGACGATATGGCAGAACGGTATGGACACAAAGTTTTATGTCTTTCTCCTTACCATTGATCTTTAACCCTATTGAATTAATTTGGGCATAGTAAAAAATTATTATAATAGACACATTGGTAGAGATGGTAACAGCGCGAACAACTGCCTAAACATGGCACTTAACATGATTACTCCTGATATGTGGAAAAACTCTATAAATCATATATGAAAGAGAAATATTTAAATGACACGATAGGTAAAGAATATTTGATCGTAAAGAAATTGATCCAATAGTAATAAATTTTAATAGTGAAGAGAGTGACACTAATCTAGAATCTTATTAGTTTTTAAATTTGGCAACTTAAAAATTATGACGTGCAACGCTTTTTGTTTTACGATTACTCTACTTGAAAAATTCACTCCAATAAAATAAATGTTATTTCGAACCCTGCCGGTCTACCTTTATTATTTATTAAGAGTCAACTATTGACAGTTTACAAACATTTTTCCGAATTTTTTATTTAAATCACACGTAATTTTGTTACAATGAACATTGATAATGAAGACCTTTATAAATGGATCGACTGTCATACTATAACTCGACAAAAACGAAATATTAATAGAGATTTTTCGGATGCTGTGCCTTTAGCAGAAATTTTAAAGCATCACTATCCAAAGTTAGTTGATCTTCATAATTACAGTCCCAGAAACTCCCTATCTAACAAGTTGATAAATTGGGAGCTCTTAAATAAAAAAGTTCTTAATAAAATAAACATTAACCTGACGAAAAAGAACAGACAAGATTTAGCCAGTGGAAAACCTGGTGCAATGGAACGTTTATTATCAATAATAAAATCAAAAGTGGAAAATAAAAAAATATCTGGTGATCAAGAAACTGACGATAAAGTATATTGCATAAAAGAATCAGCCAATTTTTCTGAAGATGTAGTTCCTATTAAAATCAATAGTGGTGTAGAAATGATAGAGTGAAAGTTAGTGCCTCTAGATACTTTTGAAAAGATGGAGAAGGAAATAGAGGAAAAACAAGAGACCATAAATATGTTAACCAATAAGGTAGATCATTTGGAAAAGTTAATAGATTTTAAAGAAGAAAGAATTCAGGATTTAACGAAACAAACAAAGTCAATCGGTAATAATTCTGAAGAATTTGCATCCAATTTAGAGTCACCAAAATCAAGATTTTTTAATTTATCCTAAGCCATTTCTATTCATTTATATATTATAGTTTCAATTATACCAGTTATACCAAATATTATAACCTTTAAATTCTCTTTTGTTATTAACATTTATTGTTACTAACGTCACTCTCCCCTCCCAGTATGCTTTATACTAAAATATTAAACACCGAAGTTGTATTTAAATCAATTAAATTGTTGTAACTGAGTTGTTAGTTTATGTTCAATCATATAACCATTTCCATTATCCATTTGTCAAATGGTACTCTAGATAAATGAAGAAAGGAAAATCCATTGTTTTGCCACAAAATTTTTTTAGAAATATAATGTTAAGAGGCCATCATCAGGCTAAGAATAAATAAAATATATAAATATTTAACTTTTTATTGTATTCCTGGGTATCAGTTTATTACTAAGGTGGTTATATCTGCCTTAGTGACGAATTTTTCTACAAACAATCGGTGATTACAGTTGAAGCCACAAATGCAAAATTATTTAATATGGTGGTGGGTCTGTAATTGTTAATTAATTAATTTACGAACCTCTGACTTATGGGACAAACTTTTGCGATTGTGCACATATTAGGAAAAGTTGAAGTGGTTAAGATTGAATTGAAAAGAGTTTTCAAAGGATCTACCAGAACTGTTAATCTATCCTTTAGAAGAAATGAAGGGATCTTATCTGGTAAGTAAATTTGCTTTTTAGTTTTTTTTCCGGGTTATCCATAATACTATAGAACTTATTATAGAAGTTATCAACAGCAGAATTTACATGGGTACTATCTTCCAAAAGGTCCCAATTGGCATCAAGAAACCGACTGTACAGTGAATTTTAATCTGCTTTTTTAAAGTTGTATGAATTATTATTTGTCAGATTTACATTTTTTTTGTGTGGTTAACAGTTGTTGAAGTTCAAAAGAGCAGGATGGTACGCATCTTCATTTACTAGTGTTAAAACATCGACAAGTTACTGAACAGTTTAAGGTAGGTAATACTGTAAACTATTTATTTATACTGCCTAATATTTAATTTATTTATACACTAAAACACCTTTACTCATGTATAACACAATTTATTTGCACTTAAACTGATTTATATAAACACTTATAATTTATCTGTATAACCTCTGAACTAAAACAGAAACTCCTTCTCCACACAAGGGTATATACCTCGCTACTTGTTCTAGCGAAGGCCTAGAACAGTTAAATAAATTCCGCCAGGAGTATCCGGGAAGGTTCTCTCGAAGCATCTCGACCGCCGGTCGGCAGCTTGCAGCGTAAACATCTTCCAGTGGCAGCGGTCTTAATCTTTTAAAAGGAGACTCGCATCACATTACCCCCTCCTTAAGAGATAGTTCCTCCTGGACATTTATAAAGAGCTGGATGGGAATGATTGTAGTAACAGTGGACGGTATTTAATGTAAACTGGGCGAATGGCTGCAAACCAACACTATATTAGACTCCAGTAAGTGTTATGTAAAGCTAAGTAAAGATTCCCATGCATCTTGATAAGTGGGTGGGTCGTGGTAGGTGTTCTTCCTTACTAGATGAAAGAGCTAACGTGATCCATTTTGGATTCTTAAAACTTTTCCGAGGGATGATACTGGCCGGATTATGTGGACTAACGAGCATTCATCTGGAAGGGTGAATAGGTCTTGATGTTTCATAATGGTTACGCCAAATATCGCTTTCCCGGTACCCCCATAAGCACCCATAAACTTATCGATGGCAAGATAGGGAGTCTATTTTAGTTGATGTCCATCTTCTTCTTTTTGGTTATGATCTCCCTTCGGTTTTTCATATGGAATCTTACTTATTCGGGATTCATAATGTACACGGACCCTCCCAAGACGTTTGTAGCTTCGGCGGGTAACCCTTCTCTCTTTCTGGGTTATGAAGCCAGACTTTGCCTCCTTATTCGAAACATCTTTCTGTGGCTTTATGTCGTTGCCACTAGCAATTTGAAGACATGATCGAACCAACTCATGCATATCGTCAATTTTTCTACGAAACTAAATTACATAATCTTCTCCAGGTCGACATCCAAACTCAAGATCACATGGTAGTTCCACCTCTCATCAGAACAATACTGCAGATCTGTAAGCCAATGCGAGGAGTGAATTGTACTGATTCCAATCACGCTGGTGGTTTGACACGACTTTTGACCGACACTTGTCAATGGTCTTATTCATTATTTTTACCATTCTATCTTATTGTGGATGTAATGCACTACCTCTCGTTTTGTTCATTCTTAGACTATCGCAAATCCCTTGAAAAAACTGGCTTTCGAAATTTCTCCCTTGGTCACTATAGATCTCCAAAGGTACTCCAAATCTACTGATGAACTCTTATCAAGACATCTCCGACAGCCTCTTGATTTGGAATGGCGTAGACTTCTCTCCACTTAGTGAAATAATCCATAACCATCAACATGTACTTCCATTCTCATTTTTCGGGAATGGTTCAGGACTGTCTAAAGCAATTCTCTAAAAATAAAATAAGAAGAAAAATTAGAAAACTGGAACAAATGTTGGAAAACTCTTATAGTAAGTGAACAAATAAGGAATATTTTAAAATCGAAAATGCCAAATGGCTTTAATCTTGCCTATACTAAACGTACTAATACTGTTATATCGAGTAAAATCAATATTTTCGGTATACGAAAAATAAACTGGCCAAAAATGATAAATATGTCTTTCCAACACCTATAGAGTAATATCTTATGGGTAAATAACTGCAGATAGTTAGATAATACTGTTGTATTGAGTAATGTCTGTATTTTCAGTAATAGGAATGAAAAATTAAAAGGTTTTATTAATACATAGTAACATCTTATTGATAATAATGAAGATTACTATATTGAGTAAAATTAGTATTTACAGCATTAAAAACATTAGGTTTTGAATTCATATTCATGTGTTTGTTCTCTGAACAGGTGAAACTGATTCATCAAGCAGTGAATACCCCACTAATTCCTCCACTGATGAGGATCAAATTTCCAAACAGCCTATTACTAATACCAATACAACTAACAAAAAATAAGATAACTTTAAAAAAATTAGTCAACAACAAAAAATAGATACGTTCGTACGAAAAAACAAGGAACAGTCACCCTACAATCAATTAAACTACCAGCGAAAAATTTACAAGAAGAGAATTAAACCCGAGACAAAAAAAGAGGGGGGAAACCAGAGTGCAGAGAGAAAAACAAACGAGGGCTGAAAGGTATGGGAAGCAACAGGACTTCAGGAAATATCAGAATACAGAAAATATCAGTTCAATGATTATCGATAGAAGTTATGCAGGAAGAGTAAAAAGCTTCGGGCATAACTGGAAACTAATAACAAACGATGCAATTATCCTTAAGTGGGTCAAGGGGTATAAAATACCATTTTGTAAACAAATTAATAAAGAACCAAATAAAATAATTAAATTTCAATTCCAGAAGAAAAGAAGCAAAAAATATTTACAATGATCAATCGAATTAGGGCAAAAAGTACAATTAAAATAAGGGAATTTGCTAAATTTATAGGCATTCTAGTTTCAACTTGTCCGGCGGCATCCTTATGGATGGGTTCATATCAAAAACTTAGAGAGACAAAAATATATTGCTCTGAAAATAAATAGAGGGAACTATAATAAGAAAATCAGTTTAGTAGAGCACCTTTTAAATGATTTTCGGTGGTGGATACAAAATCTATCGCAAGCAGAAACCATGATTACGGAACAACCCTTCACACTCTTATTGTTTATTCGGATGCTAGTAATTCTGGCTGAGGCGCCTCTTGTCAAGATCTAGAGGGTTCTGGAGCCACGAAAAAAGTTCTAACAATATTAATTATTTAGAACTTTTATCTGTTTTCAATGGTCTAAAATCGTTTGCCAAAATGGAATAAAATTTCCTAAATTAACTAATTTAGCTAGGGAACTCTGGGAATGGTGTAAAAAGCGTAAAATCGCAGTATTCTCTTCTTGCATAAATACTAAAAAAAATGTAACTGCAGATACAGAATCGCGATACAAAAATATCGGTACAGAATACTCCTTAAATTTGGACTGTTTTAAAGTTATTAAATTTCTGGGCATACCTGAATCGACCTTTTTGCATCATATCAAAATAAAATAAAATGTAATAGATTTGTTTTTTGGCAGTCATGAGATGTAGACACATTTACATTAAACTGGTCAAATTGTTTTTTTATGCTTTTCCACTATTTCCCTTATTAACCAGAATCGTTAATAAAATTGTAGCCGACAAAGCTAAGGGAATTGTGGTTTTTCCATTCTGGAAAACGCAGCCGTATTTTCCCATGGTAAAAAATCTTATTATATCTAAATGTCTAATATTTCCACCTAATCAAACACTTTTATTATCCCCTTTTAGAGAGGCACACCCACTTTAGAGTCGACTTACCCTGGAGCTGTTTTATCCGGCAAGCATTTGAACAAAAAGAAGTTCAATCATCACCAATAGATGTTTTAATTTCATTATTGGCCCAAAACACATTAAAACCGTATAACACAACCTTCAAAAAATGGTCGATACTACCACAGCAAATCGGAATAAGGTAATTGGATTCTTAAATGAGGAATTTAATAAGGGGGCTAATTACAGCACAATCAATCAGCACAGATCTGCTGAGCTTTAAATACCATCCTCTCTGTTAAAGAGCAAACATTGTAATATTAGATGGTCGTTGAGCGTCAATTTGTAACCAAATTATTACGTTTAGCGTCAATTTGTGATATGATTTACATGTTGAGAGTGAATTTATAAAAATATTTAGTTAACTTTTAAAAAATAACAATATACCAAAAGAAAAATTGTAATTTACAATAAAACAAACATTAATCTTAATTTCGTCTTTAATTAATTGTAAAAGATATTTCAATAATTAACAATATTTATAAATGTTTATCACAGCAAAAATTATGATAGTTAAATACCTCGGCTAGGGGTGAGTAAGTTCATTAGCTCTGACTATAGTACAATATTTGTTTCTTTAAGAAATTATAAGGGCGCCACTGAAATCTTTTTATTTTTTATGATACTACTGAAGAAAGTTGTTTTAAGCTGTTATTTAAATAAGTATCATAAGATGACAGAAAGATGTCAGAAAAAACTGTCTATGAAGATAAAAAAAAATGATATGAAAATGTACCAAAAGATAAATAGATTTCCTTGGTGCTTAAATGAATGAAATTGAGAATACGTTACAAAAAAAAAATAATCCGCAAACAGTTCTTTACAAAAACTTATTCTAATACAGTTGACGATACTAAAATGATTTTTATATTCCGTTTAAGAAATAAAGAAAAACGAGACAGCTGTATAATATTATAAATGCATTTACGTTGGTCGACTTATCTTTTTTTTACATAGGATCCGTTGGTTGATCCAGGAGAGGGCTGGTCCTGTGAAGGGTTGGTCTGATGAACCGTCCACCAATGTAGAACCAATCAGTGTAATGTCTTTGAAATTTGTAGTGTCTTTTAAATTGAAATTTGTCACGTCTTTTAACTTGGAATTTGTAACGTCTTTGGTATTGTATATTCCAATGCTGTGAAAAATTGTCAGCATCAGCCACGTGTTCGTTTATTTTTTTCCGTACAAAAAGTACAAAACAGCGTATTCCGAAATTTACATTTATCATTAGGATATATGACAGAAAATACAGTAGTAACAAAAGATAAATTTATATAACAATTAGAATTCCAAAAAAAGTACTCAACTCGCCATTTTGTATTTTTTTATAAAAAAAAATTTACAATTATTACTTTAAAATTGCCCTTAAAATATACTTGAAATAATTATTAATATGAAAATTCTCATTTGATTATATAGTAGGTACTGTCAAGATTTATAGAAATTATATTTAAAATCTTTTACCAAAAATAAAAATCAAAAAACATACCTGTGTATAACACCAATGACAATAAAAGAATGAATCGTGGTTTAAGGTATTGGACTAAGCCACATTAAAGATCGTGTATAAAGTTGGAATTACTGACAGGAATCGTTTATAATAATTAACATGTTAAGAACTCTATACAATAGATGGTGTTAGTGTTAGCCATATAATTAATTTAAAAATACTACGTTTTTAGTTAACATATCATGTTACACCCCCTCTACTCGATATAAAAAAAATTTAGCTGAAGGCAAATTTTTTTT
The DNA here is from genome assembly GCA_035357415.1 of Ophraella communa. Lineage (NCBI taxonomy): Eukaryota > Metazoa > Arthropoda > Insecta > Coleoptera > Chrysomelidae > Ophraella > Ophraella communa. The sequence goes on from CM068980.1 coordinate 26,481,678, forward strand.
TCACTATCAGATAAGATCTTCAACAAAAGTCTAAGTAAAACAGTCATACAAAAATAAGGATTATAAGGAATTACGAAGAAAAAAAAAATAAAACAGGAAAATATTGAAGTTATATAAGGGATTGAAGGAATAGTCAAATAATATCATCGCAGGGAGTTCGGCCCTGATCAAACACATGGAAACAGTGTTTAACGTGGGCTCCACACATTTTCGATATTTAGTGTTGAAAATCAAAGTTATTGTTATTAATTTGTGTATGTAGATTTTCTAAACCAGTAAGTGATCAAAGTTTCTAATCTTAACGTTATATTATTAACTTTAAAATCGATTTTACGACAATCATCACATTATACCGTCGCTTATCAGTGAAGAAACATTTCAAGGCCGATCCACATTCCTGGCGTATCGGACTGCCAGGGTCGTATTCTATTTCTCGGACACCTGGTGCTTTGAGAAGTAGCTAGACGTTCAACATGGATCCAACTAATATTCCTCAAGCAATTTCACAACCTCAAACACAACCTAATGTCCCAAAAACATACTCATCAGCAGTCTCAAAACCACAATTTCCATCGAAAGAACAAGCAATTGTATTTAGTGCATTAGAAAATACTAGGCTTCAAGACTACCTAATACCACTTGGGAGTAAAATCCAACCAAAAAATATCCTTTTCTCCTCTCGTTTATCCAACAACCGTGTATGTATGTATCTCTCAAACAAGCAGGTTGTAGATGACTTCATGAACAACCATGGATATATAGAAATACAGGGAGAAATTATCAGGGCCAGAAGACTGATCACACCAGCTACGAGACTCGTTCTCTCTAATGTATGTCCGACTATACCGCATAGTCTGCTAACAGACGAACTGCAAAAACTGGGATTAAACCTTATCTCACCTCTAACTTTCTTAAAAATCGGCGCTTCCCTGCCTGAATACAGTCATATTCTTAGTTTCAGGAGGCAAATATACATCAGCCCTCATAACCTATCATTACCAGAGTCATTTACAGTAGACTTTGACAATACGTCCTATCGTATATTTTTATCTCAAGATGGCATGGTCTGTTACAACTGTAAGAAACCTGGCCATATTGCTTCTCACTGCACCGAACCTACACCCTCATCTCTGCTCACAGCTCAACCAATAGACACCCCAAATATCTCAGCTGCTAACTCAATTCAATCCACCTCTACCGTACCAAATACAATCGCTCAGCCAACAATCTCAGCTTCTCAAATGGATAAAATATCTCCCGCAAAAGAAGTGGCCGCCGGGTCAAATAATTTACAAATACCATTGATCAAGGACGACACATCAATTGAAGTTATCAACGAGAGTAACACAAAGCGTACTATCAATGAAGTTATTACGCCCGACTCAGATTCACCTACAATAGAAAATAAAACATTTTCTCTACCTAAAACCAATAAGCCTAAAACAAAAAAAACGAAAACAACTCCATTACCATCTAGTATAACCTCCGATAAGTACAAGTCTCATCTACTTGAGTCTGTTAAAGACTTCATCGATAACCAATCTCCTCCATTTGTCCTTAATTATGATCAGCTAAACTTACTTCTAGCAAATGTTAGTGGCTCTCCAGATCCAATCAATGTCATCGAAGAATATACCAAAGACCTAATAGCTTTAACCCACATGTTCAACCAGATATACCCCCACTTACGAGACAGATCTATGAAGAGCAAACTTACCTCTTTAAAAAAGAAAATCTTCACCCATCTGGGCAACGATGTTTCAGACTTGGATAGTGACGCATCGCATAGAAGTCATTAAACTATAGTCACCTTTAATCTAAACTATATCTTCACATTCACTTCAATACTCCAATGGAATATCGATGGATTTTTCTATCGCCTGGCCATGTTGCAAATTCTAATTGGCGAGCACTCTCCCGACATAATTTGCCTGCAAGAAACTAATCTAAACCCTCAAAAGTGCTATAATTCTAAATCCTTCAATTGTTTTCGTAAAGACAGAATAAGAAACAATAATTTTTCTTCTGGTGGTGTAGCTACTTTGATTAAGAAATCTGTAGACGCAAAGGCATTTCCTGTCGTCAGCAACTTAGAAGTCGTAGTTGTCGAAATCAATTCACCCAGCACATACTTCATCTGTAACGTTTATTTACCGTCAGCTCCGCCAGTAGCCTATATTGACTTAAAGAATCTCTTCGAGCAATTGCCTTCTCCACATATAATCGTGGGAGACTTCAATGGACACAATATCATTTGGGGTTCATCATATACGGACGCTAGAGGAACCATTTTAGAAAAACTAATCTCAGACCTCCAATTAAATTTTCTTAACGACGGATCGGCAACCAGATTCAACATTAACACAGGTGACTCAACTGCAATCGATCTGAGCCTATGCGAACCCGTGTTAACACCGCGTCTTTCCTGGGAAGTTCTTCAATATACTTATGGCAGCGACCACTACCCTATTTTAATGAAAAACTCTACTGCTCAATCCTCGGACGTCTTCTTGCCAAAATGGAAAATTGATTACGCTAACTGGTTTGAATTTGAGAAGTATATCGATTATGCAATGACAAGTTGCACAATGTCTGATAACGTAGATGAGTCACTATGGAAATTAAACAACATCATCCTGCGCAGTGCTGAACTATTTATCGGCAAAACAAAGAGGACAAAAAATAACCACATTCCTGTTCCATGGTGGAATCCAGAATGTGAAACAGCAATCCGAGCAAGTAAAACTGCATTAAATAAATATAAGAGGCATAAAACACCTGAAAATAAGATACACTTTAAAAAACTCAAAGCCAGGGCTCACCTCGTAACTAAACTAGCCAAGAAGGCGTCCTGGTCTAAATATATATCCGAAATAAATAGCTCAACACCTATCAGTGAAGTATGGAAAAGAGTAAGGAAAATCAGTGGCCTCAGGTATACACCAGTAATATCTAGCTTAAAGGTCAATAACACAGTCATAACCTCTGCACGTGAGATGGCTGACATCTTAGCGAAGAACTACAAACAAATGTCTTCAAACTCCAACTACAACGCGACATTCCTAGAACACAAACAAGCCGCTGAAAATACAGAGCTATTGTCGGAGGATAATGAAGACAGTCCGTTAAACCTGCCTTTCACTATAGCAGAATTGAATAATGCTCTTACTAATCTAAAAAACACCAGCCCCGGTCCTGATGATATCCCAGTCATATTTCTAAGGCAACTCCCGGATTCCTCAAAGCAATACCTCCTTAAACTATTTAACCTTATATGGCAAACACATCAATTTCCAACAATTTGGTCAAAAGCTATCGTCCTTCCTCTCCTAAAAAATCTAAAACCTCGCCTGGAACCCGAATCCTATAGACCTATAAGTCTAACATGCTCAATGAGTAAGCTAATGGAAAAAATGGTTAACTCCAGGCCCATGTGGGCGCTAGAAAAGTCAAACTGTTTAATTTCGGAACAAAACGGTTTCAGACAAAATCGCTCCGGTATTGATAACATATTGGACTTAGAAAGCGATGTTCATGAAGCACTAGCAACGAAACAAACCTGTATTGAAATTTTTTTTGATTTAAAACGAGCTTTCAATACTTGCTGGAAATTCAATATCCTGAAAGAACTGCACTCCTGGAAAATTCGTGGTAATTGCTTAACATTTATTAAAAACTTTCTGGAAAACAGGTCATTTTGTGTAAGAGTTCATAACTCTCTCTCCGAAGACCAAACCGAAGATAATGGAACCCCACAAGGATCTATACTGAGCCCCACGCTGTTCTTAGTTGCTATAAATAACATCATCAACAATCTACCGAAGCCTTTAAAAGCGCGCTTGTACGCAGATGATTTTGTAGTTTACATCAAAGGGAAAAATACCGCTCTTATGTCAACTGTTTTACAGCATTTTTTAACACAGTTAGAACAATGGTCCACCTATACAGGATTTGAGTTTTCGATGACCAAAACCACTGGTATGTTTTTTTCCAAAAATTCTCCGGATACCTACCCAATACTGAAATTGTACAACAGAAATATATTATTTAAAAATTCCATAAAATTTCTGGGAATGCACTTCGAGTCCTTCGAGTCCACTGCAGTCCTTTCTTGCAACAAGCGCTTAAACCTAATGAAAACATTGGCCAACAGAAACTGGGGATCCGACTACTTTTCTTTATTGACCATCTATAAAACACTAATTAGATCAAAAATAGATTATGGGTCGATTGCCTATGCCTCCGCATGCAAAACAACGTTAAAATTGTTGGATACCGTGCACAACTACGGTCTTCGAATTGCTCTAGGAGCCTTTCGTACGACACCTGTCGAAAGCGTATATAGTGAAACTGGTGAGCCACCTCTGCATTACCGTAGAATATTCCTGACTCTGTCACATGCCACATCCGTAGCCTCCAATAAAAATAAACCAATTTTCAACAACACCTTCACAGATAAATATACAAATTACTTCGACAATAAACCCCGTACACCAAAACCTTACTACGAGAGAATTCGAGTTTATCTCCAGCATCTGGATATCGAATTTCCAGACATTCTTCCATTGGATTTAGACCATCCTCCTCCCTGGACCATAAACATTCCCAAAAGCAACATAGACTTGAGTAGATTTAATAAACATGAGACTCACCCATCCATCATTAAAAATAACCTCAGCTCAATGCTAAACGGACAATACCAACAGTACGCTAAAATATATACTGATGCATCTAAATGCGAGATGGGTGTAGGTGTAGCAGTTGTTACAGCCAATGTCACTCTTCAGTTCAAACTTCCCACCACATCTAGTATTTTTTCTGCTGAACTTTACGGGCTTTATAAGGCCCTCCAACACATAAATTCTGTAAACAACCCCAAAACTCTCATTCTCACCGACTGTCTAAGCGCTATATTAACTTTACAACACATCTACCCCAAAACTCCCATAGAAAAAATGATAAAATCTGAACTGCTGCGGACTCAAGAAAACTCTAAATGCGTCAACTTTTTATGGATACCGTCCCACATTGGAATTGCAGGAAACGAAGAAGCTGATGAAAGTGCGCGTAACGCTATATCTAATGACGAATCAGAAATCGAGCGTCGGAGTGTCGCAAGTGATCTAAAGCCATTCTTTAAAAATAAAGTGTTGTGTAAATGGAATGGGGAGTGGGAATGTTCTCGTTCAAAATTGAGTCACATTAAAAGTGATGTATCTCCGTGGCAACCTACAACTAAAAATCGACGCGCGCAAATCATCCTTACACGTCTACGGCTCGGTCATACTCGATATACTCACTCCCACCTGTATTCAAATGGTGAGCCACCTATGTGCACACTTTGCAACGTAAAAGACGATGTAAACCACTTTTTGATAGACTGTCCTAACCATAGTGTTCACCGCGTCACGCACAATATCCCTAATAACCTAAAAACACTTCTCGGAAAAGACTTTCCATACCGTCGGATAATCGACTATCTACATTCTATTAACATGTTGTATAAGATTTAATTAAGTTATTTAAGCCAATATTACTGTAACGTCGCTAATAACCTTTGGGTGGATGCGACTTTCTTTTTAAATAAAAAAAAAAAAAAAAAAAAAAAAAAAAAAATATCATCGCATCAGTATCTGTATTCGTTACTTGTTTATAAAAGTAACCATTCCAGAGTTGCGCCAAATCATATCAGAGAAATGGCCTCGTGCTCTGGGGATTCGTTTATAGAAAATACTGCAATCAAATGCAATAACGACAAAGAAAGCAGAGAGGAGAAAAAAAACACAGATAGAAAAAATAACAAAACTAGTAAGGAAAAGTTAAAAAAAAAATAAAAGTTAGAAAGAAAAGAGAAAAGAAAGCAGAAATGTGTTAGATAATAGTCATAAGATATAGAAGGAAAGAAAAAAAGAAATTAGAAAATTAGGAAAGATAACATAAACGAACTTTAGACACAAGTGGCCTATAAAAAGTGGGAAAAGTCCCGGGCGAGCCACCTACACCCAGCAATTAAGTTGCCAACTGAAATTTGACTCTACGTTAAAAAAAATAGTGAACGGTACTGTGTGATGTGTTTCCACACCACCCAGGCCTTAAAAAAAATACAAAAATTATTAATTAAAAAAACAAATAAGACCTTTTTTAGCAAGAAAGGAATAAAACTTCCAAAAACCCGTCATGCGGTTAACTATTGCAAGATATGGATGACATAATCGGTAATACCTTTTTTTCTATCGGAAAGGAACAAAAAAACCGTAAAAGTCAAAATCTGTACTAAATAAAGTCGCAAACAGTATTAGATAAGGTGAAAATCAGTATTAGATAAAGTCACAATAGATAAGAAAGATTCTATATAGTTTTTACACCATTAAATGGTCTATAATACAGTCACTGAAAGATATACCCATTTAAAAATTACAAAAAATTACCAAAAATTATACTTTAGAGCTATATAAATTGTACTTTCTCATATTAAATACATGAACCATAAAAACAAAACCCACATTATGTTTTAACATTTCCTAGCTAAAAATAATCTGTATACACATACAGATACGATAAGATAACCCAGTAGACATTCACACTGTATACTGCCAAAGGTACTTAAACCCGTACGCGACAGATTACATACAGTATGCACGATAAAAATGACTCTAGGTACGATAAATCTAATACACATTAGCGTATAAGATACAAAACACGGTATATGAACCTTTTAAAGGAAGAAAAAAAAATCAATATATCCTGATATGCCAAATTGGCTTGATACATTAAAAATATTTCACCCAAAAGTTCAATAACTTGCTCTCAGAACAAGCTAAATAAGATAAGATAAGCTAAGTTAAGATAATTTTAAAACATATGCGCGACAGAGTTAATATAAATTTGTCCAAAATGAGAAACATAGCCCGATAAAAAAAACGCTCCATAAGATAAGAAAGATAATGTGGTAAGATAGAATAAGATAACATAAAAATAAGATAAATTAGGTAATAAGATATAATAAGTTAACTGTCATTAAAGTAAATAGGTACATCATAATATGCTGATAAAGTAGAAAAAAAAATAATGACTAGGTAAACACAGCGAACTAACAACAACCATCGAAGACATCACATTAAATGAATAAATTTTTGATAATTCAAACATAATAAAATGACGAGGAAGTCTAGGTAATGAGAACCTTTGAACTTGGAAAGGGGCCGTTAGCATCCACATCATCTCCAAACCTTCCACACATTCACTACATCCGAAAACCAAAAAAAAATGTATGTATAAGTACCTATATGTTTACTCAGTGTCGGTTGAGATTTTGTCTTCATTATTGTCTAATTCATCTTCAAAATTGTCGTCATTATCATTATTTCCCGATAATTTTTTATCAAAATCAACAAAAGATTTCAAAAATTTTAAAAATACCAAACTTTTCGAATGTCTTGAGAAAAAACAAGTCCTGAATAATCAGAATAAAAGCAACTTGATATAAAGTACACCAAAATCAAGTTATTTCAAAACAAGTAGGATACTAACCAAAATCCTATTAAAATAAGACAACAATAAAAATACAGATACTATTTACAACAAAGAAACGACAAGAGTGTAACGTAAACAAAATAAAATGTTCGTTTCAATTTAACTAGACAAATTTGTAAATATATATCTATCACAAAAGAAAATTGTAAAAATATTAAATAATTTAAAAATGCAAAACTTTCCTAATTGTCAAAAAAAAAGAAAGACAAAAAACTAGTCCCAACGAACAGAAATCAAACTGCTTCAATATAAATTATCAAGGTTATTTTTAAAACCACGCTAATATTCAAATTTCTATTTTAAATTCATTGACCAAAAAACAAAAAAACTGGTACCTATTTAAATAAGCAATAAAAAGTACAAGTTATTATCGTCGAAATAAACTGTTTGCTACAAATTTGAACAATCAATATAGTTAAGCAAATAAATATATCTATCAGTGTTGTACGTGAGGGATAATAAAGGTATTAAAAACACAATAGGAAAAATCAAAGGAAATTGAACTGTTTATAAAAATATTTAAGATAGTAAAAAATTAATTACGAAAGATTAATATTGAGAATATTAAAAAAATGATTTAAGAAAAAATAATTTGTAGATATTTTCACCAAGTACTTTTCTCGAATAGAAAAACTATTTCCCAAAGAAAAAATTATTGTACAGTCAGAGAAAAAATGAAACCAGCGTTTGGGCGCCAATTTGTAATATTACTTGGTCGTTGGGCGACAATTTGTTACCATATTACGTTGGACGTCAATTTGTAATATGATTTACCTGTTGATAGTGAATTTATAAAAATATTTAGTTAACTTTTTTGAAAAAATAACAATATACCAAAAGAAAAAATGTAATTTACAATAAAACAACCATTAATCTTAATTTCGTCTTTAATTATTTGTAAAAGATACTTCAATAATTAACAAAATTTATAAATGTTTATCACAGCAAAAATTATGATAGTTAAATACCTCGGCTAGGGGTGAGTAAGTTAATTAGCTCTGACTATAGTACAATATTTGTTTCTTTAAGAAATTATAAGGGCGCCACTGAAATCTTTTTATTTTTTATGATACTACTGAAGAAAGTTGTTTTAAGCTGTTATTTAAATAAGTATCATAAGATGACAGAAAGATGTCAGAAAAAACTGTCTATGAAGATAAAAAAAAATGATATGAAAATGTACCAAAAGATAAATAGATTTCCTTGGTGCTTAAATGAATGAAATTGAGAATACGTTACAAAAAAAAAATAATCCGCAAACAGTTCTTTACAAAAACTTATTCTAATACAGTTGACGATACTAAAATGATTTTTATATTCCGTTTAAGAAATAAAGAAAAACGAGACAGCTGTATAATATTATAAATGCATTTACGTTGGTCGACTTATCTTTTTTTTACATAGGATCCGTTGGTTGATCCAGGAGAGGGCTGGTCCTGTGAAGGGTTGGTCTGATGAACCATCCACCAATGTAGAACCAATCAGTGTAATGTCTTTGAAATTTGTAGTGTCTTTTAAATTGAAATTTGTCACCCACGTCTTTTAACTTGTAATTTGTAACGTCTTTTAACTTGGAATTTGTAACGTCTTTGGTATTGTATATTCCAATGCTGTGAAAAATTGTCAGCATCAGCCACGTGTTCGTTTATTTGGTAATTATTTAGAACAGCTACTTCTGGCCTATCTTCAAAATTTTTATAAAAATTGTTTAATTAATAGTTAAAAGCAACGAATTGAGTATTTATTTAGTGCGCTCAAGCATATTTTTTCAAAATTAATTTTTAAAGTTGGAACTACTTTTTGATCGCGCTGCCATTTTTAGCAGTATGACGTCTGAAAATCGTATGCAAATAGTAATACACGACAAATAACAAACAAAATAAATTATTTTGATATATATTACATTATAAATTTGACCGAAAAAACATTAAAATAGTAATCTTATGATATATAAATATACTCTCATGACTTACTTTTAAAAATGGCTTTCCTAAAAAGAAGTATCGACACTCATCATTACACTATTCACATTCTGTATTTTATTTAATTAAAATCTGCACCACACAATATTTATATAATTAAATATAGGTACTCTCTGAAAAACTAAATATACAATAATTATAACTCGTAATCATCTTAACAAAATGTTCTATTTAAGAGGGGCGTTTCTAATTTGGTAAGACTGCCTGAATTTAGTGAAAAATCTGGTTATTTTTAAATTACAAGAATGTAGAGTAGATGGCGATAGTGGTTTCAAATTAGTATTTTTGTTATAAATTTGAATATTTTTAGAGCTTGTTGACTTTCTTTGTCTAAGACAGAGATGAAAATATTAATTTTGCTTCGTAAATCTGTGAATATTTTAACGACATACACAAACATTTGACCTTGAGACCATAAACAGATGAAGAATACTTGTATAATTTTTATTAAATATCCTATTTGGATACATTTTGGAAGTTTGTTGTGTGTTATTGTTGTGTCATAGGCGTAACAAATTAATTGTTTTTACGATTTAAAATATCGATATTATATGAAAAAAATAAAATAAGATTTCGGCATTCCTAACAAATAATTAATTAATGAAATTTATTGTACTAACCAGAGTTGGGTCGGATATTGAAAAAAAGTATCCGGATACGGATATTCAAAATGTATCCGGATACTTTTTTAAAAAGTTCGAATACTTTCATTTAAAAATGTATTCGGATACAAGTATCCGAATACTTCCTAGGATACTTTGAAGGATACTTTTTTTAAAAAGGACATAAATTATTAGTATTAAAACTATGTGATGTGCATGTATTTTTAATGTAATATATAATAATAAAAATACATTTAACGAAAAATTTTTCGTGTCACTGCCTGAACTTTTGATATTGAATTTGGCCAGCGTCGGACCAGCCGAGTTTTCAAACTTTTTAGGGGGTGTACTTATTTGTACTTGTAGGTACACTAAAATAAAAATATAAATATTAGGATGTCCTTTATTATAATATCCGAAAAATAATTTCTTCTAATAATTATAAATACAGGGTACAAAGGGGTTCTTGAAAATAATAGAGATATAGAAAATGTAAAAAATAAATAACGTACTTATGAAACTTTATAACTGATTTATAGGTACCTAAAAACAAAGCTCCATTAGAATATAATAATATATATATTATAACGGTAACCAGTACGAAAAATGGGATTTAACATGTTAGACACATCTGAATTAAAAGAAGGGCAGTGTTGAGCCTACGTTAGGTGCATTATCGGAGGGCGATAAATATTTAAAAGTATCCGAATATCAAAAACAGTATCCGGATACCGGATACTTTAAAATTTGGTCACGGATACGGATACCGGGTACAAAATTTAAAAGAGCTTTCGGATACATAAAAGTATCCAGATATTGTATCCGTATACAGAAGTATCCGCATACTACCCAGGTCTGGTACCCTCCCTTACTAATTAGGGTATTTATTAGAATAAATATATTAATTATAATAAAAACATAATACGGTTTCTGAATATACACACATCAACATGGTCTAAAGAAAAATTGAAATAAAGTGGAAAGTATGTAATTACATATACCTTTTTTAAAATTGAGATTGAAATCTATTGGCAACAATGCAAAGTTAAACGAGGTTAGTTGTTATCTATGACGTAAAATTGAATATGTTTTTAAAACATTATTGAATACGGTTCAACGCCAAAAAATAACTCAGAGATGTATTATTTGAAGGTGTAAGGTTAGGTTAGGTTAGTAGATGTAAATTTTTAGAATATATCAGAATATATTTTGTTGGGAAAAAATTTAAATACTTTTCCAAAACGTTTGATGATTATTGCAAAAGTGTTACTATAATGTTTGTAAACATTAACAGGTTAGTCTGTCTTCAGTATGACTTCAAGTAAGTAGGTACCTTGCTAATTATTTACTGCCTAAATAAATAAATATCATTTATTTTTTAGAAAGTATTGGACATTCCTAAATTATCACCCAGATCCATGATTTAATGAAAAATGGAGTACAAAGTAAAGCACACCCTACATAAAGCTTACCTATAGTTTATTTTTATTTTGAGAATGTGGAGCAAGAAAAAAATAATGTTTTGAATAACCTACGATAATAACTAACCAAATCCAAATCTAGTATCTATAGAAATACACTTTGTGCACCTGTTTTCAAGATACCTAAAGAAGTGGGATAAGCTGACTATCAGCGATTGGCCAACAATACTCTTACAAGTACTAAACATAATTGTTAATGTTATGGGTATATCTTAATAAAACTAATTGTATCATTAAATTATGGCTATTAATTATATTCCAAAAATTACAACCCCATACTTTTTGGAATCAATTGAAAATAAAATGTATCTAATGATTGTAACTGAATTTTTTAACTGGTATCTTTCACACAAATTAAAAAATTTTATTTATTTTATTTACATTTGAAAGCACTCTCCATCTAGTAATCAGAAGTGATAACAGGTAAGTTTTAATTTGTTTATTTACTGGTTTAATTTTTTTTCAATTAATAGGTAGGTATTATTTATTTTATTATCTATGATTCAGATCTAAATATCAAATTTAGTTTTAAAAGATATTTTGCATATTAGATATATGAATTTTCTTCTTTTTGAGTAGGTACCTACCAATAGTATTTGCCCATGTTGAAGTATTTTCTTTGGAAAATTGAAATCAGTGGTATTTTGTGTACTACTGCTACTGTGTGCTTATTCCCTGTGAATTTGCCTCTTGATACTAAATAATCAGCATTATCTGGATAGCATATTTCTTTGGTTTCATATAAGAGTCTTTACTAGGGCATCTCAGAGAAGTGTTAATGCTACTCGTCCTTTGAGCCATCCTTTGTGTACTTTAAATACTAGGATAGACCAGGAAGAATATTAGTGTTATTTTCTAAATCAAAACTATTTGATTAATTTTTGATTATTTTATTAGGTGGAGTATAGAAAACAAAAATATTTCTACAAGATTCAAAATAGGTTACTACTTTTCTAAAGTATTTAAAAAATGTCCTGAAAATACTATTTTTAGCAATATACTTTTTCTGGCAACCATATATGTTATTTCATCTATGTTTAGATAATTAAATTGTTGGAGAAATAAATCAATGGTTTTCAAAATATATGCTACTGTTTCCTCAAAATCTTTGGACCTCAAGTATAACTGCCTACACTGGTTGTATTCTCTTGATAGTAAGAAGACTGACAAAATTTGTAACTGAGTAATGTTATGAATTATTTTATATTTTATTTCTAATCTTTAATTTTTTAGAACTCTTTCTTCAAAAACATTGAATCTGGACCCTTATAGAACTACATCAATATGAAACCTATTGTGGGCTACTATGTGTTTTAAAATACAAATGTTTATTTTAGGGTTCAATTAAATTTTAAACATTACCAAATTACATCTGCATATTTATTAGTAAATAACAATTAAATGTTTTATGTTTTTCTTTTTTAGGACTCATTTTCTTAATTAGGTATATGTACCCAGTTCACCATATATGAACTTCATTCTGACATGAATATGGAACCCTTTGGTCTGTTTTATCATTTACCAACAAACTTTCAATGGTGAGGGGGATATATATAAAGATAACAGACATTCAGTATCCAACCCAAATTTGTAAAACTGTTTTAATAAAAATATTACATATTTGACTGTAAATTTTTATTCATCACATTATCTAAAGAGAAAGCTATTATATTTATGCATATTGAACATGTAAATAAATATTGGAGAAACCCTTACTTTGTGGACATTATCCTGTCTATTTAGAAAAACAGTTTAACACTTAGCTGTTAATATTTACATATGTAGTTTTAATTTATGAATGTAAATCCCTTAGGTTGGGTTTATGTTATTTAACAAATAAAGATATAAGGTAACTTAAAGATTAAAAAAGTAGGTATAAAGAAAAATCAGGTCTCTCAAAACTCACATTTTTACCAATTCGACTAAAATAAGACAACTGTGTTTAAGTAAAAAGTAATTTAGGAAATAACAACGGTTCACAACAGTAAACTCCTTGCACATATTACAGTTGGATAATGTTATAAACTATGTAAAAACCAACGCAAATTGTGAAAATATACTTTAAATTTATTTTTTTTAACTTCTGGTAAATTATAAACGAATATTAATATAGACAATTATATATTTAAAAGCAAAACACTAAAATTATATTTTGACGTTATAAACGAGAAATAAGGTTAGGTTGGTTATGTTAAGTGAAGTTTGGATTTGGAGAATTAGAATCGACATACGTCTTTGAAAAAAGCGCCACCAAAACTGTTGAACTAAATTGACAGATTAGTGCAATGTTCAAATTTTGCGTGCAACAAATCTCAAAAAATATACCTTTCTTTAACTTCATATTTTGCTAGTCGCATTCTCTATGCATTCTTTAGGAGTTAAGCTTCTGGCGTTAAAATTCGTGATCACAAATTGTCAAACTTTTTAAAAACATACCATCACTTAAACACCAATATCTCTTTTATTACAATATAAAACTTAACTAAAAAACCTTATCTCCTAGAGAAAGGTCTAAGCTATATCCTGTTAAAATTTGAATACGTAATTTAAAGGCGTTCTTTAGATTTGTTGTTTACAAAATGATTGAAATTTTGGGTACAATTCAGGCATGCCACCCGTTTTCAGCTGTCACATTTTTGACGCCCCTCTTAACAACAAAATTTATTCTGCAATACACAATACTAAAATCAACTTTTTAACAGCGCTATCTGCTGTTCCGAACATAACTTGCGTTATGTCATGTAGATACCAGCGTTGCCACATCTCTAAATAAAACCATCATATTTTTTTACATTATAAATATATAAAAATATTGAAAATAAAATGTGAAATGTAGAGAGAATATTACTAACCAAATCAAATTGGTCTTTTTGCATTTTATAAAAAATAAAACAAAGATAAACAAACACGCAAAATTCAGTGACGGGTGGCGATGCTATCCTAATCCAACCTAACCAAACTAAACCAGACCTAACTAAACCTAACCTAACCTAACCAGACCTAACCTAACCCAACCAAACCACACCAAACCAAACCAAACCAAACCAGACCTAACCAGACCTAACCTAACCTAACCTAACCAAACCTAACTAAACCTAACCAAACCAAACCAAACCAAACCAAACCAAACCAAACCAAACCAAACCAAACCAAACCTAACCAAACCAAACCAAACCAAACCTAACCAAACATAACCAAACCTAACCTAACCAAACTTAACCTAACCTAACCTAACCAAACCTAACCAAACCTAACTAAACCTAACCAAACCAAACCCAACCAAACTTAACCTAACCTAACCTAACCAAACTTAACCTAACCTAACCTAACCCGGTTATGGTATAACCAAGACCTAACCCGGTTATGGTCTAACCAAGACCTAACCAAACCCGGTTAGGTTTGATTAGGTCTGGTTTGGTTTGGTTAGGTTAGGTTAGGTTTGATTAGGTCTGGTTTGGTTTGGTTAGGTTAGGTTAGGTTTGATTAGGTCTGGTTTGGTTTGGTTAGGTTAGGTTAGGTTAGATTTGGTTTGGTTAGGTTTGGTTAGTTCTGGTTAGGTTTAGTTAAGTTTGGTTAGGTTAGGTTAGATTTGGTTTGGTTAGTTTTGGTTAGTTCTGGTTAGGTTTAGTTAAGTTTGGTTTGGTTAAGTTGGGATTGGTTAGGTCTGGTTAGGTTAGGTTTGGTTAGGTTAGGTTAGGTTAAGTTTGGTTAGGTTAGGTTAAGTTTGGTTAGGTTTTGTTTGGTTAAGTTTGGTTAGGTTAGGTTAGGTTAAGTTTGGTTAGGTTTGGTTTGGTTAGGTTTGATTAGGTCTGGTTTGGTTTGGTTTGGTTAGGTTAGGTTTGGTTAGGTTTGATTAGGTCTGGTTAGGTTAGGTTAGGTTAGGTTAGGTTAGGTTAGGTTAGGTTAGGTTAGGTTAGGTTAGGTTAGGTTAGGTTAGGTTAGGTTAGGTTAGGTTAGGTTAGGTTAGGTTAGGTTAGGTTAGGTTAGGTTAGGTTAGGTTAGGTTAGGTTAGGTTAGGTTAGGTTAGGTTAGGTTAGGTTAGGTTAGGTTAGGTTAGGTTAGGTTAGGTTAGGTTAGGTTAGGTTAGGTTAGGTTAGGTTAGGTTAGGTTAGGTTAGGTTAGGTTAGGTTAGGTTAGGTTAGGTTAGGTTAGGTTAGGTTAGGTTAGGTTAGGTTAGGTTAGGTTAGGTCTGGTTAGGTTAGGTCTGGTTAGGTTTGGTTAGGTCTGGTTTGGTTTGGTTAGGTTAGGTTAGGTTTGGTTAGGTTAGGTTAGGTTAGGTTAGGTTAGGTTAGGTTAGGTTAGGTTAGGTTAGGTTAGGTTAGGTTAGGTTAGGTTAGATTAGGTTAGGTTAGGTTAGGTTAGGTTAGGTTAGGTTAGGTTTGGTTAGGTTAGGTTTGGTTAGGTTTGATTAGGTCTGGTTAGGTTAGGTTAGGTTAGGTTAGGTTAGGTTAGGTTAGGTTAGGTTAGGTTAGGTTAGGTTAGGTTAGGTTAGGTTAGGTTAGGTTAGGTTAGGTTAGGTTAGGTTAGGTTAGGTTAGGTTTCGTTAGGTTAGGTTAGGTTAGGTTTCGTTAGGTTAGGTTAGGTTAAGTTTGGTTAGGTTAGGTTTGGTTAGGTTAGGTTAGATTTGGTTTGGTTAGGTTTGGTTAGGTCTGATTAGATTTAGTTAAGTTTGGTTTGGTTAGTTTAGGTTGGATTAGGATAGCATCGCCACCCGCCACTGAATTTTGCGTGTTTGTTTATCTTTGTTTTATCTTTTATAAAATGCAAAAAGACCAATTTGATTTGGTTAGTAATATTCTCTCTACATTTCACATTTTATTTTCAATATTTTTTATATATATATAATGTAAAAAAATATGATGGTAATATTTTGGTTTTATTTAGAGATGTGGCAACGCTGGTACCTACATGACATAACGCAAGTTATGTTCGGAACAGCAGATAGCGCTGTTAAAAAGTTGATTTTAGTATTGTGTATTGCAGAATAAATTTTGTTGTTAAATAGAACATTTTGTTTAGATGATTACGAGTTATAATTATTGTATATTTAGTTTTTCAGAGAGTACCTATATTTAATTATATAAATATTGTGTGGTGCAGATTTTAATTAAATAAAACAGAATGTAAACAGTGTAGTGATAAGTGGATAGGTGTCGATACATCTTTTTAGGAAAGTCCACCTGTTAAAAGTAAGTTGTGAGAGTATATTTATATTATAAGATTACTTTTTTAATGTTTTTTCGGTAAAATTTAAAATGTAATGCATATCAAAATAATTTGTTTTGTTTGTTATTTGTCGCGTATTACTATTTGCATACGATTTTCAGACGCCATACTGCTAAAAATGGCAGCGCGATCAAAAAGTAGTTCCAACTTTAAAAATTAATTTTGAAAAAAATATGCTTGAGCGCACTAAATGAATACTCAATTTATTATTTGTAGACCATAATTAAAGTATTTTTATAAAAATTACGGAAATTGGCCAGAAGTAGCTGTTCTAAATAATTACCAAAATAAAAATCAAAAATCATACCTGTGTATAACACCAATGACAAAAAAGAATGAATCGTGGTTTAAGGTATTGGACTCTTCGAGCATATATACTAACGTAGAGACAGCAACCAATACTGATTGTTTTGTATCAGAGGGGAAACTGTCAGACACTACAGCCAGTGTCGTATCATTTTTAGAGGTTTTGAAATTAATACCTTTATAATACATTTTGAAACGTAACAAAATATTTTTTAGACTTGAATTTAAGTAGTAATAGTCATTAATTATTTACATGGAAACATAAGATATTTTATAAAATAGAAAGTTGAATTTATGGCATAAATTTCTAGATTTTCAGTATTCTTAATATTATGGCGGTATATTTACTTTATGCATTTTCCTATTTTTAAACAAGTATAAGAGACGCTAATGTATATTTACTTGTAAAACGACCTTGATGATTTATTTTCATATTTATATTTACAAATCACACAAACTCTCACCATATAATATATACTCAAATTAATTTAAAAAATGGCTTTAAAAGTAATATCCAAACACTATTAAATTGTAAAAATAACTTCGAAATGCAAAACAAATTGACAATAATGACATATGTGACAATTCGACTTGACACGCAAATTCAAAACGGACCAATGAGATTGCTGGACACTATATGACATTTATTTCCCCCCCCCTGATACAAAACAAAGCTCATTTGGACGCTGTCTCTACGTTAGTATATATGCTCGAAGATTGGACTAAGCCACATTAAAGATCGTGTATAAAGTTGGAATTACTGACAGGAATCGTTTATAATAATTAACATGTTAAGAACTCTATACAATAGATGGTGTTAGTGTTAGCCATATAATTAATTTAAAAATACTACGTTTTTAGTTAACATATCATGTTACAAACTACGGAGGAGGTAAATATGTGTTTGTGCAGAATACATAAAACGTTTCTTTATTTTATTTTAGCAGACTTGTATTCCCATTGTAACATTAATAGTTCCCAAAAAGGCAGGAAGCCAATTTGTAACCATAACACTCCCAAAAAGGGATCCCGGCTATAAGACTCTCTCAAGGAGTGGTTAGTCTCCAAGTTAATGCTTACTATAGAAAGGATTGGTGGTATATAAGGGTTAAGAACCAATAACCGCGGTGTGTCCACCAAAAAATGATTGAGTGTAATAACTTTTAAAATAACTATATTTTTGGGTCTGTTTTCAGGACATCATTTTGAAGGTGCCTTTGTTAATAATCTATTCAAATTTGAAAAAATATAAATAAGAACTAATACAGATTTCTTGACAAAACGTTAAATTTTTTACTTAGGAACATTTTTCGTCGGTGTGTTCGATTTAAACCAAATTTTTGGAGTGAGAATAGTTCATCATACCCCAGAGGCCATGCATATTTTTTTTATACAATTTTTTTTTCTTTGAAATACCACATTTATTTTGGTTTATTTAAAAAAAATTAATGTAAAACTATGCATAGCTTGTGGGGCATGATACTATCAATAAGTACTGAAATTTTGGAGTTAAAATTTTACTCAATTTTAGAGAAAATTGTACCTAAAATTTGAATTATTTGAATTATTTTAAAAGGCTGATAAACGCGCCCTCAGCGGCGAATCCATATAGGTTCTGTAGTACACTACGAGTTAAAATTTTGATGCACATGTGGTCGTTATTATTTTATTGTATTTTGTTCGTTCAGGTAAAATATTCCCAGTGAATTATTTGTTGTGTTTTTGATATTTTATTCTTGTTTTCGGATGTGCGTAGGTACTTTTAGTTTGTGTATTTATTTATTAGACTTTAATAAACTTTTCTTGAAGAAATCCTTGTTGAAAAAAGGAGGTGAGTATTATCACAATCAATAATTATTAGTTTATACCACTGTATAAATATTTTTTGGACAATTTGTTCTTTAAAAAAATGTGCTTTGGTTAAAATTTCATTAATTATTTTTTTTAATTTGGAAACTTCGTTAGGTAATCTTTCCTTTAGTAAATAATATGAAAAAACAATCGAACACTTGGATTTTTTTAGTTCAGACGGAACATTTTTGTTCCGTACTTGTAGAATGGTCGTTAAATAATCGTTAAATAATTCAAAGTCTGATACCTTATTTTAATGAAAAAGTGAAACAGACTTAAACATGATTTCAGGATTATATTCTTTATTGCGTTAAAATGCTAGTAAAATAAATCTCAAAGAGGTGTCACACTTTGAATTAGGTAAAACTTTAAATGGAGGTTCGTTTTGACATAAGATTGAAGTATACATAGGTAAAAACTGTTGAATTCTATTTAGGGGGCGAAAAACAATTAAAAACTACCCCCAAAATCACGTTTCTTAAAATATCTCGAAAATATTTGAAGATATGGGAAAAAGCTTTAAATAAAAAATGTAAGTATCAAAATTCTAGTGAGCTTGCCACTAGAATTTCCAGTCAACAAGAAGAGCTGAAAGATCAAATGAAGCGCCAGCAAGAGGAGCAAATGAAGAAACAAGAAGAACTGGTCCATCAAATGCGTGAAGAGTTGTCAAGCTATTTTTCACAACAAATATCCACCTTAAGAAATGAGCAATCCCAGCAAGTAGCCGAACTCCGCAATGAAGATACCAAAATGAATGCGATGATTCAACAACTTCAGAAAGAAATAGAGGTCCTTCAGCGTGGATGTTGAACGACGGGGAAGCGGAGACTCTATACAGATGCGGTCAACAATGAAACCTCCTATCTTCGATGGTCCAACTACGTCAAGCAATTCGACGCGGCGGCCAGGGCGAACGGATGGTCATCCAGGGAAAAGGCAATATCTCTAACCATAGCGTTGCGAGGCGATGCTTTGAATGTCTTGCATTCCCTTAAGCCCGACGAAGCTGACAACTTCGAGCTACTAGTACATCGCTTGGAGATGGGGTATGGTCAGACCCACCTACAACCCGTGTACCGAACACAGCTGAAGAACCATAAATAGAAGAGTGGAGAATCTATCCAGGAGTTCGAGGCAGAGGTAGCTAGAATGGTTCGATTTGATATCCGACAGTAGCAGAAGATTTCCTGGAGTGTCTAGCAGTCCAAACCTTTACCGATGGCCTTAGGGACCCGGAGTTACAAAGAGCTGTGCGGTTGGCCCGACCAAAAGACCTTGTCGACGCGTTAACCATTGCACTTGAATTCGAAGCGGCAACGGAAGCATCACGGGGAGTTGCACGAATAAGGGAGATGACTGCTGATGACAACAATGTGATAGCACCCGCCAGCGACGTCGATGGATTAGTGGAAAGGCTAATGAAATTATTACCCACAAGGAGACGGCGACCTATACGATGTTGGAATTGTGGAGAACTAGGGCACGTGAAAAACTCATGTCCACGCAAGAAGACGTCTTCTGCTACTGTCTCCCAACAGCAGGAAAACTAAAAAGGGTCGCCTCCTGGAGGGCGACATCGACCTCAAAACATTGCAAAGCCCCTCCTACGGTCAAGGTAGTAATATTAAAACACCAAGCAGGCAGCTTATACGTCGAAGCCCTGATCGACAGAAAGAGATACAACATGCTGGTGGATACTGGAGCTACAAAAACTGTGGTACGGCCGACAGTTGTCATGGCTAGGAAGATGTCGCCCACCAGTTGGAGACTGTGCACCGCTACTGGGGAACCTGCCAAAGTCTACGGAGAGGTTAACGTGTCACTACAGTTTGGTTCAACTAGTCTTTCTCATTCGATATTGGTGGCTGATATCGATGAAGATGCTATCCTGGGTATGGACGTAATGCACAACTGTTGTTTCCGCTTGGATTTGCGACAACGGATACTTCATACAGAAAAGGAAGAATTGCTTCTACATCGAAAACATGAAGCTGTCGCCCCGTTGAAACTATCAGGCGACATCGATCTTCCACCGACGTGCGAATGTGTTGTAACGGCACGACTAAAGGAAGTAGAGCCGGATGGAACCCCAGCTATGGTAGAACCCAAGAACCATGATTAGATATTGGGAAGAGGACTGGTCGGAAAAGCTCTTGTTAGATCAGCCAAAGAGGTACCAATCCGAATCATTAACATGAATGATCATCCAGTTCTTCTGCGAAAGAACACCGAAATCAGAACCTTGGAACCGGTAACGGCCGTGATTCACCAGGTAGGAACCTTTGAATCAGACAGAACCAACGACATAGAACAATTAATGACTAGGTTAGACCCATCTTTGTCAAAAATAGAAAAGAAGCAGGTAAGAGATTTACTCTACCGCTATAAACCTGTCTTCGGTTCTGGAAGTAAACTGGGAAGGACCGACATAGTCAAGCACAAGATTGAGACTGGCAATGCACGTCCGATTCGTCAGGTACCCCGACGATTGCCTCAAGTTAAAAAGGAAGAAGCGGACAAGGCCCTCCAAGAAATGATTCGGGATGGAATAGTTGAACCATCCAATAGTCCGTGGGCTTCTCCCGTTGTATTGGTAAGGAAAAGAGACGGATCAATGCGGTTCTGCGTTGACTATAGGAAGTTGAATGAGGTTACGAAGAAGGATAGTTATCCCCTTCCGAGGATTGACGATGCCCTCGACGCCTTGGGTGGATCTACCCTTTTCTCTACGTTAGACTTAAAGAGCGGATACTGGCAGGTTGAAATGGTTCCTTCTGATAAAGAGAAGACCGCCTTCACTAGTGGATCAGGTTTGTGACAATTTACCGTCCTTCCATTTGGCTTATGCAATGCTTCTGCTACCTTTGAAAGGTTGATGGAAACTATTCTTCGAGGTTTATCCTGGGAATCTTGTTTGGTCTACTTAGATGACATCATTATAATGGGTAAGGATTTTAAGGAACATTTGGCTAACCTAGAAGAAGTTTTTCGACGACTGAAAAAGGCGAATCTAACATTGAATGTTAAGAAATGTAACTTGCTCCAGAGACAGGTCAGTTATTTGGGACATGTTGTAAGCAAGAATGGCGTTACTGTAGACCCCGCCAAGATTCAAGCCGTTCAAGAGTGGCCGGTCCCTTCTGATAAGCATCAACTTCGCAGCTTCCTGGGTCTTTGCTCATATTACCGACGATTTGTTAGAAATTTTGGAGACATCGCCAAGCCCTTAACAAGACTAACTGAGCAAGATAAGACTTTTTGTTGGAGTGAAGAATGCCAAAAGGCCTTTGAATTTTTAAAGAAAGAATTGACTTCGGCCCCTGTTCTCGCTTATCCTCGTCCTGACGGCAGACTTATTCTGGATACCGACGCTAGCAATGTGGGAATCGGAGCTATACTTTCACAACTTCAAGACGGAAAAGAAAGAGTTCTAGGATATTTTAGCAAGACATTATCAAAATCCGAAAGAAACTATTGTGTAACGAGACGTGAACTCCTCGCAGTTGTGAAGTCTGTGGAACATTTCTACAAATACTTATATGGCAAAAGATTCCTAATTAGAACAGACCATGCCAGTTTAAAGTGGCTACTGAGCTTTAGAAATCCAGATGGGCAGATAGCAAGATGGTTGGAAAAACTCCAGGAATACGATTTTGAAATCGAACATAGACCTGGAACTAAGCACCGTAACGCCGATGCACTTTCTAGAAGCCCATGCCCACCTAATTGCACAAATTGCAGTCGACTAGAACAAAACGAGAAGCTCGCTCTAATAAAAGTGGTGCCAGACGACTTGTGCTCCAGAATGGAGGAGGAACAAAACAACGATCCCGTTATTAGGAAGATTCTGGAATGGAAAAGAACGGATCAGCGTCCCCTATGGCGAGAGGTATCATCGTCCTCTCCGATCTTAAAATCATATTGGACCCAATAGAATTCTTTGACTTTAGACGGTGGGCTCCTTAGAAGGATAGTTGAAAACCCTGAAGGCTCAAAAATCAAGAAACAAATTGTGGCCCCAAGAAGTAAGGTACCGAAAATTTTAAAACAACTTCATGATAACATATCTGGAGGACACCTAGGTATTACAAAGACGCTGCAAAAAGTCCGAGATAGATTTTATTGGGTTAATTGCTCCAACGATGTTAAAGATTGGTGCCGCAAATGCACGACGTGTGCTGCTAGCAATGGACCTAATCGTAAACCAAAAGCAGAGATGCAGCAATACCTTGTCGGAAGTCCATTCGAAAGAATCGCCGCACATGTGTTGGGGCCACTACCAACTAGTGAGGTTGGAAATAAATACATCTTCGTTGTGATGGACTATTTTTCTAAATGGGTGGAAGCCTACCCTGTTCCCAACCAAGAAGCCCCTACCTTGGCCGATATTCTGATCAACGAGTTCGTTAGCCGTTTTGGGGTACCGTTGGAGCTGCACGGAGATCAGGGAAGAAATTTTGAAAGAAAACTATTTCTAGAAGTCTGCAAAAGATTTTCAAATATGTAACTCAATGGTGTGTAACCTATTGTTAAAGAAGTTTTCAGTGCCTAATTTGAAAATTTTAATTCATAATTTCATGATGAATTTCAGATTAACCTTTAAATTTCCATTTTTTACATAGGCGTGCATTTATGGCAGGGTTACATCGAATGAAAATTTGAAATATTTTGAAAATAAATTTTTGATTTAAAAAAAACTATAATATGAGTAACTGCGCTCTTTTGTTATTAACGAGTGAATCAAATACTATAGGAACCTGTAACATATTGATATTTAAATCTATACAAATAAATTTATTTTTATAATTCATAAATGTATCTTACGAAATTAAAATATAATCTAAAGTGTTAAATCTTTAATATAAAAAATAAATTAGGTCTGTTCCAACCAAGCAAAGAATCGTTCACCCTTCTAATTGTTCGCAGTAGTCTCACAGTATACTAAAACAACCAGTAGTCATCCAGTAGTGCATTTAACCTTCGCGTATCGGTTGTCCCCTGTTGTAAGGTTGTGCCCAATAATTTTAATTTAGCCTTGAGCCGCCCATTCGGGATTAGATTGGTTTAGATACGAGGTCCGTATTAACAAACAGTTCTACTTTTTGGACAGGGAAGGATTAGTTTAATTTATAGGTGTTCAATTTATATTTCGAAAAAAATGTTCTTGACTAATTCCACTTTATTGGTAAAAAATATGTGAAACCTCTTAATTTATAATTATTTCTATATTTAAAATCATAATCGTCTGATGAAAGTAGTTACATTACGATGATATTTTAAATACTGTAATAATTATCAATAATTTAGAGGTTTCATACATTTTGGAATTATTAAATGGACAAATCAAATGATGATACTCGCTTGAATTGGGTAGATCAACTGGAGGCACTCCGCTCCCGACTTTCCGTTCAAACGTTTGCCATGAGGCAAATACGGAGATGCATAACAGACAATAAAATAATGCGCACTATATACTATGCTCTCATTCATAGCCATCTAACTTATGGTATTTTATTTTGGGGAAATTCTACTTACACACATAAGGTATTCTCCGTACAGAAAACCGCTGTAAGAATAATAGATGGAGCAAAATATAGAGCTCCATGTAGAGAACTATTTAAAAAGTATGGAATACTTCCTTTACCTTGTATCTATATCTTAGAATCAGTTTTATCTGTACATAATAATTTGGGAAATTTAAAGAAACATTCAGATGTACACAGATATAATACAAGAAATGCAGAAAACCTAACCACGCCCTACTCCAGAATTTGTGTGACACAAAATAATAAAGTAAATATTAACTTATACAATAAGTTATATAATATATTCTATCCACAGGACATCAAAACCATGAATCATAACACATTTTACCAACACATCAAAAGGTTCTTACTGGAAAACTGCTTTTACACGGTTGATGAGTTTTTAATACACTGATTGAAGCATTACTTTTTCATTAACATTTGATTTATTGTTTTATTATTGTAAAATACGGACTTTAAATGTACTCATGGTATGTAAAAAAGGTCAATAAATGTATTGTATTGTATTATTATTATTATTATTATTATTATTATTATTATTATTATTATTATTATTATTAT
Source organism: Ophraella communa (assembly GCA_035357415.1). NCBI lineage: Eukaryota > Metazoa > Arthropoda > Insecta > Coleoptera > Chrysomelidae > Ophraella > Ophraella communa. Next base: position 26,506,769 of record CM068980.1, read on the forward strand.
TATTATTATTATTATTATTATTATTATTATTATTATTATTATTATTATTATTATTATTATTATTATTATTATTATTATTATTATTATTATTATTATTATTATTATTATTATTATTATTATTATTATTATTATTATTATTATTATTATTATTATTATTATTATTCTATAGTTTCTAGAGGTGGCTCTGCTGCTTCTGCTTATAATACATTAATGGGTGTACTTTTTAAGGCTCCTAAACATAATCATAGACATTTATATTTTATTGTTTCTATAGGTTGTAATTGGTTCAAATTCGAGTTCCCATATAGGGTGTGTTCGGGGAGCACGCTTTCGAGCTATGTAGCGCCAAGAGCCATATAACGCAAACGAGGAATAGTACTAGATAGCGCCAAATGGCGCAAATAGCGTGCTCCCCGAACACACCCATAGTATACTACCATAATCCAATATTGAGCGTATATGCTTTGTAGAAAATAAGTGCTATATTTGGATCTGCTCCCCACTTGGTATTGCAGAAAGCTCTTAGCACATTTAAAGCATTTTCACATTTTCTGGTCAGGTGTTTTATGTGGTCTTTCCAGGATAATTTTTGGTTAAGTATCATACCCAAATATTTAACTGATAATTTACATGGGATGGTTAGTAAGCCTAACTTTACCTCTTTTGGAGGTTGGTATCGGTGTCTTGTAAAGCAACACATGACAGATTTTTCTTAAGAGATCTCAAATCCATTTTGATTTGTCCATTTAATAATTCCAAAATGTATGAAACCTCTAAATTATTGATAATTATTACAGTATTTAAAATATCATCGTAATGTAACTACTTTCATCAGACGATTATGATTTTAAATATAGAAATAATTATAAATTAAGAGGTTTCACATATTTTTTACCAATAAAGTGGAATTAGTCAAGAACATTTTTTTCGAAATATAAATTGAACACCTATAAATTAAACTAATCCTTCCCTGTCCAAAAAGTAGAACTGTTTGTTAATACGGACCTCGTATCTAAACCAATCTAATCCCGAATGGGCGGCTCAAGGCTAAATTAAAATTATTGGGCACAACCTTACAACAGGGGACAACCGATACGCGAAGGTTAAATGCACTACTGGATGACTACTGGTTGTTTTAGTATACTGTGAGACTACTGCGAACAATTAGAAGGGTGAACGATTCTTTGCTTGGTTGGAACAGACCTAATTTATTTTTTATATTAAAGATTTAACACTTTAGATTATATTTTAATTTCGTAAGATACATTTATGAATTATAAAAATAAATTTATTTGTATAGATTTAAATATCAATATGTTACAGGTTCCTATAGTATTTAACAATAACTGTCAACTGTCGTATTTACGTCAAGATTTCACTTCTTAAGACGGATTTCCACTAGGCGGAAAATCAGAAGCGGATTTAAAAATCGGCTAAAAAGATATGCTAAGGTTTCCATTGCCAGTGAATATTCAGCAAAAATTTCTAGGGAATTTTGATAATACCCTAAATTAAGTAAGTAGTTGAAAACAGTCACAGATCTAAGAAAAGGTTGTTTTGTGATCTGTGGTAGCAGTAATATAACCTCAATTGAGTGTAAAATTTTATAAAATAAAATAGGTAAATAAATAAAAAAAATTCATCTCAGAAATAAAACATACATACGTTATGCAGGAGGAGGTATGCAAATTTAATTAGTAATCAAAAATATTCTTTATTCCGGTGAATTATTATGATACATACTTCTGAGGTAAATAAATAAAAAAAATTCATCTCAGAAATAAAACATACATACGTTATGCAGGAGGAGGTATGCAAATTTAATTAGTAATCAAAAATATTCTTTATTCCGGTGAATTATTATGATACATACTTCTGATTACAGAGAGAAGATACTGTGCTAGAAATAAATGATGATGAACAGCTTATTTGCCAAGTGTGTTACAGCGACATTGGAGTAGAGAACCTGGAAAATCATCCATGCTTCAATATATGTGGTCCTATATCTGAACCAAAGCATAATAGTATAGAATCTTGTTTAAATGATTCGCTGGAGAACAAACTAATAGATCTGATTCAAAATCGTCCCTTGATTTGGGATATTACAATACCTCTCAACAAACGACCAATTCATGAAAAAGAAAATTTGTGGAAAGAAATCCATTCATGTTTTGGAGGTAAATACTCCATAGAATTTTTGAAAAAAAAAATGAAAGTACTTGAGAGACCAATATATTAAAACCAAAGATGAAGTAGATGGTTATGTGCCTAGTGGCTCCGGTTCCACTCACAAAAAAAAAGTTTGGAAGCACTATGAGATGCTTAGGTTTTTATCTGATTCTGTAAAGCCAAGAAGAACGACAACAAACTTGAGGTAACTTCACTTTTCAAGTTTAATTCATGCAAAATCACAGTACTTTGTTCTATCTAAATCAAAGCTTGGTGTGGTTTTTGATGAATAAAACTTTGGTGTTTTGAAATTAAAATCTCACACTTTTCCTGATTTCAGTGTGCAAGAGAATAAACCAGAAGAACCTTCAAAGGAAACTAAAGACAAAAAAAGAAAAAGAGATTTTATAGACACAGACATCATTGAGGCAATTAAAAGTATACCTCCTCCAGTTCCTCCCACCCCTGTGCAGCAAGGGCCAAGAATTAATCCAATCTGTATGCAGATATCAGATATTTTGGAAAAGTTGCCTTTGCATTCTAGGGCAACATTAGAAATCAGATTCTTACAAGCAGCATATGATGAATTAATGAAACATAATACATAGTACATTTTGAAAATTTTTATTTTTGGATTTTATTTTGTCTCAAAATGTAAGTTATTTTTACACAATGGTTTTAATTTACATTGATTATTATTCTTTGTTTTTGTTGTGTACTCTCAGTCCATTTTCTGTAGCATAATTATTTATAAAATAAAAGTCTACTTTATTTTTCTATTTTTATTCAACATATGAGGTTCACATATATAATTTATATGAATATAGAAATGTAGACACAAGTCCCGGAAGAAGATCCTTTTGCAGACTCGACATAACGACAAACATTTCTATATATAGAGGTATTTTGATTCCTCATGGAGGCTTTTCTCCAGACTTGGTCCATTGAAAGGGAATGGCTCCTCTAGTTACAAAGAACTGGGCTAATGTTTGTTGTATATCTTTGGCTTCTTTTTGGGAAGCATTGGAGCCACACCTGATTTTTTCAAGACAACTCACTTCAGTTCTCCATGTGCCCTCAATAATGTTCCCACATCCATCATCCCTATCAACTGTTTCTGATGAGCAATATAGGTTTCTATTAGTCCTCATTAACCAGTTATGAAGACATATAGTGGCTTTTGTAATGGACTCAACAGTGTCAACAGATGCGATAATTGGTTTTCTGAATATTCTGAACCTTGAAGTCAGGATTCCAAAAGAATTTTCAATTGTTCTACGAGCTCGGCTCAACCTGTAATGAATGGGAATTAGTTTCAAAAAAACTTAGGTACTCTTCAATGCAAAAAAAGTCATTTATACATCTTCATAGGTACCTGTAATTGAAAATCCTCTGATATTGGTTCAAAAAATAACCTGGAAAAGGGCGCATCATGTAATTGGTCATGGTGAAAGCTTCATCCCCAACAAAAAAATATGGCACTTTTGGCCCATTCACTTCTAGAGAACATGGTGGTGGTATATGTAATGATTCATTTTGTATTGCAGTGAAAATACCACTTTTTTTGAACACTCCACCATCACTCTGTCTCCCTTGTGCCCCAATATCAACTATAGTAAACTGATAATTGGCATCACATATAGCCAACAAGACCAAACTGTGGCTTTTCTTGTAATTAAAAAAAGTTGAACCACAATTCGGTGGAGCCTGAAAATAACTCTGTGAGCAGTTCATATGGAAAAATTGTATTCAACAACTCTACCTGTATAACAATATGCTTGCCATCTATGGCTCCAATACAGTGAGGCAAGTCCCATTTTTCCAAAAACCCATTGGATATCTCTAACCATTTCTCCTCTGTAGGATCACATAATAATACTTCCCTGTATAAACCTTCCCAAATTGCTTGGCAAGTAGATTTTACTATATTAGAGACAGTGGCTTTACCCAAACGGAAATTGTAAGATTGAGAAACCATACTATCACCTGAGGCTAGATATCTGGAAATTAAATATAAGTGATAACCAAAATTTTATGGTTTATTACCTCAATGTGCATGCTAATCTTTCCGATGCAGATATGGGTTCTCGAAAATTAGTCGAATGTTTTTCTAGCAATGGTCCAACTTTGCTAAGTAGCAAATCGAAATGCTCTGCGCTCATTCGCATATAATTAAAATGTAGTTGTGGGTCACCTGATCTCATTTCCCGTATCAAACAATGGAAATGACCATTTTCCCTCCTATGCTTAAAAATATCCCTTACCCAAAATCTGTGCTGTCTTTTCCTTTTTCTCGTATATAATATACATAAAATGATCGATTTTCTCCAATGATCATATTGAAGTAGGTAATTATAATAATCCATATCAATAAAGAATTTTATCTAAACTCTCAAAACAAAAAATATTCAAATAAATTTCCAGGTTATAATAATAATATTTCGAGGTTATAAATCTAGTGGAATCCGCAAAAAGTTGAACCATCCTCAACTTATTTGCATATCCGCAATGAAATTGGCGGTAAAATTTTTTAGTTTGAAATCATCCAATGTCATTCTGACACTGAAAATCCGCTTCTGATTATCCGCTTAGTGGAAACCCGTCTTTAGTAGAATATTTTATAGTGTCTGGTCTGGTTAATAGATTAAATAGTCTGGTCTCTGTAAGTAAATTTAGTATTGGTAAGGAAAAAGTTAATTAGGTTTTATTTATCACTATTTGATTGTATTAAAACATAGTCTAAGGTAGTTGCTCTAGAAAAAGAAGCCACGGCCTTCGGAAGCCAAAGGGTTTACAACTATTTATTCCTAATTTATCACTAAAAATGACTCGTAAGTAGTAGTAGATATATACCTATAAATACGAGCTTATAATTTATTTAATTTAAGGTGGTAATCAACGTGAACTAGCCAGGGCTAAAAACCAAAAGAAACAACAAGAAATGGGTAAAAACAAAAGAAGTGATGGTCTTACTCTTGAACAACGTAAATTCAGGTGAGCATTAACTTAATAAAACTAAATTTGTCATCGATGAATTATTCTTTGTAATTCGATAGTTTTGTCAAAGTTTCGAATGTGATGTTCCTACATTACAATTTTTACAATTTCATTATAGGTATTAATAATTGATTTATAAAATAATTATATATTTTAACATTTTACTTCATTAGAACTTACCTTTAGATGTGGATTAATTTAAATTAAACATATCCTTTTAAATCTAATGTAGTTACAAACTTTTCTAATTTTATGTGTGTTGTTTGAATCTTTAATACCATTTACAAAATAGTCAACAAAACTGCTTTAACTATTCTATTTATAATATGAAATTGCATGCTGTTATTTGAAATTAACAATTTTTTAGGAATAAAAGTATGTTTAACCTAAATTTAGTTTTAAGAATAATAAAAAACTCTTTGCTTTAACTCAACTTCCAAGTTTAATTGAAAAATTCGGTTTAAAATCACAATTACAGCTGTTTTGCTATTATAAGTAAGGGTTAGTACAATAAATTTAATGTTTAGTTTTATCGATAACATCTTTTAAAAATTATGTATATTATGTTCTGTAGGTTCTACAAATTGATTCAAGAAATATTTATAAAGTTATTAATTGTTAGAATAAAATAAAACTTCAGTATCTTTCATAACAAGTTAAAATTCTTTTATATCCCACTTCCATTTTCTTTTAATTGCAAACTATTGGAAGTTTATTCTTGGTGAAATGGAACTTTCTTTTAGTAACTTAAGTTGCAGAAATATTTAGAAAAAACTTTTCTTATTTTTGAATAATTTTAAGTTAATTTCACTTATTACAGAATAAAAAATAATTTAATAATTATGAAGTGAAATAAATAAAAATAATTTTAATGACAGTGTTATCACTCGATCAGATACTTCCAATAACTATTTAATAAACTATTTTCAGAATGTTATTCCCTGGCAATAAAAATATACAATTAATTACACCTGAGTATGTGTGTAATATGTATAGTATTAAAAATATATGAATTGTGTTTAATAATTTTTCATTTCAGAGATGCTGAATTGATGAGGGAAAAACAACGAAAAAAAGAGGAAGATGCAGCCAAAAAACGAGGCCAAGCTTGTAAATAAAGATTTACCAGCACGCAATATATTTTGTATAAATTAAATTAGGTATGGTTAAGATATATTTTTTCTATATTAGTGATAGTGTGTATGTATGAAGCAAGCAGCTGATTAAAAAAATGTAATATTTGCATTATTGATTTTGATTGAACAAGTGATCTTAATATTTTGTATTCTTACAGCCTACCAGTTTTTGTGTTAAAGTGTTAAATAAAACTTTAATCTTTTGCGTTTTTAAAATAATCTTTTCTTTTATGTATAGATCTCCTTATTAGATATGTCAAACATGGGAACTACAACCTAAGAAATAAAATAAATATACAAAACTACTATTATTCAATTTTTAATACTTCAATAATCATCTTTACATTAGCTAATTAGTTTGATTGTGTCAATCTCTACAAGATTTTTATGTTTCTCAGACATTTTGTATTTTTTTTTTTTAAATACATTACACAGAATTTTTAAGATTAAATTTCATTAACAGCATTTTCCCGATTTGGACTTTCTTTTGCTTTTATATAGGAGTTTGGAATATCAGATATTTCACTTAAAAAGGTTTAAACAACTTACCTCTACTCCATGGTCTTCAAAATAGGGCAGTAAATGAGTATTTCTTTTTGGTCTGGTTTCTTCTCTTTTAAGCTTCTCCATCTCTTGTTACCTCTTCATGTTTTGAACTGGCATCATTTCCATTCTCATAATATGCTGTTCTAGATCTATGTTTGAAACTTAACTGGTTTTATAAAAAAAATTTCTACCATCTATCTTTTCCTTTCATTCCATAATCTTTACACATTTTCTTTATAACAACAAATTTATCACTTATCTTATACCCTTTGTGTCCAATTTATTTTTCAATGAATCAGGTACCCTTTCTATAATACTTGCATGTTGGATGCATTTGGCTTTTCACTTAACTGTACCTGAAAAGGAGTTTTATTTTTAACTTGACATAATTAGTTTCCATAGATATATAAAAAAAAACGCGCCAATAAAAGTTCACAGTCTAAACGACCACTGGATGAAAATAATACCTTTTACCCACGGATTCTATTGTAATTTAGTTAAAGCATCAACATATCATTTCCATCCATTCCTTCAGTTATCCTCTTTATTACATATTTAGTCAACAATATGTTTATCTTGACATGCCTATCTCACATATGTTGCTGTTAATACAGCACCTTCCCAAAAAACTTTATACCTGCACGTGCTAAATTGCTCTTATTTTGTCTATCATTCATTCAGTCATCCCATTCATGTAAGCAATGTAAAGTGTAGTATGGTGTATAACAAATTTCAATACCTACCTTTATTTGTACAGAATTTTCATGAAATCCTTCAGCATTGTCACATTTGATTTGTGATATTTTCTTATCACAAAACAATGCTGTTACCAATGTCTCATAGTTTCTAAAACATTCAAAAACTTTATATTTTTTATCACAGAAACAATAATAACACTAGAATAATTATCAACAAATGTTGCATAAGTTGTGACATTTTTGTTTATAACAATATCACCAGCATCACACGTTATCTTGAAACCTTGTTTTTCAATGGTTGAGATTGAATTGAATTTATACGTAAATCCAGTACACGTACACAATTGTTTTTCCTTTTTCTGTCAGTTGAATATAGTTTTTGGACTCCAAAAAAAGGTCAAAACTTTCTTTGTATAATCCAGAGTCGCACCAGAATCTGCATATTACTCTATGTTATGCTGTCAATTTTATTTGATACTTGCTACTGCTTCCCTTTCTCTATTGGTGTTTTGAATATTCGCAATAGAAGCTCATTTTAAATATTTATTTTGCAAACTCTTACCAAATTGTTTAAACATACAATTATTAGCTTTATAACCCCACTTTTGACAAGCATAACATCCTAATCCACAAACACTTTGTAAATGGGCCACTATTATTACATCTATTAACACCACGTTTGGATACAAAAGATTCTCGAATATTTTTGTTTTTGCTTCCAACTTCATTTATTTTGGATTCCAACTTGACTACTTCATAACTTATAATGTATCTTCAGACAAGGTTTCTATTGCAGTGGCTTTACTTCTATGTTATTTAGAAATTGATAATAATAGGAAACAAGCTAGATATATCTGATTCTACAAAACAAATTTTTGAATGAGTTATGGAAGATGGCAAAGGGAGTTTGTGAGCCACTGCCTCAACATGATTTTTGTTTAAGATAATTATTAGATAAACAACGTACCTATATTAGTGGGTTTTTTTAAATTACAATAAGGTCTTTTCCAATTTACCAACAGAGTTTAATCTTACTGAACCCGGACAAATTATTTTGATTACGTGAAAATATAAAATGGGGATTTCCCTATTAAGTAGTTTCCAACGTTTAACCTGTAATTGTAGAATTTAAAGCTCATGTCAAAATATAAAATAGAGATTCTTATATTATTTTCCAAATTTTTAACAATTTTAAACTGTTACCTATTGTAGATTTTCAAGGCTCGACCACGAAATGTAAACCAATGAAATAAAAAAAATTAATTAAAAATAGTCTTGTACCGCCCCTGAACCCTGAAAAACTATTTTGATTATGTAAAAAGATAAAAGAGGATTTTCTTGTTTATTTGTCAAAGATTAACAATATTTTGTACTATATTTTTTAAAGTATTTCATTGGTTTACATTTCGAGGTTGGGCCCTAAAATCAACAATTACAGATTAAAAGGTTTGGAAACTAATAGAAAAAACCATATTTTATATTTTCACATCATCAAAGTTGTAGTTTGTCCGTTTTCAGGGATGGTACAAAACTATTTTTACTATATATCCGTTTGTGCTATTTTATTAATTTTCTTCCCTGAATCGAAATGGTTTTTTTTTGGTTTAGTAAATTTGATTATAAAAAAAAACAAGTGAATATTAAGTTAAGTGGCATTACTGCCAAAATTCATAAATAATGAATTAGATGCTGATAACAGCAAATAAAAATTCTTCTCTTTCGTTAATTTGAATTAAATATTTTGTAATGTATATACCTATTATCCATTTTCTTTATAATTTATACAGAATTAAAATGTAGGCCATTCCGGTTAATTGAACGGATATGATTTTATATATATTCTAGAATGCATAGCTTACACCCTAGAATCAGCATTTGCTTTTACTGCCGGTCAACTCAACTTTTTTTCAATTTTAAAGAAACGTCAAAGTAACTTGTCAAAATATTTTTCTATTTATAAGGAAAATATAAGTAAAAAGACGGATCAAGAATATTTATTTACAAAAGTTAAGTTTAATTAAATAAAATAATCCATACAAATTAACAACAAATACTAAAAACTGAACAAAATGAATATAAAATTATGTAATACATATTTGACAGATATTGGCTAGTGTATTACTTGGTAGTCCAGTATCCCGGCTTCTCGCGCGGTAGGCCAAAGTTCGGGTTCCCGTGAGGTAACTTTTTAAAATTTTAATTTTATTTTACTACAAAACATTAGCAAAAATTGAAATTGAAAATAATGGTAAAATAATAATTAAAAATTGTTAATTTGAAATTATATTAGAATTTAATGATATGTTTTAAGTGGGTCGTATAAAATATATACTGTTCGACTCGTGTGGATTGTCCATATCGCACTCAGACGATTGAGCAATCCGCCTAGTGCGATATGGCCATCATATTCACACTAGTTGCAGTTGTAGTTAAAATTAATTAAAAGTATATGGCGAATATTAAAATATCTTGTTTTAATTGCAATATGGGATTCAGTTTAAAATAAATAAAAAATATGTCGTTATGTCGAATCTTTAAGATTTTTAATATTATTATCTGGTTAATTAAATCACAAAACACAAGTAAATAAGTCCGTTTGAATTACAAAACAATGGTTGCATTCAGCGAACGTAACTGTTACCAAACTGTAGCGAAAACGTCCGCTGGCACTACTGCTACTTTCCCAACATGTTGTGAATCGGTCGCCATTTGTGGTAGCACAAACTACTAACGATAATTATTGGTAGCGAACAGGAAGTTTTTGTCAAAATATAAGACCCTAGTTCAATTTGATTATTTTAAAACAAAGAGCTGGTTATGTTAGATGTCGATAACGCTATCAGTTTTCGCTACGTCCGTTGAATGTGACCAATGTCTTTGAAATTTTCGTCTTTCCAGGGTCTAGTCTATTTATTCAATAACAAATGTGACAACGTAGAGACGATTACAAAAATATCGCGACAGCTCCAGTAAAATTCGGCAATGTGGGGCAGCGCAGCGCAATCGGAGAATTCTAGTAGAACAATGGACTAGTTTAGTGATTTTTTTTATATTTGCATCTTATAAAATAGGTTTTTAGTGGTTCAACTGTACAAATAAAAATTTTATAAAATTAATCCTCTAGCCATAATCGGCTTTTGAAATTTAAATTTAATGGTTACATACGTCATAAGTGGTAAGTGACGTGTTTCAATAAGATTGGTAGAAAATTTGTGATGTTGTCGATATGCTTTAATATTAACCGAGAAACTTATCTCTCTCTCTTATTTGTTGTCATTAAAAAGAGATAAACATATTGATATTTTTGTTCTCTGATTGACACTTTATCAAATAAGGAGTAAAACACTAAACAAAATATTCTGTCATTTTCGTTAGTTTAATTTGTTGTTTGGTTGTGTTTGTTTTATGAAAGCAATTACTTCTATACTATTTTTGGGCCGAAAATAAAAATCCCTAACACCTTCTCTTGGTGTTATAGCGGTTCCTTCAAAAATAACCAATAGAAGTAATTGTTCTCTCGAGGAGCAACCCTTCTATCGGTACAGTGAGAGAACGAATTTCAAGAATACCGTTTTGGCATTTTCAATAGAACCACGCCCACTTTCTATTGGCTGTTCTATTCTATCACCGTCAAGAATAGGGGTCTTGTTTCAAGAACGATAAACATTTACCAGGATTGCCTAATCGGCCTGATTTGTCCGCCAGCTGTGTGACGTCACTGCAGCTCTTCATTACAACGTTTACCATATAAATGCATGGAAATAATAGAATTTAGACAGTATTTTAGTATTTTTATGATTTCTGAAATACTAACTTACCACTATTTGGATTTTTAAGATTAAACACTTAATTTATAATAAATATTCCCATAAAATCGTTTTAATACTTATATTTAATTAATTTATTGAATATTATTTGGGAAATAGGTAAAGAAAACACTATTTCAAACATATTTAGTTCTACTTTCCTCTTTAATCCACATTTGTTGGGCCTTTTTAATTACTTTTTGTGCTTCCTTTGAATGAGTTTTATATTTACATATTTTGGTATTACATTTTTCTTGAGACATTCTTGGTTAAACCAGATGTTTTGGGATGCCTTACAAATGTGGATTAGATATTTAGTTCTATTTTTATTGTAAAAATACATTCAAATAAATTTATTATTACACAAAATCATACCTAAAACTAGTGTTTTTTGACAAACAAAGAAACATAAACAATTTGCAGCATATTACTAGTACAATCCGTGAATCTTTTATGGAGCGACATAATATGTATTCTATAAAGAATTTTTAATTACAAATTTAATTTAATAGTAAGTAAGTAAACTATCTCACTAAAAACGTAAAATAAAAAATGTATTCACTATTGAATATTAACGTTGACACTCAACGATACTAACCAAGCAATGCCCAGCCAAGCAGTGTAACACATGAAATTTAAAAGTCCGAACTGGAGTTTAAAAGAACAGTTTTTTAAATATTTTTCACAAAAATACAACGTACACTAATGTATCCACAATAAATACCAGTCAAAATTTTAAATATTTTTACAATAGATCTAAAAACGACGATTGAAAACGACCTAAAATGCACTGTCAAGATAGGAAAAATACGGCCGAGGACTGCAGTGACGTCACAGGCCACCACGTGCGATCGATTTTTTGGCGAACGTACGTCTTATGGGATTAAGCAATCCTGGTAAATGTTTATCGTTCTTGGTCTTGTTTGTTTATTACAGATAAACACGATTTTCTCTCCTGTCATATATCTTGTCAACTGGTACAATCAGTTAGTCACAGAACACGGTGTTTTGTGCCGCCAGTTCTTTGAAAATACTTGAAACGAACGTAGCTAAACTGTGACAACGTTGATTTTTAAACACACTTCATTATTGGTTATTAGTTGGCGCTACGTTTAAAAATTACTAATTATTTATTGCTAAATTTTACAAAATGAGAAAAATTACTTGCAAAATGAATACCAATATAAATAAATAGGTATCTTATCCTAAATATATATTGCTATCATTTTGATTAATATAATCCTACTAAACTAGTCCATTGCTAAGCGGATTCCGTGTGCGGTGTTTGTTAGTCCCAGCGGCGGCTGGGCCACTGGAATCTATTTCTCGAACTGGGTAATCGCTAGCGTTCGATTCGACGGTTAAGATAGGTGGGAAAACCGGAGCTGTCGCGATAGTTTTGGAATCATCTCTAACCATAGAGTACTAATACAAATCAGAGTATCGACTCTATATGGAGGGGGTAAGCATCCATTTTCAGGTATCGCCATGACACTTTGGGAGTATACATAGCCGTCGCCGTTAGTTTTGGTTAAGGTAGGCAGTTAGTTGTATGTGAATAAATCAGTGGTAGCGTTTGTATTGTGTGGAATAGTGCATTATACTATTCAATTCAGTTACACAAAACTGCGAAGGAGATGCGGAACAAATGTTACTTACATTAAATGACATTAAAATAAATATAACTGATGCATGTACTCCATCTCAGTATTCTGTATTTGATAAAGAGACCATATTAACGTAACGGATTATCGTAATAATACGGATATTTTAAAACAAAATGCTGAACGTTATGTGTGTGGATATTTAATAAAAAAATGTTTACGTACATGTCCTAAATGTGAGCATTATTCTAAATCCATTGAAAATTTAGATGATTCAGCTTTATTCTGTTTATTCAAAGCATATAGAAATAAAGATAATAGTGTCTATGGAAATCATTTAATGCCTGGTAATAGTTTTATTATATATATATTGCTAAACTAAATAACATTTTTGAAAAAATATTTGAAGAATTGGCAATAAAAGGTCATGTTCTTCAAACTATAATAAATATTAGCAGTAATGAAACTTTTATACATCCTTGTACAAATTTTCCATTACTGTATGTGAAAAAATTATTATTTCATGGTTTCAAAAAACCATATGAAATGCGTTGATTAATACTAATTCGCCTCCTCATTATCGGATAGGTATGTCGCTTCCAGGGCCCTTACTCTCATCCAGTGGATGTGAATACTCCTATAGTAAAGTCCGCCATCTTTCTATCAAAATCTCGTTAACCCTATTCTTACACATTCGAATGCTGCTCTTTTCCTACAACTTTTCGATTTAATTTGTTCTCTCACTATAAACCAAGAGAATCGGATATTTTCAAGGGGATCGCATGCGCAGTAAGTACAAATTAATCTTTCATAATCCTCTCTCTATGATAAGTATTTTTATTTTATCCTGTCCAGTAAATACACTCCCCTATAATCAATTTGGCGCCGGTAAGTAGAACACTACGGTATCAGGTACTATAATGTGTTGCCTAGCAACGCTGCTCTGATTGCTGTCTTTTTTTCATTTTCTTGTCGGACTGACTATATAACTCAATGTATTTGTCGGACAAATCGATATTTGTAATTAGAATACTATTATCTATCATTGTTATTTTTGTCCGACATGTATGTACGGGGAGATGTAATGACGTCATATCGACATTTTCAGAGCGGTGGACACTCTATACGCTGCATGATTTTTGTCGGACAAGTTGACCACAATTTTTATCGTAATTTCGTAAATCAATTTTAAAAAAATTAAATTTATATGTACGGGCAGTCATATGACGTCACATCGACATTTTGAGGGTGGTGGACACCCCATACGCAGCATGATTTTTATCGGACAAGTTGACCACAATTTTTAATATAATTTTAATAAACAATTTTTAAAAAATCAAATATGTATATACGGGGAGTCATAGTGACGTAATATTGACAATTTCGGGAATCGGGCATTCAAAAACGCAGGAGCGCAGAAAGTTTTCGCAGAGGAAAAGTTTGTCGGACTCGACGCGAAGAAAGCACTCACAAAATATGAAATTTGTATGTGTTACAAAAATTAGAGGTCCTTGTACTGGGGACTATTAATTTTATTATCTGTTTTCGCTTATGTATCTTTTTACTGTTTGAATTTGATTACTGTGTTTATATTAATTTATAGTATTTATTATTCAATCTCTAAAGTGATACATTTTTATGCAGGGTGAAGCTGATGTTAACATCACTGATCTGTCTACTATTAATATCGGTCCTCCACCTCCTGCCCTTTGTATGCTTTCTTACAACCAGGTTTAAAGTGATACATTTTTAAATTTTTATTTTTAAAAGTAAATTCTGAAGTACCTACTTTGCAGTTCAGGGTGCATCTGTAAAAAAATTGTTAATATATCTTTGTGTGTACATATACGGAGCACTAATTCAAATAAAACAAAGAACATTAACAGATGGAATATAATAAAATGTAAAGGTACCACAGGACATATATTGGTTGTGTTCAGTTGATACTTTTTGTATGTATTAACTACTCGGTAGCTCTACTGTCTGTAATAAATTTGGCAACAAAGTCGGTCACTTTCTCTTGGTTAACATTAGCTTCAGCCTGTGGCAAATCATTATTAATTTGGTTCACTGCCATTTATTCATCTACTTACATATAAATTCATTATAATTTTTGTTGATAATATTTTATTTTATACCTTTTAATAGTTAAATACAATAAATTACATGTATTAACACAGTGATCACATTTATGAACGTATGACAGATTAATTTGTAATCACTGCGCAAGCGATCCCCTTGAAAATACCCGATTCTCTTGGTTTAGGTTGGGTGAGAGAACAAATTCCATTGAAAAGTTGTAGGAAAGGAGCAGCATTCGAATGAGTGAGAATAGGGTTAACGTTATTTCGACAGAAAAGATGTCGGTGATATGATCGTTGAATCGTGACGCACGGGTAATCTTTCAGCGATTCAAGTGTATACGGATACTGTTTAATAAAAATAAATGTAATGTAAGTGTTCAACGGTCCTGGCAAGGAAATTAAAAAGAGTGGGTGTGTAAAGTGAATAATTAAATTTAAAATTATTTGGAATATCAAAACAAAAATTTCCAAAAAGTGAACACTATAGGAAATAAAGCTTGGAGAATCTGTAAGTTAGATCAGTTTATATAAATAATAAACAATTAGAAAAGAGAAATATCATAACCTAGAAATATAAAATTAAATTATCGTAGTTATCTGTACAAAAACGAAAAAACCCGTTGTAGATAGTTAATGAGGTATTCTTATTACCTAATAACTAGACAGGGTCAGATCCAGGAAATATAAGAGTCGAAGTGTAGTCAGCCTTTGTATAAGGGAAAAATTGAATCGAGTAGGTTTTTTCTGTATAATTATATAAAGGACACGAAACTTATCGAACTCACATAAAGATGAGCGACGAAGAATACTCGACGGATGAAATAAACAAAAAACGAAGAGCAACGGAAACATCAAGCGGAGACATCGAAAGAAGTAAAAAAACACATAGAACTCCTGTTAGAAACAACGACAAGGGGGAGGAAAAACTAGATAAAATAATTAAGCTGATAGGAGACCTAAAAATTGAACAAGCAGAAATAAAAGCCCAGGTGCAGTCAATAAGCTACGAACAAAAAAGAGTTGCAGAGGAAATAATAAAAATACAAAGGGAGAATATAAAGTTAAAACAAGAAAACAAAGAAATCAAGGAAGAAAACAAACAAATTAAGGAAGAGCTAACCGAACTAAAGCGAACGATTGAAAGAATGGAAAAAAGGACAAGAAAAATAATATAATAATTCAAGGGTTACCAGTAGCCACAAATGATAAGAAGGAGCTAAAGCAGGAAATAGAATATATGTTGCAAAACTACCTTGGAGTAAATACCAGCATTAAAACAGCAACAATGATAGCCGATAGAACATGTATGGTATCATTAAAACATGAAGATAAGAAACAAGATGTTCTAAAAAATAAATATAAACTCAAACATGTGGAAGGAGAAAAAATCTACATAATGGAGGACTTTTGACAAAAGCTGAAAGAGAAAAGCAAAGAATTATCAGAGAGAAAGGCAATGAACTAAGAAAGAAAGGATATTCTGTGAAAATTGGATACAACAAAATTACTGTTAATGGTAAAGACTGGAAGTGGGATAACAAGCAGAAGAAAATAATGGAACCCCCAGCAAAAAACTAATGCAGCAGATGAATGGGTTTTTAAATGGAAATAACGACCGGGCAACGAACATGGAGAAGATAACGGAAAAAGTAAATGAAAAGCGTAACCATAAGGGAAAAAATCCAGATAAGGATTCAGATGATCATCTAACGAGAAAAACCATTAGAAAAATAGAAAATAAGAAAAGGAACAAAAACAAGGAGATAAAAATATGCATTTGGAATGTTAGAACAATGCTCGAGGCTGGAAAAATGGAACAGATAGCGGGAGAACTGAATAAATACAAAATAGATTTGGCAGCTATACAGGAAACCAGATGGCAGGGAAAGGGAACAATAGAAAGGAAAAAATATAAGGTTCTATACTCAGGAGGTGAAAAATCAGGGCAACATGGAGTAGCTTTTATTATTAGTGGAAAATTAAAAGAAAATATAATATAGTTCAGGCCAATAAATAAAAGAATGGCGTACATAAGAATAGAAGTGAAGCCTTTTAATCTATCAGTATTAAATCTATATGCTCCAACAGAAGCAGCAACTGATGAAGAAAAAGAAACGTTTTATGAGGAATTGGAAGACGAGCTACAAACATTACCCATACAAGACACAATCATATTATTAGGAGACCTAAATGCGCAAATCGGGAAAAAAGAGTATCACAGACATGTTACGGGACTATACACAATACATGACAAAACAAATAACAATGGTCATAGACTTTGTAACCTAGCAGCAACATCGGGGTTAATTATCAGTAGCACAAAATTTCAGCATGATAAATGGCACAAAGTTACATGGAGATCACCGGACGACAAAAGATTTACACAAATCGATCATATATTAATTACAAGAAAAAGATCCTCTATAAAGGATGTAAGATCGTATAGAGGTGCTTGTGCGGACTCCGATCACTTCATGGTCGCAGCTAAGCTTCTTCAAAAAATTAACGTAAGACATAAAAATAAATCAGTATTAAAAAAATTCAATCTCCATAAATTAAATCAACAGAAAATTAGAAATCAATACAAAGAAAATATAGAGAAGCGAATAAAAGAAATGCCAACTGAAATAACTGAAATACAATCGGGATGGCAAATGATAGAACGGTGCATAAGATCCGCCGCAAAAGAAGAAATAGGACTGATGAAAAACATACCACAAAAGCAATTGTTTGATGAAAAATGCCAAAAGATAGTTGAAGAAAAAAAAAGGCATGGCTAAAATATATAAGAACCAGTAGATCTGAAGATAGAGAGGAAAACAAAAGACTAAGAAAAGTAGCAACAAAAGTACTAAAATCGGCACAGAAGACTGAATTAGAAAATAAAATAAAGGACATCGAAAACGAAAGTTCTAAACGAAATACTAAAGTATTTTATCAAAAAATAAATGGAAAAAATAAAACCCATAAAAGCAAAACATCAGGTAAAAAGAACCGGGTAGGACAATTAATTGAAGATGAATCAAAATATAAAGATATATGGATGCAGCACTTTAAAAATTTATTAACAGAAACAGTCGTAGATGAAGAAGAAATGGAGAGAATCGACAGTGATACAATAATTATGACACCGACAAAGGAAGAAATATCAGATATAATCAAAAAAAGTAAAAATGGAAAGGCACCAGGAAGTGATGAAATTAACATGGAACTGATAAAATACGGAGGAGCGGAACTAACAGATAAGATACACCAAATTATATGTAAAATATGGGAAGAGGAAGAAATGCCAGAGGAATGGCGTAAGGCCCAAATAATACCTATTCATAAGAAGGGAGATCAGCAAATGTGCAAAAATTATAGGGGAATTACACTTCTTAACGCTGCTTATAAGTTAACCTCAGCTATTATTCAAAAGAGATTGCATGAAACAGGCATCAAAGCGGGAGAATATCAATGTGGTTTTGTGAAGGGAAGATCGACAACAGATGCAGTACATACATTAAAACAAATCCTGGAAAAGGCCAACCAATATAACATCGACGTTGAAATATTATTTATTGATTTCCAACAGGCATTCGACTCCATACGGAGAAATAAATTATTGAAATCATTAAGTAAATTAGGAGTATGTGACAAGTTGACAAGATTAATCAAGATGACCCTGACTAAAACAGTAGCCGAGGTTAAAACGCAGAAAGGGATAACACAAGAGTTTGAATACAACAAAGGACTCAAACAAGGAGATTCTTTGTCAACAACATTATTTAACCTGGCACTGGATTATGTGCTAAAAAATTTGAGCAAAGGAAATTTAAGAACAAAGGGAGGACAAATAATAGCATATGCGGATGATATAGCACTTGTAACAAAAAACAGAAAAGTTATGGAAGAAATGCTGCATGAGATAATAAAAGAAGGAGAAAAAATGGGACTTATAATAAACGCAGAAAAAACTAAACTACTTAGATACAGAAAAAATGCGAAAACAAATTTATAAAGATTGGAAACCAAACTTTTCAAGAAGTTAACAAAATAAAATACTTAGGGGTAACTATATCCAGCGATGGCGACAAAGAGACTGAAATCAAAGAAAGAATAGCAACGACAAATAAAGTATTACAAGCTAACAAGAAACTGTTAAGAAGTAACATTCTTAGCAAAAGAACTAAATTAAGGATATACAAAACAATAATCAGGCCAGTAATGTTGTATGGAGCAGAAACATTGACAATGACAAAAAAACAGCAAGAAGATTTGAGAATACAAGAACGCAAAATATTGAGAACAATTCTAGGACCAAAAAAAATAGGAGATGATTATATCAGACGGACAAACGCGGAATTATCACTTGAATTAGAAAATGATATAGTAAGAAAAATTAAAGAGCAAAGAATAAAATGGCTAGGACACATATGGAGAGCAGATTCAAACTCTACTATAGTTTCAATGATCGAGTGGAACCCTTGCAGTAAGCGCAGAAGAGGAAGACCTAAAACAACATGGTTGCAGGAAGTAGTACACGATCTTAACAGCATAGGAATAAAAAAATGGAAGGAGAAAACTCAGGACAGGAAACAATGGCAGTTGATAGCTGAAAAAGTATAAATGAGAACAAGAGGATTAATCCACCTCAAAAATCGAATTTAGAAAGCTTGGAAAGCGGCGCAACTCCTACGGGGGTGTTAAGCCAATATATATATATAAGTGTTCAAAATGTTCACCATTTCGACGCAAACAAGCTTCATATCGATTTTGTAAGTCAAGAAAAATATTTTGTATTCTTTCCCGTAGTTCGGCAATATTCGTCGGCGGATTTTCCGAATTAAATATTTTTTCTTTCATTATGCCCCAAATGTATGCGTCAGGTGGCGTCAGATAAGGTGAATGAGAAGGATATTCGAAGTCTGTTCCCCGAGAAATTATTCTATTATAGAAATGCTGACGGAGTAAGTCTAAGGTGCGCACAGCTGTATGGCTCGTTGTACCATCTTGTTGGAACCATTGTGTGCGAAACTGTATTTTTTGTATTTCGTGCACGGCAAAAGTTATTTAGATCTCTCACAAAAGGTATAATAATTTTCTTTCTATAACGTTCTTGGTTGACAGTAAGTGGATTCTGATTATCATCTTCAACGAAATAAGGACCAATCATTCCATTACCAGATACCGCGCACCAAAGGTAACTCGAAGACTGTTGAGTGGTTTCTCTATACTGACATCAGGACGTTCAAATCCAAGGAATCTGGTTGTTTGTCGATTAATATAGCCGCTAAGATGAACGGAATCTTCGTAAATTAAACTCAACATGCGACCACAGTAAATTTCTCTTGCACGTTTGTCCGCAGCATTTAGTCGTTGTCCAACTTGAATACGGTATGGATAACCACCAATTGATTTGAACATGCGACGTAAAGACGTTTCACTAATGTTGAGTTTACACACAATTGCACAACTTGGTTAAAAACACGTTCTTCATTTTCGTTAGTGCATACTGTTTTTCGACCTGAAGAACCTTTACGTAGACACAATACACTACCATTGCGACGAAATTTTTCAACAACAGCTAACATCACACTTTTACTAGGAGCTGCTTTATTAAATTGTTGTTGATATTTTATTGACACCTGTTTTAAGCTTGGACCATCATTACGACCTTTTCCGTATGAACGTTGTTTAAACCATTTTTAAATCAAATTTTACTGCAGCGTACTATTAATGTATCAGCTAATGACAAAAAATACAAAGGTGAAATACATTTTTATTAATAAGCATTGCCTAAGTAAAAATTTAAAACTAAATCGTGTCGTTTCGGAAGAGTTCGACCAGAAGCACCGTGAACACGAGATTTATATAAAATACATTTGTATATGTATAATATTTATACATTTATATTTGTAATATGTATTATTTAAATTATAGATTAGTATTAAGTTACTGCTTTTCTATTTTTTTCTAGGTAATTTTGTAGCTTCATAGGTGTCACGTTTTCTTTTATTGAATAATGATTCTTGAAATTTTTTAAGTTAAGATATTTTGTGGAACAAATTAATAAATTAATTTTTTGCTATAAGTGGCTCTTTATTCC
Source organism: Ophraella communa (assembly GCA_035357415.1). Lineage (NCBI taxonomy): Eukaryota > Metazoa > Arthropoda > Insecta > Coleoptera > Chrysomelidae > Ophraella > Ophraella communa. The sequence goes on from CM068980.1 coordinate 26,527,897, forward strand.
TAATAAAATTCGTTGTAAGATTTGTGATATTTGTTTTAATTTTTTAAATCTTTATGGTTACGACTCTTCACGATGAAATATAAAATATATACAATTTATATACGTTTAGTTATAAGAAGTTTATAAATTAAAAAAAAATAAACTCCAATCCTTAGAACAAAAAGAAACAGGAAGGAGTATATGCAAAATGACCTTGAGTCCAGAAAGGAGCTTGCATATGGCGGCCAATTGTCAATTTTAATTTCCGTTTCCAATGACGTACCGTAAAAAAATAAAATTTATATTAGGGTTTTTATTTTGATTAAATTCCAACCAATCAAGTATGTGAATAAATTTAGTGTTTTAAATCATTTTGTATTTATAAAAACCGAATGATACGCCTATGCGCTCATTTTTGACACTTATATGCAAAAATTGCTTTGACAGCATACTGTAAACATAAACAATGAGTCATACAAGGAGCTTCAAGATGGCCGACTTCCGTCGCAAATTTTCCTTAAAGGTAATATATGACAGACTCCTTCCTGTTTCTTTTTGTTCTAAGCTCCAATCACAGAGTATTTAAGAGAGGCGTCAAAAATGTGACAGCTGAAAACGGGTGGCAAGCCTGAATTGTACCCAAAATTTCAATCATTTTGTAAACAACAAATCTAAAGAACGCCTTTAAATTACGTATTCAAATTTTAACAGGATATAGCTTAGATCTTTCTCTAGGAGATAAGTTTTTTTGGTTAAGTTTTATATTGTAATAAAAGAGATATTGGTGTTTAATGGTGATGGTATGTTTTTAAAAAGTTTGACAATTTGTGATCACGAATTTTAATGCCAGAAGCTTAACTCCTAAAGAAAGCATATAGAATGCGACTAGCAAAATATTAAGTTAAAGAAAGGTATATTTTTTGAGATTTGTTGCACGCAAAATTTGAACATTGCACTAATCTGTCAATTTAGTTCAACAGTTTTGGTGGCGCTTTTTTCAAAGACGTATGTCGATTCTAATTCTCCAAATCCAAACTTCACTTAACATACATAACCAACCTAACCTTATTTCTCGTTTATAACGTCAAAATATATTAATTTCAGTGTTTTGCTTTTAAATATATAATTGTCTATATTAATATTCGTTTATAATTTACCAGAAGTTAAAAAAATTAATTTTAAAATCTACATTTTCACACTTTGCGTTGGTTTTTATATCGTTTATAGCATTATCCAACTGTGATGTCAATGTGCAAGGAATTTAGTGTTATGAACAGTTGTTATTTTCTAAATTACTTTTTACTTAAACACAGTTGTCTTAGTCGAATTGGTAAAAATGTGAGTTTTGAGAGACCCGATTTTTGTTTATACTTTTTTTTAATCTTTTAAGTTACCTAATCATTATCTTATATCTTTATTTGTTAAATAACTAAACCCAACCTAAGGGATTTACATTTATAAATTTAAACCACATATGTAAATATTAACAGCTAACAGTGTTAAACTGTTCAATATGCATAAATATAATAGCTTTTTCTTTAGATAATGTGAAGAATTAAAATTTACAGTCAAATATGTAATATTTTTATTAAATCAGTTTTACAAATTTGGGTTGGATACTGGATACGTCTGTTATCTTTATACATAATACATAATATGGTGAACTGGGTACATATAATTGAGAAAATGAGTCCTAAAAAAGAAAAACATAAAACATTTACGTGTTATTTACTAATAATATGCAGATGTTATTTGGTAATGTTTAAAATGTAATTGAACCCTAAAATAAACATTTGTATTTTAAAACACATAGTAGCCCACAATAGGTTTCATATTGATGTAGCCATGGGTTCTATAAGGGTCCAGATTCAATGTTTTTGAAGAATGAGTTCTAAAAAATAAAAGATTAGAATTAACAGTAAAAATTATTAATTATTTACTATAAATAGAATAAAACCTGTGTAGGCAGTTACTTCAGGTCCAAAGTTTTTGAGGAAACAGTTCTAAAAAATTAAAGATTAGAAATAAAATATAAAATAATTCATAACATTACTAACTCGGTTACAAATTTTGTCAGTCTTCTTACTATCAACAGAATACAAACAGTGTAGGCAGTTACTTGAGGTCCAAAGTTTTTGAGGAAACAGTAGCATATATTTTGAAAACCATTGATTTATTTCTCTAACAATTTAATTATCTAAACATAGATGAAATAACATATATGGTTGCCAGAAAAAGTATATTGCTAAAAATAGTATTTTCAGGACATTTTTGAAATACTTTAGAAAAGTAGTAACCCATTGAATCTTGTAGAAATATTTTGTTTACCATACTCCACCTAATAAAATAATCAAACCTTAATCAAATAGTTTTGATTTAGAAAAAGATACTAATATTCTTCCTGGTCTATCCTGGTATTTAAAGTAGACAAAGGATGGCTCAAAGGACGAGTAGCATTAACACTTCTCTGAGATGCCCTAATAACGCCTCATATGAACTCAAAAAGGTATAGGTACTCAAAAAGAAGAAAATTCATATATCTAATATGCAAAATACCTATATCAATACATCTTTTAAAACTAAATTTGATATTTAGATCTGAATCATAGATAATAAAATAAATAATACCTACCTATTAATTGTAAAAAAATTAAACCAGTAAATAAACAAATTAAAACTTACCTGTTATCACTTCTGATTACCAGATGGAGAGTGCTTTCAAATGTAAATAAAATATGGATCTTTATAAAATAAATAAGATTTTTTCATTACTGTGAAAGATACCAGTTAAAAAATTAAAGTTACAATCCTATTGGATACATTTTAATTTCAATTGATTTCACAAAGTATGGGGTTAACATTTTTAGAATATAATTAATAGCCATAATTGAATGATACAATTAGTTTTATTAAGATACCCATTACATTAACAATTATGTTTAGTACTTGCAAGAGTATTGTTGGCCAATCGCTGATAGTCAGCTTATCCCAATTCTTTAGGTATCTTGAAAACAGGTGCACAAAGTGTATTTCTATAGATACTAGATTGGTTAGTTATTATTGTAGGTTATTGAAAACATGGAAATATTTTTTTCTTGTGCCACATTCAAAATAAAAATAAACTATAGGTAAGCTTTATTGTAGGGTGTGCTTTACTTTGTACTCCATTTTTCATTAAATCATGGATCTGGGTGGTAATTTAGGAATGTCCAATACTCTCTAAAAAATAAATGATATTTATTTATTTAGGCAGTAAATAATTAGCAAGATACTTACTTGAAGTCATAAGATAGACTAATCTGTTAATGTTTACAAACATTATAGTAACACTTTTGCAATAATCATCAAACGTGTTAGAAAAGTATTTAAATTTTTCCCCACAAAATATATTCTAAAAATTTACATCTACTTCAACACCTTCAAATAATACATCCATCAGAAAGTAAATAAAATAATCTCTGATCATCAAACTAACCTTGTTTAATTTTGCATTGTTGCCAATACATTTCAATCTCAATTTTAAAAAAGGTATAAGTAATTACATACTTTTCACTTTATTTCAATTTTTCTTTAGACCATGTTGATGTGTGTATATTCAGAAACCGTAATATGTTGTTATTATAATTAATATATTTATTCTAATAAATACCTTAATTAGTAAGGGTTAGTACCAGAGCTGGGTAGTATCCGGATACTTTTTATGTATCCGAAAGCTGTATCCAGATACTTTTTAAATTTTGTACCCGGTATCCGTATCCGTGACCAAATTTTAAAGTATCCGGTATCCGGATATACTTTTAAATATTATTTATTGCCCTCCGATAATGCACCTAACGTAGGCACAACACTGCCCTTCTTTTAATTCAGATGTGTCTAACATGTTAAATCCCATTTTTCGTACTGGTCACCGTTATAATATAGATATTATTATATTCTAATGGAGCTTTGTTTTTACCTATAAATCAGTTATAAAAATTTCATAAGTACGTTATTTATTTTTTATATTTTCTATATCTCTCTTTTCAAGAACCCCTTTGTACCCTGTATTTATTAGAAGAAATTATTTTTCGGATTATAATAAAGGACATCCTAATATATTTTTATTTTAGTGTACCTACAAGTAGGTACAAATGTACACCCCCTAAAAAATTTGAAAACTCGGCTGGTCCGACGCTGTCCAAATTCAATATCCAAAGCTCAGGCAGTGGACACGAAAAAGTTTTTCGTTGGCTCATCATTAAGTGTATTTTTATTATTATATATTACATTAAAAATACATGCACATCACATAGTTTTAATACTAATAATTTATGTCCTTTTTAAAAAAAGTATCCTAGGAAGTATCCGGATACTTATATAATATATTTTTAAATGAAATACCTATTCGAACTTTTTAAAAAAGTATCCGGATACACTTTGAGTGTGCGTATCCGGTATCCGGATACTTTTTTTCAATATCCGACCCAAGTCTGGTTAGGTAGTACAATAAATTTAATAAATTAATTATTTATTAGGAATGCCGAAATCTTATTTTTTTTATATATCGATATTTTAAATCCTAAAAACAATTAATTTGTTACGCCTATGACACAATAATATCACAACAAACTTCCAAAATAGATATATCCAAATAGGATATTTAATAAAAAATATACAGGTATTTTTCATCTGTTTATGGTTTCAAGGTCAAATATATGGGTATGTCGTGGAAACATTCAAAGATTTACGAAGAAAAATTCATATTTTCATCTCTGTCTTAGATAAAGAAAGTCAACAAGCTCTAAAAATATTCAAATTTATAACAAAAATACTAATTTGAAACCACTATCGCCATCTACTCTTACTTTACATTCTTGTAATTTAAAAATAACCAGATTTTTCACTAAATTCAGGCAGTCTTACTAAATTAGAAACGCCCCTCTTAATACAAATCAGAGTATCGACTCTATATGGAGGGGGTAAGCATCCATTTTCAGGTATCGCCATGATACTTTGGGAGTATCCATAGCCGTCGCAGTTAGTTTTGGTTAAGGTTAAAACAAGTAAAATTGGTTTTTTTAATGGATTTGGAATAATGCTTACATTTAGGACATGTATGTTGTTGTAAACATGTTTTTATTAAATATCCGTATTATTACAATAATCCGTTTCGTTAAGTATAATAGTCTCTTTATAAGATACAAAACACTGAGAAGGAGTACATGCATTAATAGTATTTATTTCAATGTCATTTAATGTAAGTAACATTTGTTCTGCATGAGAAGGGCTTAAGACAATTCTATTTATATTTTGATTAAATATTTAATTTTAAATGAAATAAATAAGAAATATTTAATTTATCTAGGGTCCACAACGCAGTTACTCGTATTATGGTTTTTTTTTCAAGATATTACAAATTTCTACTCGATGTGACCCTGCCATAAATGCGCGCCTATTTAAAAAAATGGAAATTTCAATTTCCATCATAAAGTTAGGAATGAAAATTTACAAATTAGGCACTGAAATCTTTTTTAACCATAGTTTACACACACCATTGAACATACATATTTGAAAATCTATACATTTGCATACATAGTTTTTACAAAATAACTAAGTTTGGTCAACTGTTACAAAACGTACTGTTTTTTTACCTGTGAAATAAAATACCGGTTTCCTTTTTTTCCTTTTATTACTAGTAGAATTGTAAGACGAGTAGTTTATCAGGTTTATACAGTATTTACACACAAAATAGTTTAAAATTCACAACCAATGTTGTGCACCAATAAAATGGCGGCCACTCGAAAATATGCATCAATTTTGATTCATACCAAGAATTGTAAACTCTAATAGGATTGCTTAATCAGCCTAATCTGTCCACCAGTGCGGTGACATACGCTGCAGTCCTTCATTATAGCGTTTACTACAAGAGTGGACGCGTAACCCGAGTCGTAAAACTGTTAATACTTGCCCCCATCGTCGATGGAGTCAGTGGCGTAACATAATAATACATACAACATAATAATAATTGTATGTTTCTTAGATACACATAATGGATTGGTATCAAAGGAAGGATGTGAATAAAATTTTGCAAAATTACATAAAGATACTATTAAGGATAATAAAAAACTCTTCGTTTTAACAAAACTTCCAATATTTATTTAAAAACTGCTTTTTTAAAAGACTCAATGACAGCCGTTTCGCTAGCGAAAAAGAGAGAAAGAAAAAGAAACTGATTGACAGTAGCAAACGAACAAAGGAAGTCAAACCAACAGAGCGATTTGTTCACTTTGATGACGTGCACTTATATTTATACTGGACAAACCATACCTTCATGGGTTGCAGGTATGTGGGCAACTGAGCAAAAATTTACATCAGTTTTATATAACCAACGTTTCTCAAAGTGTTTTGAGCAAAGCCTATCATTTTTAGTTGGTTCCCAATCCTTAATTTGGGTGTTGCCTATCCATAATTCTTCATCTGTAGGAAAGCTGTAACAAAAAACTCCTTAAAATTTCTACATGTTTTCCTAAGTGAAAATTCCCCTATTTTACAGTAACAATAATTATTTTTTCGTTTTGTTTTAGTCCTTTCGTTATTAATCTCTTATTGACATGAATAGCCAGATTTAGTTTGGAGAAACTTAAATTGCTTACCTACGCCACTGATATAATGGCTGTTTTGAAGCAATCTGTGTGTGAACTCTGTAACAGAATAGAAAAGAAATTTCTTTCTATTTTAGGAAATTTCTTGTAACGTTACTCTGTATGTCTATTCGGAGGTTTTCGTGCAGTTTCGTATGCGTATTCGGAAGATAGAAATAGAAACAGCTAAAAGGGTCTTTCTATGTCTGATTTGTGGTTTCTATGGCGCAAAACATCAAAACAAATATTGTAACCGTAAGGTTTATGCCCTCTCTGCCCTAGGTACATCATAAAGCATTGTTAGGTTATTGTTTTTTATTAAAGAAGTTTTATATTTAATTAAAAATGAGAAGTATTTTATTAATTTTTCTTGTAAACAAGATTTTTTTTCTGTATAAACAATACTTAATTGATGCTATGCATTAACACGGTATCTGTGTTCTGTCATTAACTCTCAGCAATTGGCATTGTTTATTAGTTTATCATGTTGTCAATAAAAGCCTATCTTTGGGTTTATTAATGTTTATTTTGATTTTACCACAACTACCTAGCTAATATTGTTTGAACTCTCAGGATGTTCTAAGATATTTGTCGTGTGTCGTCACTACACTGTCGTGGATGTCTCCTGTCGATACTCTGCATTTTTTTTCAATCTTCTTCTTCTGCCTCTTCTATAAAATTCGCAATTACCAAATCCATTTCTCAATGAATAGAAAAGCACAAAAAACAACAAATAACGCAAAAACAAAATAAGTAATAACAGCTTAAAATGACAATATTGACATTTGTGATGGCAAAATTACTGGTAGATAGGTTAAAAATCGAAATGTTTTTAGGTTCATTAGTACACATTTCTCTATATCCGAACTTGCCCGAAGGTTTTAGGAAAAAGTCATAGAGAGTAGGGTTTGTTGATAAAAAGAAATTTTCTTTCTTTGCTATTTCTTTTCTATTTCTATCTCTATCGAGTTACAGAGTACGCGTACTGTATTTGTAATTACTCAGAGATAACTCTTTTAATTTAAAATAAGTAAAACACAAAGGCCATTGTATAAAATCCTTTGTTTACCTGTGGAATGAAATTCCAACCTCCTTTTTCTCACTGTGCCGTGTCTTGTGCGACGGCATCCGTAAGCACAACAATTTACCATTATTCAATTCAAAAGTCATTCACAATCTTAATCATTTTCACTTAAAAATTCACAAATGAAGCACACACTGTATTTGCTTTGTTTGCCACATATAAAATGGCGTTTGCTAAGTCTTTTCAATGTTAATTGCTAAAATCCATTTAAAAGTGTTATACGGAGTGAGTTAATTTACTAGGTTTCAAAGTAGAAAGAATGGCATGAAAACAACATATTTGTCCCGTTAAACATCCACTCTGTATCGTCGGATCCCAGCTCTCTCTAGACTTGTTGACGGCTTTTAATGGTTCTGTTGCGTGCAGGGGTCTCCGGTTGATTTTTTGCGGCAGTTTTTATATAACTCATAAAGTCGGTTTCTAGTGCGGAGGCGGAAAGTCCAGATTTTTATTTGGGGCAGTTAAGTATTAACTTTAGATATATCTTTGTTTCAGTAATTCATTTTTAATAACTGATTTACGTATTGTAATTTTTGCCCATATTAATTGATAACCTTAAATTAGTTATATACTTATATTATGGCAGCGTTATGGAGGGTTATTTTAAATATGTATCAGTGTTTGGAAAATGAAGATAGTAAACAATCAGATGCGGTTATAATAAAGAGAATTAATACCTTAACTAAAATTTCTATTTACACTATTTCTCGGGTTATTAAGTGCGGTAACGTTATAGATCATTTGCAGGTGCGGAAAAACATTATAATTATAAAAGCTTAGAAACTTTACGCGGTATACTATTAGAATGCGCTTTTAATTATAAGAAATTAGATAAACGAATGGTTATAATGGAATCGCGGCGTATTGTTGTATTTATTTATTTATTTACGGGTGAACCCATTTCACAAAAAGTCATTACAGATAAAAAATAAAATATACAAAAACACTTAACATAATATGAGATTATATAAAATATAGAACATACAAAAAAAATAAAATTCGCTATAAATAAAATTTTGTAAAAAAATACGCCTATAAAATAATACGCAACCAAAAGGAAGCAAATATCAATAATACAACTAGTTACCTAAGTACACTTGACACTAATAGTTTAAACCTGCAAAAACTCGTGGAAAAATCAAGTTCAGGATATTGATTAGCACTCCTTAGTGTTCGTGGTATAAATGAAAATTGTGCATAATTCGTCCTGCAAAACGGAATATAAAAGGAAGTAACCTGCCTAGTCTGGCGGCTAGGAACTTCTAAGTTAATTCTGGCTAACAAGTCGGGACACTCGATTAAAAAATTTACTATTTTGAACAATATAATCAGGTCATGCTGATCACGCCACTGTTTTAAAGTAGCAATATTTAAATTTTGCTGGATGGTTTCATAGTCCATGTATCGACCCATTTTGAATGCTATGTGTCTAAGGAATCTGTGGTGAACGCTTTCGATTTTGTTAATATAGAGTAATATGTAGACCACACCGATGTGCAGTATTCCAAGTGGGGTCTGACTAACGAACAATAGAGCACTTTTAAAGGATGTATATTAGTAAAATCAACGGTAATACGCTTAATATATCCAAGTAGACTCAGAGATTTATTAACAATGGTTTTAATATGTTCCTGAAAACTTAGCGTGGTATTCAAAAACACTCCTAAGTCCTTAAAAATATCTCGAGATTCCAAAACCACATTGTTAATAGTATATTTATACAATATTGGGGTGTTAATTCGATGAAACCTCATAATATGACATTTTCCCGTATTTAGATCCATTCCATTACTTAAACACCAATTATGCAGTATTTTCAAATCAGATTGTAGATTTTCAGCATCCGTACTTGATTTTATCACTGAAAAAACCTTTAAATCATCGGCAAACATAAGCACGATTCCATAGTGAAAACCGCTAATAATATCATTAATAAATAAGTTAAATAACAAAGGCCGTAAGTGAGAACTCTGGGGTACACCCGAAAGAACGGAAATCTCATTTGACAAACAATTATTAACACGTACTATTTGTTTCCTGTTTGTAAGATAATCCTTAATACATTTTAACAATTGTCCTACTATACCATAATTTTCTAGTTTGGCTATTAAGAGCTCATCATTAACTCTGTCGAAGGCCTTGGAGAAGTCAGTGTAGATAGCATCTACTTGCCAACCATTCTCCAAGGCCCCCGTTATGTGACTAATGTAATTCAGCAAGTTAACTTCAGTTGATTTGCCCTCTCAGAAGCCATACTGTTGGGGAATGATAGTGTTCCTGTTTAGATAAAATAAGTATATAAAATAAGTAATAAGTATATAAGATATGTAAATTATCAAAACTAAACTAAAGGAACAAAAAACAAAGACATGCAATAAAGATATGGGTAAGATGACCGGATGATAAAATACGCAAGAAAGCAGTAAGTATTATATCTGAGACGAATTTACGATTGTGAGAAAATATCCAAGATTTCAAAAGTTTTTTGTATAAATTTATGTTATTAATTTGTTTTAGGGATGATGGTAAGTGATTATATAAACGAGGTCCAATGTAAGTGAACGATCTTTGCCCACTGGTTTTGTTAGCTCTAGGAACAGTGCCATGCGCAAATATTTGGGCTCTAGTTTGGCGAGTATGTGGCAACTGCTTGACGTAAGTTTGGTTTTTGAAAATAAAGAGTAGCGTGTTTTATGCGAATAACTGTCTTATATCACATATACTTGTAATTCAGCATATAATTGATCAGATGGGTATCTGATGTTTTTGAAATAAATTATTTTTAGGATTTTCTTTTGAATATTTATTAATGATTTTAAAATACTTTTGTCAACTCCTCCCCAGCCAATTATTCCATACTGAAGCAAGGATTCCGCAAAAGCATAATATAGTGTTTTTAAGTGATTCAGCGAAAAAATATTACGAAACTGGTAAAATTTATACATTAAACCCCTTAATTTGTCTGGATGTGGTCATCCCACTTCAAAAAACGATCAATGTGAACTCCCAGATATTTTGCTCTTTCAGCTAAGTTTATTTTTGCAGAATTTACCTCGATACTATTGTAATTGGGTAGATGAGTTATGTAGGATGTAAATGGTAATATTTTGGTTTTTTCTAGATTGATAGTCAATAAATTAGAAGAGAACCACTTTATAATATGTCTAAGGCCATTTTCGGCTTTTTGTTTTACTTCTGCCCAATTCCGTCCAGTATATATAATGGCTGTATCATCAGCAAAAGAGATTATTTCACCTGCTGACTTAAGATTCGGTAGGGAGTTGATAAAAATTAAAAATAGTAGCGGGCCTAGGACTGTACCTTGCGGGACGCCGCAAGACACTGTCCTTTCAGTACTCAAGTGTTGATTTAATTCTACCCTTTGTCTCCTATCCGTTAGGTAGTTTTGGAAAAGGTTGTACACTCCCCCTCTAATCCCTAGACGGCTTAGCTTTTCCAGCAAAAGCTCGTGACTAACCGTGTCAAAAGCCTTTGCTAGATCAACAAATACGCCCAGGCAAGCTTGTTTTTCGTCGATTTTTTTGTAAATTATAGATGTTAATTTAGCAACAGCATCTTGGGTAGATAGGTTTTCCTGAAAACCGTATTGGGATTTGGAAAGGACGTTATTTTTTTGCAGATAGCTTAGGAGTCTTTTTTTGATGGTTTTTTCAAAAATTTTACTGATGGAGGACAGCAGGGAGATCGGCCTATAATTAGAGAGATTATTCCTGTCACCGGTTTTGTAAATAGGAATAATTTTTGCCTCTTTCATAAGTAGCGGGATTTTACCGCATTCTATGGTTTTATTCACTATATGACATATGGGATCTGCAATGTGATCTGGTGAAAGTTTTAACATTTCATTGGTAATTCCATCTATCCTGGTGCTTTGTTAATTTGGAGGTCATGGATTATTTGCTTAATTTCTTCTTTATTGGTGTAATCCAAGTACATAGAATGAGGAATTATACCATCGTTGTTTTTAATCTGAACCTTAGATATTTTTGCTGCTAGGTGCATTCCAATGTCTGCAAAGTACTCATTAAAAGCTTCACATATGTCAGTATTGTTAGAAATTTCATTACCGTTTTGAATAATTTTTTTAATATTTTGTTTAGTTTTATACTGATTTGAATATTTATTAACCACCTCCCACAATTTTTTTGAACAATTTTTATTTTTTATAATTTCATTTTTAGTTTAGTTTTTTTAATAGCAGACCTAATTTATTTCGATATCTAAGATATTCATTTTTGGATTGCTCGTTTCCTGAATTATGCAAATACTTGAGGTATAATTTATCTCTCGTTTTAATTGAGTTTATTAAGCCAGTAGTAATCCATGGTTTTTTTCTATTGGTTTTTTTTAATTTTGATTTTTTCAGTGGAGTTTTTAATTAAGTTTTTGAATTTGAGGACAAAGTTATTCATTTTAAAATCTATATCATTGGAGGCATATATATATCACTCCAGTTTTCATTTTGGATAAGTTGTTTTAGTTTTTCGTAATTTATTTTTGTGTAATATTCGTTATTCACGGCCTCGATTTTTTTTTCTTAAGTAGGGTATTGTTTAAAACCATGATGGTTGAGAAGTGATCAGTAATATTCGTGTGCACTACTGCCGAGAAGATATTATTAGCATCAAATAATTTACTTTTTATATAGATATGATCAAGGCAAGTTGCAGTTAAAGGGGTTACTCTAGTATTTCTATTAATTAGAGAGACAAAACCATTTTCAGCTAGCAGATCTATATAGTCATCGATGTAAGCCGTTTGTTTTTGTCTCTCTAATATGTTAATATTAATATCTCCTGTAATAATTACATGTTCGAAGGAAGCAAAGTGTATTTTTTTAAGGGTTTCTTCAAGGTTGGATATAAACTTCTGCTCTGGAGTGAATGGTGATCTGTATATTGCAATCATACAGATTTTAATTTTATCTATCATTAAGTTTAACATAAGGGCAGTTGTTTCTCTAATTTTGATACTTTTAGAAGCATACATGATGTCTTCTATAATATATGCAGTAATTTCATCGTTCTGGTTGCGTTTGTAATCACTCAACACCATATTATAACCCTTTAAATTGAGAAAGTTATTTTTTTCAGTGTTCCAAGTCTCCGTAAGGATAATGCAGCTAAAATAGTTATTAAATTGGGATAAAAAAATTTCAAATTCATCAAAATGTTTTTTGATACTTCGACAATTGTTATGATAAAAGGAAAACTTATGCATTATTTTAGATTTAAGCAGTATTTTTAGGTCATCGTTGTTTTGTAATTCATGTGTGTTAAAAACTTGATTTTCATAGTCTCTTATAAACCGATTCATATGTACTTAATAAAATGTAACATGTAATAGATATAATAAAATAAAGTCCAGATAAATTCATTACATCCCTAAATGCACTACTATCATTTTTCGTTTCTTATACAAAGACAATACAAAATAAAATGATATTGCTAATGAGCGAATTCCTAAACGATAAAATATAAAAATAGAATTTAAAAAAGTGTCAATAAAACGTGTTAATAATTGTTTTTGTTTATTCTTAGGTTTCTTTCACTTTTAGTACGGGAGCAAGAGTTGCTTCGGTGTAGTTTAGTAGATTTTTCTGCTGGTGACGTCGCTGCCCTTTTTAAGGAGTTATCACTGGTTTGAGGATTGTTGATTGTGTTTGATCCTTGGTTTCTGTTTTGTGTTAGGTCTTTGTATGTGTATAAGTTCCTTCGGAAAATGTGAGCTTTTTGATTTTTTCCTCTAGCTTCTTTTAAGTGGTGTACTAATATCTTGTGTTCCTTTCTCTTTATTCAGCTGTCAGATCTTCGACTATGTATATATTCTTGCCTTTTAATTTTTTGCTGTTGGTTACTATTCATGTTTTTGTTATATATCTGGTGAGTTTGACAGAAATAACAGGATCGCTGTTTTTATCTTTAAATGTGTAAATTTTACTAAATTCTCGTTCAGAGATTTTTAAATCTAAATATTGTTTAAAGAAGTTAATGGTAACCTGCAATAGGTCTTCTCCTTCCTTATAATGAGTGTTGAAAATGAGTAAATTATTTTCTTTGGTAGTTTTCTCTAATTTTTCATTTCTCTTTTGCAAGGATGAAATTTCATTTTCTAAATCTTGTACATATTTTTTATTATCGGAAATTTCCTGTTTAACTTCACTAATTTGTTGTCCTAATGTTTTAGTAAGAATTTCGTTCTGCTCAACTATGAACTTCTTTAATTCTTCAATATTTTCAGACATTAGTGGGGAGTACTTGGGAGCCGCGCTAGCTCCAGAACTAATATCAATTGTTCGAATTTAGATAGTAAAATTATGTTACCTCTTACGGAAGAAGAATGAGATGCAGTTTTCTAACTTATTAAACCTTGTTTGTTATATTCACTTCTCCAGGTGGATGTAGCAGATTTTGATGCACAAGTAGAATACTTTTCTGAGTTTTTTTAACTAAACTCATGGACAAAATTAACGCACCACTTTATTAAATAAGCACAAGTTTTCTTTCATGCGACTGATGTAATTGATAGCTTCATATAAACTTGTAAATAAAGCAGAGCAATTGTTTTGAACTGAAATTGGGAAGAAAAGACCCTATTTTGAGTAATTTTGTAATTTTTTTGTTACTAATGCTACAAATTCGCAAAACATGAACTACACATAAAACACGTTATAAACACATAAATTAGCGTGTTTCAACCGATTCTAGTACCGTGTATGGCCTCCTCTACTTCTTATTACTGCATGCATTCGCCTTGGCATACTGGAGATCAGATTTTCGATAACTTCTTGGGGGATATTCTCCCATTCTGCTATTACTGCATCTACCAGTTGATTATGGTTCACAGGCGAGGGCCTATGACTGCGAACTTTCTTTTTAAGAGCGTCCCATAGATGTTCTATGGGATTTAAGTCGGTGTTGTTGGCTGGCCATTCCATTAACTGAATATCAACTGCATTTAAGTAGTCAATCACTTGCCTAGACACGTGGGGACAGGCATTATCTTGCATGAATACAAAATTAGGTTCCACGAAGGGGGCAAACGGCATCACGTGTTCAACTATGACATGTTCGAGATAATAATCCGCATTCATGGATCTCATACGAATAGGTACCAACTCTGTGCGACCGTTAAAACAAATTCCTCCCCAAAACATAACAGTGCGTCCACCAACTGGAATTTTTGGAGTAATATTGCATCTTGAAAATCTCTCTCCTGGCCTTCGCCAGATACGCTCACGCCCATCCGAAGATTTTAAGTTGACTCTAGTCTCATCTGAGAATAAAACGCTCTTCCAATCATCATCCGTCCAGTTTTGATGATTTCTAGCGAAACGTAGTCTGTGTTCCCTGGTTAGCAAAGGTTTTTTCGCTGATCTATTGCTCAATCCAGCTTCCTTTAGGATATCAGGACATTGGAAGCAATTGCCAACTCATTTTTTAACATTGTACCCGTGACTGTCCTGTTTCTAAGAGCAGATAGCCTCAGAAAGCGGTCATCTCTTGCATTCGTGTACCTTTTGCGCCCTTGTCCTGGTCTGCGATTGTAAGATCCTATCTGATTGAAGCGTTGAACCATGCGACTTATAGTCGAATGATTTATTTCTAACAAATTCGCAACATAACGCATAGAATGTCCTACTTCCATTAAAGTTGATGCCTTTACTGCGTCCTCAACTGATAAATTTCTGCGACGATTCATTTTTTAACACTAAAACTCTTAAAACTAATACTACTAACAACACAATATCTTCTAGCAAATGAAATCTTTTGTTAATCAACAATTTTTCTAACAACAAAGTGCTCATCAACTTTTGGAGATCATGTAAAATTATGATAATTATGCTCACGAAATGTTGACAGCAGGTGTCTAGATTATCAACAGACATCCATCCGTATTAGTAACAAAAACACAGTAACCTTAAGCAGATCGTTATCTTAAAATTTAAAAACAAATGAGTGGTGCGTTAATTTTGTCCAGGAGTTTAAATTTAACCACTTTTTTACCACTTTCTGGCGGAGCTCAAAATAACGTGTTTTCTGTGTACATACCGTATTCAATTATGATACTGTTTAGTATGGCTGGGTAGATCAGTCTAAAAAGTGTAGTTTAAATGCGCCATGTTCGAGAGGAAAGCGTATAATAATTCTTCACGCCGGAAGTGAAAACGGTTTTGTACCAAATGCGTTACTACTGTCTGCGAAAAATATTAAGCAATGTTCAGCCGACTATCATGAGGATATGACTGCAGATTTATTCGAAAAATGGTTTCAAGAGCAGCTTCTTCATAACATTCCTCCAAATTTAGTAATCTTTATGGACTATCATTCCAAATTCTAGTTCAAAGAAGGCAGATATTTTATAATTTATTAAAAATAGGAACATTAGTCCGGAAAAGGTAACGACAAAGAAAGAATTACTACGAAGTATAAAAGCGCTTAATTTAAAAGAACTATTATGTGATCGGATCGACAATATTTGTAATACACACGGACATACACGCCTATGGAGACAATGTTCCGATAAGGGAAAATTTGCCGCTAGGCGGTACCCTTTGTAGCAACTTATTTTAGTTATACTATAACAGAACGTAAGCTCAGAATAAAGCGAAGTGCGGTATCCATAGGCTTTCCTAATTTAAGGACGGGGTATCGCTGTACATCAGAATGGCACCTACAGACCAAAAGTTTATTCTAACTTTCTTCGTTATTACAACTCAAATCGTTTTATTTTTTTCACTAAATTGCTTATAAAGGTCTAACTTAGGTAAGGATTGCATTTATTTTTTGTTAATTAATTGTTTAATATTGAAAAAGAGCTGTTGAATGCGAACTATTTTAGACCTTTACATTTGTATAAATAAACAACAATCTAAACAAATTTTCTTAAAATGAAACTAAACCTTTCCTAAGTTGAACATTTTTCTATCAAATAGCCCAATCAGAATTTTCTAAAGAGATCAGACCTAAGAAATAGTTAGAAACTAAAATCATGCTGCATTTTATATTTATTTTTTCACTTTGGATAAAAAATGGACGTAGTTAATGACGAAATAATTGTACTTTAGTTTATAACTTTTATCATAGATGGAACTAGGCACTATATATATTTTTTCTTTTTTTTATTAACGAAGTCAATACAAATTTTTGTATTATAAATTAATGTAACGTTTTTTAAATATTTTGCGATATTTACAAAACAATTATTCCATAAAACAAATTACTAAAATGAAAAAAAGAATACTGATTTGCAGATATTGATTTTCAGTAGACCAGTTATATCATTGTTATATCTTGAAGAAATTTTAATTATAATATGCCCAGCGTACGGCTGGCCATCTATAGTTATATATGAGGGTAAATAAAATTATTGTTTGTGCCGAGCGATCGCTTACAGAATAAGTGTTTATTATTCCATTTTCCCAGCACAATTAGAAAAACATTAGACACAGAATAAACATCGTTGTAAATAAATATAAAAACTATAAAATTGTTAATAACAAAAAACTGTAAATTCAAAATTCTTGAAAAAAATACCAATTATTGGTAGCCATATAGGTTTCTGAGAGAAAAAAATGTTAGCGTAAATTTTGTATACGTGGTATTCTGAATTAAGTAAAAAGAAAAACTGGCATCAAAATATTTTATTTAAAAAATATACTTTTATTATTTTTACATTTAAATATTTTCTGGTGGATCTTTACATTTTAATCTTTTGCCTCTCCTGTTTAAAATAACTTCCGGCCCAACGCAATCCTCATAGAATCGTCTCAACTTTTCTACCATATTGTTAAAAAAGTTTCGTTGAAATTTATGTTTTCGGTAAAAAGTGGATTATCATCTGTATAAATAATAAAATGGCATGTTTTTCTTCTTGTGATGACGAGTTGTCCTTGTATCTAAAAAGAATAATTTGTAATATTCTAAAAAAATTAGAAAAATGAAAAGCCAGTAACAAATCTTACCTGATAATAATAATTGTGATTTTCCTTCAAGTGAATTTCACTATTTTCAATTTTTAAGCAAGGAACCATACGCTTTTCTACGGCCTCTCTCAATGACATTTTTGATGTGAATCAATTAAACCTAAAACATAATAAGTTATTAAACTCTGATATGTATATAATAGTTACAATAATTCGTTTACCATCAGGCGATGCACCTAATAAACCGTATTTCAAGTCAACAAATAATCCTGAAGTATTAACATTCGGGTAGTAATAGTGCGTAGTTTGCAGCACTTCATCAAATTTTAAAACATTAGTTTATATCCAGCAACGTTCTAGAAAACATCATTATTCTTCATAAGTATCTAGTCTCCGAATTTTCGACGCAAGTAAATAGGTATTACAAAATTAAAATATGTTGACCACTTTAATGTGTCATTTGTAAATGCATCGCCTCTAAGTTAATAATATTTTAATGATTTTTTGACACTTACCTAGAGCTGATCTAAAAAGAATCACACACAACTATAAACTTATAAAAATAATAAACTTACCCTACCGATGATTAGGTATATATAGAATTAAAAATACAAATAAAAAATTGTAAATGGTAAAAAATAAAGATAAAAGTAATAATTACTAGAGCACCTATTTATATTACTAAATGTTGATCTACCCTCGTTCTTTCCCGAGATAAAATACAAAATATATTTTGTTGGCTGGCAAGGTCTAGAAATGAGAATTATATAACTGGTTTTTACCCTAAATCATGTGTTTTTAGCAGGTAAAATTTTTTCCGATGAATAGAGCAATTTAGTGAAAGGATTCTATTATTATTTCTGTTAGTTTATCCTATTACTAAGAGATGTCTGCACTTCATGGCTAAATAAATCATTGACACATTTTCGTTTCAGATTGCATGGGATACGGGCTCTACCTAGGAATTAGGCAGTATTTTTAGGATTTCAGAATAACTAACGTCAGTACCTATTTGAATTTTTGAGATTAAACATTTATTATTTATAAAAAATGTTCACATAAAATCGTTTTAATACTTTTATATTTAATTAAAGTATTGAATATTTTTTGGAAATTAGGTAGGGTAAAGAAAACACTATTGCAAACCTAGTTATATTTTGATATTAAAAAATACATTCAAATAAATTTAGTATTACATAAAACCTTACTTAAAACTGGTGTTTATTGACCGTTAATCTTTTATGGAACGACATATATGTATTCTATAAAAAAATTTAATTAGAAATTTAAAATTAACAAAAAATACTACATACTAAAAACATCTATTTTTCGCTATTGTTATAAAATAATATAAAGGGTGTCCCATTTAACCCCCTAACCCCACTTTATTGCTATCCTAGAAACTGTAATAGATACGAGGTTGGTTAAATTAGAGAAAAGTTGCACATTTTTAAGGCCAATAAAGTTGTTTTTACAGAGTTATAAATTTTCTGTACACTTGGATATTTTAGTCATTTTTATTCATTTTCGGCTAAATGCACTGAATAAACATGACTGGTCTGCAATAAATTTGTCCCCTCTTTTAGAACGAACTCACTCATTCCAAATATGGTTTTAGACACAAGATCTTTTCCTTTAGAAACGCGATGAAATATACATTTTTCAATACTTGTCTTTTCTTCAAAATAGTTTTTATTGCCCCTATAGATAGCACATCATCTCTTCTCAGAAATATTTATTTTCAGAAATGTATATAAATGTAAACTGTAAATGTATTCACTATTGAATAGGTATTTTTTGCCGTTTAATTGATAACGAGGAAGAAAACAAGCCTTTGTTCCAGCTTAAAAATACTTTTTTTATCAGTTCTTTTTGTAAGCAATACCCAGCCAAACAGTAAACACATAAAAGTCTAAACTGGAGTTTAAGAGCACAGTTTTTTAAATATTTTTCACAAAAATATAATGTACACTACACACATGTATCCACACTAAATACAAGTCAAGATTTTCAATATTTTTAAAATAAAACCAAACACAGCGATTTAATACGACGTAAAACGCACTATCATTATCAGAGACTATAGAAATAATAGCTTTGTTCGGGTTTACTTGATTACTGTTTTCTGTTCGGGTTTTTCTTGTACGGTTTTCGAACCGTTCTATAATTTTAGTTTGGTGTTCGGGTTTTATTTCTGACTGTTTTCGGACGATTTGAAAACTGTCAAATCAGTCCAAGGCACGAATACATATAACAAGGATGTGAAACTCCTATGCCGAGCTATAAGCGCCCGTGGCTGAATTTACGGCTCCTATCTGGGCGGAGTCTAGTCCACGGTCGTTGCGTACTTTGTACTGCGCATCAGTTCGAACATCATACGATCATGGGTGTGTTCGGGGAGCACGCTTTCGAGCTATGTAGCGCCAAGAGCCATATAACGCAAACGAGGAATAGTACTAGATAGCGCCAAATGGCACAAATAGCGTGCTCCCCGAACACAGCCCATAACTATTCGAAAACACATGCGGTTGGTTATCTCGCTCGCACAAAGAAAAAGACAGCCTGTTGCGCAGTACGGAGTACGCAACGACCGAGAATTTAACCCTGCCCAGATAGGCGCCTTTTCTCCTGCTACCCTCTCCACTCAAGTTTCACATCCTTGTTATATGTATTCGTGGTCCAAGGTTAAAAGTAAGAATTTTTCGTGGACTAATTGACGCATGCGCTTGGTTATTTGTCAGTCATTAGGTTTGTTCCAACCAAGCAAAGAACCGTTCTAGAACGGTAACATTACCACTCACGAGACCAAATTAGTGCACTGCGCAACTCAGTTCACCACTGCGCACAAAAATTACTATTTTAGAACGGTTCTTTGCTTGGTTGGAACAGACCTATTGTTTGTAGTGTGCATTTTAAATTCAAATTATTCTTGGTATTTTAATTTATTCAGTATATTATTATGGATTTATTGGCAGAATTCTCGTCAGAATCTTTTTTTACCCGAATTATTACAGAAAAAAGTAAAAAATGAGAATTATGTCGAAGAAACAGTACCCCTATATGGTGATGAACAGTTTATCCAACATTTTAGGTTTGTGGAAAAAATAATTTACTTTTTGTATTAGATATTAAAAAATAAGGCGTTCGGGTTTTTTCATTTGTTGATAGTTTTCAAACCCTACATAAATAATCCTTGGATTTAGTCTACTGCACATCTAGGGTGTGTTCGGGGAGCACGCTATTTGCGCCAATTGGCGCTATCTAGTACTATTCCTCGTTTGCGTTATATGGCGCTTGGCGCTACATAGCTCGAAAGCGTGCTCCCCGAACACACCCCTAGTTGTGCGCAGTCAGCAAATCGTTTTCAAAACGTCCGAAAAACGAAACCCAACCGCAGCCTACGTCACAGGCAACCGAGTGGGATCGGGAATAAAGGTTATCTATGGATCGGTATCGATTTTTTGACGAACTTATTTCTTATGGGATTAAGCTATCCTCTAGTTTACTATTCTTGGATTCATACACATAGTTTGGCGTTGCCTTACCTAATCTAAGGGCGAAACCCGAACAGAGCTAAAGCTGACTGGCAAACCCAAAAAAAAACTATTGATAAACCGATCCTGAGATAATTTTTCTTGCAAAATAATGAGAGCTTTATATTTGTTTTGAAATACAAGGAACAAAGAAACAAAATTACAGAAGCTGTAAAAACATTCACCTATAAATAGTCTAGTTCTGTGATCCCGGTAATGACAGACAGAATGCAATGTAGGAATTGTTGCATATTTTATTGGCATAGGTTTTGTTTAATAATAAAAAATAAAAGTTTTATCATTAAGTAAACTAAAGCATTAATAGTATAGTAAATTAAGTAAATATTAATGGATTTTGATAGTCCAGATGTTATGAAAGATTTTCCGGGATTGTACGCATCAGATCATAATAAAAAATGTAGTAATGAAAGTGATTGTAAGTTTGTATATTAATACAGTTGATACCAAATCTTGTATTTTTTTTCTCCAGATAGTGATGAAGTGGAGAAAGGAGTGAAAAAAGAAACATTAATTGGCAAACGTAAAGACAAAAAGGATAAGGAGAGAGGTTATGCAGCATTAGGAGAAAGTTCGGATGAAGGAAACAAATCTAGGTACCTAATCCATATCTTTATTGGTTTATATATTTTTATAAATTTCCGTAACTCTTACATAGTCACTATCAAGAGGGTATAAAAAATAGTTATAAATTTTACTTTGAGTTCTAAAAATTGTCTTTGTAATGTTATACAATCTAAGTGATGTCCCATCTATTGTTACTTTATTATATGGATTCATTTATAGTGAATCATCTTGCCACTGTATAATTTACAATTACTTTTATTAAAAATATATTTTAGAAGTCCATCAAAATCTAAAAAGAGTAAATCATTTAAGTTTCCAACAAAATCCAAAGAAAAAAGGGAAAAATCTAGAGATAAAGAAAATCCTGATAAAAGGGAGAAAGATAAAAAAATTGATAAAAAAAATGAAAAAGAAAAGTCTAAGAAAAATAAAAACTCAGTTGAAGAGACAATTGCTTTAGCAGGTAAGTGTGAACCATATTTATAAGTAGAATCTGTTTTAATAGATTGTGCAACCCCAATTATTTTAAATTTTATGTTTTTACTTTTCAAGAAGCACTACCAATTTTTGGAGTTAGCCTAGACATCTCAGTAGAAAGAAGTCGATGTCATGATGGTGTAGACTTACCCTTACCTATTCGAGAATGTATTGATTATGTAGAATCATTTGGTATTTCATTTGAAGGAGTCTACAAAATAAGTGGTACAAAAACTAAAGTTTCACAAATTAAAAAAATGTATAATCATAGAGAGAATGTGAAATTAAGTGATTATGATGTGCCTACAGCTACAAGTCTTTTAAAAATGTATTTAAGGTAAAAAGAATACTACCATTTACACACTTTTTTTATTATATATATAGGTATATAGGTTTAAATCAAGAATAAAACAATTTATCATTTTGATTAATATTAGCTACATTTATCAAAATCTTTGTTTTTTTTCTGTCATTTTTATTATGATGAAATACTCCACATATGCTTTTTTTCACAATTAGAATAAAATATCAGAATGTAGTTCTACCTTAATTTTTTATTTTGTTATGCATTTTACAAAACTAATTTGTTTACATAATAAAAAAGTTAGGTCTTTTGTCAAAACAAGGAACATTTCAAATACAAATGTTTTCCAAGATGTTTTTCCAAATTGACATAGTACATTTTATATTTAGCTACATTAAAGTGGAATTTATCAAAATAATAATTATGTTGAAAATTTTTTGCTCAATTGAAAATCCAATGAAATCAATTAATTTGTGGTCATCTGATTGATTACAACCAATAAAACCAACATTATACTGAAAACAGATCCCATGGGCTGTTTTCACTCAATCATGTAGCTATGGAAACCTACATTTCATTTCATTTCGATTTTGACATTTCAAATATTCAATATTTCAAAATGTCACAATTTGGTTGTAATACTGATGAGAATATTAATGAAATTATCAAATCAAATATACCAAAGAATACTGTTTACAGTAAAAAATTTGTTCCTTCGTTAATTGCACATTTAAATAAATTGTTTCTGCTCTGTATTTTTTTTTCCATAACCAGCAAAAAATTTTCTATCTAAATAACCCTCAAACATTGATAAATGCCCAAAAAATTTTATAACAACTTTCTCAAGCTTGCCTGTAAGCAACAAGCTTTCAAAATCTGTTATAAAATTTTTTTGAACAATTATCAATGTCCTTGGGTTATTACTACTGACAATAAATCAATTAATTTTTTAGGTAATTCAGCATTTAATTAATTGTTATTTATTTTTAGAGATCTTCCAGAACCCATATTTACCAATGACTTGTTAATACGCTTTGAAGAAGCTGGTGCCATATTAAATTTAAATACTAGAGAGAAGCATCTAAAAATTTTAGTAGAAAACTTACCATCACTGAATAAACTGTTATTATCATGGCTCATTGTACATTTACACAATGTATCAACAAACGTTAGTTTTTGTTTAAGTACCTACTTCATTTGGTTTAAGGATGTAGGTAAAAAACATCAATTTGAAATATGTAATATGCATCGATTAAAACAAAAAAGGCACCTAGCCGATAATTTAAAAAAAATATATTAAAATATTAAAGTCCGTTCCAATCCCATATAATTTGTACTGGAACTTGGCAAAATCCAATTAAAATGATAAAAAATATGTGTATTATAGTTAAAATATGGCTGTTTTTCTACCATTGTTTTCAATGTCGTTGAGGAGGTATTTGTGATTAATTTTTAATATTCCAATAGTGTTCTCATAGAACTTTGTACAGACACCTTCTTGGTCCTCCCGTAATAGTGACAACGCAGCACTTGGTTTATAGTATATAATCATATGTTAATTACATTTTTATTTAAATATTTATGCACGATTCAATACCCCTCTTCAGGATTGATCTTTAGGATGGTTTGAGAACGATTCTCTAATTGCGCAGAATTGAATGTGTAGTAGATTAAATGCCGGGGCTATTAACGAATACAAAACCCGAATACCTTATTTTTAAATATGTGACATTAAGAAGTATTTTAACATTTGACAGCACAACTTTTTGTTGTTTGATTGATTACCTGTGTGTACGTTATTGTAGTGTATTGTATGTGCATGTGTAACTAGAACTTTAGTAATAGAAAAAATCCTTACTTTCAACTAAGGACTGATATTGATAGTTCTCAAATGATCCAAGAATTCAGAAATGAAACCGGAATACCAGATTGTAATTCTAAAAAAGTTCCAAAACAGTACAAGAAAACCCGAACACGGGATTATTTTGTGTACTGGCTTCTGCCATATCGAAAAACCTAATCGGCGAAACCCGAATAAAGCTAATAGAATACAAATCAAAAGAAATTTAATGAAACTTATTTTTTTCGATTAATTTGTAAAATAACCTAAAATGTGTTTCAGAAATTACACTTGAGGATTACAAACTAACTTGTAAAAAAAGTTTCATGACTGCTAATTTCTGTATCATGATACGAAAAATATTGATATTATATTATAAAATATTTTGAAAAATTACCATTAACCATTTTTATGTTTTCTTATTTATAATTGAGTTTTAAAAATGTTAAGTTTTCTGTTTCATTAACCAGGGTAGAGATAAGGTCAAGGTTGACAATCTAATCACCAGAAATGTATTACAATTATTTGCAACTCCTGTTCTTTTAATATTAAAGCATTTTCTAATTTAAAATCTATTAACGAAAACTCAAGTGTTGAACTACAACTGAAATTTTATATGAAATAGTCGAAGTCATAGAATGGCGTGGAGCTTTTCTGGTTAATAAAAAATGGTGCACCGCAGGCTTCCTTATTGGATCCATTACTATTTGTTATCGCAAGTGATCTTTCTATCTACATCTTAATACAGATAAATATATTAAGAAGTCCAAATAAAAGAACTTCGTAATAAAACTTTTCACCATTTATTTAAAATAGACATCTGCTAGATACAAAAATATATTTTAATTTCTTTTTTTGAGATTTTTGGATCGTTTCGGCACATTTATCCATTGTACATTAATTGCATTACTTAAAATCACGAAATACAGTCGGTTTAGGATGGTAGCTGCCCTGTCACATTTTCTCGGGACTGAAATAATCCTAACTACAAGTATCAACATTCATTTTATTGAAAATTTAAATTATAATACGAAAAACCATGTGTTTATAGCATTTATTCGGCACCGACATTTCGACGTAAAAATGAACCTCGAGAATAACTAGATGTACTGCATATTGATCTTACATACATCCTTAAGTATGCCAAAAAATCTCAAGTGTTAAAAAAATTAAAGTAGGTAATCTGACTTACAAAAAACTTTTTATTTTAGGAAAAACAAAATAAAATGACTAAACAGAATATTGCCTCTGCACTAAATCATACGTTTCATGTATCATCAAGACTACTTCAGGCTTTGTTACATCAT
The DNA here is from genome assembly GCA_035357415.1 of Ophraella communa. NCBI lineage: Eukaryota > Metazoa > Arthropoda > Insecta > Coleoptera > Chrysomelidae > Ophraella > Ophraella communa. The sequence continues at coordinate 26,553,572 of CM068980.1, forward strand.
AGTACAGCATTGTTTCCAAACATTGTAATTTTTAAATACATACCGCCAGTAACGTCATGTGCGCAGTTACCAGATCGACCTCTACAATTAGAAGCTGAACTAAAGAAACAAGAATCCCTGTTGTCACAAATTCATAATGAAATGAATGTTGGTTGCATATCCAAAGAAAGAGAAGAAAAACTTTGGGAAGTACAAAGAATAATTACACAGTTAAAAGTAAGTGGGAGTTTAAAAAATAAAACCTATGTTGTGTAATCTATATTTATTAATATTGCCGAAATGAAATTTAAAGTGGACTTTCAGTACTATTTTAGTTAAGTTAGAGTTCGTTCAAATACTCATGACCACAGCGCAGAAGACGAGTTTTGGTTCAGTTGCCAAAAATAGTGACTGCGAAATAAACTCGTGAGCGACGAGCTGTCGAAGCGATAGGTTCATTTTAGAATCGAGAGCTGAGCACACAAGCCAGCTTGGGACGTATATTTTACCAGGTGAAAGTTTTTTAGTTTTCTTAATACAATACCACTTCCTAAATTTTATTTCCACCTCCGCGCAGCGCCATAGTCATGAAAGTTTGAACTTATTCTACTATAGAGCGGGTCACAGTTATTATGCAGCGTGGCCGGCATAGGCCAATGTAAATCTTATGGGCGAATATTCAACACTGTTGCCGCTTTGGTTACGGCTTGAACCACAATTAACTCAGCCAATTTATTTTCGTAGAAACGTTTTATTATGAATTTTGCAAAACAGATGTATTAAAAAATGGAATTCAAATCTATTTTTGTAGATTGTAATCAGTATATACCTGATCACTTGATGGATTATTTAGGACTCTACTAAATCTTTCAGACAAATCCTAATCCTATTGCCAGTGAAAATATTATTTAATTACAAAGATGCTAATTATTTTTACCTGTATGATCCCTTGATCCTCGTAAACCGTTATGTAATATTCCTGGAATGTAGAGGTAAGTAAATGTACAGGTAAGTAATAACATAGGCAGGTACCTATCTGTTTCTGCTGATAAACGAAAGGGCATTATTGAAACAACAGCCATGCAGTTAGCAGCACTGTTTGAAAAATTTAAACAAGGTGAAAATCTTCATCGTCGAACCAAGAGGCTTTTATTGAATATTTTAACGTATACGTTGAACACAAAAGATGACAAAAGTGTGACTGGCCTTAGTGTGAGAACAGTTTATAATCTGAAAAGCGAAGCCGCTACTGGACATCGCCAAAAAAACGAAGACGGAACAGCAGTCAGTCGAATTCAAGACTGATCACCTACGATGAAGGTATCCAATCGCAAATACGAAAAGCTGTGCATGAATTCTACTCCGAAAATATTCCACCAACACTGGCAAAAGTTCTTGCTAAAATAAATTCAGACGAAAATGTACCAAATTTTTCTAAAAGTACGCTAAGACGCTTGCTTAACCATATGGGGTTTGTTTATGGAAAGAGAGGAAGAGACTCGATTATAATAGAAAGAGCTGATATAATCGCCTGGAGGCACAAATATTTAAGTGAAGAAGTTCCGCGAAGTAGGATATAACGTAATATATCTGGACGAGTCATGGATTAATGTGAGCCACAGTGTAAATTTTGAATGGAAAGACACTACCATAAAAAATGCCCGAGATTCATTTGTCAAAGGACTGACAACAGGACTGAAGGCTCCAAGTCAACGAGGACCGAGATTAGTTCTTCTTCATGCAGGCTGGAAAGACGGTTTTCTTGAGGGTGCAGAAAAAACTTTCCTGGCAAAGAAAGGTGCAGACGATTACCACGACGAAATGGACGCAGAAGGCTTTGAGGCCTGGTTTAAAGATCAATTGATCCCTAATTTGCCGAAAAACGGATCAAAGAATGTTGTAGTGTTGGACAATGCGTCATACCATTCGGCGAAGTTACCTTTTCCAAAGACAACTTGGAATAAGGAACAATAATAATAATAATAATAATAAGCAAATAAAGTACTGGCTACTGGAAAAAGAGATTTACTTCGAGGATGATTATTTAAAAACAGAATTATTGGCTACTGCAAACGCGTTTAGAGAGCAGTACGACCTAAGAAAAATAGACGACATTGCCACGGAACATAATATAACAGTCCTACGATTACCACCTTATCATTGCGAATTAAATCCTATTGAAATGGTGTGGAACCAAGTGAAAGGATATGTGGCTCGTAATAATAGTACTTTTAAAAAAGAGGATGTGGAAAAACTTATAAAAACAGCGTATTCGCATGTAACCCCAATGCAGTGGTCTAATTATGAAAAAAAGGTAGAGAAGACAGAGGAAAAGATGTGGCAAACAGATCATTTAATGGAAGACATTGAGCCAATAATAATAAATCTAAATGAAGACGATGAAGATGAAGAGTTGGATGACGATGAAGATCAGTAATATATTTCTTAACCCTCAAATGTTCCATTCAATTTTCATTTATTTTAGTTATTCCCTGCTAATCATTGTCATTTTTAAAGTTTAATTTTAATTAAATAATAATAAATTAAAATACGTAATTATTAATTCATTTACTTATTCTATATTTTGTTTGTTACAACAACCCGCCAGAAGAAGAAAAATCATCGAAACGTCGGCAAGATTTCATTAGCTTTTCTCTGTTAATCGTTCTCCCTTAAAATTTAGATGACAGCTGACTTTTTTACCACTCGTCTTGTAATTTATGTATATATATTATTATTATTGACATATTTTTATTATTAATTATATTATTATTTCATAATTTGACAAAGGTCTTTTGTAAGGCCGCTGTATTTATTTATTTCTTTATACGTGATAATTAAACGTATAAAATTTGAATATTTTAGCGGATTTACAATATTTTCCTTTAAACGCGTAAAATTTATCTAAAAGCATAATTATAAATATTCTTAATTACTCACTAAACGATTTTCAAATGAATAATTTAGTCAACATTTAAATCATAATAGTAACACAATGGCAAGTTATATTCCCGCGCCAGTTGGAATCAAATTCGAAGAACATGCCGATATGGCAACGCCGTCGTCCATAAACGCAATGCTGCATAATAACTGTGACCCGCTCTATAGAGAATAGAACAATTGTTATTACAATAGTTAATTTACACCGAAAAACTGACTAGGTAACGGGTGTTTGTTATTGGCCTTGTCGGATAATCGAATATTATAAATTCCCCATACTAATAGATAAGTTACAGCCGGGGGCTGATGGTCAGTCCTGATGGTACGCAACGGATGGAGTTTGTCTAATGTAATGTTAATGATTATTGCCATATATAGTACAAAAAACAATTCTTTAGATATAGACTGAACCCAAAGTAAACCAATGTCACTGGTTGCGTTTACTTATAAAAATTATATTAATTTATTTTATACACCTAAACTAATAAATGGGGTGACTTAAAAACGGAATACGAGAAATAAATACGTTTAAAGTTATACATACACCACAACAATTCTTATTTACATAGATACATTTTTTACGAGAAGTCTGTAAAAAATTATGTTATTGTTAAGTCTCTTGCAAGAGAAAATGATAAATATTACATATTTTAGTGGTTGCAGTTATGAAAATTTGTTTATGTGATAGTCTCAAACTCGATAGTTACTTTTCGTTTCTTATATTAGTACTTTATTATTGAAACCGGCCTGGTTCATCGCATATGTTGGTTTCATTGATCCTGAGAGTTTATGATTGACTGTGTTTTTCTCTAATTTTAGCCAAAATTTACTTTTCCAAAATTATACAGATTTTATCTTGCAGTATTTGTACAGGTCATATATTTTATCTGAAGTTCCTGGCAAATTTAATACCAATAAAATATGAATTATGAAAATAAAAATTTAGATAAAGTAGTTAAAATCTGTTCTAATTATTTCAGAGAAAAATAAAAACAGTAAAGAAGATGAAAAACAGTTGCGAAAAATGTGATGAGGATTATAGTAATGAAGATTGTAAAACAGCTGATAAAGATTCTGATAACCAATCGACATTATTCAACGAGAATACTGAATATATTTTTCACTCAGACACTGTGTCGGTTACATCGCAAACAGCTGTTTCTATAGTAGAAAATTCTGGAACTAAAGTAGAAACAATACAGCAGGAAGATAATAGTGTCGAAAATGAGAATCTTGTAGAAAAAAATGATTATTTGTTTGATGATGATATAGTGTTACTAACTTACAAAAGAAATGGTCTTATTCAATTAAAAGAACAGTTAAGTAAAGATATTCAACAAGAAAAAATGGAAATTGACATGTTTAAAACCAAAATTGATTCCAATACTAACCAAGTAAATATGACAAAAATAGTTATTCCAAAACCAGAATGCTTAGATCAAGTAATGACTCTTTTGCAAACTGAAAATAAAATATTGCAAATTAAAAAAATTAATCTTGTTAGAAAAATTATTGAACAAAAAGAATTATGTATAGAGTTAAGTGCGCAATTACGATTGGCTGAAAATGAAAAATATTCCAATTTTTAACTCTTGCATTGGCATTAATGTAGATAAAAATTTGTACATAAAGTATAATGAATTAAGATTTTACTAAATTATTAAACCTCATTTTTCATTTTTAATGGATTAATGTTTTATTTAAAGTAATTGTACAACAACCAATCTTTAATTATTTTGTAGAACAGCATGGTTTCTGTTATACTAAATTATTTTATATATTGATAAGAATATTAACTATTGAATTTATGTGTATTTCCATTTTTGAAATCAATTGTTTTATTTATTGTGATGGAGTTTATTAATATTTTAAGAAATGTACAAATTATCTATTCACGTGCATGCCATTAATCATTACGTGATTGTATTTTTTACTTTGTTTACCCCGACCATTTCAATTTGTTTATTTTCAATTATTTTTAACTTATGTGACTGTACATTTAGTTTAATGATATAGGAAATATATTTTTATTGTGCACACATATTTACGTGCCAACATATTTAGTTTGTAAATAACATTTTAATTGATATAACTTTTTATAATTTAATATTTAATTTTTATTATTGTGATACCAAACATAATATAATGTACTACTTTAATACTTTGTTTTATTACAATTTTGTCCTTCACAAATCAATTCCACTATTTTTTACTTGATATAAGTTGATATTTATTTTCTTTGTAATGGATGAGTATAAAATAAAACCCTCTTGTCATTGCTGCTTTATAAAAACATAATTTAAAACACTGTAATGTGTTTGCCCCCTAATCAGGCCAGAATGATAAATAGAGTATGCTTTCAATTGTATGATGCTTAGCAGTATTTTACCCAGGGATCAACTAGTTGTAATACTGGTCTTAAGTAATATTTTAGAAGAAGAAAAACAAACATACTTTATATTGGACAAACAAAATTTTATACAATCACAGTAGAAACTTCCTTGACTACTTGCCTTTAAGTGTTTCCAGAGTCCATCCTTAATGGTAATTTCCAAATGCTTACTTTATACCCTACTAATCTGAAAGAAAATTGAGCCCTTTGCTTTGATTCCTTTAATATAAACAACCTCTGTTTTATGCATGAGAATCAGCACGTACTTAGCCTTCCATTTCCTTACGAGTTTCACAGCGATATATAGGCTCCCAATAAATATAAAATGATTTATTTGTTTTTCAAAACTCTTCAATCATTTTAAAATTAATATATATTTCTAATCTTAATAGCACCCTGTCGGGTGGCTTATTTTAAAACGTATGGGCACCGTACATAAACAAGACTAGTAGAACAACTCACCCTTCGGCACTTTGATGTCGATGCTTCAAAGTAAAGCCGCTATCGTACGAAAACAAGCACGTGTCTCCTATTTACGTACATAAGCTGGGGGCCCGACAGTCACCGAGATCGGCGACGGGGTAAGGAAGGAACGTTTATGGGCGTGTCCTAGAGTTGGAATTCTAGTCTTTGTTAATGTTCGGTGGTATGGGTCTGGACTAGTATATATTTATAAAGGGTAATAATTTGTAGAATGAGGACTAACCATTGCTGTACACCAAAATATCTGCATAAAATAAATAAATTAATTAATATAAAATAATATTAAAATTTAAAACTGCCAGTTATGTACACAGAACACGCACATATATGATAATTTTGTTAAAATAATCAATGAACTAGTAAACATTGAAAGTTTATTCATTGAACCAGAAACTCAACTCAAAAGGAATGATATAAAAATTTTAATAGTACAGCTAATGTTATGCTTATACGAGGGTTGCCTTTTATATTTCCGGATTAGAGAACAAAAACAAATATTTAATAATCAAAGATCACTTTATTGTTTTTCAAAATATTCCTCATGAAGATCTATACACTTTTGCATGCGTTTAAACCAATTGTCAAAGAACTTTTGCCACTCTGATTAAGTTATCTCCAAAACATACATTCTGAATGCATCAACCGCTTCTTCAGGTGTAGAAAAACCTTGTTTTTTACGTACGGGAATAAAAAGAAGTCATTCGGTGCCAAGTCAGGACTATACGGCGGATGACCTCATCAAATCGATGTTTTGGGTGCTCAAAAATGCAGTTGTTTGAGCCGATGTGTAGGAGCTCGCATTGTCGTGGTGAAGAGTGATCCGTCTTCGGCGGTTGGTTTTCCTGATTTCTTGGAAAACAAATGGCAAACAAATGGTTGTATACCACTCAGAATTGACTGTTCTGCGTTGTTCTAGTGGTACGGTTGCGACATGTCCAGTTTTTCCGAAAAAACAGGCGACCATTTGCTTGGAAGTGCGCGAACAACTTTTGTTGGATTGGGCTCATCTTGAAACACCCATACAGTCGACTGCTGTTTACTTTCGAGCTCATACGCGTAAATCCACGATTCATCACCTATCACGATGTCATAGACGAGTTTCGAAGCACCGCGATCGTATTTTTTTCGACCAATCGACACGAGCCTTTTTTGAGCGATTGACAAATTTTATGGGATCCAACGCGAACAAATTTTTTGACCGTCAAATATTTATGCAATATTGAATGTATGCTGGTCCCACTAATGCCTAAGGTTGTCTTAATCTCACGATAGGTCATATGACGATCTTGCAATATCAGTTCGCGCACAGCATCAATGTTTTTCGGAACAACAACTGATGTTGGACGACCTGCACGAAATTCGTCTTGGAGTGAACTACGGCCACGATTGAATTCACCATAGCATCGATAAACACTGATCCTTGATGCTTCATCGGCATTGATGAGCTTCATCGGCAAAAATTGAATTAAGTTCATCCATAGGTAATCCACATGGAAAGTTGTAAAAAATAATTGCACGAAAATGTATACTCTTTCTATTCTTAATGTAATGACCATGAAATAAAGCAATGTTGTCAGATATATTTTCTAAAATTGTTGGGCTCACTATACAAATGTCTCCCATTACTTCAGTAAACTGTTAGCTCGTGATGTTCTCAGAAAGCCAATTTGGAAATATTTAAAAACAATACATAATATAAATTTATTAGTAAGCATTAAAAAAAGTCGCTCGAAATTGCTGTAAAAATAGAAATTAATTAAAACAACTTTTTATATGCCTACTATATTTAAGAAAATTTTGTATATCTGGCAACGCAGCACATCACAGCACAGGTGTCCGAGTTCATTCGAGCTAATACGATCATCAAGTTAAATTATTGTCTATAATATAATGGAGTAACGGGTCACTTACTAAGGCGGACCACTGTAACATAAAAAATTTAGGGCGTGGCTTATACAGAGATATTAGTATTCAGTCTCGATTCAGGGGCGTGTGTGAATTTTGTTTTAAAGAAATATTTAAAATAATAGTAATATCTAATTTCTTGGTCGAGTGAGTTAAGTGAATTGATATCAATATAATATTTATTATTTGTTCGTGTAGTTGAGTGAATTGTTATCAATATAATATTTGTTCATAGACGTTGGGGTGAGTTTTATGAATATAATTTAATTGTAATTAATTAAAATGGCATTTTGGAGACCATTTGAAACGACAGTCCAAGGTGATGCGCGGGAATCTAATAATTTGGCGCCACAAATAAATGCAAATGACTTAGCAATAAATGATGATGATAGGGCCGAATTTAAAAACAAAGATGCAGGTTAATTTTAATCCACTATATTAATTTGAATTACATTTAAAAAACATTATTTCACAATATTCGAATTTATAAAAAAAAATTAGGCACGCCATTGGGCGGCTTTTTTCTTCAAAGGGATTGAAAATATGGGTCATCACATTAACATTAGAAAGAGTATACACGATTTAATTCCATTGTTGGGCCGAGATAAATCTTTTAAGTTACTGTGAAGAACACAAATAGCGCTCGTATGTCAAAACGTTCCGAGTACGTATAACCTCAAAAATGTCCAACTTTATGATAGAGCTGTCAGTTGCCAGATTGCAACACCAGGGTTGCCAAATTCACTTAAATGATGAAAACTTAAAAAAAGATATAATGATGATATATAATTTAAATGTCTGTAACCTCCTATAATAATAATTCCTGAAATAAGAATGAATGTAATTATGTATTAAGGTTTTATAATATTCTCAAAGACAAAAACGGAAATAAAAATATATTTATTTATCACAGAATCTTTTATAAAATGTTAGAAAATAAGACTACCATAATTTTAGGATTCAAGCTAAAACACAAAACACCTAAATATATTATAAACTATATAAACATTAGACCCAAAGAGTACATAAAAGGGTAAGAAAAAGCTACCGAAAGGGAATTTAAGAAAGCACTGATAAAATAGGAAAAACAGTTACGCATAAATACCGTGTTAAAGGGAACATAGAAAAGAAACACTTACTTATTTTGTAGATTTTGCAGCTATATTAATTTTAATATTTTAAACTTTCTCCTTTTGAGCTTAATAGGTAGTCTTATTTTAAAACATTTTTAATATATGCAATTTCCATTCATTAAATCATTATAGAAATACAAAGTCGAATATTTGTAGAGACTAGTTAAAATTGAAACGAAGTAGAGTAGATAACAGTTACGTATTAAATATGAAACTATCAAGTTCGTGTTTCACCCATAGATGTTTAGCATCCTAAAAATTTTAGGAAAAGAAAAGAATAAAGAATCAATTTGATTGACCATTTTAGCTAATAAGTATTAGGCAAGAAGCCTCGACATGAAACTTTTCATTTGAAAGTTCAAAATACGATTAGATTTTTCCTTTCAACGCTAACCTGTCTCTATGTTTAAACTTCTTACATCTTGTATAGTTTTATAACTTTTTTATGGAAAGTTAACTCAAACACAAAAGCATAAAGACCAAAAACGAGGAAACTAACTTTATACAATATTTACATTACAGAATGTAGTTAAAATAAAATGTGGCGATATCATATTTTAAATACTTAAATTGCATAATTCGTTAAAATGCCGTACCTAACAATTATTAAGAAATAAAAAATTGTGTTATAGACACTAGAAACAAAAATCCCATATTTGAGACCAGAAAGCTAAAAACTAGGCAATATAATTGACCTTTAATGCGAAATTAATAAATGACAATACAGTTTAGAAATAAAAACATTTAAAACAATGGTACAAGACTGTACATGGTCCAACCTTATCCATAACAGAGACAAAGTTGTCTCCGTCCATAATAGCAACAAACAATGTTCTAAAGATTCTAAGCCAAGGCGCAAATTGAGACACTTTAGCACATGTGAGGTGACGCAGCGCAGCACGTATCTTTGTAACCTGTTGAAACCATTGTATCAGCGCAAATTGACTAGTGACGTGATGTGTGTGACGTTGTATAGTTTGTTCAACCATCCTTTGCCGTTACGTCATAATCGGTGACGTATTTACGTTTGTCTTATATTAGTTGAATGTTATTTTACACGCAACCTATGGAGGGTAGAAGGAAGGAGAATTAAATTAAAAAAAAAAATATTATTTGACCTACATAAATAGGTGAGCTTTCAAATACTTCATAATTTTTTACTACACATCACGAAAAATATTAAATTTTTCAACCCAGCTCACTTCACTCTGTTAATAACCTATGGAGTGTTACTGACTTTACGTTGTCTTTTTACTCCTGCTACTCTCGCGCCATCTACTATTTGCTGCTTCCGTTGGACAGTTTTTCAACATTATTCCTATAAAGTTGGTACTCCTTCCTTCTACCCTTCATAACTCAATCTCAAAATTATAATCAATGACATACAATTATTCAAAATATGACAACTGAACTGTCAAAAGTAAAATCCGTACATACTATTTTACCCTTAGAACAATTGTTCTAAGATTTTACCGCTTGCGGCACTCTATACACTTCCAATAGGGATACGTTAATGACGGCATAATTCCGTCTGATCAATTTCTTGAATGAGAAACAAAGTTAGATAATGTATGACGTAACGGAAAAGGATGGTTGAACAAACTAAAGTTGAGACACAGATTCTCGCATGCCACGTGCCACTCGTGTATCGCCCTTCTCTGTTTTTCATAGGTTTTAACTATTTTCTCGTTCGTTAAAAAGATGGCAAAAGAAAAGTTAATAGAGACGGTAAATTTGGTCAAATCAGCATCACTCATCATAGTAGTAATTTTAAACTTCCCCTATTTCTCTCCAATAGAATATACTTGTTATGTAATTAATTTTTTTAATAAGAAAGAGAACAAATTATCTTTTTCAATATCATCGGATTCTGATTCAGAACTCAAGTTTAACAATAACAAATGTTCTTGCATCCGACATTTTCCGATATTTGAATGGTTTCGAGATCCTAAAAACCGCACCTCAAATTATAGATCACCGCACAACCCATACGTTTCGTGGCTTTCAACTGCGTCTCAATTTGCGGATCCCCACGCAGCACGTGTGGCACCTAACACGTGCTATACGTGTCTCATTTATGTATAACTCATTTATGTGCTGATGGCCCAGTCATTTATTATAAAATTAAAAGCAATATAAACACTTAAAACATTATACTTGACTTGCTATCCCATTTAGAAGAAACTGGGTTTACTGTTGTGGTTTATAAGTCAGTGGTAAATTTGACCGAATACGAAACAGAAAACTTAACCTGAACTTTGACAGAAAAAATTTTTTAGTAAAACTCATAAACGTAACTTTTGACAACATGTATATATAAAACAAAATGTATATAGATATCACGATACAAATAAACACGGTATGCTATTCAATGGTATAGTCTTTCCAATAATATTAATTGCTAAAATCCATTTAAAAGTGTCATACAGACCAGTCTAGAGAGAGCTGGGTTCCGACGATACAGAGTGGATGTTTAACAGAAGAAATATGCCGTTTTCATGCCATTCTTTCTACTTTGAAGCCTAGTAAACTAACTCACTCTGTATGGCACTTTTAAATGGATTTTAGTAATTAATATTGGAAAGACTATACCAATTTTCGTCCGCCACGCGCAGTGACGTCACATTCGAGAAAAGAAACGCGCCATTTTAATGCATATTTTCATTTGCGGAGAGAATATTTTGAATGTATTTAGACATCTACATATGTTATTGTATTTTGTTTTTTTGGTTTTGTGCGTGTGTGAGGTGAGGAGGTAAGGCTAGACCTTATCAACATCAAGTACCTAGTTACAAACAAACAAATGTAATTTCAATATGTCAATCTGACGATGCTAGTTATAGCGAAACAGCTGTAATTGAATTTTAAAGCGAATTTTTCGAATAAATAGTGGAAGTTTAGTTTAACTGTTCAGTTATTTATTGTTCTTAGTAAGATGAACTTCCAAAAAGTAGAGGTTAACACAATCAATTTTTTAACAGTATTTTTCATTTTTTCCTCAATCTTGAAGCAAATTATAGTGTTATGTGGAATTAAAAGTAACATATCCTTTATTTTCAGGACAAATCAGGCTGAACTAGTTGATCTCAGACAAAAAGTAAACATATTAGAAACACAAAACAAAACTCTTTTAAAAGAAATTGAATTAATATTCAAAATTTGGATCTGACTAATTTGAATTGTTGTATTTTTGTTATCGACAGTATTTTTCATGTTTTCTTCCATCTTGAAGTAAAATATCGTGTTATGTGGAATTAAAAGTAACATATCCTTATTTTTTATTTCCAGGAAAGATAAGACTGAATTAGTTTAGTTTAGACAAAAAGTAAACACAAGAAATTGAAAAAGCTAAATCTTCCACTATCCAAAAATATCACTATTTTAACAAGAGTTTTTACACCAACACCAATAAAAAAGTTGTTACACCCAAAGGAAAATATTAGGGTTTGTTGGTCCATAAACGATATCGCTTCAGCTATTTCACTGCGAAGTATAAGCCCGAAAGCTCACAAATAATTATCCATTGCCAGCTATGTCGACATTAAGAAGTTGGGCTGGCAATTTTTATCTCAACGAGGGGATTTTAAAAAGTATTATATAACACTAATGAAGAGAAAGGCCTCTAATTTCAGTATTATTGATCGGCTTTTGGTGTGCGGATTGATTTCTCATTGGAAGCAACCTCTCTACTATAAATTTGATCAACCGATATCAAAACAAATTCTTCAAGAGATTATTTCTGAACTTTTTCAAGCAAATTTCATTGCGGTTGCCATTTCAAGTGATATAGGTTTAGGAAATGTTTCATTGTGGAACAAACTGTATGTCGGACACGATCAAAAATGCTATTTGTTCCATTAATGTGACGGTGCTTTGAAGATTTTCTAATAAAACTCGTAAGAAATTACTTATTAGATCAGGGCTTTATCATTGACAATAAAGTAATAAATATCGATTATTTTGAAACACTTCTCGATATATCTACCTCAGAATTAACCTATGCCCATAAATTGACCCCCAAAAACATTAGAATGTTAAAGGATCTATGCGACAACGGGCACGTCCAGCAGTGCAACTTTTATCAAACTCAATGGCAAGAGCCATAAAATATAGTGGAGAAAGTGGTCTTATGCCGAAAAATTGCCTTTGGAAAGAAGCCTCGGATATGGTCCAACTATTTAATGACTGGTTTGATTTGCTCAACTCATATTCAAAACTCACTCATAACTGCCCAGGAAGGAATGCTTTCGGTTCAGATATTGACAACCAATGCCGGAAATGTACAATTATGGAAATTTTTACGGAAAGCCCGAATATAATGGAATCTGACGTGGGGTGCTTGTTAGATATTTTAAAGGACTACCGCAGCGTAACATTTGATGTTGAAGACGAAGAAGTTTGCTTAAGGTAGAAAATGCTACCAATCCTCTCAAAACCCGAGAGCCCAAAGCCGCATGAAGAAAAAGAATGTGTGGAAAATAAAATAATGAGAATTCCTTTTGTAGAACCACCTTATTTCGAAGCCGACGGTTTAGACTCAGAAGTAATGCACAATTTTGAGGTGAAAGAAAGGGCAGTCAGTAATCACTCAAATACATAGCGGGTTTTATAGCATTCAAGTTCAAAAATAAATATTCACTGGGAAAACCCACAAGTATGGATATGAATAAGGCCCCTGACTGGATAAAAGCTGTTTCTAGAGGTTCTATTTTACATTAAAATGATGAATTGTGGGAAGTTCCTTTAAAACTCGAGTTCTATAAATTGCATGGTAACTATTTGTCTAAAGAGCAGAACATTTTCAAGAAATTAACCGATAGAACTTTGTCACAAATAAAAACCACATCTTTGCCCTACGAAGTTATCCTGTACTTTGCAAGAACTCGAACATATATTAGACTGCGAGACTTAACAGGAAAATCAGTTTTAATAATTCTCAGATGAAACTTGACAAAAAGATCTCTAAATTTACCAACTTAAAACTTTTGCTCTTGGTTTTGTATCTTTATTTTCTTTTTTCGTGTTTTGAGATAGTTAAGTACATGAAAATAATTAATTAATAAAATCTGTTATTTGTTCTTCTTAAATAATAATCACAACAAAAAACGATGATTACTTGTTGACATTGATATGCCTTGCATATAATTTAAAAAACAACTATTTCTTCTTCAGTTTTAATTACAAACAAAATTATTGCCATAATTTTAAATTCAAGAAATCTCGAACACATGCTGCGAAATTACATTGGAATCTATGAACAACTTCTCGTATATAAGCTTTGTTCGGGTTTACTTGATTACTGTTTTCAAACTGTCAGGATTCTGCGCACTAAAAAATCCTGTGTTCGGGTTTTTCTTGTACGGTTTTCGAACCGTTCTATAATTTTAGTTCGGTGTTCGGGTTTTATTTCTGACTGTTTTCGGACGATTTGAAAACTGTCAAATCAGTCCAAGGTTAAAAGTAAGAATTTTTCTTGGACTAATTGACGCATGCGCTTGGTCATTTCTCAGTCATTGTTGTTTGTAGTGTGCATTTTAAATTCAAATTATTTTTGGTATTTTAGTTTATTGAGTATATTATTATGGATTTATTGGCAGAATTCTCGTCAGATTCATCCTCATCTTTTTCATCATCATATGATGATGGATTGGAGATGGTAGCAAATCTTTTTTTACCCGAATTATTACAGAAAAAAGTAAAAAATGAGAATTATGCCGAAGAAACAGTACCCCTATATAGTGATGAACAGTTTATCGAACATTTTAGGTTTGTGTACAAAATAATTTACTTTTTGTATCAGATATTAAAAAATAAGGCGTTCGGGTTTTTTCAATTGTTGATAGTTTTCAAACCGTACATAAATAGTCCTTGGATTTAGTCTACTGCACATCCAGTTGTGCGCAGTCAGCAAATCGTTCTCAAACCGTCCGAAAAACGAAACCCGAATAAAGCTAATAGTTCCTCGAACGTGACGTCACAGCGGTGAGAGAGGGAACGCCCACAATATGCGCAATAGCATACCTTGTTTATGTATGTCGTGTATAGATATAACCAATCTTAAATAACTGATATTTTGAAAAATTTTAGTTTCAAAAAAACACCCAATATTTGGTGTTCTACGAAAAGTATTACCTACAAAATTGTATGTTTGTGTAAGATTTTCCACAGATATTTTATCTTAAAATAACTATCCCGTAAATTTAGCAACACTCGATATATCAAGTTATGGCTTCTTCCCACAGAATCTATCATAGATCGTACAAGCCAGTCCTCTGCATTTCGGCCTACTAAGATCTTTTGTGCATACCTTAATCTACATGAGTCAGAGTCAGAGCAACTCCTAGGAACTTATTGACTAATAAAAACTAAAGTACATATCGAGAAACTTTACTAACGCAATACAGTGAAATTTGAAATTTATTTTGATAGCATAGTAGCAATTAAAATTTAAGAGACTAACGGAAAATCTTAATGAGGATCAAAGATAATTCTAGTAAATTAGTAAAAAACTCCTCTTAAAATATTGCACGTTGGAGTAAAACGAAGTACGTACTGAAAAATGTACAAATTATCTTTTTATTCAAAAAGTATTTAAAATAGATCACTATGGATGTACCCTCTGTGGTTATTTACTATAGCTTGCAGTCTTTGACGCTACTATCTAGTTGATAGGCTATACATTTCTGGGTTGAATTATTTCCAACAAAAAACTATACGATGTTTTAAATTCACCGATAGTGTTTCTCTGAACTATAGCTCTAATATACTGAAAATATTGTATTCAAGAGGGTTAAGATCAAGACTGTTGGACTACTGGAAACATCACATGGTCAGCCATCTTGTTGAAATTAGAAAGCATATTGCTTAAAATATTTCTCTGATACATTTCATATGGCATTTATTTGGATTCAATAAATTCGTTTTGCCCACCATTGATGTTTCTGGTGAAACCTTCACCGAAACAGAAAAATTCTTTTCATGACTTCTATCAGTTTTTGTTTTTTTCCCGCTGTGATTTCGTTTTAATGTTATTTTGTCAAATGTTTTAAGAACGAACCGTGTTAAATTTCTAGTTAAACTATGGTAACATTTTTTATATTTCCTTTGGAGTCATATTTTTTTACTTAAAAAATATAGTAAAATTTTATCTTCAATTAATAGATAAACTATTTTTAATAAAGATATAAAAATAAACAAACTAATGTCTGGTAACAGTTATGAGCAACGTATAAGTTTTGCTTCCAAACCTAATATAAAAAGAACAAATCTGGCAGAAGTTATGGAAACAGTGGTAAATGTTTGTCAATAATAGACAAACGTATATTATTAGGTAAATAAAATATCAAAAATAACGAACATTAAACGTGCCTGGATATGTGTAAAATAATGATTAATTTTCCCACTTTGGTGATGGCTTCATTGGGAGAAAGGTTAAAAACTAGATTAAAAAATAACACGTCAATTTGTGTTTTAAACCCTAAGGCCCTCGGTTCTAATCACATAATCAAATCGAAACATTTTTTTATTGAAAAGTTTAAAAATATTTAATATGATTTTAAGGACAATTTTTTCAAATACATATTAATAATTTGAATAAAAATATTAGCAAACTATTGCAATATTTAATAAAAATGTACCCTTATCTAGATCTCCTCTAATAGAGCCTTATAACTTTTCTGTGTTTTAAATTCTAATATAAATATGCCCAATTAAAATAGGTTTAACATTTCATCAAAATCAAAACAAGATGTTAATGTCACAATATATAAATTCCAAATAAATTTAGCCCTCCTTGTAAACTAGACTACAACTTATTAGTCTAAACGACAGTGAAACAGACCGAGAAAAATATCAAATCAAGAACTATGAAAGAATATTAAGAAAGAAATTATCTGGGATGTACTATATAAACAGTCACCAACAGGACACGGAAGTAGAGAAGAACCTGGAAAAACATATGTTAAAAATACAAGGAAAAACTTAAAAAAGAGGAAGGAACTAGCTACCAACACACTATCTTTAACTGTAATAAGATATTCTATTTATAAAGTTAGTTTCGCAATAACTTTGGCAAAGTAAATATATTTAGTATATATATTATATCACAATTTCTTTTAACACAAAAATATTTTTAAATAGTTTTTCGCTACATAAATTACAGCCTCTTCAATAAAATGTATACTAGTTTTTTTAAATGTGTCATTGTATTGCAGATTTCACAAAATATTTACCAAACAGAAATAGTAGTTGAGAATATTCGTCACCTCACTTTTAACTACATTTTAAAATAGAAAAAATGAACAAACAAAATATAACTATGACAATAAAAGTTAAAAATCAATCACAGATACGTATCATAAAAACTTGAGGTGAATTATCATCCAGTTCTTGATGACCGAAGTGGAGTCTCTGATTAAATATATCTATTAAAGAACAATTTTGCCAGTTCTACCCAAATTACAAAATATTACACTTTTTCCTTTAAATCAGAATCTATTTTATCCATTTTTAAAAATTTAAAAGTGAGTAAACAAAATAACTCAACTTTGAAATTATATTGATCATATACTTGGATTCAAATTGATTCTAGTACTTTTACTTAATACTGTTGTTACATCATAGGTCTAATTTATATTACATAAAGATAGTTCCAAAGAACAGTTTAATAACTACATAAACTGAAACGACACTTTTTCTACAATTTACCCTTTCTCTTAAAAAATCTCAACTAACTTTTGTACAAAATATTGGAATTTTTGGAAGACGAGGTTTAAATATCAATAAATAATCAGTACAATTTTTAAATAGATAGAAATATAAAACTGGTATAAATAAATACATTTTTGCGTTACCAAAGTACGCGAGTTTTTTTTATAAAAATGTTTGCATAATATTAATGCCGGTCTTATCCATTATATAAATTTTTAATACCTTTGGTCTGAAATCAAATGTGACCAGTGTTATTTTTGTACAACATCTAAAATATTTTGTGAAATCTGAAAAAATAAATCAGCGGTTTAGTTATAATTATATAACAAAAATATTAGAATATGTAAGAATCGTGAAGAAAAGAAGATTAGCTGAATGAAATATTACTTACATGTTACTGTTAATGTGAATATTTCCTTCTATTGATACATGACTTAACTCAAAAGTATGACCAAAAATTCTAAATTATTGTAATATAGTTACAACTAATTAAATAAAAAAACTTTCATAAAACATACAAGAAAAAATGTTATTGTATAAAAAGTTAATCAAACAAAATAATTTTTTTAGTTTCATCATCTTTACCCTTATCTCTTCCAATAGATAAATACCTTGTACCATATATGTACATATCTAAATTTTGAAGGGTACATTGGGCCACAAATCTCACAAATGGTCGTACATCTCCCATGTTTGCAGTCTTCAAAGCATCATAATATTTCTCTCTAAAAATAAATATTATTCAAAATGATATGTACAAGTATGACCAAATTAAATTCCACATATACCTTGTCCAGTATAAATATAATTGCACGTCACAGCTGTCAGAACGGGACTATGTTGCCAAGCATTTAAAATAGTATTAGAATGTAGTAAATGTCAAACGAAGTTTCTATAACATTCTTCTTTTTATTTGAGTACAATATAAAGCTAGCTTAGTTATACTGATAAAAACCTAGAACAAAAAGAAACAGGAAGGAGTATATGCAAAATGACCTTGAGTCCAGAAAGGAGCTTGCATATGACGGCCAATTGTCAATTTTAATTTAATTTAATTTAAAAAAATTCTATTAGGGTTTTTATTTTGATTAAATTCCAACCAATCAAGTATGTGAATAAATTTAGTGTGGTAAATCATTTTGTGTTTATAAAAACTAAATGATACGCCTATGCGCTCATTTTTGACATTTTTATGCAATTATTGCTATGAGAGCATACTGTAAACATAAACAATGCGTCATACAAGGAGCTTCCGTCGCAAATTTTTCTTAAAGTTAATATATGACAGACTCCTTCCTGTTTGTTTTTGTTCTAAGGATAAAAAGGTTTTTGTGATAATATCCCAAGCAAAACTTATTTTAATGTGATTTTGTTTAATAAAAGAGTTTTTATATTTTGCACTTATAAAAATCTTCATTATAAAACGCATTTGCGTATCGTAATGTAACTTTTACGCACGCAAATTTTTGTTTTAAATGGTTGGCGACATGAGTGAAGTATCTAAAGGCAAGACTATTGACAATGACATTTGTGGCTAATAGCAATTTATTAATTTTATATTGTTCTTTATGAAAGTATCTGTGAATATGAATATAATATTTTACTTATATAATATTATTGGTATATTATTCATTTTAAAATATTTTAAAACATTAACATTTGATAATTTAAATTTCATAACTGTCAAATTTTATAAATTACACAGTGCTGCCGACATACTTCTTAAAATAAAAATTTTCGTAATTACATAAAAATAAAAAATTTATTTAAAAAATGGTAAAAAGGGCAAAATATAAAAAATATTATAAACAACTTATTTCATATGGCTGTTGTGACACTCGTTCTTTAAAAAACTCATCGCTTCGCGATTCGTTTTTTAAACTTGAACTCGTGTCATAACAGAATTCTATATGAAATGCGTTGTTTAATATACTATTTATTTTGATGTTAATACCTCAGCACTAAATTTCACCTGATAAACCATATTTAAGTGCGGCATCAGGGCACCATATTGCCAACATATAAACTATTTTAGCCCGAGTTATGTTCGTTTGAAGTTTATATTTTATTAGTCCAGTGAAAAAAGGTAACAGAGCGATTTGTTCACTTTGATGACGTGCATTTATATTTATACTGGACAAGCCATATATTTATGTAACAAGCTACAAATGGATTATCACTATAAAGAATGAAAAACATTGTATATGAATGAAAATGATTTGATAGTGTTCCTGTAGAGTTTATTTAATTTGTTTACACCATTTAACTTATAATACTATATTATTGAAAGGGCCTATAATAGGTAACTAACATGAAGTTTTAAATAAGCTAATTACACTTTAAAACACAAGAGCACATAGAGAATCCTATGTTTCAAGAGAATAAACAATTTTGCACTCAACGTTCGTAATATCTCTATTCAAAGTTAGCTATGATATTCAAATATGCTCGTGACGTCAGGATTTGTGCTTACATTCGTTGACTTGTTTGGAATACTTGAAGCTCCCATTCGGTTGTAGTTATTATTTAGTAGCTAGTCTTCGAGCATATATACTAACGTAGAGACAGCGTCCAAATGAGCTTTGTTTTGTATCAGGGGGGAAAAATAAATGTCATATAGTGTCCAGCAATCTCATTGGTCCGTTTTGAATTTGTATGTCAAGTTAAATTGTCACATATGTCATTATTCTCAATTTGTTTTGCATTTAGAAGTTATTTTTACAATTTAATAGTGTTTGGATGTTACTTTTAAAGCAATTTTTTAAATAAATTTGAGTATATATTATATATGGTGAGAGTTTGTGTGATTTTTATATATAAATATGAAAATGAATCATCAAGGTCATTTTACAAGTAAATATGCATTAGCGTCTCTTATACTTGTTTAAAAATAGGAAAATGCATAAAGCAAATATACCGCCATAATATTAAGAATACTGAAAATCTAGAAATTTATGCCATAAATTCAACTTTCTATTTTATAAAATATCTTATGATTCCATGTAAATAATTAATTACTATTACTACTTAAATTCAACTCTAAAAACTATTTTGTTACATGTTTCAAAATGTATTATAAAGGTATTAATTTCAAACCCCCTAAAAATGATACGACACTGGCTGTAGTGTCTGACAGTTTCCCCTCTGATACAAAACAATCACTATTGCATGCGGTCTCTACGTTAGTATATATGCTCGAACTAGCTAGTACACACCGTAGGCCCATCGATGAAGCGCTTCGCATGTCATGATGTCGCGTTTTAAAAATGTTTATGGCCCGCTTCAAGCGCATCAATCGTCGCCAAAATTGTTGTTCTATTCATTTTAACTAGTTTTATAATAAGAATTAATAAGACGTTTTTTATTAATATCTGACAGTATTTATTCTAATGACAGTAAATATCAAAAACAAAATAAAAAAGTTATCTAGCATATATAATATACGGTATGCGCCAAAACAAAGGACACTGAAATCAGGAAGCCTGTAGTTGTCATGGTATTTTTAAACATTGTTAAGCTGTTAAGAGTTGCAAAATTTTGAAGGACAGGAAACAGTCTAACTAAACGCAAAAGCTGTACTGGTCGTCCAGTTACCGTGACAACAAATGCGAATCAAGGAAGGCTATTTTAATAGGTGTTAGAATCACCAAAAAGAAGTCTCCACAGAACATCTTTAAGAATGAATTTGAGTGAAACGTCTACCCTAAGAATATTGGTGGTTTTCCCTATAAAATACAGATTGGGCAACACTTGACAAGACAAGAAATCAAGAGTTGTTTATTGTGCTTCAGTCTTGGCAATGGTTTATGAACAACCCCTATTTTTTTCTAATGTGTGGTTTACAGACGAATGTCACATCCATCTGAATGGATTTATCAATCGACAGACAAATCGTTTTCTTGGTTTTGAACGACCAGACATCATCGTAGAGAAACCTCTTCATAGTGACCGTGTAACGATTTGGTGCGCAGTGTCAGGTAATGGATTATTGGGCCCTTACTTCGTGGAAGACGAGCGTAGAAGAACCTTTACACTAAATCAAGTGCGAAATAGGGTCGTACTCACTTAAGTCGTTCTCGATGCCTAAGTTATTGACAACTAAGTGACACTGTTTAAAAAAGTTATTATGGAATATTACGAAGATTTTATTGACTTTGTTGAATTTGTGGGGGAAAATGTTGAGAAGAGGATACCTAAACGGTATATTAGAGATGTGCAGAAACCATTCCAATTTTATGAAGAACGTTATTCTAAGAGACGATATAGGTTTTCAATAGAAACTATAAGAGATGTTTTATTGCCACTAATTTACGAGGATTTAATAACCATCAATAACCGCGGTTTACCTATCGCTCCTGCTGAACAGTTATTTGTGGCTCTTAGGTTTTATGCAACGGGTGAATTCCAAGTAAAAAGCATATAAGTTAATTTTTTTGTTAATTATTATATTTTTAGATCGTTGGTGGAGACCTTCGAGGAGTGTCACAGTCCAGTGTTTCCAGAATAATTTAAAAAAATGTCTGTATTATTTGCAAGACAACTCAGAAACTATGTAAAATATCCTCACAATAAACAACTTTTTGTCATTGCAAAATTTCCTTCAGTATCATCGTGAATCGATGGAACTTACATTCCAGTAAAGAATCCTGAAGGACAAATTTTCCGAAATAGAAAGGGAATATTTTCTGTAAACGTACAGGTAGGTAAAGAAATACTTCTTCTGTTTAGTTATTTTAAAATTTACTACGTTTAGGTTCAAATATTACATATTGTACGCTATAAGGATCAATACACGACAATGTTATATTACAGAGGAGTTCATTGAGAATAAAATATGAAAATAATGAGATACCTCATAAAGTAAATAAAATTATATTATCCATATTTGATAATAGATATATTTTAGGTAAAATATTAGGATACCTAATGGGTATGGAATATATTTATTAACTCCTGTAATAAATCCGATTACTAGGACAAAAAGAAATTATAATGAAGCACATAAAAGAACAAGAAATATTGTAGAAAGCTTATTTGAAATTTGGAAAATATTTCATTGCTTAGAAAGAACATTAGAAACCAAGTTGGAGACAGCAGCTATCATTTGTGCACTAGCTGTATTACACAATGATGATGGTGATGATAATAATGAAATTGATAACTACATTATTGATGATCCTAATGGCGATGCACTTAATTTTTTAAGGGATGTTATTGAAACACATTTTGCTAATAGATAATAATATATTCTGCATTTTTATATCCAAATATGAAACAAAAATATTTTTTAAATATTTTAATAATATATTTGAAATAAGAAATAATCACAACTACAAATCACCCAAACCTCACTACTCAAAACCGTTCTAATTTCTTCTTTATTCAGTTCATTCTTGACATCTGCTGAATGGCTTACCTTAACCTTTATACAGTAGAGGAAAAATATTAAGAAGAAGAAGAACTACTAAAATTACAAAAATAGGCGTTGCCAGATACTCTCTTTTTTTAAATATTCCTTCGTGAAGGCAGGCCTAAAGATTCATTATGAATAGAAATCTTTAAGGAGACCTTAAGGCATCCCTATATAGAGACATCCTTAAATGCACTTTCAAATACTGACTATGAATATGGCCAATAGAGAACAAATTTTGACACCATTTTTTAATGATCTCAGACAATTCTGTCGTGCCAGGAACATACAGTTGAATACCCAATGGTTCCAACAGGATGAGGCTACTTGTCATACCACGACAGTATCCTTAGATCTGATTCGAGAAAATTTTGAAGACCGCGTAATTTCCCCTAACACGAATTTTCCTTACCCTCATTCACCTGATCTGACAACTCTTGATGCTTATGTATGGGGTATGCTGAAACAAACCATTTTTACAGAAAAATCACTGGCAACTATTGATGAACTCCGTGAAAAATGTTTGACCTTTTTCGGAAGATGCAGCAGCCTATTTTTAATAACTTGCTAAGAATTCTTGTTAAACGTTATGAGTACCTACTGTTTGGGAAGCAATGTGAAAACTTAAAATTCACATTATTTGAAATTATTTAATTTTTCATGTTTAATAAAGCTTTTGTTTTTCAGTGTCGTTTGTTTTGGCGCATACTGTGTAATTAAAAATCAACCTCGAAAGTTCGAAGTTCGCACCCGTTTTTTGCCTTGTTTTTTTATTTGGACCAAATATAATTTATTCCAACTTACCTTTGTTCTTTGAGCACCATTATTGGGGGATAATTAGATTTAAGAAGAATAAGATTCATAAGCAATCTACTTGTGCGTCCATTTCCATCAGTAAATGGATGTATGTCCACCAGTTTATAATGAGCTAGAGCTGCATATCGTACAGGATGCATACTAAGAGCCTCCTCGGAGTTAAGCCATTGAATGTAACTGTCCATCAAAGCTGGAACTTCTTCATGTGGTGGAGGAACATGACTTCCAACATATACCTAAAAAAGTAACCAGTTACTTCTAACACTAAAGATATAGTTATTTAAATTTTAAATATTAATAGTTGGCATTCAACCATTATTTCAAGATAAATAAAGATTTATTTATTAAAAAGATAATTTATTTCATAATTTGTTTGTATAAAGCAAAAGAACGAAATATTTGCAAGAATTGGGTATGAGAAGACAATCTAAAGAACAGATTCTTTCACAAAAACTAAGCAAGAATTGTGAATTTGTAAATGTTTTTGTAATGCTTTTATTCACAGTATTATTTTGGATATAATTTGCTTAAATTTTACATATTAACAATGGACAAAGGAATTAAAAAACTAGAACTATAAAATCGGCCAAAAATCAATCTTCTTGGTACTTATTAAGCCAAGCAAATTCTGATCATAACTCCCAGTGATAAATACTGAGTGTAAAAAATATGAAAAAGGGTTCTGGGATCTAAAAAAATACTAATAAGATGAATCTGTCTTCCTCATTGTAGTCTCTTAATCAGCTTTAGATAATGCTAGTTATTAATTAAATAAAAAAATATTCATACTTATGCTTTAATTAATACAAGTTGTTCTGAAAAATCAATATTGGGATTAATCTCAAATCATAGATTTCTAGCTATTGTTTGACAAATTCAACTAACTGGGCAGTATTTAAATTGATACAAAATTAAAACATGCTTCTGAATTTAAGGGCAAAGGCCTTAAACAGTCACAATTTATTGTGTATAAACCTGTAAATACAGAATCTCCCTAACTGATAAACTTTGCAAGCACCTTCTCAGTAATACAAAACAGTAGTTATATAAAAACACTGCTTTTGCTAGCAAATACAGTTTCTCTTGATCCTGAACCTAACCTTTACTAAATTGGCCAACTCCAAAGAATCACAAGGATTCTTATTTTTGTCAGTTATAAACTGCATTTTTAAATTGTTTTCAAAAACGATTTCTCTTGCTCTCAAAAAACGTTCCCTCATGTAAATATGTTCATTGCTGGAAGCAGAAAGACAAATGTACCTGAAATTGATTGTGTTAACCTCTACTTTTTGGAAGTTCATCTTACTAAGAACAATTAATAACTGCACAGTTAAACTAAACTTCCACTATTTATTTGAAAAATTCGCTTTAAAATCAATTACAGCTGTTTCGCTATCACTAGCATCGTCAGATTGACATATTGAAATTACATGTTGTTTGTTTGTAACTAGGTGCTTGATGTTGATAAGGAGTTAAGGCTAGACCAAGTAAGGAAGTAATAAGACATAACAATATTAAAGCCTAGATGTTATTAGCCCTAAGGGATTATCCTGGATGTATTTCCCTCTAAGATCAGTATAACTGTGCAATGATATAGAAAAACCACACCAATGACATTCATATACTACACATTTGTGATAAAAAACAAAATTTAGATTTTCTAGAAGAACTTGAAATTAAAAGACATCTAGCAGATCAACAGTTTAAAGTAGTTAATGAACAAATAAATCTTGGAAGTTCTCCACTATTAAACTGTTTACTTTGATTGAGTCTTCATTTTATACATAGATAAGACATTATTATAACATAAATATATTAAGTTATTGTAAAGATCAGCATGATATAGTTTTTTCCTGGTTTTTCTATATCATTGCACAGTTATACTGATCTTAGAGGGAAATACATCCAGGATAATCCCTTAGGGCTAATAACATCTAGGCTTTAATATTGTTATGTCTTATTACTTCCTTACTTGGTCTAGCCTTAACTCCTTATCAACATCAAGCACCTAGTTACAAACAAACAACATGTAATTTCAATATGTCAATCTGACGATGCTAGTGATAGCGAAACAGCTGTAATTGATTTTAAAGCGAATTTTTCAAATAAATAGTGGAAGTTTAGTTTAACTGTGCAGTTATTAATTGTTCTTAGACAAATGTACCTAATGATGAAAGTGTCACTGAATAGGATGTTTAGGTCAACTTCAAATGAAATAATTTTATCTATATGGTAAAAAGTTTACAGAAAGGAAAGAATCATAAATTAGTATGATTCCAAAGTTTCCTGTTGACAAATAACAATTCTTTTGCTTGTGAGAGAAGATTTCTGAAGCCTCATTGACATCTTAATCTAGTAATAATACAATGGTCAGAAATAAATCTAACAGTGGCTTAAGGAATATAAAAAAATAAGGGGTATAAGAGTGTAATTTCACTATGATTAAGTTTTATGTATTTCTTTACTTCTTAAAGCTTAGATGTACTTGATTTAAAATTAGAATGCTGTGATAAATAAAAACATAATTTAAATTTTCATAAAAAGTATTGTATTACCTTTTCTTCTCTAAATGTTCCAGAGCCAATTGGATCAACATGTCCCATAACCCTTCTATGAATTCCTAATATATGTTCTATACCAATATAGTCCGTTTTTATTAATAATTTAATATATTGCATTGCTTTTTCTAATCCCAAAATTTCATTATGTTCAATTATACTTTTACCATCTACTACTTGTCCAGTTTCTAGAACATATTTTAGTTGCTCTACAGTCATTGTGTTTCCCTCAATACCCACCTATAAATTAAATATTAATATATTAGCCTATTGCAGTAAATACATAAACAATAAGCACTTACTGTATGGTATATATGTAAATAATACACTTGTGTTTTCACAGTATCAAACTTATCTAATTGTATTGTTTTTATTAAAAAGTTATTTCTTTCATCAATATCTTTAAATAACTTGTAATCTAAACCTTCAACTACTTGGGCTGTTCGTGCACGGTTTATAAGAGCAGCTTCATGGTTTGGGGAGTGAGTAAGTGCCTAAAATAGTTAACAGGTTAACATTTCCAATGTATTGCATAGTTAATATACTTACTTTAAAATACAATTCATCGGCTGTCACTATGTCATTATGCTGTTGTTCCAAAAATTCTCCATACTTGTTCAAAACATCAGCATTTTGAGGAGCAATAGCAGCAGCATGCTCAAATAGCTTTAGAGCTTTATGAGTTTTTCCTGTCAACTTAAATGCAATAGCTGCCTGCAGAGTGTTATATACTTCATGAGAAGTTTCCTTATCTTTTTCATCTTGTGGTGATAAATATCTACAGCATTTAATTAGAAATCAGTTAGAAGATAATTCTAAAGAGATATATTGTTTGTATACTAATCCAATGTTAATAAACTATGCAGCATAAAAACAGTTCTTAAACTAATTATATTAAAACAGTAATAAACTTACCTGTTTGTAACTGTATCTTTATTCTGAGATTCCAAAACATAATTTAAATGATTTAGTACAAAATTAGATTCTTGATCTGCTTTTGGTTGTATTGGATAGTTATGATTATGATACTTATTATGTTTTTCCGATGGAATCAGGTCTTCAAATACTAGCATATCATGTTTAATGGTTGGTCTCTTGTATAATTTGTGTATAAAGTAATAATGCTGTAGTAATGCGAGTAGAACACATATTGTACTTAATAAAACAGATATAACAATAACAAATACATTCATAATAAGATAGTAGTGCAGCTACGTTGCAATTTAGCTCCACGTCATTTTTGATACTGGTTTGTCTTGTAAAATTTCAAATTTGAAACAATTTTTATTAAATTTAAATAGAAAAAATCAAATATAAAATCTGACTGATAAGAGACAATTGACAGGTAAGAAGTGTATGAGTTAGTGTTCTATGGCACAAACCTACTATGGGTGTGTTCGGGGAGCACGCTTTCGAGCTATGTAGCGCCAAGAGCTATATTACGCAAACGAGGGGTGTGTTCGGGGAGCACGCTATTTGCGCCATTTGGCGCTATGTAGTACTATTACTCGTTTGCGTTATATGGCTCTTGGCGCTACATAGCTCGAAAGCGTGCTCCCCGAACACACCCGAGGAATAGTACTAGATACAGATAGCGCCAAATGGCGCAAATAGCGTGCTACTCGAACACACCCTATATATAATAGCGTTTTCCATTCGTCGCACTTGGGCAGCACTGGGTTTTTAGAGAATTCAAGGCCAGTGCTGTCAGATGCATGCACTAGAGCAAAACCAATGGAACACAAAAATTTTCTCCCTCGACTTTGCAAATGATTACAAAACTCACTATCCGCCATTATTGTTTTGCACTACCGTAACCCAAGAACGATAAACATTTACCAGGATTGCTTAATCCCATAAGACGTACATTCGCCAAAAAATCGATCGCACGTGGTGGCCTGTGACGTCACTGCAGTCCTCGGCCCTATTATTCCTATCTTGACAATGCATTTTAGGTCGTTTTCAATCGTCGTTTTTAGATTTATTGTAAAAATATTCAAAATTTTGACTGGTAGATATTGTGGATACATTAGTGTACGCTGCATTTTTGTGTAAAATTTTTAAAAAACTGTTCTTTTAAACTCCAGTTCGGACTTTTAAATTTCATGTGTTACACTGCTTGGCTGGACATTGCTTGGTTAGTATCGTTGAGTGTCAACGTTAATATTTAATAGTGAATACATTTTTTATTTTACGTTTTTAGTGAGATACTTTACTAATTTGAAAAGAAATATGCCTGGGATGAGATGTGCTATATATGGGTACGATAAAAGTTATTTTGATGACAAAGAAAGTATTGCATTTCATGACTATGAAAGAGACTTTAAGAATGAGTTATTAGGTAATTTTTAAATTGTAATTGTAAATCTGTCACTTAAATGGGACATCCTGTATAATTTTTTTATAATACAATACTAAAAAAAATTTTTTTTAGTATGTAGTTTTTTTTTGTTAATTTTAAATTTGTAATTAAAAATTCTTTATAGAATACATATTATGTTGCTCCATAAAAGATTCACGGATTGTACAAGTAATATGCTGCAAATTGTTTATTGTTTCTTTGTTTGTCAAAAAACACTAGTTTTAAGCATGATTTTGTGTAATAATAAATTTATTTGAATGTATTTTTTAAAATAAAAATAGAACTACATAGTGTTTTCTTTACTCTACCTATTTCCCAAATAATATTCAATAAATTAATTAAATATAAGTATTAAAACGATTTTATGGGATTATTTATTATAAATTATAAGTGTTTAATCTTAAAAATCCAAATAGTCTTACGTTAGTATTTCAGAAATCGTAAAAATACTGTCTAATTCCTATTATTTCCATGCATTTATATGGTAAACGTTATAATGAAGGACTGCAGTGGCGTCACACAGCTGACGGACAAATCAGGCCGATTAGGCAATCCTGGTAAATGTTTATCGTTCTTGACCGTAACCCTTGATCAATTAGCTAGTGCCAAATTATTGCCCTCGGTTCGCCCTTAGCTCGCTCGGAGTTGGAGTGACACATGAATGGAACACAAAAAAAATGAAAAAAGTTCAACGAATGGAACACAAAACTGGCGCGAGTTCTGCCGGTTTATTCATCTGTCCAGTAAAGTATCCGTTAGTTATTTGTTCACTAAACTTAAAGGTCACCTGTAAGCAGTTTGTGCTTATTCAACGTAATTTGTTCGTTTAGTACTCAGCACTATGGGAGATAAGACAACAGGTATTTTCTGTGTGGTTTGTGAGACTCTTAGACAAGGAAAGAGAGAGGACTGCGGAATAGAATCAATTTATGTAACCCATTTACCACCAAACTAATGGCGGACAATATTGACATAGGCGTATCATACGATTTTTCTTATACCATTATTAAAAAATCATTTTCATTATTTCGTATTACAAATCTAATTTAAAAAAGTCTTTAAATATGTACTGCTCCAAAAAAAAACAACAATCATTTTAAAACATATTTATTTAATAAATATTACAATTTTAATCTTTTTTATCTATTTTAAATATATGTTTTTGTTCCACGCCACTGCAAAACTATCACATCTATGAGAAAATAATAACAATTAATTGAAAAACTGAATGAAAACAATTTTCAAAATGTATGTACTATTAATTTAAGTTATCATACATAACATATGTGATTTAGTTAAACATCTATTACCTGACAGCTGTAATATTAATAAAAATAAATTTCAAGGAAATAGTTTTAAAATACTTTTTACCTATGAAATGAAATTCCTTCCTCTTTTTTAGCACTCTGACTGTTGCACTTATAAACTGCACAATTAACCATTTTAAAATGTCTATTCAGGTAATAAAAAAGGTGAAAATTAATAAAAAAACTAAAAAAATACAATTCGACGTTCCAAATTTGTTTACCACCAAATGTTTGAAACTTGGCTTCACTCACACGCATAAGGTTTTCATTGCCATGCGCTGTCCTCTCTCTTTCCTAGTCTAAGGTCAAGAACGATAAACATTTACCAGGATTGCCTAATCGGCCTGATTTGTCCGTCAGCTGTGTGACGCCACTGCAGTCCTTCATTATAACGTTTACCATATAAATGCATGGAAATAATAGGAATTAGACAGTATTTTTACGATTTCTGAAATACTAACGTAAGACTATTTGGATTTTTAAGATTAAACACTTATAATTTATAATAAATAATCCCATAAAATCGTTTTAATACTTATATTTAATTAATTTATTGAATATTATTTGGGAAATAGGTAGAGTAAAGAAAACACTATGTAGTTCTATTTTTATTTTAAAAAATACATTCAAATAAATTTATTATTACACAAAATCATGCTTAAAACTAGTGTTTTTTGACAAACAAAGAAACAATAAACAATTTGCAGCATATTACTTGTACAATCCGTGAATCTTTTATGGAGCAACATAATATGTATTCTATAAAGAATTTTTAATTACAAATTTAAAATTAACAAAAAAAAACTACATACTAAAAAAAATTTTTTTTAGTATTGTATTATAAAAAAATTATACAGGATGTCCCATTTAAGTGACAGATTTACAATTACAATTTAAAAATTACCTAATAACTCATTCTTAAAGTCTCTTTCATAGTCATGAAATGCAATACTTTCTTTGTCATCAAAATAACTTTTATCGTACCCATATATAGCACATCTCATCCCAGGCATATTTCTTTTCAAATTAGTAAAGTATCTCACTAAAAACGTAAAATAAAAAATGTATTCACTATTAAATATTAACGTTGACACTCAACGATACTAACCAAGCAATGTCCAGCCAAGCAGTGTAACACATGAAATTTAAAAGTCCGAACTGGAGTTTAAAAGAACAGTTTTTTAAAAATTTTACACAAAAATGCAACGTACACTAATGTATCCACAATATCTACCAGTCAAAATTTTGAATATTTTTACAATAAATCTAAAAACGACGATTGAAAACGACCTAAAATGCATTGTCAAGATAGGAATAATAGGGCCGAGGACTGCAGTGACGTCACAGGCCACCACGTGCGATCGATTTTTTGGCGAATGTACGTCTTATGGGATTAAGCAATCCTGGTAAATGTTTATCGTTCTTGGTCTAAGGTGAGACTCTACTAATGAGTTCTATAGTTTTTTTGACATATGACATTTTACACTGCATCAGCTGTATAGTGTATAAGTGTTTGATTTTTTCGAAATTTAAAATAGTCTTAGAACAAAAAGAAACAGGAAGGAGTCTTTCATATATTAACGTAAAGGAAAATTTGCGACGGAAGTCGGCCATCTTAAAGCTCCTAGTATGACTCATTGGGTACATTCAGGAGGTCCCAGCGGCTAAGATCGCTTAGTAAGGAGTCTCTCTGAATGTAGCGCTGCTTGAAAGCTATTCAACAGCGGCTGACTGTTTTGCTCAGCGTAGAAATTTGTCGCTTTCTAAAAAGCGCATCGCGATTTTGACATTAATGACATATCGAAATTGGGTTATGTAGGTTTGTGTTGATCTTAATTATATTCTAAGGTGTTGATTGTTGGGATAAGATTTAAGCAATTGATAATTGAAGATAATTATTGTAGTTTTGTACATAAACACAATAGACATAA
Source organism: Ophraella communa (assembly GCA_035357415.1). NCBI lineage: Eukaryota > Metazoa > Arthropoda > Insecta > Coleoptera > Chrysomelidae > Ophraella > Ophraella communa. The sequence continues at coordinate 26,585,497 of CM068980.1, forward strand.
AAAACCAAAATAAAAATTGGGTTATGTTTTCAAATGTTTTGACTTTTGTTCCGCTGTAAGTGAGCCACGCATTCAGGCGAAACGAAGGCGCTTATTAACAGCGGCCACAGCATGCTGAGTGGCTAGATCTAGCCGCTGGGACCTCCTGAATGTACCCAATGTTTATGTTTACAGTATACTGTCAAAGCATATTTGTATATATATGTCAAAAATGAGCGCATAGGCGTATCATTCGGTTCTTATAAATACTAAATTATTTAAAAACTAATTGTATTCACACTCTTGATTGGTTGAAATTTATTAAAAATAAAAACCCTGATATAATTTTTATTTTTTTTTTCGGTACGTCAATGGAAACGGAAATTAAAATTGACAACTGTTCGCCATATGCAAGCTCCTTTCTGGACTCAAGGTCATTTTGCATATACTCCTTTCTGTATCTTTTTGTTCTAAGAAAATAGATTATTAGAAGTTTTTAGTTAAATCTGAGGGATAACAAAATAGTCTAGGAGGAATCGGCGCATGAGTACAGAAAACTATTCCACCTCAATTTTTTTATGCGATCCTCTTCAAATTACCCTCCTAATGATATAAATGCATGTTGCCATGGTGCAACCCGGTGCCATATTGTTTAAACCGAAATTGTTTAAACAATTAAAAGTAATTGTTATTTTTCAACCGGACAAATTTTTTTTATATTCTTCATTGAAATACCAATAGAAAAGGTCCTATGACTTTTAACGATAAAGTTAATATTTTTAAAGATATGAATTTTTAAAATTCGAAAAATCTCAAATTTGGGTACTTTCGACCCATGAAAAATATATTAAAAAAAAACATAATGTCTAAGTAATATTTTTTTTAATTCTCTATACAATTGTTAATAATATTGTGCAAAGAGATTTAAAAAAATTTCATTGTTTATATCTTTTTTTTAATTGTTAATTCCGCGCGCTCACAAGTATGCGTCGCTTACCTTTAAGTATCGCTGTCTCTCTCTGACTCATGCGTTGCATCGGCCTCTCTGTGTCTTGAATCATTAATTATCATTTATCTTAAAAACTATCAACTTTATCAAGGTTGTTAAAGAGAGCAATGTTATTAGATAATAATTAAATTGTCTACAATTTGTTTTTAATACATTTTTTTCTAAGAGAATTAAAAAAAATATTACTTAGACATTATGTTTTTTTTTTAATATATTTTTCATGGGTCGAAAGTACCCAAATTTGATATTTTTCGAATTTTAAAAATTCATATCTTTAAAAATATTAACTTTATCGTTAAAAGTCATAGGACCTTTTCTATTGGTATTTCAATGAAGAATATAAAAAAAATTTGTCCGGTTGAAAAATAACAATTACTTTTAACTGTTTAAACAATTTCGGTTTAAACAATATGGCACCGGGTTGCACCATGGCAACATGCATTTATATCATTAGGAGGGCAATTTGAAAAGGATCACATAAAAAAATTGAGGTGGAATAGTTTTCTGTACTCATGCGCCGATTCCTCCTAGACTAAAAGCTGTTGCAGTAACGGAATCAGATTGTTTCTAAAAAATTTCATTGTTACCGAAATGGTTTACAATAAAATACCTTTAAGATTGGTGTAAAAGGCTTTCTTCTATGAAGGCTAAAGTTTGCACAACTGAATTTTTTGTTAAACGAAATCTATGAAAAAATTCAAGATTATCCCAACAGTTTCAATTGTCCCATTGGTGAAATCTGTTTTGTCTATTATAAGGTAGGCGATCGTCAACAAAAAGATTAAAGCCGGCCACTCACGATACTGCGGCGTCGTACGACAGAATTGTACGTCAAGATTGTACAATTTAGTTGAAAGTTGGATGAGGACACACACGATACTGCGTCGCAGTATAGTCTTCGGAAAATTCACCCAAAAAATTTTCTGCATAAGCCATTTTCAGAATAGAAACAAGAGAACAAGTCGGACTTCGTCATACACGGATAAAATTTTCATCCAACCGATTCTGTCGTACTGCAGCAGTCAGACTTTTCTGTCTGCGGTCAAATCGTACGACTTCGTTGGATGCACATCCATACACGATCAAATTACATTCGATTCGGTTGGATGCGACGAAATCGTACGACGCCGCAGTACCGTGAATGGCCGGCTATGTCATCAATATAACACCCCTTTAAAAAAAAAATTAGTAAAAACCCAAAACACGCGAAAAACTATTTTAGGTTAAAATCTCCTCGGTAATTCCTCTTTCCTATAGGAGTAATCATATCCTCTGAATAAGAACGTCCATTTAAAAAAAAATAAGTAAAAACCTTAGACTAGGGGTGTGTTCGGGGAGCACGCTATTGAATGAATGAATGAATGAATGAATGAATGAATGAATGAATGAATGAATGAGTTAGGGGTGATGATTACACTGCGACCCATAGGATCTATTGTGTCCCCCCTTACTTGCCATGTTCTGATGTTTTCTCAGATTTATAGCAGCTCTTCGAGTCCTATTTTCCTGAGGAAGTTTAGGACATCGTCGGGCTTCAAATCAGGTAGATCCCCTTCCTCTATTTCATGTGCTCCTAGGTATCTAGCCCTAGAATTTTGCAAGGCAGGACATTCTGAGAGTATATGTATTGAGGTTTCATCCTCTTCCTCACAGAATCTGCACTTTGCTTCATCTGCTAACCCTAGTTTCTTCATGTGGCTTCTTAACCGGCAGCGAGTTTACAAAATATACCCTGTTTCAGCACAAACTCCACCTCCTGAAATACGTCATGCTTCGCTAGTGAGTAATTTCCAAAATATACCCGATGTCAGCACGTTTTACTAAATATACCCGATCTCAGCACATTCACGACAACGTCTTTCGTCATACATGATTTTCTTATTTCTTATGTCCTACCAAACTCAATATTAACACAATACATAATACTACGATAATTTATTGTGCCTACCTATATAGCTGGCGATGTTAGACAAGCTTATTTTCGTTTGTTTTGTTGTGTATAAAGAGTTAGGTAGTTAGTTTATGATTGCTTAAAAGCAATAGGCTCAACCAAATACACAGATATTATACAAGATTTAAAATCGGAATTCCCTAGAATAGTGAACTTAACTAAACAAAGTAGGTATTAATACAGAAAACAAAAACGTTATAGTAAGATTCATACAGTCCCTCAAGCGAATTAAAACTCCATCGCAATTAACTCAATTTTTTGGCCGACGAAAAAGACGACCTGGTTTGAAAGCTGGAACACGCCGCATAATAGCAGGCCGACCAACAACCCATAAAGAAAGAGAGAACTCTAGAAAACGGAAAAGATCAAAAATTAATCATTTGCTCATCGAAAACATCAATAAAAATCGACCTAATGCTAAAACACATTAATTAATTTACTTGATTTCCTCTGTCCTCAATCAATGAACGAATCTTTTTTTACTATTAATATCGAAAAAGTTTGCTATAGTGCCCTTGTTTGATAAAATTGTCCAATATAATAATAGTTATTATTACTGATTTCATTAAATGCTTTCCATAATAAACCGTTTTTTAAAAATTATTTTTAAGTGAGCTTAATGTTCACTTTGTGTTATAACAGGTAGATAAGTAATATCGTGGATTTTGCGAGATGTGCTGGGATCGGGTATATTTAGTAAAATGTGCTGACATCGGGTATATTTTGGAAACGTACTCACTAGCGAAGCATGACGTACTTCAGGAGGTGGAGCTTGTGCTGAGACAGGGTATGTTTTGTAAACTCGCTAACCGGCAATGCCCGGTTAATATTCCCGTTAGAATACGGAGCCTTTTTTTACTGAGGTTGAGGCAGCTAAGAGATCTCTTCTGGTCATAGTTCCCCAGTAGTATCTTAGATCGCCTCAATCCTTCCAGCTGATTCCAGTACTCGGATTTTTCTTTCTCCATTTCCTCCCTTAGTTTTCCTAAGATTACTCTACTGCTGATCCCACAAGATGGTTCTGGTCCCAAATGTGGGGTTTCAGCTCCTTTTTTTGCCAGCTTATCTGCTGTTTCATTCCCCTCTATTCCTATGTGTCCCGGGACCCATAGGAGGGTGACAGTGTTCTTCTGGCCTAGTTCATTTAGTTTGCCTAGGCATTCCCAAACCATCTTCGAACTGATTATATTTGAACTCAGCGCTTTGATGGCTGCTTGACTATCCAACATGATCACAATCTCTTGTCTGCGATAGTTTCTTCCAATATTGAATTCCACACATCTTTCGATGGCGCGGACTTCTGCTTGAAAGATGCTCGGGTATGTGCCCAAGCTTTCTGAGTATTTGGCTCTCGGTCCAAAAACTCCTATCCCAGTTCCCTCGTCTAGCTTGGAACCGTCCGTATACCACTTTATGGTATTCTGGTTTAAATTCTGTATGGTGTCTTCATCCCATTCAGATTTATTACTCAACTTTGTGATGAATTTTCTCACAAAGTTGAATTTCTTTGGCATATCATCTTGGGGCATTTCCCAAGTTTGATCAAAGTGAAGTGATCGAGGTTTTTCCCTGATAATTCCTTCTTTGATCATTCTATATATTGTTTTCTTCCTTACACTTTCTAGCAGAATGTGCAGTGGGGTCAAGTTTAAAATCACCTCCATTGCAGCAGTGGGGCAAGTTCCCATTGCTCCAGTGATACATGAACAGGCTAGTCTCTGAATTTTCGAGAGGTTTTTCCTCGTCGTATTCAGATTAGCCCTTACGCCCCAAGCCACTGCCCCATAAGTGATTAATGGTCTCACTATTGCTGTGTACATCCATTGCAGGATACGTGGGTTACATCCCCAGTTCTTCCCTGCAATGTTCCTACACACCATGAGGGCCTTGGTTGCTTTGTGTATTACTTCGTCTTCGTGTTTGTTCCAGAGTAACCTGCTATCTAGGATTAGCCCTAGATATTTTACCTCTGTTTTCCACTCGACGATGTTCTCCCCTATTTTTATGATTTTTAGATTAGGTTTCTTTTTCCTTGTAAAGGCTGCTAGTGTGGTTTTGGTGGGGTTGATGCTGAGTCCCACCGAGTCACACCATTGTTCCGCAATGTTCAATCCTCTTTGAACAATATCACAGAGGACGTTTTCATACTTCCCTTTTGCCAGGATAACCATGTCGTCGGAATACCCTTGACATGGTATGCCTTCCCTAGTCAATTGACAGAGCAGACTGTCCACAGTGAGACTCTACATAAGCGGGGATGCAACTCCCCCCTGTGGACAGCCTCTGGTCACATTAATGGAGATAGTGTCTTGTCCTGCCTCCATTTCTGCGATTCTTGTAGATAGCAGTTGCGACATCCAACTGGAAGTCGTTCTATCTACTCCTTTCTCAATCAATGCTCTTTTGACTGCCTCATGTGGCGTATTGTCAAAGGCCCCTTTTATGTCTAGAAAGGCACATACCACGGTCTCTTTTTTGTTCAGTGCGTCTTGGATTTCGTCCGTCAACTGTGTTAAAGCGGTTTCCGTGGACTTTCCCGCTTGGTACGCATGTTGACGAGGGTGCAATGGCACCTGTTCCAAGATTTCTGTTCTAATGTAGTTGTCTACAGCTTTTTCCATCGTTTTTAGAACAAACGATGTGAGGCTGATCGGTCTAAGCCTTAGACTCTAAGGGATTTGGGGTGCGTAGTGTCCCGTTTCCCTACTTTTGGGATGAAGGTGATTTTGGCCCTTCTCCACGCTTCTGGTATGTATCCCAGTTCAATACTGCTCCGACTAATTCGGATCAAGTGTGGAATTATTGCCTCTTGGCCCTGTTGGAGTAGGGCAGGAAATATTCCGTCCGTTCCAGGGGTTTTGAACGGCTGTTTCATAGCCCATCTCAGCCGTTCCTCACTGCATATGTGTTTTGCCATTGCAGTGTCTTCCCTGGTAGGTCTTTTAGTTTTCTCACTTGTTGTTCCCGAAGGGACAATTCCTCCGGGAAAGTGAGTTTCTAATAGGAGCAGAGCTCGTTCTTTTTCGCTTTCTGTGAAGCTTGCGTCTGGCTTCCGTAGTGCCATTACAGTGTCTACTTTTCCTTTTGCCAAGACTTTGTGTAGCCTTGCTGCAGAGGGTGTAGCGTCTATTTCTTCGCAGAATTTTGTGAAGCTGTTTCTTTTAGCTTTTCTAATCTCCTTGTTATATGATGTAAGTTTCTCGGTGTAGCTCTGCCAATCTCCATTACGTTTGGCTCTGTTGAAGAGCTGTCGCGTCTCGGATCTTAGGTTTGACAGATGACTGTTCCACCATATCGCATCTTTTGCTTTTCTAGTCCTTTGGTGGGGACAACTGGATTCATAGGCGTCGAGTATTGCCTCGTTCAGCTCTATGAGATCGTTTTCTAATGCCAGATGATTCCTGGCATTTCTTTTATTCTTGAGATTTGCAAGATTTATGTTCAGATTAGTGTTGTAATTTTCCCAGTTAGTTTTCCTGGGGTTTCTCCTGAGTGCTGGCTCAGGAGGATTACACTCTAACCTGAACATAATCATTCTATGATCAGAGAGGGATGGTTCGTTCGATACTCTCCAATCTTTCACCCTATTCTGAAGATTCGGTGTACTTAGTGTTATATCTAGTACTTCCTTTCTTGTTCTGGTTACAAACGTAGGGGTATTCCCTATATTGTGTATAACAAGATTCTTATTAAGTATAAAGTCTAAAATTTTCTCACCTCTATCGTTGGTGTCTGTGCTTCCCCATATGGTATTGTGACCGTTAGCGTCGCATCCTATGAGAAGCGGCAGCTTCTTCTGTTTACAGTACTCGACTAGCCTTTGCAGTTCTGTGGGCGGTGCAGTCCCGTCCCCTGCAAAGTAGCATGATGCTATCATGACTTCTTGACGTCTATTCTCAAACTCGAGGTTTGCTCGAATCGGAACAAGGTCTCTCGTCATGAATTCTGAAACACAAAAGTAATTAATACTGTTACTTACCAAGATGCATGCTCTGGGTTTGTCAACATTACTTACTTTATATATTAACTTGGCATCCCTACTTGCGAGTCCTCTCACCTGACCATCACGAACCCATGGTTCCTGGATCAGTACTAATCTAATTTGGTTTCTGATAAACGTCCTTATAATAACCGCCGATGATCCCTTGGTGTGATGGGAGTTTATCTGAGCGATATTGATTCCCGCCATTTTTTTTTATTGCCTCCTCCACCAAAGTCTGCTGTTCCGGACTGAGGATGATCTCAGGGAACCCTTTGGGAAGAATGGCAATCTTCCCCGATTTTAGAGCAGCTGCATAGCTGCTCGTGCCTACTGAGGAAGTGGTCTGTTTTCCCACTTCCTCCTTCCTTCTTTTTGTCGCTTTCTGAGCAGGACTGATGACCGTCTCAGTCCGCTTTCTTTTTTGAAAGGAGGGCTCTTGGCTTTTATGATCCAAGGCCTTTTTCCTTGCTGCTTCAGGGGAAATTCCCTGACTGAGGTACCTCAGGTACCATCTGCAGCCCGCTCCGCTGAGCCCACGTCTCAGCGGGTCGTCCCTGCCTCCAGGTTCTCCCAAGTTTGGGAGTGGAGGTTTTCTATAAGTTGAGGGCCTTTGGAGGGTCTTCCTCACCTCAGATTTGTCCGTGTGGTGTGTTCCCACAGTGGAGTCTGAGGGCCTGGTCCTCGACTTTCCTGCCTCACGGGGAGCTTCCCGAGAGGTTGAGGGGGAGTGTTTTCCTCCCTTCCCCTTCTCCTTAGATGTGGCGGTGTATTCCCGCTTTGGTTTTTCTTTTAAATTTTTCTTATCCATGGTTGTTCCCACGAGTAGCTAGGGAAAGTTGGTCCACTCCGGCAGAGCCCCGCATGCCGGAGTAAGGCTGCATACAAGGGGGTTTCGCCCGGTTCCCCCAGGGGAACGTTCGCGACCGCATATGCCCCTGCGGCCATTCATCCCTCGGCACGTTACCTTACACCTTGGATTGGGGGGGTTGGTCCGCGGTGCGACCTTGGGAATGACCAATCTGGCAATCTTGCAGTTATCAGCTGCTCATACCAGACCGTGCCACCCGTATAGACGCACACCCCCAGCTTCGCCGCTTCCCTGCTAAATTGCAGTGTTATACCTGCTTAAGCAGTTCAGCGGCTCTCCTGGGGATCCCCTATCCGCCACCTGGGGACGCGCCCGGTAGGCACCCAGCCCTCGGGGAGCACGCTATTTGCGCCAAATGGCGCCATATAGTACTACTTTTTGTTCGCGGAGCAATTCGATAGCGCTATAAAGCACTTGTATGACGTCATTGATTTTCGCCGCCAACGTCATGACTAACGCTATGAAACGCAAACTAATGCAAATTACAACGAGGTAGAGCAGCTTGTAGCGTTGACAGCATTTAGCCACAAAACATTAACCTGAGTTTAATGTTTTGTACATTTAGCGCCATTTTGCATTTGAATTGATATTGTTAGTTGTGTTTAAATCGTTTAGTTGTGTTCATATTGTTAATTGTTTTTATTGTTAGTGTTTTATATTGTTAATTGTTTATATCGGTAGTGTTTTATATTGTTAGTTGTGTTTTTTAGTTTAAAAAATGACTTTACTAAGACTATATAATCCGGTGACACAAGAAACTACAGAAATTGTAGTTTCGGAAGCCGAGGCAAAACGGGCAGAAACTGGTGAGTTGTTGGGTTTTTATGGAATCACAATAAATTCTTGCAATTCTTCTTCACTGCTTTCTGATGACGATGACGACGAAACAACCATCTCATTCATTATTTGCAATCCTTCTGCCACAACATTCAAAATATCGCGTCTATCGTCGGCCATAGTAAACTTTAAAAATTATTTAAAAATGCCAAGTTAAAATAACTCACAACTCAAAACTATGCGTTTTGCCGCGAGGTAAAACATCAACTGCAAATCAACTGTCATACTTCATCTTTCATCTACGTACGAATAGTTTATTACTGTTCACGGAGCTCGATAGCGCCAACGCTATGCCAGCGCTTTCAAACCTCCCTGAACAGCTCGAACAGCGTTTGCGTTAGTTGGCGCTACATAGCACGATAGCGTGCTCCCCGAACACACCCTAGGAAAGAGAGAGGACAGCGCATGGCAATGAAAACCTTATGCGTTTGATTGAAGCCAAGTTTCAAACGTTTGACATATGTTTGGTGGTAAACAAACGTCGAATTGTATTTTTTTAGTTTTTTTTATTAATTTTCACCTTTTTTAATTACCTGAATAGACATTTGAAAATGGTTAATTGTGCAGTTTATAAGTGCAACAGTCAGAGTGCTAAAAAAGAGGAAGGAATTTAATTTCATAAGTAAAAATATTTTAAAACTATTTCCTTGAAATTTATTTTTATTAATATTACAGCTTTCAGGCAATAGATGTTTAACTAAATCATATATGTTATGTATGATAACTTAAATGAATTGTATCTACATTTAGAAAATTGTTTTCATTCAGTTTTAAAGATTATTTTTCATTTAATTGTTATTATTTGCTCATAGATGTAATAGTTTTGCAGTGGCGTGGAACAAAAATATATATTTAAAATAGATAAAATAGATAAAATTATAATATTTATTAAATACATATGTTTTAAAATGATTGTTCTTTTTTTTGGAGCAGTATACATTTAAAGACTTTTTTAAATTAGTTTGTAATACGAAATAAGGAAAATGATTATTTAATAATCGTATAAGAAAAATCGTATGATACGCCTATGTCAATATTGTCCGCCATTAGTTTGGTGGTAAGTGGGTTACATAAACTGATTCCAGTGCGCAGTCCTCTCTCTTTCCTAGTCTAAGGTAAAAACCCAAAACACGCGAAAAACAATTTTAGGTTAAAATCTCCTCTGTAATTCCTCTTTCCTATAGGAGTAATCATATCCTCTGAATGAGAACATCCATTTAAAAAAAAATAAGTAAAAACCCAAAACACGCGAAAAACAATTTTAGGTTAAAATCTCCTCTGTAATTCCTCTTTCCTATAGGAGTAATCATATCCACTGGATGAGAATAAGGGCCCGGGTGACAATCCTCTCAGTAACGCTACGGAACACTTTACTGAAAGGTGAATAAACCGGCCCTTAGATTAGGAATATAGACGACAAACTCAATGTTGAAATTTCTGATTTTGTTATTGCACCATCTGCGTGGTTGGGGTAAAAACTAAATGATGGCAGCAATATTTAAATCTAGCTGTTGATTAGGATAAATAATTATTGAAGTTATGTTTAAGGTTTTGAAATTATTTCAAAAATTTCTTTAATTTTCTTTATTTCTTTAAAAAAATGGTTGATATTACTAATGTAACTATAGCTACTTATAAATTAAAGAAACTAATATTTGAAAACTCAAAAATATAATAGAACCTAACTTAATAACTAAACTTAATAATTTTGTTTAAATAAAAAGATTATTTTAAATATATAAATCTATTTATATTTAATAAAGTTATAATGCGGAATAGTATAATACCATACTTTTTCTACGGCTGCATATTAATAATAAAAATAAAGAGAATTCATAACATTTTATTATTATTATTGGTTATAAAATAAACGGCACATACTTAATACAAAAAAAAAATAATTTAAATAATATTGTAATTAATTGTTACATTACTGCAATTTTGTATTGAGATTCCTGGTGTTTCATTTTTTCGTAACAGCAACTATCAACTGTGGGAAAAACTCTAGCTCACGGCTGAATTCCCATTTAAATGTACGTGGTGTGGGAAAAGACCTGTGAGGTAGATTTTTTCCCACAGTAGGTTACTTTGTAGTTCTGTCAAATGTGTCAAAAGCACCACATTCCATAGCAGCCGTAGAAAAAATATTATTCTGGATCAACGGTACTCAGTTCTAGACTTGTGTCGTTTTGATAGTTATATATTGTCAAATTTCATATTCGATATTTAATTTATATAGTATTGTTAAGGTAAGGGATAACTAACATTTAATGTCGTTTTATATTTGTTGCAAATGATAAAGTTGATAAAAAAATGAAAAGCTCTTATTTACAGGAGAAACTCAATGATGTTATTATTCATTATCGTAAACGTACATAACTATAAAACGACATTTTGTTAAAATGGAGAAATTAAAATTCACTAAGAACAATTAATAACTGCACAGTTAAACTAAACTTCCACTATTTATTTGAAAAATTCGCTTTAAAATCAATTACAGCTGTTTCGCTATCACTAGCATCGTCAGATTGACATATTGAAATTACATGTTGTTTGTTTGTAACTAGGTGCTTGATGTTGATAAGGAGTTAAGGCTAGACCAAGTAAGGAAGTAATAAGACATAACAATATTAAAGCCTAGATGTTATTAGCCCTAAGGGATTATCCTGGATGTATTTCCCTCTAAGATCAGTATAACTGTGCAATGATATAGAAAAACCAGGAAAAAACTATATCATGCTGATCTTTACAATAACTTAATATATTTATGTTATAATAATGTCTTATCTATGTATAAAATGAAGACATTATTATAACATAAATATATTAAGTTATTGTAAAGATCAGCATGATATAGTTTTTTCCTGGTTTTTCTATATCATTGCACAGTTATACTGATCTTAGAGGGAAATACATCCATACCTTAGGGCTAATAACATCTAGGCTTTAATATTGTTATGTCTTATTACTTCCTTACTTGGTCTAGCCTTAACTCCTTATCAACATCAAGCACCTAGTTACAAACAAACAACATGTAATTTCAATATGTCAATCTGACGATGCTAGTGATAGCGAAACAGCTGTAATTGATTTTAAAGCGAATTTTTCAAATAAATAGTGGAAGTTTAGTTTAACTGTGCAGTTATTAATTGTTCTTAGTAAGATGAACTTCCAAAAAGTAGAGGTTAACACAATCAATTTAATTAAAATTCAATTTTATAATCGCAGTCAGAGATGATAAAAAATCAATCAAATTGTTAACTTCAAAATTAGAAATCTAACTATGATAAAAACACTTTTATTACATCAGGTGAACCCCAAAGAATGGACTTTCATGATTTATTAACTAAATCTATTTCTCGGTGGGAATAGAGGTTAGGTTAAGTTAGGTTGGCCACATGTGGTAAAAGTTTGAACTAATTTCACTTGAAGGACTTGCTTTTTGAAAGCTTGTCGCTTTAAAAGTTGAGCTTTTGCTTAAGGTCGCCTACAGAAAATTAAATTAAAATTTCCAAAATCTCATTTTTTATTGAAGTTTTAGATTTTATATAAAATAAATTTGTAATCGTATATATTTAAAAACACTACTATTACCTGTCAAATTTTTTACTGGTAAGGACCCAATTTCCAGGCAACAAACACCCTTGATAAAAATGCTTTTGGCAAACTATGTAGTTTTTGTACTGTTTATATCCTTTTCCATAAAAATCAACTTTTCATTTTAAATTCGCTGCAACCATATTATAAACACCTATAAGGGAATAGAATAATTATTAATATTGGAAAACTATTAAAAATAAAAAAAAATAAAAAAAATGAATTGTTCTCCTTATTAAATACATATAATATATTAAAATAGGAGCATACAAAATACTAAAACAGGCAATTACAAGCAGTATATATAGCGGAAGGAGAGCCAGAAAACCTAGTCATGAAGTACTCAACGCGGAAGCAGTTACAAAGTTATTAATAAACAACGTAACGGGAGAGAAGCTGAAGACGATAATAGCAGCCGGAAACTTTAGTACTCCACAGGAAGTAATCACCAAACTTATCTCAGTAGACGACGACGGTATAGGAAGGCAAGTACGAGTCCTAAATTTCAGATCTAATCAGTCTCCAAACAAGGATAGATACAACTCAACATGGAGGCACAATCACATATCACAAAATAGAGGCAATCGCTCAGGTCAACCACCACGCCACAATAATTATAGATAACCCAATAGGAATCAGCAGAATTGGAGGAACCGAGAGTACGGAAGAAGAAGGAATAAGTAGTAAAATGGATATAGAAATGTAAGAGTGTGTGAGAGGGCGGAACAAGCTGCTAGGGCAGAAAATCAACCATTGGGGTTTTAAATGAATCCAATCGACCCAGTATGAATATAGAATTATGCGAGAATCAAACATTTTTTTTTAACTACAGCTAATGATAATAAAAAACATATTTTTAATTTTAATTTATCTTTTTGTTATTTTGTATACATGCAGACGAATGTTTTAAGAAAGGTTGATACTTTTATACTAGATACAGGAGCAGATATTTCGTTAAATTTATTGTACTAACCCTTACTTTATGGAGGTCCATCTTACTAAGAATAATAAACAACTATTCGTTTGAACTAAACTTCCACGTTTAATAAAAAAATTAGCTTTTAAATTACAATTACATCGAGCATCGTCAGATTGACATATTTAATTTTTTTTAAAGGTAATTACCTGATGTTGATTAAGTAGTGTTAAGACTAGACCAAGTATAGAAGTAATAAGACCTAACAATATTAAAGCCTAGACGTTATTAACCCTAAGGGATTATTCTGGACGTATTTTCCTCTAAGTTCAGTATAACTATGCATGCTGATCTTTATAATAACTTCCATAAAATTTTTGGATTGAAATATTAAAATTGATAATGTGTGTGTGTGGTGATGGTTTTGGCATGGAAACTAGTCCATTTGCCACAGATTTTTGTATTTTTAATTTTTTAATAAATAACAATAATTGAGATTATATTAAATAACCCGATCTATATAAGAAATTGCATATAAGTTCATATATTGGTTTCCGATTTAGTGAGAGGAGGTGGGTAATATTAACTGGGAATTGTACATCGAAATTCTTTAAGTTTTGATAAAAGGTGGCTGTATGGTTTATATTTTTTTTACACTCAAATAGTATGTGATTTATGTTGCACTGTGAAGTATTGTCACATGAACACTTTCCCGTTGGAATAATATTTAATCGGGCCAGATGTTCAGGGAATGTTCCATGGTTAGTTTTTAATCTTGTGATGGTTGTTGCTGACCTTTTGGATATCTTATACGAATATATATGAGGTAAATCTGTTAAGGATGGAAGGGTGGGATGTATCTTATAGTAATGGTTATTGGATGAGTTTGCCAGCGTTTTCCATTTTTCTTTCCAATTAGACTTTATTTTATTACTATAAAATTTCATTAGGTCTGCTTTTGTAGAGGTATATTGTTCTTTGCCAACAGATGTTGAATCTCTAGCTAACTTATCCACAATTTCATTTCCTTTGATACCCATATGGCTTTTCACCCAGATAAACGGTACGTTTTTGTGAAAAATTTTTTCTTTAATTTCACAAATCAGCTCAGACATTTTATGATTGACAGCTATATTACTAAGACAGTTAAGAACTGATTTAGAGTCCGTAACAATTACTGCGTCACTAATATTTTGCTTTTCGAGCCAATCCAAAGCTTCTCTGATAGCTACCGCTTCAGCTGTGAAAATCGAGCAGTGAGAAGGGAGTTTGAATTTAAATGATAGGTTGCTGGAAGGAATATACACTGCTGAACCTGCTTTCCCGTCGTTTAGTTTGGAGCCATCGGTATATATAATCTCTTTACCTTTGTACTGACTCAATATAGAGTTTAATATTATATTATTTAGTTTTGCCGAATCTAAATACTCTGGGAATATTATGTTTGGTTTTTTGATCAATGAATAAAACTCCAGTTTATAATTAGGTAAGGCAAAAGTTGTTACTGATGAGAGAGGTAAATCATTAGTTTCCAGAAAAGCATCTGCTAACGGGGGAGAATTTTTTATCCTCCAGTATTTATTTACTAAGTTTTCTAAAGATAAATCATACAGTCTACTCAGTAGGTCACTTGTTCTAGCTTTTAATTTTAAAAGGTATTTAGTTGCTAATAAGTTTCTCCGATTATTTAAGGGCATTTCATTACTTTCGGCAAGTAGTAGGGGACATGGCGTAGATTTCATAGCACCTAAACTTATTCTTACACAATTGAATTGAATACGATCTATTTTTAAAAGATGCGTATTACAAGCTGAACCATACACGAAACATCCGTAATCCAGAATTGATCGTACATAGGTCCTGTAGAACATAAGTGCAACTTTGGGATCAGCACCCCATTTTCTGTTAGAAACACATTTTAGAAGGTTAATACCTTTTTCACACCTATTTACCACATATTGAATGTGTTTGGACCAAAGTAGTTTGGGATCTAGGATAATGCCAAGATATTTAAAATTGTTTACAACAGGTATAACGTATCCCGACAGGTTTAGCCTATCAGGCGTACGTATCCTATGTCTTGTAAATATCACAATGGCAGATTTTTCTTGGGATATAGTAAGGTTATGATTTTGGGTCCAATTATCCACTAGTTTCACAATCATCCCCAGAACCTGCTGACAATCTTCATATGAATCACGGATAGAATAGATACATATATCATCTGCGTATTGTATACATTTAATGGAATCGTTAAATAGGCTGTGTATACTTGCCGAAAATATATTGAAAACAATTGGGCTTACACAGACCCCTGTGGTAATAAGCCTGTATGACTTATTCTGGGACCATGTAATTGATGCATATGGTCTCTGATGTATAAAGTTCGATTGCTAAAAAGATTAATAATGTTAGCAGAGACATTTGTGGAGAAACCCATTTCACACAATTTAGAAAACAGTAATGTTAAGTTAACGCTATCGTATGCACCTTTAAGGTCAAGAAAGAAACATGCTAAATATTTGTTTTTAGAAAAATTGAGTTGGATATCGGTTATTAAATGGCTTAAAGCATCTACGGTGCCTACACCGGATCGAAATCCATACTGTGTGCTAGGTAAGAGATTATAATGTTCGATAGTCCAGTGAAGGCGGTTTTTAATAATGCGTTCAAATGTTTTGGTAACACATGACAACAGTGATATAGGGCGATAGGAAGTTGATAAACTTTTGTCTTTATTGGGCTTAAGAAAGAGACATACAATTGATTCTTTCATTTTGTCAATGTATTTTCCTTCCAGAAGCCAGTCATTGAATATTTTTGTTAAATAGTTTTTGGCCATTAAAGGAAGATGATACAAATAGTTGGCAAATATTTCTATTTAAATTATATATATATATATATATATATATATATTAAATATATATATATATATATATATATATATATATATATATATATATATATATATATATATATATATATATATAGATAGATAGATAGATTTATTGTATATAAGTATAACACTTTTTACAAGAGTTCGGTACAGTATTTAGCATTAAATACATACACATATACATGTACATATGTATATATCCATATACGCACATACACTTACATATTATCAATATATAGAACTAGTCAACTACACATAAAGATGCAGAAATAAAACAACCGCTTAACGTGAACGTTAACTCACTCGTGTGTTTATATATTCACATATATCCATATATAAATACTCTTACGTACTATCGGCTTCAGAATTGCATATACATTTTCAAACTCAAATCGCTTACATTGAATAGACACCCTTTTTATTTTGTGTAACCAATCACGGTTTAAATAATAATAAATTTGAAATCAGTTAAACAGTTGTCCACGCCCACATCTTCACTTAGTTTGGAACCCTCGATAATAAATGTTTGTTTGGGATTAAAATCCCTTTTTTTTATTAAATCAGTGCAAAAATGCGAAAAAAACTTATTTATTCGGGACATGACCTACCCTTGTAAATAAACTTAATACCCCAAAACCATTAATGTAGGCGTTTTAAAAATTGCCATTCCTTTGTTGTTTAAGAAGGGCGTTTTTATAACTTCGGTAGGTAAACGAAATTCACATTTAACATGTATATGCTATTCTAAAGCCGACTGTACATGCTATTCACACAGCGCAAAGGATCGTAATTTTAAGATGCTTATAATAATATGAGCTAAAATGGAGAGCTGAGAGAAATTTGTGACATTCGCATTTAAATAAGTTATCAGATCTTTGACATTTCTGACATTATTAAAAAAAAAACTATTCTCTCTAAGACAATTGTAGAAAGGACAATCGAACAAGAGATGTTGTAAGGTCTCTAAGCTACACATATTACAGATAGTACAAGTTTGTCGACAGTCAATTCTATAGTAATTTCCTTTAAAAGCAAATGTTAGAATTACTGTACCACAAGTTCTAAGTTGAGCAATTATTCTTGTTAAATAAATAGCCACAGGTCTATGTAAATAATCAGAATGCCTTTCACTTATAATTAAACACGGATATAATAAACAAAAATTAGAGATATTTTTTCTATTCAAGTCATGTTCTTGGAGTCTCTGCTTGAATATTTCCAGAATTTGCCGATCCAACTGCCCTGAGTAGGTGTTCAGAAATTTTTGCCAGAGATTCTCACATCTCGCAGATTTAAACAAATCTCTTACTTGGTTAACCCAGTTATATTTACTGTCTTCAGAGCTTAGTTGTACTAGGCGTGTGAAGCAAATTTTTGAAAGTCTTGTAGAATCCATTAATTTAATTTTATTAATCCAAGACATTGCATTTTTTAAAAAAGTAAATGATAAGTGAAAAGATCCTGTCTCTAACCGCACTATGAAGTCTGGCGTGTTGGTTGCCAGAGTTAAAAGTCTTTTAAAAAAGTTCAGCTGAACGCGCTCAATAACTTCAGTATATCGCAATCCCCATATACCAACTCCATAGGATAGAGAGGATAAAATTATGGATTCATACAATTTAATTCGAGAGGACCAATTATTCATTTTAGAACGGCACATTATGTTCATTACGGCCCCAATTGCTCGACAGACTTTTATTTTTGTACTTTTGGCCATGTTGCAAAATAAGGATGTTGACGAAAAATCGACCCCTAGGTAAGTATACTGCTTCACAGTTTCCAAGCAACAATTATTGTAATAAAATTAATTTTTATAATTGTGCCAAAAACCACCTCTCGCAAACACCATCACCTTTGTTTTGGTTGTGTTAAATGTAAGTTTATTATTAGAACAGTACCTTTCAAGTACTCCTAGTTTGCGTTGAATGTCGATATGTGAATCACCAAGAATAACAATATCGTCGGCATATACTGCAGTGTCAAAACATCATATTTGTCATCAATATTTATTCCTCATAGATTTTTTGAACGAAAATGGTCTTCTAAATCGGAGATAAATATAGAGAAGAGTAGAGGGCTTAATGATTCTCCTTGCAGGACTCCTTCAGAAATTGGATAACTTTTGCTAAATGTATCGTTTTGTTTAATTGCAAACGCTGCATTGTCATACAAACCTTTTAAAATCCTAATATATTTGGCGCTCATACCCTGTTCATATAGCTTTTGCCAAAGTAATCTATGATTAACACTGTCAAATGCTCTACGAAAGTCGACAAATACAGCAAATACTTTTCGGCGACGTAAACTAAGTGTGATTTGCAGAACAGATGTTAAAATAAATATGTTATCCAAACATCCTCTGTTTTTCCTAAATCCATATTGAGTTTCTGGTAGGATAGAGTTCATACTACACCAATTAGTCAAACGGTTCAGCAAAATCAGTGTAAAAACCTTAACACTACAGTTTATTAATGATATACCGCGGTAATTGTTTGGATCTTCTAGTGGCCCTTTCTTGTGAACCATTTTTAATATTGTTTCTCTCCAACTTACTGGTATATCCTCTTTATCTAAATTTTTATTATACAAATGACAAAGGTATAAGCGCCAGTTCTGGGGGAGGTACTTTAAAAATTCGTAAGAAATACCATCCTTACCAGGGGCCTTGCCATCTTTACATGACATTAAAGATTGATCAAGCTCCTCAAGTGTGATGGGAGTATCTAGAAATTCATGGCATACACCAAAGAATCAAGTCGTCGTCAACCCTTGGTATAATGATAGTATCATAAAAGGATTCCCATTGCTCGATTGACACTGGGCATACTTTTTGTTTCCTTTTATATAAATTTAAAGTTTTCCAAAACTCCGTCTGATTTCTAGTGTTTGATAAGGCCGACAAAATACTACTTTCATAATCTTTCTTTTTTTGAAAAATAACTTGTTTATACTGATTTTTAATAGAAATATACGATTGTTTATAAGGTTCTGAAAATTCATATTTTTTACATGTTTCTAAACTAGTTTTTAATTGATTTTTTATATCCCTACAATAATCATCAAACCAGAAATTGCTCCTTAAAGAGTTCGTACTGGTGTTTCTGTACGTTTTGACTAAACCTAATTCTTCTGCTACATTCCAAATGCTAGAACACAAATTGTTAAAAAGGTGGTTGACGTCTCCTAGCAGGTTAACATTAACTGACCATTCAATAGTATCAGTGTACATAGAGGCCTTATTATTTGCCCAAGTTATATTCTTAGACCCTGAAACAGTATTAAATATACGTTTATTCCTGCTATCTGAACCAAAAGATATTGCAATTGGAAAGTGATCTGATAACCACTGATCCTCTTAAACCTTGAATTTATCAATACAATATAGTTTACTAATAGTGTTGCAAAAACAAAGATCAATAACACTTTGCCCTAAAGCATTGCAAAAAGTAAAATTGGCCGGTCTGTCAGTGGATATATGTCCATTTACCAGAGAAAAATATTTTTCAGACATAAACTCTAACAGGCAACGACCTCTGGGATTGCTGATTTTGTCATTACTAAGCATATTTGGTAATAAATTGGTACTTGCCACAACTTCCACTGGAATTTCACTCAGCTCTCCAACACTGCTATTAAAATCACCGACAATAATAAATATATAATCAGAGTATTTCTCTAGAATAGCGTTTATGATCATTCCAAAGTTTTCAAATAGTTCATCATATTCAATTTTAGGTTTAAAATACACAAGACAAACAATAAATTGCAAATATTTTAACTTAAAACTATTAATAAGCCACCAAGGAGAAACCTCCAGGAGTGTTGCTGAGTAACATTTTCTAAAAAATATGGCCAAACCACCACTTGCACGTCCTAATGATTTCTCCCTAAGTGCTTTGGAGTAAACAACTTTATTATCATTGAATATATAGCTAGGAACCTCAATATTTGTAGCTACCCACGTTTCACAAAAACATAGAATGTCAAATTGATTGTATACTTCCTCAGGAATATATTGTAAATTTTTAAATCCCTGCATATTCCAACACAATAAATTAATAGGGTCTGAACAGTTTATCTTTATTACCTGATCAAGTTCTCCGTTTGAATGTCTTGTACTTGCCATTGCGTATGATTTTGCCGCCTCCTTATGATTTTTACCTGAATTGTGTTTGGTTATAGCTGTATTTATAAGAATTTTGGGTTTTTTGAAGAAGTGTGTCCGGTCATATTGTCATCATTCGGAGACCTCTCGCTAGCTGTTCTTACCCCTGTTTTTCTGGATGATGCTGGAGTTTCTGTTTTATTAGTTAAAATTTGTTTTTGCCACTCTTCCACATTATTTATATCAAACATTATTCTATTTACACTAAGTTTATTGTATTTCAAAACAGCTTCATAACCCTGTGATCTGGCTAAATGCATATGTTTTATAAGAATTTTCCTTTGATTCTGGATTTCCTTCGAAAAGTCTTCATTTATACCCAATCCCGTACCTTTTAGGTTTTTCTTACATTTTAATATTTCCATTTTTTTCACGCGACTGATCAATTCAATTACTATGGGCCTATTTACTTTATCCAATAATTCTCTCTTTATCCAATAATTCTCTATTCACATCCAAATGAACCCCAATTTTCTCCATTACTTCCTGAACCTTTTTTTGTTGCACATTATAATCTTCGCTATCTGATTCAATAGTCCCAAATATAATTAATTTTTTTGCTCTTAATGCTTTCTCTAGGTTTTGAATCGTATTTTCATTTTTGTTTAATTTCTTTTTAAGTTCTTCGCTCTCCTTTTTTCTAGCAAGATTTTCTTCCTTAAATAATTTCAGCTCTGCCTGTATTCCATCCAGCTTATTTTCTATTCTAATGGATCTTAGCTCCATTGCATCAAGTTTCTCTATTATTTTCTCCATAATAAATTTTATAATTTACACACTAATACAGTCCTGTTTTAATAGGTGTTAATTAATTATCAATTACCTTATCACCGTTGGATGTTGTGATATTTTGTGTGTACAAAATTTTGACTTTAAGGTTAAATAAACTGTCCTACTAATATTCTAATGAATTTTTAGATAAGTTTATAATTTACCTTTGTGATTTTTCTTTATTTTATCAAGAATTCCCTTTTCTTCTTCTTTGCTTGGTATTTTAAGCGGAAATTTTTAAAAAATGCAGGAACAACTGTTAACAAATCTAGTTTGCCACTTTGCCAGAACCGAATAATATATATATAGAAAACCAATAACTACAGATGCGATGATCCCAGCTGATTCCTTTCATCGTTGGTCTCAAAAGACAGCTGGTTTCATATGGCTGATTGACCGTATGCTCCACCTCCTGTTAAGCACTCTGGACTACAAACAAGAATTTGAAACTATTAAAATGTTAGCCCTAAAGAATGGATATAACACCGATCTGATCGATCGGTTGGTTAAGAACAGAAAAAGGAAACTTACTATAAAGAGAGCAACATCCTCTCTTATTATTACGCTCTCGATTACTAATTTTTGTTGCTTACCATATGAGAGATAGAGAAAAATATGCTTTATTGTCAACCAAAATTTAACAAATTTTATGAACAAAACTAAATAAAAATAACCTAATATCTAAATATCAATTAACAATAATTGATCGGTCACAATGAAAATCAGTTAAATAAATAAATAAGTACACACAAACAAAAATGAAAAAGAATTAGGTATATGCATGATTTAAATGTAAACATACATACATAAACATATCACTCCTCTTAAATCAATCTTAACTACTACCTACTTACTAGCTAAAAAATAATTATGAAATACTTCACACTATTATTACATGTCATTCAGAAGTCTAAGATATATCACAGAATTGAGCTACTTTATAGTATGGTCTCTCCTGAAGGTATGCTTTAGTCAATTTGCGGAATTTAATACTGGTGGCTTTTATGTGTGTTGGTAGACAGTTCTACATTTTTCTTGCATTATAAATAATTAGAATGTTTTGTAAGACTAGAGGTGGGCATAGTCAAATAATCTTTATTTCGACAAAAATATACAATCAGAAAAATATCACATGAATGTCTTATAGTGTAGCAATATAGTGCCCATTTATGACCATATGGTTGCATGAACATCTAAATCAGAGTATTTTTATTTATTTTTTTAAAATAGGGTTCACAATGCGCTCTGTGACGTAGGCGAAAAACATAACGTATTGCCCTTTTCTGTAGTTTAAAAATAGAGTCAAAAAGATGTACACAACAAAACCCCCAGAAAGCTAATCCATATCTTAGATGGGACTCAAACAGAGAAAAGTAGGTTGTTAACGCAATAGAAGAAGTTAGCTCTTTAGAAACGGTTTTTAGGGCAAAACACGCAGAAGATAATTTTTTTGTTAATATGTCAATATGAGTGGACCACTTAAGGGTGTCATCAATACCTATAACTTCCCAAAAACGTAATTGAATTTTTTTAATGGTATTAAGGTGTTATTTAGTGCAATGGGTTGTAAGTTAAATTTGTAAGGCAGAGCAATAGTTTTCTCGGTATTAAAACAGAGTTTATTAGAATTGGCCCAGAATTTAATAATAAGAAGATCTCTGGATATTGTAGAATGTAATGTTTTCATATCTGAATTGCTTCAGGTTACGCTCGTATCATCTGCAAATAGAGTAATTTTGCCATCAATCTTTATGTCAGTGGGGGAGGTTTCTTGTAAATCGGCTAGCATTTTAAAACAAGAGGGATTATCCGTTGCTTTCAAAAGTTCTAATTCTCTAAAGAGTTTTCTGTTAAGAACAAACGGTAGATTGGATCAGTTCTCTAAAAGTGGTATCTACCAATTAAAATGCGAGTGTGGTTGCACTTACGTAGGTCAGAGTGGTAGAGAAATCATTACCCGTGTAGAGGAACATCTCCCGAAATCCAGTAAAGCCTCAGAATTTAAGGACCATTAAAAAAGATCAAACCATAACTTCGACCCCAAAAAACATTTTAGTATTTTACATTTTTGTAATAAGAGCGTTGAAATGGACTGGTGGGAAAAATTTGAAATTAAAAAGTGTGTTGATGAAAACCAGGAAAAATGCTTGAATAACATTACCGAGTTTGAAGCTCCTCCGGTTATGAGATCACTTTTACGCCGGATTCAGCAAAGTAGGGAGTCGGGTGGAGTAGACCCCTCTTCAATGTCACCCCCACCAGAACAGTGAGTGAGTCTATCGGCTACTATCATTGTCGTATTGTTTGTATAAGTGATAACTTGTCCTTAGCAAATTGCTTCACTATCACCTCATTTAAATGTTTTGTTTTTAGTTTACTTATTACTCAGGACAAGGTGAGTTTTACCATTTAACAGTAAATTAGCATTGTCTATGAACCTTATTGTTTTTTGTTATCAAGATTTAAAATTTGTCCAACTTGGTTTTTACTTGTTTTTGTTTGATTTTAATTGTGTTTATTGTTTAGTATTTTCTAGAAATAAGTATTTCACTATCGTTAAGGAATTTGTTAACAATTTATGTTTGTATCTATCTACAATGTTGTTATGATGCGGTTTTTTCATTCAATAAAAATATATTATTGTGGATTCAACTATCTCTTTTTTCACCTGCTAGTTGTTTATTATTCTTAGCAAGATGGATCTCCACAGAATAAGGGTTAGTATAATAAATTTAATAAAAACATTTTCGAGAGAAGAATTAACCCGATTTTATAAGAAGGTGTAAGGCATTCCAAAACATCTGGTTTGGTGTTTTTAAGAAAGAATGACTGAAGAAGAATTCAATACCCAAATATGTAAACATAAAATGTAAAACTCAAGAAGCATTTTAATACAAGATGTTACATTTCGGATTTAATATTGGCCCAATAATCTTACTTCAGAGAAATCATTTCTTTGTATGGATGATATAGTCGTAATTGGAATTTCAGAGAATCATCATCTAGCGAATCTTAAAGAGACATTTGAAACTTGTAAATTCAATTTAAAACTTAATCCACAAAAATGCCCACTCTTTAGGCGATAAGTTAGGTATGTACTTATTTAGGTCACAACTTATTAGATAAGGGCGTTTCACCAGATAAAGCCAAATTTTCAGTCTAAGAAAAATATCCTGTACCGAAAACCGCAGACGAAGTATGCAGATTTTTAATTATTACAGAAAGTGTATACCTAAATTTGCAGAAATATGTATACCTTTAATTAAATCATCCGGAAAAAACGTCAAATTCGAATGGTCGGACGAATGTATAGAACCTTTTGAAATACTAAAAAAGGTTAAGGGGGAAGGATGGAGGTTACCTATCAGGGAATTTTGTGGGGCTTTACAGGCCTCAACGCAGATTAAGCTTCTCACCCAAAGTCCAAACTTCCTAGGAAGGTTCTAACGAGATACAGAAGGAAATTAATGTCGTCTACAAAACTAGAGAGATACCCCATGGAAAAACTAAAGTAGTATATTTTAGCTTACTTACTCACCAGCTTACACAGTTGATCGCAACAAAGAAAAGGCAGCGCTGCACAATGTTTCACCCTCAAACTCAAATTCGATATCTTCGTCTCTCTATAGTCTAACGGCTAGAAAATCCCGCATGGACCAGAAAGGAACAAAGAGACCTGCTCCAGGCACTCGCCGACTACACCTTGACCCAATGTGTGTATGAATACGTCGATATGTCAAAAGAAGAAGCTTGTAAGAAACTTGCGAAGCCAGAGCTAGGAACCTAAGTTGGGAATGTGCTACAGACTGCCGCAGAGATAAGACCTCTTTACACTAAGACTTTTACACTAAATTAGAAGACAATGGACTTTGTACATACTTAATAAAATAGAGAAAAAGAGAAAACTTGTATTTTCAATAAGTGTGTATTGTAATGAATATTATGATTTGAGAGAAAGTTTATTGATTTATTTATTAGATTGATATTACTTATTTAAATGTACTAATAGCAACAAGATCTTTTTCTCAGGGGGTGTTTGGTTATGCTAGTTTCTATTGGGTTATTAGGTAGAAGGTATTTGAAGAAAATTGATTAATTATAATTATAAATTTATTATAAAATATTTAAATCAAAACAGTAATGTTGAAAGTTTAATAATGAAACTAATTAAAAAAAAATATTAAAAAGAAAGGCCTTTAGTAATTATAAAAGAACTTACTTGATGTGAATTAAGTTAAACTAACCAATATTATTTATGTAATAGCAAGTAAGATTATCAAATACACTAATTATTAAATATCAAGTAAATTCCTTTGTTTTTTTTAACTTATAAAATTCAACTAACTACTACAAATTTTTTTTTTTTTTAATAAATTACAATTTTATCTGACCTTGATATGTAAAGTCCTGTTTCCTGATTGGTGGAAAAATCTGTAGGTGATCTATGAAGAAACGGAGACGAACGAAGTGATACGTGGTATTTGCGATTTTGGTGAACTGAAGTGTTGTTAGACGATTAGCTTCTTGTGTAATTATTGTTCTTTGTCTGTTCCTCAAATTTAGTGTTGATGGATTACAGTTCCTTTAGTGTATTTATAATAGTAAGTACTCTTCTTTTTTTACATGAACCGAAAATATTTTAATTTCACTTTTGTTTAGTTTTCAACGTCACTTATGGCACTTTGTTTTACTTTATAATTGTTTTACTTTGTATTTTTAACGTCACTTTATTATAAGTACTTTAAAAACTGTTTGTTCACTTTTTAACTGACTGTTCACATTCACTGATCTTCTCTCTTTGACTTCCAATAATCAACTCCCTCAAAAACTGTTTGTTCAAATTGACTATTCACACTCAGATCTTCAATGTTTGACTACCAATTATCTACTTCCCTCTTAACGACCTCTGTTCAGTCTTTTATAGGTTTCAAACTTCTAGAAGCTTCGTTTTTTGTTCTAGAGATTCGTCATTTCTGGGAAAAAATATGTGTATCTCTTTCTTTCATATATATGACTAGACATTCTTACTTAGTCTATCATTGATTATTCCAGAATAAAAATATAGTAAAATATATCTGTCTCCTTTTTACACATTATCTGTCCTTTTTTTACACATTATATAATCAATTTTCGCGAAGTTTCTACTAAGTACTAGATATAATATCGATACATTATATAATAAAATAATTTCCAACTTAAAATTTTCTTACAAATACACAAAATATACAATAAAATAATACAATATAATTAAAATTATTTGATTAAGTTAATATTAAATAACTTCTGTTGATATTATACTATTATACTATTGTCAAATATTTAAACATTACAGTATATTAACAATTTAATTTGTATTTAAAATAATTTTATATAATTTGTATATATTTTCCAATTTAGTTTTAGCTCTGAGGATGGCCTATTTGATGGTAGAAAGCGCTTAACTTTAAATTGTTAATATACATACCTACACACTTATTGAAAATACAAGTTTCCTTTTTTTTTCTCCACTCTATCCGAAGTGTGTACTAAGTAGGTACTACAGTCCTTCACTTATTTAATAAAATTATAAAAGGAAGGTAAATTTGTATTTTAAAAATCGCAAGTGTTTAATTTTTACCAAAATGTTCAACTTAGCCCTTTCGGCTTACAAGGCCATCATTAGAGTTATCTCCGAAAAGTATAGTAGGTAAACATAGTTAAATAAAGTAAAAACAAAAGTAAAATATACCTATGGCTTGTCCAGTATAAATATAAGTGCACGTCATCAAAGTGAACAAATCGCTCTGTTCGTTTGACTTCCGTAGTTCGTTTGCTACTGTCAATCAGTATCTTTTTTTACTGTAAATTTGCTAAATTTTTAAATTCGTAGGCCGCAAGTTATTACAAATAATAAATAAATGCTTTAAGGAAGATTACGTAATTAATTTTATATCAAATACAACTCCTGGACTAATAAAATATAAACTTCAAACGAACATACCTGTGCTAAAATTATTTAAATGTTGGCAAAATTGCGCTCTGTTGCCGCGTTCAAAAATGGTGTAGTATTGTAGTCAAATAAAAAGAAGAATATTAGAGAAACTTCGTTTAACATTTATTAGATTCTAATACTATTTTAAATGCTTGGCAACATAGTCCCGTTATGACAGCTGTGACGTGCAATTATATTTATACTGGACAAGCCATAGCTACTGAAACTAATATAAAAGAAGGATCACTTGACATTGACTTGCGTATTAGCGCTATTGATAGGGTTAACTTCAACCTCAAAATTTCCAATACAAGGTTTATTTTAATATAATAATTCACCTAAATATGGTGAATAATCTTTTTTCTCTTTTTCTTCTGCCTTCTGTGATCCGGGTTCTCGCAGTGGCATAGTATGCGGGGCTCTGTTTCGGTTTCCTTTTTGCACCGTCTGTAAGTTCTACGTTGTAAAGCTCTAATTTATTAACCCCTCATTTTGACCATGACCTGATAGATCATTTAGGAATGCCTACGGCCGGTTCGGATCTGTTAAGGGGAGTTTACGATTGTCTCCTTCGTAAGTTCTTTAGTTGCCGGCGAGCAATGATGTCCTGGTACTCACTGCAGTGTAACCCTTTTCCGGGTCGCCAGTATTTTAAGTTCTTCGCCGCAATCCCATATCAACATGTATGACACCTTATAGCTTGGCTTCTGATATGCGTTTTATTGTAAGCTCTCTTATTATTTTCTCTTATGCAAATAAGTATATCATAGACTTCTGCTTGAACTACACAGGTGTGTTTGCCAAATGGGAAGATAACTTCGTATTTACCTGACTTGCTGTATATTCCCACTCCAGTACCAAAAATTTTCTGCCTTACATTCCAATCAATCAAAAGTTCATTTATAAAATGTCTGACATATTCATACAAAGTTTTATGCAGTCGCTCGCAACTACCGATGGAGTAAGGGTGATTTGGTGTGGAAAACTTATGATCGATACCTATAACATCTTACTTACACTCTTCATTAATTCATTATTATACTCAGTGCCCTTGTCTATTCGAATAGTTTTCATTAACTCTTAGACGGGTATAAAGTTCTCGAAAATTGCCCGTGGAACTGTATTTGTCGGTTTATCTACCGCAGGTATAATTAAAACATTTTGTTCACTCGCATACTATAGTAACACAATAACTATTCCCTTTATTCGACTTGTTAAACGGTCTAATAGTGTCGATTTAAACAATGTTCCATGGCTCGAATGATGTGTCTGTTAATGGAAATTTTTCTTTCGTTTTATTTTTGACTTGTTTATCTGGCATTCATGACAATTTCTTAAGCCTTTTTCCATATTCTTCTATTTAAAATTTGCACACAACTTTTTTAATAAACGATTGTTCCTCGTATTACTTGTACATTTTTAAGTACTTCATTTTCTCTTGTAAATTCCTCTATTAATTATCAAATCATTTGAAAATATCCTTACTTTCCTAACATTATTCTGTTCCGACAACCTGTTAAGTTTTAACAATATTCGATTTAAATCGAAACTGTCTGAAACAGTTGGAAAAGCATCGCAAAACCTTGTTTATTAATATTGGTTCCTTTGTTTCTACCTCTTTTTTATTGGTATCAGGGTCATGTTTATTCTTCGATTTGGTTTCTTCTTCTGCGGCTCTGGTTACTGCCAGTATATGGGTATTCTCTACGTACAAATCTTTAAGTCGGTTTATGTTAATTCTCTTCTATATGCATAATTTGCTTTACCAGTTATATACTGTATCTCTAAATTAAATTCTTCTAAATCAAGCTTAATTCTCGTCAATTTCGAACTTGGGTCCGTCATAGAAAATAGATGTGTCAATGGTTTGTGGTCCGTTTTAATTATGAATTATTGTGTACAAATAACATTTAAAATGATTTCTCTTCCTATGATTTGCTAATACATCGTTTAAAATAATTGATTTATTTAATTCCCTTTTCCTAAAATTCCTCGATGCATACCATATAGGCATATAATATAATCCGTCGTAATTTTGACTTAGTATCCGTGTTAGAGGCGTCCGTAGTTAAGATAAATTATTTATTAAAACATGGGTAGGTATTTAAGAATAGGTGGATTAATTAATGCTGTTTTTAATTTCTTGTGACCAGATGAAGTTTTCTCCCTTCCTAGATAATTTGTTAAGTGGTGCGCATAACTCTACCGATGAACATGTCTTCTATAAAAATTACATATTGCTAAAAATCGTCTTGCTTCACCTGCATTTGTGGGAACTGGGTATTGTTCAATGACTGCAAATTAACTTTTACCTGGAAAACTTCTTCACCTCAGAGTGTATGGCCTAAATATGTAAGTTCTCGTCTAAAGAATTGACATTTAGCTGGATTAAGTTCTAGATTAGAAGATCTGCAAGCTTCGAAAGCATAAATGGTTGATGGTCGTTGGTCTTTTCCCAGTCCAGCGGTCTTCTTAGTGATCGCTTCAGCGGTTCCAATCGTACCGTCTGAATCGTCATTTTCACTACCCACCATAGTCCTGTATTTATTGGAGAGCAAGCTTTTCGAACCTGACGTTCCTTCGTCGTCCGTTGGTTCTGAATTTTTGATCCTTTAGTCCATATTGTTCTCACGAGTTAGGGGGAATGGGGTATATCCAACCCTGCAAAGGGTTAAGGCTAAGGTGCTACTATGGTTTCGCCTGGTACGCTAGAGGAACCGTTCGTGACACTATTTAACCCTTGTGCCATTCATATCTCGGCACGGTATCTCACACCTTAAATTAGGATCCGCTGAGTTCTTCGTAAACAGGGCCACCACGTGTATACAGAAGAGTATGTGCTCCGCAGTTTCGTCTTCTTCCTGGCAGAACCTACTAAGGCTATCGTCTGCTAGGCCGATTGTGTGCATATGCTTCCTTAACCTGCAATGTCCGGTCAACATACCCACCATCATCATCGTCGTTTCTCGACTTTGAGATAGCGTGACAATTTGACCGAAGGGCCTTTAAGGAATAGTTTAGCTTGCCTTGGTCCTGGGGTTTCATGCTAACAGCGCAACACCTGATTGTTTATCCATGGTTGGACACACTCCTTAACGAGGAATTTGGCAATTCCACATGAAGGTTCTGGCCCTATGATGACCTCAGTTGCTCCGATTCGACTAACCTCGAGTTCGAGAATAGACGTCAAGAAGTCATGATAGCATCATGCTACTTTGCAGGGGACGGGACTGCACCGCCTACAGAACTGCAAAGACTAGTCGAGTTCTGTGAACAGAAGAAGCTGCCGCTTCTCATAGGATGCGACGCTAACGGTCACAATACCGTATGGGGAAGCACATACACCAACGAAAGAGGTGAGAAAATTTTAGACTTTATATTTAATAAGAATCTTGTTGTACACAATATAGGGAATACCCCTACTTTTGTAACCAGAACAAGAAAGGAAGTACTAGATATAACACTAAGTACACCGAATCTTAAGGATCGGGTGAAAGATTGGAGAGTATCGATCGAACCATCCCTCTCTGATCATAGAATGATTACGTTCAGATTAGAGTGTAATCCTCCTGAGCCAGCACTCAGGAGAAACCCCAGGAAAACTAACTGGGAAAATTACAACACTAATCTGAACATAAATCTTGCAAGTCTGAAGACTAAAAGAAATGCCAGGAATCACCTCATTAGAAAATGATCTCATTGAACTGAACGATGCAATACTCGATGTCTATAAATCCAGTTGTCCTCTCCAAAGGACTAGAAAAGCAAAAGATGCGATATGGCTGTCAAACTTAAAATCCGAGACGCGATAGCTCTTTAACTGAGCCAAACGTAATGGAGATTGGCAGAGCTACACCGAGAAACTTACAACATATAATAAGGAGATCAGAAAAGCTAAAAGAAACGGCTTCAGAAAATTCTGAGAAGAAATAGACACTACACCCTCTGCAGCAAGGCTACACAAAGTCTTGGCAAAAGGAAAAGTAGACACTGTAATGGCATTACGGAAGCCAGATGGAAGCTTCACAGAAAGCGAAAAAGAACTAGCTTTTCTCCTGTTATAAACTCACTTTCCCGGAGGAATAGTCCGGGAAAAACAAGTGAGAAAGCTAAAAGACCTACCAGGGAAGACACTGCAATGGCAAAACACATATGCAGTGAGGAACGGCTGAGATGGGCTATGAACACCTTCCAGCCATTCAAAACCCCTGGAACGGATGGAATATTTCCTGCCCTACTCCAACAGGGCCAAGAGGCAGTAATTCCATACTTGATCCGAATTAGTCTTGAATATACATACCAGAGGCGTGGAGAAGGGCCAAAATCACCTTCATCCCAAAAGCAGGGAAACGGGACACTACGCAGCCCAAATCCCTTAGACCGATTTGTTTGTTCTCAAAATGATGGAAAAAGCTGTAGACAACTACATTAGAACAGAAATCTTGGAACAGGTGCCATTGCACCCCCGTCAACATGCGTACTAAGCGTCCACGGAAACCACTTTAGCACAATTGACTGACGAAATCCAAGACGCTCTGAATAAAAAAGAGACTGAAACTGAGCCTTTGACAATACGCCACATGAGGCAGTCAAAAGAGCACTGATTGAGAAAGGAGTAGATAGAACGACTTCCATCTGGATGTCGCAACTGCTATCTACAAGAATCGCAGAAATGGAGGCAGGACAAGACACTATCTTCATTATTGTGACCAGAGGCTGTCTACAGGAGGAGTTGCATCCACGCTTATGTGGAGGCTCACTGTGGACAGTCTACTCTGTTAATTGATTAGGGAAGGCATACCATGTCAAGGGTTCTCCGACGACATGGTTATCCTGGCAAAAGGGAAGTATGAAAATATCCTCTGTAATATTGTTCAGAGGACTGAACATTGCGAAACGATGGTGTGACTCGGTGGGACTCAGCATCAACCCCACCATAACCACACTAGTAGCCTTTACAAGGAAAAAGGAACCTAATCTAAAAATCATAAAAATAGGGGAGAACATCGTCGAGTGGAAAACAGAGGTAAAATATCTAGGGTTAATCCTAGATAGCAGGTTACTCTGGAATAAACACGAAGACGAAGTAATACACAAAGTAACCAAGGCCCTCATGGTGTGCAGGAACATTGCAGGGAAGAACTGGGTATGCAACCCACGTATTCTGCAATGGATGTACACAGTAATCACATATGGGGCAGTGGTTTGGGGCGCAAGGGCTAATCTGAGTATGATGAGGAAAAATCTCTCGAGACTAGCCTGTTCATGTATCACTGGAGCAATGGGAACTTGCCCTACTGCTGCAATGAAGGTGATTTTAAACTTGACTTCACTGCACATTATGTTAGAAAGTGTAAGGAAGAAAACGATATATAGAATGATCAAAGAAGGAATTATCAGGGAAAAACATCGATCACTTCAATTTGATCAAACTTGGGAAATGCCCCAAGATGATATGCCAAAGAAATTCAACTTTGTGAGAAAATTCATCACAAAGTTGAGTAATAAATCTGAATGGGATGAAGACACCATACAGAATTTAAACCGGAATACCATAAAGTGGTATACGGACGGTTCCAAGCTAGACGAGGGAACTGGGATAGGAGTTTTTGGACCGAGAGCCAAATACTCAGAAAGCTTGGGCACATACCCAAGCATCTTTCAAGCAAGTCCGCGCCATCGAAAGATGTGTGGGAAGAAACTACCGCAGACAATAGATTGTGATCATGTCGGATAGTCAAGCAGCCATCAAAGCGCTGAGCTCAAATATAATCAGTTCGAAGATGGTTTGGGAATGCCTAGGCCAACTAAATGAACTAGGCCAGAAGAACACTGTCACCCTCCTATGGGTCTCGGGACACATAGGAATAGAAGGTAACGAAACAGCAACAAGCTGGCAAAAAATAAGTTGAAACCCCACATTTGGGACCAGAACCATCCTGTGGGATCAGCAGTAGAGTAATCTTAGGAAAACTAAGGGAAGAAATGGAGAAGGAAAAATCCAAGTATTGGAATCAGCTGGAAGGACTGAGGCAATCTTCCCCGCAACAAAAATAAAATATCTGGGAGTTATTATCGATTGCCATTTAAAATGGAATTTGCATATAACTTATACCTTCAGCAAAGTAAGAAGTATTTTGTATAAAGTAAAAACATTAAAGAATCTGTTACCAGTAGAATCGCTCAGAACTATATACTTCTCGCTAGTGGAAAGTCATCTCCGTTATGGGATAGTTGCCTGGGGCGCAGCTTTAAAAACCCACTTGCATCCATTAGAAGTCACTCAGAGACGATTTATAAAAATAATCTATTCCAAAAAAATAAGATACCCTAGTGACGCTTTATATATGGAAACAAAGATATTGGACTTGCAACAACTTTATTATCTATGCTCTTGCATTAAATATCATACAAACAAACGATGCTCTCAACTTCCAACTCACAATTACGAAACTCGCCAAAGACATTATTACATTCCTCCTTTAATGACAAAAACAATTTCCCAAAGATCACACTTGTTCATGGCACCCAAGCTCTACAATACAGTCTCTGAAAATATAAAAGTTATAAAAAATCTTCATCGTTTTAAAACCAAATTAAGGCAACACATAATATCCAATCATCGTAGTATGGTCCATAATTTTTTAAATTATTCGTAGTTTTTGGTTACCACTTTATTCATGTTTGTTTTATTTATTAGTCCAGGATTCGTTATTTATTTACCTACAAATACAGGGAAAACATATATGGTTGGATTTTTGATTATATTTATCTAAACTATACAGTAATAACTTAATATATTATTTTTAAGGAAGTAGATATAGTGTACTAACAATTTTTTTTTGTTCGAAACAAGTGTTTATTCACTTATCGATGTATTTTTACATTCACTAACACACATTTTTGAAAATTTTTATATTGTTATAGCTTGTATTGTAAGTGAATAAAGTTATTATTATTATTATTATTAATCTAAGATACTACTGGGGAACTATGACCAGAGGAGATCTCTTAGCTGCCTCAATCTCAGTAAAAAAAGGCTCCGAGTTTTAACAGGAATACTAACCGGGTATTGCCGGTTAAAAAGCCACATGAAGAAACTAGGGTTAGAAGATGAAGCAAAGTGCAGATTCTGTGAGGAAGAGGATGAAACCTCAATACACATACTCTCAGAATGCTTTGTTATAAAAATAAGTGTTATTTTGTGTAACATCAGCATAAAGCATTTTGACACGTGCTTTTAAGGATCATAAAGAAGGTTAAGGTTTGAAGAAATCTACAATAAAGTAAGTCCTTTCCAATTTTACTTTCAAATCGGATTTGTTATATACAGAGTGGACATTCATTTCGATAATTTGAACTTTTGTTTATATGTACGTTTAATAAGCTGTTAGTGCCAAGTTTATTTATAAAATGCCGCCGAAAAAAGACGAACATAATAATGATGGAGCCGCAGCTTCCATTTTAATGTCTCAGCAGCAATTATTGGACTTAATTAACGCGTTAAGTACTTCAAATAAACAATCCACTCAAGAACTTTTACAAAACTTTCAGTTTGCTGGTCCTAACAATAATATTCAAACGGGTAATTTCGCAAAATGTACGACTCGTTTTAGTGGTTCAAATGAATCTAATGTGGAAGCATTTATAGACAGTATTTGTACGTATAAAGATTGTACTTCGGTCTCCGATGAAAATGCTTTACGCGGACTTCCGATGCTATTAGAAGGTGTCGCCGCTACCTGGTGGCAAGGCGTTAAAAAGACGGTTGTTTCGTGGAACGATGCAGTGAAACTTTTAAAGGACAGTTATACAAAAACTCATCCGCCGCACTTCATTAGGAGAATCCTCGGAATTATTTATTTGTTCTATTCGTGCTTTAATTTCCAAGTTGCCATATGATTTGCCATTAGCGGCACAACTCGATATGATTTACGGGCTATTAAATCGTAAGTTGCGAAAACGTTTGCCGCGCAATAAATTTGACGATTTCGAAAGTCTTCTGATGCAACTCCGGGATATTGAACAATCTATGAAAGAAAGTGATCAAATTCATGTTAATAAATTTGACAGTAAGAGTAATGACAAAAGAGATAAACAGTTATATTGTCGTTATTGTAAAAAATCAGGTCACACAAAAGAAAATTGTAAACAATTGCTTAAAAAGGAAACAACAAATGACCAATATAGGCCCCCTAGTTCACCATTGACGTCGGTTAAAAATATTTCGAAAAACGATGAAAACCAGCCAAACACGAAACTCGTTTGTTACGGTTGCGGTGCTCCGGGTGTCATTCGGTCCAAGTGTACTACATGTCAAGGAAAAACTAACACAGTAGTTCAATCTGTTGCTTTCAATCAAATCATAACAGAAGATGATTGTATTACAAATTCTGATTTAAACTTATATTCGGTTTCGATGTCTAGACCCTTGCTACCAATCACTATTGACAATGTCGACGGAGTCGGATTCGCCGATTCAGGCGCACAAGGTAGTATAGCGGGTGCTAGCTTGTATAAGCTTGTGTAAATTACGAGTTTACGAAAACTAAAATGAACATTTCTTATGCTGACGGAAACATCCACGATAAAGATATTCTGAAAACCAACGTCGATGTTTACATTAAAGACAAAATGGTACCCGTTACATTTATCATTTTCCCAGAACTCGAACATAACAGAACGCTTTTAGGAATCGATTTCCTTGAAAAAGCTAAGATTATTTTGAATATCGGTGATGATTGCTGGTATTTTTGTGAAAATCAAACTAAAGAGTTTCCTTTTGTCAAAGAATTCACTTTTGATGATTCACCGTTACAAATTTGCGAAGTAAGCGAATACTTTTTACGTACCAACGAAGGAGAAATTTTGGACTCTTTTCAACGTGCCAAGGTTAATGAGGTTCTTGCGCAGGCTTCCGATATTTTTGCCTCCAGTGGAGAGCCCACTGATTTCGCAGAACACCGTATAACCACAGACGATAGTGACCCAATTGCTGTATCTCCTTATCCTTTAAACAATTTCAAGAAACAATTTTTAAAAACGGAGTTAGATAATCTATTAGCTTCTAATATTATTGAAGAATGTGAATCTCCATGGGCCAGTCCCATTGTACTAATTCCTAAACGAAATAATCCTAATGATTTAAGGTTATGTGTAGACTATCGTAGGCTAAATTCCATTACAGTTCGTGATAGTTTCCCAATGCCTCTTATAGACGACTTGTTACATTCAGCTAAACATACTCCTTTCATGTCCACTATAGACTTACAATCAGGTTATTGGCAGGTACCGGTCGCACCTCCGGACAGGGATAAAACATGTTTCGTTACACCCTTCGGCACGTATCGGTTTAATCGGATGCCATTCGGGTTACGCAATGCACCCGCTACATTTAACCGATTAATGGGACGCTTTTGCCGTGGACTTGGTGATCGCGCTGTTTTTGCGTATTTGGACGATTTATTAATCTTATCAGAGACGTTTGAAAAACATATCGAAGACTTGACTGCCGTGTTTCATAGACTTAAGTTATTTAAATTACGCGCGCGTCGTGACAAGTGCTCGTTCGTAAGAAACTCCGTACTATATCTCGGACACGTGATTACTCCAGAAGGTATCGAACCAAAACCTGAAAGACTGCCGCCATCAAAAACTTAAGTGAACCCAGCCAATACGCCCTCGGTGCGGTATTACTCCAGGGGGAGGAGAATATGGAACGACCCATAGAATATGCAAGCCGCTTGTTGACTTCTGCTGAACGTAAGTACTCCACTACCGAGCGCGAAGCTCTTGCAATTGTTTGGAGTACCGACAAATTTCGAGCTTACTTGGAAAATGCGGAAGTAACCATTGCTACGGATCATCAGCCATTAAAATGGCTCTTCACTTTAAAAACTCCTTCAGGACGTCTGGCAAGATGGGCCTTAAGACTTCAAGGACTCAATATGGACATAGTCTATATGCCTGGGAAATCTAATGTAGTCGCCGATATGCTATCTCGACCTTTTTGTCCACATCCAGCCGACGACGCTTGTGATATTTGCTTGGTCTCGGTAGAAATGCCCAGATATGCACCCGAGGACCTTAGAACCCAACAACTTGCTGAAAACGACATTGCTAAAATCATTAAATCTCTAGAATCAAAAGATCTAGTAGAATTGAAACTCGCTGATGGAGTTTTTACCATTTCAATCCTGACGATGACTCGGAGAATCCCCAGCTAGTGATTCCCGAACCTCTACGAGAGGATATACTAAAACAATACCACGACGCTGACATTGCTGGTCATTATGGTGTTGATCACACCTATAAGAAAATTTCTGAAAAATTCTTTTGGACTGGTATGCGAAGATATATCGCCAACCATGTCAAAAATTGTTTAGACTGTCAACGATACAAAACTACGAATCTTAAGCCTGCAGGATTGTTACAGACTCCGGCTCCTGCACAACGATTCGAAGTTATGGCTGTCGATTTATTCGGGCCCCTCCCGGAAACAGCCTCATTGAATAAATGGATACTGATTGTCGAAGATATCGCTTCCAAATGGGTAGAATTATTTCCATTACCAAACGCAACTAGTGAAGCTTGTGCTAAGCTCCTAATAGAGGAGGTCTTCCTTCGGTTTGGTACTCCCAGAAAGTTAATTTCGGATAATGGAGTTCAATTCATCTCGGATGTGATGCAGAAAGTCACCCATTGCTTTGGAATAAAAAGTTGTTTTATTCCTTTGTATCATCCAGCTAGTAACCCTGTCGAAAGGAAGAATCGAGAGCTAAAAACCCAATTATCCATATTAGTTCAAGGACAACATAGCAAATGGGATGAGCACCTGAGCGGTATTCGATTTGCCATTAACTCTACAGTCTGCGATTCTACCGGGCAGACTCCAGCCTATCTTACGTTTGGCCGACAATTAAGGGCACCTCAAGATTGTGTTTATGATCTACGTCAAATTGTCTCCGCCGAGAACTTTGTTCCCAGAATCACTCCTTATTTAAACAAGCTATCTGATGTTCTTTGTCTTTCCCACGAAGTCTTAATTAAGAAGCAAGACCAGAGGAAAGAAGCTGTTGACCATGATAGAAGAAATATATTTTATAGAGAGGGAGATAAAATTTTACTGTCGACTCATACCTTAAGTAATGCCCAACAAGGGTATACCAATAAATTCGCCACTAAGCGTGATGGACCTTATATGATTTCCAAAGTTGTCACGCCTACTTCGTATGAGATTTCTACATGTGATGGGTCGGAAATCCTTGGGCGTTACCATGTTGCCGACCTTAGCCCTTATCTTGCTAAAGACGAAATTCCGATTCCTCAGCCCTTGCTTTCCAAGAAGAAGAGAGGCCGCCCAAAGAAGAAGTAAAAAAAAACTTTCTGGCCATCTGACGTCGGAGGACCGTTACGTCATCTGGAGGGGGAGTGTGTAGCAAGATTCCCCATAATTATTTTCAACGTGACAACCCCGCTTTTTCGTCGAACTGATGTTTGACGTGACCGTTAAAACAGTGTGAAGTTTTAGTTTTGCCGAGAACAAGAAAACATTCGTAAATCGCTTTTACCGGCTTTTTCATTTCAAGTTTATTGTTGTTGTTCATTTTTTACCTTTTGTTTATAACCATTTTTTATATCAATAAGTTGTTTGTGAGTGAATAAATCGTTAATTTGGAAATATTTTTACCTAAAAACCCACCCTCTGACGATTTCTAGATCGTCAACGTTACAAGGTTATAATTTTATTTCTTCTTTCATAAAAAATGTGAATTTTAATTAAAATATTTAATTGTTCTATGATAAAAAATTAAGATATCTTATTCTTTTTTATAATTTTGAATTAAGCTTCTAAAGTGTCATTTAAAAATCAAAATAAAAATGTCAAATAAATGTCATGAATTTTAGGTATTATTTATATCTTTATTTTTATGTTTATCCAAAGATAGCAGATAATAATAAATATCACTCAGGTTTTTATGGTCACTTTTTTTATTAATAATATCATTTTTTTGTGAAATAGATGCCATTTCCAAAAAAAGTCTTTTTTTTTTGTTAAATTGTATATCTAAAATACTAACAGAAGCATAACCGGTAAGATGGTCATTAGTTACGGAATGTTTAGCCAATTCACATCATTCAGGATGTAACCTTGTATCATTCTTATGTAATGATAAACGTTGTTTTAATCTTTGGCCAGTTTGACCTATATATTTTTGATCGCAAACAGAACAAGGAATACAATATACTACATTATATAACTCTAAAATTGGAGTTGAATCTTTTACTTTGCTGAAAATGTTTTTTATAGTAAGACATGTTCTACTCGTAATTTTAATGGTTTAAAAACTCTACTTAATTTAGATGAAATTTCTCTAATATATGGTAAAGATATATATATAATTTTGTATTATTAGTTTGAATTTCTAATTCTTTATTATCATTTTTAAACAAAAAAAGTTTATCAAGATTTTCAATCAAATACTAGCTTCTAATTTAATCTCAAAAAGAAGTGACTGAAGAAGGTAAAAAAATTACCGAAAGCTCTCACAAAAACTTTAAAGAGTGAACTTAATAATTACTGGCTGCAACCCCCGATATTTTTAAATATTTAGTATATATATACCCAGAAAGAAACAGGTACCAGATCTGGGGATGTAGTCAGGATACCGGCCAAAGGTAAGTAAAACTATTTGTAAATTATCGAGCTTTCGAATTTATTTTAAATTCTTCTTCATATATATAATCGGAATGTTTTTGGGGCAATAAAACAAAGTTTGATCAATCAAAATTTTTAAATCATATTGTTTTTTGAGTTTTTTATTTTTATAATAAACATGTCGAATTTATTACAGTTTTTTACAAAATTTTACCTATAATCTCACCTAGATGTACCTTGACAATGAGCCCATAGAGGTTCGAAAGCTCGGTAAATATATTCTAAAAAGAGTACACTTTGGTTAGGTTAGGTTAGGTTAGGTTATATATATATGTATATATATATATATTTGATCTGATTGAAACCCAGAAAGAAACAGGTACCAGATCTGGGGATGTAGTCAGGATACCGGCCACAGGTAAGTAAAACTATTTGTAAATTATAGAGCTTTCGAATTTATTTTAAATTCTTCTTCATATATATAATCGGAATGTTTTTGGGGATGTGGCATATATATATATATATATAAAACATTTAGTAAGATGATTTATTATGTAAGTTGTTCTTTTATGTTTTTATCCGTAGATAGTAAATAAAAATAAACATCACTGAGATTTTTATGATCACTCTTTTTATTAATGATTTTTTCTTTTTGAGAAATAAAAGACATTTCTAAAAAGAGTCTTTTTTTCAAAATAGGTTGTATATCTAAAACACTAACAGATAAAAAATCCATTACATGATCATTTTTACACAATCACTTTTATGTAAAGATAATCGATTTTTTAATTTTTGACTCGTATGGCCTATATACTTTTTTTCACAATTTTTACATGGAGTAGAGTAAATTAAATTAGATAATTTAAGGATCGGAGTTATCTTTCACTTTTGTAAATATTGATCTAATGGTGATACATGTTTTGTTTGCAATTTTGATATTTGTTAATGGCTTAAAAATTCTTTTTAATTTTGGTGTTATTTCTTTTATATACGGTAAAGACACATAATAATTTATCATTTCAGTGTTATTATTTAATTGTAAATGTAGTTCATTATTTACTTGAGGAATCAATTTATCGTTAAGTGAAGAAGTATTATATAATATATTTTTAATTAATTTATTGGGGTAACCATTATTCAAAAATAATTGCTGAAGTATCTTAAAATTATCTTTATGAAATTTTGAATCAGAAATCATCGTTATACGATTTTTCAATTGGTTAATTAAGTTAATTTTCATTGAATATTTATGATATGACCAATAGTTCATTATTCTTCCTGAATTTATTGGTTTTTGATACCAATTAATCGAAATAGTGTTGTCAACATTTCTTATAAACTGAGTGTCCAAAAATGGTATACTTTGTTGTTCATCTTCTTTTTCGATGGTAAATTGTATGTGTGGATCATAACTATTAAATATAAAAAGAATTTCATCTAAGCTATCTTTTGGTAGGTAACGCCAAAACAATGTCATCTACATATTTTTTAATAAATATTAATTTAAAAGGCAAAACTGGTATAACGGTATCTAGTAAGTTGTCCATAACATAACATGCTATCATAATAAATGTCAATGTCAGAAAATAATCAAAATAAATTTTGAAAAAAAATATTATTAAACAGTAATTTAGTAAGATGATTTATTATGTAAGTTGTTCTTTTATGTTTTTATCCTTAGATAGTAAATAAAAATAAACATCACTGAGATTTTTATGATCACTCTTTTTATTAATGATTTTTTCTTTTTGAGAAATAAAAGACATTTCTAAAAAGAGTCTTTTTTTCAAAATAGGTTGTATATCTAAAACACTAACAGATAAAAAATCCATTACATGATCATTTTCAACGACGTGCTTGGCCAATTCACATCTTTCAGGGTGTAATCTACAATCACTTTTATGTAAAGATAATCGATTTTTTAATTTTTGACTCGTATGGCCTATATACTTTTTTTCACAATTTTTACATGGAATAGAGTAAATTAAATTAGATAATTTAAGGATCGGAGTTATCTTTCACTTTTGTAAATATTGATCTAATCATGATACATGTTTTGTTTGCAATTTTGATATTTGTTAATGGCTTAAAAATTCTTTTTAATTTTGGTGTTATTTCTTTTATATATGATAAAGACACATAATAATTTATCATTTCAGTGTTATTATTTACTTATATAATATACACAAAATACAATAATAAAAACCAAAAAAACACACTATTAAAATTATTTTGTTTCTTATATACTTATATTACAATAATAAAACAGTAAAAATACCAAAACAGGTAAA
This sequence comes from Ophraella communa, assembly GCA_035357415.1. Taxonomy (NCBI): domain Eukaryota; kingdom Metazoa; phylum Arthropoda; class Insecta; order Coleoptera; family Chrysomelidae; genus Ophraella; species Ophraella communa. Next base: position 26,627,388 of record CM068980.1, read on the forward strand.
ATTATAAAAATGCAAAACTCTACGCTCGCAGTCGATATGGCGGTCGATTAAAGTAAAGTAATATATTTAATACTCCTATATGGACAGTTTTTATAAGTGAGAGGTGTTCCAATATGGTGAAACAGCCTCAGTCAGTTCTGCGCATATTTTGTGCGCATGTAGCGTAACACAGAAAAATTCAATAAGTCACATTATTGTGACGTCACTGTCGCCATTGCTTGAGATAAGTCATAACATTTTATCCAAACAAACTGTGTCCTTATGATAGTTAGTTTACATTGAGGTTTTTTGTATTATGCATTTTTTGACATTATGGAGCTACATAAACACATTGTTGTTGTTGTTAAGAAATAGTTTGAGTTATATTTATAGAAGTTTGTCCTCACTTTTGTGTAGTGTTATTATTATTATAACTATTTGATATATGAAAGGAAAACCTGAACTTGCAAACATATTTTGAATATATTTTATGGATTAAATCTAAAGGGTAGTGGGACATAGGATGATAAGAATTGCAATAAATAAGACAATCAGTTGTTGTAGGCTTCCTAAAAATGTCCGTACCAAAAGTATTAAGTATACTTACCATATACTGTTAAGATTCCTCTTTGACACGCCATTTGGTTGGTATACTTCCTGACTTAGGTTGGTACTAGAAAATTTCCGTTTTGTACTTTCCTACTTTAACAATCCCTTTCTTTTCATACGTATAAAGTTCTTATTCAAGTGCACTTGTACAGTTTTTCTGTTCTGCCAATTGAAATGCTCTTTATGCTATTCTTATTAGTTTACTGCTTATATCAAAAAGACTAACAAGAACCTTTACTTAATGTTTTGGATCTACCTGTCTTCTTGATTCCAAGAAGATCGAGTCACCATCATTATTCTCTCCTTTTTTAATTGTTTTTTTACAATCAACTCTTTTAATTTTTTCTTGCGCTGTTTCTACGGTTACTGCCCTTAAAATATATATTTTTCCACATTCTTTCCATTATTATGTTTGCTACCACTTTTATATTTATTTGACAAGAATTTTAAAGTTATTATTTATTTGGTATGCACAGAGAGTGCCAGGGCTAACTCAAGTCGTAGGAGGGATGGTTCGACTTAAAGACAAAATATATATATGTATTAATGTTATAGGGCGCCAGACAGGTCACCCAATAGCACTCAAGCCAGATCGTATCCCCTAACCTGTCAAGGGGATACTGGGCTAAATATTCCGCAGTAAATACAAAAAAACAATGATTCATCAAATCATTAAATTTCAGAGTTGGTGGAAGGTACTTTCGTTAGGGGATGTTCCTAAGGAAATAAAAGGAAACAACCTGGTATATTTTCCGCTATATTATAACAATTTCGTATAATCAACAAATACACAAATTCTACTTACAATCTAAGTGCGCAAAAGTCCAATAAATGTTCGAATAAAGGTTACCGTTTGGTTACGTCAACGCTTGAATATTAGCGGGTGCGGATGTTTCCCTGCGCCGTTGTCTTAGACGCCTACGGGTCCAATAAAAGTCCCTATGATAGATCTCAGTCCGGCCCTGGATCAGGCCAACGCAATGGTGCGAAACAGGTTGCACCAGGGATGAAGTAGATACACAACAGCAATTATACACCAACAAAAACCCTGTTAAAAACGTTTGTTAATAGATATCTTGCCCATTTAAATTATTTAAATAACCAAAAATGTCCCCCCCGTGATTGAATTACAATACTTGAATAAAATTACAACTAGAAGGTAAAAATACTATAATGGAAAAAAATACTATAATGAAATATAATGCAATTCTTACCAGTTGGTCGGAGTTTATTAAATACTGGGTGGCTTGCTTTTAATTTTACAGTTGAAAATGCTTCTTCTCGGGGTCAGCTTACACTGCTACGGTCTCCGAAATATTCCGCTGAGCGAGGGTTTTGAGGTGATGTCAAAATAACGAAGAACAACAGCTATCCAGACACTCTGAAACCTAAAAATACTTTGAGGATATCTCCCAATACGGTTGGCTGAAAGCCACGAATTACCCCAAAATAATGACCGTCTGATAAAACTACACCACCAAAAAAGAGAAGCTCAGTACACGATACACCCTTTTTTTATTCTCTCACCAAAAAAACATAAATCAAAAACTATAATTTACTTAAACCAAAAAAATGGCAATATATGCCAGCGCACTCGTACCTAGTTCTAACAACTTGCTCCGTTCATAGTAAAGTACCATACCTAATTAAAGAACCCGAATTCCTGGATACGAAACTACACTTTTACAGACAATAATCTATCGAAAGAACACAATAAAAATTTCTTGAAACAATCGGGCGACCGCTGAAGGTCAAAATACATACGAGGACAATTCAATACATTCTTGGCGTTACCTTACGAAATCAAAACGTAACACTCCCCCCTTCCTTTAAAAAAGTTACCCAGTAAATTTTAACTGCAAATGTCGTTTAATGCAAAGATCCAAATAATTCTCCTGGGTCAAATGGTGCTGGCTTTAAATCCTTTGTGTTCCAAACACCAAGACTAGTTCCAGACTCATCCCTTAACTCATAAGTCCAAGGGGATAAACGTTTTTTTATATAGAAGGGTCCAACAAATTTTGGAGCTAACTTCGCCGTGTAATAGTTGGCCCTGTCCGAGAGAACATAGTTTCTCTTATACACCAGCTGATTAGGCAAATATTCTACGTTACGACGTCGAAGATTGAAGGCATCGGCACTTTTCTTACCAGCAGTCTCTAATCTTGTTTTAATATCCTCAAACAGTTTTCTAAAAGCTAAGTTACGACTTACATTACCTTCCTGAGTACCATCTTCCACTTCCGTTGGACTTCCACGCTGATAGTCCTCGCCAGACAAAGTCATAGTTCTGCCGAAGATTGCAAAAAACGGAGTTACTTTCGTCACTTCATGTTTTGATGTTCTAATGGCACAGGCAACTTGATCCAAATATTCGTCCCAACCTCTGTGATTATCGGAGACATACATAGCAAGCATAGTCTTGATTGATTTATTTATTCGTTCCGTTGGATTCGCTCTAGGACAATAGTTAGGTGTGAACTTGACTTGACATCGATATTTAGCAACCAAATTGGTAAACTCTTTACTCTTGAATTGTTTTCCATTGTCGCAAATAATAACTTTTGGAACCCCAAATAACAAAAATACTGAATTCTCCACAAACTTAACAACCGAAACAGCAGTCGCTTTCCGTAGAGGGCACACCAAGGGAAATTTTGTCAAATAGTCTGTGACTACTAGAATGAAGCTATTACCCTTCTTAGATTTAGGCAACGGTCCCATTAAATCCAGAGATATTTGTTCGAAAGGTCTATCCACTTTCGGATGTGATACCATTTTATCAGTTGGGGCAGCCTGCGAAGGCTTATGCGCTACACACACGGTACATTTCCTCACAAACCTTGCAACGTCACTCTTCATCATTGGCCAGTAATATTTTTCTGCCACCCTAGCAAATGTCTTATAGACTCCAGCATGACCAGACACAGGTGGAACGTGAGCATCCCTAATGACATTTTGGCAACACCAATCTCCAAGAGTCCTCAGGTAAACTCAGCCCAGGGTATTTAGATGCTACATATTTCCACAATCGACCATCATTTATTCTAAAATTACTATATTTCAAAGGAGTCCTATTGACTTTTTCGATCATCTGAGAGCACCAACGGTCCGGTTCGTATGGTTCCTTCAAAATTGCCTCAATAACAACATTAGTATCATCAACATTCACTGATCTACTTAACACATCTGGTACTACGTGGTCTTTCCCCTTACGATGCACTATTTTAAACGAAAATTGCTGTAATCGAACAGCCCACCTTGCTAGACGTCCAGTTGGTTCTTTCAGATTGTGCAGCAACAACAAACTGTAATGATCCGTGACTACAGTAAAAGTCACGCCTTCTAAATAACCTCTAAGAGTCTCAATGGCCCACAAGACTGCCAAACATTCTCTCTCGGTGGTTGAATAGTTACGTTCCTGTTTCGATAACGAGCGGCTCAAATAACAGATTACTGTATCATCACCTTTGCCACATGATTGGGTTAAAACGGCACCTAATCCAAAACCACTTGCGTCGGTATGCAGAACAAACGGCTTGGTGTAGTCCGGACAACTTAGAATAGGAGCAGACACAAGAAACTCTTTTAACGTACGAAAAGCCCTAGCGCACTCATCCGTCCACTCAAACGGATGAGTGCTGCTTAATTGGTGGACTTTCCGTCACAATCACATGCTCAACCCTATTAGTACAACCTAGAGTAGGCCCCATTAGAGCAACATTCCGCGCGATTAAAGCATCTAATTCATCCTTCTGCGAAGCGGTTAGTACACCATTACCGACAACATAATCTACAGTATCCAAACTAGCTGAAATATCCGAAAAATGGCACTCCTTATTGCGTAAATCTGGTACGATACCCATAATTCTCCAAAAATCTACCCCTAAGATGAGAACATGAGGAACATCCGGCACAATAAGTACTTCAATCAAACATACTTTACCTCTAAGCGAGAATGGCAACTCAACTTTTCCCAAAGACCGACATCTAGCGCCATTAGCTACAGTACAATATAAATTCTGCTCAGGAATCACAGACATACCCAAATCCTGAATCAATGCGTAACCCTTACCGCCTAAAATTGTCCTTGACGCACCCGAGTCTAGCAACCCTAACAAAGTCTTTCCCAAAACATTCACATTTAAATATGGCCTTTCATCACCAGAACATAATCTAATAGAATCTGAATCTTACTGACCGAGTTATCCAATCCAGCACACCTCCCTCGATCACCTAGGTACGCTGGTGCCGGTTTTCCGAACTCGTTGATGGTTTAGGGGAACAGTTAGGACATGTGTTAACAGTAAACCCTTCCTTTTTACACTGATAGCAAAATTTAGTTCTTCTAGCAGTGCAACCTATTGCTCGATGTCCTGGTTGATTGCATCGATAACAAACAGCTGCCCGGGGAACACTGGAACTGCTACTAGGTTCCTTATTTATGATCGACACCTGTGGCTCCAACTCTACTGATTGAATTGAAAGACGTTGAGAATCCACCTCTATGTACGCCAAATCTGGTTCCAACACGCTAGTTTTTCTGCTAGGGGAGGTATAACTCTCCACAGCATCCTTCCGCGCCTCCAATTTACGACCTAATTCCCTTAAATGAGCTATAGATGTGACATCCATTAGTGCCAACTGACTCTGATAGAATGGTGCTATATTTCGCAACAACAATTTCAATTTATCCTCATCTGATATCGTACAGGTTAAGCGGTTAAAATATCCAGTCATGATAGCCAAGTACATTCCCATGCTCTCGTCGCCTCCTTGGGTTCTACGGCGAATTTCTTCCCACAACTTCTCATTGTGGGAGGAGGTCAGAAACTCTTCCTTTAGTAATTGAACGAACTCATCCCATAGTATAAACAGTACTCCTATAAGCAGTATAGAACTGATAGGCCCTACCAGTAAATAAATCGATACCTGATGCCAACAATATTTCTTTAGATACATTTCTAGCTACTCTAAGTTCTTCAACGCGATCTAAAAATGCTCCTAATGACATACCCTTTTTGTCGCCTGAAAACTTTAAGTCCCATTTATTTGGTAGAATAGGTTTTACTTTAGGGGATGGTGGTACACCAGGTGGAGTAGACGCAACCACAGCGGGATCAGCAAAGAAAGAGGGACCACTTCTACTCAGAACATTAAGTTCGACCGGTACTGCTTGATTAGCTCTATGGTTACCAGCTTTCTTTTGCAATGTATCCAACAACCTTAAGGATTTGGCCCTAAAACGAGGTGCTTCCATCGATGCATCCATGTGATCAATTCTGTTTAACAAATGACCTATTTGCGACTGCAACTTAAAGAAAATTCCACTAGTTGGACCATCATCGAACTCTTGGATAGCTTCTAACTTAACAGCTTCTAACTTAACCCTAACTGCTTCTTCATCTTCTTCTATCTTAAAAGGATACGTCGGATAATGAACGCTATCTCCACTTTTTTCCAACCTAATAGCCATGGATAATGCTGTACGCATCTCTTCCACACTGCCAACAGCTATACCCCTGATCCTAACCTCATATTCCAATTCATCTTTAACCAAACGATTTACCTGGAATCTCGCTAATGCCAATGCCATGATGCTATTCGAAATAAATGCAACTATCAGAATAACTGCAATTTACTCTACTTCCTCCCTACTACGTAATTCACTAAATATCAGCCAAAAGGGGACAGTAAGAATTGCTTTATATCAACTCTAAATAATAAAATGAATAACAAGTTATTGGCAAACCAGATATCGTTCCAATATTCACAAAAAAAAGAAAGTCCAGCAGCAATATTTTAAATTTACCGTCGATGAATTCAAAATATATAACCATCAAATATTAAGTATATACTATTTTAGTGTTTACATTTGCAAAAATTTTAAATTTACCGTCAATGAATAAATTCAAAATATATAACAACCCAATATTATAAACTATTACACTGTTACTGATAAAAATCTCTTATTCTTACGTTATTCCTTATTTAAACTTAGAATAGTTATCCTAAGTATAAGGTTGGTATAAATTGTTTACAAATAAACTCGGAATAAACTCGGTATAACTATTCCCTCTTTATTCCAAAATATTGATTTGGCAACATAGCAGACATTGACACAAGTACATGGAACAGTGTTAAATTAAATGAAGTATGACAGTACGACTATAAAAAAAATAAAAAAGGTTGTTGTCGTCGGGAATCGAACCCGCATCAGCTGCTTGAGAGGCCATTGCGTTAACCAATACACCACGAGGGATTATACGTCATTTTAGATTTTTTTTGATTTATAATTTGTAAAATTTTGTTTGAGAAAAGGTTTAACTTTGTGGAATTGGTCGAGATTTTCCTTACCTTGCAGATTTTATTATAAAAATGTCTTTAACTGATCACTTTTTACTTATTTCTGTCAAAATATTAATTAAAAATCTCTTTTAATACCTGGATTTGTTTGGAAAAGTTGTGACATCAGAGCTTAGGTAGTCCATATTAAGTAAAGAATGCAGACAAATCAATCTTTACTCATTTGGTTCCGACCCCAATATCTTAAAGTTGCCAGTATCTATAAAGTGGAGGATAAACCGCCTCCTCGTCTGTACGTATTTAAGGAATTCCCTATTAGTTCATTTAAAAGCCTGACTCCTTGTTTTGAAAATCTATATTTTACTATTTGTCAGAATATATTGTAAATGGGTCTATTCTTTCTTTAAAAGCTTTTCTTTTTCTTGTATTTTCCATATCTATGTCCATATTTATTAAATTATTAACCTCCTCAACAGCTTCTACACCTTATCGCAAACATATTTTTTAGGTTATACTACACTTAAACAAGGCTTAGGGTAGGTATAACTTTATACCGAGTTTTTATTCCGAGTATAAGTTATTCCATATTTATTGGTAGACATTTTACCTATTCCGAATTTATTCTCGGTATAAAATATTTATTCTCGGTATAAATATTTATACTCCGTTTATTAGTAAGGCTGTTAGTGTTTATATTTGCAAAATAATTTGTACAAGTCCCTAATAAATATGTATGTAATTAAATAATAAGAAATTTTAATAAAATACCTGTTTACAGAAGTCGAAATGTGTTAAAAATAAGTTAAACATTTAATGGAATATATACACTAAGAAAAGTATAGCAAAAAGTTTTGTGTGTAAACGATTTTTAAAGTTAGAGTCAATCAACTAATGTTTTAATAATTTAACCAAATGAAATATAAAAAAAAAATTACGATACAGATTCATCCAATAAGTTATAGGATTGAACAACAAAACAACTTTTGACTTCCGCTTACAAATTGTCTTTAAATTCTGCAAACAACGCAAATATACAAAAAAAAAATTAATTGATCGTACCAAAATTGTCAAACTTAATATTTTAATAATTTTAGCAAATTGCTGTATTATACAGTAGGTAACAAAAGTAGTTTTACTTCCATAAATCTAAACAAAGATATTAAGACATAAATAAACACCCTGAGTAGAACATTAATTAATATACACAAGATTGATTAGCATTTTTTTTTTCTGAAGTAAAAGTCAAAAAATAAATATTATAATGTAAAACCCAGTGGTACAATACAATACAAAGATAAATACATAATGTTTTCCAAAAAAAAAGATTTACCAATATAAGTGAAAAGTTCAACTTAGGAACTGCCCAAAAGAAAGTTTTTCCACCAACGGCCCCACGTTGGGCGCCAAATTATGCTACCACTTTTATATTTATTTGACAAGAATTTTAAAGTTATTATTTATTTGGTATGCACAGAGAATGCCAGGGCTAACTCAAGTCGTAGGAGGGATGGTTCGACTTAAAACAAAATATATATATGTATTAATGTTATAGGGCGCTAGACAGGTCACCCAATAGCACTCAAGCCAGATCGTATCCCCTAACCTGTCAAGGGGATACTGGGCTAAATATTCCGCAGTAAATACAAAAAAACAATGATTCATCAAATCATTAAATTTCAGAGTTGGTGGAAGGTACTTTCGTTAGGGGATGTTCCTAAGGAAATAAAAGGAAACAACCTGGTATATTTTCCGCTATATTATAACAATTTCGTATAATCAACAAATACACAAATTCTACTTACAATCTAAGTGCGCAAAAGTCCAATAAATGTTCGAATAAAGGTTACCGTTTGGTTACGTCAACGCTTGAATATTAGCGGGTGCAGATGTTTCCCTGCGCCGTTGTCTTAGACGCCTACGGGTCCAATAAAAGTCCCTATGATAGATCTCAGTCCGGCCCTGGATCAGGCCAACGCAATGGTGCGAAACAGGTTGCACCAGGGAAGAAGTAGATACACAACAGCAATTATACACCAAAAAAACCCTGTTAAAAACGTTTGTTAATGGATATCTTGCCAATTTAAATTATTTAAATAACCAAAAATGTCCCCCCCCGTGATTGAATTACAATACTTGAATAAAATTACAACTAGAAGGTAAAAATACTATAATGGAAAAAAATACTATAATGAAATATAATGCAATTCTTACCAGTTGGTCGGAGTTTATTAAATACTGGGTGGCTTGCTTTTAATTTTACAGTTGAAAATGCTTCTTCTCGGGGTCAGCTTACACTGCTACGGTCTCCGAAATATTCCGCTGAGCGAGGGTTTTGAGGTGAAGTCAAAATAACGAAGAACAACAGCTATCCAGACACTCTAAACCCTAAAAATACTTTGAGGATATCTCCCAATACGGTTGGCTGAAAGCCACGAATTACCCCAAAATAATGACCGTCTGATAAAACTACACCACCAAAAAAGAGAAGCTCAGTACACGATACACCCATTTTATATTCTCTCACCAAAAAAACATAAATCAAAAACTATAATTTACTTAAACCAAAAAAATGGCAATATATGCCAGCGCACTCGTACCTAGTTCTAACAACTTGCTCCGTTCATAGTAAAGTACCATACCTAATTAAAGAACCCGAATTCCTGGATACGAAACTACACTTTTACAGACAATAATCTATCGAAAGAACACAATAAAAAATTCTTGAAACAATCGGGCGACCGCTGAGGGTCAAAATACATACGAGGACAATTCAATACATTCTTGGCGTTACCTTACGAAATCAAAACGTAACATGTTCTCATTTCATTCCACATGTTATTTTAACCTACATACTTATTAGACTCTATCTTCGTTAATAGCTTCTGATTTTCTGTATTCTTCTTCTTTTTACTTCATAACTCTCTTAATCATCGATGTTTAAGTTTTTAAAAATTTCATAAATTAAAATGCAATTTCTGCAGTCTACATATACCTACAGGTGAGTTTGTATACGATAATGATTTTGTAATGATTTGATCTTGCTTGTTTTATAACTTGTACATTTCATGTACTGTTAACGTTTTTTATACTTTGTTACTTCAATTTTTTAATGTAATCATATAACCTCTACTAATCATACTTCGTTATAACTATTTTTGATTCTTCCCTGATACCATTGTTTTATTTATAGCCTGATGATGGTCCAATTAAAATTGTAGATTGACTTTTGAATTTCATTGCTACTGTATATCTGTATCATCCACATTTGAGAGATAGATTACCTTTTCAATTTATTTATATTATCGTTTTAAAAGTTGTTTACTTTATAAAATTTAAAGTATAAGTACAGTAACCGAGATATTATTAAAATTTTACCATACTATATTTTTCCAAATATAAAGGTCAAAGATTATATTGAATGATATATTTGTAATTATCATTAATGTTCCTCATTTTAACAATGAACTGCAAAGTGGTCTGGTTAGTTATTGTTTTTGCCATTGTAGAGAGTGAAGAAAAATATTTATTTCAAACCAAGTACATTGATGTACCCCTTGATCATTTTAGGTAAGTTCTTATAAACTTACTTTTGATGTCATTTTAATAAATACATAGTTTTAGATAGTGTTTTTGCACTGTTTATTTTGTAGTAAAACGTTTATTAATCTGAAACACAAAACACATTAAAGAGGGGTTTGTTACTGCATTAAATTAATAAGATACAAATTCAAATTCTTTTGTCTAAGAACACAGATGCATCACATTCATATTTTACTAATAAAAAGTATATCTGACAAATCTGTATTTGATAAGATAAATAAAAATTAGTTTAAATTTATTTACAAGAGTCGAACACATTTGCAATTTAGTGTATTTGTTATAAGTATTTTTATTTTTTATCTTGAATAAAGTTGAAATGATTAAAAAAGGCAAAAACGGTAAAGTAAACGAGTAGATAGACAGCACTGATTCGGTCTCATGGCGGAGGCCACATTGGTCACTTGAGCGCGGGAAAATTTTGTCAAGATTCTTATGGACCACACATACGATCATCCACCACCAGCATGATCAGCACAAAGAAGTAAGACCAAAAGGCATTAACGGGTGGTTGATCAACGAACACAAGCAAGAAGCCAGCTTCCGATGAGCGATTATTACGACCTCTGTTCATTAACTACTTTAAATTGTTGATCTGCTAAATATCTCTTTATTTCAAGTTCTTCGAGAAAATCTAAATTTTGTTTTTTATCACAAATATGTAGTATTTGAATGTCAGTGGTGTGTAAGAGTGAGGCTGGATGTTCAAGTAGGTGTTTTGCATAATTTGACTTATCTGGTTGATCTCAACTGTACTATTCATTTCATAAAAACCAAAACGAATGCAGTGAAAATTATTGAAAACAGTTTTAATCGACAAACATTGAAGGTAAAACTTATCAGTTAATAATAATAAAAACTTGCACCTGTACCTAGCAATCATAATTAAATTAAAATAGTCTATGGGCTTACCTATCATTAATATTAAATGAATCAGTTAGAGGAATTAAAACAATTTATTAAAGATGAAAATAAAAATCTCGAAGATAATCTAACAAAGAAAATAACAGCTTTAAAGGATGAGATAAAAAATAGTAACGATCAGATAAGTATTTTGGAACAGCAAGTAAAGGACTTAACTAAAAAAAATTTACTATTAGAGAAAAAAACGAAGGAAAATAATTTGCTTATTTTTAACTCTGGCTATAAAACCGGAGACCTGCTATACTTTACTTTGGAATTGTTCAATAGTGAACTAGATATAAAATTACCAGAATTTGAAATAAATAACGTTTATACAATAGGCAATGATGATAACAATCAAATTATACTGGTAAAATTTACAAGATTGTTTAGTAAGCGCCACATACTCAAAAATTGTAACAAATTAAAAGGAAAGAAACTAGCGATTGTTGAAGATTTCACAGAAGAGGAGAGATTACTTAGAAGGAAATTGATTAAATATTTACAAGAAGTTAGAGGTGCTAACCATAAAGCTCACATATTCAGAAATAAACTATATATAAATAGCAGAGGTTACACAATCCAGGAGTTGAACAACGGAGACCACTTAATAGATTCAGAAATTGACAGTAACGCAGTAAATGAAGAAGAAGAGGAGGAAAACAAAATAGAGAAAATAGAGGAGAACTCTAAAGATCGTAGAAAAATTAGAAACATTGAAAAGACACATACTATCAAGAAATTAAGATCAAACTCAAGCTCTGATACCATAGAATTAAGAAATAAGAATAAGAAGAAATAGAAGACTGCATTATCAAAATATTGGGAATATTTCGTCGTTAAAAATCTTAAAGGTGTAAAGTCTTAATGTGTGGATGGAAACATACAAATAAAATAAATAATACCTATGCTAAATTAGCGTTTCAAAATCAGTATTTAGTTACCACAGTTTTAGTCAGTTTTTCATATAGGTACATCTTGGTTAGATAGGTATTGGTTAAGCATGAATCCATACATTCGAGATTTTACGATAAATAAAATTGAAAATTATCATATAAGTAATGTAGGATGTATTAAAGAAGTTTTTAAAATTAATGAAAACAATAACAATTTTAAAATTATCCACAATAATATTTGTAGTTTAAATCACAATTTTGACGAATTTGTATTACTGTTAAAAGAAATTGATATAGAATTTGAATGTATTGTTTTTACAGAGACATGGCTTGTTAATGATATCTCTCTCTACAATATTCCTGGATACACTACATTATATAACAATGGCGATTTTAATCAAAATGATGGAGTTGTTTTATTTTTAAAATCGGATATTTATGAAACTCACCAAATTATACGGTTCAATGAAAGTTTTCTTTTACAAGTAAAAATAAATTTTAAAAATAATAAATTTATAATAAATTCTTTGTATAGGTCGCCATCGAGCGATCTACACAGATTCTTAAATGATCTAACAAAGTTTCTAAGCCAAAAACCGGAATCATGTCTTTATAGTATTTTTATTGGAGATATAAATATAGACTTACTGAAATCAACAAAGGAATCAGAAACTTACCTAGATATAATGGGCGAGTACGGTTACCTACCTGCAATTACTACACCAACAAGGGTAAGAACCGGGACTAAAACCTGCCTTGATCATATTTTCATCAAAAACAAAAGTCAAATCTACGATACAATTCTACCTATAACACTAGAAACAAGTATAACAGACCACTTCACAATAATGACACAAATTGTATTACCAAGCCGTGCTATTCATACAGAGAACCACACCTCTTCTAACTTTATAAAATACATAAATGAGAAAAAACAAAACAAAAATTACAAACAATTAATTGGAATCTTCAGCTACATAGTAATAACCTAGACTCTGAAACAATTAAATTTATTAATAAATTAAAAGAAACCATAGAATCTTGTACCATGCAAAAAAAAGTAAGCAATCAAAATATTGCCCGAAAATCATGGGTAACAGCAGGTCTCGTTAAATCAATTAACATTAAAAATAAAAAGTTTCACAAATTTAAAAAAAATCCAAATAATGAACATCTAAAAAAAGACTATTTACAATATAAAAAAATGTTGAATAAATTAATCATACAAACAAAAATAAATTATTATCAACACTGCATTCAGAAAAATAATAGTTCAAAAAATCTATGGAACACGATTAATGAATACTTAACAAAACCTGAAAAGGGACACATAAACTCGATCAAAAATTTTAATAATCAATTAACATCTAATCCCCTCGAAATATCAGAAATATTTAATAATTATTTTGTATCCGTAGGTAAAAACCTTGCCAATAAAATAAACAAAAAATAAAATTACAATGAAAAAAAAACCTGTAGTAACCACTCCATATTCCTACAACCAACTGATAATCAGGAAATTAAAGAAATTATAAGTTCATTAAAAACCGGAAAATCTCCGGGCTGGGATGGTTTAAAATCAGAAACATTAAAAAAAATTAAAGATTACATTGCAAAACCTATCTCAGAATTAATAAACAAATGTCTACAAAAAGGATATTTCCCTTCTGCATTTAAACTTTCAACAGTAACTCCAATTTACAAGCAAGGAGAGAAAAATGATAAATCGAACTATCGGCCAATTTCCATATTAAGTAGCCTCTCAAAAATATTTGAAAAAAATTATACAGAAAAGATTAAATTCGTTTCTAGACAAGCATAAATTACTATCATCATCGCAATTTGGATTTAGACAGAAGAAGTCAACTCAAGACGCTATTAATTTAATAACAGAAAAAATCTATAACAGCCTTGATAAAGTAATGCCTTCAATTGGAGTGTTTGTAGACTTAGCTAAAGCCTTCGACACGGTCGATCATTGTATTCTCCTGGATACTCTTAACGATATAGGTATAAGAGGGATTCCTCACGAATTATTCAAAAGCTATCTAACCGATAGAAAGCAAAAGGTTAAAATTGGCAACACTACAAGCCAAGAACAAACAATTACGTGTGGAGTACCCCAGGGAACAGTGTTGGGGCCTATATTATTTAATATTTATTTGAACAACCTCTTCCTGCTAGAAACAAAATGTAAGATTATTAGTTTTGCTGACGACACAGTATTATTTTCTGAAAGCAATAACTGGTACGATCTAAAAATACACCTTGAAAATGACCTTAAAAAAATTAAATCATGGTTTGGTCATAGACTACTGTCTATAAACTTCAAAAAAACTTTTTATATACCCTTTAGCTCCTACAGCAACGCTCTTCCTAATTACACACTTGAAATTGACAATCAATTTAGTATTTTACCTACCAATAAAGTAAAATATCTAGGCATCATATTGGACCAGAATTTGAGATGGGATCAACATATAGATTATTTAATCAAAAAATTACGCACTATACTGTTTAAATTCAAACAAATATGTCATATACTTACTTTAAAGCAAAAAATAATGGTATATCAAAGTCTAGTTGAATCGCATCTCAACTATGGCATAGTGGGATGGGGTAGTGTAGCTAAAACATATTTGTCACAACTCGAAGTATTGCAAAAACGATTCCTAAGAACAATACTTCGAAGAGGATACGATTGTCCAAGTGACACTTTGTATCAAGAGAGTGGTATTTTCGATCCTAGACAACTTTACTTTACTAACATTGGAATTAATCTATTTTATAATAACACCACAAAACTAACAGTACTGACGCATGACTATTCTACTCGTAAAAAAAATAAGTTTGTTCACCCTTTAATGCATAAAACAATTGGACAGAAAAGCTTTATATTCCTAGGACCTAAGATATACAATATAATTCCAAACTATATAAGAGAACAAAGTAAAGTATCTTTGTACAAGCAGGAACTAAAAAATTTTGTTTATCGTGTACCACGTAGTTTTATACACAACATTATCGAGAATTAAACAAAAAAAACTATAATCTGGGAGGAAAAAAAAGGAAAATAAATTAATAAAACGTAACCCATTACGCCGCATTTTCTACATCCTACATTATTATGTAAAAAAAAATATTTATGTATGATTTTAATTATTATTATTGTTATTTAGATTTTTAACTAAGTTTTAATTTTTTTGTAATGCTACCAACAAGTAACTCGTTTACTTCGTGGCTTCTATAGTTTATTTGCATAGTTAGTTTGTTAGTTAATTTGTTATTTATGTATTATGTATTGTTATTATTCCTTTCTTTATTGCAGCAAATAAACATTTATTATTATTATTATTAATAACTTGTGGAACATGAGAATACATGAGAAAAATGTGCCACCTTACAAATGGTCATTGGGACAAGTAATTAAAATATTTCGTCGAGTCGATTCTTGAAGCTCACTTCACTTTTAACGTGTTGTACCAGACTTATTCTTCAGTACGAATCAACATTCGAAAATCAATCGACATTTAATGTCAAAAGTGACAATACCGTGCTATTGTGACACGGAATATGATAAACACGTAGACAGTCTCTGTCTACGTCAAACAATTTTGAAAATATTCCGCGTTTTTTTTTAATTTTTTTAATAAAACGTGGAAAAATATTTTTCCAAAAATTAAACATAAACTATGGTATCCAGTATGTTGTGAGGTGTTATAAAAAAAAATTAATTGTTGATGCAATTGTTTAATTAATAAACAATTAAACAAGAGAAAATTATGATTTTTAGGATTTTTTTCATTTCTTAATATTAAATTAAAACAATTGTTAATAAACAAAAACGTTAGTTAACAATTAGAAAATTTTTTGAAAAAAATTCATGGTTTTTAATAAACAATAGAGTGGCAAAAAGTTTTTTTTTTTAAAATTGTTAAATAAGCCATTTTTTTATAAAAAATTTTTAAACAATTGGTCACAAACATTCAAAAAAATTGGATTTGTATTGTTTATAGCATATTAAAAACGACTGTAACAATTGTTTAAAAAAATTTAAATTTTTCACATCTAAAATCGCATTTGTTTACTTTGCTTGTTAATAACAATTTCAATTTTTAAAAATTTACAAAATTTATTATGTAACTTTGTTCAGTAGCTTTATGATAAAGGATTCCAAGGGTTAAAAAAATTCTTGTGTTTTTATTTTACTCACAGTAACGAATTTAAAGTTAGTAACAATGAGGATGTAATTTTTTAATTAACAAATGGATAGAAATGTGAAAAATAACGGACTGCAGAAATTTGTTCTCTGATATGTTCTGTTAGTGCTATAATTTTTTAAATTTTTTTTATTAATATTTACTTATTGAAAAAAAATAATTTATGTCATTTGGTAGTTGCGACGGTGACGCGCCTTCCGTTTTTTATGCCATTTTCAACATTAATTTAGACCTATAAATAATTGAGCTACAATTAGGGGAGTTGCGACTTTTTGTTGGAAATTTCCTGCCCTTTAAGAATCCGTTCAGCTTTTTGTTCTAGCTATTATAGTTTATGAGTTATTAGCAAAAATGTAAACCCTCTTTTTTTAAAATCTTAAATGGTTAATAACAATAGGGAATTTTTTAAAACGAATTTTGATATTCAGGAACATTTTTATATTTGTCATTTCGAATCGATTGACACCAAAATCAGATTTTTCGGATCGGTGTAACCCAAATCCGATTGAAATGACTTCTCGACCAGACTATATAGTCACTCATGTGAAACGCATTGACATAGTTTTTAATTTGTCTGGGAGCATTATCTTCCATGTTCGTTAATGCTACTCCTAATGCTATGTTTGGATTCATTTTGAAACTGCCACTAAACAGTAATACTGACGAAAAAAATAAAAATACTAATAACAAGTAACTATAAACTAATAAAACGTCATCAAAATAAATTGTATTTAAATAAAATGTAAAAAAAACTTTAACATTCTGATGTTAAATATATTACATCTGTGTTACATCTGTGTTATATTACATCTGTGACACGGCAGAATGAAAATAAAATTCGACAATTCGATAAGTTGAACGGTTTTACCCATTCGATGCAGTCTCATTTCCAAAATTATTCTTTTTTAGTTTTTCTTTAGGGAGTCTGAAAAGATTATACCATTTTAAATCTCGTTCCGTCACAGACCAGCATAGTCTCATACTTTTAAATATAAATAATATTTTTTTATATTTTGCACTTATAAAAATCTTCATTATAAAACGCATTTGCGTATCGTAATGTAACTTTTACGCACGCAAATTTTTGTTATAAATGGTTGGCGACATGAGTGAAGTATCTAATGACAAGACTATTGACAATGACATATGTGGCTAATAGCTATTTATTAATTTTATATTGTTCTTTAAGAAAGTATTTGTGAATATGAATATTATCTTTTACTTATATAATATCGTGGGTATACTGCGAAAAGTGACCAAGTCACATTTTCTTAAATTCAACTTATTGTTACAAAGTGACTTCAAAAGATCATATCTTTATCAAGAAAATTTATCAAGTCAAATTTTAGTACATATTAATACATACCATGTATTAAAATTTGACTTGGTGAATTTTTCTTGTGAAAGATATGACCTTTTGAAGTCACTTTGTAACAATAAGTCGAATTTAAGAAGTCCTTTTGAAGTCACTTTGTAACAATAAGTCGAATTTAAGAAAATGTGACTTGATCACTTTTCGCAGTATACCCACGATATATTGTTATTGGTATATTAGTCATTTTAAAATATTTAAAAACATTAACATTTCATAATTTAAATGTCAAAACTGTCAAATGTTATAAATTACACAGTGCTACCGGCATACTTTTTAAAATCAAAATTTTCGTAATTACATAAAAATAAAAAATTAATTTAAAAAATGATAAAATGGCAAAATATAAAAAATATTATAAACAACTTATTTCATATGGCTGTTGTGACACTCGTTCTTTAAAAAACTCATCGCTCCGCGATTCGTTTTTTAAACTTGAACTCGTGTCATAACAGAATTCCATATGAAATGCGTTGTTTAATATACTATTTTACCCGACACGTTCCTAGCATGGTCTTGGTATAATACGTTGTAGTGAGTATTCATGATACAAATATACAAGATAAACAATCGCGCATGTTTGGGTGACGTCACCTTTTGACCAGACGCCATTGTTTACAGATTATAATTTTAAATTTCTCCGGGAAAATATAAAATAAATTAATTAAAATGCAGTGTGCGGTATTCGGGTGTGGTATTGACAATAAAACTAAACATTTTTCAAATGCTCTTTAGCCTTCCAAAAAACAAAAAAGTGCAAAATAGTTGGAAATATTTATGTAAGCGCGTTGACAATTTCAACGTTAAAAATGCCCGTATTTGCTCAAAACATTTCACTTCTAAAGATTGCGTGCGAAACTTTAAACATGAGTTGCTTGAATACACCCCAAAAAAATACCGACCCCAAAAAAGGGATCTATTCCATCAAAAAACTTTTCAAGCAAACCTCAAACTCTTAATAAAGAAAAAAGTGCATCTCGTAGGGAAGAACTCTTTAATAATAGGAAAAAAGTTAATAGAAACTGTTTTTAAAGAGTAAAACATGATATTATTAAATCATATTTTAGGTTGTATGATAGAATAATTGTATTATGGATAAATAAAATATAAACAAAGGTTTTCTTCTACCTCCATTGTAAAGTGAATACTAGGATGTAGACCGTTTAGATGGATTAAGAGTCCAACGCTTCCTTTCCATGAGGCCAGATAACAAAAGTATCATCAACATAACGTAGCCAACAAGTGGGTTTTAATGGGAAGGAGTGCAGAGCAATTTGTTTAAAATTATCCATGAAAATATTGGCGATAACTGGTGAGAGAGGAGACCCCATTGGAGCCCCCTTCACTTGCTGGTCAACATTGTTTTGGAATGAAAACTATGTATTGGACAAACAATGCCGAATTAGAGAAAATGTGTCTTCAGGAATTTTGTGGGTTGATTCAAGAAAAGTGTTTCCGGAATAGGTATGTTGGTGAACAAAGTAATATCAAAACTGACTAGTAAATCGGTGGACGATATATTATAATTTTTGAGAAGTTCAAGAAGATGGAAGGAATTCTTAACGTAGGAAGGTGCCTGTTCTGCCAAAGGTTGAAGAGAATGGGCCAACTGCTTGGCGAGTGTTTGGGTTGGACAATGAAAAGCACTAACAATGGTTCGTAGAGGAATGGTTTGTGAATTTTGGGTAAACCGTAGATTTTGGGAATGCGAAATGAGTGATTTTGAGTTTGGATTTAACGATCCACATTCTAATAGATGTTCAAAGAGGATATCTTCAGATCATTGATATGTTCGTGACGAGTCTATGATTATTTGTTAATAATCTACACACACACAGTCTTTCCAAGCCCATCCCTTCCATGATGCATTCCTCAAGGAGCAATACATTCCGGGGAGAACCTCATCCGATGGAGGCCTCAGTCCTCGGGCTCTTACTCGAGACGTGTGGGTGAAAGATATTTGGATGACTGTGTTCAAGAAGTTGTTCCGTTTGGAGGAGGATCCATAATGCTATAGGCTGGTATAACTTTAGGAGGGCACACGGAACTTGTGGTATTTCGGGAAGGGACTTTAACGGCTATCCGTTACATAGAGGAGATATTGGAACCACATGTCCTCTCATTTGTCCATGGGCGATGGCTTCATTCTACAACAAGACAATGCCAGGCCACACGTAGCTAGGGCCATGAAAAATTTCTTACATGAGCACAATATTAATGTTATGACATGGCCAGCTAATGGCCCGGGTCTAAATCCTATTGAGCATCTCTGGGATGAATTGGAAAAACGTTTGAAATATCATCAAGCCTTTCAAAATTTGAACCAAGTGGCAGATGCTGTTTTGGCGATTTATGAACAGTTACCACAACAAGTAATTCAAAATTTGGTAGAAAGCATGCCTCGTCGTTGTGCCGAAGTTCTTAGAGCCAGAGGTGGACGTACTCGTTATTAATGTTCATTATTTAATTTTTTTCTTAAATAAATTTTATTTCTTTTATAAAATTTACTTTGCATTTTTTTAATTGTATTACCAAACACTCTTTTGAACAAAATATAAGAAGGGCATCTTATAAACTATATTAAAAATTGAAATGTTTGATAAAATAATACATATTGCGTTACTAATTGTCATTTATTGGATTTTAAGGACATGTCTCTATATTCATTTTGAGCAGAGTATTTCCGTCTCGAATTTGGCTTTAAAATCCTTTAGGTCTTTGAGCTCTTTCAGTTGACTGTTAGTGGTAAGTTCTGTCTCCAGCTCTGAGTAGGTAGTTTCATCGTCGCGTGTGTCAATCATTATTGTTATCACCTCTTTCTTTTCCTTCGGTTTTGCCATTGCTTCCTGTTGTGTTTCAAATTCTCTAAAATAAAAATTTAGTGGCTAATGCGTTAAGTCCTTTTTGCCGCTGGGGTAGCTATGAAAGAACAAAGGTATGAGTTGTGTTACTAGATATTATTTATTGTGTTGAAATAAGTAAGCAATCAATCTATAAAATATGCATAATAAGTTATATCTACAAGATAGTTTCTATAGGACGTCCTTCCTGGTGACAGCGGAGGATGTCTTCTCGATGAAACCTGTAATAAACCGGAATCGTTAAAGAAGAAAAATACGTCTTATAACTGACGTCGATGTGGTTAATGGTAGAGGGAGGACTTACCGGATCAACACTCCGACGAGACACGAAGTCGTAAGGGTCAACAACCCTTACGCGGTTGGAATCAATCGTCCGGGATCAACACTTCCGCTGACTGGGGTCGTGAAGGTCAACACCCTACACGCAGACAGGCTAAATCGAGAGGATCAACTCTCCTCTTGACCTAGTTGTGGTGAAGATCAATACCCTTCACTGGGTAGGAACAGCACCCCTCTAAGACAGGTAATGGGTCGGTAGTTCCGGTCGGTAACCACAATGAGAGTTCCCTCTATTCAATATTAAGCCGCTACAGCTTGCTTGAATGCCGGCGAAGCTCTGCCGAACGATTGAATTAGTATTTGGGTCAATGTATGTAAGTAGCGTAGTTGCGCTGCCCTCTCTCCGTCGACACTCACATGTTAGAAACTTATCTAGGATTTACTGTATGAACAAATCTATTGTCAATATACATTGTGGATATGAGTACCAAAACTAAATTTTCTCTGTACACCACTGAAATTTTAAACGTATTTTATCCAATTTATATTATTTTTTTTATTTTATTTTAGTTTTACATCAAATACCACATTTAAGCTGAGATATTTAACAAATGATACATACCACAAAACGGGAGCACCAATATTTTTTTACACTGGAAATGAAGGAGATATAGCTAATTTTGCCCAGAACACTGGATTTATGTTTGACATTGCACCCCAATTTAATGCATTACTGGTATTTGCTGAACACAGGTAAGTTAACTGATAAAAAGGAAATTGATTGTGTTAACCTTTACTTTACAGATTTCAATATGTCAATGCTAGTTATTAGCGAAACAGCTGTAATTGAATTTTAAAGCGAATTTTTCGAATAATTAGTTTAATTGTTCTGTTTAGACCCCTAAACAATTTAAAGCATTCAAATTTATTTATTTTATGTTCTTTACTACGCTCCTGTTTAAAACGTCTAAGCTGTATGCAGGTGTTCAAAGTTGATGCCGCCTAACGGCTCTGGTCACGCAATGTGACGCAATTTTTCAACCCCAGTTCACAATGAACATCAGTTGGGGTAACATGTGCCAAGTGTAATTGAAATAAAATTACATCGTATTGCACTTGAATTATTAAAACTTAATTATTTAAATGTTTAGTGTTTCATAGTCATGTATTGGAATTAGTGAAAATGTATTAAAACCATCAAAGAAGATACCAGAATTTTATTTAATTCAAATAAAAACCACAAAATACAGTCCACTAAAAAGCCGAAAATGCTCGTGCCTTTCAACATGGTCATTCGAGCGGATAACGAAAAATCAGCAAACTGTTCCAACAATTTGTAAGTAATATTTACAATTAACATTCAATAAATCGTTGAAATTGAAGATTCATTTGCGAAGTTCTCGCACGCATATATACCACCGTACATGCAAACAAATCTACAAGTCTACAAGAGCATCGCTTCGAAGCGGATGAACCACGTGCTGCGGCGTCGTCAATGGAACATTTTAATCGTAAATAAAAATTGTTCTAGCTTTATAGGTGCATGGTCGCTGCCGATATGTTTGTCTGCTGATTGAAGGGTTGATATATTATTAAAAATTTATTTCATTTTAATTCCAGAACCACTAACATAGTTTTTAGAAATCATTTTATATTCATTTTTTTGTTATTTATTTAATAATTATTAACTACCAAACAATACTGACTTTCGCAAATAGTCGTATATAACACAACTATCATTTTATACAGGGTGTTTGGTTAAAGCATCTTTACAAAGCAAATCATTTTATATTATAACTATCATTTTATACAGGGTGTTTGGTTAAAGCATCTTTACAAAGCAAATCATTTTATATTATAACTATTATTTTATACAGGGTGTTTGGTTAAAACATCCTCAAAAACAAACACTATCATTTTACAATTTGATTTTATCAAGTGTGTTTGGCTTAGAGCACACATAAAACAATATTATACCTAACATTTATACATTTTTTCTGTTTTATCATTTCTCTGAAAGTCAAACTAATCAATCATTAACTATCAGTACTCAATATATTCCATCACAATGAATTCCAACAATGAGACCTTATCTCCTGATAATAAAATTAAAAATTTGCATCATATTAGAGAAAAGCTTTTTGAAGCTCTTTCCCGATTCACAACATTTGTCAACGCATTTGTCGACGAGAAACAAATTTATCAATTGCAGTCTCGGTTAGAGAAAATTCAAATAACTTGGAACGAATTTGCAAACGTTCAAGCAGAAATTGAATTATCAGACACAACCATTGATCATTCACAATTTCGCATCGATTTCGAAGATGAATTTTTCAGTTCTACTGGTCTAGCAAGCTGCTTAATAGACAAACATTTTCATAACAAACCTGGTCAGCAAAGTCTCACAAATAGCAATGATTTAAGCAAAACTACCAACTTACCAAAAATTAAACTACCCGAATTCTCAGGTTCTTATGATGCATGGTTGCAATTTTCAGACACTTACAAGTCTCTTATTCATAATAATAAATCAATAACAAATATAGAAAAATTCTGGTACTTAAAGTCCTGTCTCAAAGGAGATGCAGTCAATACTCTTAGTGCATTAGAAGTTTCTGATGCAAACTATGACAAGGCCTGGCAACTTCTGTCCAATCGCTATGAAAACAAAAAGGTCATAATTCAGTCTCATCTTAGATCAATCTTTGAATTGCAAAATGTAATAAAAGAGTCACACGTTCAACTCAGAGAATTAATTGACAAGGTTACCCAACACTTGAGAGCATTAGAATCTTTAGGCCTTCCAGTCAAATCATGGGATGCTATTATCATTTTTCATTTAACCAGCCGGTTAGACTCGGTTACTCGAAAGGAATGGGAAGATTTCTCCCTAAAGTTAGGCAATGAGCTTCCATCCATGGAACATTTAACCACATTCCTTAACAATAAATGTCAAATATTAGAAAGCATATCTTCCGCAAGATCTACCACACAAAAACCTGTATCAAAACACAATTCTACTTCTTCATTTGCTGTAACTTCTACACCATCATGCTTATTGTGTAAAAGAAATCATCATATTTATTCTTGCTCTGAATTCTTATGTTTAACACCACAGGCAAGGTTAAACAAAATTAGGAGCCACCAAGCTTGCACTAATTGTCTACGACAAGGCCATCAATCAAAAGACTGCAAAAGCAAGTTTTCATGCAAAAAATGTGCCTCCAGACACAATTCACTTCTTCATTTTGATAATCCCGCCAGTACAGATAATCAATCGCATGTTAAACATTCAACTTCATCTACGGTTCCTTTGCCCAGGACACCTAAAAATTCAACCACAGAAGAAATAAATCAGACTGCTCCTCAGACTTCAAATTCTCTGTCTGTCACTCAATCTCATGAACTCCAGCCATATGTAGTACTAGCAACAGCCAACGTCTTAATATATGACAAGGATGGAAACCCGCATACCTGTCGCGCACTACTAGATAGTTGCTCACAATCAAATTTTATTAGCACATACTTATTCAACAAATTAAAAACTAATTCTTTCAACATATCACATTCCGTTCAAGGCTTCGGAAATAACACAACTAAGATATGTAAGTCTACTACAATACGCTTCAAATCCATCTTTAATTCCTTTTCATTTGATAATGTTACATGTTTAATCACTGAACAAATTACAAAAAATCTTCCTGAAGTATCATTCAGTAAGGATCATTTACAAATTCCGTCCAACATCAAACTCGCTGACACCGATTTCAATAAAAACGGTCCAATTGATTTGCTTATAGGTTCAGGCATATTTTGGAATTTACTTTGTGTTGGCCAAATTGTCTTAACCAATGGAGTAACAATTTTACAAAAAACGAAACTTGGTTGGATAGTTGCAGGTTCACTACCCTTGTACCAAAATAACTCATCTATTTGTAATTTATCCACAAATACTCAATCCTCTGATCTTTGTCAACAATTGGAAAGGTTCTGGTCAGTAGAAGAACTTAATCAAAGGTCGTTTAATTCCCGTGAGGAGAATGAATGCGAAGATCATTTCGTTCAAACAACGCATCATGATGAATCTGGTAGATTTGTCGTGAGTCTACCCTTTAAGGAAAACTTTTCTCAATTAGGTAATTCTTTTGATAGCGCTCTAAAGCGATTTTCTTCTCTAGAAAGGAAACTTGATCGGCACACCGAAATGCGTTCTTTGTACAACAATTTTATGCAAGAGTATGAAGACCTAGGCCACATGACTAGATTGCAATCACCATTTGAAAACAGTTTTGATGACAATGATTTCTGGCTACCACATCATGGGGTTTTCAAAGAATCAAGTTTAACGACACGTTTGAGGGTAGTGTTTGACGGTTCTGCAAAAACCACTAGTGGTATTTCGTTAAACGACACTTTAAAGGTTGGGCCGAAGATTCAAGAAGACCTGCTCAACATAATAATTCATTTTCGAACCCATAACATTGTTTTCACCGCAGACATTGCAAAAATGTATCGTTGCGTTATGATAAAAGAAGCTCAAAGACCCATGCAAAAAATTATTTGGCGTAATAACCCATCTAGTGAATTACAATATTATCAATTAAATACCGTGACCTACGGTACTGCAAGCGCTAGTTTTCTCGCCATAAGATGCCTACAACAGGCAGCAAATGATTACAAGGAAAGGTACCCCAAGGCATATGAAGTCATTACCACGTGCTTTTACGTTGACGACCTACTTGCAGGAGCAAATTCTATAGAAGAAGCCAATTCTCTTATAAAACAAATTACAACAGTTCTTGAGGCAGCCGGTTTCGGATTACGTAAATGGATGTCAAACAATGACGAAATTCTGCGCAATATTTCAAACAGTAAGGATGGAGCTGCTCATAAAATTATATCTGATGACAAAATCATTAAAACACTAGGATTAATTTGGAACCCTAGGAATGATCATTTTCAGTATTTGGTCAATGTCCCTTCACACAAGTCAGTAACAAAAAGGTCGATTTTGGCCAGCATTGCTTCTATTTTCGACCCGCTAGGTTTAATAAGCCCTTGTACAATAAAGGCAAAAATTTTAATTCAAGAACTTTGGCAAGCAAACTTAGATTGGGATGAAAGTGTTCCACAAAACATTCATAGCACCTGGATCACTCTTTGTGATCAATTTCATGTTTTAAATGACATAAATATACCGAGACATGTTATTTGTTGCAATCCTAATAAAATAGAATTCCACGGCTTCGGTGATGCATCCGAAAGGGCATATGGAGCTTGTTGTTATGTTCGATCATTAAATTCGTCAGGAGAGGCTCACATTGCTCTTGTCTGTGCCAAGTCCAGAGTCACTCCGTTAAAATCATTATCTCTACCCCGTTTGGAGCTCTCTGCAGCTCTACTGTTAGTCCGTTTAGCTAAAAAAACTCTTAGGTCGTTAAGAATCCCAATAGACGATGTTTATTATTGGACGGACTCCACAATTGTTTTGTCCTGGCTTCGTCTACAACCAAGACAATTAAACACATTTGTTGCAAATCGCATATCTGAGATACAACAATCTACCCAGCATACCCAATGGCATCATGTTCCTTCAGAATACAATCCAGCAGATATTGTTTCAAGAAGTTTAGATCCTGTTAAGCTAAAAAATTGTCGTTTGTGGTGGCATGGTCCTTCCTTTCTACAAGAAAATCAAGACTTCTGGCCTAAAAACCCAGTGAACCTACCCAATCCTCCTGAAATAAAGATTAGCAAGGTAACCCTTGTAACCTTTAACCCCGATATCGCGTTTATCGAAAGATATTCTTCTTATACCAAGTTACAAAGAATCACCGCATATTGCTTAAGATTCATAAACAATTCACGCACCAAATACCAAAATAACAAAAGGGTTGGATTTCTCTCATTTGAAGAACTTGAAGAAGCTACTATTGCGATATGCAAACTAGTACAATCCAAATACTTTCCAGACGATATAAAACGCCTTATATCAAAAAAAACATTATCTCAAAACAGTCATATTATCAAACTTAATCCATTTCTTGATAAGGACGGATTAATTCGTGTTGGTGGTCGCTTAAAATTTAGTAACTGCCCACCTGACCAGAAACACCCTATACTTCTACCAAGTCAATCACATTTTACCAAATTAATAATTAACTATGAGCATATTCGTCACTTACATGCCGGCGCTCAAACCACTTTAGCAGCTGTACGTTTAAAATTTTGGCCACTAAATGGTCGCCATGTCACGCAATCTTTAATTCGCAAGTGCGTAGTTTGTTTCAAATCAAATCCTATTACTCATTCCTACCAAATGGGTGATTTACCCAAATCACGTGTACAACCTCAACGACCCTTTTCTGTTGTTGGAATAGACTTTGCTGGTCCATTCTTGATTAAAAACGGTACAGCTAGAAACAGTTCAAAGGTGAAATGCTACTTGTGTGTTTTTGTTTGCTTTGCAACTAAAGCCGCACATTTAGAACTAGCCGCTGATTTGTCTACCAATTCCTTCTTGAATTGTCTCAAAAGGTTTGTTTCGCGTCGAGGCATTTGCACTGACATATATTGTGACAACGGTACCAACTTTATTGGTGCTCGTAAGGAACTAAGGTCTACAATATCACAGTTAAAAAATGATTCCAATTTTATTAATTATTATAATGAAAACAAAATAAATTGGCATTTCTCTCCTCCATCTGGCCCTAACTTTGGAGGCCTATGGGAAGCATGCGTCAAATCCGCAAAATTCCATTTAAAAAGAATAATAGGTGATTCCCATCTAACATACGAAGCTTTATTTACAATTTTTGTTCAAATCGAAGCCATTTTAAATTCAAGGCCTCTAACCCCTCTTTCAAGTGATCCAAACGATCTATGTGCTCTAACGCCTGCTCATTTTTTAATTGGAGGATCACTTACTTCGTTACCACAACTTAATTTAGGTAGTATAAATGAGAATAATCTTAATCATTATCGCCGACTTCAGCAGCAGACACAGCACTTCTGGCAGCGATGGTCTAAGCAGTATCTTACCACTTTACAGACTCGTTCAAAGTGGAACAAGCATTATCCGAATTTAAGTGTCGGTTCATTGGTAGTGCTTAAAGACGACAATTTAGCGCCCTTACACTGGAAAATGGGCCGTATTATCGAAACATTTCCCGGTTCTGACAGTGTAGTGCGCGTTGCAAGTGTCCGAACAAATGGTGGGATATTAAAACGCCCGGTTACAAAACTTTGCTTATTG
Source organism: Ophraella communa (assembly GCA_035357415.1). Taxonomy (NCBI): domain Eukaryota; kingdom Metazoa; phylum Arthropoda; class Insecta; order Coleoptera; family Chrysomelidae; genus Ophraella; species Ophraella communa. Next base: position 26,655,665 of record CM068980.1, read on the forward strand.
CCCATCTATTAGTTTTAAGTTATGTTTATTATGTCAATATTATTTATAATGCATTTATATTCATTTTTTTTACTATGTCAATATTCGTTTATAATGTATTTATTTTTATCATGAAAAGGCTTTTGTCTTGAAGGTAATCCCTTCAAAGGGGGCGGCATGTTTAGACCCCTAAACAATTTAAAGCATTCAAATTTATTTATTTTATGTTCTTTACTACGCTCCTGTTTAAAACGTCTAAGCTGTATGCAGGTGTTCAAAGTTGATGCCGCCTAACGGCTCTGGTCACGCAATGTGACGCAATTTTTCAACCCCAGTTCACAATGAACATCAGTTGGGGTAACATGTGCCAAGTGTAATTGAAATAAAATTACATCGTATTGCACTTGAATTATTAAAACTTAATTATTTAAATGTTTAGTGTTTCATAGTCATGTATTGGAATTAGTGAAAATGTATTAAAACCATCAAAGAAGATACCAGAATTTTATTTAATTCAAATAAAAACCACAAAATACAGTCCACTAAAAAGCCGAAAATGCTCGTGCCTTTCAACATGTTCAGTTATTTATTGTCCTTGATAAAAAGGAGTTTTTTAGATTCTAAAAAACGGCGCAAAGAAACCATTAATTGAAAATAAGAATAAGTTAAAATTAGTAGTGCACCACGAAAAAGCTAGAAGATATAATTACGAAGGTATCTTAGGATGGTGAAAATTTATAATATATGTATATACAGAGATTTAAGGATAGGTGTCTGAGGAAAGACATGTGCAAAACGTTCGTTGCAAAAATAAATTGCATGAACTTTTTGTACTGTTTTGAGAATCAAAACTTCAAAAACTATGTAATCACTGGCTTCTACACTATATAATTAGCTAATTGGAAGTGCGAAATTTTCAGATTTTAAGTGTAATGAAAAAAACATAAAACAAAAACTTGAAGAGGCCTGAAATAGTAATTGTATCCTCTGCAGGGCTGAATTGGTCTATAGGAGAGGGTCAAAGTATGGTTAATAGACGCAGGAAGTATTTAAGATGATAGAGCTTATTTCTGATTGATGAGGGTAATTGAAAGATATATTGTCAGAGAAATTGGGTGTTAATGTAGAGTAACTCCTGGAGAATGTGTTCATTGGGATTAGTTTGTGGTGACTTTATGTAGATGTGAAGTATTGTGTTAAGAAACCGAAAAGGAAGAATAAGGTTGGTTTTTGGGCTTTCTTTAGGAGTAAAAGGCCCTGGGCCCACGTAGTATTTAGGTTTTAGAAGGTCTAATAGAAGGAATGTAGTGTGATTGGAGAGTTCTGAAGGAGTACAGAATAGATCGAATAATGTAGTTGTAGACTATTTTTCCTAGCAGTAAGGGAACTTTGATAATTGCAGTATCGTAAGATAGATCTTTCGTAAGATTAGACCATATTTTATAATTGGGTAAAGATTTTGTAGGTCGAGTAGAGTGGAGAAGTCCTGTCGAATTTTTCCCTCTTGGTTCTTCTGTTCAGTTAAAACATTTTTTTGCTACACAACTTTTAAAAATTAAAGAAATATCTCACAATGTTTTGATTATTTTAAATGCAAAAATTAAAAACTAGGAATAATAAAAAACTCTTCGTTTTAACAAAACTTCCAATATTTATTTAAAAAATTGCTTTTTTAACCATAATGCCGTTTCGCTAGATTCGTCAGATTGACATATTGAAGGTACATTTTGTTTGTTTGTAGCTGGGTACCTGATGTTTATTAGGTAGTTATAAGGCTAGACCAAGTATGGAAGTAATAAGACATAACAATATTAAAGCCTAGATGTTATGAGCCCTAAGGGATTATCCTGGATGCACAGTATAACTGTGCAATGATATAGAAAAACCAGGAAAAAACTATATCATGCTGATCTTTACAATAACTTAATATATTTGTGTTACATTTACGTCTTATCTATGTATAAAATGAAGACTCAATCAAAGCAAACACTTTAAAAGTGGAGAACTTCCCAGATTTATTTGTTCATTAACAACTTTAAAATGTGGATCTGCTAGATGTCCTTTTATTTCAAGTTCTTCAAGGAAATCTAAATTTTGTTTTTTATTACAATTGTGTAGTATTTGGATATCATTGGTGTGTAAGAGTGAGGTTGGATGTTCAAGTAGGTGTTTTGCATAATTTGACTTATCTGGTTGTTTTAATCTATATGCTCTTAAGTGTTCTTTAAATCTTACTTCAAAATTTCTTTGTGTTTGACCTATATATATATATAACACCAGATTTTTTTTAATTTAACAATTTTGTACCAATATTATTTTGTGTTTTAAATGATATTAATGCTGATGTTGCCGAAAATATTATTTTTGAAATTTGATTGGAAATACTTCCACAATAACATCTAGGCTTTAATATTGTTATGTCTTATTACTTCCATACTTGGTCTAGCCTTATAACTACCTAATAAACATCAGGTACCTAGCTACAAACAAACTTCAATATGTCAATCTGACGATGCTAAGTCTAGCGAAACGGCTGTCATTAAGGTTAAAAAAGCAATTTTTTAAATAAATATTGGAAGTTTTGTTAAAACGAAGATTTTTTTTATTATTCCTAATAAGATGGGTTAGTACAATCAATTTAATTAAAAACTACTTAGGTATTATTTCTAAAACAAAATAGTATATGAAAGCTATTAAATCATTTTATTCATCAAACCACATTTTTAAATATTTCTATGTTTATTACCTTTAATAATTATAAAACAACTAAAACTGGTCTGGGTTAACAATTTTTGCCTGTAAAAAGTTTTATGAAGGCTTTTAACAGTAGCGATTTGTGCTTTATGTTTATTTTATGGATCATAAAAAAATAGTGGTTTTTTAATCACAACCACAATTCGTTATTTGTTTATAATAGGAAACCAATAATATTGTTAAAAATATAGTTTTGATAGTTAAAACAACATATTTTAGTGAAGTTATTTGTTTAGTGTTCTTAATATAGATGGACATAATACAATTTACAGCAAAGGTTATTTTTGACCGTATCGAAAAAATTAATGTTTTTTAATAAAAAGAAAATAAAAAAAACGTGTTGTCCTTTTAGTGAGCCGCTACCTCCACCTGAATATTCAGCGATAGACGTTTTAAATTTAATACGATTTCTTGAGCTGCTCTGTTGCAGTAGAACAGGCATGGCCTTTGTATGTTATTGAAGACTCAGACTATTCCAGCCTGCTCTTTCCTTGGCCATCATACTACCGAGCCGTAAATTACCATGGGTCGTATAATATGTGTTTTTATGGTAAGACCCCAATTCTTCCTGCACATGTGTTAATGTACAATGTATAATTATTTGTCCTGGACTTCGTTCAGTCTTTGGACCTTCCATAGAACTTCTGGGAAACCTACATCAGTCGCTGCTACCTTACCATATGCTATTTTGCACTTATAAAAATCTTCATTATAAAATGCATTTGCGTATGTTAATGTAACTTTATAGTCTGGTAAGCTATCTGCCTCTTTCAAGGTTGGCTTTTTACCCTTGCCAGTTACAGCCTTGGATGATGTCTCCGGATCTTTGCTTGTTGAGAGTTTGGGTGGAGTCGGTCGGTCTTTTGTTTTTTGTGTCTTCTTTCTTGTCTACCAGGCTATAAAATTGTTTTTTATTTGTTACAAAATGGCATTCTTTTGATATGATTCTTTATATCTCCTTAGCCTTGTTGAATAGACAGATAATTGTAGTCTGATATTTCTTTTGGGCTTTTTTTATGGTTTTCTAAAGTTGTTTTGATCTTTATCATTAGCCTTTTTGTCTTATTACCTTTTAATTATGTGGGATTTCTTCGTACGAATCGAATATATCCTTTCGTGCAGCCAAGAAACGGAGAGAATATACTGGTTGAATAACTACTGAACTAGTTAGATAATTTTATTTAAAAAAAAATTGATTGACAATTATATTAATTAAATTAATATCAAAAAACATATATTTCCATCGTTACTAAAACTAGTTTGTAGCATAGCTACACTGAACAAATTATTTTGTAAGAATCTTTCTTCCTCTTTTCTTAGGTTTCTTATTTTTATTTCTAAACTGCTTTGCCATTCGCATTGGCAAGTGTTGTTTTTGCTGTCGCATATATTATCAAGTTCAGCTCTTCTAGTGATTTGATGTTGGGAGATAATTTTAGTAGTTCGATGTTAGTACTATGATAATGTTTGGTGGAAATAAGGTTTCACATCTAAGGTCTGTTTGTAGAGTATATTCCATTCCATTGTATAATGATTCATTGGAGTTAATCTTCTATATTTTCTTATGGGATTAAATCTTCTGAGAATGTACTGTCATTGTGGTTTACAAGTTGAACATTTTCTTGAGGTGTTATTCCTTCTGAAAATGCACCATCATTTTGGACATTATTTGATTGTACTTGTGTGATTTTGTTTGTTTGGATATTATCTTGTGTTTCATTAGTTTCATCAATAACTTCTTAGTTGTTGCTTCTATAAGTATGTTGTTATTGATGATTACTCTTCCACAAGTCTTTGTTTCGTGATTTTATAAGTTTCTGCAAGATGGGAGTAGAGTTCAGCAAAAAGAGTATGGAGTTGCTTCTTGTAGCTAGATAGTATTGTTTCTTTCTTGGTAGCTTTGAAATAGCAATGCATGACATTAATATCATTGTTCCACGTCATACGTTGCTGCGGTTTGCCTGCTTTCGAGGTTGCTGAAAGAAATCCTAATAAAACATATACAGCAGGGTCAATGGACGGTCCAGATGGGTGGTCATCAGTTCTATTAAGGACATGTCTGACCTATATATACACTGCTCAACAATTGAAGTGGATATTACAAAAATCTGTAATTTTCTTTTGTCATTGGTTAATAATAAATCAAGCACTTCTACGCGATTCTACAATTCTGGTTAAAGAAATAACAGCGTATAAAAAGAAAAAAAAAACGACAAAAACAGTTTGCTATAAACAGAGTTTACTGATAGCATGAAACGTATAATTAAAATATTATTTTTGTACGCAATTTTCTGAAATTAAAAAAAAAATCCACTTCACTTCTTGAGCAATGTATTTCATTTCTCGTTCTATTTGTTTCCACTTATTATTATTATTATTATTATGGAAGGTTTGTTATTCTCAGGTTTTTACACCCGGGTATTTTTTAATTGCTACGGGCGCAGGCCATTTTAAATATTTTCAGACGTATTACTTAAAAATTCTCTTACTATTCCATCCATAATGACAGATTTTTGTATGAAAGTGTTTTTGTCTATATCTAATTGTTTGATTACTTTGTATACCGTTTATTATTCTGATTCCAACACAGTTTTGATTCTTTATTTCTCCATTATGGTTGTGTATTGGTAATATGGTGTAGCAGTTATGAGATTATATTTGAGAGCAACTATTTGATGTATTTTATTAGCTATATTGTAAGTATTTATTGACAAGTATTGGACAACGTACTGATCTAAGGTTTCTAGGTATTGGCTACAAAGTCTGCACCTATCTACCAAATTGGGCTCTTTCATTTTATTTTTTGGTCTTGGATAGCTACCATAAACCCCTCTGTATCTGGAAAAAGTTTCCTTTATATAACCATGTGTGCTCTTTAGATACATTTTAAATTTCGAATTTATTTTAATTACTTCTCAGGATGTTAGGGTTCTGGATTTAAACTCAAAATTTATTTTAATTTTTGTAATGAAAAAATATTAAAATAAATTTCTATCTAGACAAATACCTAACTACTTATCTAACCCTATTATTTTAACTACCTTAATTATCTTAACTACCTTAATTAACTTAATCAACCTTATCTACCACTTATTGTCCTTCACCCTTGTTTTCCTTAGCTTGTAACATGATATGTTAACTAAAAACGTAGTATTTTTAAATTAATTATATGGCTAACACTCACACCATCTATTGTATAGAGTTCTTAACATGTTAATTATTGTAAACGATTCCTGTCAGTAATTCCAACTTTATACACGATCTTGAGTGTGGCATAGTCCAATACCTTAAACCACGATTCATTCTCTTATTGTAATTGGTATTATACACAGCATTGGAATATAAAATACCAAAGACATTACAAATTTCAATTTCAAAGACAATCCCAATTTCAAAGACATTACTGGGTTACTACCGAATTACCGCTGATTGGTTCTACATTGATGGACTGTTCATCAGACCAACCCTTCACTGGACCAGCCTTCTCCTGGATCAACCACTGGATCGCAGATGTAAAAAAAGATAAGTCGACCAACGTAAATAAATGTATTTATAATATTATACAACTGTCTCGTTTTTCTTTATTTCTTAAACGTAATATCAAAATCATTTTCGTATCGTCAACTGTATTAAAATAAGTAGTTGTAAAGAACTGTTTGCGGATTATTTTTTTGTAACGTATTCTCAACTTTATTCATTTTGCAACAAGGAAATCTTATTATCTTTTATATGTTTGTACATTTTCATATCATTTTTTTATCTTCATAGACAGTTTTTTCTGACATCTTTCTGTCATCTAATGATACTTATTTAAATAACTCAGCTTAAAACAACTTTCTTCAGTAGTATCATAAAAAATAAAAAGATTTCAGTGGCGCCCTTATAATTTCTTAAAGAAACAAATATTGTAATATAGTCAGAGCTAATGAACTTACTCACCCCTAGCCGGTATTTAACTAACATAATATTTGCTGTGATAAACATTTATAAATTTTGTTCATTATTGAAATATCTTTTACAACTAATTAAAGACGAAATTAAGATTAATAGTTGTTTTATTGTAAATTGCATTTTTTTTCTTTTGTTATATTGTTATTTTTTAAAAGTTAACTAAATATTTTTATAAATTCACTCTCAACATTTAAATCATATCACAAATTGACGCCCAACGTAATAATATGGATACAAGCTTTGTCCTTTTCCTTGTACTTCAGTTAATGTCCTTTTTCGTTTGTCATCCAGTTGTTGTCCTTTTCCTTTGTCCTCCAGTTGTTTATTCTAAATATATTTAAATTAGGTTATTTTCGTCCGTTACACAACTAATCAGTTAAATGTATCAATTTTTCTTTATAAATTTTTGTTGCTGTTAGTATTTAATAATCTTAACTGATTTCTTCTAATTTATAATTTGAATAAACTTTGCTTTTCGCCTTTTTACTTGTATAAATTATCTTTTATCTTTTCTTTTCTTCCAATTCACTTCCTGTCAAAATTCTTCTCACCTCGTAACGAACCTTCCTCATCACTATCTCCTACACTTCTTCCCTATAAAACTAATACAATTTTCAAAACATTACATAATTTTTATTAAAACTAGCATCCTATGTTTGACATAAACTTCAAATTCTGATGTTTCCGAAAAATTTCACTCCAAATAAATTTTGACACAAAAATTTTTTTTAATAAAATAAAATTCAACAAATTAATAATTTCATAAATTTCATATTTAATTTTTTTTACTTGAAACAGACCATATCAAATTCCCCTAAATTTTGTTTTTCTAAATTTAATTGATTGTACTAACCCTTACTTTTTGGAAGTCTATCTTATTAAGAATAATAAAAAACTCTTCGTTTTAACAAAACTTCCACTATTTTGTTAAAACGAAGAGTTTTTTATTATTCTTTTTTATAAATTTATTTACAATAAATCATAATAACAAAATTTAACCCTAAATATATTATATAATTTTAAATTTGTTTATAAATATCGTCCAACTCTACAAATAATATTTTTTTTATATTTATCTAAATTAATAAAGATTATTTTTTAAAATTCTTGATATTTATATAAGTCTTGAATATTAAAAATTCCCCTTATTTGGCCACTGTTAACATATTTTAAAACATAACTGTGTTCGCCATTTTCATTAGCAACTTTATATGGACCTTCAAACGGTAATGTTAGTATAGCCCAAACATTTCTATTTTTGTTTGAATTCTTTAATGCTCTTACTATTACTAAATCTCCTTTTTCAAATTTTGTTTTCACTTTATTTTTCTTTCCCATTCGATCTAAATATTTTCTAGCATTATTTTCCAAATTTTTATTTATTTTTGCTATTATATCTTCATAATTTTCCTTATTTTGATTTATTCAATTTCTACATGGATTGATTTTTTTCATAATATAAATAGGACTTTCTTCTGTAACTATACTTGGGGAATTGTTTATAAAATTTTCTATGTCTTCTAAATAATCTTCCCAATTTTGATGATTTTTATTTTCTAACACAATTCTTAAAATTTTGATTACTTCTTTAATATATCTTTCTGAAGGATTTGCTGCTGGGTGTCTGATACTGGTAAGTTGTAACTTAATATTTTTCTTTTTACAAAAATTTTTAAACCTATCATTTCTGAAAAGGTTGCATTATCAACAATACAATTTTCTGGCTTTATTATGTCTTCGCAGTAATGCGTCAATTTTTTTTAATTATATTACATTTCGTAGAATTTGTAATAATTTAAAATATTTTGAAAAAATATCTATTATTACTAAAATAATATATGTTTATTTCCCAATCTGCTTGTAATTAAATTACTCAAAAGATCCATTCCTATAACTTCTTCACATTTTTTTGACTGCATAACTTTTATAACATTTTGATTTCTATGGTTCTTTTCTTTTCCTAATTGGCATAAGTGGCATGTTTTTGTAATTTCTTTGGCCAAATTTTGATCTCCTTTTCCAATATAATTTTCTCTAAATAATACCCATAATTTTCGAGATCCTAAATTACCATTTTCTATATGTAATTGTTTCAAAATTTGCCTTATTAACTCTTTAGTAATAATAAATAATTCTTTATTTCCTACAAGTTTAACAAAAACTCCTTCTTTGAATATTCCTTTATTTTTCACTTTTTCTGACAAATTTCTTTGATCATCAACTATTGGTTTAATTGAAAATAATCCTTTTGAATTTTTCATAATATTTATCCCAACTTTAATTATTCTTTTATTATTGATCTTATAATCTTCTCTGGTCAACGCATCTGCTACAATATTTTGTTTTCCTGGAATATATTTTATCTCGAAATCGTATTCTTGTAAAATTAACCCCCATCTATGAATTCTGCTATTTCCAAAACGATTTTTTAATATCGTTGTTAAAGATAAATGATCAGTTTCTACTACAAATTTTGCTCCCAATAAATAAAATGTAAATTTTGTGATACAAAAAATGATACTCGCTAACTCTAATTCCGTTACTCCATAATTCTTCTCATGATTTTTAGTGACTCTCGATATAAAACCAATTGGTACTTCCAAATTATTTTGAATTTGTAATAATACACCAGCAAATCTTTCCTTTGACGCATCTGTTCTTAAAATAAAAGGTAACTTGTAAACAGGATGATAAACCTTTAACTGTTTTTTAAACATTTCTTTTAACTGTATGAAAGCCATTTATTTTTCTTCTGTCCATTTCCATTTATTTTTTTTTCTTTAATAATTGTATTAATGGTAATTGTTTGTTACTTAAATCAGGTATTAGACGCTTAAAATAGTTTATCATGCCCAAAAAACTACATAACGTTTTTAAGTTACTAGGTCTTTGGTAATCTATTATTGCCTTTATTCTCTCTTCATCCATTGTCAAACCTTCATTATTAATTTGATATCCTAAATAACATATTTTTTTTATAAAATTGACATTTTTCCTTATTTATTTTTAATCCTGCTTCATCCAATTCTCTCAAAACTGTTTTGATATGTTCCAAGTGTTGTTCTTCATTATTTGAATAAATTAAAATGTCATCAATGTAATGTAGTACAAAATCCTCATATTTACTATGTATTTGATGTAGTGCTCTTACCAAGGCTGAGCATGCACTTTGTATACCAAATGGCACCACACAAAACCTGTACAATACTCCATCCACAGAGAAACTAGTATAGTCTCTACTATTAACATCTAAAGGTATTAACCAAAAACTGTGTTTTAAATCTATCTTTGAAAATATTTTTGTATTTGTCATTCTTCCAAAAATTGCATCAACATTCATAGAAGCCTTATATTGTGGTATTGAAAATTGATTAATATTTCTTGCATCTAAGCAAAGTCGAAGCTCCCCATTATTTTTCTTAACTACCACAATAGGGTTTACATATTTGGTATTACTTCTTTCTATAATACCATCTTTAAGCATTTTATGTAACTCTGTTTCAACAGATTTTCTATACCTATAAGGTATGAGATATGTTCTTACCTTGAAATTATCAATGCCTTTAACTTCTATTTTATGTACATAATTATTGGCCATTCTCATTTCTTTTTTTACTAAACCTTTATAGTTCATAAGAATGTCTGGAACTTTTTCTTCATATTTCTCATTGTCACATTCTATTTCTATATCTGTTCTTTTTTTATTTCTTTGTTAATATTTAGTAATATTTAATCACTTCGTTCAAACCGAATGTTTTTCTTATCTTCTTTTAAGTAAAAAAATTATATTTCCATTTAATTCCAATTCCATTTTTTCCAAATCTATTTTCGCTCTACATTTAACTAGCTCATCAATTCCAATAACTATGTCTGTTTCTAAATTATCCATTATCAAAAACTGCATTTCAATTTCAATTCGTTCCATAAATTCCACCTTTTGTATTATAGAATGATTTATTTCACATAACCTGCTATTCGCTCCCAATAATGTTGTTTTTGGTATTATAATAATGTAATCTTTACATTGCTGCAAATTTTCCTCAATAATACTCTTTTTAATGATAGATGCCTCTGATCCTGTATCTATTAATATTTTTACTGCTTTTCCCCTATGTCCAAAAATATACAATATATCCAAAATTTTATTTGTATTTCCTTCTTCCCCAAATTTAATATATTCCCTTGGATATTTGTATGTACAAATTGAATTTTTTATATTTGGTATGTGCTGGATTTCTTCATTTTTGATCTCTGGTTCTGGTACTCCAACAATTTCTTTTTCTTTATCTCTCGGAATATGATGAATTCTTCTTTCTTCTTCTTTTACATGTTGATTATTATTTGTATTTTGTCTATTGTTGGGATTATTATTGTTATACCTAGTTCCATTTCTATCCCATTGTAATTATTGTTATTACGTCCTCTGTGGTCATTGTTATTAAATTGATTATTATTATCATTAAAATTATTTCTATAATTCCTAGGATTATTTTGTAGATTATTATTACCTCTATTGTAATTATTTGTATTTTGAGTATAATGTCGTCTGTATTGTGATATCTGTTCTTGTGCATGTGGTTGTTCTCCCTGTTGTATCTCATTTCCATTTTGCAAGTTTCTTTCTATTCCCATCAGATAATTTGATAATTGTTCAAAAGACCTAATATTATTCGTGACTATTGTTTCCGAAATTTGTGGTTTAAAATATTTTGATAAGTAAGTAACAAATTTCTTCTTCTTTCACAATAGGATCCAGAAATTTTGCCTGTGTATACATCGATAAAGCATAATTTGACATAGAAGTTTTATTTTTGCCATATTTACCAAAATACAGCTTCTCCCTGGTGTAACTTTGGTTAGGTTCACAATATTGTTTCATCAATAATTCTTCAAATTTTGTAAAACTATTTATTCTTCTTCTTTACTGGTAAACCAGGTTTGTGCTTGTCCTTTCAGATTTCTTTTTTGTTATCAAAATTATTCCAGTTTTTCACCCTGTTTTTCTCTATTTTCAAGAAAGTCTTGGAATGTAATCTCTTCGTGTTCCCATCAAATTTGAAATTGTCATCAATGCAATAATTCATAGACTTTGCACTTGCATTATAACATTTTTTCCTTCTAATTGTTTCTTTACTTCCTTATCAATATTTTGTCTTTGTAATTCCATTTCTTCTCTAACCTTTCTCTGTTCTTCATATAATTGTTTCAGATATTCTTCCTCGCCTTTTTTTAATAGTGTACTATTTTCTTTTTTTAACTCTTCCCTTAAATCTATTATTTCTAAATCCACTTTTTTTTTAAATTATCAATTTCTGTAGACTGTTGATTTTCCACCTCCATCAATCTTCCTATAATTTCATTTCTAACTTCTTCTTTTGTCTCTTTAATTTTTCGTTCGACTTCTTTTCTAACTTTTGTGTTTTCATGTTTTATTTTTCGTATTTCTCCCATGCCTATGTTCATTTCTGTTGTCAATTCGGTAAAGTTTTTTTTTACATCTAAAAATTTCTTATCCAATTTCTCCTCTAATTTCCTGTTTAATTTCTCATTATTTTCATCTAAATTCTTCTTCATTTCTTCTTTGGTTGCATCTAAATTCTTCTTCATTTCTTCTTTATTTTCATTAAATTTTCTATCCAATTTTTTATTCAAATCCATAAACATTTTCCTTAACCAATAATCACTCCTTGTCATTTCTTGCCTTTCTTGTATCCTATCTGTCTCTTGTTCTGCTATAAAATCCCCAGTACTTCTATTCCTTCTTTGTCAACCTGTACCTCCACCTGATCTCTATCCCTCTGATTCACTACCTGCCTTCCTTGACCTCACATAACGGTTGCCCATCCCTAAGAATCATTTTCTTCTCCGCCATGTTATTTCTTAACCAAATGTTATAAAAATTTTAATTTTCAGATTATTAATACCTTATTTTTTAAAATTATAATTTTTTTTTAAATCCACATATAATTATTGTGAAGTCCCTACTATTAATTAATTTTTTTAAAATTGAATTAAATGGGGCCTCACGTTGGGCGCCAATTTGTTTTGGTTTGCTCTTTAGATAAATTTTTAATTTCGATTTTATTTTAATTACTTCTCAGGATGTTAGGGTTCTGGATTTAAACTCAAAATTAATTTTAATTTTTGTAATGAAAAAATATTAAAACAAATTTTTATCTAGACAAATACCTAACTACTTATCTAACCCTATTATCTAAACTACCTTAATTAACTTAACTAACCTTATCTACCACTTATTGTCCTGTTTTCCTTAGCTTTGTCCTTTTCCTTGTACTGCAGTTATTGTCCTTTTTCGTTTGTCGTCCAGTTGTTGTCCTTTTCTTTATAAATTTTTGTTGCTGTTAGTATTTAATAATCTTAACTGATTTCTTCTAATTTATAATTTGAATAAACTTTGCTTTTCGACTTTTTACTTGTATAAATTATCTTTTATCTTTGACTTTTCTTCCAATTCACTTCCTGTCAAAATTCTCCTCACCTCGCAACGAACCTTCCTCATCACTATCTCCTACACTTCTTGTCTATAAAACTAATACAATTTTCAAGACATTACATAAATTTTATTAAAACTAGCATCCTATGTTTGACATAAACTTCAAATTTTGACGTTTCCGAAAAACTAACATCCTATGTTTGACATCAACTTCAAATTCTGATGTTTCCGATGTTTTTTTTTAATAAAATAAAATTCACCAAATTAATAATTTCATAAATTTCATATTTAATTTTTTTTACTTGAGACAAACCATATCAATATATATATATATATATATATATATATATATATATATATTATATCAGAATTATGGGGGTAAACGGCAATATTTATATATATTCTATAATACATAGAATTCTAATAAACAAAAATACCTTTGATAAAGATATTAAGATCATAAAACAAATAGTTACATCTAATGGCTATCCATTGCGTTTGACAAATAAATTTATTAATAAGAAAGAGTAAATGTCAATACAACTAATAGTTCCTTGTCAAATTAAATGTATTTAAATTTTTAAGATATTATGGAGAATCTTTACCATTTGGAAATGAATCTTACTCTAACCTTGAAAAATTGGGGTATTTATCGTCTCAACAAGCCTTAGCAGACTATGTATATTTAATAGACCATTTACAAAATGATTATGTCAATTCAAGAAGTTATAAACCACTTCCTGTGATTGCATTTGGAGGTTCTTATGGTGGAATGTTAGCAGCTTGGATTAGAATGAGATATCCTAGTTCTGTGTTGGGATCTATAGCAAGTTCAGCACCTATTTGGCAATTTAATGGATTAACACCTTGTGAAAATTTTAACAGAATTACAACTACAGTATATTCCAGTTTCGGTACTGATAAGTGTCCCAATTCCATTAAAAGAGTTTGGGCCACAATAAGGCAAGTAATTAGTTCTGTAGTTTATGTTTACATCAATTTATCATTTAACACATTTTGTAGATCTTTTGCGAAAACTCCGGAAGGGAAATCAAATTTATCAACAACATGGAAACTATGTACCCCAATATCTACAGACATCGATGTTAACAGAGTAATTGACTGGCTGGCTGAAATTTTGGTTAATATGGCTATGGCTAATTATCCTTATAAAAATAATTTTTTGGTGGATTTGCCTGCCTACCCAATTCTAGAATTTTGCAGAAAATTAAACAATCAGACGTGGAAAGATGATTTTGGTTTATTAACAGCTATTGGAGAATCATTACAAATCTATACCAATTACACTGGCAAGACAAAATGTAATTCAATTAATGAAACATCCGCAAATGTAGGAGAAACAGGATGGTTTTTCCAAGTAAGTTTAACAAATAACCTTTTTTCCTTTTTTGTTAAACTGTTACCTTTCGATATCACAAAAAGTTAAACATCTAAACCAGGTGGCAGCTTAGGGTATTGGAAGCAGAATTTTTTTATTTGGAAAATTAATATTCAGGGAGACGGGAAATACAGCTGTGCTGTGGACAATTCATATATCCAGTTTAATTCATGTATAACACATAATCAAAGCTCTAAAAATAGTGATAAAAATGATGTTTTCGTTGGACGAGATTAATCTAAAAAAAGCAGAATGTCAGTTCTTATTATAAGTTTAGAAATATTAAGACAGTCGTAATTTTTACAATATAATTCTAAGGATTAGGTGACGATTGCAGATCTAACATATAAGTTTTTCCGTGCGTCGGAGAGTTGGATGAGATGCACCCCTAATATTTCATACATGTCACCGGGGAAGGGACTTTCCACCCGACACGGAGCGTCCCAATGGCTCTTGGGGTGTCTTCAGGGGGTTGGTCTGTCAAGGGACTCGTGCTTTCAGAGTTGTAAGATCCTCATGACCTACCAACCCTCAGGATAAACAATGAATAAGGTTTCAGCTTGAGAACCTAATAATTGCTCGCGGATCAAACGGAATAGAGGAGTAAACCTTTATAAAAAAACCAGCAGCTTGGAGAGAGCAGCCATGCTGTGTAAGCGAAGCTGCGGTAGCTACTGCTTCCTGAGGCAACCGAAATAAAAGCCTAGAAGAGTAAACTTCGATAAAACAATCCGTAATCTTCGCTGTTAGCTACCATGACTATGGAACGATGCCTCCGGGATACCTGTGACCCCCGGAGTACTTAGCCATCCAGCACAAGCGGGCTCTGTTGTAGTGGACAGTTAACTCCCAGCTTGAAAGAGAAAACAGGGGAGGATGAGGAGATTTGGAGAGAGGAACATAGGGAGTATGTTCAAAATCTAAAGGAAATGGTAAAGGAACTGAAAGATAGGGTGAAGCAGAAGTTGGCTGCAGAGGCGAGGGCCAAAGATTTGGAGACAAAAAGCAAAGGGACAAAAAATAGGAGGATGGAAGAGAATGCCAGGGACAAAAGAAAGGTGTTCTGAGTCAGCTGTTTGGATGCCTGGAGGGCGGGAACAGTGTCGAGCTTCACAAACTCGAACACATGGATATAAAGGAAGGTGGTGGCGTGGCTGAGGGGGGACGAGGGTTATTATGTATATATAAGGAAGGAGATAAAGAGGCAAGGAATGAATCAGTAATCCTTAAGGATATAGGGAAATTGATTAGGAGGGAATAGACAGGATTAAGAAGGGTTGGGAGGAGATGAAAGGGGAGGAGGTCGATAGATTAAGAGTTTTAAGGAACAAGGAGGTGATAATTGAGGCAAAGAGTGGGTTGAGGTAAAGAGTATGATGGGCGAGGTGGAAAGGGTTACAGGCGAAAGAGCGCTGGAGGCGGGTAAGGGTAAAAAAAGGTAGTAGGGACACACCCATGGTTGAAAGATGAAGAAGTGAGAAACAGAAACGAGTAGTTGATTGGAAAGAGAACTAACGTAATTCAGGTGGTAAGGGAGAGAAATGGGATGAAGATGGCGGTGGTTAGAGCAGAATGGAAAAAGGTGGGAAGGCTGGGGAAGGAGTTTAATTTAGGTTGGAATAAGTTATCAGGGGAGAAAGGAGGGCAGGTATTTTGGATGTGATGCTAAAGGCCATAAGGCAGCGGGGTGCACAGAATGCAAAAAAGTAGTCGAGATGTAGTTGAGATGTACAAAAGGGCAAAATGGTCTGGATGATGACGGAAGCGAGGAGGAGGGAAATAAGTGAGGGCCCCTCTGGACCCCTTAAAGGGGATAAACACGGTAATAGAGGAGGTATGTGTTATAAGGTTAGGATGGGGGAGGATGTCAGAAAGAATGGGGGTTTTAGGGAGAATCAGTATGGGTTTACCAAAGGAAAATCGTGTATGTCGGCGATAGGGAGAGTAGTGGATTGGGGTAAAGGGCTAGGGGGCAGCTGGAGGGAGAACATGGTTCTACTTGTATTTTTTGACGTCGAGAATGCGTTCAATAGTAAGGGGGATAGAGAGAGGAGGTATAGAACAGAAATGGGAGTGTCCCAGGGATCGGTTCTGGGACCGACGCTATAAAAGTATGTGTTCGATAAGGTGTGTGGGATAGTATGCTAAGAATGATGCGAGATTACGGTGTATGCGGACAATGTATGCTTAGTTTGTTTTAGCAAACCAAGAGGGAGAGATAGAAAGGAAGGCAAAGCAGATGTGTAGGAAGACTGAGAGATGCTGATTGGAAGTGACGGAAGATAAGACGGTGGTATTACCGGTAAAGGGACGAAGCAAGGCGAGGGACGTAGAGGTGATAGTGAAAGGAAAGAAAATTCGTATGGAGGACTCGGTGAAAAACCTAGGTACCTTCGCGACATAGAAAGCAAGAGTACGGACAGCATGGCTAGGGAGTGTGGGGTGAAAGGACATGAGTGATTGTGTTGTATGCTTTTGCGCTTTAGCCCATTAGCAAAGGCCCTCCTACCTTTCGGCATATGACCATGAACAATCCAATCTCCAGCGAAACCAATGTCAACAGAACTCATCCAATCACCGCACTCCAAAAATTAGCGAAGAAAGAAGACCCTTTAATTTGTAAATACTCGATTACAAAGAATAAAACAGAATACTTGATTACAAAGAATATTTAAAATGATGCCCTATATTAGTTATGGTCTAGGATCATTATTGGTTGTGGTAATCTTTGTGTAACTTATGGGTTGTCAGAGCGTCAATGTTTAGCAGTGTAGTTCCGGCAAGGGCCGACAGAGCCGATGTAGGTGCGGTTTTATATACCTTAGTAATCACTAACAAAAATGACCTTTCTGCAGCTGCTAGCTGTTTGATAATTTTACTGTCTGTTGCCCTTCTGTCCCAAATTTCTGCCCGTAGAGTAACATCGGTTTGATTGACGACTTATAAATTTGTTTGAGAATTTTTGGTTTTCTGTTCCATTTTCGACCCGTTATAATAAAGAGTTTATAGCCTATATCTGTTGCCTTCTTCCAGTTTTGTTTAACATGTTTAAGGAAGAGTAGTCCCGTGTCGATGGTAAGTCCCAGGTAGCATATATTGTCGGCGAATGTAATATTGGCGCCTCTTAAGTCTTGGTGTGCGTACAGATTTAAATGAGATAAAAATAGCTTCTGTTTTATTATTATTGTACGCTAAGTTGTTATTTTCTGACCATTTTTCACAGGCTGACCAAATGGTGCTCTATTTGTCTTCGATGATCATTAGTGAATTTCCATACAGAATAATTATTTGATCGTCCACATATGCTTGAATAAGGTCGTTGTCTGTTAGTATTTCCGGGCGTTATAGTTAATCGAACCAGCTTTCCATCAATGGGAGCCACAGGATAGGTCCCTGCGGATATCCTCTTTCAGTAAGGTCAGCAAATCGTAGCAACTCCTAGAAAATGCCTCCAGTATCTAATACTTCCAATAAAAATAACAAAGTAACTTTTCTTTGAGTACCTAGACATACTGGGGAAAGAAAAAGAGGAGCTCTAGCCAGGTAAGCTAATAAAGGAATATTTATTGTTCTGGATCCTTTCCTAGGCATTGCAAATAGTGTAGTGTAACCACAGGAATAAAATATAGTATACTGGATTAGAAGTTTTTACTGGTTCGAGCTAGAGGGTTTAAGAATCCATTATAGGAGAACTTTCTTAAGAGTCCCTAATAATAGGCACCTGAATACTATTGGACTGACACAGAGTGCAGAGTGCAGATTTATTAACGCTGATAAACCAGCGAAGTATATTTTGCTCAACTTGAGAAACTAAGGATTAATAAATTTGGTCTGCATTTACTGGAACCCACTTCATCGAAGTATCGTTAACGACCCTGATGAGCTTGATGAAATTTCTATTCCCAAATCGATCACATGAGCATGTGTCTTTTGTAAGTTTTTCTGATATTCTATCAGGCTCATTGCGGTAATTTTTAAGAACGTTATTGAATTATTTTAGCTTGTAGGGTATTAACCAAAGGCTCTAGAACTGTTGATTATTTCGTACCTACCATAATACTGGTTTTGGAGCGACCCATTGCAACTGGTAGGCAGATTATCAAATTACCTAACCTCAAATGTGGTTTAAAAATAAACAAATAAAAGAAAATAATAAAGCAAATTATAGAAAATAATAACAGTAAACAAATAAACATAACCTAAAATTAAAAATAATACTATTTTATCCATGGTCTAAATTTGTAAGGTGGATGTAGAAAATGTTTGACCTTGGACTTTGAACAATGTGAATGATCATAATAATGTAATATAAATTTACATTTTTGTGCTAATTGTAATTCTAATTGGGAGGTTGTGAATGTTCCAATACACTTAGGTTCTTAATAATGATAAAAATAGGATTTTCAGATATCACGCGTAAACCACCTAGTAATTAGTGATTACAAAAAATTTGAAAAAAATGTTTCAATTTAGTATTAGCAATTGTATGAATAAATTAATTTTTTTCCTATCGAAATAACTATAACTAACAATATCTTTTTTTAGAGTTGCACTGACATGATAATGCCCATGTGCTCAACAGATCTGGATATGTTCGAAAATGAAGACTGGGATTTTCAAAAGTATTCAGATGAGTGTTACAAACAATTCCAAATTCGTCCAAGAGACCTTAATGTACCAATCCGTGAATATGGTGGAAAAGAAATTGAAGCAGCTTCCAATATAGTATTTAGTAATGGACTCTTAGACCCATGGTCAGGGGGAGGTGTTTTAAAAAATATAAATGATGATGTTAGAGCTGTTTTTATACCAGATGGAGCTCATCATTATGATTTACGAGGAAAAAATGATCAAGATACAGAAGACGTTAAAGACGTAAGAAGATATCATGCTCACACAATTAAGAAATGGATTCAGAAGTATTATAACACACATGAGTCTGGAAGTGTGAAAATGATTTAATACTTATCTTAAGAATGTAGTTTAAATGTATATCAAAAAGCCGTTCTTTTCACTTTGTAGTACGAACTTCACTAAAAAATTACTTGCTTTTAAACAAAATATTACACTCTACTGTAATCATTTAAACTGAATGTGATTTAGCTAATAGATAACAAATATTTTTGGAAACCAGATTCTCTGGTATATTTCAAAATATAGTAATAATAAAATGTAATAAATAGTTGGAATATTTACAAACGTAATAGCCAAAGCATAATTACAGTCGTCCTATCAGCCCTATATCTCTAATGAAACTCATCAGGGTCGTTGAAGAACTTCTATGAAGTCCGTATGCTCACTTTGATGCAGATCAAATTTATTGATCCTTAGTCTTTCGAGCTGTAATATTTAGTATTGGGGGTTGTATGGAATAAACACTTTTCACACTAAAGACATTAAACTATATTTTCTATGAATGAATTAGAGTACAACACTTATGTACTATAAATAAATTAAATTAATGCTGTATCAGCAACATAGTGAGCTTGATCGTGAATATCATGCAGATATTGACCCCGTCGTCTACGCATTGCTGTGTATTTATGTTTATCTTTTGTTTATTCAACCTTTGTTAAAGACACGATGTGACATTGAACGTGCCATACTATAAACAATCTAGGGTGGTCTAGGCCATCGATATTTCTAATAAATAATTTAATTAAATGTTCACACCACAGAGCTTTCTGTAATTGTACAAAATATGCTCCGCCGTTTCGCCTTCAGCCTGACAGAATCTGTATAATGTACTCTCTTTTAGTTCAATGGTGTTTCATATGTCCGTTAAGGTGACTGTGTCCAGTCAGTAGTCTTATCACAATTCATAAGTTCTGCCTGCTCATATCCACTCAGCTCTGAAGGAATGCTTTTGAATGACTTAAAACATCTAGCTCGTACAAGTAACAGCATCTCTAGCAGCGCTATTAGCCTTTAAACATATTAGATCCTGAAGGAATGTCCACACAAACTTAGAATCAATCAAATTTGACTCCAGGATCTCACTATCGGAAATATTTTTTATAGTTTTGTTTTTACAGTCTTGTTCAAGCGACTCCTATAGACACATCTATGTTGCAAATTCCTCTGCTAGTAACATTGTGAATAGTTTACCCAAGTTCTGGCTCAAATTCATCTTGGATGCCCTCGATAAACCCCAACTGAAGTACAGTTTTAAACCCGTGCGTGTACCAACATTAGTAAGTTTTTTTAAGATTTGATTTATTTAATCAATTGGTTAATAATTCAAAATTTATGTCGAACCAAATTGTAAAATATTCGAGAAATTTAGCAACAAAACAAATAGCAGAGTATTAATCAACGTTGTGTTATATTCAGGAAGATTATTTCCCGCGAAGATTAACAGAATTTCAGACAATTAAATTAGAATAAAACGCCATTAACAGAACTCAAACCTCAGGAATACAGCTAAAATAATAATAAGAAATTAAATCGACTACTAACTAAAATTAAAAACTGAAATATTTCACTATAGTTCAGGTTGATTGGTTGTAACAGTTGAGGATGCTACTATCTTTTTATTCGTTTGCGGAAAGACAAAAGTAAATAAAAGAAACTGAGTAGGTAAAAAAATAGCTTGAAGTCTCTTAAGTGTATATACAAAATTGGTGTTAAAAAATGGTAAATATAACATCAAAAACTATTTTAACTTTAATTTGGAATTTAAAAAATATTTTTTAAGTCAAATTATTTATAAAACAAAATAACGTCATTAAATGAATAAACCACTTAATTGCTTAAGATAAAATGTAATAATAAAAGAGTAGAAAATAATAGGTTATAATTTTATTTCTTCTTTCATAAAATATCTTAATTTTTTATCATAGAACAGTTAAATGTTATAATCAAAATTCAAATTTTTTATGAAAGAAGAAATAAAATTATAACCTATTATTTTCTACTCTTTTATTATTACATTTTATCTTAAGCAATTAAGTGGTTTATTCATTTTATGACGTTATTTTGTTTTATAAATAATTTGACTTAAAAAATATTTTTTAAATTCCAAATTAAAGTTAAAATAGTTTTTGATGTTATATTTACCATTTTTTAACACCAATTTTGTATATACTCTCGCTTATTCCTTGAAAATGAAATAAATATATTTCGAATGCTTGGAAAACAAGTAAAAGAGTTTTCTTAAAAAACATTGCCGTTTACCCCAAAAATTCTGGTTTAATACCTATTAGTCGGCAAATAACATACATTTAATTATATATATATATATATATATATATATATATATATAAATAAATAAATCAATTATAAAAAAAATGCAAACATTTAATTACAATTACAAGTTTTTAGAACTTAAAAATGTATACAGTTCACAATAGGTCTGCATTATATCATTATATAACATATAACGTATAATAATACACTTAATAATACACTTAAAATACATGATTCCAAAAGGGCGGTTTGGCGAATGGGCTCAGTTCCCGTAGTCAAAAAGAAGAAGGAAAAAAATTCCTTCGCAATTCCAGACAGATTTAGATAAAAGTATTGTAAACTACTTAATTTATTGTTTCGACCCTTACTTTGTGGAATCGATTCATATTAGTTTTTTAAACAAAATTAAAGTTTTTAATTAATCTCACTTTAAATAATAAAAAAAATATGAAATTGATAATTATTTCGGTATTTAAAATATCATCGTAATGTCGTAACTTTTTTCATCAGACGATTATGATTTTAAATATAGAAATAATTATAAATTTAGAGGTTTTATATATTTTTTAAAAATAAAATGGAATTAATTAATTCCATTAATTTAAAATAGTAACCAATTTTTAAAAAGAATGGATTAGGAAATCTACTAATTTTTTCTCCGAATTACCTACAGCAATGTAAAGAAATATTGTTTAGGCTGCCTTGTATGGATTTTCCTGTTCTGTGTATTATAAATTTATAAATAAGAATTCGATTAAGTTATACACTTAAAAATATTAATAAAAATTTCAAAAAAATAACGACAAGATAATTATTTAGCTTTACATTTAATGAAATGTAATATTAATTTACAATTATATTATTTTATTACAAACTTTAACTAAGTATTTAAAATCAATACTTATATCCTTTGTTTTTTTTACAATTTTTGTCACTCTTATCTTTGTTGCCGATTTTAATTCTCAATTAGTTTTTCCTTACTCAATATCTTTTTTGAAATATAAATTCAACACCTATAAATTACACTAAACCATAATACGGACCTCGTATCTAAACCCGAATGGCCGTCTCAAGACTAAATAAAATTATTGCGCACAACCGATGCGCGAAGGTGAGATGCACTACTGGTTACTTTAGTATACACTGTAGTTGGTTGTTTCAGTCAACTGTCACACACTAGATTCGTGAGAGGATGAGTTCGGGTGCGTTCAGTTACGAGTTTAATTTAAGTTGTGTTCAGTTTCAACGGTTATAGTAAGTGAATGTGTCTAATATAGCGGTGAGTCGGGAATTAATTTTAAGGTTCGTAATAACGGTAATCTAATAAAAAGGGACAAGGCGATAGACATGTTACAAAATTTTAATATATCGGATATTTTTTTTAAAAAACAAACAAAAAACAGTGGGGTGAAGGTAGCGTTGATATGGATCTGTGTGTTGACACAATATTTATTTCTTTTTAATTCTCTTGGAATTTCTAAGTCTTCGAGCAGATTATATTTAATAAAATTCCATGAGGAATTTTGATGTAGAATTTTGCTGTTTGAAATGGGCGAGTTTTTTATTTTTAGAGATTGTGCACTAACCTTGCACACTTTAGTGGCAGAAAAGTACTTTCTTCCTGTCCTACACAATCTGCACCTAGGCCTATGGTAGTAGCGGAACTGCCATAGTAGAAAGTTGCCTGCGGACATCGAAGCGTTTTAGATTGTGGAAAGCGAATAGAACTGGTAATTAGGAACAGTGAAAATGTCTACTCACTTAGGGTAGTGACATGAATTCAATCCAACCTCGGTTGGAGAGGAAAGTGAGACAGATACTCTATTTCATTTAGTAGATAGTTTTCGCGAAATGATGCAATTAACAAAACTAGAAAAAAAGGCTTTGGTAGATAAAATAATAAGATGGGGCTTTCACCAAGCTAACTTAGAAAACCAAATAACACTCCTAAAAGAAGAAAACCAAGAATTAAAGAAATAGCTAGCAGAAAAATCAAAAGAAACCGTACAGCCAACGTACTCAGCTGTGGTCTCAAAACCCACAATGAGCACTAATCAGAAAAATATAGAAAAGAATGTCAAAAATCCTATAAGCATTCTTTTCATAACAAAAGATACAATTGATACAGCCAGAAAAGTACAGGAACAGGTCACAAAACTGATAGATCCTAAGAGATCTAAAAGAATAAATAGAATGAGAACAACTGGGAAGGCTTTGATTGTAGAAACTGCAACCAAAGAGTACCTAGAGACGCTTAAAAATCACGAGGGGCTTAGGACGTACAGGTGTGAGCTCCCGAGAAAAAGAATCCCGCTGGTAATTTTGTATGATATAACGAATTCATATGATAGCCAGACTTTAACAAATGTGGTATACCAACAAAACTTTGATAACATACATAAAAATCAATTCAGAGTAAGATTTAAAATAGGACTAAAAGGGAAACCAATTTCACACTTTGTGGTTGAGGTCTTCCCAATAATTAGAAAAATAAGTGGGAAAATATACATAGGTTTCGAAAGTACCAATGCAAAGGACTACCTTGTGGTAGGTCAGATCCAGGACATGTGATAAAACAAAAGGTTGTGACAAACATCAAGCGAATAGTTTAGATTCATATAAAAAAGAAAAAGGGCAGAATAAAACTCCGTCAAAAACATTCAGAGACAGGCTGAGAGCACTTAGTTTTAGAAGGAAGAAAAAAGTAGATACACCAAAAGAAAAACCTACAAATGAGCAACAAATTGAAACACCTCAGACTTTTTCATACGACAACTTACATCAGGCGCTAAAACTATCACGCCTTGAAGAGACAAAAAGGCTGATAGCAGCATTAAGATTTCTAGTCAGATATCTGCACCCACCGGGTAAAAAGGTTACCTTCCCTGTGCCAGAAGCGGTAAACAGAATCCAACTAAAATATTGAAATATTCCCACAGAGATAGAGAAGTTGCATGAGCTGTTGCGAAGGTTATTCGAAAGGAGAGAGGAAACTCTAAACATTGATGAATTGTATAGAGATTTTGTTCTGACATGGTAGAATTGCATCTGATAATAAACTAAGCTAGCCAAACCACCACTACCACACGTACCATCCGTGATGATTACAGTAGGACAAATCAACTGCATGAAAAGTGCAGCCGTGAGGCATGAAGTAAGAAAAATATCAGAGGAGCTCTGTCTGAATATGTTCTGCTTGCAGAAGCCCTTTACCACGCAAGGTAAAATTCAAAGCATGTCACTTACTGAGCAAGTAGCGAGCATAGGGGACAATTCCAAAGCAATAACAATCCTGTACAACCGTCATTGTAGAATTTTTCTTGTGCGGCAGTTTTGTGACGAACCCTGCATCTGTGTGGAACTTTTCACAAAAACGAGGAAATACATTGTTGCGATCCTATATTGTCAATTTAATGAGCGAATAAAGGGATATATTGAAAAAATAAGAAATATCATAACAACATATAAAAATGATCAAGTAATAATTGTTGCGGAAGCCAATGCAAAATCCGTTTGGAGGCACTCGCAGCAAAATGATAAGAAAGGAGATCTATAGAAGATCTAATAAACGAGAAAATTCTTGTGATACACAATCGTGCTGGTAATCCTCCAATATTTCAAAACGAGGCTGGTGCAGTCAATAACATAGATATAACTGTATCAAATGTGAGAGCTGCAAACTGAATAACTGGTAGGAGAGTGGAGGAGAACCTCACAACGAGTGATCACAATCTTATAGCTTTCAATATAAAATATGACAGAACAGAAATAACAAAAATAATAGACGCCTAGAAAATTAGGTACAACATAGGTAAAGCCAATTGGCAAAGACTCGTAGAAGGATGCGAAATGCCGCAGATGACGAGGGAGGGAGACGACATCAATAAGAAAGGAAGGGAGCTTATAAACAAGATACACATAGCAATTCCTAAGATAAAACAAGGAAAAACAGTGTCGAACAAAGCCTGGAAGCCGGAGCTTACAAGACTGCGAAGTCAAGTAAGGTCGGCATGCAGAAAATATCAACGATGTGGTATACATGAGGAACGCCAAAGGCTTCTTCAAGTGTACCGAGACATCGAACAAAAATATATAAAAGACATATGGGAAACAAAAATAAAAAGCTGGGAAACATTAAGGGAAGAATATCTATAAATTGATGCCAGGGGAATACCGTATAAAATTGCAACAAACAAGATTGAAAGCACAACAATGCTGACTTCCCTAAAAAAGGAAGATGGATCCATGACATCCTGCTGGAGGGAATTTGCTGAAACTCTCATGAGAGTACTACTTCCGTCTGACAGCATGTATGATGAGAACGAACAACAACACAAACATTAGAACACAAATGATAAATGCAAACATGGGGCAAACAGGCAACGCAGAGAGGCCTTTCGCAGACACAGAAATTGTGGAATGTATGAGCCAGCTAAAAATAAAAAAGCCACCTGGTCCGGTTAACATTCATGTGGAGGTATTGCACGCCTTGTTTGAGAATCACACCTGTGCTATGCGCCCTCTATAATGAGTGTTTAATATTAACTCCCTAATATTCATGCCTAATACTATTGTATATAGGAAGCTTCGCCTCTAGTATCTCTATTTCTGTAAGATTGTAATTTATTCTATAAAACTTATATTTCATAACAGTCTATAAAATGCATTGTTTGTTCGTCATTCATTTTAATAACGTTTTTATATATACTTATGTTGATATAATAATAAAATAATAAATGTATTATAATTAAGTTACCCTCAATTGAGTAAAATAATTTATTATTAATAAGTTATTACAAAAATATTTTTGTTCAAAAGACTAATAATAAAATTAATACATTTTTATTTCTAAAAACATAGATCTTTTTTATGCATATTCCCATATATGGGTATTTATGTTGTTCGTTATCATCATTTATTCTGTGTGTTTCTGTATAATTGCAAAATGCTAAAACCTATACTTATCAATGGCACGAGTATTCTATTAGTTAATCATAGAGTTCCGCACAAATTTATGTATTGGGTGAAATTAAAGATATTAACAATACCAACAGATGTCTTACTAGATATTTAGCAGAGGCACAAACGGCTATTACTCTGTTAAGTGAAGTATACATTCAAGTCCGAATTGCGCTAATTTTAAATTTTACCCAGTCGTCAATAAGTAGAGTGTTAAGGCGGTACAGGGAGACTGAGGCATTCTCAAGAGGTCGTAGCCAAGGCCGTAATAGGGACATAACTGCGGCACAAGATCGATTTTTTGCTTTTACAAAATTTAAAAAAACCGTTCAACTACAGCTAGGAACTTACAAAAATGCACTAAGAAGAACTTACCAGTTTAGGATCATTGATAAAACGGTTGAAAACAGATTAAAAGAATCTGACTTAAGGCCAAGACGACCAGCAACGGGACCACGACTCACCAAGGAATACCGCGTATGCAGATTAGCATTTGCCAGAGAACACCTGAACTGGAACCCGATTTGTAATGGGCAATATTCGACAGTTGGATGCATATGGCGTAGAAGGCATTATGGTATGAATCTCCACATCGTACACGATATCCTTCAAGAGTATGTGATTCCTTTTGCCCCATTTATAGGCGATAATTTCATATTGATGCATGATAATGCAGCAAGATCAT
This sequence comes from Ophraella communa, assembly GCA_035357415.1. Lineage (NCBI taxonomy): Eukaryota > Metazoa > Arthropoda > Insecta > Coleoptera > Chrysomelidae > Ophraella > Ophraella communa. The sequence continues at coordinate 26,683,034 of CM068980.1, forward strand.
CTAACAGACCCAATTGAATATATGTGGGATGCACTTAAAAGAGTCGTTAGAGGAAGTTTAAATCCACCTAAAACTGTGGGACAATTGTCTGAAGCTGTTATTGAAGATAGGGATAGAATTCCCTAACATTTTGTTCAAAATTTAATTCTAAGTATGGGGAGGCGTTGCAGGGCAATTATAAGAGCTAGAGGAGGAAACACTGAATATTAATTTATGTTTCGTAGTGAAAAATTGATTACGGTCGGACAGTAATGTTATGTTATTTGGGTTTTGCAGCAAATAAAATACTAAAAATTTAAAAGTTGACCTATGTCGTTAAATTTTGTGTAAATTTTGCAGCCCTTCGTAAAATCCCTTGAAACATTTCCTTATTCTATAAAAAATAATTATACTAATGAAATTTTTATTTAATGATTAAATATAGACATTTAAGATAATATCCGATAATTGTTTTGAGTAGTTTAGTTTGACTGCACGAGCCAGTCGTGACAAGTTCGTGGACGATAATACCACGATTGTGAAGTACGAATTGTCTGTTTACACAAACCGGCAGCCATGCTTCCAAACACTACGATCGTGGCTCACTTCTTATGTACACCATTAGTTGAGAATGTCGTGTAATATGTCTTGTCATCTGATGGTTCTCCTAACAGGAGAGAAGATAAATTTCTGCTGAAAATAAATTTCTTAAAGCTTCCAGTAATATGGAAATAATAAAGACATTAATTCGTTGTTGTTCCAGTCATTGACCGAACGGTTGCAGACAAATAATTCAATTTCGGTGTATTGGACTTCTATTATGCTGCAAATTATCCACCAATTTTAGGCATAACCTATTTCTGCATGTTTAAATTCAAAACGTACTCTTTCCGGCGTTGTTATGCTTTCCAGACGTCCTTGTGAGTTGCTTTGCGTTGGAAATATTTTTTGCACCCGGATAAAATGTTAAATTTGACCCGTTCTAGAGCTCCAGAACTTTTCTGGTACTGGTACGAATGCCAAGTATTGATTTTCCATTTCCTCCTTATGCCCCAAGCGACCCTTGTAGTAGTTTGTTGCTCAAGTTCCTACAAAACATACCAACACACAAAACTTCACAACATACCTAAAACATTACCAAAGGTCAGTAAGAGAAAAAACAATATATTTTTAATGGTTTGGTTAATAAAAATAATTCCTCTCCATAGAGGCGTATGAAATGTTCGGAAAGACTTCCGCGTCAAAAGAATGATTACTAAGTTTTCTGGAAAAACCGCGTTTAGAAGAATTTTTTTTCTCGACGTTTCGACTCCCACTTTGGAGCCATTATCAAGAGATAGTAAGGATAGGTTAGGATGGATAGGGTTTAGTACGATTTCGTGGTCTCAATCTGCCTACTCCACTAGTCGTACTATACCCGCCAGTTGTCACTGAGGTCTCAATCTGCCTACTCCTCAGGGACAACTGACAATTTTTCTGATACCCCTATCTCAGATACAGCCTCTCATCAAAACCCATAATCCTCAAAAATCATCGTCTTTAAATCCATCCACGGTAGTCCACAATTTTTCTGATACCCCTATCTCAGATACAGCCCTTACAGCCCTGTCAAAAGGTTTTAACTTTGCCATCACTCCTAAATCTATTCCAGTAGAACATATTATTTGTCAAACTGAAGAGGTAATCTCCAGTCTTCCTCCTGAGCAAGCCGAAATTATCTGGCAAGATACTTCACGAATTCTCCGTACTTCAAAAGTTCCACCTTCCAATTTACCCTTTTCAGAAAGACAAGCTCTAAAAGACCTCTATAAAAATGAGGATATCGTTATCCTTCCCGCAGATAAAGGCAACGCAACTGTCATCTTAAATACTTCATTCTATATCGAAAAAATGAAACAACTCCTTGAAACTTCCGATTATAAACGATCTTCTAATGACCCCACTACCTATTTAGAGAAAACAACGAGGGCATGTATAAATAAATCAAATCTTCCTTCGGATATCAAATCCAATCTTATTCCTAGAGAAAAATCGTCACGCATTCCCAAAATCTATGGTTTACCCAAAATTCACAAACCAAACATTCCTCTACGGCCCATTGTAGTGCTTTTCATTGCCCAACCCAAAAACTCGCCAAGCACTTGGCCCATTCTCTTCAACCTTTGGCGTTAAGAATTCATTCCATCTTCTTGAACTTCTCAAAAACTATAATATATCGTCCACCGATTTACTAGTCAGTTTTGATATAATTTCTTTGTTCACCAACATACCTATTCCGGAAACACTAGCAATTCTTGAATCAACCCACAAAATTCCTGAAGACACACTTTCTATAATTAAGCATTGTTTGTTCAATACATACTTTTCATTCCAAAATAACTTTTACCGGCAAGTGAAGGGAGCTCCAATGGGGTCTCCTCTCTCACCAGTTATCGCCAATATTTTCATGGATAATTTTGAACAAATTGCTCTGCACTCCTTCCCATTAAAACCCACTTGTTGGCTTCGTTATGTTGATGACACTTTTGTTATCTGGCCTCATGAAAAGGAAGCATTGGACACTTTCTTAATCCATCTAAACGGTATACATCCTAGTATTCAGTTTACAATGGAGGTAGAAGAAAACCTCTGTTTACCTTTTCTAGATATTCTTATTTCGAAAAATCCTGAAAATGGTTTCTCCCACTCTGTATATCGAAAACCAACACATACAAACCGTTATTTAAACGCCAAATCACATCATCACCCTTCCCAACTCAATTAGGTTGTTAATTCTTTAATATCTCGCTCTATTCGTCTAAGTGACATCAATAACAGAGAAACAGAACTTCTTTCTATTGAAAATGCCCTCTTACAAAACGGTTTCGAGAAGAATCATATCAAAAGATCTATTAGACGAAATCTGGTTCCATCATCTCCTAAATCTTCCACTCAGCAGTTAGAAAATAGGATTACCCTTCCGCATATATCAAAGGTGTCACTGACAAAATTAGTAAGGTTCTTAGGACTGCCAATATCCAAACCATCTTCACAACTCACAAAAAAAATCTCCCAATTGGTCCGGTCTGTAAAAGACAAATTTCCAAATGAAAGCCATGGTGTATATGAAATCCCTTGTAGTGATTGTCCTCAAACTTACATAGGTCAAACCAACCGTCGAATCCAAACCAGAATTTCTGAACATTTCCTATCCGTAAAACATTTACACTCAAACAATGCTCTAGCCCAACATAAAATTTAAACAGGTCATACTATCGACTTCCTTAATACCCGAACCTTAGCCAACATTCGTTCCTTAAAACCCGAATAATTAGAGAAGCAATAGAAATCGAAAAGCGCCCAAACTGTACCGATTACCGCCAACATGGAAACCTCTAATTACCCGCCAACAATCATTCCCGCCCAATAGTTTCCCGCCTTCGGTGCCCCCTTCCTCCACCACTCCTGAGCATATAAACCCGACACCTACCGAAACTCGTCAGTTGTCCCTGAGGAGTAGTCAGATTGAGACCACGAAATCGTACTAAACCCTATCCATCCTAACCTATCCTTACTATCTCTTGATAATGGCTCCAAAGTGGGAGTCGAAACGTCGAGAAAAAAAATTCTTCTAAACGCGGTTTTTCCAGAAAACTTAGTAATCATATATATATATATATACAAAAAAAATAAATTAAATTTTAGAATTTTAATTAAGTCAAAACAGTAACAGTCTGACAGCTGTAAACGAGTGTTGCATAAATCTTGCTCGGAACTGACAGCGTCCGAAATAAGAGTTATGGAAATAAGGGGGGTTCGTAGGCTTAAATTTCTTTGTGATGATTGTTCACAAGGTCTATCGTTTGCACCTAAGATAATTCGGGATCTCGAGAATGTGACCACCGTTTTAAATATTTTGAAGATATCCATTACCAATTTGGAAGCTGAGGTCATTAATTTAAAGAAAGAAAGATTACATCAGAATACCCTAGTCTGTTCTAATAAAGAGGTGGTTACTGAATTGTATGAGCGTCAAAGGAAAGCTAAAAATATTATGTTTTATAATATTCAGCATGGTACTTCGAGCAGCACAGACCTCAACGTTATTAAGGATGTTGTCAAAGAATTAAGTAATGAAGATTATTGAAATCGTCAAAACTGTTCGCTTTGGTAAGAATAACAAGAATGGCTTTCGTCCGTTGAAAGTTATTTTTCGCAATGCCGAGGATGCTTTATTGGTTCTTAGAAGCGAGAGAAACGTCAATAAGAATAGGAAAATATACATTGAGACAGATTTGACCCCGTTGCAGATGGTAAATATGAATAAAGTTAATAAGGAACTTTCTGATAGAAAGCAAAAAGGTGAAGACGTTTTCATAAAGTACATCAAAGGTGTTCCCCAGGTTGCTACGAAATCAAAAAACCAGCAGTAAACCATTCATAATTTCAGATATATTACCAAAATGTGGGAGGAATGCGTACCAAGGTAACAGAATTTTTTCTTGCTGCTCTTAATTCAGATTACGATATAATTTTATTAGTTGAAACTTGGCTTCATAGTGGTATTTCTGATGCTGAAATTGGTCTTCATGGTTATGTGATATATAGGTGTGATCGCAGTGCTGTAACAAGTGCTAATAGTTCGGGGTGGTGGAGTTTTATTAGCAGTTAAGAAAAAATTTAAATGTAAGCTTCTCACTACTAATGTCAATAATGTTGAGCAGCTTTTCTTTCAAATACCTTTGGGAAAACAATCTATCAACATTGATCTAGTATATATACCTCTGCCACATGCTAAGATGCTAAGCTACGATGGTATGGTACTTAATGTTAATAAGAGTTATTGTATTTCATTTTCAAAACTTAAGACTCATTTAAAATTCAACTATACAATAAATGATGATTAAGTACACAGAGTGAATGAAATCCGTGATTTAGGCATTATTTTTGATAGTAACGTTACCTTTAAGCCGCATTAACGCTGTTTTGTCAAAATCCCTCCAGATGCTTGGTTTCATTATAAGAAATTCTAAACATTTAGACTTAATTGCATTGAGAACATTGTATGTAACATATGTTAGATCAGTCCTAAAATATGCTTCCACAATTTGGTTCCCCTACTACTCTGTACATGTCCGCAGGTTGGAAGCCCTCCAATATCGTTTTTTGAGAACTTGCACATATAGACTAGGGTATGGTCAGGGTATGTATAACTATACAACTATCTTAGAAAGAGCGAACCTAGAAACCTTAGAAGTTCGGAGATGCACTAACGATTTGCTATTACTACATAAAATAATATCTGGTAACGTTAACTGCGCTGAACTTCTTATGTTGATTCCCTTTCGAGTCCCTACTAGGAACACTCGAAATGACTCGTTTTTTTGAGGTTCCAATGCATCGAACTAACTATGGATTTTTTAATCCTATGTCACGAATGATGCGCCTTTGCAATTTAATCAAGTGTGATATTTGTGGTAGGTCAGATTCTGTCCTAAAGACACAGTTATCGAAATTGCACCCAACGTTAAATATGTAGAGATTTATATTTTATTTATGTAAAATGTTTGTTTGTTTTTAAGTTAGATTTAGTATATGTTTTTATGTATCTTTATTGTTTTGTCAGTATTCGCCGGACAGTGAACAGGTGTGTATCGATATCGGTATTTCTGTAGAAGTGTCCTTTTCAATACTATTAACAAAGGTTTTTATTTTATAAACAATCAACAAAGAAGCGGTAAGTGTTTTGAGTAGTATGAGTGAGTCAACGGGTGGCGAAAAGCCAGCCCCTACTACCATAAATATGGGAACGGATGGTAAAAGACAAGCGTCTAGCGACAGAAAATTCTACTTTTATTCCATAAACGCCATTGGTTTAAAATCCGAGGCCTTCGACTTCATTTTGCGTTGTTGCCCGATTGTAGAATAGTAGTTATTTTCAATGTTGCTCAGGTTTAAAGTTCAAAGCACAGCTGTTCAAAGTGACAAAAAGTTTTTCCTTTAATTTGACTGGTGTATGTATTTTAGTTTTTGAAATAAATGCTTTAATAATTATTTATCTTTAAATTATATACAATACACAAGAATACGTCATAAGTAAAGAAATTTCTTAATTTCATTCAGTGACTTCCGAAACTAGCACGTTTTTTATATCTTGCTAAGAGATTTAAAGTAAATGATTCATTTCATACGTGGTGAACATTATTTATTCACATTTTAATGATTATATGTATAAAGTCAAATTACTTTGAACTGGCTGGTTTAAACGTAATATTTACTCCAACTCCAGCTCATTTAAAAGCCCAACAAAATGCGTTATGATCAAAATATTTATGCCAATGTATATTTAGAATATCATATTCACCCATTTTCACCAGAACACGTTTTGTTACTCTCTAAATGATAATATTATAATAAATAAAATATTTATTTTGTTGTAAATGAGAAAATGGTGGAAAAGTATAAATTCAGTTTTCATAATGAGAATATAATGAGAGTTTATATTAGATTTTTTTGGAGGGAAAATAAAAGATGCTTCATTCAGTTACCCGCTCTTTTCTAAACTTAGGATTTCTAGCTCAAAATTTCAATTCTAGACAATTACAATTTTAACCGAAAATCAGGCATAAAAAAATATTTTTTTTATTTCTTTTAAATTAAAAAAAAAATTAGAAGGTTCTTTTATTGCTGTTTGTTAAAACCGTAAAAAAAATGAAAATCCCAAGCAAATTTAAAAATCAGTTTTTATTCTCATTTAATAAGGTCAAAGAAATAGTAGTTGATTCCATACTCAATGGTTTTTTAATTCTTTTTTCATCAACTGTCCTTTTTTTCTTCGTAGAAAAAAACCTTCTTTGTGGTGTTATGTTCTTCTGTGGATTAACTAGGCAAACTTTTTTATCATCAAGATGAACGGCGGTTTCTTTTAAAGCAGCAAGTGTCGGCTGTATAGGCCTCACGTTATTTTCGATAATGTCAAGTTCAGCATCAGATTGAACATTTTCCAGCAGATTTAAAAATTCATTTCGAATTTTTTCTCTTCTGGCATTAAAATTATAATTTTCCTTTGATTTAGTTTTCTGGATGAGACTTAAGGAAAGTGCAGCTGTGGAATCTTCTATTTCTCCTTTTTCCAAATCTATGTGCAAATTATTTTGTTCTGAAATAAATAATTTGTTAATAATTAAAATCCTCTTTAATTAAAATCATCTTGCTGGTGAGTATAGACAAACTTTCGGAGTAATAAAACAATGCAAATAAAAAAAATAGTACTATATAGAGTTAGGATGTTTTTAAAAACTGTTTTGGAATAGTTCTTTATACTGGATGATTCAAAAGTATATTTAAAAACCTCAGAAGGTGACTCCTTGTCTAGTTCTAGGACAAAAAGTTAATACAAACACATAAGAGGTTTAATTTGTTAGTTCACCCTTATTTGAAAATTATAAAATTACTGATAAAATTTTGTGCAACAAAAAAATTACTAATATTTAAAAGTAATCTTTTAGCAGGAGTACCTGAAGATTTGCTTTGTAATACTAACTATAAATATGGTAACTTTATTAGTGCGACAAATTAACCCTTAAACCAGCTATCCCAAGCAACCGACACCCACTTTTAAAAATGTTAAATCAGAATATACCTTATTTTTTACTTTTGCCAGATGCTTTTATCAACAATGTGCTATAGAAAAGAGAATGATTTTAGATAATTATATTCTATAAAAATATTATGAAATGTTTAAATTGGGAAAATAATATACCTGTTTTTGGTTTTGTATGTTCTTCTGTTGGGAAAAATGTCCTTAAATATTTTGATAACAAATGAATATGTTTACACATATTCCATCTTATGCTGGAGTCCAAGCAGGTACACGAGTACCTGTGGAGGCATACATTACAATCTGAACATATAATCTTGCATTTGCAGTTTTTATTTTCCTCCTGAATATAATAAAACTCTTCAGAAGTTGACGATAGTATATGCCATCCCTCGTTCAATGGAAGTATGCTTTCAAAACTTTAACATTCGTTTTTCTTATGTCTTAATCTAAGATCTTTGATTTTGGAGCACAGCTTTCCCTTGTTTAGTATAATAATTTGCTCAAAAAGTTTGTCTCTAACAAATTTTAATATTGCTGATATTGCTTTATCCAGGCGTTTTGTATGCTTTCCATTCAAATAGAGGTATTTAATAGTTCTGTGCATACGCTCAACATGCATATTTGTATTTAAACCACTATGAAGTCTATGGCAGTAGGCCCAACATTTTATATTTTTGGTATAATATGATGCAAAGTATTTATGAAATTCAACAGTGTCTGGGTCCTTTAAAAGAATTGCCAAAAAATTTTCAAACATGACATCAAAAGCATTTTGGTCAGTTTCTTGCATCAGGGTACGCAGTTGCTTGTAGACCATCTATAAAAATAATGCTAGTAGTTATATTAGTGCTGTCACAAGAAAGATATGGAGTATTTCCAGATGCTAGTTAACCTTAGTCTCTGTAGTCTTAAAGGAGTATCAATTAAAGGTTTTTTAAAGATATTTTCTAATGGCTTATGGTTTGACTCAATAATAAATGTTTTGCCATACAAATATTGGTGAAACCTCTCACAGCCATGGACTATAGCAAGGAATTCTTTTTCTATCTGAGCCCAGGACTGTTGAGTGGCTGTCAAAGCTTTAGAAGCATAGGCAATAGGTAAGTTTTCCTGTAATATAACAGCACCCAAGCCTTTACTACTGCTATCTACTGACAAGACAATATCTTTTGCCTGATCATAAAATTTTAATACAGGTGTTTTTGTCAACAATTTTTTAAGTTTCATAAAATCAGCTTTGTGAGTTTCAGTCCAACAGAACTGTACATCATTTTTTAACAATTGTCTTAAAGAGTAGGTAACATTAGACAAATTAGGAATAAATTTACTAACATAAGTAATCATACCCAATATTGTTTGCAACTCTTTTTTATCCTTTGGTTCTTCCATTTGTAAAATTGCACTTACTTTTTCTGTATCGGGTTTTAAACCTTCACTGCTGAACAAATGCCCTACATATTTGACCTCCGAAAGACCAAACTTGCACTTTTTCTTGTTAAACCGCACGTTACACTTTTTTGCTCTTTCTAACACAGCACTCAACCTCTCACTATGTTCTTTTTCATCACGCCCCCACACAATGATGTCATCTATGTAAACTTCGACGCCATCTAAATCCTTGAAAACAACTTTGAACTTACGGTGAAACACCTCTGGGGCTGAGCAAATACCATATGGTACTCTTCTGTACGCGTACCTTCCAAAATTTCCTGCATGAAAAGTTGTTAACAGCTGACTATCCTTTGCTAACTTAATTTGATAGAACCCCTTGTTTCCATCTAATATAGAAAAAACTGTAGCACCAGACATTTTTGATGCTAATTCTTCGAAAGTTGGTAGGGAATATCTTTCCCTTACCACTGCATCGTTTAGATTTTTTGGGTCAATACACAGTCTCAGAGATCCATCAGGCTTTTTTACAGTGACCAGTGAAGAACACCATTCAGTTGGTTCTTCTACTTTTTTTATTATACCCATTTTTTCCATTTTATCCAGTTCATCTTTCACTTTACCTTGTAAGTTATATGGAATTTTTCGAGATGCATGGCAAACAGGCTCTGCATTTTTTTTTAACTTAATTTTGTACTCTCCCTGCAGTTCTCCAATTCCTACAAACAGGTTTTTATACTTCTCTACTAGCTTATTTAGTGATAGGCTATTTATTTGAGTCTTAGATTCAACTATATCTATTTTTCTCAACAAATCAAACTTTTTGATCAATGGAAGACCAATAATGCATGGAGCATCATAATTTACCACATGGAATTGGGTTTCATAAATTTTTTCTTTAATTTGACATTTTGCCAGAACTTTACCCAGAGCACTAATTTCAGATCCATTGTAGCTCCTTAACTTTGCATTTGTTGGAAGAATTGTCAATCTTAACTGGTCTACCCATTTTTTAGTTAGAATATTTACATCTGCTCCTGTGTCCACCTTGCACTCAATCTCTCTCCCATTGATGTTTATTTTTTGTAGCCACTCTGATATACTACTAACATGCCTGATGATTTTGGTTTCACTTTTCACCATGCCAATGAAAAAATCTGTTTCTTCATCTTCTTCAGTGTCTAAATTTGGTTGTGAATCTACTGCATGTACTTTATTATCAGTGTTAGGACACATCTTATAGAAATGATTAAATTTCCCACAGCTTTTGCATATTTTCTGATAAGCAGGGCACCTTTCCCTGTCCTTGACTTTTAAAACCTTTGCTTTGTATAGCTTGGACACTACTACTGCCTCCTATTTCTAACTTTTCAGACAGCTGTCCTGCTAGTTCTGAGGCTTTGCAAATATTTATGCATGTTGTCAAGCTTAAAGTGGCTTTTTGTAGTAAAGTATTTCTTACCTTATCATCTGTGATGCCACAAACTATCCTATCTCGAATCAAACTATCTTTGAGAGTATCAAAGTTGCAGTTTTCTGCCATCTTTTTTAAATTTGTCACAAAGGACTCTATGGTCTCACCCTCCTGCTGCTTTCGAGTGTTAAACATGTGCCTATTAATGGTTTCATTTTCCTGGGGCTTAAAGTGTTCTTCAAACTTTTTCAGGACTTGTTCCCAGTCTTTTCTTTCTGCAGCAGTAAGTTCTAAAGTACCATAAGTCTCCTGTGCCTCTGGGCCTATAGCATGCAGTAATATAGCTACTTTCCTTTCACCTGACGCCTCTATACTTTCCTTATAACCTGATGCTAGCATGTAGATTTCAAACTGGCTTTTCCACTTCTTAAAACTAACAGCTACTTCTCCATCTACAGACAAGGGTGCAGGTGGTTTTAACTCCATATTATTAGCCCTTTCTCTGCACTTTTTTATCGGCTTTTTTTTGAACACTTGGGCCAAAACTGGAAAAACTAAGTTTTTTAACGTGGAGCAGTCTTTGCGTTGTATTACGGCCTATGTCCGCAGCGCCATGTCAGACTGTTATTAATAAAACGATGTATTTATTAAACACTTTATTCTTAGTATCTGTTAAAACATAAACATACAATACATAATACATGACATCAAGCTGACTAACAGTATAACCGCCAAAATTATATATGACAACTGACACTTTCTCCGAATAAGGTGCGTTCATGAAAGATACTCTAAGCAGTGTCAAACATTCTAACAACCCCAGGACGTTTACATGAATTGCGAGCATGTCCTATTTCACCACAATTCCAGCGCCTGATGGTCTTATTCTTTTTCTTATCAGTAAAGTTCTTCATCATATTTACTAATTGGTCTAACTTATTTTCATCTTCCTCTTCCGTTACAGACCTTACTTTACTGTATCCTCCACAAGCTTTCGAAGCCGCTTCATACTCAAGCGCGGCAGACAAGATGTCAACTAATGTTTTGTGGTGGGCTAAACGGAGTGTCTTTGCCATTTCGTGGTCACGAAGTCCATCAAGAAATGCTTCAACAGCTAAACATTCCATCATTTGTTCTGGAGCTGAAGGGTAAGCAAATCTTACCAATCTGTCAATATCTACTTCGTACTCTTGAAGTGTCTCCTCTCACTTCTGTTTTCGAGTCTTTAACTGCGATCGGTACAAGTTCTCCAAGTGTTCGTGACCATATCGCATGTTCAAGCTTTTCTTCAGTTGCACAAAATCATCTGTGTCCTCCACTGGTATGGTCTGAAGAACATCCAAAGCGTCTCCTCTCAGAGCGATGGTGAGGTTTATTGCCTTCTCTTTTTGGGACCATCCGTTCGCTCTTGCAGCTGTTTCGAACTGTTTGAGATAATTTTCCCAAGACATCTTTCCGTCAAAGGTTGGGGCCTTAACACGAACAGAACTTTCGTTGCCTTCCAATTTCGGTTTCCGCTCCACTTTGTAGCTTCTCATTTCGTCCTCGTTTTCCTCTCCTAAATCTTCCATATCTTCTTTACCTCCTTTTTCCATCTCTTCCATTTGCTTTTCCATTTCTCTTATTTTATCTTCAATTTTTTTTTTCAAATGAAGACATTTTATTTTCCATAGAAGAAATATCCAAAGAAACTTTGATTTCCAAAGAAGAAATGTCAGAAGAAACTTTATTTTCCAAAGAAAAAATATCAGAAGATACTTTATTTTCCAAAGACGAAATATCATTTTTTAAAGAAGACATATCAGTAGAGACTTTGTTTTCCAAAGAAGAAATATCATTTTTCAAAGAAGACATATCGCAAGAAATATCATTTTTTAAACAATACATTTCGGAAGAAATATCACTCTTCAAAGAAGACGTCAGAAGAGATATCACTCTTCAAAGAAGACATGTCGGAAGAGATATCACTCTTCAAAGAAGACATATCGGAAGAGATATCACTCTTCAAAGAAGACATATCGGAAGAAACTTTATTTAAGGAAGAAATAATTGTAGCAGAAGAGTCGTCTACGAAAATATGATTTTCCGGATCTAAACCATCATTTTCCAATGCTTGCTTAAGTCGCTCCAACAACTCAGTCTTCCTTCCTGTTGTTTCCAATTCACGATCCTCCAGCTCTTGACGTAATTCTGTCACTTTCAAGTCACAAAGTTTTTTCGACATATTTATTTTTTTTTACACTATATTTACAATATCCCACTTCTGACACCAATGTAACGTTTATTTATTTTTACTAGTCTTTTTTAATTTATATTTATACTATTTAAATCACTAACACTGTTTAATTTATATAACACAATTTATTTACAATACTTTAATTTATGTAAGACAATATTTCTATTCGCATTTACCTAACAACATACTACTAACTAACTAACTCAAAATATTCGAATTGGTCCTTTATATAGGTAAATATGATTCGAGTATACTCCAGTCTATTCTGGAAATCGTCTCGAAGATTCCCCGCTTCGCTCATCAAGCGCCGTTGAAAGACACGTATATTCTGGAATATTCTCGCGTCATCTGTCTGCTTCGCGTCTGGGTCATAGCGCCAGAGGCGTACTCGCACAACAATATACTGCTTATTGAAAGAAGATACTAAAAGCAGTGTAGTACATACTTCTACGACAAGTAAATACTACTGAAACTTATAACATGCTTAATGGTGGAGCAGATACTTCTAAGTAAATTCTTTAATTTGTAGTATTAGCATTTACTTCATTTTTATTCATACCACCCATTATATAAACTTCCTTTGTATAAACCTTCAGTATCTGAAATTAAAATAAATGCATTGGATTCATTGAATCCTATAATTAGTTGATTATAAGTAGATATACTTTGTTCACATTCATTTTTGGAATAAGTTGATCCTACAATCTGTTTTTCTTTAGGTTTTTCTTCTGCTGTCAGTTTGATAATTTTCATTTTGAGACCTGTAAAAAGTAAAATGATATACAATCTAGTTTGTATTACATTCCATTTAGATTTTTTTAAGTATTTTATGCACCTTTCTCAGTATCACTATTATCTCCATGAGCTGCTAGAGGTCCTATTAAGTTTAAATGGTGTTTTCTCTAATATGGAGAGTTTTATTATGAGGACCTGCACCAGTACCATGATGATATTAATATATTTCAGCCGATTTGGCTTTAGTTTTAGATTTCCAGTCTGCAAGTTCATTCCATTCTTCTACAGTCGTTTCACCTTGGCCCAAACTATTCAATTTCGTGGTAAATTCTTTCCATAACTTCGCATTTTTTTGTTTTTCATGTGTGCTAAATCTATTCGTAATAATTTTATTATGCACTTCGGAAAATATTAATAATGTTGCCCAATGATCATTTGATACATTATTTGGAAGATTGTCGAAATAAAACCACACAACTAATTAAATAAATATAAACTTTCTTCCAATATCCAGCATGGCAATCGAACAACTTATTTTTAACTAAAAAAAGGTTATTCCCATTCTTCTGTATTGCTGCCTGTGGCCTTGGCTACTGGCATTACCAGCACATAAATAAAAAAATATAGATACTAAAATTACAGAGGTTTGTAATGCAACAATATAACACAAGGCCAAAATATATAAGAAAAAACAAAAATTTATTGGAAAAAACGCTTCCTTATGGGACTAACATTTTTAAATATTTTTTTGTTCTTTTTGTTGGATCTGTTGGCAGCCTTTGCCTTGTATAGAACCTTAGACTAGGAAAGAGAGAGGACAGCGCATGGCAATGAAAACCTTATGCGTGAGAGTGAAGCCAATTTTGAAACGTTTGGTGGCAAACAAATTTGGAACATCGAATTGTATTTTTTTAGTTTTTTATTAATATTCACCTTTTTTAATAAACTGAATAGACATTTTAAAATGGTTAATTGTGTAGCTTATAAGTGCAATAGTCAGAGTGCTAAAAAAGAGCAAGGAATTTCATTTCATAGGTAAAAAGTATTTTAAAACTATTTCCTTGAAATTTATTTTTATTAATATTACAGTTTTCAGGTAATAGATGTTTAACTAAATCACATATGTTATGTACGATAACTTAAATTAATTGTACATACATTTTGAACATTGTTTTCATTCAGTTTTAAAGATTATTTTTCAATTAATTGTTATTATTTTCTCATAGATGTAATAGTTTTGCAGTGGCGTGGAACAAAAACATATATTTAAAATAGATAAAATAGATTAAAATTGTAATATTTATTAAATAAATATGTTTTAAAATGATTGTTCTTTTTTTTGGAGCAGTATAAGTTCAAAGACTTTTTTAAAATAGATTTGTAATACGAAATAATGAAAATGATTATTTAATAATCGTCTAAGAAAAATCGTATGATACGCCTATGTCAATATTGACCGCCATTAGTTTGGTGGTAAATGGGTTACACAAATTGATTCGAATGCGCAGTCCTCTCTCTTTCCTTGTCTAAGTATAGAACTCATGCATTTTGTAACTGTTAATTTTTTAGGTTGGTTGTCTTTGACCTACATAAAAATGGTGTCAAAAAAAATATTGAATTGACACATTTACGTTCTCATTGTATAATTACATATTTTTTATGTCTCTTTACTAACTATTTTAATTTAAAAAATTATACCGCTTTTAAAAATATCTTCTTTAGCTTTCAATTTATATATTTTTTATATCTTACTTGCTCTAACATTATTTTTCGGAGATTTTTAATTCTGGACCTGGGTCATAGGATCAAAATCGTCTTTCCTGGCCTATAATTGAGAATCTCCGATAAATAATGTTAGAGCAGTTGCGAGGAAAAGTAACACTAAGACCCAAAGTAATAACTGGTACGACACTAGGCACCGGTAAGTTACTTTGGGGTTTGTGGTACTTTTTCTTGCAACTGCTCTAACATTATTTGTCGGAGATTCTCGATTCTGGGCCAGGAAAGACGATTTCGCTCTTACAATTCAGGCCCAATCTTCGGGATTCTAGTTGGAGAACTAGTAACTTTCTTTAATTGTGTGTGTTAGCATGTAAGCAAACAAATAAAACACGTTGATACTTTCAAAACAACTATAACTGAACTCATAATTCTAATAAAAACTATTCTTAACCGTATATTCTAACACCCTTGCCAAGATCGTAAGACCGCCCGGTACCTGCTCCTTATCAGCAACCCCATCTTAGTCACGTACTTCTATTAGAAGCAGTGCTGTGCGTTTATATCTTAATAATTTCTTACATTCGGCCATCCTGACCAACCAGCCTGTCCTCAGGCTGTGTAGACCTAGGGAGAGAAAAAAAGAAAAAAAAATAATAAAATAAAATTGTTCGTTAAACTTATGTAATAAAGATCCGTCGATCTTTTTCGTAATAAAGATCCGTCGATCTTTTTCGTAATAAAGATCCGTCGATCTTTTTCGTAATAAAGATCCGTCGATCTTTTTCGTAAAAAAGATCCGTCGATCTTTTTCGTAAAAAAGATCCGTCGATCTTTTTCGTAATAAAGATCCGTCGATCTTTTTCGTAATAAAGATCCGTCGATCTTTTTCGTAATAAAGATCCGTCGATCTTTTTCGTAATAAAGATCCGTCGATCTTTTTCGTAATAAAGATCCGTCGATCTTTTTCGTAATAAAGATCCGTTGATCTTTTCGTAATTTATAAATTGAAACGTTTTCAATTTAAAATTAGCTACTTTAGATCTATTTATCTAAAGTACCACTTAGAAGGATGACTTACCCTTCATCATTTTGAAAAATAATCCAACGTTTGATGTTGTCAGCAGCAACAACCGTTCTTTATACCTTTCGAAGACTTCGAAGATCTTCGATTTCATATCTATCGTTGAATAAAATCTTATTAACTCGGAAGGGTCCCTTGAACTTAGGAAATAACTTATGGCTGCCTCCAGTAGCTGGTTCACTTGTGATTTTCACCATTACTAGCTCACCAACAGAATACTTGGTAGCTTGTCGTCTTGACTTGTCATATCGTTCCTTTTGCTTTTTCTGATCGTTCGTAATATTATCAGATATCTTCTCACGTAATTCTTGTAGATTCATTCTATGGAGGTCTTTTTCGATTTCGTTTACAATGCGAGAGTCAGAAACATACTTGGGATTATACCCCATCAACGCTTCCATAGGTGTAGCCTTGATTGCCTTGTTATGAGTAGTATTTAGTGCACTTTGTACTTGCTTTACATAAATGTCCCATTCGTTAGTCTTTTTACCAGCAGATGTCGTAGCTAATTGTTATGTTCGGTGGTATTGAAACACGTATAACTTTGTTGCGTAGGACTTTATTACTATTTATGGAGGCACAAAACATATATGGATACTTTACAATTATTATTTGGGGAGTCTTCTTTATAAAGTATATCTTATTGCACGTTACTAATACACTGTGTGTGTGTGAGGTCGCTTTAACCATTTATCCGCACAAATTACTTTGCAGTGTTGTACTAGCCATAACACCTCCCTTTTTAACATGAACAGTTAATATCAAAATATTATATTTACATAAAAATAACGTAATGTGTCCTTAATGTTTTAATTCACAAAACGAATCAAAACTCAAAACGTTTCAAGTTAATACCACATTGAATAGCAAAATATTAAAAGTATGTACCTTAATATTTATCCCTAAATATCTATGACTAAACACTTTGTAGTGTCTAACATTACATAACGCAAAGAAATTACATTTCTTAATCAATGTCGGTTAAATAATCCGCAAATCTGACAGGAGCCTTCCTGTCTCTCAATGGTCTAACAGTTCCAACTTGTACGTTATTCAGTTTTAAATCCTTACCACGATTTTCACAACTTACAGTTTTCCTAACATCTGAATTTCCCGCAAGGCTTACTTTATCATTAACGTTCACATTTTGGTCAATATTTACATTTCCATTAACAGAATAATTTACATTAAAATTTACACCATCATCAATATTTACAATTTCGTCAACATTTACACTTTTATCAACATGCGAATTTACATTAACAATTTTAT
Organism: Ophraella communa; assembly: GCA_035357415.1. Taxonomy (NCBI): domain Eukaryota; kingdom Metazoa; phylum Arthropoda; class Insecta; order Coleoptera; family Chrysomelidae; genus Ophraella; species Ophraella communa. The sequence continues at coordinate 26,700,444 of CM068980.1, forward strand.
CAGTATTTAAAGTATCATTTTCATTAACATTTACAGTACAATTTTCGTTAACATTTACAGTACAATTTTCATTAACATTTACAGAACAATTTTCATTTAAATTTACATTTTCATTGCTGTTAATTACAGTCTAAGTCAGGCATGTATGGAATTTTATTTTCTTTACCTTTTTTACTTTCCTTAAGCTCCCCAAATACCTCTGAATACTCCTCCCCACTGTCCAATCTTTCAATTATTTGGTTAATGTGCCTCTTCCATATTTGCTCTTCCTTTGTTCTGCAAATATAGGTCACTCTACCTATTTTTCTTAAAATTGTTGCTTCTATCCATCTTTCTTGACCTTTAGTCCTATAATCTTTTATCATGACTGTATCGTTTGTCCTAAAAGTTCTATTTTTACCTCCATAGTTTCTGTTTACTCTTTCTTCATGTTTCCTCTCGTGCTTTGACTTTTCTTTTTCATCTCTTTCTTGACTGCTTTTCTTCTCGTTAAGCAATGACAATCTAGTTCTCAATTTTCTGCCGAATAATAACTCGTCAGGTCTTCTCCCTGTTGAGTTATGAACTGTTGTCCTATAATTGAATAAAAATCTATTTATCAGTGTTTCTATTTTTTCGTTTTTTGACTTTTCGTCAGTTAAACTAGTTTTTAATTTGTTTTTACATAATTTTACCATCGATTCAGCTTGTCCGTTCGACGCTTGATTTCCTGGAGGGCTAGTAATGTGTTTAATTCCATTTAATTTGCAAAATTGTTGGAATTCCTTTGACGTAAACTGCGTTCCATTATCTGTAACAATTATTTTGGCTATACCCATTGTTGCGAATAGCTGTCTTAACTTACTTATGGTTACTTCTGTTGTTATCTTTTTTGTTGGATACACCTCCAACCATTTCGTGTAAGAGTCAATTACCACAAGAAACATTGTCTCTTTGATAGGACCACAAAAATCTAAATGAATTCTTGTCCATGGCTCCTTTTCTGAAGGCCATTGAGCCAGTGGTACTTTTGGAGGTGCTTGCTTGTTTAACAAACATGCATGACACGATTTTGCTAAATCTTCTATATCTTTGTCAATGTTGGGCCAATACATGACAGCTCTCGCTGTGCTTTTCATACGCACTACTCCGAAATGTCCTTCGTGCAATTCCCTTAGTAATTGGTGCTGTAAAGCTGTCGGGATGACCATTCTTAAGCCCCAGAACAGTATATCATCTTCCACAAACAATTCTGATCTGCGATGATAAAAGGATATTAATTCGTTTCCAACTTTTCTTGGCCATGCATCTGTCTTTACATATTTAACAACCTTCTTTAGATCTTTGTCGTGCAAAGTATATTGTTTTACTTTTTCATTATCAATAGGCCAATCTTCACTACTTGAAGTAAAATAAAGATAGCTCACCTTATTATCTGAAATGATATCATCTTGGTGTGGTTGAATAGGTGCTCTAGACAGATAGTCTGCAACCACATTCTTTTTACCTGGAATATATTCCACTTCATAATCGAAGCCTGCTAGAAATGCTGCCCATCTTTGTAATCTGTTTTCGTATGCTTTTGGTAAGGGCTTGTCTTTTCCGAACAAAGCTACCAATGGCTTGTGATCAGTACGAAGCGTGAAATGTCTACCTGCCAAATAGTGGTAAAGTCGGTTTATGGCCCAGAAGATCGCTAAAGCTTCCTTGTGTATAACCGGGTATACCTTCTCTGTGTCTGTCAAGGTTCTTGAAATAAAACAAACTGGTTTCTCTTCTCCATTTGGCATTATATGACTTAATACAGCTCCCAAACCTTTATCTGACGCGTCTGCAGAAAGAATAAGCTTTAGATTAGGATTATAATGTGTTAAAACAATTTTTGAACATAAAATACTTTTAATTTTTCCAAATGCAGTTTCACAATTTGTATCCCAAACGAATATTTGGTTTGTCTTTAATAAATTATACATAGGTGCCAGAATATCAGCTAAATTTGGTATAAATTTTGCGTAATAGCTAATCATACCTATCAATGACCTCGTAGAAGAAACATCACTTGGTCTTGGTGCTTTTAAAATGCTTTTAATTTTATCGTCTGTAGCCGTCAACCCTGCTTTTTGATATCCTATGACCTAAATAAGTTATATGCTCTTTAAAAAATTCACATTTGTCCTTCCTGACTGTTAACCCTACTTCTTGTAATTTCATTAGCACCTTCTCCAAGGTCTTCAAATGAGAACCTCTGTCAGGACCTGTGACACAAATATCATCTAAATATATAGCAACATTTTCCATACCTTCAAAAGTTTGTTCCAAATAACGTTGAAATTTTCCACTAGCTGGAGAAATACCATAGGGTAATCTGTTTATCTGATATAAACCTTTGTGCGTAGACCAAACAAGTAGCTTTTTTGCTTCATCATCAAGCTCGAACTGTTGATAAGCTTGACAAAGGTCTAATTTTGTGAAGTGTTCTCCTGTATGCAGTTTGGAAAAAAGATCTTCAACTTTGGGTAGTGGATACGTTTCTTTCTTCAAGTATTTGTTGACAGTCGACTTGTAATCGGCGCAAATACGTAATCTACCATCTGATTTCAATATGGGGACTAAGGGTGTGGCCCATTCTGACCATTCTATAGGTGTCAAAACTTGTTGTCGTATTAAATTGTTTAGTTCTTCTTCCATAGGTTTCTGGTACGCCAATGGAATGGATCTTAGCTTTAAAATTATAGGCCTAGCATTGGGGTCGATATTCAGAGATATTTTGGCATGCCTAAATAAACCCAATTTACCTGAAAATACATCGGAATATTTATTTATCAAGTTATTGATCTTTTGCGTAACATTTGAATTTGTTTCAATAGAATTTACCATTTTTATTTTGATTTTAAAAGCAATAATGAAATCTCTTCCTAAAATACATGGACCTCCTTGCTGTATTACATGAAATTTAATAGGTTTAAATGAATTTTTATAATTGACATTTGCTATAAAATAACCTTTTGGCGAGAAAATATTACCGTTATAACTTCTTAATATTGTTGGGTCTGAACTTAAATAGTAATTAGAACTAAAATATTGCTCATAAATTGAATCATTTATGCAACTTACTGCGCTTCCTGAATCAAAAGTCATTTTAAATTTTTTATTATCTATAAAAATTGTAATTAAAAATTGATCTGGTCCATTTTGAATGCTATTTTCTATGCTAAAAAGTGTTACCGCGTCTGAATTTTCAGAAACATTTTCGTTGTTTACGTACCTTGTATCTTCATTTATAAAATTAATATTTTTGTTATGGCAAACCTTATATAAATGACCCCGTTTGCCACAGTTGGAGCATGAATAGTTTCTGTATTTACATTCTCCTGAATGTTCCTTACCGCAGCAGGTACACCCTCTTTTTCTTGATATAGAATGAGATCTCGCAGTCTTGTTGTTGTTGACACGACCATTTTGACGTCGTCGTTCAAAATTTTGGTTATTGTAATTAAAAGTTGTTCTCTTATCATTGGAGTAAAGTGGTTGTTGATTACCTTGTCGGCGTTTGTTGTCGTTTCGTAAACTGGATTGTCCAGTACTGGATTTAAGAAAATTTACACATTCTTGATTTCTTAGGTCTTCTTTTTGTATAGCGATAGTTTTCATTTTTTCTAAAGATTGACTATCTTTTTCTTCGCAAAGCCGGTCAAAAATAAAACCTTTCTTCAAACCCGTTACAAATTTGTCTTTGAGGTAAGTTGATAGATTATTACCGAAATTACATGATGCACTTAAACTGGTAATTCGCACGTACCATTCGCTTATCTTTTCTGATTCTTCTTGTCGAGCCTCAAAAAATGTTCTTCGTTCTCTCCATACATTTGCACTAGGAGCACAATGTTCTTTCAACATCAAGCACAATTCCTCGTAATTTTTATCTTTGGGTAAAGCAGGATGGCTTAAGTTTCTCAACAATTTGTAGGATTTTGTCCCAATCAAACTTAATAAATTTGCGACTTTGAGTTTATTATCCTCTATTTTGCTAGCAGTGAAAAATTGCTCAAGTCTTTCAGCATATATTGTCCAGTCTTCGTCACAGTTAAATTCACCGAATTTTAAATTTGTCGTGTTCACTCCGGTAGCCATTTCTTTACAGTACACGTTTTTCTTTTCAATTTATTTTTCCGATATCCTCGTCGCCAGTTGTTATGTTCGGTGGTATTGAAACACGTATAACTTTGTTGCGTAGGACTTTATTACTATTTATGGAGGCACAAAACATATATGGATACTTTACAATTATTATTTGGGGAGTCTTCTTTATAAAGTATATCTTATTGCACGTTACTAATACACTGTGTGTGTGTGAGGTCGCTTTAACCATTTATCCGCACAAATTACTTTGCAGTGTTGTACTAGCCATAACACTAATGAATTTAAAATTGTCCTATTATAACGCTCACATTGACCGTTAGCACGAGGTGTTGCGACTGCGTTTAAAACATGTTTTATACCGTATAGTTTACAGAAATCTTTAAAAGTCTGTGAGGTAAATGCAGATCCTCGATCACTAATTATACGACTTGGGACTCCAAAAATATGTATCATATTCAATAATGTGTTAACAACGTACTTAGCTTTTTGATTTTTCACAGGTTCGATTAAACAAAATTTTGTAAAAACGTCGATTATTACTAATATAAATTTGTTTTTCTTTTTACTTGTTTCAAATGGTCCCACGTGATCAATATGGATTGTGTGAAATGGAATTGGTTGCTTTTCGATGGGGTTTAATTTACATTGTTTTCTACTCGAAGAGTTACTTTTTAATAAGCACAATTTAGACAGGCACTTACATACTTATTAACGAATCGTCGTAACTTCGGAAACCAGGGCTGCGATTCTGGGTTTTGTGCGAATCTGTTCGTATGAAACGTAATTCGTATACAAAATTTCGGACGGAAATGTAAAAGTGTATGCTTCACTTCGATTCGAAACTTTACATTCGAACGAAATGCACTTTCGAAAGCAAACACGGCAACACTGTAAAAATTAAGGTTCGCCAATGGGGAGTAGCCAAAATAACTAAAATATTGTGGTGGCGCGCTGTCGATTTGTTGGTTATGTTCATAGTTAAGTTATGTTTAACTTTTGTTCGTGTTTATATGTTGTAATAAAAATAAGGGAAAATGTCGAAAACCAAGCGCGTTGGTAATATTACAACCAACCAAAAAGAGGTAATGGTGGAGTTTCTTAAAAAAAATCCACAGTTACAAGCTGGAAAATTTTCCCAAAGCTTTACGAAAACCAATGGCCAAGAGAAGTGGAAGGAACTTGCAACTATATTAAATGCGTTAGGTGGAGCCAAGAAGGAGTGGTACCAATGGCGTAAGGTAAAAACAATTTAATACAATAGTCATTGTGCTCTATTAAAATGGTGTTATACATAATCTTGTAGACATGGCATGATATGAGGAGCCACACAAAGACAAAAACAGCTGCTTTAAAAAAGCACCGTAAAGGGACAGGGGGAGGCAGTCCTCTACCGCAAGAAGACCTAACTCTAACGGAAGGAGCAATCGCTGAAATGATGGGGCCTACGGTCATCGATGGAGATAACAATGTGTTGGAGACAGAAGTGGAGTTTGATCTCAACCCTACTTATGAAGTTATCACTATCATCCAAGGCAACGAAAGCGATTCACATGAGGTGGAGAGTAAGAACACAACCCCATTAACCCCAAATGCAAGTGCGAATAATGTAATCAATGAAACCAACCAACCCTTAGTAGGTACCATTACATTACAGCCAGGGAGAGCGCAACATGAAAACTACCAGCAAAATAATATTCATGAAAATACACAGAGAGAAAGTAAGACTTCATCATATGTTAAAACTCCAAGTAAACGCATGCAACGGATGCGACACACATTGGCAGCCAGTGATCGCTTGGCCACACAACAAGAACAACATTTAGTTATTATGCGAGAATATTATAATAGAAAGATAGAAATATTGAAGGAGGATGTTGCCATTAAAAGGGAAATTAGTGAATCCCTTAAAATCATTTGTGAAAATTTATCTAAAATTACATCAACTTAAACTTACATAAATTTGCACTAATGTCTCTTAAACTATTTTTTTGCTAATTCCATTTCATTTGTCATGTTAGTAAACAATGTTGAACTTTTATTTTTTTTTTCGGTAAGATTAGTGGGTACATGTAGAAATGTTTTTATAAATGTTTTTGTATTTTTCAAATGTGTATTTATTATTGCTTTCAAAAATTTTTACACGGCAAAATAATTTCTAATAATTTGTTGCTGCAGTCTTCTTCCAGCAGCGAGCTCAGGATTGACCCTATTAACCACCAACTGTTGTTCATTATTTGCTCCTTCATCTGCCTCATACATCCCCAAATCTAATTCAACACCGACGTTCTCATCATCATCTTCCCAAGGTGGTAGATTGTGGTCAACGCACATGTTGTGTAGAACACAACAGGCGTTTATAATTTTGGAGGCTCGAGTTGGAGTATAGTGCAACACTCGATGCTTCGAGAGGCAGCGAAACCGTAATTTTAATACACCGTTGCATCGTTCAATTACGGAACGGGTACTTCGCTGCCTCTCGGTGTATGCAGCTTCTGGTGTCTGTGGTGCTACATTCAGTATGGGAGTGAGTAGCCATGGTCTTAAGGCATATCCAGAATCTCCTGGAACAAACTTACAAAGTTACCTATTATGCTCAACAGCTGTACTAACAAATACACCTAGTAAATAGTATGGCCCATTCCCAACATCATAGATATTTCGAAGAACGGGTAATACATTACTGTTCTGCCAAATATGGTTATCATGAGTATCTCGCTGAGACGTTCATGATCTTTAAGTTACTATCACATATCTAAAACAAAACGCAAATTAGTTGATACCTAGGTATTACATGACTTGAATTGTCATACTAGCTGCACATTAATTGAATGATACCCTTTACGGTTGACATACGCTGCTTCGGGAAATACAGGATCGTGCAATCGCGGCGGGAAAATGGCTACGTGCGTACAGTCTATGCATCCAATGACTCCTGGAAATTGATGCTGCATGTAAAACCTACAAGAAACATAATGTGCTTTCAACTAGTATTGTGGTAACTTACTCATTGCGAATTCTATTCAACTCATCATAGTTTCTAGGGAACCGAATATATCTATTCAGAATATCGGGATGATTTAGTGCATCACTGACTTCTGTAACACAGCGGCTTACAGATGATTGACTAAGGCCTAGATGCAGATTGCTAGCAATATCTAGTTGATAACTCCCACTAGCGAAAAAACGTAATGCTGTTAATACCTATTAAGTAAATTATTATTTATTAAAACAATTAATGAGATAAATATACAAAGCACATAACTTACTTTTCGAGTTATACACAATGCAGACGCTCTACTAGGAGGTGTAAGATGTGGTTCTAGCTGATCGATTAATTCTTCTGTTATTTCCTTATTTAATCTAAAGTATCTAATAAACTGTTTTTCATTGAGCTCTTCAAAAGGGTTATTAAATGCATGAAATTGTCTTTGTCCCTGCACATTTAATATTTCAGCCTCTTCTACCGCTTCTATTGCAGCCAAATTAATTTGCACATTCATTAAATTATTCCATTCTGCCATCTTTCACTTTGCTTATAACTTGTGTACCTACTTTATAAAAATATAAATGTTAGGTTAACAGGCTTAACATTCGCATGCGAATTGTCAGTTCGGACGGAAATTACCATTCGATGTACAATTCGTATGCGAATCACTGTTCGCCTCGTCCAGAATTCACTTTCGCCATTTTCGCATGTTATTCCGTCCGAACTGTAACTTTCGTATGCGAATCCAAGTCCAGAATAGCGGGCCAGTAATTTTGCTGTATACGTTTCAAAGTCTTTTCTGCACTTAAATGTCCTGCATCATCATGACAAAGACGACATATTTGCATTTTAGCCATATTGGGAACTACCCAAACTTTCTTTCCATTATCCAATTTCCGATAAATCTTATTGTCTTTAAGTTCGTATTCTTTGAAGTATTGTTTGGTTTCGTTCGTAACAGTTCCTTCTTCAAGTATTTTCCTTATTATTTTTAACTGTTCGTCTTGTAATTGAGCACCAATAATCCATTCACCTTCGGTGATATCTATCGTTGATATTTCATAATCATTAATTGGGTTTCTGCTTAATGCGTCTACATGAGTCATTCTTGATCCTGGGCGATATTCTATATTAAATGAGAATTCTTGGATTTCTAGCCACCAACGACCAATTCTTGGTAAAAGATCTTTCTTTGAAAGAGTCATTCTCAGGGCGTTGCAATCTGTAACAACCTTAAAATCCAGTCCTAGTAAATATACTCGGAAATAACGTAAAGCTAATACAACTGCCATCGTTTCCAATTCATAAGCGTGGTATTGCCTTTGATCGCTTGTTGTTTGCTTACTAAAATATGATATCACATGTTGTTTTCCTTCTAAATCGAATTGGAATAATATCGCACCTACTCCTATGGCTGACGCATCCGTGTGTAGTTCAGTCCGTAACTTGTGATCAAATATAGCTAAAATGGGCTCATTTGCTAACGCTGCTTTTATTTTTTCAAAAGCGTTTATCTGAACACTTCCCCATAACCATTTGGCATCTTTTCTGGTGAGCTGTGTGAGCGGTGCTACTATGGTGGCATATCCAGCAATGAATTTTCTGAAATAACTTGATAGACCTATGAATTGCCTTATCTGCTTTATATTAGTGGGTGGTGACATATCTAAAACAGCTTTTACTTTTTCTCTTCCGGGTTTCACACCTTCGTAACTAATTTCTCGTCCTAAATATGATATTTTAGTTTTAAGAAAAGAACATTTGCTTATTTTTAAAGTTAAGTTGTGTTCTCTGAATTTTATTAAAACTTGCTTTAATCTATACAATCCTTCGTCAATTGTTACGGACGGTATAATTATGTCATCAATATAAGGAAATGCGATTGTATTTCTTAAGTCTCCTAGTACGATATTTATAAGTTGCTGAAAGACAGCTGGTCCGTTTGTTAAACCAAAAGGCATACGTAAGAATTCGAAGTGTCCGTCGGGGGTAACAAACGCTGTCTTTTCAATGGAATTTTCCTTCATTGGCACTTGATAAAACCCATTCGCAAGATCCAATGATGTAAAGAATCTGTTTCCTCCTCCTAATCGATCTATTTGTTCATCAATGACAGGTAGAATACTTCTCTTCTTAATCGTAACTGAATTCAATCGCCGATAATCGATACAAGTACGGTAATCACCAGTTTTCTTTTTTATTAAAATGGCAGGGCTGGCATACGGTGAATTTGATTCTCTTATAATATTACTTTGCAGTAAATCTCTTATCATTTCTCGTAAAATGACTTTTTCTTTTTCTGGGATACGATATGGCTGATAAACTATGGGAACATCAGTGGTTGTTTTTATTTCCATGCAGATTACTTCCGTCTTGCCCAAACTTTTTAAAGAAGTTGATATACGGTCTATAAAATCATTTAATAATTCCAAGCACTTTAATTTATCTGTTTGATTTATTGGTCCAAAAGAAATATCGTTTATAGTTAGTATATTATTGGACAAATTATCAATTACATTTACAGTGATTTCTCCCCATATAGCACATGTACGACCTACGGACGTACTGGGGACGTACGAAACGGACGTATCGTTCGTCCTGGGGACGTACGGATTAGGGACAGTGTACGTCCTATGGACGTACAGGGTACGTCCTGATTCCGCGTAAATGGACGTCCCAGGTACGTACACTTTTGGTCCAAACTGTGCCTAATGTGGACAAATCTGGGACGTACCTGGTACGTCCAAATTTTTCGCAAATGGACGTCCTTGGTACGTACTCTTTTGGCTCAAACTGTGGACAGTTCTGGGACGTATCCAGGAAATAGGTGAAAAATAATCTCAATATTTTAATTATAAAACAATTTTTAATAACCATTTTTATCTCACAATGATTTATAAAATTTAAAATAAAACTAGGTAATAGGTAATAACAAAATAAAATAAAAATCATAAAATCAAAAGTAATAAAGAATTCTGTTAAAAAAACCTAAATAATACTTCCTTGATCTTCAATTAAATAAAATAAAAGCTTTAATGCTTGTTTCATGAACCTTTCCTTCGCCCTCTTTAGCCATGATTTGAGAGCTAGTTCTGTCTCTCTGAACGAACCAGACGACTTTCCTTCATCAGCAGCATCTTTAATCAAATAGCATCTATTAACTATCTATTAAATCCATCAACGCTGTCCCTGTCACTATTATGTGAACCATCAACTACTAGCAATCACTCGAATAATGGAACTCTTTGCCGGGCATACTTTAGATGTTTACTTATATTTGATCGATTCATTATAATATTAAAAGATAGCTTACCTTCTACACTTTCACTATTAACAGTTCACTATCAATCACAAATATGGTATGGTAATCTGTATTGTGTGTGTAGTGCCAAAGCAAATATTCCTCCTTTTACATATCACACACACACACTCATAGAATATAGGTTAGAATAACATATTGTCAAAACCCAACCCAAACTTTGGCGCGTAATTTAAAAACATTAAAGGCGCTTTTTCTCTAGCTAAACAGTTAGGTCTGCTGATTAACACGGTTAGGATTGGTTTTTCTTTTGTACTGTTTAGTATTTACACTTTTTCTGTAACAAACATGTTTATAAACATTGAAATCATTGTAATAACTACGTCTATTTAGGTGCGTACTGAATACGTCCAGAAACGTACGTACTAGGTACGTACATTTTAGTACGAACTAGGTACGTCCAGAAATGTACGTACTCAGAACGTATCCGATTGGCTTTAGGAATAAATATCTGAAATGGACCCAATACGTACGTACTGAAAACGTCCATTTGCGGACGTACCAAGTAAGTCCAGATATGTACGTACTCAGAACGTCCCCTCTGGTCCGGGGACGTAAAGACCCAAATCGGACCTAATATGTACGTCCCCAGTACGTCCTGTGCTATATGGGTCTAAGTGTTGGTAAATTTCTAAAAATAACGCAATTATTTTGCTTGATCATTAGAACATGCGGCTGTTCAATATAATCACGTCCAATTAATATTTCTTGGTTTAAATATTTATCATCAATAATTATCGCATCGACAATACATGTTACTTCGGCAATTTTTATCGCAATCCGTACCTTTTCATTTGTCAATATACTATTCATGGTAAAACCGCGAAGAATAATTTCTTGATTAGAAATACTAGTTAGATTAAATTTTTCTACAGCGGACTTCCTTATAAGTGTTTTGGCGCTACCTGTATTAAACAACGAGATTTATAACCATTTACATAAACCTTTTTAATAAAGATATTTTTCAATTGTTCAGGTAGATTTGGTCCCAAATTTTTAACAATACTAACATTTAATACTTTAGTAGGGCAGCTGTCGGCAATATGGCCTAGTCTCCTGCATTTTGCACACTCTAGTCGAGGTTTTCTACAATCTTTAGCAAAATGTCCACTTATACCGCAGTTAAAACAACAGAATTTTGTTTTGTTTGTAGCTGGTTGAGATGTATTAAATTTACGTATATCCACCATTGGTGACTTATTTTTTTGAAAAATATTTGATTTTATATTTATCGGCATACAACCCAGCGTGTTTAAATAACAAAAAAGTTTATCGGCAGTTTGTATTTGTGCAGCACGTATCGTTCTAACAATATTTTCGTCATTAATGCCTCCAATCACAGCATCAATTAAAAATTCGTCACATATATGGAGCTTTAACGCCCTTAGCTTACTTAATTTTCGAAAACAATAGTCACCGAGATTTTGCCCAGGTCTGGCTTCATAATTAGAGGCATCTTTTAATAAATTAGCAAATGGAACTGACTTACGGAAATGCTCCAACATCCTAACTTTCATATCGCTCCAGGAAACATCGTTTTTTGTCTGCTCGTAATACCATTGTTGTGAATGTCCCTTAAGTCTACTGGCTATGATTCTAATAACGTATTCGTCGCTCCAGTTATAACGTTCACTTAGAGTATCCAGTTTTGTCACCCATGCTTCGATTGTAATATCATCTTTTGATGAATCAAAGATCGGAATCGCTTGTTCATCGCCCAAAAATAAGGCAGCTGATGACGTCGACGGCTTATTCTTAATATCGTTAATTTCTTTTCTTAGCACTTTTAATTGTTTTTTCAGAGTATCACTATCAGAACTTAAACTTGAACTACTACTTGAAGATGATTCACGTACACGTTTTTTACTAGACACTCGATCGCGATTTTTTTTAACTTTCTCGCGACTACTTCTCGATTTTTTGTTCTTTTTGTCACTTTTTCCCATTATTAGGCCGCGTAATCGTTTTTCGGTTATTTATCCCACTTCTGATTTGTAAGCAAACAAATAAAACACGTTGATACTTTCAAAACAACTTTATAACTGAACTCATAATTCTAATAAAAACTATTCTTAACCGTATATTCTAACACCCTTGCCAAGATCGTAAGACCGCCCGGTACCTGCTCCTTATCAGCAACCCCATCTTAGTCACGTACTTCTATTAGAAGCAGTGCTGTGCGTTTATATCTTAATAATTTCTTACAAGCAGTAGTTAAAAATGTAACCATTTCTAAAAATAGACGTGAGGATACTAAACAATAAAAGATAATTTATGCTACCGCACGCTTAAGGGCCGATAAGAAGGGTGTATGAACCCTTATTGAAAAAAGGACCAAATACCTCGTCGAGTTAGTTGAATTGCGACAGTCTCATCGGCCGGTTTACCACTATTAACAAAATGTTTATATCCGTACTCTTTATAAATATATTTTTATAATAAGAATTATTATTATTATTTTCGAAGTTTACAGTTCAGGTGTGGAGTGTAACTTACAATCCCGTAAAAGTTTGTGCGTTTTGTTTTGTGTTTTATAGTTATTAATTAATGGTTAAGTTAGATTAATTAACATAGTTGTGTATATAAAACAAACAATGGGGAAATCTCATAGGCGGAGACAGAGCTCCAGTTCAAGTAGTGATTCGTCACGGTTACGTTCTCGGGAGAGATACAGGAGAACCGCTACTGAAAAACGCCGTTCCCCGCGCAATGATCGAAGTACGCCGGAATGGAAAAATTTGATAATTAAAACATTCCCGGATCATATTCATTACGCTAAAGTTCGAAGAAAGATGCTTGGTCGTACCAAACAAGCAAGTGAACCGATGACGTGCTATTATTTTAAGAAAACGGAGCTGATTAGAACCTTGTATAATAGATGATATACCCAACCCTTCTAATCAAAATGCAGCTAGAGTTGGTCGTTACGCAACACCAGAGGCTCTTTTCGAAGAATATTTGGCAATGTTGCGTGAATAAGGCAACATTGGTAATTATTCATTAAGTGATCAACCTAATTAAAATCGACGTGTAGAGTTACGCAATTTACAAAGAGAGGGCAGAAAATTTAAACCGTACTCCCGCCCAGAAAAGACTGAAAATGGAATAGAAAATATAAAATGTTTCATCTGCAAGATGAGGGAACATTATCAATCAAGCTGTTCAAAGCCGAAATTGGAGTGTTTGAAGTGTCATCTGTTAGGACATGATGCCGAACACTGCAGAGTCAAATCTGGTAGGTTTGTTAATAGGGGTAAGTCAGTATTTATTTTACTTCTTTCTGCTAACGATCAGAATACCAATAGCCAATAATTGTTATTTTATTGATTGTAATATTAATGCGCTGCTGTCACAATCCGAGATTCAAATGCTCAAAGTTTAGGTTTGTTACGCAAACCAACATTGGTTAGTTTACGAGGTTACTGTTAATGTTTATTTTAAAACCTCCATCAATTTGACGGTTGATTTAGCAACTTCTACTGTTGAGGCCCTTATAGTACCTGATGCGGTACAATATATTCCCATTATCGTAGGTCAGCCATTTTTAAATAATAAAAATATCACTGTTGTATTAAAAGGAAATCAAATTAGGCTATATAACGAAACTACCAATATTGATCCTGATTCGATCGATAAATTTCTGTCACATAAAATAAGTTTATATGCAAAGCAAACAACCGTAATACCACCGAATTTTATGGGTCAAATTCAGGTAGTAAATGATGAATGCCAAGACGAAGTATTTATTGACCTTCATTAAAGAAATTGGTGCAATAACACTCACATCTTATTATTGTGTATAATAGATCTCAATACTGATTGCTCAATACCTGTCTTAAATATTTCCGATCGACCTTTATGTTACGAAAAAGAAAGAGTCGTTAAAAGAGGATATACATGTTACGAAAATTGTACCGGCGATGTTGATGTTAGGGAGTGTCTCAAAACTTTTATTTCACCACTTTATCCAATAACATTTGAAGAAATTAGAAATCAAATCAATCCCAATTTAAATAAGAATCAGTGTCAGGTTTTAGTAAATCTTCTTAATAAGTATCGTACCTGTTTTGCAAATTCTTTACGAGAACTTGGTAAAACAAATGTCGTAAAAAAATGTTGATTGCATTGATCGATAACGAGCCAGTGACGTACAGGCCTTATCGCTTGCCTTATGCAAATAGACAGATAGTGAGAGAAATGGTAAAGGAACTAATGGATAATGGTATTGTGCAAGAATCAGAGTCAGCATATGCTAGTCCTATCCTGCTTGTTAAGAAAAAGTCCGGAGAAGAACGTATGTGCATAGATTACCGTGCAATAAATCGAAAATGTCTGAAGATGAACCAACCTTTACCACGAGTTACCGACCTTTTAGACAATTTGGATGGCAACATATTTTATAGTACCCTAGATTTGGCTTCAGGCTACCACCAGATCCCGTTAGACGATGATGCCATTCCAAAAACAGCATTTATCACGCCTGACGGGCACTATGAACATTTAAGGATGCCATTTGGTTTGGTAAATGCTCCTGCAGTGTTCCAGAGGACGATTAATAAGGTACTAGGACCACTTCGTATTGACAAGGCTATGGCATATCTTGATGACCTACTTATTCCATCTAAATCTGTTGATCAAGGTCTTGAAAGGTTGGAGATGGTGCTACAAGCGTTTACGAAAGCAGACATGACTTTTAAGCTAAGTAAATGCCATTTTCTGCAGACCCAAATTGAGTACCTTGGACACGAAGTTACAAGCGAGGGAGTGAAGCCCGGATATGGAAAAATTAAAGCGGTATCAGAATTCCCAACTCCAAAAGATGTCCATGAAGTTAGGCGATTTTTGGGCTCAGCCAGCTATTTCAGGAAATTTGTTTATGGTTTTGAGTCCATTGTCAAACCTTTAACTAGCCTTACAAGCAAAAATTCCATTTTTACGTGGAATGAAGAACAAGAAGACGCTTTCCAGGAGGCCTAAATCCTATTGAAAAACAACCTGTACCAATGAACACGTTGCACATTAACCACCTAGGTCCTTTTGTGAAAAGTGTCAAGAAAAATGCTTATTTGATAGTAGCAGTAGACGGCTTTACTAAATTCACATTTTTAAAAGGCAGTTACAAATACGAAAACAGTTCCTGTCCTTAATTTCTTAAACGGTATTTTTGATACATTTGGAGTTCCTCGTAGAATAATCTATAATCGATGTACTGCTTTTACGAGTAAACAGTTTACAGAATTTTGCTTAAGGTTAGGAATTAAGCGAGTATTGTGTGCCACATCTACTCCAAGTGCTAACGGCCAATTGGAGCGGATGAATCGAATGATACTTTCAGCATTGATGGCCTCAACCGATGACGAAACGCGTTTGGATCAGGCTGTAAGTGGTGTTAAGTGGTGAATTAATTCGACGGTTAATTCCACGACAAGGAAAAGTCCCTACGAATTGTTCTTTGGTTATTGACCTAGAGGAGTTCACGTTGCCTTTTTGTCGACAGAGGTAAGTCAGGATAATCAATTGGATTTGGCAGGATTATCAGAAAAAGTATTACGATAAAGCGCATGCGTCTCCAATAAAGTTTGGAGTTGGAAAACAAGTACTTGTAATGAAACCTAAGGGTTCTAATGACGGTCAAAGCAGAAAGCTTGAGCCACGGTTTAAAGGACCATTTCACGTTACGAAAGTGTTAGATAACGATCGTTACGTGATCGAAGAGTTGCCTGGATTTAGGAGATCCTATATAGGGATTTGTACCTCGGAACGAATGAAACTGTTTACTGCTGGTGGAGCCTCTAACGAGAGCGACACGGATAGTGAATAGTTCCATTTGTTTATTTTTTTTGAAAAGTGTTCTAATGTTTGCTATTTTTTTTATTTACAGATAAACCTTCACGAGGCACAGCGTTTACGAGCAAAAGTTTTACGGACTTTTGTTAGTCGTTAGGTATTAAACGTGTTTTATGCTTCGAGCATATATACTAGCGTGTAGACAGCGTCCAAATGAGCTTTGTTTTGTATCAGGGGGGGAAATAGATGTCATATAGTGTCCAGCAATCTCATTGGTCCGTTTTGAATTTGCGTGTCAAGTCGAATTGTCACATATGCCATTATTGTCAATTTGTTTTGTATCTAGAGTTATTTTTACAATTTAATAGTGTTTGGATATTACTTTTAAAGCCATTTTTTTAAATTAATTTGAGTATATATTATATGGTGAGAGTTTGTGTGATTTGTAAATATAAATATGAAAATGAATCATCAAGGTCGTTTTACAAGTAAATATGCATTAGCGTCTCTTGCACTTGTTTAAAAATAGGAAAATGCTTAAAGCAAATATACCGCCATATTCGAGGCTGCATACCAACACTTGGACTTCGGTATCTTGAAAGATTACTTCCACCATATTTCGGATGACCCTCCAATCCAATGAGTTGCACTCGATAAGTGGGCTGGTCTTGGTAGGTATTCTTGGTAATCAGATAGAAGAGGCAACGGAAGTCACCTCAAAGTATCAAAGCCTTCCCAGTGGCTGGTAACTGATTTCGAAGTTCTGACAGTCGACCACACTTCCTTCGAAAGACAGACGCTAATCCTCGGCCGTCGCTGATAGTGGCGGAAACGCTATGGGCCAATGAGTAGTCATCAGGAAGTGTGAACAGGTCTTGCTCTCTCTCAATAGTCACGCCGTATCTAGCTTTCCCAGTACCTCCATATGCACCCATAAATTCTTCGAAAGCAAGGTCGGGTGTATCTTGGACTTGATTTACGACTCCTTCTTCCTGGTTATGATCTCCTACAAATTTCGCCAGTCGGTTTCGGTGTACTACCTTAGGCTTTCCATTCGGAGTCTTTATTACACGGTATATGATGTCATTGATTCTTTTCTTAATGATGTATGGTCCCTCTCAAAATTGTTGTAGCTTTGGTGAGTACCCCTTCTGTCTTTTCGGGTTATGGAGCCAGACTTTGTCACCTTCTTGGAAACATCCCTCTATAGCTTGGGTATCATACCGTTTCTTCATCCTGTCACTGGCAACTTGGAGATGGGAGCGAACCAAATCATGCATGTCGTCCATTTTTCTTCGTAACTGGATTACATCCATTCTCTCATTTTCTTTAAAACAGGATCATTATCTTGTTCTTCTTTAATTCTAGTAGGTGCCCAGTCGTCGTTAACTACAGTTGTTCGTAGTATTGCAGTTTCTTTTAATTCTGTCTTACTGCAGTAAGAACACTCTTCTGGGCACGGTCTTCTGGAAAGGGAGTCTGCATTTCTGTGACTTATCCCAGCTCGATGTTCGATCCTAAAGTCGTACTCTTGGAGTCGTTCGATCCACCTGGCAATTTGACCTTCAGGGTTCTTAAACTGCATTAGCCATTTTAGGGCTGCATGGTCCGTCCGGATTAAGAATTTTCTTCCATAAAGATATTGGTAGAAGTGTTCAACCGATTTCACAACTGCCAGAAGTTCTCTTCTCGTCTCCCCCAAGACTATGATGTCGTCTAAGTAGACCAGGCACGTTTTCCAAGACAACCCTCTCAGTACGTTCTCCATCAGTCTTTCAAATGTCGCAGGAGCATTACATAGTCCGAATGGCAGGACATTGAACTGAAATAATCCAGAACCGGTGGTAAAGGCTGTCTTTTCTTTGTCTCTTGGGTCCATTTCTACCTGCCAATAACCAGACTTCAAATCTAAGGTAGAAAATAATTTACTTCCCGCTAGAGTGTCCAGGGTATCGTCGATTCGAGGCAGAGGATAACTGTCCTTCTTGGTAACATTGTTCAACTGACGGTAGTCTACACAGAACCTCTAAGTCCATCCTTTTTCTTGACCAAGACTACCGGAGAGACCCATGGACTGGTAGAAGGTTCTATCACTCCATCTTCTTCCATTTCTCGAACAATCCTTTCAGCTTCTTGCCTCTTTGCCTGTGGTAATCTTCTAGCTGATTGACGAATTGGCTTGGCATCACCCGTGTCGATTTTATGTTTTACAGCAGAGGTACAAAAATGTTGCGATACCGATGAAGAAAATCTTTCATTTTTCTTTTCTCTTCTCGGTTTAAAGATGTACCAGCAACCGCCACCATTTGTTCAAACTTATCGTTGGAATTATCGGGAATAGTTGTCTGTCGAATTATAGATGTTACTGGTACGGAGGTTCCAACTTTGGTCTCTTTCTTGATCGTAATTGGGTGATCATTGACATTTATAACTCGTACTGGAATTTCTTTAGCAGAAGTGACCAATCCTTTTCCTATCAAAATTCCTCGACCGACCTCCTCATCATGGTTCCATCATCACAGGTATTCCTTCGTCAATAGTTCCTTGCAGTCTGGCCACTATGATCGTTTCGCTTCTACCAGGTACCACAGTATCCTCCTGGGCAACGGCTGGCACGGTTTTGTCCTCATATAGATGAAGGAATATTTCTTCAGAACCAACTTTGATAACTCTGTTCTTGAAATCCAGTTGGAAACCATGTGAGTTCATCACATCCATTCCTAATATCACATCTTCCTCAATATCAGCGACAATAACAGTATGCGTGAACTTTTCTGAGCCAATTCCTATTTGAACCGGGACTTCTCCAAGGATGTTAGCTCTATCACCTGTGGCAGTTCGCAGTCTTGTTGGTAAAAGCTTCTTACGGCTATTTATAGTTGTTGGCCGTATAATCGTTCTGGTCGCTCCAGTATCCACCAATAGTGTATACTTTTTACCGTTGACTTCACCATCTACATATACACTGTCTTCGCGGCATTTCAAAGAGGCTATTAGTATAAGAGGGTCTTTGGAAACGTTCCGGGTCGAAGCTGCCCCCTCTAGGCCCGCCCGTTTTAGTTTTTCCTGTGGAGTAGTTTCTTGATTCGTAGTGACCCCAGGACGTTTACATGAATTGCGAGCATGTCCTATTTCACCACAATTCCAGCGCCTGATGGTCTTATTCTTTTTCTTATCAGTAAAGTTCTTCATCATATTTACTAATTGGTCTAACTTATTTTCATCTTCCTCTTCCGTTACAGACCTTACTTTACTGTATCCTCCACAAGCTTTCGAAGCCGCTTCATACTCAAGCGCGGCAGACAAGATGTCAACTAATGTTTTGTGGTGGGCTAAACGGAGTGTCTTTGCCATTTCGTGGTCACGAAGTCCATCAAGAAATGCTTTAACAGCTAAACATTCCATCATTTGTTCTGGAGCTGAAGGGTAAGCAAATCTTACCAATCTGGCAATATCTACTTCGTACACTTGAAGTGTCTCCTCTCACTTCTGTTTTCGAGTCTTTAACTGCGATCGGTACAAGTTCTCCAAGTGTTCGTGACCATATCGCATGTTCAAGCTTTTCTTCAGTTGCACAAAATCATCTGTGTCCTCCACTGGTATGGTCTGAAGAACATCCAAAGCGTCTCCTCTCAGAGCGATGGTGAGGTTTATTGCCTTCTCTTTTTGGGACCATCCGTTCGCTCTTGCAGCTGTTTCGAACTGTTTGAGATAATTTTCCCAAGACATCTTTCCGTCAAAGGTTGGGGCCTTAACACGAACAGAACTTTCGTTGCCTTCCAATTTCGGTTTCCGCTCCACTTTGTAGCTTCTCATTTCGTCCTCGTTTTCCTCTCCTAAATCTTCCATATCTTCTTTACCTCCCTTTTCCATCTCTTCCATTTGCTTTTCCATTTCTCTTATTTTATCTTCAATTTTTTTTCAAATGAAGACATTTTATTTTCCATAGACGAAATATCCAAAGAAACTTTGATTTCCAAAGAAGAAATGTCAGAAGAAACTTTATTTTCCAAAGACGAAATATCATTTTTTAAAGAAGACATATCAGTAGAGACTTTGTTTTCCAAAGAAGAAATATCATTTTTCAAAGAAGACATATCGCAAGAAATATCATTTTTTAAACAAGACATTTCGGAAGAAATATCACTCTTCAAAGAAGACATGTCAGAAGAGATATCACTCTTCAAAGAAGACATGTCGGAAGAGATATCACTCTTCAAAGAAGACATATCGGAAGAGATATCACTCTTCAAAGAAGACATATTGGAAGAAACTTTATTTAAGGAAGAAATAATTGTAGCAGAAGAGTCGTCTACGAAAATATGATTTTCTGGATCTAAACCATCATTTTCCAATGCTTGCTTAAGTCGCTCCAACAACTCAGTCTTCCTTCCTGTTGTTTCCAATTCACGATCCTCCAGCTCTTGACGCAATTCTGTCACTTTCAAGTCACAAAGTTTTTTCGACATATTTATTTTTTTTACACTATATTTATTTACAATATCCCACTTCTGACAGCAATGTAACGTTTATTTATTTTTACTAGTCTTTTTTAATTTATTTTCATACTATTTAAATCACTAACACTGTTTAATTTATATAACACAATTTATTTACAATACTTTAATTTATGTAAGACAATATTTCTATTCGCATTTACCTAACAACATACTACTAACTAACTAACTCAAAATATTCGAATTGGTCCTTTATATAGGTAAATATGATTCGAGTATACTCCAGTCTATTCTGGAAATCGTCTCGAAGATTCCCCGCTTCGCTCATCAAGCGCCGTTGAAAGAAGCGTATATTCTGGAATATTCTCGCGTCATCTGTCTGCTTCGCGTCTGGGTCATAGCGCCAGAGGCGTACTCGCACAACAATATACTACTTATTGAAAGAAGATACTACAAGCAGTGTAGTACATACTTCTACGACAAGTAAATACTACTGAAACTTATAACATGCTTAATGGTGGAGCAGATACTTCTAAGTAAATTCTTTAATTTGTAGTATTAGCATTTACTAGTAACTTTCTTTAATTGTGTGTGTTGGCAGTAGTTAAAAAGTAAATTTAAATAAGTAAAATATATTCCTTAAAATAATTTTTAATTTGTGTGATAACATTGCAGTACAATGTTTCCCCATATTATGCATGTAGCTGATAATGAAAATCGTAGAGCCATCTACCAAGAGTTTTATCTTCGACGACGACCTATGAGGGATGCTGCAGATCCTTTTTCTTTAACTGATGAACACTTCTGTTCAGGTTGAATAAGGAGCTAGTTCGTTTCTTGTTTGATGAAATAGTTCCATGTATGAGAAATGCCAATAACTGCAAAGCTATAGGTATAACCGTTGGGAAAAACATTTGCAGCCTTATCATTCTATACAACAGGAACATATCAGGGAGTTATTGGACAGTCATTTAATGTATCAATGTCCCAACAAAGTATCAGTCGATGTGTCACTGAAGTCCACAATTGATTATTGATCAGCTTGCTGATAGATATATAAAGATCCCACAAACTCTGTTGGAGAAAGATCGAATAAAGGAAAGATTTATGATTAAAACGGATTCCCAGGGGTTATTGGTGCAATAGATTGTACACATATTGCAATTTTTTAGACCCACAGAAGAATAACATAATTACTTTAACAGGTAATAAGATTTTTTCATAATTCTGAATACTATAATTTGCATTTTATTTTTAGATATGTGACTATGATTTAAAAATCTTAAATATAAATGCGAGATATCCAGGGTCCTGTCATGATGCTTTCATTTAGAGAAATTCCATTATACATGACGAGTTGAGTCAATGTTATAATGCTGGAGATCAAACTTCATGGTTATTAGGTGATTCAGGATATCCCCAACAACAATGGCTCATGACTCCTATATTGAATCCTGCAATAGATTCACCTCAGTATCATTACAACATAAGACATGCCAGTGCAAGAAATTGTATTGAGCATTGTACTGGGGTTTTGAAAAGTCGGTTCAGATGTTTGTTACAAAAATTGCAATATAACCCTGAAAAAGTAGGGAATATAGTTGTAACATGTGCAGTACTGCATAATTTGTGCACAACACAGAATTTTGAACACCCTATACTAAATCAGCTAGAAGAAAATGAAGATTATTTGATAGTTGCTGATGATTGTAATTAGCTATAAATTAATGAAAATAATAAAAATTTATGGATTCAAAGATATTTCTCATGAGTTTTCTGTTAATATAAATATTTATTACATGTCTCATATATTTGATTACACTGTTTGCTTGAGGAGGAGATAAAGAAAAATTCAAAATTAACATTAATTATTTATATATATATATATATATATATATATACATAAATATAACAAACCCTTAAATCTAAAATAAAAAGAAACTCAAAAATCCAAAATAATAATAGCTCTCAACTAAAATACCCAGTAATACAAAAAATAAAATATTGGTATCTTAGTTGTGACAATTAAATTATTGTTCACAAACAAAAATGGTCCACAAGTACTTGAAAAGAATATGCCATTCTATTAATATTTTCAAGTGACCTCAAAATATCTTCATGCATACTTCAGATCAACTTTGCGATTTTTTGAACTATTTTTGGTTTTTTCACTATTTCTTTTAGGGTACTATTTGTTGTAGACTCTATTTCTGACTGCACATTGTTCTCTATTGACAGGCCATCAAAGATTTCCTCTACTATATTCTGATCTGCTTCTTGATTTATTCCATGAGACATTGGGTGGTATGAATAAAAAACGAAGTACATGCTAATACTAGAAGTATTAACATCTTCTTTGTAGTATATACTTCAAATGTAAGAAGGTACCACATTTCAAAGTAGATACTTTTAATTTTTCCGGAATTTACTATACTAAGTAGAATTCACGCGAAAACGGCTGAAGTATTTACTATAATTTGAAGTAGTGACTTCATACAGCAGATACTTCAATTTCAAGAAGAAATTGTAGTATTTACTTGACATTAGCGAAGTTGGTAAAATAGCAGCTTCACCGAGAATGCTAAATGCTACGATATGAAAATGATTATTATTATCATTAATAATAATAAAGACTTATTATTTATTTTCGTCTAATTTCAGCAATATTTTGTTCAGCATATAATTTAGGCATAACTGGTTCATCTTCTACATCAATTTGTTGAAAATCTTCATGTGGATCTCTCAAAAACTTACCACAGTTATATATGTAAACTCGTAAAATTTTTGTTGCCATTGGTTTAATTTAATTTTCCGATTCCCTGTTTTCTTCTTATCCACGATACTCTTAATTTTACTTTTCATGTTATTGATTTTCTTCATCACTTGTTTACAATCTAATGTTTGTTTAGTATTTTTATAGTAAATATACGACCAATCCCTAAGTACCTTGTCTTTTGTTGATTTAATTGCAGGTGTCATTTTTTTATCTAAAATTATTTTATGGTCTTCCAATGTAATAACAAAGGCTAACTGTAAATCTTCATTATGGGATTCTTCTTGTTGGGGCATTTCTTCATCTGAAGACATTTTAATAACCACACCTACACACCTGACTACTTATTTCAAATGAAATTAACCAAATTTGATAAACATGTCTTAATATTGTAATTCCCAACTAGGTCAAAGTGGGGTAGATGCTACACCTTTTGAAGCATATACTACTTATTGAAAGAAGATACTACAAGCAGTGTAGTACATACTTCTACGACAAGTAAATACTACTGAAACTTAAAACATGCTTAATGGTGGAGCAGACACTTCTAAGTAAATTCTTTAATTTGTAGTATTAGCATTTACTTCATTTTTATTCATACCACCCATTATATAAACTTCCTTTGTATAAACCTTCAGTATCTGAAATTAAAATAAAAGCATTGGATTCATTGAATCCAATAATTAGTTGATTATAAGTAGACATACTTTGTTCACATTCATTTTTGGAATAAGTTGATCCTACAATCTGTTTTTCTCTAGGTTTTTCTTCTGCTGTCAGTTTGATAATTTTCCTTTTGAGACCTGTAAAAAGTATAATGATATACAATCTAGTTTGTATTACATTCCATTTAGATTTTTTTAAGTATTTTATGCACCTTTCTCAGTATCACTATTATCTCCATGAGCTGCTAGAGGTCCTATTAAGTTTAAATGGTGTTTTCTCTAATATGGAGAGAGTTTTATTATGAGGACCTGCACCAGTACCATGATGATATTAATATATTTCAGCCGATTTGGCTTTAGTTTTAGATTTCCAGTCTGCAAGTTCATTCCATTCTTCTACAGTCGTTTCACCTTGGCCCAAACCATTCAATTTCGTGGTAAATTCTTTCCATAACTTCGCATTTTTTTGTTTTTCATGTGTGCTAAATCTATTCGTAATAATTTTATTATGCACTTCGGAAAATATTAATAATGTTGCCCAATGATCATTTGATACATTATTTGGAAGATTGTCGAAATAAAACCACACAACTAATTAAATAAATATAAACTTTCTTCCAATATCCAGCATGGCAATCCAACAACTTATTTTTAACTAAAAAAAGGTTATTCCCATTCTTCCGTATTGCTGCCTGTGGCCTTGGCTACTGGCATTACCAGCACAACAATAAAAAAATATAGATACTAAAATTACAGAGGTTTGTAATGCAACAATATAACACAAGGCCAAAATATATAAGAAAAACAAAATTTATTGGAAAAACGCTTCCTTATGGGACTAACATTTTTAAATATTTTTTGTTCTTTTTGTTGGATCTGTTGGCAGCCTTTGCCTTGTATAGAACTCATGCATTTTGTAACTGTTAATTTTTTAGGTTGGTTGTCTTTGACCTACATAAAAATGGTGTCAAAAAAAATATTGAATTGACACATTTACGTTCTCACTGTATAATTACATATTTTTTATGTCTCTTTACTAACTATTTTAATTTAAAAAATTATACCGCTTTTAAAAATATCTTCTTTAGCTTTCAATTTATATATTTTTTATATCTTACTTGCTCTAACATTATTTTTCGGATATTTTTGATTCTGGGCCTGGGTCGTAGGAACAAAATCGTCTTTCCTGGCCTATAATTGAGAATCTCCGATAAATAATGTTAGAGCAGTTGCGAGGAAAAGTAACACTAAGACCCAAAGTAATAACTGGTACGACACTAGGCGCCGGTAAGTTACTTTGGGGTTTGTGGTACTTTTTCTTGCAACTGCTCTAACATTATTTGTCGGAGATTCTCGATTCTGGGCCAGGAAAGATGATTTCGCTCTTACAACTCAGGCCCAATCTTCGGGATTCTAGTTGGAGAACTAGTAACTTTCTTTAATTGTGTGTGTTGGCAGTAGTTAAAAAGTAAATTTAAATAAGTAAAATATATTCCTTAAAATAATTTTTAATTTGTGTGATAACATTGCAGTACAATGTTTCCCCATATTATGCATGTAGCTGATAATAGGTTTGTTCCAACCAAGCAAAGAACCGTTCTAGAATGGTAATATTACCACTCATGAGACCAAATTAGTGCACTGCGCAACTCACTACACTACTGCGCACAAAAATTACTATTTTAGAACGGTTCTCTGCTTGGTTGGAACAGACCTAACGAAAATCGTAGAGCCATCTACCAAGAGTTTTATCTTCGACGACGACCTATGAGGGATGCTGCAGATCCTTTTTCTTTAACTGATGAACACTTCTGTTCAGGTTGAATAAGGAGCTAGTTCGTTTCTTGTTTGATGAAATAGTTCCATGTATGAGAAATGCCAATAACTGCAAAGCTATAGGTATAACCGTTGGGAAAAACATTTGCAGCCTTATCATTCTATACAACAGGAACATATCAGGGAGTTATTGGACAGTCATTTAATGTATCAATGTCCCAACAAAGTATCAGTCGATGTGTCACTGAAGTCCACAATTGATTATTGATCAGCTTGCTGATAGATATATAAAGATCCCACAAACTCTGTTGGAGAAAGATCGAATAAAGGAAAGATTTATGATTAAAACGGATTCCCAGGGTTATTGGTGCAATAGATTGTACACATATTGCAATTTTGAGACCCACAGAAGAATAACATAATTACTTTAACAGGTAATAAGATTTTTTCATAATTCTGAATACTATAATTTGCATTTTATTTTTTTAGATATGTGACTATGATTTAAAAATCTTAAATATAAATGCGAGATATCCAGGGTCCTGTCATGATGCTTTCATTTAGAGAAATTCCATTATACATGACGAGTTGAGTCAATGTTATAATGCTGGAGATCAAACTTCATGGTTATTAGGTGATTCAGGATATCCCCAACAACAATGGCTCATGACTTCTATATTGAATCCTGCAATAGATTCACCTCAGTATCATTACAACATAAGACATGCCAGTGCAAGAAATTGTATTGAGCATTGTACTGGGGTTTTGAAAAGTCGGTTCAGATGTTTGTTACAAAAATTGCAATATAACCCTGAAAAAGTAGGGAATATAGTTGTAACATGTGCAGTACTGCATAATTTGTGCACAACACAGAATTTTGAACACCCTATACTAAATCAGCTAGAAGAAAATGAAGATTATTTGATAGTTGCTGATGATTGTAATCAGCTATAAATTAATGAAAATAATAAAAATTTATGGATTCAAAGATATTTCTCATGAGTTTTCTGTTAATATAAATATTTATTACATGTCTCATATATTTGATTACACTGTTTGCTTGAGGAGGAGATAAAGAAAAATTCAAAATTAACATTAATTATTTATATATATATATATATATATACATAAATATAACAAACCCTTAAATCTAAAATAAAAAGAAACTCAAAAATCCAAAATAATAATAGCTCTCAACTAAAATACCCAGTAATACAAAAAATAAAATATTGGTATCTTAGTTGTGACAATTAAATTATTGTTCACAAACAAAAATGGTCCACAAGTACTTGAAAAGAATATGCCATTCTATTAATATTTTCAAGTGACCTCAAAATATCTTCATGCATACTGTTCAGATCAACTTTGCGATTTTTTGAACTATTTTTGGTTTTTTCACTATTTCTTTTAGGGTGACTATTTGTTGTAGACTCTATTTCTGACTGCACATTGTTCTCTATTGACAGGCCATCAAAGATTTCCTCTACTCTATTCTGATCTGCTTCTTGATTTATTCCATGAGACATTGGGTGGTATGAATAAAAACGAAGTACATGCTAATACTAGAAGTATTAACATCTTCTTTGTAGTATATACTTCAAATGTAAGAAGGTACTACATTTCAAAGTAGATACTTTTAATTTTTCCGGAATTTACTATACTAAGTAGAATTCACGCGAAAACGGCTGAAGTATTTACTATAATTTGAAGTAGTGACTTCATACAGCAGATACTTCAATTACTTGACGTTAGCGAAGTTGGTAAAATAGCAGCTTCACCGAGAATGCTAAATGCTACGATATGAAAATGATTATTATTATCATTAATAATTAATAATAATAATGACTTATTATTTATTTTCGTCTAATTTCAGCAATATTTTGTTCAGCATATAATTTAGGCATAACTGGTTCATCTTCTACATCAATTTGTTGAAAATCTTCATGTGGATCTCTCAAAAACTTACCACAGTTATATATGTAAACTCGTAAAATTTTTGTTGCCATTGGTTTAATTTAATTTTCCGATTCCCTGTTTTCTTCTTATCCACGATACTCTTAATTTTACTTTTCATGTTATTGATTTTCTTCATCACTTGTTTACAATCTAATGTTTGTTTAGTATTTTTATTGTAAATATACAACCAATCCCTAAGTACCTTGTCTTTTGTTGATTTAATTGCAGGTGTCATTTTTTTATCTAAAATTATTTTATGGTCTTCCAATGTAATAACAAAGGCTAACTGTAAATCTTCATTATGGGATTCTTCTTGTTGGGGCATTTCTTCATCTGAAGATATTTTAATAACCACACCTACACACCTGACTACTTATTTCAAATGAAATTAAACAAATTTGATAAACATGTCTTAATATTGTAATTCCCAACTAGGTCAAAGTGGGGTAGATGCTACACCTTTTGAAGCATATACTACTTATTGAAAGAAGATACTACAAGCAGTGTAGTACATACTTCTACGACAAGTAAATACTACTGAAACTTATAACATGCTTAATGGTGGAGCAGACACTTCTAAGTAAATTCTTTAATTTGTAGTATTAGCATTTACTTCATTTTTATTCATACCACCCATTATATAAACTTCCTTTGTATAAACCTTCAGTATCTGAAATTAAAATAAAAGCATTGGATTCATTGAATCATATAATTAGTTGATTATAAGTAGACATACTTTGTTCACATTCATTTTTGGAATAAGTTGATCCTACAATCTGTTTTTCTCTAGGTTTTTCTTCTGCTGTCAGTTTGATAATTTTCCTTTTGAGACCTGTAAAAAGTATAATGATATACAATCTAGTTTGTATTACATTCCATTTAGATTTTTTTAAGTATTTTATGCACCTTTCTCAGTATCACTATTATCTCCATGAGCTGCTAGAGGTCCTATTAAGTTTAAATGGTGTTTTCTCTAATATGGAGAGAGTTTTATTATGAGGACCTGCACCAGTACCATGATGATATTAATATATTTCAGCCGATTTGGCTTTAGTTTTAGATTTCCAGTCTGCAAGTTCATTCCATTCTTCTACAGTCGTTTCACCTTGGCCCAAACTATTCAATTTCGTGGTAAATTCTTTCCATAACTTCGCATTTTTTTGTTTTTCATGTGTGCTAAATCTATTCGTAATAATTTTATTATGCACTTCGGAAAATATTAATAATGTTGCCCAATGATCATTTGATACATTATTTGGAAGATTGTCGAAATAAAACCACACAACTAATTAAATAAATATAAACTTTCTTCCAATTTTCCAATATCCAGCATGGCAA
The DNA here is from genome assembly GCA_035357415.1 of Ophraella communa. Taxonomy (NCBI): domain Eukaryota; kingdom Metazoa; phylum Arthropoda; class Insecta; order Coleoptera; family Chrysomelidae; genus Ophraella; species Ophraella communa. Next base: position 26,729,620 of record CM068980.1, read on the forward strand.
TCGAACAACTTATTTTTAACTAAAAAAAGGTTATTCCCATTCTTCCGTATTGCTGCCTGTGGCCTTGGCTACTGGCATTACCAACACAACAATAAAAAATATAGATACTAAAATTACAGAGGTTTGTAATGCAACAATATAACACAAGGCCAAAATATATAAGAAAAAACAAAAATTTATTGGAAAAACGCTTCCTTATGGGACTAACATTTTTAAATATTTTTTTGTTCTTTTTGTTGGATCTGTTGGCAGCCTTGCCTTGTATAGAACTCATGCATTTTGTAACTGTTAATTTTTTAGGTTGGTTGTCTCTGACATACATGAAAATGGTGTCAAAAAAAAATATTGAATTGACACATTTACGTTCTCACTGTATAATTACATATTTTTTATGTCTCTTTACTAACTATTTTAATTTAAAAAATTATACCGCTTTTAAAAATATCTTCTTTAGCTTTCAATTTATATATTTTTTATATCTTACTTGCTCTAAGATTATTTTTCGGATATTTTGATTCTGGGCCTGGGTCGTAGGAACAAAATCGTCTTTCCTGGCCTATAATTGAGAATCTCCGATAAATAATGTTAGAGCAGTTGCGAGGAAAAGTAACACTAAGACCCAAAGTAATAACTGGTACGACACTAGGCGCCGGTAAGTTACTTTGGGGTTTGTGGTACTTTTTCTTGCAACTGCTCTAACATTATTTGTCGGAGATTCTCGATTCTGGGCCAGGAAAGACGATTTCGCTCTTACAACTCAGGCCCAATCTTCGGGATTCTAGTTGGAGAACTAGTAACTTTCTTTAATTGTGTGTGTTGGCAGTAGTTAAAAAGTAAATTTAAATAAGTAAAATATATTCCTCAAAATAATTTTTAATTTGTGTGATAACATTGCAGTACAATGTTTCCCCATATTATGCATGTAGCTGATAATGAAAATCGTAGAGCCATCTACCAAGAGTTTTATCTTCGACGACGACCTATGAGGGATGCTGCAGATCCTTTTTCTTTAACTGATGAACACTTCTGTTCAGGTTGAATAAGGAGCTAGTTCGTTTCTTGTTTGATGAAATAGTTCCATGTATGAGAAATTCCAATAATTGCAATGCTATAGGTATAACCGTTGGGAAAAACATTTGCAGCCTTATCATTCTATACAACAGGAACATATCAGAGAGTTATTGGACAGTCATTTAATGTATTGTAACGTTTATTTATTTTTACTAGTCTTTTTAATTTATTTTTATACTATTTAAATCACTAACACTGTTTAATTTATATAACACAATTTATTTACAATACTTTAATTTATATAAGACAATATTTCTATTCGCATTTATCTAACAACATACTACTAACTAACCCAAAATATTCGAATCAGTCCTTTATATAGGTAAATATTGTCGAGCATATTCCAGTCTATTCTGAAAATCATCTCGATGATTCCCCGCTTCGCTCATCAAACGCCGTATATTCCAGAACGTTCTCGCATCATCTGTCTGCTTCGCGTCTGGGTCATAGCGCCAGGGGCGTACTCGCACAACATTGCCCCCTCCTTAAGAGATAGTTCCTCCTGGAACTTTTAAGGAATTGAGACTGGATGGAGATACTTGCAACTGAATCCTCGTCTACAATTTCCAGTTGCATGGAAATAACATGGAATGGTCTTTGATGTCAGCTGGACACGGGGCGAATGGCTGCATACCAACACTTGGACTTCGGTATCTTGAAAGATTACTTCTCTATTTTCGGCATGGCTAGCTTCTGTATGTTGGACTCCAATACGTGCTCTCTCAAGTTAAGTAATGATTCCCATATATTTCGATAAGTGGGCTGGTCTTGGTAGGTATTCTTGGTAATCAGATAGAAGAGGCAACAGAAGTCATCTCAAAGTATCAAAGCCTTCCCAGTGGCTGGTAACTGATTTCGAAGTTCTGACAGTCGACCAAACCTAACCTAACCTAACCTAACCTAACCAAACTTCCTTCGAAAGACAGACGCTAATCCTCGGCCGTCGCTGATATTGGCGGAAACGCTATGGGCCAATGAGTAGTCATCAGGAAGTGTGAACAGGTCTTGCTCTCTCTTAATAGTCACGCCGTATCTAGCTTTCCCAGTACCTCCATATGCACCCATAAATTCTTCGAAAGCAAGGTCGGGTGTATCTTGGACTTGATTTACGACTCCTTCTTCCTGGTTATGATCTCCTACAAATTTCGCCAGTCGGTTTCGGTGTACTACCTTAGGCTTTCCATTCGGAGTCTTTATTATACGGTATATGATGTCATTGATTCTTTTCTTAATGATGTATGGTCCCTCCCAAGATTGTTGTAGCTTTGGTGAGTACCCCTTCTGTCTTTTCGGGTTATGGAGCCAGACTTTGTCACCTTCTTAGAAACATCCCTCTATAGCTTGGGTATCATACCGTTTCTTCATCCTGTCACTGGCAACTTGGAGATGGGAGCGAACCAAATCATGCATGTCGTCCATTTTTCTTCGTAACTGGATTACATAGTCTTCTCCAGCTATATCCTCTCCAGGTCGGCATCCAAACTCGAGGTCGCATGGTAACCTCATCTCACGTCCAAACAAGACTTTCGCTGGTGTTTGACCTGTTGATTAATTGACGGCGGATCGATAAGCCATTGCAAAGAGCGAAATATACTGGTCCCAGTCTCTTTGGTGATCGGATACTACTTTTGATAGATATTTGCCAATGGTTTTATTCATGCGTTCTACCTTTCCATCCGATTGTGGGTGCAATGCTGTAGTTCTTGTTTTCTTCATTCCTTAATTGTCGCAAATTCCTTGAAAGAGTTGACTTTCGAAGTTCCTTCCTTGGTCACTGTGAATCTCCAAGGGCACTCCATATCGGCAAATAAACTCCTTCACTAGCACGTCTGCGACAGTTGCTGCCTCTTGATTTGGAATGGCGTAGACTTCAACCCACTTCGTAAAATAATCCATTACCACCAACATGTATTTATTCTTATTCTCAGTAGTGGGGAACGGTCCAGCAATATCTAAAGCAATTCTCTCTAATGGGCTACCAACGTTATATTGTTTCATGGGAGCCTTTCCTCTTTTCTGAGGTCCATTACTAGCAGCACAGATGGTACACTTCTTACACCAGTCCTTAACATCATCGGAACTATTCATCCAATAAAACCTTTCAGGAACTCTCTGCAGGGTTTTCTTAACACCAAGATGACCTCCTGATGGACTGTCGTAGTACTTCGGCTACTCTACTCTTTGGTATAACTAATTGCTTTCTGTTAACGGAACCGTTGTCATTTTCAATTATTCTCTTTAATAAATCGCCTTCCAAAATGAAAGACTCCCACTGAGCCCAATATGATTTAAGGACTGTAGAGAATTTTGACACTTCTTGCCAAGTAGGTCGACGATCTTCTATCTTCCATTCTCTCATTTTCTTCTTTAATTCTAGTAGGTGCCCAGTCGTCGTTAACTACAGTTGTTCGTAGTATTGCAGTTTCTTTTAATTCTGTCTTACTGCAGTGAGAACACTCTTCTGGGCACGGTTTTCTGGAAAGGGAGTCTGCATTTCTGTGACTTATCCCAGCTCGATGTTCGATCCTAAAGTCGTACTCTTGGAGTCGTTCGATCCACCTGGCAATTTGACCTTCAGGGTTCTTAAACTGCATTAGCCATTTTAGGGCTGCATGGTCCGTCCGGATTAAGAATTTTCTTCCATAAAGATATTGGTAGAAGTGTTCAACCGATTTCACAACTGCCAGAAGTTCTCTTCTCGTAACGCAGTAATTCCGCTCAGGTTTGGAGAGTACTTTACTAAAATAACCCAGGACTCTCTCTTGTCCATCTTGAATCTGTGAAAGGACTCCTCCAATTCCGATATTACTGGCATCTGTATCCAAAATAAATTCTCCTTCCGGTTGTGGGTAGCCTGATATCGGTGCTGCGGTTAAATGCTTCTTCAGAGTTTCAAAAGCCGTTAGACAGTTTTTCATCCCAGCAGAACTCTCTCGTTTCCTCTGTAAGGCGTGTTAATGGCTTGGCAATGTCTGAAAACTTTCTGATAAATCGGCGGTAGTATGTACATAGACCAAGAAAACTTCTTATTTGATGTTTATCAGTTGGTCGTGGCCATTGTTTGATAGATAATTAACTTTGTCTTTGAATAACTGACATTTCTTTGGATTCAGCATCAGTTGGGCAGCTTGAAGTCTTTTAAAAACATCTAAGTTTTTCAGATGTTCTTCGAATGTCTCACACAAGACTATGATGTCGTCTAAGTAGACCAGGCACGTTTTCCAAGACAACCCTCTCAATACGTTCTCCATCAGTCTTTCAAATGTCGCAGGAGCATTACATAGTCCGAATGGCATGACATTGAACTGAAATAATACAGAACCGGTGGTAAAGGCTGTCTTTTCTTTGTCTCTTGGGTCCATTTCTACCTGCCAATAACCAGACTTCAAATCTAAGGTAGAAAATAATTTACTTCCAGCTAGAGTGTCCAGGGTATCGTCGATTCGAGGCAGAGGATAACTGTCCTTCTTGGTAACATTGTTCAACTGACGGTAGTCTACACAGAACCTCGTAGTTCCATCCTTTTTCTTGACCAAGACTACCGGAGAGACCCATGGACTGGTAGAAGGTTCTATCACTCCATCTTCTTCCATTTCTCGAACAATCCTTTCAGCTTCTTGCCTCTTTGCCTGTGGTAATCTTCTAGCTGATTGACGAATTGGCTTGGCATCACCCGTGTCGATTTTATGTTTTACAGCAGAGGTACAAAAATGTTGCGATACCGATGAAGAAAATCTTTCATTTTTCTTTTCTCTTTTCGGTTTAAAGATGTACCAGCAACCGCCACTATTTGTTTAAACGTATCGTTGGAATTATCGGAAATAGTTGTCTGTCGAATTATAGATGTTACTGGTACGGAGGTTCCAACTTTGGTCTCTTTCTTGATCGTAATTGGGTGATCATTGACATTTATAACTCGTACTGGAGTTTCTTTAGCAGAAGTGACCAATCCTTTTCCTATCAAAATTCCTCGACCGACCTCCTCATCATGGTTCCATCATCACAGGTATTCCTTCGTCAATAGTTCCTTGCAGTCTGGCCACTATGATCGTTTCGCTTCTACCAGGTACCACAGTATCCTCCTGGACAACGGCTGGCACGGTTTTGTCCTCATATAGATGAAGGAATATTTCTTCAGAACCAACTTTGATAACTCTGTTCTTGAAATCCAGTTGGAAACCATGTGAGTTCATCACATCCATTCCTAATATCACATATTCCTCAATATCAGCGACAATAACAGTATGCTTGAACTTTTCTGAGCCAATTCCTATTTGAACCTGGACTTCTCCAAGGATGTTAGCTCTATCACCTGTGGCAGTTCGCAGTCGTAGTCTTGTTGGTAAAAGCTTCTTACGGCTATTTATAGTTGCTGGCCGTATAATCGTTCTGGTCGCTCCAGTATCCACCAATAGTGTATACTTTTTACCGTTGACTTCACCATCTACATACACACTGTCTTCGCGGCATTTCAAAGAGGCTATTAGTATAAGAGGGTCTTTGGAAACGTTCCGGGTCGAAGCTGATGGTCTTATTCTTTTTCTTATCAGTAAAGTTCTTTATCATATTTACTACTTGGTCTAACTTATTTTCATCTTCCTCTTCCGTTACAGACCTTATTTTACTGTATCCTCCACAAGCTTTCGAAGCCGCTTCATACTCAAGCGCGGCAGACAAGATGTCAACTAATGTTTTGTGGTGGGCTAAACGGAGTGTCTTTGCCATTTCGTGGTCACGAAGTCCATCAAGAAATGCTTCAACAGCTAAACATTCCATCATTTGTTCTGGAGCTGAAGGGTAAGCAAATCTTACCAATCTGGCAATATCTACTTCGTACTGTTGAAGTGTCTCCTCTCACTTCTGTTTTCGAGTCTTTAACTGCGATCGGTACAAGTTCTCCAAGTGTTCGTGACCATATCGCATGTTCAAGCTTTTCTTCAGTTGCACAAAATCATCTGTGTCCTCCACTGGTATGGTCTGAAGAACATCCAAAGCGTCTCCTCTCAGAGCGATGGTGAGGTTTATTGCCTTCTCTTTTTGGGACCATCCGTTCGCTCTTGCAGCTGTTTCGAACTGTTTGAGATAATTTTCCCAAGACATCTTTCCGTCAAAGGTTGGGGCCTTAACACGAACAGAACTTTCGTTGCCTTCCAATTTCGGTTTCCGCTCCACTTTGTAGCTTCTCATTTCGTCCTCGTTTTCCTCTCCTAAATCTTCCATATCTTCTTTACCTCCTTTTTCCATCTCTTCCATTTGCTTTTCCATTTCTCTTATTTTATCTTCAATTTTTTTTCAAATGAAGACATTTTATTTTCCATAGACGAAATATCCAAAGAAACTTTGATTTCCAAAGAAGAAATGTCAGAAGAAACTTTATTTTCCAAAGAAAAAATATCAGAAGATACTTTATTTTCCAAAGACGAAATATCATTTTTTAAAGAAGACATATCAGTAGAGACTTTGTTTTCCAAAGAAGAAATATCATTTTTCAAAGAAGACATATCGCAAGAAATATCATTTTTTAAACAAGACATTTCGGAAGAAATATCACTCTTCAAAGAAGACATGTCAGAAGAGATATCACTCTTCAAAGAAGACATGTCGGAAGAGATATCACTCTTCAAAGAAGACATATCGGAAGAGATATCACTCTTCAAAGAAGACATATCGGAAGAAACTTTATTTAAGGAAGAAATAATTGTAGCAGAAGAGTCGTCTACGAAAATATGATTTTTTGGATCTAAACCATTATTTTCCAATGCTTGCTTAAGTCGCTCCAACAACTCAGTCTTCCTTCCTGTTGTTTCCAATTCACGATCCTCCAGCTCTTGACGCAATTCTGTCACTTTCAAGTCCCAAAGTTTTTTCGACATATTTTTTTTTTTACACTATATTTATTTACAATATACCACTTCTGACACCAATGTAACGTTTATTTATTTTTACTAGTCTTTTTTAATTTATTTTTATACTATTTAAATCACTAACACTGTTTAATTTATATAACACAATTTATTTACAATACTTTAATTTATGTAAGACAATATTTCTATTCGCATTTACCTAACAACATACTACTAACTAACTAACTCAAAATATTCGAATTGGTCCTTTATATAGGTAAATATGATTCGAGTATACTCCAGTCTATTCTGGAAACCGTCTCGAAGATTCCCCGCTTCGCTCATCAAGCGCCGTTGAAAGAAACGTATATTCTGGAATATTCTCGCGTCATCTGTCTGTTTCGCGTCTGGGTCATAGCGCCAGAGGCGTACTCGCACAACAATATACTACTTATTGAAAGAAGATACTACAAGCAGTGTAGTACATACTTCTACGACAAGTAAATACTACTGAAACTTATAACATGCTTAATGGTGGAGCAGATACTTCTAAGTAAATTCTTTAATTTGTAGTATTAGCATTTACTTCATTTTTATTCATACCACCCATTATATAAACTTCCTTTGTATAAACCTCAGTATCACTATTATCTCCATGAGCTGCTAGAGGTCCTATTAAGTTTAAATGGTGTTTTCTCTAATATGGAGAGAGTTTTATTATGAGGACCTGCACCAGTACCATGATGATATTAATATATTTCAGCCGATTTGGCTTTAGTTTTAGATTTCCAGTCTGCAAGTTCATTCCATTCTTCTACAGTCGTTTCACCTTGGCCCAAACTATTCAATTTCGTGGTAAATTATTTCCATAACTTCGCATTTTTTTGTTTTTCATGTGTGCTAAATCTATTCGTAATAATTTTATTATGCACTTCGGAAAATATTAATAATGTTGCCCAATGATCATTTGATACATTATTTGGAAGATTGTCGAAATAAAACCACACAACTAATTAAATAAATATAAACTTTCTTCCAATTTTCCAATATCCAGCATGGCAATCGAGCAACTTATTTTTAACTAAAAAAAGGTTATTCCCATTCTTCTGTATTGCTGCCTGTGGCCTTGGCTACTGGCATTACCAGCACAACAATAAAAAAATATAGATACTAAAATTACAGAGGTTTGTAATGCAACAATATAACACAAGGCCAAAATATATAAGAAAAAACAAAAATTTATTGGAAAAAACGCTTCCTTATGGGACTAACATTTTTAAATATTTTTTTGTTCTTTTTGTTGGATCTGTTGGCAGCCTTTGCCTATGTATAGAACTCATGCATTTTGTAACTGTTAATTTTTTAGGTTGGTTGTCTTTGACCTACATAAAAATGGTGTCAAAAAAAATATTGAATTGACACATTTACGTTCTCACTGTATAATTACATATTTTTTATGTCTCTTTACTAACTATTTTAATTTAAAAAATTATACCGTTTTTAAAAATATCTTCTTTAGCTTTCAATTTATATATTTTTTATATCTTACTTGCTCTAACATTATTTTTCGGATATTTTTGATTCTGGGCCTGGGTCGTAGGAACAAAATCGTCTTTCCTGGCCTATAATTGAGAATCTCCGATAAATAATGTTAGAGCAGTTGCGAGGAAAAGTAACACTAAGACCCAAAGTAATAACTGGTACGACACTAGGCGCCGGTAAGTTACTTTGGGGTTTGTGGTACTTTTTCTTGCAACTGCTCTAACATTATTTGTCGGAGATTCTCGATTCTGGGCCAGGAAAGATGATTTCGCTCTTACAACTCAGGCCCAATCTTCGGGATTCTAGTTGGAGAACTAGTAACTTTCTTTAATTGTGTGTGTTGGCAGTAGTTAAAAAGTAAATTTAAATAAGTAAAATATATTCCTTAAAATAATTTTTAATTTGTGTGATAACATTGCAGTACAATGTTTCCCCATATTATGCATGTAGCTGATAATGAAAATCGTAGAGCCATCTACCAAGAGTTTTATCTTCGACGACGACCTATGAGGGATGCTGCAGATCCTTTTTCTTTAACTGATGAACACTTCTGTTCAGGTTGAATAAGGAGCTAGTTCGTTTCTTGTTTGATGAAATAGTTCCATGTATGAGAAATGCCAATAACTGCAAAGCTATAGGTATAACCGTTGGGAAAAACATTTGCAGCCTTATCATTCTATACAACAGGAACATATCAGGGAGTTATTGGACAGTCATTTAATGTATCAATGTCCCAACAAAGTATCAGTCGATGTGTCACTGAAGTCCACAATTGATTATTGATCAGCTTGCTGATAGATATATAAAGATCCCACAAACTCTGTTGGAGAAAGATCGAATAAAGGAAAGATTTATGATTAAAACGGATTCCCAGGGGTTATTGGTGCAATAGATTGTACACATATTGCAATTTTTTAGACCCACAGAAGAATAACATAATTACTTTAACAGGTAATAAGATTTTTTTCATAATTCTGAATACTATAATTTGCATTTTATTTTTTTAGATATGTGACTATGATTTAAAAATCTTAAATATAAATGCGAGATATCCAGGGTCCTGTCATGATGCTTTCATTTAGAGAAATTCCATTATACATGACGAGTTGAGTCAATGTTATAATGCTGGAGATCAAACTTCATGGTTATTAGGTGATTCAGGATATCCCCAACAACAATGGCTCATGACTTCTATATTGAATCCTGCAATAGATTCACCTCAGTATCATTACAACATAAGACATGCCAGTGCAAGAAATTGTATTGAGCATTGTACTGGGGTTTTGTTTTGTGCACAACACAGAATTTTGAACACCCTATACTAAATCAGCTAGAAGAAAATGAAGATTATTTGATAGTTGCTGATGATTGTAATCAGCTGTAAATTAATGAAAATAATAAAAATTTATGGATTCAAAGATATTTCTCATGAGTTTTCTGTTAATATAAATATTTATTACATGTCTCATATATTTGATTACACTGTTTGCTTGAGGAGGAGATAAAGAAAAATTCAAAATTAACATTAATTATTTATATATATATATATATATATATATATATATATATATATATATATATATATATATATATATATATATATATATATATATATATATATATATATATATATATATATATATATACATAAATATAACAAACCCTTAAATCTAAAATAAAAAGAAACTCAAAAATCCAAAATAATAATAGCTCTCAACTAAAAAAATACCCAGTAATACAAAAAATAAAATATTGGTATCTTAGTTGTGACAATTAAATTATTGTTCACAAACAAAAATGGTCCACAAGTACTTGAAAAGAATATGCCATTCTATTAATATTTTCAAGTGACCTCAAAATATCTTCATGCATACTGTTCAGATCAACTTTGCGATTTTTTGAACTATTTTTGGTTTTTTCACTATTTCTTTTAGGGTGACTATTTGTTGTAGACTCTATTTCTGACTGCACATTGTTCTCTATTGACAGGCCATCAAAGATTTCCTCTACTCTATTCTGATCTGCTTCTTGATTTATTCCATGAGACATTGGGTGGTATGAATAAAAAACGAAGTACATGCTAATACTAGAAGTATTAACATCTTCTTTGTAGTATATACTTCAAATGTAAGAAGGTACTACATTTCAAAGTAGATACTTTTAATTTTTCCGGAATTTACTATACTAAGTAGAATTCACGCGAAAACGGCTGAAGTATTTACTATAATTTGAAGTAGTGACTTCATACAGCAGATACTTCAATTACTTGACGTTAGCGAAGTTGGTAAAATAGCAGCTTCACCGAGAATGCTAAATGCTACGATATGAAAATGATTATTATTATCATTAATAATTAATAATAATAAAGACTTATTATTTATTTTCGTCTAATTTCAGCAATATTTTGTTCAGCATATAATTTAGGCATAACTGGTTCATCTTCTACATCAATTTGTTGAAAATCTTCATGTGGATCTCTCAAAAACTTACCACAGTTATATATGTAAACTCGTAAAATTTTTGTTGCCATTGGTTTAATTTAATTTTCCGATTCCCTGTTTTCTTCTTATCCACGATACTCTTAATTTTACTTTTCATGTTATTGATTTTCTTCATCACTTGTTTACAATCTAATGTTTGTTTAGTATTTTTATTGTAAATATACGACCAATCCCTAAGTACCTTGTCTTTTGTTGATTTAATTGCAGGTGTCATTTTTTTATCTAAAATTATTTTATGGTCTTCCAATGTAATAACAAAGGCTAACTGTAAATCTTCATTATGGGATTCTTCTTGTTGGGGCATTTCTTCATCTGAAGATATTTTAATAACCACACCTACACACCTGACTACTTATTTCAAATGAAATTAAACAAATTTGATAAACATGTCTTAATATTGTAATTCCCAACTAGGTCAAAGTGGGGTAGATGCTACACCTTTTGAAGCATATACTACTTATTGAAAGAAGATACTACAAGCAGTGTAGTACATACTTCTACGACAAGTAAATACTACTGAAACTTATAACATGCTTAATGGTGGAGCAGACACTTCTAAGTAAATTCTTTAATTTGTAGTATTAGCATTTACTTCATTTTTATTCATACCACCCATTATATAAACTTCCTTTGTATAAACCTTCAGTATCTGAAATTAAAATAAAAGCATTGGATTCATTGAATCATATAATTAGTTGATTATAAGTAGACATACTTTGTTCACATTCATTTTTGGAATAAGTTGATCCTACAATCTGTTTTTCTCTAGGTTTTTCTTCTGCTGTCAGTTTGATAATTTTCCTTTTGAGACCTGTAAAAGTATAATGATATACAATCTAGTTTGTATTACATTCCATTTAGATTTTTTAAGTATTTTATGCACCTTTCTCAGTATCACTATTATCTCCATGAGCTGCTAGAGGTCCTATTAAGTTTAAATGGTGTTTTCTCTAATATGGAGAGAGTTTTATTATGAGGACCTGCACCAGTACCATGATGATATTAATATATTTCAGCCGATTTGGCTTTAGTTTTAGATTTCCAGTCTGCAAGTTCATTCCATTCTTCTACAGTCGTTTCACCTTGGCCCAAACTATTCAATTTCGTGGTAAATTCTTTCCATAACTTCGCATTTTTTTGTTTTTCATGTGTGCTAAATCTATTCGTAATAATTTTATTATGCACTTCGGAAAATATTAATAATGTTGCCCAATGATCATTTGATACATTATTTGGAAGATTGTCGAAATAAAACCACACAACTAATTAAATAAATATAAACTTTCTTCCAATATCCAGCATGGCAATCGAACAACTTATTTTTAACTAAAAAAAGGTTATTCCCATTCTTCTGTATTGCTGCCTGTGGCCTTGGCTACTGGCATTACCAGCACAACAATAAAAAAATATAGATACTAAAATTACAGAGGTTTGTAATGCAACAATATAACACAAGGCCAAAATATATAAGAAAAACAAAAATTTATTGGAAAAAACGCTTCCTTCTGGGACTAACATTTTTAAATATTTTTTTGTTCTTTTTGTTGGATCTGTTGGCAGCCTTTGCCTTGTATAGAACTCATGCATTTTGTAACTGTTAATTTTTTAGGTTGGTTGTCTTTGACCTACATAAAAATGGTGTCAAAAAAAATATTGAATTGACACATTTACGTTCTTACTGTATAATTACATATTTTTTATGTCTCTTTACTAACTATTTTAATTTAAAAAATTATACCGCTTTTAAAAATATCTTCTTTAGCTTTCAATTTATATATTTTTTATATCTTACTTGCTCTAAGATTATTTTTCGGATATTTTTGATTCTGGGCCTGGGTCGTAGGAACAAAATCGTCTTTCCTGGCCTATAATTGAGAATCTCCGATAAATAATGTTAGAGCAGTTACCGAGGAAAAGTAACACTAAGACCCAAAGTAATAACTGGTACGACACTAGGCGCCGGTAAGTTACTTTGGGGTTTGTGGTACTTTTTCTTGCAACTGCTCTAACATTATTTATCGGAGATTCTCAATTATAGGCCAGGAAAGACGATTTCGCTCTTACAACTCAGGCCCAATCTTCGGGATTCTAGTTGGAGAACTAGTAACTTTCTTTAATTGTGTGTGTTGGCAGTAGTTAAAAAGTAAATTTAAATAAGTAAAATATATTCCTTAAAATAATTTTTAATTTGTGTGATAACATTGCAGTACAATGTTTCCCCATATTATGCATGTAGCTGATAATGAAAATCGTAGAGCCATCTACCAAGAGTTTTATCTTCGACGACGACCTATGAGGGATGCTGCAGATCCTTTTTCTTTAACTGATGAACACTTCTGTTCAGGTTGAATAAGGAGCTAGTTCGTTTCTTGTTTGATGAAATAGTTCCATGTATGAGAAATTCCAATAACTGCAATGCTATAGGTATAACCGTTGGGAAAAACATTTGCAGCCTTATCATTCTATACAACATGAACATATCAGAGAGTTATTGGACAGTCATTTAATGTATTGTAACGTTTATTTATTTTTACTAGTCTTTTTAATTTATTTTTATACTATTTAAATCACTAACACTGTTTAATTTATATAACACAATTTATTTACAATACTTTAATTTATATAAGACAATATTTCTATTCGCATTTATCTAACAACATACTACTAACTAACCCAAAATATTCGAATCAGTCCTTTATATAGGTAAATATTGTCGAGCATATTCCAGTCTATTCTGAAAATCATCTCGATGATTCCCCGCTTCGCTCATCAAACGCCGTATATTCCAGAACGTTCTCGCATCATCTGTCTGCTTCGCGTCTGGGTCATAGCGCCAGGGGCGTACTCGCACAACATTGCCCCCTCCTTAAGAGATAGTTCCTCCTGGAACTTTTAAGGAATTGAGACTGGATGGAGATACTTGCAACTGAATCCTCGTCTACAATTTCCAGTTGCATGGAAATAACATGGAATGGTCTTTGATGTCAGCTGGACACGGGGCGAATGGCTGCATACCAACACTTGGACTTCGGTATCTTGAAAGATTACTTCTCTATTTTCGGCATGGCTAGCTTCTGTATGTTGGACTCCAATACGTGCTCTCTCAAGTTAAGTAATGATTCCCATATATTTCGATAAGTGGGCTGGTCTTGGTAGGTATTCTTGGTAATCAGATAGAAGAGGCAACAGAAGTCATCTCAAAGTATCAAAGCCTTCCCAGTGGCTGGTAACTGATTTCGAAGTTCTGACAGTCGACCAAACCTAACCTAACCTAACCTAACCTAACCAAACTTCCTTCGAAAGACAGACGCTAATCCTCGGCCGTCGCTGATATTGGCGGAAACGCTATGGGCCAATGAGTAGTCATCAGGAAGTGTGAACAGGTCTTGCTCTCTCTTAATAGTCACGCCGTATCTAGCTTTCCCAGTACCTCCATATCGTCCCCTTAAAAGGAAAAGGTCGTATGTAACAATTTTTAAGAAAATTACATTTTCATGTATTTAGTCTTGTAACAACGAATACTACTATCAGGATAAAGGTGGTATGTGAAAAAAATTCTCAACACCTTTAAAATTGAAAGAAAATAAAGCCCTATGTACATTTGCAAACATCCAGAAATAAGAAAAAGGTCGCTTGTGCGAAATAATACATTATATCTTTTTGGTCATCTGCTTTAATTTAAAAAATTTCTTTTCTAAATTGATAAAAGGTGGTATGTGCATTTTTGTACATAGTTCTTTTTAAAACTACTAAATATTATTAAACTATCTTTTATCATTGTTGGCAGAAGGTCGTATGAGTCCAAAGAAACACATACAACCTTTTTGTTATTTAAAATGAAAAGATAAGTTACTGTCAACCTATTATCGATATAAGGTCAGATGTGCGGAAAGAAGCACATACAACTTTCTGCTAAAAATATTTTAGATCGCTTGATTCAAACCACAGCAAAACACAAAAGACGGCTGTGCAGTTTCTAGTTGGATACATGTTGTGTCTTGATCTGTAAAGTGTTGAGCTGGCTATAAATATTGGGAAATCGACACATAGAGTAATTTTTTTACAGTAAGTATATCTAATATAATATAAAAGCAATTATTCTTAAGAAATTTAGCGTATTATCGTAATAACTGATGACTCTAAAAAGAATATTGTACACTTAACCTTAAACCACTTTGCGCGCGAAAATGAGGGTGTACACATTAATAACATTTTCATCTCGGGTGCTGCTGCTATTAGGAATAATTCGTAGCTTTTATGAAAACACCATCTTTTATAAATTAATTTATAATCAATGTGCGTAATATATTTTTTGATAATAAAGTAAGTTAAACCATAGTTGTGTATCATAAAAACAACAGAAAAGTACAGAAGTACAGAAAAGTATCAGCAGAAAACATTTAATTTTAATATTTTAAGCATTTTGTGGAGATATTATTGATTTACAACTTTTATCCAACAAATTATTTATTTTTTATATATTAAGATAAGATGTAAACAAAGCAATTAGTTCTTGGTTCACAAAAAATAACCATTTTTTCGCAACAATTTGTAAAGGGCAAAATGCTTAAAACATAATTGAAAAAGCAGAATTCTTATATTAGTAATTATACTCACGATAAATATTTTTTTGCTTTCTGCTGATACTTTTTTGTCTATTTTATAATAGAAAACTTCTGTTTACTTTAATATTTATCACTAAAAAAATATTATGCACATTGATTAACAATCGTAGAGTGTTAAAGTTTATAATAACTTTGAATTCTACCTATTTGCCGCAGCAATAAATCTGATGAGGATGGTAGATTGTATAGCTGTTTTCTTTCAGAAATGTCTTCCAGATCAAGAAATATCGCTATGATGGCTAGAAACCAATGTATTAATGAAATGTCGAATCCCTATTCAGATATAATACAAAAAAATACAAATAACGGTGAAGATGCTGTAGTTTCTGACGATGAAATATTGGAAGATGAAGTTACTAGACATGAGCCTAATCTGCTGTCTTCTGCGCAAAATGTTACCAGCATACCATCCGATGGTATCATTGATATTGAACATTGTATAATAGTGACAGCAGATGGTATTATTTTAAATAATAATTTTGGAGAAGCTAATGATTTAACTACTCTGCGGTGCTCGGAAGAAAATTTACAAAACACAATTCAGCCGGATGTCGATGCAAAAAATTACTTTTTTGATGTGTATAACACAGAGGAGTATTTTCAGAAAAAATATCATGTCACATACGAACCAACTGCTGACGAAATCAAGGAATTTGAGGAAGAGCATATTGGTAAATCTTCTTTTGGAATCAACAGCGAAGAACAAGAATTACTTGAACAAGAACAAGAAAGTATTGAAGATAGAGATAAGGGTGAAGAACAAGAATTAGTTGAACAAGAACAAGAAAGTATTGAAGATCTAGATAAGGGCGAAGAACAAAAATTAGTTGAACAAGAACAAGAAAGTATTAAAGATATAGACACCAAAGTAAAGCGAAATAGGAAGCGAAATAGTAATTCTCAAGCGTGGAAACGGTCAATAGCGAAGAGGGAAAGAAATCTTGGAAATGAGTATCAGAATAAGAAAGGTAAAATGTATCCTAAGAAAAAGGCAAAAGTGGCTGATTGTTCCAAGTGTAAACTGAAATGCAATGATAAATTAACTCTGGAAGACATAGAAAGAATTAACCACTGCTACTGGAAAACAGGTTCATATGAAAGGCAGAGAGATTTTATTTGTAAATATGTTAAAACAAAGTTGGTCACTAGACGAAGGAAAGATACAAATTCTGAAAACCCCAGAAGAAATATGACATACAAATATTTTTTTCCTGGAGACATTCAGGTATGCAAGAAAACATTTCTGCAATGTCTGGATATATCTGATAAAACGGTAAGAGTGGCCAAAAAAAAAGAAGTTAGTGGATCGTCCATGATATCTAAAGATGGAAGAGGAAAACATTCTCCAAAAAATAAGACAACTGAAGCTAGGAGAAGATTTGTGCACAATCACATTAAATCTTTTCCAGTTATGGAAAGTCATTATTGTCGTTCTAAAACAAATAGGTGTTATTTATCATCAGACCTAAATATAACAAAAATGTACGAATTATATTTGCAAAAATGTACAGAAGAGAACATGTCTGATCCAGTTTCTGCGGCAGTGTATAGGAGGATATTCGTTACAAACTATAATTTGGGATTCCACAGGCCAAAGAAAGATAGCTGCGCGATATGTGAAAAATATAAACAAGCTAATGATGAATTGAAGGACTCAATAAAGGAAACGTATGAGAGACACATAAAAAATAAAGAATTATCTCGGGCGAAGAAAGACAATGATAAAAAAAAGGCAATTTCTGAAAAGAGTTTCAAATCTGTTACGTTTGATTTGCAGGCAGTGTTATACACGCCCTGTTCAGAATTATCACATTATTACTATGCGCTGAAATTTTGCTCATACAATTTGTGTGTTTTTGATCAAGCCACCAAAGATGGATATTCATACTTTTGGACAGAAATAGATGGTAAAAGAGGGTCTGACGAAATAGGAACTGCCATCCTGACTTATCTAAAAGATTTACCTGATACAGTTAAACATGTTTCTTTATATTCGGACTCATGTGGAGGTCAAAACCGCAACCGATATCTGGCTGCCTTGTTTTTGTATGCTGTTAGACAACTATCGATTGAAGTAATTGATCATAATTTTCTGGAAACGGGCCATACGGATATGGAGGTTGACTCAATGCATAGTGCAATCAAGACCAACAAAAAACATCAAAAGATTTATACTCCACATGAATGGCCTACTATCATTAGGACCGCTCGTAGAAAAAAGCCTTATCATGTTAAAGTACTTTCTTTTAGTGATATTTTAGATCTTAAAGCACTGAAAATGTCTTTATCTAATAAAAAATGTCTCATGACAAAGATGGAAATACCATTAACTGGATGAAAATTAAGATGCTTCAATTCAGGAAAACGTCTCCCATGACTATTTTTCTGAAAGAAGATCATGATCAAGAGAATTTTATTGAGATGCCACTAGACGATCCAATAGTTTGTGTGAAACCCAACTTGAGGACAAAACATACAATACCTCTCCGAGTATCCCAAAGAAATACAAGAAATCCTTTGAAAACACACTTGGATGAAAGTAATATCGCGCCAAAAGCAGAAAATCCAAAAGAAAACCTTAATGTTAACTTAGAAATAAAGAGAAAATACACAGGACCTCTACCAATATCAGAAAAAAAGAAGAAAAGTCTTATGAACCTTTGTAGAATAGATGCCATGCCAGCCATGTATCATAATTTTTATCAATCTCTTCCATGTAGTGGGAATGTAGTCGATCGACTTCCTGAACCTGATCAGGAAGAAAATAATTTTGATCAGATTCCATAGAATGTACCTATTTTCACAATTTTAGTAATACGTTTGTATTTTTTGTTTAGAAAACATAATAAAGTCGTCATGTTTTGCTACATAATATTTTTATATTATCATGTAAAGTTATTTGTGATATTGAGAAAAAGCATAAGGGCGTATGTAACTTTCCAGGAAAAAAAAATAATTTATACGATTTTATTTAATAGTAAGTACAAAAATAACATTTGTAATCGATTTGAACAAGTGAAACCCGTTATTATGAACCCCCAACTGAAACCTTTATAATACCTATAGTATTTTGGTGCAGAAAAACAGGTCGCAAAAACGGATTTTGCTGATTTCTCCATTTTCTTAAAATATCACATACAACCTTTTCCTTTTAAGGGGACGATATGCACCCATAAATTCTTCGAAAGCAAGGTCGGGTGTATCTTGGACTTGATTTACGACTCCTTCTTCCTGGTTATGATCTCCTACAAATTTCGCCAGTCGGTTTCGGTGTACTACCTTAGGCTTTCCATTCGGAGTCTTTATTATACGGTATATGATGTCATTGATTCTTTTCTTAATGATGTATGGTCCCTCCCAAGATTGTTGTAGCTTTGGTGAGTACCCCTTCTGTCTTTTCGGGTTATGGAGCCAGACTTTGTCACCTTCTTAGAAACATCCCTCTATAG
The DNA here is from genome assembly GCA_035357415.1 of Ophraella communa. Classification (NCBI taxonomy): domain Eukaryota; kingdom Metazoa; phylum Arthropoda; class Insecta; order Coleoptera; family Chrysomelidae; genus Ophraella; species Ophraella communa. Next base: position 26,748,651 of record CM068980.1, read on the forward strand.
CTTGGGTATCATACCGTTTCTTCATCCTGTCACTGGCAACTTGGAGATGGGAGCGAACCAAATCATGCATGTCGTCCATTTTTCTTCGTAACTGGATTACATAGTCTTCTCCAGGTCGGCATCCAAACTCGAGGTCGCATGGTAACCTCATCTCACGTCCAAACAAGACTTTCGCTGGTGTTTGACCTGTTGATTAATTGACGGCGGATCGATAAGCCATTGCAAAGAGCGAAATATACTGGTCCCAGTCTCTTTGGTGATCGGATACTACTTTTGATAGATATTTGCCAATGGTTTTATTCATGCGTTCTACCTTTCCATCCGATTGTGGGTGCAATGCTGTAGTTCTTGTTTTCTTCATTCCTTAATTGTCGCAAATTCCTTGAAAGAGTTGACTTTCGAAGTTCCTTCCTTGGTCACTGTGAATCTCCAAGGGCACTCCATATCGGCAAATAAACTCCTTCACTAGCACGTCTGCGACAGTTGCTGCCTCTTGATTTGGAATGGCGTAGACTTCAACCCACTTCGTAAAATAATCCATTACCACCAACATGTATTTATTCTTATTCTCAGTAGTGGGGAACGGTCCAGCAATATCTAAAGCAATTCTCTCTAATGGGCTACCAACGTTATATTGTTTCATGGGAGCCTTTCCTCTTTTCTGAGGTCCATTACTAGCAGCACAGATGGTACACTTCTTACACCAGTCCTTAACATCATCGGAACTATTCATCCAATAAAACCTTTCAGGAACTCTCTGCAGGGTTTTCTTAACACCAAGATGACCTCCTGATGGACTGTCGTAGTACTTCGGCTACTCTACTCTTTGGTATAACTAATTGCTTTCTGTTAACGGAACCGTTGTCATTTTCAATTATTCTCTTTAATAAATCGCCTTCCAAAATGAAAGACTCCCACTGAGCCCAATATGATTTAAGGACTGTAGAGAATTTTGACACTTCTTGCCAAGTAGGTCGACGATCTTCTATCTTCCATTCTCTCATTTTCTTCTTTAATTCTAGTAGGTGCCCAGTCGTCGTTAACTACAGTTGTTCGTAGTATTGCAGTTTCTTTTAATTCTGTCTTACTGCAGTGAGAACACTCTTCTGGGCACGGTTTTCTGGAAAGGGAGTCTGCATTTCTGTGACTTATCCCAGCTCGATGTTCGATCCTAAAGTCGTACTCTTGGAGTCGTTCGATCCACCTGGCAATTTGACCTTCAGGGTTCTTAAACTGCATTAGCCATTTTAGGGCTGCATGGTCCGTCCGGATTAAGAATTTTCTTCCATAAAGATATTGGTAGAAGTGTTCAACCGATTTCACAACTGCCAGAAGTTCTCTTCTCGTAACGCAGTAATTCCGCTCAGGTTTGGAGAGTACTTTACTAAAATAACCCAGGACTCTCTCTTGTCCATCTTGAATCTGTGAAAGGACTCCTCCAATTCCGATATTACTGGCATCTGTATCCAAAATAAATTCTCCTTCCGGTTGTGGGTAGCCTGATATCGGTGCTGCGGTTAAATGCTTCTTCAGAGTTTCAAAAGCCGTTAGACAGTTTTCATCCCAGCAGAACTCTCTCGTTTCCTCTGTAAGGCGTGTTAATGGCTTGGCAATGTCTGAAAACTTTCTGATAAATCGGCGGTAGTATGTACATAGACCAAGAAAACTTCTTATTTGATGTTTATCAGTTGGGGTGTGTTCGGGGAGCACGCTTTCGAGCTATGTAGCGCCAAGAGCCATATAATGTAAACAAGGAATAGTACTAGATAGCGCCAAATGGCGCAAATAGCGTGCTCCCCGAACACAGCCTTGGTCGTGGCCATTGTTTGATAGATAATTAACTTTGTCTTTGAATAACTGACATTTCTTTGGATTCAGCATCAGTTGGGCAGCTTGAAGTCTTTTAAAAACATCTAAGTTTTTCAGATGTTCTTCGAATGTCTCCCCCAAGACTATGATGTCGTCTAAGTAGACCAGGCACGTTTTCCAAGACAACCCTCTCAATACGTTCTCCATCAGTCTTTCAAATGTCGCAGGAGCATTACATAGTCCGAATGGCATGACATTGAACTGAAATAATACAGAACCGGTGGTAAAGGCTGTCTTTTCTTTGTCTCTTGGGTCCATTTCTACCTGCCAATAACCAGACTTCAAATCTAAGGTAGAAAATAATTTACTTCCAGCTAGAGTGTCCAGGGTATCGTCGATTCGAGGCAGAGGATAACTGTCCTTCTTGGTAACATTGTTCAACTGACGGTAGTCTACACAGAACCTCGTAGTTCCATCCTTTTTCTTGACCAAGACTACCGGAGAGACCCATGGACTGGTAGAAGGTTCTATCACTCCATCTTCTTCCATTTCTCGAACAATCCTTTCAGCTTCTTGCCTCTTTGCCTGTGGTAATCTTCTAGCTGATTGACGAATTGGCTTGGCATCACCCGTGTCGATTTTATGTTTTACAGCAGAGGTACAAAAATGTTGCGATACCGATGAAGAAAATCTTTCATTTTTCTTTTCTCTTTTCGGTTTAAAGATGTACCAGCAACCGCCACTATTTGTTTAAACGTATCGTTGGAATTATCGGAAATAGTTGTCTGTCGAATTATAGATGTTACTGGTACGGAGGTTCCAACATTGGTCTCTTTCTTGATCGTAATTGGGTGATCATTGACATTTATAACTCGTACTGGAATTTCTTTAGCAGAAGTGACCAATCCTTTTCCTATCAAAATTCCTCGACCGACCTCCTCATCATGGTTCCATCATCACAGGTATTCCTTCGTCAATAGTTCCTTGCAGTCTGGCCACTATGATCGTTTCGCTTCTACCAGGTACCACAGTATCCTCCTGGACAACGGCTGGCACGGTTTTGTCCTCATATAGATGAAGGAATATTTCTTCAGAACCAACTTTGATAACTCTGTTCTTGAAATCCAGTTGGAAACCATGTGAGTTCATCACATCCATTCCTAATATCACATATTCCTCAATATCAGCGATAATAACAGTATGCTTGAACTTTTCTGAGCCAATTCCTATTTGAACCTGGACTTCTCCAAGGATGTTAGCTCTATCACCTGTGGCAGTTCGCAGTCGTAGTCTTGTTGGTAAAAGCTTCTTACGGCTATTTATAGTTGCTGGCCGTATAATCGTTCTGGTCGCTCCAGTATCCACCAATAGTGTATACTTTTTACCGTTGACTTCACCATCTACATATACACTGTCTTCGCGGCATTTCAAAGAGGCTATTAGTATAAGAGGGTCTTTGGAAACGTTCCGGGTCGAAGCTGCCGCCTCTAGGCCCGCCCGTTTTAGTTTTTCCTGTGGAGTTGTTTCTTGATTCGTAGTGACCCCAGGACGTTTACATGAATTGCGAGCATGTCCTATTTCACCACAATTCCAGCGCCTGATGGTCTTATTCTTTTTCTTATCAGTAAAGTTCTTTATCATATTTACTAATTGGTCTAACTTATTTTCATCTTCCTCTTCCGTTACAGACCTTATTTTACTGTATCCTCCACAAGCTTTCGAAGCCGCTTCATACTCAAGCGCGGCAGACAAGATGTCAACTAATGTTTTGTGGTGGGCTAAACGGAGTGTCTTTGCCATTTCGTGGTCACGAAGTCCATCAAGAAATGCTTCAACAGCTAAACATTCCATCATTTGTTCTGGAGCTGAAGGGTAAGCAAATCTTACCAATCTGGCAATATCTACTTCGTACTGTTGAAGTGTCTCCTCTCACTTCTGTTTTCGAGTCTTTAACTGCGATCGGTACAAGTTCTCCAAGTGTTCGTGACCATATCGCATGTTCAAGCTTTTCTTCAGTTGCACAAAATCATCTGTGTCCTCCACTGGTATGGTCTGAAGAACATCCAAAGCGTCTCCTCTCAGAGCGATGGTGAGGTTTATTGCCTTCTCTTTTTGGGACCATCCGTTCGCTCTTGCAGCTGTTTCGAACTGTTTGAGATAATTTTCCCAAGACATCTTTCCGTCAAAGGTTGGGGCCTTAACACGAACAGAACTTTCGTTGCCTTCCAATTTCGGTTTCCGCTCCACTTTGTAGCTTCTCATTTCGTCCTCGTTTTCCTCTCCTAAATCTTCCATATCTTCTTTACCTCCTTTTTCCATCTCTTCCATTTGCTTTTCCATTTCTCTTATTTTATCTTCAATTTTTTTTTTCAAATGAAGACATTTTATTTTCCATAGAAGAAATATCCAAAGAAACTTTGATTTCCAAAGAAGAAATGTCAGAAGAAACTTTATTTTCCAAAGAAAAAATATCAGAAGATACTTTATTTTCCAAAGACGAAATATCATTTTTTAAAGAAGACATATCAGTAGAGACTTTGTTTTCCAAAGAAGAAATATCATTTTTCAAAGAAGACATATCGCAAGAAATATCATTTTTTAAACAAGACATTTCGGAAGAAATATCACTCTTCAAAGAAGACATGTCAGAAGAGATATCACTCTTCAAAGAAGACATGTCGGAAGAGATATCACTCTTCAAAGAAGACATATCGGAAGAGATATCACTCTTCAAAGAAGACATATCGGAAGAAACTTTATTTAAGGAAGAAATAATTGTAGCAGAAGAGTCGTCTACGAAAATATGATTTTTTGGATCTAAACCATCATTTTCCAATGCTTGCTTAAGTCGCTCCAACAACTCAGTCTTCCTTCCTGTTGTTTCCAATTCACGATCCTCCAGCTCTTGACGCAATTCTGTCACTTTCAAGTCCCAAAGTTTTTTCGACATATTTTTTTTTTACACTATATTTATTTACAATATCCCACTTCTGACACCAATGTAACGTTTATTTATTTTTACTAGTCTTTTTAATTTATTTTTATACTATTTAAATCACTAACACTGTTTAATTTATATAACACAATTTATTTACAATACTTTAATTTATGTAAGACAATATTTCTATTCGCATTTACCTAACAACATACTACTAACTAACTAACTCAAAATATTCGAATTGGTCCTTTATATAGGTAAATATGATTCGAGTATACTCCAGTCTATTCTGGAAACCGTCTCGAAGATTCCCCGCTTCGCTCATCAAGCGCCGTTGAAAGAAACGTATATTCTGGAATATTCTCGCGTCATCTGTCTGTTTCGCGTCTGGGTCATAGCGCCAGAGGCGTACTCGCACAACAATATACTACTTATTGAAAGAAGATACTACAAGCAGTGTAGTACATACTTCTACGACAAGTAAATACTACTGAAACTTATAACATGCTTAATGGTGGAGCAGATACTTCTAAGTAAATTCTTTAATTTGTAGTATTAGCATTTACTTCATTTTTATTCATACCACCCATTATATAAACTTCCTTTGTATAAACCTCAGTATCACTATTATCTCCATGAGCTGCTAGAGGTCCTATTAAGTTTAAATGGTGTTTTCTCTAATATGGAGAGAGTTTTATTATGAGGACCTGCACCAGTACCATGATGATATTAATATATTTCAGCCGATTTGGCTTTAGTTTTAGATTTCCAGTCTGCAAGTTCATTCCATTCTTCTACAGTCGTTTCACCTTGGCCCAAACTATTCAATTTCGTGGTAAATTCTTTCCATAACTTCGCATTTTTTTGTTTTTCATGTGTGCTAAATCTATTCGTAATAATTTTATTATGCACTTCGGAAAATATTAATAATGTTGCCCAATGATCATTTGATACATTATTTGGAAGATTGTCGAAATAAAACCACACAACTAATTAAATAAATATAAACTTTCTTCCAATTATTTTCCAATATCCAGCATGGCAATCGAACAACTTATTTTTAACTAAAAAAAGGTTATTCCCATTCTTCTGTATTGCTGCCTGTGGCCTTGGCTACTGGCATTACCAGCACAACAATAAAAAAATATAGATACTAAAATTACAGAGGTTTGTAATGCAACAATATAACACAAGGCCAAAATATATAAGAAAAAACAAAAATTTATTGGAAAAAACGCTTCCTTATGGGACTAACATTTTTAAATATTTTTTTGTTCTTTTTGTTGGATCTGTTGGCAGCCTTTGCCTTGTATAGAACTCATGCATTTTGTAACTGTTAATTTTTTAGGTTGGTTGTCTTTGACCTACATAAAAATGGTGTCAAAAAAATATTGAATTGACACATTTACGTTCTCACTGTATAATTACATATTTTTTATGTCTCTTTACTAACTATTTTAATTTAAAAAATTATACCGCTTTTAAAAATATCTTCTTTAGCTTTCAATTTATATATTTTTTATATCTTACTTGCTCTAACATTATTTTTCGGATATTTTTGATTCTGGGCCTGGGTCGTAGGAACAAAATCGTCTTTCCTGGCCTATAATTGAGAATCTCCGATAAATAATGTTAGAGCAGTTGCGAGGAAAAGTAACACTAAGACCCAAAGTAATAACTGGTACGACACTAGGCGCCGGTAAGTTACTTTGGGGTTTGTGGTACTTTTTCTTGCAACTGCTCTAACATTATTTGTCGGAGATTCTCGATTCTGGGCCAGGAAAGATGATTTCGCTCTTACAACTCAGGCCCAATCTTCGGGATTCTAGTTGGAGAACTAGTAACTTTCTTTAATTGTGTGTGTTGGCAGTAGTTAAAAAGTAAATTTAAATAAGTAAAATATATTCCTTAAAATAATTTTTAATTTGTGTGATAACATTGCAGTACAATGTTTCCCCATATTATGCATGTAGCTGATAATGAAAATCGTAGAGCCATCTACCAAGAGTTTTATCTTCGACGACGACCTATGAGGGATGCTGCAGATCCTTTTTCTTTAACTGATGAACACTTCTGTTCAGGTTGAATAAGGAGCTAGTTCGTTTCTTGTTTGATGAAATAGTTCCATGTATGAGAAATGCCAATAACTGCAAAGCTATAGGTATAACCGTTGGGAAAAACATTTGCAGCCTTATCATTCTATACAACAGGAACATATCAGGGAGTTATTGGACAGTCATTTAATGTATCAATGTCCCAACAAAGTATCAGTCGATGTGTCACTGAAGTCCACAATTGATTATTGATCAGCTTGCTGATAGATATATAAAGATCCCACAAACTCTGTTGGAGAAAGATCGAATAAAGGAAAGATTTATGATTAAAACGGATTCCCAGGGGTTATTGGTGCAATAGATTGTACACATATTGCAATTTTGAGACCCACAGAAGAATAACATAATTACTTTAACAGGTAATAAGATTTTTTCATAATTCTGAATACTATAATTTGCATTTTATTTTTTTAGATATGTGACTATGATTTAAAAATCTTAAATATAAATGCGAGATATCCAGGGTCCTGTCATGATGCTTTCATTTAGAGAAATTCCATTATACATGACGAGTTGAGTCAATGTTATAATGCTGGAGATCAAACTTCATGGTTATTAGGTGATTCAGGATATCCCCAACAACAATGGCTCATGACTTCTATATTGAATCCTGCAATAGATTCACCTCAGTATCATTACAACATAAGACATGCCAGTGCAAGAAATTGTATTGAGCATTGTACTGGGGTTTTGAAAAGTCGGTTCAGATGTTTGTTACAAAAATTGCAATATAACCCTGAAAAAGTAGGGAATATAGTTGTAACATGTGCAGTACTGCATAATTTGTGCACAACACAGAATTTTGAACACCCTATACTAAATCAGCTAGAAGAAAATGAAGATTATTTGATAGTTGCTGATGATTGTAATCAGCTATAAATTAATGAAAATAATAAAAATTTATGGATTCAAAGATATTTCTCATGAGTTTTCTGTTAATATAAATATTTATTACATGTCTCATATATTTGATTACACTGTTTGCTTGAGGAGGAGATAAAGAAAAATTCAAAATTAACATTAATTATTTATATATATATATATATATATATACATAAATATAACAAACCCTTAAATCTAAAATAAAAAGAAACTCAAAAATCCAAAATAATAATAGCTCTCAACTAAAATACCCAGTAATACAAAAAATAAAATATTGGTATCTTAGTTGTGACAATTAAATTATTGTTCACAAACAAAAATGGTCCACAAGTACTTGAAAAGAATATGCCATTCTATTAATATTTTCAAGTGACCTCAAAATATCTTCATGCATACTGTTCAGATCAACTTTGCGATTTTTTGAACTATTTTTGGTTTTTTCACTATTTCTTTTAGGGTGACTATTTGTTGTAGACTCTATTTCTGACTGCACATTGTTCTCTATTGACAGGCCATCAAAGATTTCCTCTACTCTATTCTGATCTGCTTCTTGATTTATTCCATGAGACATTGGGTGGTATGAATAAAAAACGAAGTACATGCTAATACTAGAAGTATTAACATCTTCTTTGTAGTATATACTTCAAATGTAAGAAGGTACTACATTTCAAAGTAGATACTTTTAATTTTTCCGGAATTTACTATACTAAGTAGAATTCACGCGAAAACGGCTGAAGTATTTACTATAATTTGAAGTAGTGACTTCATACAGCAGATACTTCAATTACTTGACGTTAGCGAAGTTGGTAAAATAGCAGCTTCACCGAGAATGCTAAATGCTACGATATGAAAATGATTATTATTATCATTAATAATTAATAATAATAAAGACTTATTATTTATTTTCGTCTAATTTCAGCAATATTTTGTTCAGCATATAATTTAGGCATAACTGGTTCATCTTCTACATCAATTTGTTGAAAATCTTCATGTGGATCTCTCAAAAACTTACCACAGTTATATATGTAAACTCGTAAAATTTTTGTTGCCATTGGTTTAATTTAATTTTCCGATTCCCTGTTTTCTTCTTATCCACGATACTCTTAATTTTACTTTTCATGTTATTGATTTTCTTCATCACTTGTATACAATCTAATGTTTGTTTAGTATTTTTATTGTAAATATACGACCAATCCCTAAGTACCTTGTCTTTTGTTGATTTAATTGCAGGTGTCATTTTTTTATCTAAAATTATTTTATGGTCTTCCAATGTAATAACAAAGGCTAACTGTAAATCTTCATTATGGGATTCTTCTTGTTGGGGCATTTCTTCATCTGAAGATATTTTAATAACCACACCTACACACCTGACTACTTATTTCAAATGAAATTAAACAAATTTGATAAACATGTCTTAATATTGTAATTCCCAACTAGGTCAAAGTGGGGTAGATGCTACACCTTTTGAAGCATATACTACTTATTGAAAGAAGATACTACAAGCAGTGTAGTACATACTTCTACGACAAGTAAATACTACTGAAACTTATAACATGCTTAATGGTGGAGCAGACACTTCTAAGTAAATTCTTTAATTTGTAGTATTAGCATTTACTTCATTTTTATTCATACCACCCATTATATAAACTTCCTTTGTATAAACCTTCAGTATCTGAAATTAAAATAAAAGCATTGGATTCATTGAATCATATAATTAGTTGATTATAAGTAGACATACTTTGTTCACATTCATTTTTGGAATAAGTTGATCCTACAATCTGTTTTTCTCTAGGTTTTTCTTCTGCTGTCAGTTTGATAATTTTCCTTTTGAGACCTGTAAAAAGTATAATGATATACAATCTAGTTTGTATTACATTCCATTTAGATTTTTTTAAGTATTTTATGCACCTTTCTCAGTATCACTATTATCTCCATGAGCTGCTAGAGGTCCTATTAAGTTTAAATGGTGTTTTCTCTAATATGGAGAGAGTTTTATTATGAGGACCTGCACCAGTACCATGATGATATTAATATATTTCAGCCGATTTGGCTTTAGTTTTAGATTTCCAGTCTGCAAGTTCATTCCATTCTTCTACAGTCGTTTCACCTTGGCCCAAACTATTCAATTTCGTGGTAAATTCTTTCCATAACTTCGCATTTTTTGTTTTTCATGTGTGCTAAATCTATTCGTAATAATTTTATTATGCACTTCGGAAAATATTAATAATGTTGCCCAATGATCATTTGATACATTATTTGGAAGATTGTCGAAATAAAACCACACAACTAATTAAATAAATATAAACTTTCTTCCAATTTTCCAATATCCAGCATGGCAATCGAACAACTTATTTTTAACTAAAAAAAGGTTATTCCCATTCTTCCGTATTGCTGCCTGTGGCCTTGGCTACTGGCATTACCAGCACAACAATAAAATATATAGATACTAAAATTACAGAGGTTTGTAATGCAACAATATAACACAAGGCCAAAATATATAAGAAAAAACAAAAATTTATTGGAAAAAACGCTTCCTTCTGGGACTAACATTTTTAAATATTTTTTTGTTCTTTTTGTTGGATCTGTTGGCAGCCTTTGCCTTGTATAGAACTCATGCATTTTGTAACTGTTAATTTTTTAGGTTGGTTGTCTCTGACCTACATGAAAATGGTGTAAAAAAAATATTGAATTGACACATTTACGTTCTCACTGTATAATTACATATTTTTTATGTCTCTTTACTAACTATTTTAATTTAAAAAATTATACCGCTTTTAAAAATATCTTCTTTAGCTTTCAATTTATATATTTTTTATATCTTACTTGCTCTAAGATTATTTTTCGGATATTTTTGATTCTGGGCCTGGGTCGTAGGAACAAAATCGTCTTTCCTGGCCTATAATTGAGAATCTCCGATAAATAATGTTAGAGCAGTTGCGAGGAAAAGTAACACTAAGACCCAAAGTAATAACTGGTACGACACTAGGCGCCGGTAAGTTACTTTGGGGTTTGTGGTACTTTTTCTTGCAACTGCTCTAACATTATTTGTCGGAGATTCTCGATTCTGGGCCAGGAAAGACGATTTCGCTCTTACAACTCAGGCCCAATCTTCGGGATTCTAGTTGGAGAACTAGTAACTTTCTTTAATTGTGTGTGTTGGCAGTAGTTAAAAAGTAAATTTAAATAAGTAAAATATATTCCTTAAAATAATTTTTTAATTTGTGTGATAACATTGCAGTACAATGTTTCCCCATATTATGCATGTAGCTGATAATGAAAATCGTAGAGCCATCTACCAAGAGTTTTATCTTCGACGACGACCTATGAGGGATGCTGCAGATCCTTTTTCTTTAACTGATGAACACTTCTGTTCAGGTTGAATAAGGAGCTAGTTCGTTTCTTGTTTGATGAAATAGTTCCATGTATGAGAAATTCCAATAACTGCAATGCTATAGGTATAACCGTTGGGAAAAACATTTGCAGCCTTATCATTCTATACAACAGGAACATATCAGAGAGTTATTGGACAGTCATTTAATGTATTGTAACGTTTATTTATTTTTACTAGTCTTTTTAATTTATTTTTATACTATTTAAATCACTAACACTGTTTAATTTATATAACACAATTTATTTACAATACTTTAATTTATATAAGACAATATTTCTATTCGCATTTATCTAACAACATACTACTAACTAACCCAAAATATTCGAATCAGTCCTTTATATAGGTAAATATTGTCGAGCATATTCCAGTCTATTCTGAAAATCATCTCGATGATTCCCCGCTTCGCTCATCAAGCGCCGTATATTCCAGAACGTTCTCGCATCATCTGTCTGCTTCGCGTCTGGGTCATAGCGCCAGGGGCGTACTCGCACAACATTGCCCCCTCCTTAAGAGATAGTTCCTCCTGGAACTTTTAAGGAATTGAGACTGGATGGAGATACTTGCAACTGAATCCTCGTCTACAATTTCCAGTTGCATGGAAATAACATGGAATGGTCTTTGATGTCAGCTGGACACGGGGCGAATGGCTGCATACCAACACTTGGACTTCGGTATCTTGAAAGATTACTTCTCTATTTTCGGCATGGCTAGCTTCTGTATGTTGGACTCCAATACGTGCTCTCTCAAGTTAAGTAATGATTCCCATATATTTCGATAAGTGGGCTGGTCTTGGTAGGTATTCTTGGTAATCAGAGGGAAGAGGCAACAGAAGTCATCTCAAAGTATCAAAGCTTTCCCAGTGGCTGGTAACTGATTTCGAAGTTCTGACAGTCGACCAAACCTAACCTAACCTAACCTAACCTAACCTAACCTAACCTAACCAAACTTCCTTCGAAAGACAGACGCTAATCCTCGGCCGTCGCTGATATTGGCGGAAACGCTATGGGCCAATGAGTAGTCATCAGGAAGTGTGAACAGGTCTTGCTCTCTCTTAATAGTCACGCCGTATCTAGCTTTCCCAGTACCTCCATATGCACCCATAAATTCTTCGAAAGCAAGGTCGGGTGTATCTTGGACTTGATTTACGACTCCTTCTTCCTGGTTATGATCTCCTACAAATTTCGCCAGTCGGTTTCGGTGTACTACCTTAGGCTTTCCATTCGGAGTCTTTATTATACGGTATATGATGTCATTGATTCTTTTCTTAATGATGTATGGTCCCTCCCAAGATTGTTGTAGCTTTGGTGAGTACCCCTTCTGTCTTTTCGGGTTATGGAGCCAGACTTTGTCACCTTCTTAGAAACATCCCTCTATAGCTTGGGTATCATACCGTTTCTTCATCCTGTCACTGGCAACTTGGAGATGGGAGCGAACCAAATCATGCATGTCGTCCATTTTCTTCGTAACTGGATTACATAGTCTTCTCCAGCTATATCCTCTCCAGGTCGGCATCCAAACTCGAGGTCGCATGGTAACCTCATCTCACGTCCAAACAAGACTTTCGCTGGTGTTTGACCTGTTGATTAATTGACGGCGGATCGATAAGCCATTGCAAAGAGCGAAATATACTGGTCCCAGTCTCTTTGGTGATCGGATACTACTTTTGATAGATATTTGCCAATGGTTTTATTCATGCGTTCTACCTTTCCATCCGATTGTGGGTGCAATGCTGTAGTTCTTGTTTTCTTCATTCCTTAATTGTCGCAAATTCCTTGAAAGAGTTGACTTTCGAAGTTCCTTCCTTGGTCACTGTGAATCTCCAAGGGCACTCCATATCGGCAAATAAACTCCTTCACTAGCACGTCTGCGACAGTTGCTGCCTCTTGATTTGGAATGGCGTAGACTTCAACCCACTTCGTAAAATAATCCATTACCACCAACATGTATTTATTCTTATTCTCAGTAGTGGGGAACGGTCCAGCAATATCTAAAGCAATTCTCTCTAATGGGCTACCAACGTTATATTGTTTCATGGGAGCCTTTCCTCTTTTCTGAGGTCCATTACTAGCAGCACAGATGGTACACTTCTTACACCAGTCCTTAACATCATCGGAACTATTCATCCAATAAAACCTTTCAGGAACTCTCTGCAGGGTTTTCTTAACACCAAGATGACCTCCTGATGGACTGTCGTAGTACTTCGGCTACTCTACTCTTTGGTATAACTAATTGCTTTCTGTTAACGGAACCGTTGTCATTTTCAATTATTCTCTTTAATAAATCGCCTTCCAAAATGAAAGACTCCCACTGAGCCCAATATGATTTAAGGACTGTAGAGAATTTTGACACTTCTTGCCAAGTAGGTCGACGATCTTCTATCTTCCATTCTCTCATTTTCTTCTTTAATTCTAGTAGGTGCCCAGTCGTCGTTAACTACAGTTGTTCGTAGTATTGCAGTTTCTTTTAATTCTGTCTTACTGCAGTGAGAACACTCTTCTGGGCACGGTTTTCTGGAAAGGGAGTCTGCATTTCTGTGACTTATCCCAGCTCGATGTTCGATCCTAAAGTCGTACTCTTGGAGTCGTTCGATCCACCTGGCAATTTGACCTTCAGGGTTCTTAAACTGCATTAGCCATTTTAGGGCTGCATGGTCCGTCCGGATTAAGAATTTTCTTCCATAAAGATATTGGTAGAAGTGTTCAACCGATTTCACAACTGCCAGAAGTTCTCTTCTCGTAACGCAGTAATTCCGCTCAGGTTTGGAGAGTACTTTACTAAAATAACCCAGGACTCTCTCTTGTCCATCTTGAATCTGTGAAAGGACTCCTCCAATTCCGATATTACTGGCATCTGTATCCAAAATAAATTCTCCTTCCGGTTGTGGGTAGCCTGATATCGGTGCTGCGGTTAAATGCTTCTTCAGAGTTTCAAAAGCCGTTAGACAGTTTTCATCCCAGCAGAACTCTCTCGTTTCCTCTGTAAGGCGTGTTAATGGCTTGGCAATGTCTGAAAACTTTCTGATAAATCGGCGGTAGTATGTACATAGACCAAGAAAACTTCTTATTTGATGTTTATCAGTTGGTCGTGGCCATTGTTTGATAGATAATTAACTTTGTCTTTGAATAACTGACATTTCTTTGGATTCAGCATCAGTTGGGCAGCTTGAAGTCTTTTAAAAACATCTAAGTTTTTCAGATGTTCTTCGAATGTCTCCCCCAAGACTATGATGTCGTCTAAGTAGACCAGGCACGTTTTCCAAGACAACCCTCTCAATACGTTCTCCATCAGTCTTTCAAATGTCGCAGGAGCATTACATAGTCCGAATGGCATGACATTGAACTGAAATAATACAGAACCGGTGGTAAAGGCTGTCTTTTTCTTTGTCTCTTGGGTCCATTTCTACCTGCCAATAACCAGACTTCAAATCTAAGGTAGAAAATAATTTACTTCCAGCTAGAGTGTCCAGGGTATCGTCGATTCGAGGCAGAGGATAACTGTCCTTCTTGGTAACATTGTTCAACTGACGGTAGTCTACACAGAACCTCGTAGTTCCATCCTTTTTCTTGACCAAGACTACCGGAGAGACCCATGGACTGGTAGAAGGTTCTATCACTCCATCTTCTTCCATTTCTCGAACAATCCTTTCAGCTTCTTGCCTCTTTGCCTGTGGTAATCTTCTAGCTGATTGACGAATTGGCTTGGCATCACCCGTGTCGATTTTATGTTTTACAGCAGAGGTACAAAAATGTTGCGATACCGATGAAGAAAATCTTTCATTTTTCTTTTCTCTTTTCGGTTTAAAGATGTACCAGCAACCGCCACTATTTGTTTAAACGTATCGTTGGAATTATCGGAAATAGTTGTCTGTCGAATTATAGATGTTACTGGTACGGAGGTTCCAACTTTGGTCTCTTTCTTGATCGTAATTGGGTGATCATTGACATTTATAACTCGTACTGGAATTTCTTTAGCAGAAGTGACCAATCCTTTTCCTATCAAAATTCCTCGACCGACCTCCTCATCATGGTTCCATCATCACAGGTATTCCTTCGTCAATAGTTCCTTGCAGTCTGGCCACTATGATCGTTTCGCTTCTACCAGGTACCACAGTATCCTCCTGGACAACGGCTGGCACGGTTTTGTCCTCATATAGATGAAGGAATATTTCTTCAGAACCAACTTTGATAACTCTGTTCTTGAAATCCAGTTGGAAACCATGTGAGTTCATCACATCCATTCCTAATATCACATATTCCTCAATATCAGCGACAATAACAGTATGCTTGAACTTTTCTGAGCCAATTCCTATTTGAACCTGGACTTCTCCAAGGATGTTAGCTCTATCACCTGTGGCAGTTCGCAGTCGTAGTCTTGTTGGTAAAAGCTTCTTACGGCTATTTATAGTTGCTGGCCGTATAATCGTTCTGGTCGCTCCAGTATCCACCAATAGTGTATACTTTTTACCGTTGACTTCACCATCTACATATACACTGTCTTCGCGGCATTTCAAAGAGGCTATTAGTATAAGAGGGTCTTTGGAAACGTTCCGGGTCGAAGCTGCCGCCTCTAGGCCCGCCCGTTTTAGTTTTTCCTGTGGAGTTGTTTCTTGATTCGTAGTGACCCCAGGACGTTTACATGAATTGCGAGCATGTCCTATTTCACCACAATTCCAGCGCCTGATGGTCTTATTCTTTTTCTTATCAGTAAAGTTCTTTATCATATTTACTAATTGGTCTAACTTATTTTCATCTTCCTCTTCCGTTACAGACCTTATTTTACTGTATCCTCCACAAGCTTTCGAAGCCGCTTCATACTCAAGCGCGGCAGACAAGATGTCAACTAATGTTTTGTGGTGGGCTAAACGGAGTGTCTTTGCCATTTCGTGGTCACGAAGTCCATCAAGAAATGCTTCAACAGCTAAACATTCCATCATTTGTTCTGGAGCTGAAGGGTAAGCAAATCTTACCAATCTGGCAATATCTACTTCGTACTGTTGAAGTGTCTCCTCTCACTTCTGTTTTCGAGTCTTTAACTGCGATCGGTACAAGTTCTCCAAGTGTTCGTGACCATATCGCATGTTCAAGCTTTTCTTCAGTTGCACAAAATCATCTGTGTCCTCCACTGGTATGGTCTGAAGAACATCCAAAGCGTCTCCTCTCAGAGCGATGGTGAGGTTTATTGCCTTCTCTTTTTGGGACCATCCGTTCGCTCTTGCAGCTGTTTCGAACTGTTTGAGATAATTTTCCCAAGACATCTTTCCGTCAAAGGTTGGGGCCTTAACACGAACAGAACTTTCGTTGCCTTCCAATTTCGGTTTCCGCTCCACTTTGTAGCTTCTCATTTCGTCCTCGTTTTCCTCTCCTAAATCTTCCATATCTTCTTTACCTCCTTTTTCCATCTCTTCCATTTGCTTTTCCATTTCTCTTATTTTATCTTCAATTTTTTTTCAAATGAAGACATTTTATTTTCCATAGAAGAAATATCCAAAGAAACTTTGATTTCCAAAGAAGAAATGTCAGAAGAAACTTTATTTTCCAAAGAAAAAATATCAGAAGATACTTTATTTTCCAAAGACGAAATATCATTTTTTAAAGAAGACATATCAGTAGAGACTTTGTTTTCCAAAGAAGAAATATCATTTTTCAAAGAAGACATATCGCAAGAAATATCATTTTTTAAACAAGACATTTCGGAAGAAATATCACTCTTCAAAGAAGACATGTCAGAAGAGATATCACTCTTCAAAGAAGACATGTCGGAAGAGATATCACTCTTCAAAGAAGACATATCGGAAGAGATATCACTCTTCAAAGAAGACATATCGGAAGAAACTTTATTTAAGGAAGAAATAATTGTAGCAGAAGAGTCGTCTACGAAAATATGATTTTTGGATCTAAACCATCATTTTCCAATGCTTGCTTAAGTCGCTCCAACAACTCAGTCTTCCTTCCTGTTGTTTCCAATTCACGATCCTCCAGCTCTTGACGCAATTCTGTCACTTTCAAGTCCCAAAGTTTTTTCGACATATTTTTTACACTATATTTATTTACAATATCCCACTTCTGACACCAATGTAACGTTTATTTATTTTTACTAGTCTTTTTTAATTTATTTTTATACTATTTAAATCACTAACACTGTTTAATTTATATAACACAATTTATTTACAATACTTTAATTTATGTAAGACAATATTTCTATTCGCATTTACCTAACAACATACTACTAACTAACTAACTCAAAATATTCGAATTGGTCCTTTATATAGGTAAATATGATTCGAGTATACTCCAGTCTATTCTGGAAACCGTCTCGAAGATTCCCCGCTTCGCTCATCAAGCGCCGTTGAAAGAAACGTATATTCTGGAATATTCTCGCGTCATCTGTCTGTTTCGCGTCTGGGTCATAGCGCCAGAGGCGTACTCGCACAACAATATACTACTTATTGAAAGAAGATACTACAAGCAGTGTAGTACATACTTCTACGACAAGTAAATACTACTGAAACTTATAACATGCTTAATGGTGGAGCAGATACTTCTAAGTAAATTCTTTAATTTGTAGTATTAGCATTTACTTCATTTTTATTCATACCACCCATTATATAAACTTCCTTTGTATAAACCTCAGTATCACTATTATCTCCATGAGCTGCTAGAGGTCCTATTAAGTTTAAATGGTGTTTTCTCTAATATGGAGAGAGTTTTATTATGAGGACCTGCACCAGTACCATGATGATATTAATATATTTCAGCCGATTTGGCTTTAGTTTTAGATTTCCAGTCTGCAAGTTCATTCCATTCTTCTACAGTCGTTTCACCTTGGCCCAAACTATTCAATTTCGTGGTAAATTCTTTCCATAACTTCGCATTTTTTGTTTTTCATGTGTGCTAAATCTATTCGTAATAATTTTATTATGCACTTCGGAAAATATTAATAATGTTGCCCAATGATCATTTGATACATTATTTGGAAGATTGTCGAAATAAAACCACACAACTAATTAAATAAATATAAACTTTCTTCCAATTTTCCAATATCCAGCATGGCAATCGAACAACTTATTTTTAACTAAAAAAAGGTTATTCCCATTCTTCTGTATTGCTGCCTGTGGCCTTGGCTACTGGCATTACCAGCACAACAATAAAAAAATATAGATACTAAAATTACAGAGGTTTGTAATGCAACAATATAACACAAGGCCAAAATATATAAGAAAAAACAAAAATTTATTGGAAAAAACGCTTCCTTATGGGACTAACATTTTTAAATATTTTTTTGTTCTTTTTGTTGGATCTGTTGGCAGCCTTTGCCTTGTATAGAACTCATGCATTTTGTAACTGTTAATTTTTTAGGTTGGTTGTCTTTGACCTACATAAAAATGGTGTCAAAAAAAATATTGAATTGACACATTTACGTTCTCACTGTATAATTACATATTTTTTATGTCTCTTTACTAACTATTTTAATTTAAAAAATTATACCGCTTTTAAAAATATCTTCTTTAGCTTTCAATTTATATATTTTTTATATCTTACTTGCTCTAACATTATTTTTCGGATATTTTTGATTCTGGGCCTGGGTCGTAGGAACAAAATCGTCTTTCCTGGCCTATAATTGAGAATCTCCGATAAATAATGTTAGAGCAGTTGCGAGGAGAAAAGTAACACTAAGACCCAAACTAAAAACTCGTACGACACTAGGCGCCGGTAAGTCACATTGGGGTTTTATTTAATTTTTCTAGCAAAAGCTCTAACATAATTTGTCGGAGAGTCTCGATTCTGGGCCAGGAAAGATTATTTCGCTCTTACAACTCAGGCCCAATCTTCAGGGATTCTAGTTGGAGAACTAGTAACTTTCTTTAATTGTGTGTGTTGGCAGTAGTTAAAAAGTAAATTTAAATAAGTAAAATATATTCCTTAAAATAATTTTTAATTTGTGTGATAACATTGCAGTACAATGTTTCCCCATATTATGCATGTAGCTGATAATGAAAATCGTAGAGCCATCTACCAAGAGTTTTATCTTCGACGACGACCTATGAGGGATGCTGCAGATCCTTTTTCTTTAACTGATGAACACTTCTGTTCAGGTTGAATAAGGAGCTAGTTCGTTTCTTGTTTGATGAAATAGTTCCATGTATGAGAAATGCCAATAACTGCAAAGCTATAGGTATAACCGTTGGGAAAAACATTTGCAGCCTTATCATTCTATACAACAGGAACATATCAGGGAGTTATTGGACAGTCATTTAATGTATCAATGTCCCAACAAAGTATCAGTCGATGTGTCACTGAAGTCCACAATTGATTATTGATCAGCTTGCTGATAGATATATAAAGATCCCACAAACTCTGTTGGAGAAAGATCGAATAAAGGAAAGATTTATGATTAAAACGGATTCCCAGGGTTATTGGTGCAATAGATTGTACACATATTGCAATTTTTAGACCCACAGAAGAATAACATAATTACTTTAACAGGTAATAAGATTTTTTCATAATTCTGAATACTATAATTTGCATTTTATTTTTTAGATATGTGACTATGATTTAAAAATCTTAAATATAAATGCGAGATATCCAGGGTCCTGTCATGATGCTTTCATTTAGAGAAATTCCATTATACATGACGAGTTGAGTCAATGTTATAATGCTGGAGATCAAACTTCATGGTTATTAGGTGATTCAGGATATCCCCAACAACAATGGCTCATGACTTCTATATTGAATCCTGCAATAGATTCACCTCAGTATCATTACAACATAAGACATGCCAGTGCAAGAAATTGTATTGAGCATTGTACTGGGGTTTTGAAAAGTCGGTTCAGATGTTTGTTACAAAAATTGCAATATAACCCTGAAAAAGTAGGGAATATAGTTGTAACATGTGCAGTACTGCATAATTTGTGCACAACACAGAATTTTGAACACCCTATACTAAATCAGCTAGAAGAAAATGAAGATTATTTGATAGTTGCTGATGATTGTAATCAGCTATAAATTAATGAAAATAATAAAAATTTATGGATTCAAAGATATTTCTCATGAGTTTTCTGTTAATATAAATATTTATTACATGTCTCATATATTTGATTACACTGTTTGCTTGAGGAGGAGATAAAGAAAAATTCAAAATTAACATTAATTATTTATATATATATATATATATATATATATATATATATATATATATATATATACATAAATATAACAAACCCTTAAATCTAAAATAAAAAGAAACTCAAAAATCCAAAATAATAATAGCTCTCAACTAAAATACCCAGTAATACAAAAAATAAAATATTGGTATCTTAGTTGTGACAATTAAATTATTGTTCACAAACAAAAATGGTCCACAAGTACTTGAAAAGAATATGCCATTCTATTAATATTTTCAAGTGACCTCAAAATATCTTCATGCATACTGTTCAGATCAACTTT
This sequence comes from Ophraella communa, assembly GCA_035357415.1. Lineage (NCBI taxonomy): Eukaryota > Metazoa > Arthropoda > Insecta > Coleoptera > Chrysomelidae > Ophraella > Ophraella communa. The sequence continues at coordinate 26,769,228 of CM068980.1, forward strand.
GCGATTTTTTGAACTATTTTTGGTTTTTTCACTATTTCTTTTAGGGTGACTATTTGTTGTAGACTCTATTTCTGACTGCACATTGTTCTCTATTGACAGGCCATCAAAGATTTCCTCTACTCTATTCTGATCTGCTTCTTGATTTATTCCATGAGACATTGGGTGGTATGAATAAAAATCGAAGTACATGCTAATACTAGAAGTATTAACATCTTCTTTGTAGTATATACTTCAAATGTAAGAAGGTACTACATTTCAAAGTAGATACTTTTAATTTTTCCGGAATTTACTATACTAAGTAGAATTCACGCGAAAACGGCTGAAGTATTTACTATAATTTGAAGTAGTGACTTCATACAGCAGATACTTCAATTACTTGACGTTAGCGAAGTTGGTAAAATAGCAGCTTCACCGAGAATGCTAAATGCTACGATATGAAAATGATTATTGTAACGTTTATTTATTTTTACTAGTCTTTTTTTAATTTATATTTATACTATTTAAATCACTAACACTGTTTAATTTATATAACACAATTTATTTACAATACTTTAATTTATGTAAGACAATATTTACAATCGCATTTATCTAACAACATACTACTGACTAACTAACCATTCAAATCGGTCCTTAATATATAGGTAAGTATTGTTCCAGAACTCCAGTCTATTCTCGATCGTATCGAGTCTAGATGCTTCGCTCATCGGGCGCCGTATATTCTCGAAGACTCTCGTATCGTCTGTTTCCTTCGCGTCTGATCATAGCGCCAGGGGCGTACTCGCACAACATTGCCCCCTCCTTAAGAGATAGTTCCTCCTGGAACTTTTACGGAATTGAGACTGGATGGAGATACTTGCAACTGAATCCTCGTCTACAATTTCCAGTTGCATGGAAATAACATGGAATGGTCTTTGATGTCAGCTGGACACGGGGCGAATGGCTGCATACCAACACTTGGACTTCGGTATCTTGAAAGATTACTTCCACCATATTTCGGATGACCCTCCAATCCAATGAGTTGCACTCTATTTTCGGCATGGCTAGCTTCTGTATGTTGGACTCTAATACGTGCTCTCTCAAGTTAAGTAATGATTCCCATATATTTCGATAAGTGGGCTGGTCTTGGTAGGTATTCTTGGTAATCAGATAGAAGAGGCAACGGGAGTCATCTCGAAGTATCAAAGCCTTCCCAGTGGCTGGTAACTGATTTCGAAGTTCTGACAATCGACCAAACTTCCTTCGAAAGACAGACGCTAATCCTCGGCCGTCGCTGATAGTGGCGGAAACGCTATGGGCTAATGAGTAGTCATCAGGAAGTGTGAACAGGTCTTGCTGTCTCTCAATAGTCACGCCGTATCTAGCTTTCCCAGTACCTCCATATGCACCCATAAATTCTTCGAAAGCAAGGTCGGGTGTATCTTGGACTTGATTTACGACTTCTTCTTCCTGGTCATGATCTCCTTCAAATTTCGCCAGTCGGTTTCGGTGTACTACCTTAGGTTTTCCATTCGGGGTCTTTATTATACGGTATATGACGTCATTGATTCTTTTCTTGATGATGTATGGACCCTCCCAAGATTGTTGTAACTTTGGTGAGTACCCCTTCCGTCTTTTCAAGGGTTATGGAGCCAGACTTTGTCACCTTCTTGGAAACATCCTTCTATAGCTTGGGTATCATACCGTTTCTTCATCCTGTCACTGGCAACTTGGAGATGGGAGCGAACCAAATCATGCATGTCGTCCATTTTTTTTACGTAACTGGATTACATAGTCTTCTCCAGCTATATCCTCTCCAGGTCGGCATCCAAACTCGAGGTCGCATGGTAACCTCATCTCGCGTCCAAACAAGACTTTTGCTGGTGTTTGACCTGTTGATTCATTGACGGCGGATCGATAAGCCATTGCAAAGAGCGAAATATACTGGTCCCAGTCCCTTTGGTGATTGGATACTACTTTTGATAGATATTTGCCAATGGTTTTATTCATGCGTTCTACCATTCCATCTGATTGTGGGTGCAATGCTGTAGTTCTTGTTTTCTTCATTCCTAAATTGTCGCAAATTCCTTGAAAGAGTTGACTTTCGAAGTTCCTTCCTTGGTCACTGTGAATCTCCAAGGGCACTCCATATCGGCAAATAAACTCCTTCACTAGCACGTCTGCGACAGTTGCTGCCTCTTGATTTGGAATGGCGTAGACTTCAACCCACTTCGTAAAATAATCCATTACCACCAACATGTATTTATTCTTATTCTCAGTAGTGGGGAACGGTCCAGCAATATCTAAAGCAATTCTCTCAAATGGGCTACCAACGTTATATTGTTTCATGGGAGCCTTTCCTCTTTTCTGAGGTCCATTACTAGCAGCACAGATGGTACACTTCTTACACCAGTCCTTAACATCATCGGAACTATTCATCCAATAAAACCTTTCACGAACTCTCTGCAGGGTTTTCTTAACACCAAGATGACCTCCTGATGGACTGTCGTAGTACTTCGGCTACTCTACTCTTTGGTATAACTAATTGCTTTCTGTTAACGGAACCGTCATCATTTTCAATTATTCTCTTTAATAAATCGCCTTCCAAAATGAAAGACTCCCACTGGGCCCAATATGATTTAAGGACTGTAGAGAATTTTGACACTTCTTGCCAAGTAGGTCGACGATCTTCTATCTTCCATTCTCTCATTTTCTTTAAATCAGGATCATTATCTTGTTCTTCTTTAATTCTAGTAGGTGCCCAGTCGTCGTTAACTACAGTTGTTCGTAGTATTGCAGTTTCTTTTAATTTTGTCTTACTGCAGTGAGAACACTCTTCTGGGCACGGTCTTCTGGAAAGGGAGTCTGCATTTCTGTGACTTATCCCAGCTCGATGTTCGATCCTAAAGTCGTACTCTTTGGAAACGTTCCGGGTTGAAGCTACCCCCTCTAGGCCGGCCCGTTTTAGTTTTTCCTGTGGAGTAGTTTCTTGATTCGTAGTGACCCCAGGACGTTTACATGAATTGCGAGCATGTCCTATTTCACCACAATTCCAGCGCCTGATGGTCTTCTTCTTTTTCTTATCAGTAAAGTTCTTCATCATGTTTACTAATTGGTCTAACTTATTTTCATCTTCCTCTTCCGTTACGGACCTTACTGTACTGTATCCTCCACAAGCTTTCGAAGCCGCTTCATACTCAAGCGCAGCAGACAAGATGTCAACTAATGTTTTGTGGTGAGCTAAACGGAGTGTCTTTGCCATTTCGTGGTCACGAAGTCCATCAAGAAATGCTTCAACAGCTAAACATTCCATCATTTGTTCTGGAGCTGAAGGGTAAGCAAATCTTACCAATCTGGCAATATCTACTTCGTACTCTTGAAGTGTCTCCTCTCGCTTCTGTTTTCGAGTCTTTAACTGCGATCGGTACAAGTTCTCCAAGTGTTCGTGACCATATCGCATGTTCAAGCTTTTCTTTAGTTGCTCAAAATTATCTGTGTCCTCCATTGGTATGGTCTGAAGAACATCCAAAGCGTCTCCTCTCAGAGCGATGGTTAGGTTTATTGCCTTCTCTTTTTGGGACCATCCGTTCGCTCTTGCAGCTGTTTCGAACTGTTTGAGATAATTTTCCCAAGACATCTTTCCGTCAAAGGTTGGGGCCTTAACACGAACAGAACTTTCGTTGCCTTCCAATTTCGGTTTCCGCTCCACTTTGAAGCTTCTCATTTCGTGCTCGTTTTCCTCTCCTAAATCTTCCATATCTTCTTTACCTCCTTTTTCCATCTCTTCCATTTGCTTTTCCATTTCTCTTATTTTCTCTTCAATTTTTTTTTAAATGAAGACATTTTATTTTCCATAGAAGAAATGTCCAAAGAAACTTTGTTTTCCAAAGAAGAAATATCATTTTTTAAAGAAGACATATCAGAAGAAACTCTTTTTCCAAAGAAGAAATGTCAGAAGAAACTTTATTTTCCAAAGAAGAAATGTCAGAAGAAACTTTATTTTCCAAAGAAGAAATATCACTTTTCAAAGAAGACATGTCGGAAGAGATATCACTCTTCAAAGAAGACATATCGGAAGAAACTTTATTTTCCAAAGAAGAAATATCAGAAGAAACTTTATTTAAGGAAGAAATAATTGTAGCAGAAGAATCGTCTACGAAAATATGATTTTCTGGATCTAAACCATCATTTTCCAATGCTTGCTTAAGTCGCTGCAACAACTCAGTCTTCCTTCCTGTTGTTTCCAATTCACGATCCTCCAGCTCTTGACGTAATTCTGTCACTTTCAAGTCACAAAGTTTTTTCGACATATTTATTTATTTTTTTTTACCTTATTTATTTACAATATCCCACTTCTGACACCAATGTAACGTTTATTTAATTTTACTAGTCTTTTAATTTATTTTTATATTATTTGAATCACTAACACTGTTTAATTTATATAACACAATTTATTTACAATACTTTAATTTATGTAAGACAATATTTACAATCGCATTTATCTAACAACATACTACTGACTAACTAACCATTCAAATCGGTCCTTAATATATAGGTAAGTATTGTTCCAGAACTCCAGTCTATTCTCGATCGTATCGAGTCTAGATGCTTCGCTCATCGGGCGCCGTATATTCTCGAAGACTCTCGTATCGTCTGTTTCCTTCGCGTCTGATCATAGCGCCAGGGGCGTACTCGCACAACATTATTATTATCATTAATAATTAATAATAATAAAGACTTATTATTTATTTTCGTCTAATTTCAGCAATATTTTGTTCAGCATATAATTTAGGCATAACTGGTTCATCTTCTACATCAATTTGTTGAAAATCTTCATGTGGATCTCTCAAAAACTTACCACAGTTATATATGTAAACTCGTAAAATTTTTGTTGTCATTGGTTTAATTTAATTTTCCGATTCCCTGTTTTCTTCTTATCCACGATACTCTTAATTTTACTTTTCATGTTATTGATTTTCTTCATCACTTGTATACAATCTAATGTTTGTTTAGTATTTTTATTGTAAATATACGACCAATCCCTAAGTACCTTGTCTTTTGTTGATTTAATTGCAGGTGTCATTTTTTTATCTAAAATTATTTTATGGTCTTCCAATGTAATAACAAAGGCTAACTGTAAATCTTCATTATGGGATTCTTCTTGTTGGGGCATTTCTTCATCTGAAGATATTTTAATAACCACACCTACACACCTGACTACTTATTTCAAATGAAATTAAACAAATTTGATAAACATGTCTTAATATTGTAATTCCCAACTAGGTCAAAGTGGGGTAGATGCTACACCTTTTGAAGCATATACTACTTATTGAAAGAAGATACTACAAGCAGTGTAGTACATACTTCTACGACAAGTAAATACTACTGAAACTTATAACATGCTTAATGGTGGAGCAGACACTTCTAAGTAAATTCTTTAATTTGTAGTATTAGCATTTACTTCATTTTTATTCATACCACCCATTATATAAACTTCCTTTGTATAAACCTTCAGTATCTGAAATTAAAATAAAAGCATTGGATTCATTGAATCATATAATTAGTTGATTATAAGTAGACATACTTTGTTCACATTCATTTTTGGAATAAGTTGATCCTACAATCTGTTTTCTCTAGGTTTTTCTTCTGCTGTCAGTTTGATAATTTTCCTTTTGAGACCTGTAAAAAGTATAATGATATACAATCTAGTTTGTATTACATTCCATTTAGATTTTTTAAGTATTTTATGCACCTTTCTCAGTATCACTATTATCTCCATGAGCTGCTAGAGGTCCTATTAAGTTTAAATGGTGTTTTCTCTAATATGGAGAGAGTTTTATTATGAGGACCTGCACCAGTACCATGATGATATTAATATATTTCAGCCGATTTGGCTTTAGTTTTAGATTTCCAGTCTGCAAGTTCATTCCATTCTTCTACAGTCGTTTCACCTTGGCCCAAACTATTCAATTTCGTAGTAAATTCTTTCCATAACTTCGCGTGCTAAATCTATTCGTAATAATTTTATTATGCACTTCGGAAAATATTAATAATGTTGCCCAATGATCATTTGATACATTATTTGGAAGATTGTCGAAATAAAACCACACAACTAATTAAATAAATATAAACTTTCTTCCAATTTTCCAATATCCAGCATGGCAATCGAACAACTTATTTTTAACTAAAAAAAGGTTATTCCCATTCTTCCGTATTGCTGCCTGTGGCCTTGGCTACTGGCATTACCAGCACAACAATAAAAAAATATAGATACTAAAATTACAGAGGTTTGTAATGCAACAATATAACACAAGGCCAAAATATATAAGAAAAAACAAAAATTTATTGGAAAAAACGCTTCCTTCTGGGACTAACATTTTTAAATATTTTTTGTTCTTTTTGTTGGATCTGTTGGCAGCCTTTGCCTTGTATAGAACTCATGCATTTTGTAACTGTTAATTTTTTAGGTTGGTTGTCTCTGACCTACATGAAAATGGTGTCAAAAAAATATTGAATTGACACATTTACGTTCTCACTGTATAATTACATATTTTTTATGTCTCTTTACTAACTATTTTAATTTAAAAAATTATACCGCTTTTAAAAATATCTTCTTTAGCTTTCAATTTATATATTTTTTATATCTTACTTGCTCTAAGATTATTTTTCGGATATTTTTGATTCTGGGCCTGGGTCGTAGGAACAAAATCGTCTTTCCTGGCCTATAATTGAGAATCTCCGATAAATAATGTTAGAGCAGTTGCGAGGAAAAGTAACACTAAGACCCAAAGTAATAACTGGTACGACACTAGGCGCCGGTAAGTTACTTTGGGGTTTGTGGTACTTTTTCTTGCAACTGCTCTAACATTATTTGTCGGAGATTCTCGATTCTGGGCCAGGAAAGACGATTTCGCTCTTACAACTCAGGCCCAATCTTCGGGATTCTAGTTGGAGAACTAGTAACTTTCTTTAATTGTGTGTGTTGGCAGTAGTTAAAAAGTAAATTTAAATAAGTAAAATATATTCCTTAAAATAATTTTTAATTTGTGTGATAACATTGCAGTACAATGTTTCCCCATATTATGCATGTAGCTGATAATGAAAATCGTAGAGCCATCTACCAAGAGTTTTATCTTCGACGACGACCTATGAGGGATGCTGCAGATCCTTTTTCTTTAACTGATGAACACTTCTGTTCAGGTTGAATAAGGAGCTAGTTCGTTTCTTGTTTGATGAAATAGTTCCATGTATGAGAAATTCCAATAACTGCAATGCTATAGGTATAACCGTTGGGAAAAACATTTGCAGCCTTATCATTCTATACAACAGGAACATATCAGAGAGTTATTGTACAGTCATTTAATGTATTGTAACGTTTATTTATTTTTACTAGTCTTTTTAATTTATTTTTATACTATTTAAATCACTAACACTGTTTAATTTATATAACACAATTTATTTACAATACTTTAATTTATATAAGACAATATTTCTATTCGCATTTATCTAACAACATACTACTAACTAACCCAAAATATTCGAATCAGTCCTTTATATAGGTAAATATTGTCGAGCATATTCCAGTCTATTCTGAAAATCATCTCGATGATTCCCCGCTTCGCTCATCAAGCGCCGTATATTCCAGAACGTTTTCGCATCATCTGTCTGCTTCGCGTCTGGGTCATAGCGCCAGGGGCGTACTCGCACAACATTGCCCCCTCCTTAAGAGATAGTTCCTCCTGGAACTTTTAAGGAATTGAGACTGGATGGAGATACTTGCAACTGAATCCTCGTCTACAATTTCCAGTTGCATGGAAATAACATGGAATGGTCTTTGATGTCAGCTGGACACGGGGCGAATGGCTGCATACCAACACTTGGACTTCGGTATCTTGAAAGATTACTTCTCTATTTTCGGCATGGCTAGCTTCTGTATGTTGGACTCCAATACGTGCTCTCTCAAGTTAAGTAATGATTCCCATATATTTCGATAAGTGGGCTGGTCTTGGTAGGTATTCTTGGTAATCAGATAGAAGAGGCAACAGAAGTCATCTCAAAGTATCAAAGCCTTCCCAGTGGCTGGTAACTGATTTCGAAGTTCTGACAGTCGACCAAACCTAACCTAACCTAACCTAACCTAACCTAACCTAACCTAACCTAACCTAACCTAACCTAACCTAACCTAACCAAACTTCCTTCGAAAGACAGACGCTAATCCTCGGCCGTCGCTGATATTGGCGGAAACGCTATGGGCCAATGAGTAGTCATCAGGAAGTGTGAACAGGTCTTGCTCTCTCTTAATAGTCACGCCGTATCTAGCTTTCCCAGTACCTCCATATGCACCCATAAATTCTTCGAAAGCAAGGTCGGGTGTATCTTGGACTTGATTTACGACTCCTTCTTCCTGGTTATGATCTCCTACAAATTTCGCCAGTCGGTTTCGGTGTACTACCTTAGGCTTTCCATTCGGAGTCTTTATTATACGGTATATGATGTCATTGATTCTTTTCTTAATGATGTATGGTCCCTCCCAAGATTGTTGTAGCTTTGGTGAGTACCCCTTCTGTCTTTTCGGGTTATGGAGCCAGACTTTGTCACCTTCTTAGAAACATCCCTCTATAGCTTGGGTATCATACCGTTTCTTCATCCTGTCACTGGCAACTTGGAGATGGGAGCGAACCAAATCATGCATGTCGTCCATTTTTCTTCGTAACTGGATTACATAGTCTTCTCCAGCTATATCCTCTCCAGGTCGGCATCCAAACTCGAGGTCGCATGGTAACCTCATCTCACGTCCAAACAAGACTTTCGCTGGTGTTTGACCTGTTGATTAATTGACGGCGGATCGATAAGCCATTGCAAAGAGCGAAATATACTGGTCCCAGTCTCTTTGGTGATCGGATACTACTTTTGATAGATATTTGCCAATGGTTTTATTCATGCGTTCTACCTTTCCATCCGATTGTGGGTGCAATGCTGTAGTTCTTGTTTTCTTCATTCCTTAATTGTCGCAAATTCCTTGAAAGAGTTGACTTTCGAAGTTCCTTCCTTGGTCACTGTGAATCTCCAAGGGCACTCCATATCGGCAAATAAACTCCTTCACTAGCACGTCTGCGACAGTTGCTGCCTCTTGATTTGGAATGGCGTAGACTTCAACCCACTTCGTAAAATAATCCATTACCACCAACATGTATTTATTCTTATTCTCAGTAGTGGGGAACGGTCCAGCAATATCTAAAGCAATTCTCTCTAATGGGCTACCAACGTTATATTGTTTCATGGGAGCCTTTCCTCTTTTCTGAGGTCCATTACTAGCAGCACAGATGGTACACTTCTTACACCAGTCCTTAACATCATCGGAACTATTCATCCAATAAAACCTTTCAGGAACTCTCTGCAGGGTTTTCTTAACACCAAGATGACCTCCTGATGGACTGTCGTAGTACTTCGGCTACTCTACTCTTTGGTATAACTAATTGCTTTCTGTTAACGGAACCGTTGTCATTTTCAATTATTCTCTTTAATAAATCGCCTTCCAAAATGAAAGACTCCCACTGAGCCCAATATGATTTAAGGACTGTAGAGAATTTTGACACTTCTTGCCAAGTAGGTCGACGATCTTCTATCTTCCATTCTCTCATTTTCTTCTTTAATTCTAGTAGGTGCCCAGTCGTCGTTAACTACAGTTGTTCGTAGTATTGCAGTTTCTTTTAATTCTGTCTTACTGCAGTGAGAACACTCTTCTGGGCACGGTTTTCTGGAAAGGGAGTCTGCATTTCTGTGACTTATCCCAGCTCGATGTTCGATCCTAAAGTCGTACTCTTGGAGTCGTTCGATCCACCTGGCAATTTGACCTTCAGGGTTCTTAAACTGCATTAGCCATTTTAGGGCTGCATGGTCCGTCCGGATTAAGAATTTTCTTCCATAAAGATATTGGTAGAAGTGTTCAACCGATTTCACAACTGCCAGAAGTTCTCTTCTCGTAACGCAGTAATTCCGCTCAGGTTTGGAGAGTACTTTACTAAAATAACCCAGGACTCTCTCTTGTCCATCTTGAATCTGTGAAAGGACTCCTCCAATTCCGATATTACTGGCATCTGTATCCAAAATAAATTCTCCTTCCGGTTGTGGGTAGCCTGATATCGGTGCTGCGGTTAAATGCTTCTTCAGAGTTTCAAAAGCCGTTAGACAGTTTTCATCCCAGCAGAACTCTCTCGTTTCCTCTGTAAGGCGTGTTAATGGCTTGGCAATGTCTGAAAACTTTCTGATAAATCGGCGGTAGTATGTACATAGACCAAGAAAACTTCTTATTTGATGTTTATCAGTTGGTCGTGGCCATTGTTTGATAGATAATTAACTTTGTCTTTGAATAACTGACATTTCTTTGGATTCAGCATCAGTTGGGCAGCTTGAAGTCTTTTAAAAACATCTAAGTTTTTCAGATGTTCTTCGAATGTCTCCCCCAAGACTATGATGTCGTCTAAGTAGACCAGGCACGTTTTCCAAGACAACCCTCTCAATACGTTCTCCATCAGTCTTTCAAATGTCGCAGGAGCATTACATAGTCCGAATGGCATGACATTGAACTGAAATAATACAGAACCGGTGGTAAAGGCTGTCGTTTTCTTTGTCTCTTGGGTCCATTTCTACCTGCCAATAACCAGACTTCAAATCTAAGGTAGAAAATAATTTACTTCCAGCTAGAGTGTCCAGGGTATCGTCGATTCGAGGCAGAGGATAACTGTCCTTCTTGGTAACATTGTTCAACTGACGGTAGTCTACACAGAACCTCGTAGTTCCATCCTTTTTCTTGACCAAGACTACCGGAGAGACCCATGGACTGGTAGAAGGTTCTATCACTCCATCTTCTTCCATTTCTCGAACAATCCTTTCAGCTTCTTGCCTCTTTGCCTGTGGTAATCTTCTAGCTGATTGACGAATTGGCTTGGCATCACCCGTGTCGATTTTATGTTTTACAGCAGAGGTACAAAAATGTTGCGATACCGATGAAGAAAATCTTTCATTTTTCTTTTCTCTTTTCGGTTTAAAGATGTACCAGCAACCGCCACTATTTGTTTAAACGTATCGTTGGAATTATCGGAAATAGTTGTCTGTCGAATTATAGATGTTACTGGTACGGAGGTTCCAACATTGGTCTCTTTCTTGATCGTAATTGGGTGATCATTGACATTTATAACTCGTACTGGAATTTCTTTAGCAGAAGTGACCAATCCTTTTCCTATCAAAATTCCTCGACCGACCTCCTCATCATGGTTCCATCATCACAGGTATTCCTTCGTCAATAGTTCCTTGCAGTCTGGCCACTATGATCGTTTCGCTTCTACCAGGTACCACAGTATCCTCCTGGACAACGGCTGGCACGGTTTTGTCCTCATATAGATGAAGGAATATTTCTTCAGAACCAACTTTGATAACTCTGTTCTTGAAATCCAGTTGGAAACCATGTGAGTTCATCACATCCATTCCTAATATCACATATTCCTCAATATCAGCGACAATAACTGTATGCTTGAACTTTTCTGAGCCAATTCCTATTTGAACCTGGACTTCTCCAAGGATGTTAGCTCTATCACCTGTGGCAGTTCGCAGTCGTAGTCTTGTTGGTAAAAGCTTCTTACGGCTATTTATAGTTGCTGGCCGTATAATCGTTCTGGTCGCTCCAGTATCCACCAATAGTGTATACTTTTTACCGTTGACTTCACCATCTACATATACACTGTCTTCGCGGCATTTCAAAGAGGCTATTAGTATAAGAGGGTCTTTGGAAACGTTCAGGTCGAAGCTGCCGCCTCTAGGCCCGCCCGTTTTAGTTTTCCCTGTGGAGTTGTTTCTTGATTCGTAGTGACCCCAGGACGTTTACATGAATTGCGAGCATGTCCTATTTCACCACAATTCCAGCGCCTGATGGTCTTATTCTTTTTCTTATCAGTAAAGTTCTTTATCATATTTACTAATTGGTCTAACTTATTTTCATCTTCCTCTTCCGTTACAGACCTTATTTTACTGTATCCTCCACAAGCTTTCGAAGCCGCTTCATACTCAAGCGCGGCAGACAAGATGTCAACTAATGTTTTGTGGTGGGCTAAACGGAGTGTCTTTGCCATTTCGTGGTCACGAAGTCCATCAAGAAATGCTTCAACAGCTAAACATTCCATCATTTGTTCTGGAGCTGAAGGGTAAGCAAATCTTACCAATCTGGCAATATCTACTTCGTACTCTTGAAGTGTCTCCTCTCACTTCTGTTTTCGAGTCTTTAACTGCGATCGGTACAAGTTCTCCAAGTGTTCGTGACCATATCGCATGTTCAAGCTTTTTCTTCAGTTGCACAAAATCATCTGTGTCCTCCACTGGTATGGTCTGAAGAACATCCAAAGCGTCTCCTCTCAGAGCGATGGTGAGGTTTATTGCCTTCTCTTTTTTGGGACCATCCGTTCGCTCTTGCAGCTGTTTCGAACTGTTTGAGATAATTTTCCCAAGACATCTTTCCGTCAAAGGTTGGGGCCTTAACACGAACAGAACTTTCGTTGCCTTCCAATTTCGGTTTCCGCTCCACTTTGTAGCTTCTCATTTCGTCCTCGTTTTCCTCTCCTAAATCTTCCATATCTTCTTTACCTCCTTTTTCCATCTCTTCCATTTGCTTTTCCATTTCTCTTATTTTATCTTCAATTTTTTCTTTCAAATGAAGACATTTTATTTTCCATAGAAGAAATATCCAAAAAGAAACTTTGATTTCCAAAGAAGAAATGTCAGAAGAAACTTTATTTTCCAAAGAAAAAATATCCAGAAGATACTTTATTTTCCAAAGACGAAATATCATTTTTTAAAGAAGACATATCAGTAGAGACTTTGTTTTCCAAAGAAGAAATATCATTTTTCAAAGAAGACATATCGCAAGAAATATCATTTTTAAACAAGACATTTCGGAAGAAATATCACTCTTCAAAGAAGACATGTCAGAAGAGATATCACTCTTCAAAGAAGACATGTCGGAAGAGATATCACTCTTCAAAGAAGACATATCGGAAGAGATATCACTCTTCAAAGAAGACATATCGGAAGAAACTTTATTTAAGAAAGAAATAATTGTAGCAGAAGAGTCGTCTACGAAAATATGATTTTTTGGATCTAAACCATCATTTTCCAATGCTTGCTTAAGTCGCTCCAACAACTCAGTCTTCCTTCCTGTTGTTTCCAATTCACGATCCTCCAGCTCTTGACGCAATTCTGTCACTTTCAAGTCCCAAAGTTTTTTCGACATATTTTTTTTTTACACTATATTTATTTACAATATCCCACTTCTGACACCAATGTAACGTTTATTTATTTTTACTAGTCTTTTTTAATTTATTTTTATACTATTTAAATCACTAACACTGTTTAATTTATATAACACAATTTATTTACAATACTTTAATTTATGTAAGACAATATTTCTATTCGCATTTACCTAACAACATACTACTAACTAACTAACTCAAAATATTCGAATTGGTCCTTTATATAGGTAAATATGATTCGAGTATACTCCAGTCTATTCTGGAAACCGTCTCGAAGATTCCCGCTTTGCTCATCAAGCGCCGTTGAAAGAAACGTATATTCTGGAATATTCTCGCGTCATCTGTCTGTTTCGCGTCTGGGTCATAGCGCCAGAGGCGTACTCGCACAACAATATACTACTTATTGAAAGAAGATACTACAAGCAGTGTAGTACATACTTCTACGACAAGTAAATACTACTGAAACTTATAACATGCTTAATGGTGGAGCAGATACTTCTAAGTAAATTCTTTAATTTGTAGTATTAGCATTTACTTCATTTTTATTCATACCACCCATTATATAAACTTCCTTTGTATAAACCTCAGTATCACTATTATCTCCATGAGCTGCTAGAGGTCCTATTAAGTTTAAATGGTGTTTTCTCTAATATGGAGAGAGTTTTATTATGAGGACCTGCACCAGTACCATGATGATATTAATATATTTCAGCCGATTTGGCTTTAGTTTTAGATTTCCAGTCTGCAAGTTCATTCCATTCTTCTACAGTCGTTTCACCTTGGCCCAAACTATTCAATTTCGTGGTAAATTCTTTCCATAACTTCGCATTTTTTGTTTTTCATGTGTGCTAAATCTATTCGTAATAATTTTTATTATGCACTTCGGAAAATATTAATAATGTTGCCCAATGATCATTTGATACATTATTTGGAAGATTGTCGAAATAAAACCACACAACTAATTAAATAAATATAAACTTTCTTCCAATTTTTCCAATATCCAGCATGGCAATCGAACAACTTATTTTTAACTAAAAAAAGGTTATTCCCATTCTTCTGTATTGCTGCCTGTGGCCTTGGCTACTGGCATTACCAACACAACAATAAAAAAATATAGATACTAAAATTACAGAGGTTTGTAATGCAACAATATAACACAAGGCCAAAATATATAAGAAAAAAAAAATTTATTGGAAAAAAAGCTTCCTTATGGGACTAACATTTTTAAATATTTTTTTGTTCTTTTTGTTGGATCTGTTGGCAGCCTTTTGCCTTGTATAGAACTCATGCATTTTGTAACTGTTAATTTTTTAGGTTGGTTGTCTTTGACCTACATAAAAATGGTGTCAAAAAAATATTGAATTGACACATTTACGTTCTCACTGTATAATTACATATTTTTTATGTCTCTTTACTAACTATTTTAATTTAAAAAATTATACCGCTTTTAAAAATATCTTCTTTAGCTTTCAATTTATATATTTTTTATATCTTACTTGCTCTAACATTATTTTTCGGATATTTTTGATTCTGGGCCTGGGTCGTAGGAACAAAATCGTCTTTCCTGGCCTATAATTGAGAATCTCCGATAAATAATGTTAGAGCATTTTCGAGGAAAAGTAACACTAAGACCCAAAGTAATAACTGGTACGACACTAGGCGCCGGTAAGTTACTTTGGGGTTTGTGGTACTTTTTCTTGCAACTGCTCTAACATTATTTGTCGGAGATTCTCGATTCTGGGCCAGGAAAGATGATTTCGCTCTTACAACTCAGGCCCAATCTTCGGGATTCTAGTTGGAGAACTAGTAACTTTCTTTAATTGTGTGTGTTGGCAGTAGTTAAAAAGTAAATTTAAATAAGTAAAATATATTCCTTAAAATAATTTTTAATTTGTGTGATAACATTGCAGTACAATGTTTCCCCATATTATGCATGTAGCTGATAATGAAAATCGTAGAGCCATCTACCAAGAGTTTTATCTTCGACGACGACCTATGAGGGATGCTGCAGATCCTTTTTCTTTAACTGATGAACACTTCTGTTCAGGTTGAATAAGGAGCTAGTTCGTTTCTTGTTTGATGAAATAGTTCCATGTATGAGAAATGCCAATAACTGCAAAGCTATAGGTATAACCGTTGGGAAAAACATTTGCAGCCTTATCATTTCTATACAACAGGAACATATCAGGAGTTATTGGACAGTCATTTAATGTATCAATGTCCCAACAAAGTATCAGTCGATGTGTCACTGAAGTCCACAATTGATTATTGATCAGCTTGCTGATAGATATATAAAGATCCCACAAACTCTGTTGGAGAAAGATCGAATAAAGGAAAGATTTATGATTAAAACGGATTCCCAGGGGTTATTGGTGCAATAGATTGTACACATATTGCAATTTTTTAGACCCACAGAAGAATAACATAATTACTTTAACAGGTAATAAGATTTTTCATAATTCTGAATACTATAATTTGCATTTTATTTTTTAGATATGTGACTATGATTTAAAAATCTTAAATATAAATGCGAGATATCCAGGGTCCTGTCATGATGCTTTCATTTAGAGAAATTCCATTATACATGACGAGTTGAGTCAATGTTATAATGCTGGAGATCAAACTTCATGGTTATTAGGTGATTCAGGATATCCCCAACAACAATGGCTCATGACTTCTATATTGAATCCTGCAATAGATTCACCTCAGTATCATTACAACATAAGACATGCCAGTGCAAGAAATTGTATTGAGCATTGTACTGGGGTTTTGAAAAGTCGGTTCAGATGTTTGTTACAAAAATTGCAATATAACCCTGAAAAAGTAGGGAATATAGTTGTAACATGTGCAGTACTGCATAATTTGTGCACAACACAGAATTTTGAACACCCTATACTAAATCAGCTAGAAGAAAATGAAGATTATTTGATAGTTGCTGATGATTGTAATCAGCTATAAATTAATGAAAATAATAAAAATTTATGGATTCAAAGATATTTCTCATGAGTTTTCTGTTAATATAAATATTTATTACATGTCTCATATATTTGATTACACTGTTTGCTTGAGGAGGAGATAAAGAAAAATTCAAAATTAACATTAATTATTTATATATATATATATATAGAAAAGGTAGAAACCTTTGTGATCAACGCTGATCAGTTAGATATAAACTTCAAAATTTGGTTGGGAATGCAGCGGAAAGGACGTGAAAAACTATGAAAACAGTACTCTTTTCAGTATACCAAGCTTTCGCAAATCTTTATTTGCATCATCAGGGTTCTACAAATGTGAATTAGTATGAAATTACAAATCTGTAAAAACTGATTTACAATAAGTAACTTACACTAATTGAGGTTTAAGTCTAGATGTTAGTTGGAGAAAGTGAAGAACCATTTGATTACATCCAGAAAAGCAAAAAGCCAATCAAGCCAGTATAAAATATCACAGAAAAATTGAATCAAAATTGTTTACATTTTTAAAAACTTCTTTACTAAGTTAACATATTAAAATTTGGGAAAGGTTAGTACTACCTTTGCCACGTGTCCTAAAAATGTGTAACTGAATTTGGTTAGGTTAAAATTCTTCTTCTTTTAATAATTTTAAAGAGAAGCAATAGTAAAACCTAAACAACCACAGCCAAACATGGTAAATTTTACCAAGTGAGACACTATTAATAAACTGAAATGAAAAAGAATGACAAAATGAATTGTGAAACAATCAAAGCTAATAAAACCCATTAATCGTTAGAAAATGGAACTAAATCTTAGAACGATGAGTTCGGATTGAAATTAAGGAAATTGTTATATTATTTACTAGATTTGAAGAATCAAGGAATTAAATAATAAAACAGAATTATTCAACATTAATCATAGTGAATGTGAAAGGATATTTTTAAAGATTTAAAAATTGTAATGGGGTAAATGAGAAAAAGAAGATAAGATTAATCCTCTGAAATGGAAGAATTTTCACTACTGGGAATGAGATGATTACTGTCTAGCGTAAGTAGTAATGAATATAAACCACTCAAATTATTGATATCGGTTTTTTATTCATAGAATTCTTCTCTTGGAAGATGAACGCCATTTCAAGAAACAATCTCTTCCTGTAGTTACTTTCAGAAAATAAAACCTGTGCATTTGGAAAGTCAATGGGATGCCCCGTAGAATTGGAATGTGAGGCTAATGAACATCTATCAGGATGTAACCTTATGTCACTTTTGTGGAGAGTTAAACGACTAGATAATTTTTGAGATGTATGACCAATATATGATTGTGTACAACCCATACAACTGAGTCTATAAATAACATTATTTTTATCTAATAAAGGAATTTTATCTTTAACTGTAGTATATAATGATTTCAGTATTAAGGAACTCCTAAATGCAATCCTAATATTTGGCAATTGTTGTGTGAAAAGTCTAGACAGTCTAGGCGCAACGCCCTTAATGTAAGGAATTCTCATATGTATCTCTTCCTTACATTAAGGGCGTTGCGCCTGTTTGTCTGGGCTTTCACACAACAATTGCCAAATATTAGGATTGCATTTAGGAGTTCCTTAATACTGAAATCATTATATACTACAGTTAAGATAAAATTCCTTTATTAGATAAAAATAATGTTATTTAGACTCAGTTGTATGGGTTTGTACAATCATATATTGTCATACATCTCAAAATTATCAATCGTTGCTTCTCCGCAAAAGTGACATAAGGTTACATCCTGATAGATGTTCCATTAGCCTCATTCAATTAGGGCATCCATTGACTTTCCAGATACTGGTTTTATTTTCTGTAACTACAGGAAGAGATTGTAGTAAATGGCGTTCATCTTTCAGAGAAATTCTATGAATAAAACCGATATCAATAATTTGAGTGGTCATTACTACTTACGCTAGACAGTAATCATCTCATTCCCAGTAGTGAAATTCTTCCATTTCAGAGGATTAATCTTATCTTCTTTCTCATTTACCCATTTACAATTTTAAATCTTCAAAAATATCCTCATTCACTATGATTAATGTTGAATAATTCTGTTTTGTATTTAATTCCTTGATTCTTCAAATCTAGAAAATAATATGACAATTTCCTTGAAATTTCAATCGAACTCATCGTTCTAGATTTAGTTCCATTTTCAACGATTAATGGGTTTTATTAACTTGATTGTTTCATTCATTTTGTCATTCTTTCATTTCAGTTTATTAATAGTGTCTCCTTGGTAAAATTGCCATGTTTGGCTGTGGTATTTAGGTTTTACTATTGCTTCTCTTTTAAAATTATTAAAAGAAGAAACAACTTCAAATTCAGTTACATTTTGTGACAAGGTAGTACTAACCTTTCCCAAATTTTAATATGTTAACTTAGTAAAGTTTTAAAATGTAAACAATTTTGATTCAATTTTTCTGTGATATTTATACTGGCTTGATTGGCTTTGCTTTCTGGATGTAATCAAATGGTTCTTCACTTTCTCCAACTAACATCTAGACTTAAACCTCAGTGTAAGTTACCCATTGTAAATCAGTTTTACAGATTTCAATTTCATACTAATTCACATTTGTAGAACCTGATGATACAGATAAAGATTTGCGAGCTTGGTATACTGAAAATACTGTTTTCATAGTTTTCACGTCCTTTCCTCTATTCAAATTTGAAATTTATATATATATATATATATATATATATATATATATACATAAATATAACAAACCCTTAAATCTAAAATAAAAAGAAACTCAAAAATCCAAAATAATAATAGCTCTCAACTAAAATACCCAGTAATACAAAAAATAAAATATTGGTATCTTAGTTGTGACAATTCAAATTATTGTTCACAAACAAAAATGGTCCACAAGTACTTGAAAAGAATATGCCATTCTATTAATATTTTCAAGTGACCTCAAAATATCTTCATGCATACTGTTCAGATCAACTTTGCGATTTTTTTGAACTATTTTTTGGTTTTTCACCTATTTCTTTTAGGGTGACTATTTGTTGTAGACTCTATTTCTGACTGCACATTGTTCTCTATTGACAGGCCATCAAAGATTTCCTCTACTCTATTCTGATCTGCTTCTTGATTTATTCCATGAGACATTGGGTGGTATGAATAAAAAACGAAGTACATGCTAATACTAGAAGTATTAACATCTTCTTTGTAGTATATACTTCAAATGTAAGAAGGTACTACATTTCAAAGTAGATACTTTTAATTTTTCCGGAATTTACTATACTAAGTAGAATTCACGCGAAAACGGCTGAAGTATTTACTATAATTTGAAGTAGTGACTTCATACAGGCAGATACTTCAATTACTTGACGTTAGCGAAGTTGGTAAAATAGCAGCTTCACCGAAGAATTCTAAATGCTACGATATGAAAATGATTATTATTATCATTAATAATTAATAATAATAAAGACTTATTATTTATTTTCGTCTAATTTCAGCAATATTTTGTTCAGCATATAATTTAGGCATAACTGGTTCATCTTCTACATCAATTTGTTGAAAATCTTCATGTGGATCTCTCAAAAACTTACCACAGTTATATATGTAAACTCGTAAAATTTTTGTTGCCATTGGTTTAATTTAATTTTCCGATTCCCTGTTTTCTTCTTATCCACGATACTCTTAATTTTACTTTTCATGTTATTGATTTTTCTTCATCACTTGTATACAATCTAATGTTTGTTTAGTATTTTTATTGTAAATATACGACCAATCCCTAAGTACCTTGTCTTTGTTGATTTAATTGCAGGTGTCATTTTTTTATCTAAAATTATTTTATGGTCTTCCAATGTAATAACAAAGGCTAACTGTAAATCTTCATTATGGGATTCTTCTTGTTGGGGCATTTCTTCATCTGAAGATATTTTAATAACCACACCTACACACCTGACTACTTATTTCAAATGAAATTAAACAAATTTGATAAACATGTCTTAATATTGTAATTCCCAACTAGGTCAAAGTGGGGTAGATGCTACACCTTTTGGAAGCATATACTACTTATTGAAAGAAGATACTACAAGCAGTGTAGTACATACTTCTACGACAAGTAAATACTACTGAAACTTATAACATGCTTAATGGTGGAGCAGACACTTCTAAGTAAATTCTTTTAATTTGTAGTATTAGCATTTACTTCATTTTTATTCATACCACCCATTATATAAACTTCCTTTGTATAAACCTTCAGTATCTGAAATTAAAATAAAAGCATTGGATTCATTGAATCATATAATTAGTTGATTATAAGTAGACATACTTTGTTCACATTCATTTTTGGAATAAGTTGATCCTACAATCTGTTTTTCTCTAGGTTTTTCTTCTGCTGTCAGTTTGATAATTTTCCTTTTTGAGACCTGTAAAAGTATAATGATATACAATCTAGTTTGTATTACATTCCATTTAGATTTTTTTAAGTATTTTATGCACCTTTCTCAGTATCACTATTATCTCCATGAGCTGCTAGAGGTCCTATTAAGTTTAAATGGTGTTTTCTCTAATATGGAGAGTTTTATTATGAGGACCTGCACCAGTACCATGATGATATTAATATATTTCAGCCGATTTGGCTTTAGTTTTAGATTTCCAGTCTGCAAGTTCATTCCATTCTTCTACAGTCGTTTCACCTTGGCCCAAACTATTCAATTTCGTGGTAAATTCTTTCCATAACTTAGCATTTTTTTTATTTTAATGTGTGCTAAATCTATTCGTAATAATTTTATTATGCACTTCGGAAAATATTAATAATGTTGCCCAATGATCATTTGATACATTATTTGGAAGATTGTCGAAATAAAACCACACAACTAATTAAATAAATATAAACTTTCTTCCAATTTTCCAATATCCAGCATGGCAATCGAACAACTTATTTTTAACTAAAAAAGGTTATTCCCATTCTTCCGTATTGCTGCCTGTGGCCTTGGCTACTGGCATTACCAACACAACAATAAAAAAAATATAGATACTAAAATTACAGAGGTTTGTAATGCAACAATATAACACAAGGCCAAAATATATAAGAAAAAACAAAAATTTATTGGAAAAAACGCTTCCTTCTGGGACTAACATTTTTAAATATTTTTTGTTCATTTTGTTGGATCTGTTGGCAGCCTTTGCCTTGTATAGAACTCATTCATTTTGTAACTGTTAATTTTTAGGTTGGTTGTCTCTGACCTACATGAAAATGGTGTCAAAAAAATATTGAATTGACACATTTACGTTCTCACTGTATAATTACATATTTTTATGTCTCTTTACTAACTATTTTAATTTAAAAATTATACCGCTTTTAAAAATATCTTCTTTAGCTTTCAATTTATATATTTTTTATATCTTACTTGCTCTAAGATTATTTTTCGGATATTTTTGATTCTGGGCCTGGAGTCGTAGGAACAAAATCGTCTTTCCTGGCCTATAATTGAGAATCTCCGATAAATAATGTTAGAGCAGTTGCGAGGAAAAGTAACACTAAGACC
The DNA here is from genome assembly GCA_035357415.1 of Ophraella communa. Classification (NCBI taxonomy): domain Eukaryota; kingdom Metazoa; phylum Arthropoda; class Insecta; order Coleoptera; family Chrysomelidae; genus Ophraella; species Ophraella communa. The sequence continues at coordinate 26,790,984 of CM068980.1, forward strand.
CAAAGTAATAACTGGTACGACACTAGGCGCCGGTAAGTTACTTTGGGGTTTATGGTACTTTTTTCTTGCAACTGCTCTAACATTATTTGTCGGAGATTCTCGATTCTAGGCCAGGAAAGACGATTTCGCTCTTACAACTCAGGCCCAATCTTCAGGATTCTAGTTGGAGAACTAGTAACTTTCTTTAATTGTGTGTGTTGGCAGTAGTTAAAAAGTAAATTTAAATAAGTAAAATATATTCCTTAAAATAATTTTTTAATTTGTGTGATAACATTGCAGTACAATGTTTCCCCATATTATGCATGTAGCTGATAATGAAAATCGTAGAGCCATCTACCAAGAGTTTTATCTTCGACGACGACCTATGAGGGATGCTGCAGATCCTTTTTCTTTAACTGATGAACACTTCTGTTCAGGTTGAATAAGGAGCTAGTTCGTTTCTTGTTTGATGAAATAGTTCCATGTATGAGAAATTCCAATAACTGCAATGCTATAGGTATAACCGTTGGGAAAAACATTTGCAGCCTTATCATTCTATACAACAGGAACATATCAGAGAGTTATTGGACAGTCATTTAATGTATTGTAACGTTTATTTATTTTTACTAGTCTTTTTTAATTTATTTTTATACTATTTAAATCACTAACACTGTTTAATTTATATAACACAATTTATTTACAATACTTTAATTTATATAAGACAATATTTCTATTCGCATTTATCTAACAACATACTACTAACTAACCCAAAATATTCGAATCAGTCCTTTATATAGGTAAATATTGTCGAGCATATTCCCAGTCTATTCTGAAAATCATCTCGATGATTCCCCGCTTCGCTCATCAAGCGCCGTATATTCCAGAACGTTCTCGCATCATCTGTCTGCTTCGCGTCTGGGTCATAGCGCCAGGGGCGTACTCGCACAACATTGCCCCCTCCTTAAGAGATAGTTCCTCCTGGAACTTTTAAGAAATTGAGACTGGATGGAGATACTTGCAACTGAATCCTCGTCTACAATTTCCAGTTGCATGGAAATAACATGGAATGGTCTTTGATGTCAGCTGGACACGGGGCGAATGGCTGCATACCAACACTTGGACTTCGGTATCTTGAAAGATTACTTCTCTATTTTCGGCATGGCTAGCTTCTGTATGTTGGACTCCAATACGTGCTCTCTCAAGTTAAGTAATGATTCCCATATATTTCGATAAGTGGGCTGGTCTTGGTAGGTATTCTTGGTAATCAGATAGAAGAGGCAACAGAAGTCATCTCAAAGTATCAAAGCCTTCCCAGTGGCTGGTAACTGATTTCGAAGTTCTGACAGTCGACCAAACCTAACCTAACCTAACCTAACCTAACCTAACCTAACCTAACCTAACCTAACCTAACCTAACCTAACCTAACCTAACCAAACTTCCTTCGAAAGACAGACGCTAATCCTCGGCCGTCGCTGATATTGGCGGAAACGCTATGGGCCAATGAGTAGTCATCAGGAAGTGTGAACAGGTCTTGCTCTCTCTTAATAGTCACGCCGTATCTAGCTTTCCCAGTACCTCCATATGCACCCATAAATTCTTCGAAAGCAAGGTCGGGTGTATCTTGGACTTGATTTACGACTCCTTCTTCCTGGTTATGATCTCCTACAAATTTCGCCAGTCGGTTTCGGTGTACTACCTTAGGCTTTCCATTCGGAGTCTTTATTATACGGTATATGATGTCATTGATTCTTTTCTTAATGATGTATGGTCCCTCCCAAGATTGTTGTAGCTTTGGTGAGTACCCCTTCTGTCTTTTCGGGTTATGGAGCCAGACTTTGTCACCTTCTTAGAAACATCCCTCTATAGCTTGGGTATCATGCCGTTTCTTCATCCTGTCACTGGCAACTTGGAGATGGGGAGCGAACCAAATCATGCATGTCGTCCATTTTTCTTCGTAACTGGATTACATAGTCTTCTCCAGCTATATCCTCTCCAGGTCGGCATCCAAACTCGAGGTCGCATGGTAACCTCATCTCACGTCCAAACAAGACTTTCGCTGGTGTTTGACCTGTTGATTAATTGACGGCGGATCGATAAGCCATTGCAAAGAGCGAAATATACTGGTCCCAGTCTCTTTGGTGATCGGATACTACTTTTGATAGATATTTGCCAATGGTTTTATTCATGCGTTCTACCTTTCCATCCGATTGTGGGTGCAATGCTGTAGTTCTTGTTTTCTTCATTCCTTAATTGTCGCAAATTCCTTGAAAGAGTTGACTTTCGAAGTTCCTTCCTTGGTCACTGTGAATCTCAAGGGCACTCCATATCGGCAAATAAACTCAACTTCACTAGCACGTCTGCGACAGTTGCTGCCTCTTGATTTGGAATGGCGTAGACTTCAACCCACTTCGTAAAATAATCCATTACCACCAACATGTGTATTTTATTCTTATTCTCAGTAGTGGGGAACGGTCCAGCAATATCTAAAGCAATTCTCTCTAATGGGCTACCAACGTTATATATTTGTTTCATGGGAGCCTTTCCTCTTTTCTGAGGTCCATTACTAGCAGCACAGATGGTACACTTCTTACACCAGTCCTTAACATCGTATCAGGAACTATTCATCCAATAAAACCTTTCAGGAACTCTCTGCAGGGTTTTCTTAACACCAAGAATGACCTCTGATGGACTGTCGTAGTACTTCGGCTACTCTACTCTTTGGTATAACTAGGCATTGCTTTTTCTGTTAACGGAACCGTTGTCATTTTCAATTATTCTCTTTAATAAAATCGCCTTCCAAAATGAAAGAACTCCCACCTGGAAGGCCCAATATGATTTAAGGACTGTATGAAGGAATTTTGACACTTCTTGCCAAGTAGGTCGACGATCTTCTATCTTCCATTCTCTCATTTTCTTCTTCCCCAATTCTAGTAGGTGCCCAGTCGTCGTTAACTACAGTTGTTCGTAGTATTGCAGTTTCTTTTAATTCTGTCTTACTGCAGTGAGAACACTCTTCTGGGCACGGTTTTTCTGGAAAGGGAGTCTGCATTTTCTGTGACTTATCCCAGCTCGATGTTCGATCCTAAAAGTCGTACTCTTGGAGTCGTTCGATCCACCTGGCAATTTGACCTTCAGGGTTCTTAGCCAACTGCATTAGCCATTTTAGGGGCTGCCATGGTCCGTCCCGGATTAAAGAATTTTCTTCCATAAAGATATTGGTA